>OZ012681.1:86623740-88051240 GCA_963942445.1 Argyra leucocephala | reverse complement strand
TTACGCAATACCAAAATATGTCGTACCAATTTTGAAAAGATTGAAACAAAATAAAAATGGTCGAAACAAAATTATGCAATGGCACTGTTTGAAAATAGTCGAAACAAAACGACGTTTCAAATTACACAATGCCACCCCTGTAGCATTAAATAACAAACAAATACAAACTGAAAAACAAGCTAAATATCAGGATATCTGCATATTGAAAATAAGTTCACATCGAAGTCTTACATAATCAAAAAACGTAATCAAATGAGGTTTAAATTTAAATTGACGATTTAAGCTACTGTTTTAAAAACATAATTAGAAAATGGACAAAATAAACAATGGGTGCCTTTAATTAATACTGATGGTGACACCATGCAAACAGTACAATCAAAAACCATCTACTCGATGTCGGATATCGCAAAGTTTTATGTGTTGATACCTTAAAAAAATGTCTGTATATTATGTAGAACGATTGAATGATATATTTAGTAGATTATTTTTGGTAAAATCAAAATTTATTAGAATGATAAAAACTTGTGAATGTTAGAAAATAATTATTTTCTAATTTATACTTTGAATAATTTAAAAACTCAATCAACCAACAAATATTTAAATTTACAATTAAAATTATATTGAGTAAACTATTAAAATGTACCTTTTCACGAAGCATATCACGTATTCGTCCCGCTTGATTTTTAGATCTATGCAACTCTAATTGAAGTTCTAAACACCGTTCTTGCCAATTGATCTATATAAGGAATATATATATTTAATATTTTTTTAGTTTACAATCAAAAATAAAATTTACCTCTGGAGGTGGTTGCCCATAATTATTAACTTGACGAACATCTAAATGATCTGTTAACGATGAAAAATGTGGCCATGGTGCTCCATCATCCAAAGCACTAAGTGCTGGATTAGCAATCATGGCTGCATTAGGTTTAGCAGGTATTGGTGGTGCAATTGTGGCAGTACGATGTGAACGTCGTGGCATTAAACGTGGGCTATTTGGTGTTGATTGTGATACATTAATTGGTCCACTTATTCCTCTACCATTACCTGCTATTCCACTACTAACTGAATTAGCGCGTTTAGACATCGCCGGTGATGTACATGCTGATATTGAACCAACAGCATAATGTTGAGCCATTTGCATATTTTGTGACGATGTCGATGGAAATGTTTGATGACCCATATTAAGATTTGAATTTGCCAATATAAAACCACTACCATCAGCATTTCTTATATAATAATTTTGTTGTTGAAATGGATTATATTGTAGGAAATGATGATGTTGTTGATTACTGATACTCCGTCCGTTTGATTCTTTTGATGTATTTTCTTGTTGTTGCTGTTGCTGTTGTTGTTGCAGTAGCAAACTTCCTTGTTTTTGTTGTTGTCGTATTTGCAGTTCAGTAAGACATGATAATGAATCAAAAATATTTGATAAGCGATCGGACGCAGGCGAATCGTCCGACATTTGACATTTATTATTTATGAAATTAAATTTTTGTTTCTCAAATTTCAAGTTATCGATAATGGCAATAATTCAAATATAAAATTTTGTGTATTTATATTAAATAGTTCACAAAAGTTGTGTTAAACCTGAAAAGATATAAAAAAAAGAAATTGTTTAAAATAATTTTTAAATAGGAAAAATATTTATTAAACAGTAATAGTATTCTCAAACTATTAAGATAGGTTCTATATAATTTTGTTTTTATAATTTTAATCGTTTTTAAGCCAATTAATTGTAATTCTTTCTCTCTTATTTATTCAAACAGCAACACACATTAAAATACAAAATATCAACAAAAACATGCACTCAACAATACATGCAATAAAAACAATGCCAAAATATTTTCTGTTGAAATCGGTTTGTCGGAATAATATGATATTAGATTAACGGCTTAAAAATCCAGTAATTTAAGCATTAGGTGAGACGCAAACGCAATTTATGAACAACATGAAATATTATAAAAATGTTTTAATTGAAAATTTATTTTCTTTTTTCCACACCACCCAAAAGGTAAAGAAAAAGATGCGTTTTTTTGTGTTTTCTCAATAAACCTACTCAACACTCCGACGCAAAACACCGTTGACAAAGGCAGCATTTTACCATTTTTTCTCTAATGATTAGATGTCAAAACCTCTTTAACAACCTCAACATTTTTTGTATATAGTTTATTGAAGAAATGTCGAATTAATTTGCCTTGCTGCCTTTCCTCAATAAGTTTTATTTGAATATCAACGGACCGCTGTACTCTGGAAGTTATAACATACAGTTGCCAATGACTAAATACTGTTTCAGGCAAATAAATTCCTTCTTTTTCTAATGTTTGACCTTGCGAGTTATTTATGGTTATATAGAAAATAATAATTTAACAGGGAATTGTCAACGTCTAAAAATAAATGGCAGTTCTCTGGTCGTTGTAGCTAAATCTATTTTAGGAATAAATACAGTTTCACCTATAGCTTATACCAAGGAATTCCGCGATTATTAAATTTAATTTAAGATTGGGCAAACTTTGGTCATTCGTTAGATCACCATCTAATACACAGCTTCATAACATAATTATTTTGATTAAAATCATTTAAAACAATAAAATTTAAATCCAAAATTATTATCATACAATAACAACAACTTATTCATATGAAATAAATAAAATATAACTATATATGTACATATATTTATTTATATACATATGCTCATAGTTTACAATTATTCATATTAAACATCATTTAGCTATACAAAATTTCAAAATCAATTCTAGAATATACAAATCTACATATGTCACAATTAGAAATCTTTTCATTATGCATATACACACTAAGTACAGATACGTTTTTGACGCAGCTGAGAAGAAAACAATTTGGTTTACGTTTTTTTTTTATTTTTTTGTATATTGTGCTAGGTACATAAACAAACGCAGCAGAGAGGAAAAAATGTATGTTTACAATTTTTTTTATTTTATTTTATTTTGTTGTAGCAACAGTTGCTATTACATAAGCTATTACTTATTTGCTGTTTTAAGTTCCTATAACAATGTATTTTGACTTTGATACAACATTTTCGAATAAAAAGTAGAAGAGTACAATTTTGAAGAAGTTATAAGTTGAAATACCTCAGAGTAACAATAAGAAGCAATAATAGCAAACATAAATAATAACCTAAAATGGAAAAGCTAAAATAGAAACTTAAGATAGAAATCGTGGTAGAGAAAGATCTACATATAAGCAGATGGGAAAACAACGTTAAAATTATTGCTTAAACATTACAAATCCTAAACTGGAAGCAAAGAGCGAAAGATAGACCTTTTTAGAGAATTATATTAAAGAAAGCTAAATCTGTAGCGTTATAAAATGATGATAGCACCTGGCCAATTAAATTTTCTTCGTCTAATATAGCTTGTGAAATAGTTTTTTATTGGTTGTAATAGTGAATAAATTTTTATTGGTTGTAAAAAATCATGATGTTTCAATTTCAATTTCATTTATTATAACTAACCAATTAAATTACATCAAATTTCTTATTACAATAATATGTTAAAATGCACTTACATGTATGTAATTTAATTATTGTCTGTTCCAGTGACTAAAGTCCTTGAAGGAACTAGACTAAACATCCTAACCTATACTAACCTAAAAACCTGAGAAGTAGTAATTAAAATAAGTAGGATTATAAGAAAATTTTAACAAATAATAAAATAAAATTTTAACAAATAATAAAATAAAATAAAACAAAATAAAACAAAATAAAAACAAAATATGGAGAAAGCGAAAACTTAAAATATAAAATAAAATAAAAAATAAAATAAATGAAAATTGATAAAAAATGTACTCGTCTCTAGTAAGTAAACATTTCACTTTTGGATTAAATCCATTTTTCGTGATTTTACTTTTCCTATACAATTTATAGGATTAGTTTTTTAAGCATATAACAAAAATTAGTACTTTTTAGAACTAAAAAAACTAAACAAATTAAAAAAAAAGAAAAAAAGGAGAAAAAACACAGTAAGTAATAAAGGGAAAATGTAAATATAAGGTGCTTAAAGTATAACTAGATTATTTAATTATGCCTTAATTTCATTATACAATTTTCCAAATTTATAATTAATGGATACTAATGTATTAAGAGCTTATACTAAATAAATATTTACTTACTCTAACCTGAACTTCTCTATTAATAATATATTTATTTTTTTTAAGGAAAAATGGCAAGTAAAAACCTTTTTGATTAATTTATTTTTATCCTAAAACTTAAAATCTAACTTAATTATAAAGAAAACAGAACAATAAAAAATTTAAAAAAAAACTAATTGGTAAAAGCTTAATCTATAATCGGTATTAGTGGATTTACAGGCGATATCTTTGCTATTTGTTCGGAAACAGTAATAATATTTGCTATGCTATGCAATCTGTTTGTTTTCGCAGCGCTCTTTCATATGGGGAAACCGTACAAAAGAATACTGCCAAAAATGGCTTTAAATATTTATTATTTTGTTTTCTACAGTTAGCCTGTATTTTTTACTTATAATAATTATAATTGCTGCTAAAATAAGTAAATAAAATAAGTGCTGCTCCAATAGCTACCCAATGATTATCAGGTTATATCCGAAAATCTTACTTAAGCAACGAAAATGTCATTGCCATGCTTGTCCTCTCATCTACTTAGCTCTAAATAATTTAAATTATCTATCATAGCAGAAAAGATATTATTAAAAGAAATATTGGAATATGATGTAGAAAGCGATACTTTAGATTTACTTATAATAAAAAAAAAATATCTTATAAAAAAACTATTTTCAAGTAAAGTTCGTCTGTCCTGTGTGTCTGTAATTTCCGTGGCGATAATGTAAAGAGCAAAAAAAATATTTTAAAGTTTAATAATTTGACTAGTCATAAAGTGGAAATTCGTAATTAATCATTCAAGAAATTGAGTAAGCTTATTGTACGACAGCTTTCGGCCAGCGATGGGTCTTTTTTTGTTTAGGAATGCATGCAACTTAGACTACTTTCCACATTTCTGGAAAAGAGTTTAGTTTCATCCACCCGTTAAAAATTTTACTTAATATTGTATAGCTTGTCTTTGACAAGTTTTTAAGTATAATATTGATCGGGAGCTTTTTTAATTGTTAACTGCTTAATCAACATAGCAATTTCTTTAGCAAAAGTAAATTTACGATGACCTATAAATTGATATCTTAGATAGTCAACTGAATCATTAATCGTATTAATGGTGTTTGTTGTCGCTATAGTTATGAGTCAGAGAATTTTGCTTAGCAAAGTGCTCTGCTAGTACATTAGTTTTTTCCTTATCAGTGGACAATAAATCATTTTTATGTATAAGTGCTGGTATCAAAATACCAAAATTTTTCTTTTTTAAAATCTTGCAGACGTTGCAAAAGGTTTTAGAATTTTTGTCTAAAGTAGACAAAAAGCCGTTCCAGTTTACATTGTTAAATTCGAATAATTCTTTTTTGATCGAACAGTTTAAATAACTAAATAATATTGTATGACCAAAATATCTTGTTCTGTGCCATCTCCGTCGTTCTGCATTCTTTAATGATTAAATTACTAAATTATTAAAAATAAAATTAAAACATTAATTAATAAAAATAAAACATATAAAGATACAAAAATAAAATAATAATAAATGCTATATACAAAAATTTACATACTTAATATTATGCCTGTTGAATCGAAATAAAACATTTGCATGCCTCTAGCCACGATTTCTAAAATAATCTCTGCTGAGCTCAGTCAAACTTTTTATGTTATTAACGCGTAAAATGGAGTTCGTTATGGAGTTCCAGAGAATAGTAATTCTAACAAAATAAGATAGGTGTATTATTAGAGTAGAATTTTCAATCAATGAAACATCTAATAATTAATAATTAAATCTGTAGAAATTTCATTGGAAGAATATTTGTAGTTATTAAATTTGAAATTATCTTGACTATCATAAATAGTTTTAATAAAATTTCAACTTTTTTAGATGCACAAAATTGGAAAGTCAAGAGTATGTAGCTGAAATTTATCATAAAATGTTTGAGATCTCCAATATGTTCCATTAAAAATTCTTCTCATATTCAAATTCATGTAACAAATTTTATTGTTGTAGTTACAATATAATTTGAGAATTGCATAAACAATAATACAACATTGTCATTTCCTTTACGTATAAAAAAAATTAATATATTTTTGCAGGGTATTATAACTCTCTCTCTCTAGTAGTTGGGTTTCATGAAATATAACTATTGAGATGTTTGTCAAAATAAGTAAATAATTGCGCCAAAAATCAATTTTTATATTATCATATTTATTATATTTAAAGGCCTCAGCTGTACAAATAAATTTCTGGAAATAAAATATACTATTTATTCCCGGCATAAGATTCGCCGATCAAACATTAAAAAAATAATTCTTTTCTCTTCATTTAAATATTTAAATCAAAACAAAGTTTTCTATTTCTGCAAAACAATTAATTTTTCTTAGCATATCAACCAATTTAAGCATAAATTTGTTGTCACAAAAAGTATTACAGTCCATTCTGGTTTAAAATGTTCTTTTGTATAGTACGGAGTAAACAAAGGAAGATAAAGAGATTGGTAGTTTTGTGATTTCAGAACCAATTGAAGAATAATGACTATTTCTTATATATATAATGATTATACTATTAATGACTATACCTTCTAATATAATATCTTGTTTTTGGTGTTTTCCTATAAGAAGAATTTTTGGCAAATCTAGTGATTTTTTAAAGATGCCAAAGCAAGATTTACCATCATGGAAACAATAGGAATATATTTTTCTACTTGTCAATATTTTACTTTACAAAATAAATATTCATTTGAACTTAAAGATGTGCCTTCATTTGTCAATTAGAAAAACATTTCGAAGTAGCTAATTCAAAGACACAAACCAGTGCAATTTTATTTTAAATTTTAATAGGTAATTTAGTTTTTGGATAATTTCAATTGATGACTTTAAAAAATACTTTAAGTTTGAAAACGCTTCACATTTTATTGATTTTATGATGTTTTGCTATTAGTTAGATGATCGTATTTGGTTCTTCTATTAAATACATAGTTTTTCTATATGGGCTTAAAACTTTAACATGTTTTTCTATAAATGATTTATTTGAAATGTGGGCACAAAATTTATTACTTTTTAAATTTTTTATTATTAATTATTTGAAAAAGCTTCACATTTAAATTTTTGGGTTTTTGTCATTGCTTTTTGCTTTAATTCACCGAGGTGAAAGTTTTTTAACAGATGGTATTATGGTACATTAGATATATTATAAATCTAAATTATTTCCTTATCTAAACTAAAAATTAATTTTTGACAATACATCTAGATACATAAAACGACACACTTCCTGTTTGAGCATTCGTACCACTTTGGAAAATTCCGAAAAAAAAATGTTTGCTTACACGCTGGATGGCGCAATAAGTAGGGCGTCTTTGTAAGTTTGTTATAAAGTAAGTAGTCTTTGTACTGGAATAAAATAAATAATAAAAAATAGGTGAGAATTTTGGTTATCATTAAAAATAAAATGGAACTATGCTATTATGAAGGCGCAGTTTGTCTATAATAGATAAAATTAATTTTCCACATGTATTTACACCTATGATTCTTTTTTTTAGCAAAATTGCGATACTTTTATTTTTTGTTTTTAATATATAGTTTTAAGGAACAAATGGCTGGACAAAACCTTTTTAATTCTTATTTTTATATAAAACTTACTTAAATTTAACCTATAACTAGTTAAAATTATCCTAAGTTAATGTGTAATCGCTGCAATGAGCGGATTTTCTGAGTATTGACAACTTTCCAAAAAAGAGGGTAGCATTTTATCAATTTGTTCGCACAGAGTATTTACATTTGATAATTCGTGTAGTTTTCTTGTAGAAAAATAAAAAAGCTTAAAATTTATCATTTTTAAGATTGCATTTTTTCACTTTGCAGTATTGCTAAATTTGTTTTGGTGGCCTTGAATGAACGGCTAATGAATGTTTATCGTGTAAGTTTTGTTTGATGTATTTTTTAACTCTACAAACTTGATGTAGCTCTTAATCTTTCCGGGATCATTACATTAAGTTGATGGATGAATTAAAAATTATTACAACTAACTAATTACAACAAATTAATATTGAGGACATGTATTGTAAATATAAAATTATTTCTTAAATGCATTATATTTTAAATATCACTTTATTAAAATATTTCATCTACTTAGAAAAATTTATTCTAGACCTAGAGTTGACAAAGTTAACTCTTTTTATTCTCTATTTTACTTTTTATATTTAGTATCTACTTTAAAATTTATTTTGTTAACAAAACAAAGAAGTTTATAGAATATAGAATCAACACAGAAATAACAAAAAGGTTTTAAAAAGAAAGGAAAGTAAAATAAAGTTTTACAATAAAATCAGCAACAATGTGTATATATGTATATATGCATAAAAACTGTTCCTAGATAAATTTAAAAAGGAACAAAAAAAAAATTAATTTTAATATTTACTTAAGTCGTAAAAAACAAAATACAATCTTCTTGGAATTATTTGCAATTCAATTGACTAAGTTATAAATTATTTATTCTATCAATTAAATTTTTTACATTAAAAATTGAGTATTTTGTATTTCATATTTATTTATGATATCAGTAGAATAAGGTTGAGATTGAGACCTTCGTAATATTAATGAAAAAAAAAACAATTTTATAGAAACTCATAATGAAAATTTTGTTGATGATATTTTTGAATTTAGAAAGAAAAATATTGTTCGTGAAAACATAAGGAAACTTCCGTATCAAATATCTAAGTTGTCATTGAAATCCATATACAACCATCCATGTTTGTAAAAATAAAATATTTGTAAAAATAAAATATTTGGAGCAGATACAGGAGTGATTTTGAATATGATAAATAATTAGATTAGATTATATTTCGCTTTCCCAACAATAACCCATCAATAATGATGTTACAGGACAGTGATAATGATTATATTTTGTTCATTAATTTCTATAAAAACTTACTCAAATAAAAATGGTATATAAAAGTATATACACACATCTTCACAAATACAAAACAAAAGTAAAGTAGAAGCAGACATTTTAATTTACATTTTAATAATTCAAATAAGTTCACCGAAAGATGTCGCACTATATTACTAGATGGAATATTGAATGAAGAAATTAAATAAGTCAATTGTTGCCCAAGAAAAAAATCGTAAAAACGAAACAGAAATGAATATTTCAATAATGGTTTCAGAAAAATAAATACTGATCCGTAAAATAATGGTTGAAATGCTCGTTTTTTTCAGCAGCTAATAATTTTTTTTACAAAAATATACTATATTATGTAGTACCTATGTAATATGTACATATGTTCTATTAATCATATCGTAATATACCGGTTTATTATTATTTTTTCACTGTACTGTGTAAGCTGAATTACATTTGATTAATTTATTTTTTGATTAAGCTCATAAATCAGCTGGTAAAGCGTCAACTCAGCATGCCATACATAATGAAAAGGAAAAAAGGAAATTAATATATTTATTGTTAAAGTTCAGAATTATCAGATTTTTACAGAGACGAGTATCCTAAATTTTGAGAATAAGTAACCCAAAGTAGTCCAAAGTAGCCTTTATTTAAAAATATTGAAAATATATAAGAGCTAATTTAGTTTATAACAATTTCATTTAAAAAAAAATAAACAAAAAAGAAAAATCCTTTAAATTCAATCTAATTAAATTTGTAAAATCTACTGTATCAGCAGCATCGGTTTCTACATAAATTTTTTTCTTCATTATTTTCGAATTGCACATATGTATATGTACTTAATATTTTTTGTTAAGGTAAAAAATGATTACAGCAAGAATTCAGAGAAAACAAAAAAAAAAAAATTTGGGCATAAAAACCCGATTTGTTGTCCTTAAGTTGAAAATATCACCAATCGATAGAGCACCCTCAATTTATTTGATAATTTTTTAATTTTAAAATAACGGCTTTTTCCCCTCTTAAAAATCTGATACGCATACTCTGAGACACTCGGTTTTAATTTATTTTTAAATCTATTTATTTAATTTTCTTATATTAATTTTATCTAGGTCGGTATGATCAAATATCTAGGTATGACAGTTGATGTAAAACTCAAATGGAAACCACATGTGAAGCAAAAATAAACAAAAATATATCTTTATCTCTAAAATATCTTTAGCCCTCATGTCTTTGAAACCGTTCTGATATAAGAAGTTCTATTGATACAACTTTCCTTAATGGAATATAGCAGTGCACACATTAGCTTGTACACCATGCTTATTATAGGCAGCTAAAGTTTTCAAATATAAGTACACAGGTCACCCTTAAAATTTATTTCAATAATGTTTTATTTATGAATCGAATTTAAAAAATGGTAGACAGATAGTCAAACAAATTCTGCTTCTAATTCAAAATCTGTACTAAGTCTATTTAAATTTGTGCTTCAATAACACGAGGATACAATACTTTTAATATTAATATGTACATTGCATAATTGTGGTTGACTGAAATTTTGTGGAAGCATTATTGAAGCTCTTACTTTTATTAGCTCTGGCGGGCGAATAAAAAAATGTCAAAAATATCTAATACAACAAATTTAGAAATTGCGCTGAAAAATTTAGAACTGTTTAATTTTCATTTGTGACTACATCGTTGCTATTTCAATTTGACAATTTACAAGTGTTCAGAAATTCTTCTTTCACCGAATTACAATCAAAGTTCTTATTAGTTTCACTACAGTTTACACGCTGACTGGCGCAGTAGATGGAGCGCCTGCCTTTCAACCGAAAGGTCCCAGGTTCGATGAAGGAAAAAAAGAAAATGCTTTATAGATTTTTCGACCTGGTCCAGTACCCTTTGTCATTGGGTTAAAATAAATGGCAAAAAATAATTGAGAGTATAATCTGGTAACAACTTAAATAAAAATAAAACTATTATATTTAAGAACGCTTAGTTCCTGACAATAGCAGTAGTTTTCCCCATTTAATGAGTAGATAACCCAGTAATTTGTTAAATAAATACTCGAAATATTGTAGATTGTAATGTAAAATTGCAGTACCATACTTAATTAAGCACGAAAAGGTGATTCTACCTAAGTTACTGTAGAGTGTAAAAAAAAAAAAAATTATTTCGAGCAAGTCAGAAATTCGGAAAAATAGTAACTTGTTTATTACCGATATTCAAGTCTGTAACAACTTTGGTTTTTGAATTATTATCGGCAAATTCTAGGAGTTATTCAACAGCCATCAGTACCAGTCTGAATTTTAAAAAATGGTAAAAGACTAATTTGTTTATTTTTGAGAAAATACCAATTTATAAATTTTTCGATCTGTAACAAAAATGGTTTTTGATAAATTCTTGATGGATGATCATAGTTGAGTGTTGTGTGGCAGTTACGTGAATCATTTATTTGATTGCTGTAAAATAACGTGTTAGATTTTCTATTTTGATAATAAATTTGAATAATTACAAACTATTAGAATTTGTTATTTACCTTTAAAACTGTAAATGTAAAACCTTTCAAACAAACCTTTCTCTTAGATTATGTGAAATGTTCATAATTGTAATTTAATACACATTGATTTTTATCATGGTACTCTGTAGATTAATCATAAATAGTATATTTGAAAATAAAAATTTCTAAATAGAAACAATTTTTGATTTTGGAAAATTTTACGAAGAACAAAAATAAAAAAAAAAAAAAAAACGTTCTGTCTCAATTTAATCAAAAAATTATTTGACCATAAAATATTTATAAACGTGTAGTTGTTATTACCCAAAGTATTTTTTGACATTAATATTTTTTTAATAAAAAAATTAAATTCATCAAAATTTGATCAATAATCAATCATATTTGCCATATAAAAATACATTTAAATTAAATTTTATGGTTGTTTATTTTAAATTTAATTTAAAAAATCCGTTTTCATTGAAGTCATGTAATTATAATTATATCGATAGTACATAATGTATATGTATGTATTATTAAATTTAAATTTTTTTTATCCTTATTTGTTTACTTTATAGTTGTAGCTGGTTATAGCTCGAAGCTATAGACTTTATTATTTTTGTTGTTTTATTGTGAAAATGCCAATTTTATTTAGAAGAGTATATGAGTATCAATAAATATAAATACTTTAAAAAATATTTTACTTAAATAAGTATAAAGGACTATTTTTGTTTGTTGTTTTATTATTATTGATAATATTATTTTTATTATTGTTATTATAGCTCTAGTGATGTTTTCAATTTTTCCAAATCTATATTCTATATCCATATTAAACATGTTGTATTCTTCACTATTGACTGACCGATATTGTGGTTATATTATTTAACCATCTAATCCGAAGTTACTACGCTTTGTGCTGTTATGAGTTTATACAAGTTTTCCAGTTCAAATGAAACATTGCAGTTCTATGCTAGTTCCAATAAACAATTTGATTCTTAATAAAGTTTTAATTTCGAATATAAATTTTCATGTTCTATAATGACGACCAGAAATCATTTTTAATCAAGTATTTGAAATTTTATTAAAATACCGTCATTTATTTTTATGTATACATATATACATTCATATTGTTTCAGAATTTAAATTACATCTTTAAAATCTAAAATCTCTTTTCTAAAATTCAATTAAATCGTTTTTTTTTTAATAAAATTTAATACTCGTCACATTTAACTAGGAAAAAAAAACAAAAACAAAACTTCAACATTTGAAATAGAAAATTACAGAGAAATGAAATATGAATATGAGCTACTCTTAAAGGCTGTTCAGTTCATTCCCATAAGATTTTATTTATCTGACATCAAAAATACTTCATTTTTATACGCACATATGTTGTATACCCTACCATTATATCCTTTAACTACAATCTTATGTACATATATGTACATTATCATATGATGTCCTTTTGAGTTGTCCTCTTGGTATTACTTAAAAACAACATTTTTTGTTTGTTTTGTGATTATGCATATAACATTTATATATATGTACTGTATATGTATATTTTTTTTTATGTACAAAACATAATGATATAATAATATGTAAGTAGTTGTATAATATATTAAATTGGTCAAGTCCATTTCCAACGACGACCTAAAAAATTGTAATGGTGATGATGATGATTATATACATTATATATATATGCATATATGTAATATGTATAATATATATGTATACATAATATATATATATTTTAATATTTATCATATTGTTCATCAAATGTGTACAATGGCTGACCAATAGTGTTAAATAGTCATCTCATGTTTTTCAGATGTCTATGACAATCTGAGCAGTTATTAATCATTCTCTCTTGAGTTTTATACTTTATTTTATGTAGTATATGTATATCAAGGATATTTCCTTTTTTTATATTACAAATCTATGTATATATAATGCATATAATTATGTATAAATACACTTAGTAGAAAAAGTTTTAATACAATTTGTATTTCTAACTTGTAATAGGAATATACTAAGTCGAACTGAAAAACAATAGTTGTTGTAGTGTTAAACTAAGGTCTATCATATATCATTGTAGAAATAAGAATGTTACTTTGAGTAGGATTTGTGTAATTTATTTTTGTAAACTAGTTATTAAGTTCGTATGATTGTATGTTTTTTTATATTTAAATTAGAATTTATATGTTACCAGTTTATTTTTTTTTTATATATTTTTATGATAGTTTAACTAAATTGGTCTAAAAAAATCAGAAAACAACATAATCCTACAGAAAATTAAACTACGAACGGAAGCAATTTCAATGTCAGACTATATGACAAAAGCAATTGATTACGAAATAGAAACTTTGATGTACAAATACCTAAAAGAGAAGAATTCGACGGATTAATAAGAGCCTTACCTCCAGGATATGTTATGATGGTTTAAAAATGGGATAGAAAACCCGTGCCACGGCATTTGAACGCAAGTTCAAATTTCGCACTGCGCTTGGCACATATCCCACTTTATTTCAATCTGAAGCTTATACCATCTTTGGTATATTGAAATGCAATAAAAGAGGACAAAATAAATGCCAACATAACTATACATAATAATTTATGTACAAATTTTCAGATAGCCAAGCTGCTTTAAAATCTCTGGCTTCTCCAAATTTTAAATCAAAGCTCATCTATAGCTGTTACAAAATACTGTTACTTAATAAAGCTAGCGAAAGGAAATAAATTTACTCTTATATGGCCTCCTAGACATGAAGGAATACCAGGTAATGAGGAAGAAGATGTCCTTGCAAAAACAGGTGCGATCAGTCAAATCTTAGGACCAGAGCCAAAAATTTATTGTTTCAACGCTTACCTATAAAGAATTGTTTCCAAGTGGGGAACTACGAAAACTGAAAAAGTTGCCAAGGATTTATGCAATCTAAATTCTTTTTCAAATTCAGTATTCACCGATGAAATTAGGTAATTTAGGACACTAGATCCAATATCGGAACACTGACATGGGGGTTTAACATAGATCATGGTCCATTTAGCAAACATCTGTTTAGGATTGGTAGATCGCACACAGATAGATGCAGATTCTGCTTAGAAGAAGAGGAATCCTCTTTTCATATTTTATTTGTTTGCGACGCCATAGCAATAACCAATACCCATCGCGTAATTCTGAAATTGAAATTTAAGTAATAACAATTTTCATCAAAGACCTGCAATTTTTAAATGAGAAACGGGGATGTACAATAGATCTGAAGGGGTCGTCGCGTCTAAATGGAATTCTTCATCGACGAACAAAAACCAGAGTGGAACTCCTTTACCCATATACAATTTAGTAGTTGAACTTGAAGATTAAATGTTTGTTCAATTCCGATAGACATGATGTTTCTTTGCACAATATATATATATATATATTTTTGGGAAAGGCATTTGCGCCTTTTATTTTATTTATGGTTTTGTTTGTTTTTTTACTTAAATCAATTCATATAACCTGCACCTTTAACTGATTTTATATCATTTATATGTTCTGTTTGTTCGTTAGGCTTAATGTTTCTGTAGTAATTTCTGTATTTATTGGTCTCATGCTTGTCTTTTTATTTTATTCTATTTGATATACAAATCCTTCTTTGTTTCCTACTATCTCTCCGTCTCCTGGTTTTCATATTATTATAATTTGCCTCTGTTACGTTTGATAGTGTCCTTTATTATTATTGTAATATGTTTGGAGTTGTTTATGTGTTTGATTGAACGTACTGTACCTAAATTATTCATGTATATAAGTATGTGTTTATTTTGTTTTGTCTGCTAGTTGTATTATTTAGTACAGCTCGGCAGTGTAATCATATAAATGCCAGAATACAATGCATCCTAGGTTGATCGAAAATTCAACTTTGATGAATAATCGTAAAATACATATTTTTATTTTGTATTAATTTTTAAATTAGGTTCACTGTATTCAATTTTTAATTAAAAAACAAAAAATTTAAAAATGAATTTTTGTAAAAGAGTACCGTGAAATGTTAATAAAGTTTTTATTTTATTAAAAGCATTTATTGAATTACTTCATTGTTTTCCTAAATTTATAAGGTAAGTGTATGTAAACTTTTGCTAATGAATGTTTCCTATATTTACTCTTTTATATTTTAACTTCATTACATATTATGAAAAATAAAAAAACAAACAAAAGATATATTTGAAACTGAGTTCTAGTATCGTCGTAAGGATACTTTTAAAAAATAAAATGTATTTAGATATTAACAAAGTAAAAGGTTTAAATATAACTTATTTAGTTTTTAAACTCCCCAAATGGTTTTTCTCTTTCAGTGGTTGCAACAAAGAAGCTACTGACAGTAGCAATGAATGAAGTATAGAATTATATATAATACGATCTAAATAGTCTATAAAATAGTATCCAAATTATTGAGACCTTAAAGACCGATAGCACGTTAATATCATATGTTACGCATATGACTCTGTACTACTCGTAGAGAATGCAGACGATCTGCAGAGATTCTTATTTAGATTTATTAAAATTGCCAAATTGTACAACATCAAGGTAACTATCCACAATAAAAACCAAATCCATGACCAATTCAAAAGAAGCCATTAGATGTAAAATATCCATTAACAATAACATTATCGAACAAGTGCTCAATATTAAATATTTGTGCGTAAATATTACAGAAGTATACCTTATCAAATAAATACCTAATCAAAGAAGAAGACCTTAAACAATATAATACACTTTAACTTAAGTAATACCTCATCTATCTACCAGCCACTGGTCCTACAACTATATTCAATGAACAAAAATTTTAAACGCTAAAAATATAAAAAAATCAATACGATTTAATCTACTCAACTCCGGAAAATAATACCACCGTGAAGAAAAACTGTGTATTGTATAGATTTATTCTTATATTTTCTCAATTCTCTTAAAAACTAATTAATTGAATGTTACCTAAACGTTGGGTGGCGCAGTAGGTAAAGCGCCTGGCTTTCAATCAAAAGGTTCGATTCCCGATGAAGCAAAACAATGTTTTATTAGTTTTTCGACCTGGTCTATAACGACCAGTTTTTCGACCTGGTACTGTTGGTACCCGGTCATTGGGATATGATAAATGACGAAAAATAATTTAGAGTATAATCTGGTAACAAATTAAATAAAATGAAACTATTCTATTTAAGCAGGCTTAGCTCCTTACATTAGCAGTTGTTTTCCACATTTAATTAATATATGAGTCAGTAATTTGTTAAATATATACTCAAAATGTTAGATGAAGTATAAAATTGCAGTACCGTACTTAATTAAGCACGAAAAGGTGATTCTACCTAAGTTAGTGTCAAGAGTGTAAACAACAAAAAAATCGTTTATGAATGTACTTTAATTTATTGCAAATCATCTTATCTTTCTTAAAATATTTTTTATTTTTTCACTACATTTGGTTTTATTCATTTTTATTGATTTTTTGGTACAAATTAATTAATGTAATACTAACTATAAGATTCTATTCAACTAGTAGACAATTTAAAGTTGGATTCTATATTTAACTAGTTCTATTTATATGAAGAAGTTTTATTTAACAGAAAAAAGGCAAATCAGTGTAATTATGTTCCACAAGGTAGCGTTTCTTGAACCGCTCTTATTATTTTTTTTTATTTAGTTTTTTATCCTTTTTTTCTAAAGTTTTGAATTCTTTTATATGCATATGATTTTACATATTATAGGATATGTGTTGTAAATTTAAAGATTTCTATATCTTAGGATATAAAATTTGTTTGAGATAAACCTAACATTTATTTATATAGTTGTGGGTCTAAGCTAATTGTAAAAAACAAAAAAAAAAAACAAATGGGGGTTAAATTAGAAAAAAATAAAATAAAATAATGAATAATAAATTAATAAAAATAGTTTTTATTTCAACAGAATTACAAAGCTAGTAGCAAATTTTGAATACATACAAATTAAATTCATTTTTTGTACAATGTATCCTTAATCAAATTAATAATTAATTCAAATTAAAAATTAGTATTTAAAATAATTCAGATTACATTTTTAACTTATACTAAATAACATTTAATTTATTTACTATTAAAAAAAAAATAAACATTTGAATTATGAATTAAGAATTAATAATTGTTCACAAATGTACAGTATATATTATAGTAGAAGATTAATACAATTATTATAAACTACAAATATATATATATACACATATTAGAAAATTTAAAAAAAAAAAATAAAAAATTTGTACATAATATATCCTTAAATAGTCACTTTTAAGCTTCAAGTTCTGAATGAAATAGTTAAAGACATTCTATTGCCATAGTGCAAGAGACGAATGCCTTACTTTATTAAAATAACAGGTGTAATAGTATTAATTGGGAAAAAACAATATAAAATTAGTGTAGAATTATTTGATATAATGTTTTATTTAATTGAAGAAGAATTAATTTAATTTAATTGTAAAATATAAAAAGATTTGAAGTTTTTAATAAAAATAAAATAAAATATAGGATAGTAGAATGAATAACGATCTGAATAAAAGCCATTAGAAATAACGAAAAGAAAAAAAGAAAAGAAAAAAAATAAGAAAACAGATAAAAAGTGAGTTGAAATTATGGGTATTAATATTGATTCAATTTGTGCATGAGAAAATGAAAAGAGCATGAGAAAATGAAAGAGAAAAAGATGTCTTAGTGGAAGAATTTTTAGATTTTTGAAAAAATAAAAACTGGGAGTTCTACGACAAACCTTACAAATAATACGTATACAATGTTATTGTTTAATTAACAAAGGCTCAATTTTATTATAATGGGTACCACCCCAACAACACAGACCATATTGAAGTTTAGACTTAATCAAGCCATTGTAAAAAAGTTTTAGTTTCAGAGAAAGGACAATATAAACTTAAAGTTGCATAACTGCTTTATTCAGGTATCTTTTTATATAAGACGTGTGATCTTTCCAGTTTAGTCTAGCATCTAACAAGATATATACCTAAATATTTGAAGTTATCCAAACCTTTTTTTTATTGTTATTAATGATGATTAGTGATTATTGTCACCTTAATTAGTTATTGTTATTAATGTTTCGGTAAAAAAAAATTTAACAGTTAAAACATAACTAGAATTCAGTCACTTCTCGAATTATTTTCCATGATTTCAATTAATTTTTTTTATTGATTTATCTTAGACAACAACCGCATACGTGTTTAAAAAATTAATTAATTCTGGTGAGTATAAAAATAAAATATGGACTTTGAGAGTTTGTGGCAATTTGATAAAATAAAAATTTTCTATCTTAAAATGTATGTGTATACTTATAAATGGGGTGAAATTTTAAATTGAATTATTCAAATTGAAAATTAAAAATTTTTGAAAAAATATTTAGTTTTGCAACGTCTCTTTTTAAATATCTATCGTTTAATAATGATAAAAATTTGTTCTGTACTTTTTTAATTTACAAATTAAATATAATGATAATCTTAAGTCAAATCTACAAATAATAAGATAGGATGGAAAACATAGCTACTGCACCAAAAACAGAGGAAATTTCGTTGTACCCAAAGCAAATACGATAAGATAAAGCTTAAAAGCCTAAAATAAAACAATCCACACGCTGGGTGGCGTAGTAGGTAGAGCGCCTGCCTTCCAACCGAAAGGTCCCGGGGTCGATTTCCGATGAAGCAAAAAAAAAAAAAAGAAATGCTTCATTGGTTTTTCGAGCTGGTCTAGTACCCTTTGTCATTGGGATATAATAAATTACAAAAAGATAATTGAGAATTAATCGCTGGTAACAAAATGAACCTATTCTATTTAAGAAGGCTTAGTTCCTGACAATAGTAGTAGTTTTCCACATTAAAGAATAGATAAACCAGTAATTTGTTAAAATAAATACTCCAATTATTGTAGATATTGTAGTGTAAAATTGCAGTACCGTACTTAATTAAGCACGAAAAGGTGATTCTACCTAAGTTACTGACAAGATCATAAAAAAAAAAAAATCAGAAAGATACAAAGTTGATATAAAAGATATAAAAGTTGCCCCAATATAGACATTTTTAAATTTAAAAAAAATTGTTAAGAAAATTTAGAAAATAATAAGAATTATTTAATTTTTATGTGTATCTATATATATAAAATATAATTATTATTTTTTTACCTAAATATTATTTCTTATATATACATATTGGTAATTATATTTGTAATGTCTTATTAACTTAATTTATTATATACATATTTATATTATTAATTATTTGAAATTAAATAAAAATTCAGCTTCTTTAATCTAGTACTGGAACGAATAGTGCGTCGAGCGGTAGTAAACACGACTTGAACCATATTTTTCAAATCTGCTTAACTATTCTATTGTATGCCGACGACAGTGGCAACATCGCCAGATCACAACGGGCATTCGTCGAGTCTTTTACCCAGATTTTTTTTTTTTTTTTTTGTTAAGTTAAGCCAAACACTAGGTTTCAAACGATACCTTTATACACAAATATATAGCTTGGACTAATTGAGGCTTGTAGAAAGAAAAATATCCCTTTGATCAGTAGGGACATTTTGAATTAATTTATTAATATTACTCTTGAACTTTTGTAGATTGTACGTAGGTATATTTTTGCATGGGGGAAACACGTTTGTTGGAATATGATTCCACATTCGAGAAAATTTTACTACAAACGAATTCCCATAGCCAGTTTTGAGCCACCTTGGAATTTGGACTGGGTAGGGGTGGGCACTTGATGCCTCTCTTGCCTCTCGGCGGAAATGTTTGAGAGGTGGCATTAGGGTTTTTATTTCATCTGAATAAGTGCCTAAACCTACGAGATATTAAAGAGAAAGCTGAACAAATGGGTTTCAAATTGAATGAGGAAAAAACAAAATATATGCTGTTCATAAATAAAAAAGCCTCTCAACATCATACTGGTCAAAACATCACTGTCGGCACATTTAATTTTGAGATAGTTCGTTAATCCCACAACCTCGGTTTGTCGAGACGTCTCGGGTCAAAGCTCCTATTCCGAAGCACCAAAGATCAAATCTACAAAACGTTGATAACCCCGGTTTTGTTCTACGGATCAAAATCATGAGCACTAGGTCAAGACAAGTAAGTATGCACTTGGTATCTTCGAGGAGAAAATTCTTTGTCGGATATATGGTCCTGAAAAAGATGATGGGGTGTGGAGGATGCCGAACTTTATCAGCTGTATAATGAGTTGGACGTAGTTACGAAATTTAGGTCAACAAACTACAGGTGGCTCAGACACCTAGACAGGATGAATGACAAGGTTCCAGTTAATAAAATCTTCAAATCCAGACCTGAAAGTACAAGACGTCGGGGAAGACCTAATCTTCGTTGGAAAAATAAAGTAACGGCATATATGAAACAGTTTCGTATCGTCAACTGGAGAAAAGCCGATCGTGACCGAGACTAAATGGAGGACGTTTTTGAGTCAGGTCCAGGACCTACATGATCTGTTGGCCACCTAAGTAAGTAAATAAGTATAAGACTTTTAATGTAAGTACAAAAATAAAATACTTAAAAAATATTTAGTTAAACAAAATAAATATTTTTTATTACAGCGCTGCTACGGCGTCATAATAAAACTTACATTGTTTTAAATAAATAATATTTATATAAGGCCACTTCTGTATCTACCCCAAGTATTCTAGAAAATTTCTAGATAATGAATATAAGATTTTGGTTAATAGACTAAAATCATTGCAGCATCGTCTATGAGGGTAATCGTTGGCGTAGTCTTGTTTTCAAGTAGATCAAAGGTACAAAAGTATGTTTGATCAAAAACGCTATGAAACTTCAGCATTATTTTCATTTTCTTTTATTAAATGCAATTAATTTTAACTATTTCCCTTGTTAATTTAGAATTAAAACAAACATCAGATTACCCGCAAAATGCATTATGATTCACTTGCAATGGTAAGTCATAAAGGTAAATAATCTCAGTAAGAAATTACATATGCAAAAAGCAAAGATGTTAAGGATATAAATATACTGATATGTAAAGAAACAAAAATTTTAAATTTATGTAACTATGTCAATTGTTATAACCTTTGTAGCTTTTGTAGATATGTATAAGTAAATAGATTAATTTTTTACATTATAATGATAATCTCAGAGTTATACAGGGTGTATTCCAACCAAGATTTCTCTTGCGCAGCAGATGAATGGCGATTTATTTCATCCTTTCCATCCTTTTTTGATTGCCTTTGGAATATTTGAATATTTGTCATTTTTATTTAACGGCTTCAAAATATTTCCATTCTTTTCAAAATTTTCAGAATAGTACTCCACAATATTGAGCCATGTACCCTAACTTGTAATAACAGGTTTAGGTGGTAATCGCAAATTTGACTCTTGTTCTTTAAAAAATGTTATTCGGAAAGAAGCTTTAAAAAAAATTTTTTTTTGCAGGATATAAATCTGTCCACATTTTTAAAATTTGTTCTTATTTCTTCTGCTACTCTGTGTATACCATCAACTAAACAGATCACATAAATTAATTTCGGATAAAAAACTTGAATAGCTTGAGCAGCTTTGACAATATATATACGATGCAGTATCGGAAACAAAAAATAAAACATATCTATCCTCAAACATATCCTAAGTTTTCCTCAATCTTAATATTATTACATAGTAATAATAAAATATTCTGTACGAGCGACTGAGCTCTTTTGAGATAATGCAATGAAATAAATAAAATAAAATAAATATGTAGGGAGAAATTTTTTTGAATATGTGCTCAACGTGCTCTTTCCGTTTGTGTTTTCCATCAGTTACTAGACACAGGTAATTAAATGACTTTACCATGTCAATAGCATTACTATTGGAAAAAAAAAAGTTGAGTTATTTATCTTCCTATTTTCGAAAACCATAATTTTGATTTTTTTAAGGTTTAACGGATGTTTGACAAGCCATTTGTCTATTATTTTCAGATCATCTTCAGTTGCAATTCTTAATTTAAATTCATTATTTTCGGTGTAACCGCGTCATCTGCGTAAAGTTGTATACAGAACCTATTACGTTGAGTTTTGTTACATCATTAATATATATTTTAAAGAATTTTGAAGCTAAAATAGATCCTTTGGGAACTACATTTTTCATCATTTTTGAAGAACTGTGTATTGTACCGATGTTCACTACTTGTTGACGATCAAATAGATATGAATGGAAAAACTGTATCTAATTATTGGTAAAATTCATCAATTGAATTTTTTTATTAAGATATCATGATCTACGCAATTGAATGCCTTTCGCAAGTCTAAGATGACGCCCGCAAAATATTTCCCGTCATCAGAATTTTTTAAGATGAAATTGGTTAAACTTAAACAAGCCGCAATTGTGTTGGAGTTACATTCAAAATCATATTGTTCTTAATGGATTATATTATTATTTCTCAAGAAATTTGTCAGTTGGGCTTTTATTTTGGTTTCGAAATTTTTTTGAAAGCATTGTACGGAAATAGGTCTATAATTGGAGCATAAATTTTTGTTATACCGCTTTAAATTGGAGATATTATGGCTTTTTTTGTAAAGAATTAGGAAAACATGATGTTTCCAAAGAAACTTGACTAAAATCCGACTTATAGGCTCAGACAACCCTTTCATAAATTTAGTTGAAATCTTGCAATATCTTGTAGCTGCAGCTGAATTCAGTAAAAGGATAACATTTTTAACTTCTTCTGCGATTGTAGAAAATTAAAATTAGTAAAAACAGTAGGTATAAAAAACATTCATATACGTATTATCAATGTGCTGAAATGGAATGTCTATATTTTCGGTTTTTTACCGAAACATTTATAAAAAAGTAATTAAAATATTCAACAATATCTGTCTTTACCAAAATGCATCGATTATCAATTTCTAAAGTTTTAATGTTACGGCTTGTTTCTGTGTCCTTGTTAAACATAATTTTTTTTATAAATATACTCCAAAGTGTTTTGATTGGCTTTTAGAGAATTTTTCAGAATAAAATTTTTTGTTCATAAATCAATTTTTTAACTTCTACCGTATAATTTTTGGACATGGGCATCATCAACGTATTTAATATTTAAAATAAGAAATACGAATTCTCATATTCATTCTTGTTTCTTATTATTTTTGGTATTACTTTCAATTATTTCCGTTAGTTTTTTCACCAAATCGTCAAAATTGTTAATTATTTCAAGGTTATTCCATAGATAGGGATTACATAAATTTTCATACACTAAAACTACTTTGTAATGATTTAATTTTTCTGAATTTTTTTCTGCTTAAGTTCTAAACTTACCGAAAAGAGTTGGGCATCAGAGAGACAAGTATCAGGTATGTTAAAATTGTACATGTTATATTGATTAATATCTGGATATGACATGATCAATGAGTAATGACAGTGTTGGAAATAACTCTTGTAGCGTATTCCGTAGATAATTTATTATAAATGATATAACCATTGCTAAGTAAGGTATTGGTATAATTTTCTACTTCTCTACAATTAGTCTTTAGTAAATGGGATCGTTACAAAATCTTGTATTACAAAATACTGTATTATAAAAAAGACTGTATTACGAAAAAACTGTATTATAAATATTATGATATACTGTATGTACAAAAGACTGTATATGTTCAAGAGACTGTTTTAGGACTGTAAATCCTGTATTTTAATTAAAATAAAAAAATAAAATATTTAATTTTGATTAAAATAATTATTTTTAATTTTTTGTATGGTTTTTTTTTTTCTAAATTATTTAATTAAAATAAGCTTTTTATAATAAAACGAATATAAAAATAATAGTATTTTAGAAAAGTGTTATATTGCTCGCTACTTGCTTTAGAAAATGTATTTTTCCCCGTTGATATTCTTCTTGACATAACTTTTTTGATTTACATATTTTTCTTAATATTTGATTTCTTTACTGAAATATGTTCACTCGCTTTAATCTTAGACACGTTTGCCATCGAAATAATAAGTTCTTTTGATAAATCTTCTATTATTTTACAAACGCATGTCGTTTTCCAATCACTAGTTTCAAGCGACGATGCCACGCCTGGACATTGTTTTGAGTTCAAAGTAAAACAGATTAAAAGGTCGGTTTATATTGAAGCTTTTTGTGGTTAGTATATAGTATCCTCAGATATAGAGTTGATTTTTAACAATTGAGCAATTTTTTTTGCATCTTGATCTGTTTATTTCTTTTCTAAGTTGAAATAATATTTTAGAATTTCTGGTGACGGAACAAAAACCAAACTCTTTAACATTCTTATTTACATACTGAATTCATCGGAATTGCCGTATTTTTTAACTAAATGCTCTTTTTGTATTTTACACCATATTATTTGGCTGAAATGAAAATGACATTCTTTATACTCAGCAGATGGAAAGAACGATTTTGCAGCTTTTACGATTGTTTTTTCAAAATCGCAAATTATTTGTTCATGATTTAAATTTATACCCCAATCGCAAGCTATTTGACAAAGATTATAACAATATTCAGAATAGGCTTTCATTTTTTTACTGCTCATTAGACAAAATATTAAAGGGACAACTTCATTGTATATTTTTCCATGTAAAGCAAAAAGTTGTCTCATTATAATTGGAACCACATCAAATGTTCCATCCATGAGCCAGCTATTCGATTCCGATAAAAATTTTAAGCTTGTTTTCGTTCCCAAAATTATTATCTTGTTGTTTCCAAGACTCTTTTCACACAATACAAACAACTCTCCTTCCAAATACATCAAATTGATAGGAATAGAGATTTCTTCTAATGTCATTGGTTCCCTTACTAGATTGGAGCGAGCTCGTCTGATTTTTTGCTTTTAAGCCATTTTATTTGGAAGATAAATACGACAATTAAGTTTAGCTTCCACTACTGAATTTCGTATAATTTGTAAAGGTTGTAATCCTGAACATTTTGCCTTAAGCTTAAACATATTATTAGCTTGAATGAGTTCTTTTTTAAATGCAGCAGGATCGTCGGAATGTTTGGCTGATTTTTTATTGGGTATGTAGATACCCTCAGAAAATTCGGTTACAACACAACTTTTGCAGTAAAATATTCTTCGATCAGCCCACGTCAAATTAAATCTTTAATTATCTTTAGTTTTCCTTTCAAGTACATAAGAGTAGCGATCAATAAGCAATTAATCCTTGCCCTTATTCGAAGTAAAAATTTTAACTTTCATTTTATAATATAGAAAGTACTACACAAAACAAAAAATAGTTTTCAATTGATTAATTTATTAAAACTGAAAATCAAATTTTATTTTATTCTGAAAATATGTCATATTCATTTCAAAGCATACTTGATTAAAATTTAACTGTATATCGATTTTCTACCATCACCTCACATGTTTTTCATATACAGTATTTTGTGTACAGTACCCAATCCTTAGTAAATAAATGTTGAAGTCACAAGATAATCAAGTGGCGATATTTCTGAGTAAATTCATCAAGTTTGTAAATAAAATCTTCCACTCGAGGGTTCCGTGATGTCGATATATTGATATGATATTAATATACCTAGCTTTGTTAATTTGATTGTTAAAAAAGTTGAAGAATTAAATTCATTTTCGTAATAAAATCCTGTTTCAAAATATATGTGCTGCCATCCCTGATCATCTTCAATTGCTGAATTTAATCTGATATTTATCGTTCACGACACAATCAAATGAGTCACAATCAAATTGCAAAACTGTGAAATTTGTTTTTGTTTTCAATTTATATCAAATTACAACAACAAATAAGTAAGAATTTTCTAAAAAACACAAAAAAACAAATTATTGCTCTAAATTACATGGTTGAATATTGAAAAATTCAAAACACAACTTTAAAATAATTTACACGAATACAGTAGGTACTGAACTATGATATATACATCCACAGCATACCTAAAATGTTCTGCAACGAAAACAATTCAATAATTTTCTATTTTTTTTCCTGTTTTTTTTTACAATAATTCAAAATTTAAAATCTGTGTAGTGTACCTACAAAACCTAGCGTTCAATAAATTTTAAATTTGTAATCTTAACTTGTATTTTATTTCAAATGGACAGTTTAGGCTTGTTTTTTTTTCAAAAAAAAAAAACGAATTTATTATAATATTTTTTTCCTCACAAAACTCCTCTACAAAACTTTTTAACTAAATTTATTTATTTATTTTCCTTTTCAGCTTTTTTATTTTTGTTTTTTTTTTTTTATTTTTTTGTTTGCCTTTAACAACGAAGTGAAAAAACGTTTACAACGTTTGACTGTGATTGGAATTTTTAATTAACTGGAAACATTGAAACACTACACGCCGTCAAATTCTTATCATTATTTTCTCTTTGACTGAATATGTGGTTGTGTGTGAGAGTGTGCATTTAGGTTATATAGATTGATAACAACGTAAAAGTACGTACGTAGATATTACCATCCTTACCTTAACAACGGAATATTTTCAATATTTCAATAGTACAAAAAAAAAAAAAATAAGAAATAAGTAATGTACGTAGGTACATATAGTAGGTACATTACAGTGACTTATATACCTGATACACTCGGAAAGGTAAAAAATATACATATATATATATATATATATATATATATATATATATATTAGAATGACAAGAACGACAATAATAAAACAACAAACGGATATGCGACGCGTCATTAACTTTTATACAGTGTAGAGAGAGCGCTGAAATACTTTAGAGACTGTTTTTATTTCGTTGATGTTCTTGCTATTTTTTTATTTGTTATTGTTTTTTTTTTTTTTTAACTTGATTATAATACAACAGATACAAATTGAAAGAACATTTCGCATTCTAATGACAAAAAGGAAAAACAAAAAAAAATTAAAACAAATATATAAATATAAATTTTGTTGTTGTTGTTTTTTTAATAGAATAGAAAATTCAGCACAGGTGAGTTCAGATTATATACGAGGTAAATTAATTCACTGAGAAAAAAAATTAGGCAATAAATATTTATATAAAATCCTTCTTTATTCTCTCGGAATACGAGTATTGAGTTAAATTATATATGAACTAACAACTTGCATAATATAAAATAGGTTTACAAAAATTTAAAATAAAAATTTCGGTTTCTTTTTTTATACGGATGAATTGGTACCGTCATATATATAAAAAAAAGCATCGGGAAACTGTGCTGCCTATTATTCAGTTTATATGACAGCTCCAAAGCGTACTTAAAACTGTTTACTTCGATGACTTCGATGACTGACGATGACTTCTTTTTGACGATTTTATATTGAAGAGAGAGACATTTGTTTTTACACATCAGTTTCTAAACAATCAAACTATTTATTTCACGTGTTCACCAAAACTAATATAAACAAAAAAACTTTGTTAATTAATATAAAGCAAATGTCAAACCAAAAAAATTAATAAAAATAAACATATGAATGTTGCTAAGCATTTCATTATTATACATCAAATCTAAAAAAAACCGGTATTTTTTAGCTTTTTTTTTTTTTGTTTTTTTTTTTTATGATCTTGACAGTAATTTAGGTAGAATCACCTTTTCGTGCTTAATTAAGTACGGTACTGCAATTTTACACTACAATATCTACAATAATTTGAGTATTTATTTTAACAAATTACTGGCTTATCTACTCATTAAATGTGGAAAATTACTACTTCTTTCATTTTATTTAATTTGTTACCAGAATATATCTCTCAATTATTTTTGTCATTTATTATATCCCAATGACAAACGGTACTAGACCAGCTCGAAAAACCAATAAAGCATTTTTTTGCTTCATCGGGAATCGAACCCGACCTTTCGGTTGAAAGGCAGGCCCTCTACCTACTGCGCCACCCAGCGTGTGGCCGAAGAAATTTAATGCGGTTCGTGACGGACCGTGTTCTGATGGGAAGAAAATATATTTTGCAGCGACTCAAAAACCCAAACATCGCGGTATTATTGGCAATGTCAAAGATATGGTCATTTCATATCATTTTCTAGTGTGCTTGCATTTCCAAAATATTCACTGTTTCGGTTCGCTGAATACGTACACCCCCGAATAATAGGGTTGGCTCAAATGGAGTAGTTTTGCGCGAAACAATACAGATTTGACTTTTGGAGGTGTTAAACTCAATTCTATTACTTTTTTTTCGAAAATAATGGTTAAATCACGGTTCAGCTAACTGAACAGCACAGGATACGTTTAGTATCAGTAACTGATATTGTAGCTGTTCTAGTAGCAGAGTGCTATTCTAAAGATCCTGATGTAATAAAAAAATAGATGGGAAAAAATTTAGAAAAACTGAAATTTACAGTATGGTTGAAAATAAATGAAAAATAAAAATTACGGTCATTTCCTATGGTCACATTGGGCCTAACCAGACGATTCAACTTTCAGCTTTCAACATAATTATGCTTACTTCCAGACGATTAATCAAAAACTAGTATCATTTTTATATGTGTGTGTAAATATTTTATTTGAAAAAAAAATTTGAAGCGAGAAGTACAAAAGAAAAATATTGATTTATCGGTACTACGTACGTATGTATGTCCTTAAAATACATTTTTGTTGTGTATTTGACGACGTTATTTAATAATTTAATGTAATTTGTACAAGAAGGTTGAAATTATATATACAAAATATTTTTGAAGTTTATAAAATAAAATTTTATTGAAAGGTAAGTTTTCTTTGTATTAGTAGATTCTCTCGTTCACCAGCTAAAATTTTGTCAACAAAGTGATAAACGAGAAATGGCTGCCGCAAAACTAATTTATAGAAAAAGGGGAATGAAACGAAAGGAAAGAAGTGTTGAAAGTTGACCCGTGTGGAACTGCAACTGCAATTGCATTCAACAAATTCTTCTTTCTCTTTCGCACTTATGCTTTTCACCTAGAAAAAGCTAAAAAGCTTTAAAGCTAAAATGAAATGAATGCGAAAGAGAGAGAAAACTATTTTGACTGCAATTGCAATATTTAAAATGTGAACACAGGGAAGATCGTAATTTTCACTTTTTATTTATTTTCAACTATAGCGTACCTTTTGCCTTCCAAGATATGAGCCTATATTTTTGCCATTTATTTTTATCCCAATGCCACCAAGTCGAAAAACCTAAACATATTTGTCTTTTCATTGTAAATCGAACCTGGGACATTACAATTGAAGGGCAGGTGCTCCCAGACTACTCAGTGTTTGTTATTGATTTTGGTAGTTTATTTTTGCATTACTTTAATACACATCTGAATCAAAAATAAAATGGTTATAATTAATACAGATTATTACATATTTTTATATTAACTTACCACTGTCTGTAAATTTATTTATTTATAAGTTTACTTATTTATTTATTTGGTAGGTAGTTAATTTCGTGGACTTTGTTTTTTAATACTAAAACCAAACACAAAAAGAAAAAAAATAATTTTGTTTAAAAAATTTAATGATAGAGTTCTGAAATTTTGCACAATTTTTCATGATCAAAAAAGACGCGGTACTTTACAAAGCTATCAAATGACAAGTTTGGATAGTTGCCATACAACTCCTAGCACCTGTCCGGAATATTTCAAAAACTAATTGTGTTACAGATATGAAAATTTACTTTTACCTGCTTTTTCACAAATAAAGAAATACGACTGCTACCGATTTCAAAAATTTGAACCGGTTCGTGTCGGTGCCATACAACTCCTAGCACCTACCAGGAATATTCCAAAAACCAATTATGTTATAGACAGGAGAGTTCACATTTATATCCTCTTTCTGAAATTATAATACCAAACCAAATGAAAGAAGACTTGACATTTAATTATTTTTGAATGTTTTAACGATATGTTCGATATGTATGATATTTGGGTTGCTAGAAGCATAGATATACAGTCGTCTCAAAAATTATTTGTGCATAGAACAATTTCGTACTTAACACAAACAAAGTAGACTGTTACTCACTAAATAATAAAACTAATAAACGCATTTTTTGTAGTTTGTTAAGTTTGAACTACACTCAAAACTTTACAAAAAAAAAAAAAAAAATTATTGGCTAGGTGATTCCCAAAAAAGACAAAAACAAAATCTCATAAATTATCTGTGCATTAAATTATTGCTCAAAATTATTTGTGCACGTATTTATTATTCATAAACAATAACTGAAAACGATGCCTTTTTGAAAAATATTCAAGGATTTGGAAGTATATGTGATCTACCTAAATTATATTTTATGATACCTAATAAGAAAGATTGTTTCCTTTCGCTTCTATAACCTCGTAGAACCGACCAGGAATCCCAATTGCTTATATTTTTCAAAATTGAAACTGCTGTTGATTCCTAAGAGTTTTTAATGACATTTCTAGTCTTGTGGTGCTTTATTTTTCATATTATACCAAAGGCATTCAATTAACATAAAAATCAGGACTCTAAGGGGGCCAATCTAAAACACTTTGCCAAATAAACTTCAAATACGATACAATAATAGCAGCCTAAGTGTTGTTGTATTATCTGGTTGTAGCTCGAAATTTGGGTTTATCAATTATTCATCAAGGAATAACAGTCTATAATGATAGAGATTAAGGTATAAGTATTTTATGTGACTTTGTTCGGTAGTGTAAACAAGGTCTATTTTCCCTAATAAAGAAATACCTCCTCAAACCATTATATTCCCACCATTTATTTGTTATGGCCAATTTAATAACGTTTTTTTTTTTTTTCAATGTTGGTGGAATGATAAAATTTTCTTACGCACGTCTAGTGGAAGTAAACATTCATCCGTTCACAGAATATTTTGCTAAAATTCAGCAGGCTTATTTATATGTTCTTTAGCAAATTTTAATTTAAAACGATTATTTTTTTCAGGAATAAATGGCTTCTCCCCAATTATGTTGCTCTTATTTTTCGATAATTACTTTTATTAAAGTTGTTCAGAACCTATTTCATAGTTATGCTAGGATTCACTTTAACAGCTCTTATTATTTGTGAACCTTCTCTCTTTGTTGCCTTACATTTTCGGACACTGCCGTAATATTTCAAACTGATCCAGTTTATCTTTGTTTCATGACTTAATAGGTATTAGTTTGCTATGAACATGATATTTTCGGGGCAGTTCCTGAACAGATCTCTGCTACAATTGCACTTCTAATTTCAACTTTAACTTTCTTTTAAGAAGACACTGTTGTGCATTTAATCTATTTTGCTTCAAAATTATCTTAACAAAATAATGCATGGCTTCCTTAGATGGTAAAACTTAACAAATTACAAAAAATGGGTTAATTATTTTTATTATTTAGTGAGTTACAACCTACTTTATTTGTGTTAAGTACGAAATTGTTCTATGCACAAATAATTTTTGAGTCGACTGTATGTATAAATCAACAGTTCTAATACTTTTTTGGTTTTCGTTTGAAAAATCTAAAAAAGTTGTAAAATTTTTTGTATGCTAAATTTTGTTGTTGACATTCATGAGTTTTCCATTATTTTTTATCCTGCAACAAAAATAGATGAGGAAACGATTTGTGTTTATAGTTCGTGTATTTCATTTGCTTATGATTTCGTTCTGTCAATATAATATTTGCAATCATATTTCCGTTCCCTTATGTATCACTACATGAACATTACAAATATTTCTAATGTTTGCAGTCCTGAAATGATTTTTCATATAGTTTTTTAGCCCGAAATCAAACTCAGAGCTGTCATTTAAATATTCCTTAGTATTTTTTTATATTGCTATCTCTTCAACTTTGGATTCTACAACTTATATGTACATATTAAAATGTGTTTAGCAAATGCTTTATAGATTTATTGGCTGTACTGGTGTAGTTGTTCTTTCACATAACGTTTCGTCTTTAAGCACAACTGCTTTCAATATTGTATTCAATTATTTTGTAGTTTCTTAGTTAAGATATTCGTACAGAATTTAAAATATAAAATATGTCCATTTGATATGAACCCATAAACTAAGAAGTCTTTGATTACTTTCTTGTGTTCTGTTTGTTTGGAACAATAATTATTAATTATAGGTACTATAGAGAAAATAAAATAAACGAAGCAAATACAAAAATTTAACTAGGTAGTGGTGACTGCCGGCAATACACCAACACACTTAGACCAGTCGTAGGCAAGGTTCATTGTGATAGATAAGAAATAAATTAAAAAAATATCTCGTCCAGATGGACCTTAGTATTTTTATTTATAGTGTCGGGTTCATATTACAAACGAAAATATGATATTTTTGCAGTTCTAATTGATATCTGAAAAGTAAAACTAACAAAAGATTATCAATGAAGGTATAATAAGACAGTATTTCGCACAAAAATACACGCACAATAACCTGGGATTCTTTGAATACACCTATCGAATCAGTCAGCAAGACATTTAAAATTGGCATTAACTGGTTTTCTTAAATGAAATACAAACTCTCTTTGTAACTAATTACAATAGAATGACATTTTGATAATTATTGTTATTTAAAAAATTCAATCCAGCATCAACTTCATAATTTTATAGTAAAATTTGTAAATATTCTATAATAAAATTTAAGTGTCGTGTTAAACAAAGTGCTAACGTGGAATGATCACATTTTTTCTGTCCGAATGTCCAATAACACTCGACTTCGATCACCTAATATTTTCACACTTGTATTTCATATAAGCATATATGGTATTAATGAGCCTATCCACAGAATGATGGTGATAGGAAACAAATATAAGAACTTGATTGGCTTATCACTCTCAAGGATATCTATTAAGGAATCGACTATCTTCGTCACTAGAATCGTTCTAACCAATCTCTCTAACCATTAAGTATTTAAACTAATAGTTTTATTTCTTTTTGTTCTTTTTTTATTGGAGTGAAAAAAAACTGGTTTATCTTAAATCTTTCCATTTATTGTGATGTAGTTTATTCTAGAATGAGTACATGTGAATATCTGAGGTTAAAAGTAATTTTCAAATCTTGTACACGCTTTGTGACAAACCGTTGTAGATTTGTTAATATTAGAAATATGTCCAAAGTCATACCTTGCTGTATCAGAAAAACTACATCTGAAAATATGCCAGAATATCTGGATGAGAAATACGGCAGAACATCTTCATTATTTTCTAGTTGAATTTTACTAACAATTCCAAGCTTACTTATTCCACGGCACTCTGGAAGATTAAAACATCTATCCTTCTTGGTAGAGGCGGTGGAGTATATGACTTCCCGATTTTCGATTGTATTATTTTTTGCATGATAGTACGAATTAGTTTTTAATGATAAATGTAAGTATACTAAATTTATTCCTTATTGTAACTATTTACGATGAACTAATCCCAGATCACATTTTATAAACGATAAAAACATTAATATCCTGTTATATCCCGAAAGTTACTTAAGTTTCTTAATGTAATTTTTAGTAAAAAAAATCACATTGTTTCCAAGTGGGAAACTAAAGAAACTAAGAACATATGGGCTAGTTACCAATAGCTAAAACAGTCTAAAGCTTTTTCAAACTTAACATTAGGCGATTTAACCAGATAATCAAAGATACTAGTTCAATGTCAGAACACATGATATGATCTATCGCTGGTTATAGTCCATTCATTTGTTTACACGCTGGATGGCGTAGTAGATAGAGCACCTACCTTTTATTCAAAAGGTCCCAGGTTCGATTCCCGACGAAGCAAAAAAAATCCTTTATTGGTTTTTCAACCTGATCTAGTACCGTTTGTCATTGGGATATAATAAATGACAAAAAATTATTTAAAGTATATATAATCTGGTAACAAATTAAATAAAATGAGACTATTCTATTTAAGAAGGCTTAGTTCCTGACAATAGCAGTAGTTTTCTACATTTAATGAGTAGATAAGCCAATAGTTTGTGAAATAAATACTCGGAATATTATAGATATTGTAGTGTAAAATTGCAGTACTATACTTAATTAAGCACGAAAAGGTTATTCAACCTAAGTTACTGTCAAGAGTGTAAAAAAATGTTGGTAAATCCAACACAGATATACAGATTCCGATTAAAGGAAGAGGAATCCCCTTCCACATTATATCTGTTTGCGACGCTATAGATCTCAAAAAACATAAATATTTCCACGAATACACATTGTCTAATTCTGAAATTGACATTAAAGCTGTAATACCGGACAAAGACTTCCTATTTTAAGATAGCAATTGGGGAAGTACAATAGATCTAAAAAAGTCTACATAAAACTCTCTATCAAAAAACAAATTAGAAAAAAAAATACATTAAAAGAAGGTGGTGTAAATTGTATCAATATATTACCATAATTGAATCACTTGCATTTTAGAAATTTTAGAAAAATATTAAATCACTAACTCCTCCTTATTGACTTTATTTATTCATTCTTAAATCTGAAGAAAACAATTCTTGTCTTCAGTTTAAGAAGATTACAAAAGCCGTATGTTCTGTACGTATTTTCAAGAAGCAAACGTAGCTCAGTAAGTTCTTTTACAGGTTTGCAAATTGGAATCAATAGCATATTTTAATTAGTATACTGCCAATTGGAACACCGATATAACAAGTTTGGAAACTTTAATTTTTTTGATTTGCAAAAGACCCACTGATTTGCAAAAGAATGATGATGATTAAAAGTACAATAAAATAAAAAAAATTCAATATTTAATTTTGAAGTTTTTTGTTTTTCTCTATGTTATGGGGGTGAGATATAACTACTTCTTACATTTTACATAGGCAGTCAGTCATAAATGATTTGAATGAATGTTGAATTACCAAAAAGGGCCCCAACTGTAAGAAAATGTATTTATACAAGAAGAAATTTATTTAATTTCATTTCATTTTCCAAAACACAAAAATAAAAACAACAACAAGAACAACAAAAGATGAATGAAAAATAAAAATAATGTTAACAAAAAATGTTAAGAAATAAATGAACAAACATGAGTTTGTGTGTTTGCAATCTTTTTTGCTTGTTTATTTTTTCCATTTTTATTTTTTTGTTTGTTTTTCTTTTATATTATTTTGTAGTAATTTCAAACCAGAGAGATTCCTTCTATAGGTCGTGTTTGATAATTCAACATCCTAAAGAGCAGTTTTTCTTTTGTGCTATTGCGTTTGAATTTATATGAAAAAAGCATAAAGTTTAAAAGGAGAAAAAAAAAATAGAAAAAACCAAAAAAAAAAGACAACAAAAAAAAAATGAAAATATCTAGGGAAGACTAATGACAGAAGCACACCTGTCTAAATCTAAAACAAGAAAAAAATTTCTAACCTACCTTACCTCTAATATAAATATTTCTTTTTATGCCATTACATATCTGGTGTATTTCCATTTTCCAATGATAATACGAGCAAAATAAAAAACAAAAAAAAATTCACAGCAAATAATGTTATTATAAACCAGATGAGCCATCAGAAATGGCATGAATATCATCTAACTATATAATATTATTGTTAAAATTTTCCTCTTTTATGATTACATACATACATACATGTACAAATACATATATGAAGAAATAACCGCCAAAAAATGTTTTTTTTAATAATTTTTATTTCATTCAAGAAGAAGAAAATATCTCTAACTAGTATATTTTTCAAATAGGGTATAATAATAATTGGCCGAAATTCACATTACAACATAAGAACTTTATCTAAAAAATTTATTATTTGATAAAAATTTAATTTTCATTTTAACCCTTTAATTTGTCGTGGTCTTTAATAAACGATTTTAAAAGAAGAATTTTTTGAAAGAACATTAAGTATAATTTTTAATATATATATATTATTAATACATACATCTATATTATAATACACAAGAGCAGATTAGTGAAGGCACACTTTTCGTGGTTTTTCGTGTGCTTCGTTTTTTTTCATTCAATCAATCGATGATGATGCAGCTCGTGGCGATCAAAATCAATTTTTATTTTATGTGTATATTTTGGGTAAACAATTTTTATAAGATATTAGCTGGGTTGGTTGAAACATCATTTAATATCAGAAGTTTTGTCGATTCTCCTTTGAGTCAAAGTCTTTTTTTTTTTTTTTTATTTATCGTATTTGATTTTTTGCACTTTTAGTATGAAAAAAAATTCATTAGTACGATAATATTATTAATATAGGTTTTAATATCACAAATTTTTGTGAGTTCGATTCTCTATTAATTCAAATTTTTTTTTTTTTCATAAAAAAATATTGTTTTTATTATTATGTATTATAATAATAATTTTTATTATATAATATAATTAACAAAAAACAATATTTTTTTAAATAAAAAAAAGGTAATTTTTAATTATTAATCTCTTCTCAACTATTTCAACAAAATACGAAACCGATTAATTTGAAATAAATCTAAGCATACAAATTATTTACTTATTACTTATCTATACATGGAATGTATTCGCAGTTGACAGTTTTGGCACTATGATGTATCATGTAGATGTATGCATATAATATAATACTATACCGTTTATCCTACCTATATATTAGTTGAGTTTTCTTTAGCTTACAGAAGTGCTCACAACTACTTATGAGTAGTTTGTAAACAAAACGCAAAACAAGTTGCTCACCACTACTTATGAGTAGTTTGTAAACAAAATGAAAAAAAAACAAAAAAAAAAATAAATTTAGGAGTAAAATATAACCTCAGGATTTCACTATTTAATTTCTGATGTGTAAAATTCATGTTTTTCTTTGAAAAATCAAAACTTTATTTTAAAATAATAAAGAACAAACTGATGGGTAATTAAAAGAAATTTAAAAATTCTTCTAATTAACGTAATATTATTTATAAATATGGACGAAATATTCAACAGAAATTATAATACTACCTAACTATCAAAGCTCAATGGCCATCTATTGATTTTTTATTTTGCTATTTTTTTTGACATAAAATTAATATAATCTTATAAGTTTAAAAAAATTCCGCTAGAAGTTTTCGAAATCTCTACCGGAAATTTTTTTGTAAGTCCGCAATTTCATCTAAACATTTGTATAAGCTGTGGACTTGTTTGCAGATTTAACTACTCATAAGTAGTTGTGAGCAAGTCTGCAAGCTAAAAAAAACGCAACTATTATGTATACTAAAACCGCTAAAATATAGGTACAAGAAATATAATATAATTTGTACTGTATTTTGGTTAGGAAATCTTGGTGAAATGTTATGTATATCGAACCTATGTTAAAATTTTATTGTTCAAATTTATTTTACAGATTTTATAACATTTAATTTTAATAAAAAAGAAACATATTTTAATTAATTATTAACAAGTAAATAATAAAAAAAAAGTTTTAAATAGGTACCTTTTTTTATTTAAATAAACTTTTCATTTCGTTTAACTTATATTTAATTATATTTTATTAAAGTTGTTTTTTAAATGTAAAAAGTTTTGAAAAAGAAAAATTTTGATGCATTTGACATGTTTAAAGTATCTGAAAATAATGGATAGAATAATTATATTAATAGCAATCGACAAAAGAATAAAAATTGCTCAAAATTTTTAGGTTAATCTTTATAAAATTAACTCTTTTATTTATAAAATAAAAAAAAAAATATCAGGATATAGAATAATTTTCATTCTATAAGAATTTATTAGACATCAATTTCCAGTAAGTCTTGCATATGCAATATCAATCAATAAATCACAAGGTCAAACATTTCAAAGAGTCGGAATTTATCTCTCTCAACCTTCCTTCACCCATGGTCAGCTCTACAAATCCACTGCTTTAAAAATTCAAATTCAAGCAGGACCAAAACAGGGACAACTACTGTCAACGACACTGTAACTGACAATGTTGCATACCAGGAGGTTGACCATATGTATGTTGCATACCAGGTTTAGAATACTTCATTTTATCCAATTGTTTCTTATATGATGAATTTTATAACTCACTCATAATAATTGGGAAACGGTGCTAACCCATAGGTATGATTAATGGTTTAATAAAATTATCGGAAACTATTTTTTAATAACATTCCAACACACGTGTTCCCGTGGGTATGTACCCGGCGGTTTCTTCTAGTATATAAAAAATATATTAAACTAATATATATATCAAAATTAAAATATGGAAAATTACTGTCAAAATAATATTATGAATACTTGGATAAGAACAAACAGAATTTTCTTAGTCTAAATAATGAAATATAGGAGAAAAACGAGAAAATCAATCCTGTACTTTCTATTCAATTTTCACAAATGATGGAGGAAATCCAAGTTTAGTTAATTTTAAAAGCATGACGCAATGTGAAAGAAGATCGAAGGCTCTAAAATCTGTATAAACAACATCAGTTTGAAAGCCTTAATATTAATGTTAATTACTTTTTAAATTTAATTATTTTTTACATAAATATTTAACCACATTAAAATTAGTATATTTTATTTTTCTTTTAGATTTTAATTTTCCAAATTAATATTGGCATTTAAATTTGATATTCCACAAATATTGAATAATTTAAATTATTTATTTCTTGTGATGGACCATCCGAAACTTGCTTTTGCAATATAATGTTTCCCAACTGTTTTATTTTATTTATAAGTATTTTAAATTCTGTAGATATGCTTTTAATTTTGTACTATTCTTATTTTTCCTTATATTTTCTATTTTTAAGTTTTTGAATTTCAGTTTTAATTAATTTTCTATAATTGTAATGAATTCTAATATTTAATAAAATATAATAAATGAAAAAAAAAAAAAATAATTTAAGAATAGTCGACAATTTACCGATTGACCGATAGTTACTAACATCATTTTTGGACTATTTTTATGCACTGATTAATAAGGATTTTTCCCAAAAAGAGGGAATATCCCCTTTAAAAAGTGAAATATTGAAATTTTTTGATAATGATGAAACCAAGGAATTCGAGCAAATTTTTAAGAATAATTTTTGGCACACTATCATGGCCAGGAGATCTGTTATTGTCAAGTTTCTTCAAATAATCCATAGTGGTAGTTTCATTTAAGCAACAATTTGAAAATATTGTCTTATGGTGGATTTCCTCTTCATGGGCGAATGTCCGGACAATTTTATTTTACACTATAATTGAAATACAAATACCATTAACGAAAATTTTATGATTTCCTCTCAATGCGCGAAGGACTGACATGTGCTATGTAGTCAAAAAAGGTTGATGTTTAAAAATATGTTTACATGCGTTGAAATTATTTTTATTAAAAAAATTTAGAATTTTGTTAAGAGTAATAATGGATAATAACATTGTAATATTCGAAAATATAAAATATAGCGATTTGCTTTTATCTTAAAATCAAAATAATTTGTTAGAAACAAAATAATCTTATACTAAAAAGCAAAAAACAAAAAAAATTACATTCCATGTCTTTTTCTTAAAAAACATTTTAAATTCTATATGTGAATGTGTTCATACATAAATTGAGATAGCAAAAAATATTTATCAAATAATTATATATCTACCCTTTTCTTTTACTTCGTTCTTCAGCCAAAAGTTAAAAATATTTTAACTAAGAAATTGGATGAAGTAAATTGCCGGAGAGGAATTTTTGTGTATGTGCTGGTAAAATAAAATTTTTTGATTAGTTAAAAAATTTGTCCGGACGTTCGTCCATTAAGAGGAAATCCACCTTTAGAGTAATCATCAACATGCGTGAATACAGAATAGTTATTCAGAAGCTCTTGAAAATTTCTTTTGCAATTGTTCATTGTAAGCTAGAATCAGATTCTTGATTTTACAAAAGGTCTTATCTAACAACATAGGAATTATTGCGATAATGCAAATTATTGTTCTAATCAAAACTTTCTTTAGAACTCTTTATTGAGTTCTTTGGACGAATAATCATCTAAAACAACAACAACATCGAATACGTTACTTGAGTCATGGCATCAAAAAGGCATACTAAATAAATGCTATTTGATTTTCCAGAAGCACCTGGAATAGGCAATTACACCTACCTACCTATATCACTATTTCTTATAATTTCTTAATAAATCAATTTCGGCAAAATAAATGTTGACTTTATGAATTTTGTGAAATGTTACAATCCCATTTTAATATTCTATATCTTCTTGACAACAAAAGTAATACACAAAGAAATAATTCACCAACTTTAAATCTCGAATATTACCTGATATATTATATAATGTACCTTAATATAATGTACATACATAATACACATATATATATATATATATATATATATATATAGATATTTTTTTGCATTTGATTCTATCTCTTTTTTACCCATTATTAATTGTTATTGTATAAGCATATTGAAATGACTTTTCTTAATTATTTTAACAAAAAAATAACAACAAAAACAAACAAAAAAACGTTATGTACATTTTCAGTTTTTCCACTTTATTCACCTTTCACTATACACCGCCATCATTTCAACTCTTATTTTTCTTATTGTGTTTTTCTCTTTCATTTGTAAATGAGAAAAAAAAAATAAAGTAAACTTCGGGGGTGGGAATAACAAAAACAAAATAAATAAATAAATTAGTCGAGAAACGTATGGTGATGATACGTGAGTGAATTTGACTTATATAAAAAAGTGTTTTTTTTTTATTCCTATCTAAAGAATTTTTCATTCTGTACTTATACTAATCTTTATTAAAAGAGTTTCAGTTTACAGTAGTTAGAAAACAGAAATAACCCAGTAGAATTAAAAAAAAGAGAAGATGAGAAAAAACAAAAAAACGGAATGGGTATAGAAAAAATAAGTAATGGAAGAAATTTTTAAATATTGTTAAATTAATTAACAAAAGAAAATTACTTAGGTATGTCTGTATTTATGTATGCAGGGCTGTACTCGAATAGAGGTGCAATATTTTACAGATATTTAAAAATTCGAAGTTTGTGTAACTTTTATTAAAATTTTAATATACGTAATCTGATGGGTAACGGAGAAAATTCTCTAATAGAAATATTTAGAACCAAATTTCCGGTTGAGACAAAATCCCCAAAAACAAAAATTACGTTAACGTTGTTTAGCTTTTGTTGGATAGAAAATGAAAATACATTCCTTCTTTCTCCAATTTATTTTTAGCGTAGCCTTAAATGTAGTTAACACAAAAACGATATACCTCAATTTGTTGCTCTCCATTCAAAATTTTACCGTTTGGGATTTTGAGATGGGATTTCTATCCAACACAATCTGATTGAACTGATAAGATAAGTACAGTATATTTATATACAATTCAGACAAAATCTATGTAAATCTGATGAAAATCTGACGAAAATTTTACGTGCAAACAGAAAAATTTAAAAACAGGTCGGTGTAAATTCACCATTAGAGACGTGTAAACAGAATATGATATTAAATTTAAATGATTACTTACAAACTTTGTATTAGACTTAATCTTAGAGGTGAATATGAGACAATTGATATAGTATTGGTTAAGTAAGATTTCAATCTTGGCAGGCCCCGTTAAGGAACTCATTCATTTATAGTATCTGACCAGAGCAAGCGAAGGGTGGCATAGATTAAATACATGTGCGATGTCCAGAAAAAAATGGCCCTCATATAATATTAGAAAACTAAATAATTTTAGCCAAGTGCGGTATTGATTTATCAAGAGTGGTAACCATCAGTAAGGATCACTGGCCGATAGAAAGTAACGCTGCCAAACTATGTATTTCATTTAGCCTTCATTGCCACAATTGCAAAAATGAAAATTAGATAGAAACTATTGAAAACTTATTTTCCAGCTGCCCATCATTCGAGTCAATAAAGGTATTATTGCGAAGACCAAATTGGCAATCTGATTAATATTCTCAACCGCACAGGGTGGCTCTAATACTAATTTCTTTGGGAGAGTCATAAAGGGAGAGTCAGAGTTGGAGAGTCATAATGGCAGAGTCAAAATCGGTGAGTGATGCCCTCAAGCAACCAACAACAACAAATAGGTCACTCGGATCGTGGTATTAAAAAGACACAACAAAGTGTCAATTGGTTTTGCAGCAGCAATTGAATGGTCACTTCTACCCACCTAGCTACCTAATCTTTGATTTTGTTTTATGTGTATGCAAATGGTCTAGGAAAATGCTTATCAACTGTTAGGATAAAAGTTAAATATTTAGCTTTGTACGTAAAATGATCGAAAAAACGAATTACTACGATTTTATATAAATTATAGTTACTACTACTAACTTAATTAGATGCCCCTACAAAATTGAATTGATTCTGATCTCGCTAAAAATCTTCCTTTATACTCAATTAGCCTAAGCCCAATTCGTTCAATCGGCTATTGCAAATTGTGTAACATCAGATACTGAAAAACGTTCACTTGACTTTTAGCGAAGAATTGGCCAACTGTTCTTGTGTAAAGTTTTTCAAAATATTTAACACTTTTTTGTTATAAAAATCCAGCTCTGCTTTTGTACATAATAATATGTACGTATGTATATGGTATGTGTAGAAATAAAATAAAGAACGGTGAGTAATTTTCACTTGTTTATATAATATAAAGCTCATTCGTGTTTAATGAGTGAATTTATTTAGTATTCGGAGGATAATTAAAAGTGAATTTGGATGATTTATTGACTTGAATATAGAACTTCATATCTTTGCAAATATTTTAAAGAGATTTTTGTTAAGTGAATTTTTTTTGTTTTTTTTTTGTTTTAACAAATTAATATTTTAAAATTGAATATTTTTTATTACATTAAAAAATCATACGTAATTAATCAATTAATAAAAATAACTATATTGGAAAATGGGTAGTTATGAGTTTTGGTGAAAATTATAAACCAGGAATTGAATCAGTTGGATTTTATTTGATTGACTTGTTGTTTGTTTTCTTGTATAAAAATAACTATAACAAATTCTGCCGACGTCGTTGTACTCGGATCGAAGACAAAATGTAAGGAGTTTACTTCAACAAAGTTTTTATTTATCAACTGAATTTAAAAAAATGGTTTCTGAAAATATTCTAAAAGTTACATAACAAGTATTTGAACACATCCGGGGTCCAATTCAAAATCTGTAGTACTAGTAGATTGGAATTTGTGATTCACCAGTATAAGGATGCAATACTTTTATATTTATACCTTCATTATTAATCTGGTATTGTATATCTGTGGTTGATTGATTTTTTTAGAAGCATTGTTAGAGCTATAGAAGCTGTAGTTAATTCAATTTTCATAGAAACATAATTTGCATCTCACCATTAAACTTTCAGTTCTGGCTGGTGAGGAAGAATTATCGTTAGAAATTATTTTAAATTCAATAAATTTACAAATTCCGTTGACTAGCTAACTTCTTCATTTTCTTTGGTTACTGTATAATCATTAATCACTATTTCAATTTATTTTACCAAGTCTTAAGAAATACTTCTTTCATTAAGCTATAGTAAGTTCCGAGCTAATATATATACGAATTACTTTCACAACAACATCTTCCGAGTCAGCTAGTCAGATTTCTAGTCCAATTTTCAATTCCTGGTTTAATTTTAGTCTTCTGGTCCAATTTTTAGCTTCGTAACAAGGACCAGAAGACCAGAGCTAAGTATTGCTCGTTCAAACGACTACTTACAAAGAATTGTTTCGAAGTGAGTGAGGAATTTCCAGGGACTTACACAGTCTAAAGCCTTTTTCAAACTTAACATTAACCGATCAAATCAGATAATCAAAGAAACTAGATCCACAGAACACTGACATGATCTATCACTGATCATAGTCCATTCAGCACAGACATCTGTTTAAGGTTGGTAAATGGAACACAGATAGATGCAGATTTTCCTTAGAAATGAATCTAAATTCCCCTAAATATGAAATATTAGGTTTAGAGATTATAATAAAATAACTAAAACTTTCGATTTTTATAAAATTTTATTACAAAATTTTTTTTGGCAGCCATTTAAAAAATATGTTTAAACGATCATAACCCAATTTTTTTTAAATTTGCTTCTTTCTTTTTCCCAATTTCACAAAATTCAATTGAAGGATAAAGATTATGTTAATTAATATTTAAGATAAATATTGCAATGAACAATTTTTATTATTAAAAATCTTTTTTAAAAAAATGACTCTTAAAACTCATTTATATAAGAAAATTTTGGCTGTCCGGATTTTAGTGCACACTAGTCTATTATCGAATAGGTGAAACATTTTTAATAATAAAATTTAGATACTCTATAACCGCTATTCTTAAACTAGTGGCGGTGATCAAAAAAGGAGTCGCCAAATATTTTAGGGGGTTGCAAGACGGCTGAAGAAGTATCCTAATTATTATTTAATTTGTGAAATAAATAAAAAGCAAATAGCTTATTATTTATTGATAGATTTCCGATTTTCATAATATTAATTTAAAAAATTTTGTGAATATTTAAAATATAAAAAGATATTTGCCATTTCATAGCTTTTTTTTTATTTATTTTATTTACAAAATCATAAACGATGGCATTTTGTAATTTACAAGTAATTTTGCTCCAAAATATTTATGATTAATTATCCCACTTGATTGCAAGTTGCCAAAATAGTTTATATGAAAAATAGTGTCGCATTGCCAAAAATTGAAGAAACCCTGCTCTATAGGTATGTTTTACTAAGTTTAGTTAATTTTTTTTATCAACTTCGGTTATTACAACAACGTAGAAGAAATTAATTAAACTTATAGTGAAATATATCTAGACTCTAGAGTATCCAATGTTTTATATTAAGGTTTTTCATCTCTACGGTTTCCGATACAATTGGATTAGACTTGTAAAAAACAAAAAGAAAGATTGTCGTAATGTCCTGCATTTGCAAACATATAATTTGATATAAATATAGATTGCTATACAAATGATTTTACTGTATAGTTTAGGTCACCTTTCGCCTGACATAAATTATTTAAAGGATTGAACTCGTGTTTGCCATATCACCAGATTTCACTTTTATTCTTTAATCCGATCGATTCGGCGGTGTTATATTCACTCATACTCTGGAAGAGTTGGTAGCCAAAATAACGAAATTTTTCACAAGTCTTCCACAAATACAAATTTATTTAGATGTGAACGCAGGTCAATTTTTCATCCCTGATGCGATGAGTATTCAAGAATATGTTTGGCATGTGAAATAACACAATGGCCCACTGAACAATCTTGATTTTATCATAAATCTATGAAATTACATAACCCAAGTACATAAACGATCAATTGAAAAAAAATATTGATTAAGTATTTTATTACACTTTTGCACATTTTTATTCACAACACAGGAAAAAAAAAACAAAAAAAACTACGTTGTTTTCAATTTGAAGAAATTAATATTAAAAGTATGTACATTCGAAAAATATTTATGGAAATTTTATTTTTTAATTTATAAACAAAAATCTTATCCTGGAAAAGTAATCATAATAGGGTTATTATTATTCTTATTATTATTATTATTTTATTAAAAACAATTAGAATAAAAACGAGAGGTATTCAAAAACTTATAAATTAATTAAAAAAATATCTTTTTTTCTTATAAATTTTACCCTTTATTAAATTTAATAAAATTTGACCCGTTGCGCAACAAAAAAAAATATAAAAACAAACAAAAAATTCATTATGATGACTGAAAAACAAAACTTGGAAAATTTTCCGTTGATATTTTAACAAATAATAAATATGTTTATTTCATAGACCTTAAATTTTTCTCAACCTTCTTAAAATATAAAACAAAAAAAAAGAAATAACGATAACTTCTTTTTATCCATTTTATCGTTTATCTTTTTAACCATTTCCTTTTTTTTTTTTGATAAAACATTTATCTGGGTTTACCCTTATATCCTTGTGAATTATTTTTAAATATAAAAGGTATCATATTATATTTGATTTTTCGTTTAAAATACTTTCAGAGTTGAATAAAATATTAAGCATGGTTTAGTAGCATAAAAACTAATATGAGGCCGGAGTTATTAAAAAACTGATTTATATATAGTTTTTTTCTGTTCTTTATTACAAATATGTATATTTTGTGATCATATAACAGAATTGCCATTTATAAATAACATAAAGTTTAAAATTGTTATACGAAAGAAGATAGAATTAGAAATCTAGAAATTTGCATGAATATTGATCTAGAAAAAAACATAGTTGAATGAGTTTACACAAACTAACAACCAATATAGAAAAAAACAAAATATATGCTTTTCAAATCGACAGTGACTGAGTCGTTAAATATAAAATATAATGAGCAAAATATAATAAGGGCGATAGACTATAAATACCTAGGAATAATTATTATTGACTGTGAACTCAACTGGAACAAACAAATTATTTTTTTTATTTTATTTATTTTGCTCAAATACATATTTATATTTTTGAAATATTATTAATTCAATTAAAAGAAAAGTATTTAAGAATATAACCAATAGAAGAAGCAATGTTTAATTAATATTTAAAATTAAAAGAAAGCTATTATAAATAATGTTTTTTTTTTTTTTTTTTATAACGCAATAACGTCAACATGAATGCTTGATATAATAATATAATAATATTATTGTAAATTTCATAATAGGTTATTATAATAGTTATTTATAGATATTTTAAAAGGTTTATTATTATTATAGTTTTTTATTTCATTTGGTAGACTGTTGTAGACTTTCACGGCTTTGTTGTAAACAGAGTCGTGTCTGAATCCCGTCGCTACTCGGTTTGTGTGTTTTAGATTTGCTGATCTCGTATTATATTGGTATATTTCGTGATTTATAGTTAGTACAGTATTTGTATTGATTGACTGATTGAGTGGTCTATGATTTTGTGTCGCTAGCATTTTATCTATGTAATGGCTTAAAGGGAGAATTTTGTTATTTTTGTGAATTTTATTTGTTGATGTTCTAATATTTAAACCGAATAAATTTGTAGTTGTTTTGTTTTGTACTCTTTGCATTGTTGTAAGATTTTGCTTAGTAGTATTTCTCCAAATCATAATGCAATACGTATACTAAAATAGATATTTCGTTTTAGCTCATAGGGTATACTACAATTTATTCTTCTAAACATTCCTGCAATTCTACGACCTTTGGTTATCTGACTTGAAATTTGTTCCTTCCAGTTAAGTTCTGAATCCAGTATAATTCCAAGATATTTGTAGGTCAGAGTTTGACTTATGACACAATTGCTATATTTTATAGTGATTGTTGAGTTTTGTTCCTTTGTTTTTACAAGCATATATTTTGTTTTCTCAAAAATTTCTGCAGAATATACTATTGCCAAGTCATCAGCATATAAGAATGCTTTTCCACTAATAGCTATAATGGAAAAACTGCTAATATAACATATGAATAGCGTAGGGCCTAAAGAGCTGCCTTTTTAACTCTTTTCCGACCGTAAATTGTTGACTGTTTTCTAGATAATTTTGAAACCATTTGTGTTCTTTTCCCATAATTCCATGTTCAAATAGTATTCGCATTAGAATTGTTCTGTCAACTCAGTCAAACGCTTTAGTGAGATCGAAGAAAACTATTGATACTTTTTTATTGTATCCTATCTCATGCTGTATTGCTGATATAACATTAAATACAGCACTATTAGTGTTCGATTTTTGTTTAAAACGATATTGAAATCTATTTGTCAAATTCTCAGTTTCGAGATATTTCACTACAACAATTAATAGTCAGTTAAGGAAAGGTAAGACAATTACAGGTATATTCAAAAGAATATAATATAAAATATCGCCCAAATAGAAAAACTCATTGCTCTACAGCATATTTAACAGCATATTTGTATATGCAGTTGTGGGCATGGGAAAATTTTTTTAGTGTGTATGAAGGTATTCATACTAAACCTGTCATATCGCACTTTATTACCTGTCAAAATTTAGTGTTTTTGAAATTGAATACTTATTCCTCTTTTTTTTAATTTTACAAAAATACTCGTTACTTATGTAAATCGCGAGATTTTTTGCGAAGGGGCGTATGAACTTTCTTATTCACCTCACTTTAATCATTGTGCATTGATTTTTCATATACATATAATAATTATCTTAGACTTGTTAAGACCAACTACAATTTTCCTCGTTTTTAATTATTTAGGTCTTTTTAATTTAAAGATTATTATTTAGTCCAAAAATTTCCCGTGTTTTCTATTAATATTTTTGTTGTTGTTTTTTCTTAATTGAATTTTGTTAAAAACAAAAATCTTTTTTTTTTATAATATATTCAAAAAGAAAAACACGAAAATAAACTATTTAAAAAAAAACATGATTTTTTAATAATATTAAGTCCTACAATCTGGAAAAAATATATTTTAATTGTTTCGGATTAATTTGATCGTTAATACAGCAATTTACATGTTCTTAATTTGAATTTAATTCTGTTGTTGATATTAATGGAATTGTTTCATCACTGTTGTTTTCATTTTTTTTTTATTTCGGAAAAATTTTCATCAAAGATCAAAACTTGAAAAATGCAATTTTGTTCAAATGTTCATCATAAGTCAATGTAAATTTTCTTTCAATAACATCAGATTTCGATTTTATAAATATTTAATGAGAAAATTAAAAAATCCTTCAAAATTTAAAATACTGACAAGGCACTTTCAAAATCCATTTATGGAAATAATTTAATTTTAATAATTAGATAAAGCTCAGATAATAAGATAGATACTTATTTTTATAGAGTAGACACGTAAATATTTTGATGAAGTTGGATTTGTCATTAAATTTGATACATAAGAGAAGTGTTGGTTTAATTTTTTTTTTATTTTTTTTTAATTAAACTTTTTTTATGTGCCTTTAACATACAAACTGAAAACTATCGTAGCCCATAAAAGGTTGAAGAAAAATGGCTTTAATGGAACTAGCTACTATTAACATTTAAATTAATTTTAATATAGGTTAATTCTAATTGCTTAATAATTTGTTTTTTATACATTCATAATTATTATTATATGTTCACATACTACTTTCTTATATGTATAATATGTTGTAAAAAATAGGTTGAAAAAATCAATATTATGTCTTGTTATTTTAAATTGTGGGGGTTTATTATGGTATTGCTTTTGCTGCCGATTTAATCATATATATACTGTTATTGATTTCAATCTGGAAACAGCTCGGTATAAGCTACAAAAGCCATTCAATAACATATAGTTGTATACAGTTTGAAAGTGGAAATTGAAAATCAATATCATAAACAAATCTAATTACAGCATTAAGAAAACATGGAGAGATTTTGATATATAAAATACTTCAACAATACAAAATTTCAGCAATTTCAAATATTTGGAAATACATTTTAACTACCTGCATAATTACAAATATTACATTAAACATTCAATTAGGAAAGCAGAACGTATATATGCTGTCAAAAAATTTATTTTACTCGAAAATGCTATGGTAAAAATTACTTTGTTAGCTAACATAATATATACTAACATATCGCTCACCTACGTGGTTTAATATAAGCGCTTCTATTATGGAGAAATTAAGATTATTAAGTGCTTAAGAGCTTGTGCAAATTTAAATAGGAAAATGCTTACACATCTTTACTATTTTCTTAATCGCTCTCAATTTGTGTATCTCAATGAATCTAGTTACTTCTGATTAGGTTGAACTTGGATGTGGTGTCCCCCATGGCTCCATATTAGGACAATTTCTATTAAGTGTATTTATCAATGACAGACTGCCTGATGATGCACATATTGATATTAGTTACCCCATTGCTCAGATTACAAATGGAAGATGTTTCTCAGTGGGCTGCAGCTAATCAACTTATGCTGAATCCCGCTAAGTCACAAGCCATTGTGATACATTCTAAAGATTTAGCCTATAATTTCCCACCTCTGATACTGAATAATAAAAATATTCCATTTATTGATCATCAGGCTAAAAATTTAGTGTATTTAATAAAACATTAGGTTGGTCCGATCACATTACCCATAATAGTAAACCGAGTGTATCCTATATTACGTAAACTTTGGAAGATTTCTACTCTTATTACATTAAGAACCAGTGCAGTGCAGATTAGTTAAGTGTCTCAATTTGCCCCACTTTGTATTGCGATGTAGTTTACTCTTCGATGAATGCTAATGATGTTGCTAAACTTAATATTATTTCCACTTCATGTACCAGACTTTTGTTTAATGTGATATGCACTGGGCTTCCTTCTTATAATTATAACAAACTCGATTTTAGTAGATCCCTCTCAATAAATATTCCTCGTCATCGAAGTAGATTAAGACATATGTCCTTTTTTGTTAAAATAATATCCTTGTGGAATTCCCTTCCCATTGGTATAAGGCGTGATCCAACGCACCGATCATTTAGTAGCCTATGCTTCGACTATTTTAAAAGTTTGTAGATATTGAAACCATCTGTAATTTGTTTTGACATGTTGAATTTCATCCTCATAGTTAAGTATTTAGTATTTTATTTTAGTTGTAGTTTTATTATAATTTGAAAATTTAGTTTGGTTTGCTTTTGTTTTTTAATTTTATTAGTTTTAATATTGTTATCATATTCTGTACACTTACTTAGATTATACAAATTGTAGAGACTAATCGTCTCATTGTATATCGAATACATACAATACAATTTAAATAAAAAAAGAAAATTGTATAACAATTAAATTGTGAAAATATATTGTTACAAATAAATCAATACATGCAAAAGCAAATATCCGTTTCCGTTTTATTATCTACGTAATCCACATACTCTGTAGTACGGAACAAATATCTAATTCATTAATTTTCCATTATTGGTTTATGAAAAAAATGGTAAATGTGAATGGGGTAAATATACCCCAAGAAAACAACGCCAAATACCTAGGAATGACATTAGATGTCCAACTTAGAAGGAAAGAGCATGTCATAAAGAAAAAATTTTAGCTTGATAATATATATAGAGAAATGTACTGGCTCTTAGGTCGAAATTCAAAATTTCCTATACATAACAAGATATTATTATATAATCAGATAATCAAATCGATATGGTTGTACGGCATACAAATATGGCGATGTGCCAAACGGACACATGTACTTTGTATACAAAAATTCTAAAATAAAGTCCTGCGCCACATGGTAAGTGCGCTTGGTATGTTCGCAACAGTGGATTGCACAGAGATCTAAAAATTCCTTGTATAGAAAATGAAATAAAGAGATATGCAGCAAAGCATATAGCTCCTCTGGAGGGTCATTTTAATGTTGAGGTCACTCAACTGCTAGATAATCAAAATGATATCAGAAGGCTTAAAAGAACTAAGCCACTAGATTTAATACGATAGAATTTCGCAAAATATTTCCTTAAGAAAATAACACTATAAATAAATTAATGGTTAGTCCGTCGGACTAGTTTTAATGGAAGGGGTGAGGTTTAGTCAGTAAAAATCTAAACAATGGAAGCTACGGGGCTCATTGTGTCTATGAAGATTCCCACCAATCCACGACAAAAAAAAAAAATCATTCTGGACAAGAATAATCAAATTGAGAATAACGAGTTTTTACCGTTGATTTATTATTTTACAAGGAATGCAAGTGACAAAAAATTCCAGTTCGATTTGTGCATTCCAAATATTAATAAGCTTAATAGCAATAAGGCATTTTTCTGGAATCAATATATGTTAAATTAGGTTAGGTTTAGTTAGTATTAAGTTTCAAAAACAGATTTAAGAATTGTATTTATTACAAAACTATATAAAAATTTGTTTTTTTTGTGCTACATAATTTTTTATCAATACCTAAAACTAAATCATAATATTTTGCTATAATAAATTATCTGCATCGTTGACTGTAATTTTTTAAATCACTAGTTGTAAAGCCCTTCTCAAGACGGTGTTCTAATTAAAAAAAAAGAACTTCTTGTGAAACTGCACAAAAAAATGAATTCTAAGAAATGTAATCAAATATTAGGAGATAACGAAAAAGGTGCGTTTTATTTGTTGTTTCCCAATAGGCCTACTTAATACTACGACGCAAAACACCGTTTACAATGGCAGTATTTTATCATTTTTCTCTATTGATTAGATGCCAAAACCTCTTTATATATAGCATTTTTTGTATATGGTTTATTGGAATGTCAAATTACTTTGCCTTGCTCCCTTCCTTCAGTAAGTTTCATTTGAATATCACCAGACCGGTGTACTCTGGAAATTGCAACATACAGTTGCCAATGGCTAAATACTGTTTCGGGCAAATAAACTCTTTCTTTTTCCAATGCTTGACTTTGCGACTTCTTTATGGTCATAGAAAATTCCAATGTAACAGGGAATTGTCAACGTCTAAGAATAAATAGCAGTTCTGTGGTCGTTGTAGCTAAATCTATTCTAGGAATAAATACAGTTTAATTTATAGCTTATGCCAAGAAATTCCACGATTATTAAATTTAATTTTAGAGCTTTTACAGCTAAGCTAGTCCCATTGCAGATGCCGTGCTTGGTATTTAGGTTTCTCGATAGTATTATTATACTAACAACTTTCAAATTAAGTTTATATGGAGGCATTCCATTTGGACAGCAACCGTTTAAAAGCTCTAGAGGAATTCACGGCATCATTTTCACCGCAATCGTTAGTGGAATCGGTACTAAGATAAGTTATTACATTTCACTCCAAAATGTTTAAATTTCGTTAGATAATTGTATCAAAATCAGAATTTTTTGGGCAAAGTTTTGCCTTTTTTTAATAGTTAGAAAAATTATCCACTTTTAGACAATCTTCGAAAATTTCTTGTACGATAAAATTATTGCAAATCATATTCGAAGGAGCTTCGATTAGAATTGGCAAACTTTGGTCATTCGTTAGATCACCATCTACCACAGCTAATACACAACTTCACAACATAATTACATATTTTGATTACAACCTTTTGAAAAAATAAAATTGAAATCCAAAATTATTATCCTTACTATTCATAAGTTCATATAGCATTTACAATAACAACAGTTTTCATATAAAATAAATAAATATACATATATACAAAACTACATATATACATATATTTATTAATATACATGTGCAGTTTACAATAAATTATTCATATTAAACATCAGTTAGCTATACTTACATAATTTCAAAATCAATTCTACAATAATATCTATCTACATATGCCACAATTAGAAGTCTTTTCATTATGCATACTAAGTACAGATACGATTTTGAAGCTGAGAAGAAAAAGTTTTGGTTTACGTTGTGTTTTTTTTTATAATAAACGCAGCAAAGTTTATAGATTTTGTTTTTTTTTATTTTACTTTATTGTAGCAACCTAGCAACGGTTGCTACGGCACATTGGCAGCAGGATTGTTACGTTTTATTATATAAGATACTTATGAAATTGATAATTATTAAATTAAATGGGAGAGCTAATTAATATGATTTAACAACGTTTTTAAAATGGATCATGAACGCTTTAAATAGAGGAACCCGTAAAAAGAACTAGAACTATTATGTTGTCAACCCCATACTAAGATTTCTGAAGCAAAATAATATACAAGACACCCCAAAACATGGTGCAATAGATCGTAACACCTTTAAATTAGTAAAACCAATTCAATACATAGAAAAATGCTTTGCTTCTAGCGAGAAGAGATAAAAAATAAAAGACAAATTGAAACGATATTCATATTGTAAATCTGAAAACTGTTATTTATGATTCGACATCCCAGATTTTTATTTCTTAAAAGTTTACAAATTTAACAATTTTATAAACCTAAAATAAAACAAAAACAAAAAATATATTTGAATTGTTGTTGCTGAATGTATGTTGGCAAAAGTGAAATTTATAAAAAAAAAATTAAACCAATATAGAACAAGCTAAAAAATTAATTTCATTATCAAATATTAAAAAATAAAATAAAAAACAAAAACAAAGCCATACCCAAGTACATGTGCATATAAATTATATTATATATTTTATACGGAAATCTATAACCACCATGCAGTTATGTAGAAAAATGTGTTTAATTTAAGTTTTTGCGGTCGTTTATAATTATTGCTGTCTGTTTATGTTATTGCTTTTTTTGTCTTTTTTTTATGTCAATTAAACTCATAATTAATGTTTAATTATTTGTATTTTTAAGCCAAATTTAATTAAATAAAACATTATTGCCTGCATCTACGTATGTTTTTAGTATTAACATACCACAAAAAAATGCAGGCTGAAGTATGTCTCATAAAGATTTGTTTATATTTTTTTTTATAATTTTTTTGTTTTTTATTATTATTGTATTGTAGTTTTAAAGCGTAAAAAAATAATATTCAAATTAAGTAAAATATAGTTTTGAAAAAATAAAAAAACAAGTAAAATAGTAATTAAAAAAACTGCGATAGCTGCAAATAGGGAAGTGAACTAATTATTGTCGTACTCTATAAATTCGATTACGAATACATGTTTGAGAATAACAATCTGTTTTTTTTTTAATCGAGGCCAAAATAATGTGGGATAATAACACTAACACTTCAAATATGTAGCAAATACACAGAATATAGATGTAATCAGATTAAGCTTAGAACAAAATAAAGATTGTTTAGCGGTCTTTTTGGATATTAGTGAAGCATTTGATAAGGTATGGCATGAAGAACTGCTGCACAAACTCAAACAATTTCTTCTACTATTATTTATTACTGTGGTCAAACTTCATCGAAAGGTACTTTTTGATGAAACATCACTCTGCCTATACACAAATCCAATGAAATTATGTCAGGCGTACCACAGGTAGCGTCCTAGGCCCTATTTTATACCTCATCTATACTGTGGAATTACCAACAAAAAATGAGACAACCACCGCCACTTTCTCAATATGATTATAAACGGCCATATTGGCATCGCATAAAAATCCAGTATGTGCTACAAAGATTCTGCAACAGAGCATAAATAAAATTTAGCAATGGCTAAAGAAGTGGAGAATCACAGTGAATGAAGCAAACTCAACATATGTCACATTTACCCTGAAGAGAAAAACTTATCCGGCGGTGCTAAATAACGATGTACTTCCATAAAAAGAAACAGTCAAGTACCTGGGTATGCATTTGGATAGAAAACTTACATGGAAAATACTTATCCTTGATCGCTTCTAAGTTCATTTATGCAAGAACAATTCCATCATGATTTTGCACATATAAGAGGTTTAGAATCAAATTATTTCGGAGTTCACGTTCATCTTTCCACTGAAAATCCAGCTGTATTAGCTCTAAATGAAACTCAAGTGTTTGCAAACGCAGACGCTAACAAGTTTAGCGTAACGGGTTACAAACTCTAGTCTTTTTTTAGCCCTCGTAGAGGGATTGCCTTGTATGTCCGCAATGATGTGGCTTACCAAATTCTGAATAAATATAATAATAGCTCCAATCCGGGATTCAACTACATTTGGGTAAAATTTCTCATAGGAAGCTATATCATTTTGTTTTTTGTATAGAAGTCCAAATATTTCGAACATAGAATTTGATAAATTATCAGATTCTATTAATAGCATTCTTCAGGACTATCCTCAAACAGAAATCACAATTGCGGGTGATTTTAATGTCCACAACGAAAATTGGCTTCAATACTCAGCACAAACTACGTCAGAAGGTAGATATGTAGAGCTTTTCAGCTCCCTTCACCAATTAACCCAATTGTTAAAAGAACCTATTCGTATTCCAGATTGTTCAACCCATTGTGCTTATACTCTGGATTTATTTCTAACATCACATCCGGAAAAATATAGCATTTCTGTAAATAGTCCTATATGCAACTCTGACCACTGCCTTATTAACTCGCGCTTCATAGCTTCTAATTCTACCAATCAGAAAATCCCTCCCAAACGAAAAATATGGCAATTCGATAAAGCCAATCGGGATGGTTTAAACAGCTTCTTCAAACATTTTGACTGGAATATTATCTTTCGTCACAGAAATGTTAATCACACTGCAAATGCATTAATTAGTACTATAGTTTTCGGAATGCAGCTTTTCATTCCGAGTAAACTTAAGAGTGCTAAACCAACTCAAAAATATAATTGGTTCAATAACATATGCAAGCAAGCAGTCAAAAGCAAAAAGAAAGCTTTCTACTCCTACAAGAACATACCGAGTGAAAGCAACCGGATAGCTTATAAACAGGCTAGTAAAAGCTGTAAACGAGTATTAAAACAGCAAAAATTCCAATATTATAGTCGCCTAAGACAACAAATTATTCACTACCCAAAAGGTAGTAAAATTTTTTGGTCGTTTGCTAAAATAATCAAACAAAACTTTTCATCATCAGCAACACCTCCGCTGATTGATAACAATGCTGTTATTTTAGATCCCGAATTGCACAAATTTTCGCAGCAAACTCTACGTTACCAGCAACAACAGCAACTCTACCTGCCTTTGAACCAACTGAATGCTCACTTAAAAGAGTTTACTTCCGTCCTCGAGTTGTTGCAAAAGTTCTAAAGGATCTAAATTCCAACAAATCTACCGGGCCTGACAACATCCCTCCATTAGTACTAAAAAATTGTGCAAACACCCTAGCCAGACCGCTGAGCAAACTTTTCCACAAATCATGTTTCTGGTATTTACCCATCCTCATGGAAAATAGCTCATGTCCAGCCAATCCCAAAAAAGGACCTTAGAAATCCCTCAAACTACCGGCCAATTGCTTTAACACCAGTAATATCAAAGGTCATGGAGACTATAATTAACTTCCAGTTAAAAACATATCTAGAAAGCAATCACCTTCTAAGCGATTGCCAATATGATTTTAGGTCAAAAAGGTCAACTGGTGATCTTTTGACCTTTTTGACTGAAAAATGGAACCATTGCATAGAAAAATACGGTGAAACAAAAGTTGTCGCTCTAGATATCTCCAAAGCTTTTGATCGAGTTTGGCACGCAGCATTACTAAAAAAACTAGAAGCAATTGGTTTAGGAAACTTACTCAATACGTGGATTAAAAGTTTCCTTTCAAACCGTTCAATACAAATTGTTTTAAATGGGTTTATATCCCAAAAATTCAATATCAATGCTGGTGTTCCTCAAGGCTCAGTTCTTTCTCCAACATTAATTATAATCTTTATAAGTGATCTCCTATCCACGTCTTCCAACTATATACATAGCTTTGCTGGTGACAGCACTCTTGATTCCTTGTATTTATCCCGAAACCTTAAGAATTCTTGAAATGGAGATAAACAACAAACTTTCGTGGTAGGGCCATATTTTTGCAATTGCCAAAGATGCCGCGAAATGTTTGGGATTCTTAAGCAGAAGTAAAAAATATTTTACACCATCCAACCTTGTATATAAGGCATACATTCGACCATGACTTGAGTATAATTCACATATTTGGGGCGGTGCATCCAACAGTACCCTCCAGTACTTAGATAAAGTACAAAAGCGAGCCATCAAAATTATTAATGATGGAGATGTTACACAGCACCTAACATCGCTGAATTCCTGTCGAAATGTGAGAGCAGCCACTCTGTTTTATAAATATCTATTGGGTAATTGTTCTGACGAAATTAAAAATATTATGCCAAAAATAAAACCATTCCAACGAAATACTCGCAGAGCAGACCTTTCCCACAAATTTGTAGTCGAGCCTCTTCGAACCAGAACTGTGAAATACAAAAGTTCTTTCTAAAATGTATTCGATCATTTGTATCAACTCAGCAATGTCGCTGCAGAACGAGCTTCTGATTTATAAAGCTATTTAAAAACGGATATGGACTGACGGAATCCAACTGTAGAGAGTAGCCCTCATTTCTAATATTGAATAATTACAGCGATTCCAATCAGAAATATTAATACTAATAGCACGTGCACCATGGTTCGTAAGTAACGATATTTTACATCAAGGCCTACAGATCAAAACAAGCTTCAAAGTTGCCTAGCCTAGTCTTTACATTTGTAAAGACTATGATTTTTATATGTGTTTCTTATGGATAATTTTTTACATAAGTTCACGATTTTTACAATATCGTAGATATTTTTATTTGTGTCATAATAATTACATCTAATACGAATTATTGTATTACCTTGGCAGATCTATTCTCTAAAATTTTGTAACAATATGGTGCAACACATTTATGACCATAGATATATAAAATATAGATTGGCAGCTTGGTACTGCTTTCTCTTTCTCTCTAATACATTATCATATTAATTATTAAATGTCAGAAATGAGCATATATTTTTCAATATTTCAACTCAGCTGATTTTATTTTATATATTTAACAGCCATTTCTTAATATTTTGATATTCAATTTTCCAATCAATTTTTTCTTATTAAATTTAAAATTAGTTTTGTCTTTTAACATTTTTATCTAAAAATATTTACTAACTATCTAACGATAATTTGAAAATCATTTTATTTCATTTTATTAATTGCAGTTTTAGAGCATTGGAAAATGTTTTCAAAGAAAAATAGGGGGGAAAACTTTAAATTTGATGGGAATGATAAATATTATATATATGCATATAATACAAGTGATTAAATATTCATTGATTATTAAATAATAATAATAATAATACTTATAAATAATATAAATTTGTATACATATCATCTAATATGTTTTAATAATATCAATATATATGCAGACATAAAATTTCACGGGAATGAATAAATAATAGAATCTGTGTGAAATGTTGTATAAAATAATATATAATGTATATTGTATACGATAAAGTAAAAGAATTTTTTCCCACTCTTGGTAATTTTATTTAGTTTAACATCAAACTGTATCAGCCCATGTATAAATTTAATTAATTATGTTTATATAATTCTTATCAAGAACATAAATATATACGTATCAAAACATCTGTTAATTATATTATATTATTGTGAATTTTGTATGAATATACACATGTACAAGTTTTTAAAAGAAAATTTAAAAAGAATTTTAAATTAATTGAGATTTTAGGTTAAAAATAATCCAATTACTAAAATTATTGTAATTTTATATATTTTTTACTCTAAATCTTTTCATATTACTTTGGTGCGAAGTTTCCATTTTCAAGGGAATTATTTGCAGTAGAAATTAAATTATTTGAACTCAGATTTTTCAAAAACAGCTGACCAAAAGTGGCTGAAATTTTTTATTCTAACTGCCAATCTATATTTTATATATCTATGGGAATGACATATATAAAATGATTTATATGGAAATAGGAGAAAAAGAAATATATAGTTATCCTTTGCGTCAATTTATCCTCTTCATAGTTATCCTTGGCTCGACGTCAATTGAAAATTTGGTTTGGTGGAAAAAAATCTTTTAAAAAAGTAATATCCGATGTAACTATTACAATCTTTTATTTTATTTTATTTTATTAAATTTTATATATTGTTGTTACAACAAAAAATAACATCATGATTGGTTTCAAATATTAGCCTGACCCAATTTAAGAAGGTGAATAGATTTTTGTATTTTACAAAAAGAAAAAAAAACAAAAAAACAGTAATTATAGCAAAAAATGCCATTTTTTAACTTAAAAATGCTTAAATTTAAATATTATGCAATTTTAAAATTAAAAAAAAAACAATAGAGTGTTTTTTAATATAGTTTAAAAGTGTGAAATGATAAACGTAAGTTCTCCTCGCCTCGAACTCCTTCGTATTTCTTACCTAAAAAAAATGGAAAAAATTGAAAAAATATAAAACATGTACTTTTGTGAAAATCAGCCAAGCCAACTTTAGAACATTTTATTCCGAACAATTTTATTAAAAGAGAATTGTTACGATTGCGATTTATTATTTCAGCCAATTGTGTTTCGGACTAAAAAAATTTAAACAACTAAAATTGACAATTGAATTAATTTTCAAATTTTTGTTTATTTCAATCTGGTAAATTTTTAATTATTAAAAATTAATTAAATATTTCAAAATTAAACCAAAAAAATTTTAAAATTAGGAACATAAAGTGACAAATGTAATGTAATTTATTTATAAGATTATTTACAATTTAAAAAATTGTTATAAAATTGTGATATATATATATATATATATATATATATATACGCAGTTTGTCGATCTAAATTTAATCTGAAATAGAAAATTTACTTTTGAAAATATAACACAATTTTTGGAATATACTTAGCATTTTCATAAATGCAAAATATCGCGATGTATAACAGAAACTGCGCTATATTAATGTTCATAAACAAATGTTGCGAATCAATCCTGTTCATAAACATTTATAGCGCAACTAAAAAATAGCAAAATTATCATTGATAGCGCAGTAGTAAGCTTATTTGAACTGCATTATGTCATTTATGTTTCTTATTTATTTTCAACATGTCGTCTGATAATGAATTGAGGTAAGATAATTTTGTTTTTAATAATCATAGAACATTTGTAAAATATAAATTTATTTTTAGTGAAATTTTAGAATTAGAAACGTCACAAAAAAAAAATATATGGACGAGAAGGCAAACCAACTTATTAATCACCAAACGGACACAAATGCAAAAGGAATTTTTGAATAAAAGAAAGAAAAGTGAAGTAATTTGGAGGCAAGTGTTAATGAATATAAAAGAAGAATGTCCTGAATTCCCTTATAATAAGTATATGAAATAATTCGAAAATTTCATAACTTACATATATCAAACTTATAAAAGAGCTAAAGATAGATTAAAGAAAAGTGGATGTGATAGTGTTAAATGGGAATTTTATGAAAATTTCGATGAAATTTTTGGAACAAAGCATTCTGTGCATCCACCGAAAGACTTACCTTTTCCCACAATGGAGGATGAAGTTGCAATAGAGATAGAGGAAGAAGAAATAGAATCAGAAGTTGAACCAAATGTTCAAAAACGAAGAACAAAAAAATCTGATGATGTTTTAAACTTTTTAAAACAATATAGAGAGGAAGAGCGGAGATCGGAAGCTGAGCAACAAAAAAAGGAAGAAGATAGATTAAACAAAGGTATAGAAATAGAGAGGAAGAAGATTCAAGCAATTAAAGATCTCAGTGCAATGTTAAAAGATATGATTTAATTCTTATAAGCTTGCTATTTTTGTTTTTTATAATTCGCTTTTTTTGAAGTTGACTGATATTTGGATTTTTTATGTTATGACCAGTGAATATACAAAATATGTATTATATAATGCTGTAAATAAAGTACAATTTTTTCTTTAAACTTTTAGTTATTTTTATTTTCAAATGTTACAATGAGGTACAAATTAAGTCTCGTTTTTGTTTACCGTTTTGATAATTTAACATAGGTACATTTGTTTGTTCTACGTTTATTCTATTAGTTTCAATAAATTTATGATCGATGATTATATTATGCAAAACAATGCACGACATTACGAAATATTTGATGTTACTCAGTTTCTTCATATTCAAAAATTTCAGGATTTGAAATTTATTTTTCAATAGTCCATTTGAGTTCTCCACACATATTCGTGTTGAGCTATGTATATAGTTGAATCGTTTTTGGCTTTCTGATAAATAACTATTATCCTTATATGGCACTATTAAATTTGTATGAAGAGGATAAGCAGAATCTCCTAGTATGTATAAATCTGGCGGTATATTTAGGGTTCCATCTATTAATTTTGAACCCAGAGTACTGTTACGGAAAACACATGCGTCATGCGAACTGCCAGGCCAACCAAAAACGGCATCTAACACTCTTAATTGATCATCACATACTATCCAAAATTTTTATGGTGTTAAGATGAATTTATTTAGGTGATTAATTTTGTTAATGTACCTGTAGTATTAATGAATAATATGATTTTCGATTATAATAGCTACGGGAATCTTCATTTAGCTGATGAATAGCTATGTGTGTTCCGTCAATACAACCGACAACATTTGGAAAAATGTTAGACCCTCTTAGTTTATGAAATCTATTTTTGATTATTTGAAGTCCGTTTTCATTTGGAAATTTGACATATTTCGTTTTCAATTTGCTGATAATTTTGAAAGTTTTGAGAACGATTTTATGCACTAAACCAATCGCTAAATTAAATCTATCTTATACATCTCTATTCAATATGTCGTTTGATTACACAAAATCCAAATAGTTACATACAAAGCTAGATCTAAGCTAGCGGTTGGTCTACCTGGTTGGTTTTCCTGTTTCCAAAAAATATTAACTTCTTTATGAAGAAACTGTAAATGTATACAATTGTGTACAATAGTAATAAAATTTTAATATTTACTGGAATTACCTGAAATACTTTTCTATACATTCGAAAATGGTTTTCAAATACAACGGTTGGCATATCGTAAATAATTTCCAGGTAATTTAAATTTTTGGGAATTCGTCTTGCATTTTTACATAATAAAATCATTTTTTTTAATTTCAAACTACGTTTTTTTTTTAATTTACTTTTTAGATTTTTTTCATTCAGACTTTCCATTAATTGACTTAAAATAATACTTAATAAAACTTTTTTTCTTGCCGCCATATATTCTGTTCATAAACACAATTATGCAAATGAAGAATAGCAGCAGTTTTGAAGCAACTGTCAAAAACTAATTGCGTTAGCATTATTTATGGTTTCGTAGTCATATATGCATATATGAAAATGTCTATTATTATATATTTATACCTATATGAATGTATTTCTTATATTAAAAAATAATTCCAAAAATTGTGCTATATTTTCAAAAATAAATTTTTTATTTCAGATTAAATTTAAATTAAATTAAGATTTCCATTAACAATATTCCAGCAAGATTCATTACATACTTTTGTGTTTTATCTTATAGTAGTTCTAGATGCTCAACATCCTACACTAGTTTTATTTCCTACTTTTTAGGGGACTAGTTTGGTTTCGATAAAAGTATATTTTAAAAATTTGTATTTTTACATTTTTATTTTATTTTATACTTTTTAGTTTTAAGGTAGTTATAATTTCAGAAAGAGTATTTAAGTGTAAGCTCTTCTGTCTATAACACAATTGGTTTTCGAAATATCCCTGAGACGTGCTAGGAGTTGTTCGGCAGCAACCCGAACCAGTCCACATTTTCGAAATCAGTAACTTCTCATGCCGTAACACAATTGGATTTTGAAAGATGCCTGAGACGTACTAGGAGTTGTACGGCAGCAACCCGAACCTGTCATTTGATAGCTTTGTAATGTACTGTGTCCGGTTGGTTTTTTTATCATGAGTAACTGTGCAAAATTTCAGAACTCTGTCTTTAAATTTTTTAAACAAAATTATTTTTTTTCTTTTCGCGTTTGGTTTTAATATTAACAAAAAAATTCCAACCTACCACGAAAATATATAAACATATATACATATATACATATACACAAAAGACAAAAATTGGAATCATATCTCAAATCAACAATCCATTTATAGGTGCCATCTGAATATTGATGAATGTGAAATAACATTAAATATTAGTCCTTTGAGGTAGTCCTTGAAGATTTGTAATAGAGAGAGGGCCCATACATCCTACTTGGAAAAGGGTTTTAAGCTTTGGATGTACATTTACGTGCAGTTGAAATAATAAAATTAAATTAAATTAAGCTCAACAATACTTTTTACTATTTATAAAAATATAACAAAGATATATTTTTTATGAACATTATTATGACCCAATAATGTGTAATAATTATGATAGTAATTTTTGTCAATATGACATAATAAATTAGTTATACATTTTTACATTAGTTAAACTTAATTTTAATCGTATAGTTATTTTGAATTTTATTTTTTTATTAATATATTATTTTTTTATATGTTTTTGTTTGGTTAGATACATAAAATATATCTAATTAATAATTTAATTTCTTTCAACTTTCAACAGAAAAATATATTTTAAATTGAAACAGTAATATTTTAAAAAATATTTTAAGACTTACATATAGGTATGTATGTACATTTGATGGCATTAATTTATTTTAAAAATTTGGTTTTCGGATCACCTACCTGAAAAAAAAATATTAAAAATAAATCAGTTAAATATTTTAATTAATTAGAAATTTAATTTAATTTTTCTAATCACATGTCAATTGAAAACATAAAATAAAAATTAATAATCGCTTAATTTGTATGGCCAACACTAATTGAAACAAAAAATATAAACTTATGAATTCCATTAAAAATTGAAAAAACTTGATCAATGTGCCTTTTTTTCCACTTTCCTGTGAAGACCACTTTCTTGTGCATGACACTTTTTATAAGTTAAATAGGTCTTAAATACAACACCAGTAACACGTAATTTGATTAAATCTTATTTTTTTTATATTTAAAAACTAATTATAAAAACTAAACAAAAAGAACTGATGAAGATATGGTATGGATATGGATATGGTAAATGGATGAACATCCATAGATTAACTGCCAACACTAAGAAAATTAAGTACATGATTATAAGATATAAAAACAGAATCATCTCAGTAAAGAACGATTAGTTATATTCCTATTGGAAAAGTTAGTAGTTGTAAATATCTGGGTATAATTATTGATAATTAAGCTAACCAAATATCCAGACAGACAATGTATTGTCAACGATAGGCAATATGGATTTTGATCGCACCGATCCACCGGTGATTTAATGACATAGTTTAACGAAAAGCTAAATATCTGTATGCATAATTCGGGTGAAGCAAATACTGTTGCTCTGTTCTTCAAATGGGTTGAAAGTTTCTTTTCAAAACATACGATTCAAGTTTGGGTTGAAGGATTTAAGTCCGATCATGTCTAAATAAACACTGGTGTTCCCCTATGATCAGTTCTCATGTGATCATATATTCGATGTCGCGAAATACGCAGCCAAATGTTTAGGTTTTCTTAGCTGCTGTAGGGCTTACTTCTCATTCTGTGACCTCTTGAAAATCTATAAACCTTCATACGACCTAAAATGGAGTAAAATTCTCACATATGGACTGGCTCTTCTAGTAAAACATTTGGATATAGTCCAAAAACGGGTTATTTATCTAATCAATGACCTAAATGTCACTGCTCATCTTGCTGAGAGCTGGGTAAAATACAAATGCTATACTACTCATTGAGTAAAAGTATTTGATTGCAAGTATGTGAGTAAAATTATTTAAGTAAACAAATTTTAAATACTATTTTCAAGTGCTTTTTAAATAAATTTATTTGACTTGATTTTTTCAAATACAAGCAAGTAAAGTATTTGAAAATTATCTTAATTTCTATATTAAACTACTCAAATACTTAAAGTATATATCACTCAGTTACTACAATCTACTTTTTTCGAGCAAAATTGACTACAATCTACTTTTTTCAAATACTGTATTTGTAAACTCGTTCTGGGTGCTTCATTACGGCGATGACCTAATAATGTTAGGTGTTTTTGCATCATTAATCATTTTTATAGTTCGATACTCATTTTTATGGCTCATTAATAATCTTTATGCCTTTGTACTTTATCTAAGTAGTAGTAGGGTATGCTACTGTGCACCGCCCAAAATATACAAATTGTACTTATTTGTATTATTTGTTAATATTTCTAGCATATCGACTTAATTAAATGTGAAAAACTACACGACTATTATCTGACTGGAACTAAGCCTGCTTAAATAAAATAGTTCATATTTTATTGAAGTTGTTACCAAATTATTTTCTTCTAGAAGTAAATATAACTATATTTTCAAAATTTCTTGTAAATCGCAATTGAATTAAATTCAATATACATTTTTTTTATAGTTTTCTTGTTATTTTTGTTCCAAAAATAAGTTAAGAATAATCGAATTGTCACCCGTCCAAAAATTAAACCTTGCGGACATAAACTTAAGTTCTACCCTTTCGTCAGTCTTTTAAAGTTAAAGCCCATATAACATATTTTTGGAATTAAAGTTGACTACAATCCACTAAATTAAGTAGTGACTATAAGATCTATATGGAATTAAATATCCGAACATTATTGTAGAAATGTGTGTACATTTGAGTAAATAAAAAAAATGCAACTGCAAATTTGATCTTTAAATTATGTTATTTAATCCGAATGATATTTTTTTGAAGATTAATTACATTTATTATTATTATTTCAAAAATATCTTTAACTATCCATAACATAAAAACCATTTAAATAATTTCATGTAATTAATTTTATTTCGTCATTATATAATATAACTACCTATATATGTTTTTTTTATATATAAAATACAATGTAAACTCATTTTTCCAAAACAAAAAAATAATAATAATAATAATAAATAAATAAACAAATTAAACAAAAACAAAAAAGACATGAAATGTAATTATGTTTTTCTGCTCAAATAAAATAAAAAAAAAAACAAAAAAAAAGCAGTAAATAATTAACACAAAAAAAAAAAAAACTTAATTTTTTTTATGCTATATCAAAATAAAATTTATTTTATAAATATTTTTGCCAAGTTCATTCCAATGATTTATTGTTATATACTTATATGTAAAAATACTTATACACATACACAAATGCAATCATACATAAAAAAACAAAAAAAAAAAAAAAAAAACAAATTGCATAGTTGCATTATTTGACAAACTAAGAATCCTTTTCTAATTTACTCTATGGAAAAGTGTACTTGACAGGTGTTATTATTCTAACACAAATCCAAGTATATTTTACATCAGTTTTTTTGCTTTTTTACCTGTGTTTGAATATTGTTTTACCTATTATATATGTTACAATATGGTAACAATATAAAAATCCAGACAAATCGTTTTCAAGTACAGACCTGAAAAAACAAATTTACTATAAATTTAAAGTTAAATTAAGTAAAACTTGACCAATTTAACTGTCAAAGTAAATTTAACTTTAGTTTAAATCCACCAGATAGTGATTCGTTTTTATAACGATTGAAAATTATTGTAAAAGTATATAATTGTTTATAAATATTGCAAAAAGTTTCGGAAATAATCTGCTATAGTTTCAGCGGTGATTGGAAAAATCGGATCAGACAAAAAAAACTGCAATGACAAAATTGGATCTATTCTTAACCATTTAGCAATTCTTAGTTCTTAAAGATTCACTAATAAAATATTTGAGTCTAGATTATCTATAAAATACAACCAACATACTTCTCTTCCCCGCACACTCTATTCGTGTATACATTTTCACTAAGGTTTAATTTTAAATTTAAATTTTTATTCTGGTGCAACATTCTTAACAATAAAAAAATGGATTTGTTACTTAACTTGAATTTGTTACTTAACTATATTTGTGATATAGGTCCGAAATTATTCAATTTCGAATAAAAATAACTTCAATTTGACTTTATATTGACTATTTTATTTTACTTGGAAACGATTTTTATTTCCATCTCTATGATGTTGAACATGTGTTCAACATGTAAGTACCATATTGGATCTTAGATAAAAGTAAAATTTAAATATTATGTTGTGTTTCCACTTGTCAGCACCTAACATGGACGCAATACATTAAGGATTTTCATGTAAAGTGGATCGTATAAGAATTAAAGTCTGAAAATCTTAAGTTATGTAAACGACCCTATTGGAAAACATAATAAATTTGCAAAGTAAAAAATTTGTAGAAAATTTGTTTTTTTTTTTGTTAAAATTTTATTATAAATAAAATGCAAGATACCAGCTAATAACTATAGACCTATAAGCTTATTGTCTAATATAAGCAAAGTATATGAAAAGGTTATAAAACAAAAAATGATAAATCATTGTCAAGAGTATGATCTTATTAACAACAAACAGTATGGGTTCAGGGAGAAGCACTCCACAGTTCATGCTGCTGGAAAGCTTGTTTCTGATATTTGCTGGAACGCAAGCAAAAAGTACTGTACAGGAGCCCTATTGATCGATTTAAGCGATGCATTCACAACAGTTTGGCTGGATGGTTTAATAAAAAAACTAAAAGACTACAACTTACCATACAATTTACTAATCTTAATTAATAACATGACAAGAGCAAGAACTTTTGAGGTTCTAGTAAATGATATTCAATCATCTAAGAGTTTTGAAATAAATAACGGTCTAATGCAAGGTACTGTGACATCGCCAATTCTATTTTCTCTTTATATCAACAGTTTACTGGTCGATTTAAATGATAAAAATTCAGATAAAATACAAAATTCAGCAATTGCTTTTGCAGATGATATAATTTGCTATGTTTCAGCTGAAAAATATAAAGACATAAGAAGTAGTCTGAAGTGTTTGTTACATATTGTAGAAAACTATGTTTCTTCATGGAGACTGAAGATAAATTTTAGTAAATGCGAGACAATTCTTTTCAGAGATAATCTTTCCCAATGTCACTCTTCTATTCGCAAAAATTGGAGACAATTTTTGGTTAGAGCAGAAGATGGAACAAATATAAATTCAAAAACCGCAGTGAAGTACCTGGGAATTCGGATCAATAAAAATCTAAACTTTTCTGAACATGTAAAAGCCCAAATTATAAAAGCATCAAATGCATTTTTTATGTCAAAAAGTCTATTCTACTCAAAACACTTATCCGCAAGAGTTAAAATATTAGCATACCAAGCTATCATTAGACCTATTATAACCTACGGGTGTCCGATTTGGTACAATATTAGTGCCTCGTTAATGGAAAAAATAAGAGTATTCGAAAGGAAATGTATCAGGGCTTGCCTAGGAGAATACCGTAAAGAAAATAATGAATATAAACATTATTTGTCTAATAAATATATTTATAATAAAGCGAGCATCATAAGAATTGATAATTTTATAATTTCATTAATCAGAAAACATTTTCTTAGAGCACAAAATGTTACCGAGAATAGCCTTATTTGTCACTCAATCTACCCAGAAGAAACATATATAACTCAAACACTTAATTCAGGTTTCATTCCACCGGAAGGTTTTCTTTATTTAGATAAATGCAAATATATACAAAATGAGAATAATGTGCCGATTCTCTACCATTTCAACAGAAGAGCCACAAACAAGAAAATTGATCAAGATCTCAGCCTAATTAATATTACTGACTTAACATTTAGTACAGATATATCAAATAAAGACTCCAGACAGCACATCAATATAAACAATTACTGGTGGTTAAAATCACTTTAAAAATATAATACAAGTACTATTGTACACTGGACTTACTTTTTATTTCCTATTTTTCCCTTATCCTAACATTCCTTCCCAAAATCCCCATTTTAGTATTAAGTTTTATCAAAATGATTAAAATAAGCTAGAATTGTTTTTTTTTTTTTTTTTGTAAATATTTTTCAATTCATATGTTAATTTAAATTAAATACTGCTTACAAACAGTTTGTATAATATTAGATAAAGATTGATTAAACTCATATCTAAATTTATAAATTCCATCATTTAGAGATCTCCAATGAGGGACATTGAATGTAATGCTAATCCACATTATGTAATTCACTTAGTTTTTAAGTTTTTTATTATGTGAAAATATTTCTAATTTGTAACTGTTATTAAAATAAATAAAAAACTAAAAAAAAAAAAAAAAAAATGCAAGATACCAAGTATAAATTTAGATTTGAATGAGGGCTTGTGGAAAAGAGAAAATCCAATGTTAGAGGAAGAATCTAGAAACTTAATTTATTTGACTAGTTGTTTGGAAATCTGCAACTTAGTTCTAGCGGCGTGAATCTTTTTAGTTTGCGTGTCTGCCGATTAATTAAAAGTTGTGGAATTACATTTGGGTGATTTACAAAAACATCTTGTGTGATTTATGATGTTGATTTGGATGTGACTGTTTCTTTTACAGATCTTTAGATCAGGAATCTTTAGATCTTCGCGTATTCTGTCGTTTCTTATAAACCAAAGGGCGTTTATAATGCATCGCAGTACTTTTGACTGGAAACGTTCAATTATTTCAATGTTTGAGTTACTTGTGAACTATAGTGTACCCTCTAGACCGTATGTCCATATTGGTTTCAATATTGATTTGTATATCATTAATTTGATAGCTTGGAATAACGCCCTATAAGCCAGTAGAGTTGGTTGAATTTTAATCTGAGGCGTTTGTTCTTATGAACAGTGCGAGTTCTCCAAGTAAGTCGGCGGTCTAAATGCATGCCCAAGTACCTTACTGAATTCACTTGTAGCAGTAGTGAAACGTTTACTTTTACTGCAGGCGCAAAGATTTTGATGTGTTTACCTTTATTCTCCATTTAATAAGCCAATTTTCAATTTTAAAAAGATTTTCTGGCAATATTTTAGATCAGATATTAATAATCGGATTTGTATGAGATGCCAAAATAGCAATATCATCAGCAAAAGTAGCTGCAATAATTTGTTGTGATATTTGGAGATCGGCTGTATAAATGACATAAAGTACTGGTCCTTTCTTTTATATGTTGCACTAATTTGTTACATGGGCGAATCCTTTTGCCGGAAGCCGAATTGGTAGCTAGGTATGATATTTAATTCGGTTATCATTCAATCTTCTGATACAAAATTTCTCAAAATTAATTTTTCAATATAATGGGCAGCAAGCTAATCGGTCTATAGGATTGAACATCTATGGGCTCTTTACCTTGATTATTATTTGGGCTATTTTCCATTTTTCTGAGTATATAACAGTCCTAATATTGCATTAAATAAGTGCTTGGAATGCTTCATTATCTTGCTTGACACTTCTTTTATCATCCTTGTTATTAGTTCGTCGTGGCCTGGTTATTTTTTGACTGCTGGCTGTGTTCTAATCGTATTCTGAACTTCACTAATATTAAATTTTTTAATAGGTAGACCTAGAACTGGATGATGTTGTTATCTTCAGCATCTGAGACTACCGAAGGGTATGCTTGGAAAGTACTTTGTAGGTGTAAAGCAAATAAATTAGCTTTTCCCATATCGCTTCTAGTCCAACTTCCATGATTTTTTCTTAGTGGAGGAACATGTAATTATGGACGTTTAAGTTTTATTGTTGCCTTTCAAAGAGATTAATCAGTGTGCGCAAATGTTGATAAGTTTTCTAAATACGATTAAAGTGCTTCTTCTTTGGCGGTGTGGTATATTTTCTGGTGCCAAAGTTTCATGTTATAGAAAAAAATAAAAACAAAAAATTAAAAATAAAACAACATAAATGTAAAACTAAATATCAACAAACTTTAAAAATAAGCAATAAGGTTGAGGTCTCGGATATTTTCGTTTAAGATAAAAAGTTTGAAAATATTTTTTAAACGAAACAACAACCATATCTGTCATAAGTACATAGATTGAGATTTTGTGCGCAATCCTCTAACTCTGATAGTATAAAAGAAAATTTGTTGTTATATGGGAGTATAGTATTAGATTTTAGCATATTAGTTTCTAATTGCCTTATCACTTAGTTTCTAAATGTCTTATCACCTACCCTTTTCTTGAGTTTTATCAACGACCTGCTCTTTTCAACCCTCAATCCAATCCATAATTTTGCTGATGACAGCACATTGGTGGCATCCTACGATTTTTAAGGAAATCAAACGTCACCTCTACCTCAATCAGCTCGAAGAGAACCATAATGACTAGCTCACTTAACTATAACCTAGCAAAAATAACCGATTGATATCGTAAACAGAGTTGAATTCAATACGTCCAAAATTCAAAGCTGTTTGATCTCTTGTAAGAGATCAACCCGTCCCCACCCTGCGATTTCAAGGAGAAAACTTACAAAGGTGAGAAAATCTAAATATTTTAGAGATGCAGCTAAATTAAAAAATGCAGTGGAATGAGCATATTTTTGATATAGCTAAGAAGGCTGCCAAATGTTTGAGTTTTCTTTCTCGATGTGAAGCCTACTTTTCTCCAAGACATCTGGCCAATATCTATAAAGCATATATCCGACCTAAAATGGAGTACAATTCTCACATATGGGCTGGCGCCTCCTTAACTTTACTAGGTTTCCTGGACAAAATCCAAAACGCTCATTTGGCGATCCTACCGTCCAGTTAACCTTTACCCCTCTTAACACACGTCGAAATGTTGGAGTCTCCCTTTTTTATAGATATCTTCCCTTTTTTATAGAAGAAGAACAGTATTAGGATCTAGTGAGATTTCTATCCATCTTAAATTAATAAGGGTATGAGGGTGGAAAAGTAGCTGATAAACAACCTACATTGACAGTATAAAGAAGACAATAATTTGGTACTTTTTCTTCTTGAATTAGGCATCATCAATATGCTCATTGATGATTAACAGCCCAAAAGAAGAACAATGAAAAAGAAATGAAATTTGTTCTAATGAAATAAAATCACGAATGCCTCTCCTCAAACTATTCCGGCGTAACACTAGGGAGGCTTAAAGTGCACATTTCTATACTGTGGAAATACCTAGGTGGTCTAAAACTGGTTTTGGAAATTCTTTTATTGTAAGAACTGCTAAAATGTGAAACATGCTTCCATCTCACGTCTTCCCCTTTCATAAAAAGGCTCCAAAAGAACCTCTTCAGGTTCGTCTCCAACTTACCTTCCAATTCTCCTCTATCATCCTTTTTCCCTCCAAATCCTTTTTTCCTTACTTACACCTACATAAATTTTGTATAAGGGAATCCTTTCCTAGTGTTTGGGTAGCGTATAAAAAAAAAAAAATTAAAGTGGCCTTATTTTAATGTTTATCAAAAAGTTCTGGTTAGAGAAGTGTTTTATTTATGATTTGGTTTTAAGGAGTTGCTAATTCTATGAGGAGATGAACAGATAACAAGTTTTTAAGTCTTTCGTATTATTGGTACAGCACAACGTACCCCTAGAGTTTCATGGTATGAAAGGGAGAGTTTCAAAAGAGATTCATAATTGGATGGTTAGACCTTCCTATTGTATTAATTTTAGATTTCTAAATCTAGAAAGAATATATCTAGTATCACTGTCTTCAATAGTATTTTCAGTTAGTCTAACTATTGGTGGCATCAAAGTTAGTAGTTGTGGATGTTGTATTAGTTTTTAAGTACGTGAGTTATTATGAATCTTAATAATCCTTAGAGTGTTTATTTTTAATTTTTTGTTAATGAAGTTTTAGTATTGTAAAAATTAGTATTAGTATGCTTTAAATCAAATAAAGCTTTACAGTTACACTGGTGATTATTGTTTATTATCTAAAGATTTAGAATAATTTTTATTGTAATATAAATTTTTACCGCATTATTATTTGATGCCTTATGTTGAATTCTAAATAGATATTCTTTATAGTTGATAAGATCCAGGTGTATTTAGTTAGAATTGTGATTTTAAAACAGGAGAAGTATCTTCTTTTATCAATTGATTTTGCATCAATGCATTCACAAATAATACGTTTTATGGAAGACCTAAAAAAATGGCGACTGGTAAAATGTCGGACTTAAATTGAGTTTATTATTGAGTAAATTAACGTTTTTTTTACGATTCACTTTGTTGTTTAAGACTTGATTTGAGACTGGTTTCTTGTAATCCTCTCGCCCACTCGGGATTAGACCATGTAATACAAAATTTTTATATTTTTGGTGATGATAATTTTATTTGATTTGATTCTAGTCCAGAAATTTTTTTTTTTTCGTGGTCGCTACAGTTATTTACAGCGCAGCAAGTTGAGTTTGTGGTCTGATCCTCTTTGTTCGATTTATTTGTCACCTTTATTTTTTCAAATAATGACTTGCCTAAGTTGTTATTATGGATCATGTAAAAATATTTATCAAAACGGTCTGAAATCATATTTAGGTTTGGTACTTTATTTTGGTTTATGTTTTGAAGGGGTTCCATAATTTTCAACATTTTCTTCTATTACATTAAGTTGCTCTTCCGGCCATCAACTATATAGTTTAAAGAATCAAACCCTAAATTCTTATTATTGGTTTCATTTTGAATTATTCTATTACTGTTTGATTTAGATTCACTTTCATCTAATCTTTGGCATAAGTGTTGAAATATTTTGTATTTCTTTCAACGGCCTTGGTAAATTTATCTTTTTTGTTCGTCTCTAAATTTTACAAAATTTATGCGATTTGATTCAAACTATTTATAGGTATATTGATATCGTGAAGGCATTTCTAGCAAACTAAATATTGTCAATTAATATTGGCGAGTATCAATTCCGCTCCAAACCAATACAGATATATTGAAAATGTTAACAACGTCCTCTTGAATTGTTTTAATATTGATTTAATGCATATCATCCTTAGGCAAATCCAGGATTAGGATTTAAAAAACTATAAAAATGTCTAAAAGTTATTTTTGTCTGCTCTGATCACTTACTGTACCAACAAAATATAAAAGGTGAGTGCAGCTGATGATGGTTGTGGAGTTTTGTAATGATAGTACTGGTAGTAGTAGTGGATGGTTGAAGTAAACGAACATATGTTCCATAACAGACAAACATTCGCGTCATTCATTCAAAATAAGAAATTCAATGCATTGATCTCAATAAGAGAAATATTTTTTTCATTAGTATTGAATTTGTTTCTTTTCAAGCCTATGAATTCTCTTAACAACATTCAACATTATCAGTTTCATTAAATAATTAAAAAGAATTAAAAAATATGTTTTATTTTTAAACGTATGGTCTAATTAAAATAAAATAACAACATAAACGTTAAAAAGTACTTAATCAATCAGTTTCTGAAATCTGACTTATATTACTAATATATTTTCTTGTTGTGTGATCTGGTTAAGCAATTTCCATTTTTTCCCGTATTTGTAGCAGTATGGGTAATCCCGTATTTATAGCAGTATGGGTAATCCCGTATTTGTAGCAGTATGGGTTCCTTTCTTGCAATTTTCCAAAAAACTCTTCGTTTCTTTTTCTCATCATCACGGTCCTGTAACGACATCCGTGGGGCATAGAACGGAAATAAAATACTTCCATCGACTGCTATCGGTGGCTAACCTTTGCAATTGGGACCACGTTCTTTTTTAGATATACTTGCTTCGTAATCTTCTTTTTGTTACCTCCGTGGAGTCGCCGATGTAGAACTATTTATTCTGGTTTAAAATTTTCATTTGTATACAACGGAATCACCATGTGGAGGTGCAAAAGTTGTTAATTTTGTGATTTTATATGTTCCATATAATATCTTTCTTGTGGTATTTTTCCTATAAGATGGGTTTTTAGTAAATCTAGTTAATTTTTGAAGGTGGCAAAGCAAGACTTTCCAACCATGACAACAATAGGAATATTTTTTTCTACTTACCAATATTTTCCTTTACAAAATAAATATTAATTGAAACTTGAAGATGTGCTTGCATTGGTCAATTAGAAACATTTCTAGGTGGCTAAATTGAAGAGACAAACCATGGAAATTTAAACATTTTCAATAAGTACTTTATCTTTAGGGTAATTTCAATTGTTTTGATGACTTTAAAAATACTACTTATTTAAAAAGGCTTCATATATTGTAGATTTTATGATGTTTTGCTATTTTGTTTTTATATTAAATATATTTTTTTTCTATATGGGTTTAGAACTTGGATAAGTTTTTCTATAAATGATTTACATATATACGTATTTGAAAGATGGGCACAAATTTTATTACTTTTCAATCTTTTTTATTGTTAATCTATAGTTTTTCGGGTAATATTTTGAAAAAGCTATACATTTAAATTTTTGGGTTCCTGTCACTGCTTTTTGCTTCAATTCACGGAAGTGAAAAGTTTACAGACATTATTAGCGTATTTTAGATGAGTCTACCGTATTAGTTATCAATATAAATAAATTTTTGGAAAATAACGGAACTAACCATTCGCCATGTCTGTATTTTAAAACAATTTACAATAAACATGTAGGTACGGATTAAAACCAGTTTATATGATCCCGTAAATATAGTTATGTATTATATTATATATCATATCTAAGTAATTTAGAATTTTTTAAAGTAAATATTTATAGGTAAATATGAAAACAATAACAAAACAAAAATTCATATGAGTATGTATGAATGTGCTCATTCATATTATGGGTACATACTTAATAAGATTTGAATATTATTGGCTTCATAAGAACTTTAATATTTATATGCACATATATATATTGTATATGTATGGTTCCTTTATCTCTAAAGTAGAAATTTATACGAAACAAGGATATTTAAAGCAATATCTCATGTCGTCTTCTAAATATATATTTAAAAAATTTATATTTTTGCAGGCATATATAGTTACATATATGATTTTACATAATAATGTATTTTATTATATTCATTTTTTCAATTTTAAGTTAGTTCGTTTGGTCATTCTCATAATCTAGCTAAGGTTAGTTGATGGAGGTCATTTCAGATCACAAATAACTAACTAAATGCTATTTTTTATATGATATTATGTACGATTCAAATTTTCAAATAGTCGGTCCATCTACGAGTTTTTTTAAAAATCAAAATAAAAATCAATCAAATTGGATTTATGCTTAGCGTAAAAATATTAAATTTTTGATTTGTAAATGATAGATTTTTAGATTTTTAAAGTAGTTTGTAACTTTGATGAATAATCAGTTTAAAAGAAAATTGCAGTTATATATTTTCGTTACTGTTCCAACACCACTGTTCCAATTGCAGTTACTGTTTCAATGGCTGATTTCAGTTCATGTCGAAGCAATGAAATTAACATCCGTAAAGTAAAATCATAGACATTAACAATAGACCTCTCACAGACTTCACATAAGTTCAAATCAAATATCTAACCAAAATTGCTTTAGATCCGACAACTGTTTACATTGACAAATCCTATATTTACACTTTGCGTGGCTATTGACCATATTAATAGATGATAATTAAAATCTGCAATATTCTGTGAGTAAAGCAATAAAGTGAAGGACAAAAAAAAAACAGCTTGTCAAAATTTTTGTAATTAGTTACGGAGATTTTTTTGAAAGTCACGATTTGAATGTCGAAGTTTTAATAAGCTAACTTTTTTGGTTTTCGGGATACCGTAAAGAAGTATTTGATTGATACATTTGATGCAAAAAAAAACAACATTTAAAAATAAAATTACGTTATAGTTTCTCTGTTGATATCTGATGTCTGATGCATTTGCATTGTAGTTTTGGCAACGTTTTTTTTTCTTTAATTCACTTTAAGTTCGCAGATGGTGCGGAAAGGAAATTTCATTTTTAAAAATTTTACCTTTTTAAAATTCCGCTTTTATTAATTTTAAAAAAAATCTTTCGTAAATCGTAACAATTTTGAAATTTTTCTATATTGTAAATCGAATTTTTGTAAAAGGAGGTTTTGAAACCCCAAAATTATAAAAAACCGAGAATTTCAAAATCGAAATTTTGAAAAGCGAAATTTTCTGCCGATCTACTCTGCCAATAAATTTGCAATTGAGTAGTCCTATACAAAAATGAATATAATTATGCTCAAATATTTCTTTCTAATATTATGCATTCATTACAGGAACATAAACACAATTTTAGTATAAGCATGTACGCTATATAGGTAAAAAACATATTTCTTTATATATGGAATATAATTATGTATGTACATACATATTTTCTATTTTATTCTAATTAAAGAAATTGTAGTAACTACATATTTCACAAAATATTTATGTAGGATTATTTTGCAATGAAATCAAGTGCATCATTTTAAGTAGATCTAAATGGTTTGAAAACAAATAATAATTTGGAGGTTTCCATTTCAGTTATATTACCGCCAATTAATAGAGAATGAATCAGTTTACAACATAAAATTTAAAATTGGGTAAGTGCAAATAGGCTAAACTTCTAGAATTGTCTAATTGATAGTGTACCTGTCAATGCCGCAAGCCCAGTTCCAACACATGGCATTGATTTATTAGTTAGATGATATAAACAATACACCTTGACTGTCAGACAAACAAAAATTCAAACAGCTAAAAAATTACCGTTAATCCGTTAGAAACCACACATTCAAAAACATAATATTCTACTAATAAATAAGGCTTACTCATTTAATTTATTTTTTGTTTACTTTAACCCTTCATCATGAGATATAATTAAGGCAACAAATAATACTAATTAAAGACTAAAAGCGAATAAAAAAAATAATAATAAAAATCATTTACATACACGAGACGGTAAGTCTCTATAACTGTATATAAAGGTTATGAATTGAAAATACATTATAACAAAACACTTAAAACTAAAAATTGCACATACTTAAGAACAAATTTTAGAATATGATAGCAAAAGTTCATAACTAAATATTTAACCAAGTATAGAATCAGAAAAAAATTCGTTGGCTAAGGGAAAAAAATAAAAATCATTCCCAACATCACTGATGAATATAATTTTATAAAATCTCTACTAACGTTTTTAGAATATTTCCAAAGCCTTGTCATAAATCTGAACTATTATGTAACACAGGATTTATTTTAATCTTTATATTTTCAAACACAATTGGTGTCAAAATTATTCAGACAATATACTTTAATATTATAATATGGTCAACACCATGTATTGATGAGTACAGCAAACCTTGACATCGTAAATGCCTCAACACAAAGTTGAATACAACGTTCACATGATCTTAAATGTCTACAAAAGCTCACAAAAGTTTGAGACTCTTTATCAACTAATTCAATGTGGAAAACTATACTGCTATTATCAGAAACTAAACCTTTTTCAATAGAATAGATCCATTTCATTTAAGTTATTACCAAAACACATACTCTAAATTATTTTTTCTCATTTATTTTATGCAAATGACAAAGACCAGATCCAGGAATAACCCATAAAGCAATTTTTTTTACTTCACCGGAAATCGAATCTTGGACCTTTCGGTTTGAAGGTAGGTGTTCTACCTACTGCATCACCCAGCATATCAATCCGCCACCGATTTGTTTTTATGGTCTGAATTGTTAGTTCCACGACTAATTCCTCAGGGTCATAGTTTCTTGAGCCGATATTTTCAAGTTTATCCGTTTTATTATTCTTTTTTACGCCGGGTACCCAGTACACAGATTGTTGGTGTTTTGATTTTTTCGTTATTAATTGCTTTCATACCTCCCTTGCTATCACAGCAAAAAATTATTGTTATTCGCGATTATTCCTTTATTTAGAAGAATTTTTGTTTTCGCATTGGATAATCGTGGTATTTGTATTTATTTTGGTTTTTATGAAACGATCTGCACATCAAATTCCTATTCCACAGTTCATAGTTTCACAATTTTTTGGCTCCATCTGTGTATGTCTTTACATGATTGTTTTACACTACGTCGGAAATGTGACGCTCTCCATTTCGGGTTATTTTTTATCTTGAATTTCCTGTCAGAACATTGTTCTATAAATAATTTCTTTGTCTACGTAGAATAAATATGTATGGAGTTGTATGGAACTCATTTTTGATGTTTAATGATCTACTATATATTTTACCGCAATATGTCTGTTGATGTCTGTTGGTCAAATATGATCTAAATAAATTTATTTGTGTAGAGTTACATTTCAATAAAATCAATTTAAAAATGAGTATGTTGTGATATTTACAATTTTACCTAAAATGTCAAAATTTATAACTTATTTTAATATAATTTATAACTTATAACTAATTTGATTTTTGATATTTTAAATAATAACCCATTTTCTATTTTTTTGTTGTTATTTTATTTGTACAACTGAATATTATTGATATTAATAGCTGAATAATGTGCTTTTGTTGTATCTTGTATCTTCCAGCGCAATTGTATTCGTTTAGGCAACGATATTTTGTATCTTGTGGCTGTCTAATTTTGTATCATTTTTCATTTTGTTTACATAGACGTATTGGATATTTAACCACACGACCACATAACATTTTTCCAAAATTTTAAGAACAAACAAAATAAGTGGGATTTTTATTACCAAAATAATTATGTCGAACCAATTTTATCTTTTATTTATTTATGAAGGGCTTATAACAGCATTAGGGTTTATGAAGCCCGTAAGCTGCGTGTAGCTTATAAGACTACAAAAAAAAAATATTAACGTAAGAGTAATCCTGGATTTATATATTTTTTTTAAAGTATTTTCTACTGTATATAAATTCGAACTTTTTTTTGTTTTTTTTTTAATTATATTTATATACCAATTAATAGCTTTATATATAGCTTTATAGAATTAATAACTAACTTACATTTTTATACCATTAAATAGCTTTAAATTTTGGTTTATTAATTGAATTTTTTTTATAAATTTAATAACATTTCACATTTCACATTTCACTTCATGGTTTGTATATTATATTTTCTTTGAGAACTTGCAGTTCTCTTAACTATAGCAAGTTGATTTTTTTCATCTCTGTACATATTGCAATCTTCAAAAACATGTTTAATTGTATAATTGGGGAATTGTAATCACAATTGCATATCGGAGGACCATTTTGAGGTCTTTCAAACAGATAGCTGTGCCTGAGCCTAGAACACCTAATAGTGAAAAATTGAATCCTCTTCAGTCAAAATTTTCGAATCAGGTACATTTTATATTATATTTTTGTTTCATAAAGCTTTATTAAGTGCTTCTTTATACTCTATGTAGTTCATACTGGGTTTTCATTATCGTGTTCTTCAAGTGTTGCTTCTTTTACCAATTTGTTCACTATTTCAAAGCGGAATGTTTCATTATGCAATATTCCATTAGTTGTTAAAAAATCTAATAATGGTTTTTGTTCTACAAAACTTTATAAAATATTTTAGAGATTGAGCTTAGTACTGAAATTTAACGAAATTTGTTGGGTTTGTTTTATCTCCCCATACAAATTTTACAAATACCCTAAATTAAAAATGTGCCATTCAAAATGTGCACTATGACTTTCAGTTACAGCCAACTAATTCAGATGAAATTACAATAATTATTGAATATACCTAAAGCTAGATTCAGCTATACTGGATATGATAATTATATTCCTAGTAGACGTCGATATTAAAAAAATGTTGTTATTTTAATAATTTTTTTCATCCTATTGTAAGTAACTTTGTAAGTCAGTGAATGAATGAATATGATACTTTAATACAGTACGGTACACAATTATTTATTTAAGTATTCATTTTCTGGAATACAATTCGAATAAATTTATTTTAAATTTTTAAATATTTTTAGTACATCCTGTACAAACTTACTTTTATTTACTTCTAAATTACAAAAAGAAAATATGTTTAACTTTTTATAGTGCCCACAATTTCATGTCCTGGAATACATTTGAAGAAACATTATAGTTTTTTCAATGAAACAATAACCAAAAAAAAATATTCTTTTTAATTTTTTCAATAAAACAGGATGAATAGCTCAAAATAAATTAGAAAGACGATTTTAGATAAATATTTTAAAAGCTCATTTACAATGGATACAAATTTACTTAAATATTTAAAAAAAAAATACATAAATATTATTTACAGTTGTATGCAACAATGCATAAACATAATTTAAATACAAATGCAAAAATAATACATAATATACCTAAATAGATCCATAACATAATACATAATATATAGCTATATATTTACTAGCTATACAAACATTTTTTAGAAAATAAGTTCAATGTGAAATACGATATGTCATCCACAAAAAATATTTAAATTTTAAATATAACCAAAACTCTATAATCTATGTTGTCCTTATGAGGTTTTAGGGAAAGCATACATAAAAATTATTAAATTTTTTTTATTAGGATTGCCAGGTTATTTAAAATAATCCAAATTGATTTTTGAGATAACAAAATCCTCGAAACAAGGACAAAATCCAAATAAAATAAATACCATGGCGTTTTGTTTTGTGTGTATGTTCGATGAAAAATATATAATTTTTAAAATGGGGATTTTGGCCTTGTGGGTTTTGAATGGGTTTTCCTCATCCAACCCTATAAATAGAAACTTCAAAGAATAAAGAAATATAAAGTAATAAGCCGCATATCAGATTCGAAAGTGCAGCATATATAGATGTTGTCGTCACTCATTAATATTTGTTTAATAGACTAAGCATTGCCTTGTAGGGTAAAACTCCAATGACGAGCCCGCTTAAGGGAATTTTTCACTTTGCACGTTAATATAAATTAATTCCTTTTGAAAATCTATTTGAAGTAAATCTTTTTAGAATCTGTGAATATTTAAGATTTAGGAAATATGTAATATTATAACAATAATAAATTATTTACTACTTTTAATTGAAAAATACGAAAAAATGCGCTTTTGCCAGTAATGAGCCCCCGAAATTCCAGTAACGAGCTCCCTAATTTTGCCAGTAATGAGCCCCCTTTTTCACTGAAATATCATATAAAATGCAGTGTTAAGTTTAAGGTGCTATTTTCAAAATTTGATTCAATATTAGTAAAATTAAAAAAATCTTTTTTAAATTATGTTAATTTAAATTAAGAAATAATAATAACAATTTTTCCAACTGTCTAATCTTTTCAGAGTCTATTACTTCTTTGAATTTTCCAAAACTTATAGTGTTTTCAACATAATTATCATTATCAACGTTATCAGAACTTAAATTTTATCGATGCTTATGTTATTGTTATTGATATATTTTCCGAGACATTTTGTGTAGTCTATTGCATTTTCATTAAATGGAAAAAGACCACAAGTGCGAAACCCGTTTTTAATGCTTTGTGGGGTTATGCAATTGTCTACAACATCTTTAAGGATAGAACCAAAGCTGAACTTTGAGAGTATTCGATTAGTACTACTGTTTTTCCACCGTCGCTCAGCCATTTTCCAACCGGTTTTGAGTGGCTTAAAAATAGATATATCGGCTGGTTGCAGTACCCGTGTGAAGTTTGGGTACAAACAAATAAGTATTATTTTTAAATTTTCACACAACTTCGACAATTCATAAGTTAAATGAGTCATGTGACCGTCTACAGAAAGTATAATTGGAAAGACCATATTTTCTTTAACAACGCTTGGATAAAAAATATCCTTTATGTAATTGTAAAAGACTTCTTTGGTCATCCTTCCGGAGTCTGATTTCATCCATTTGATACCTTGCGGTATATTTTGTGGTAAATCAGTTGGAACACGTTTGTATAGAAATATTATTAGGGGTGGCACAATGAAACCTGCCGCAGAAAAGCTAAACATATATACTGTTAAGTTTTCTTTGGCTCGTCCACAATCAGTTTCGTATACATTTCTAGTTTCTATACAAATTATTTTTATGAATCGAGTATAATAGTGATCGAAAAATATATTAAGCAATACCTTTAGGAGCCAATACTTTTCCACCCTTCGGACACATCATGAAATTAGTTTCATCTCCGTTGAATATTCTTGATGGTTCACTTAAAATTTCGGTATAATGTTTTTTTTCTAAGTAATTTTGAATTTGTGTAAACCACCCTCGAATATTTTATTCGGATACTTTCGAGCTAGCATCAGTTGTTGCTTCTGGAGTTCATATAGATAGTTCTGGGTGGCGTTTTAAAAAACTTTTATATCACTTATATCCAGGAAAGTTGTCTTTAAAAGAATTTGGCCTAGGTGCAACATCAAGAAAATTTTTCACCACGTTCTGAATGTCGTCTTTTCTTCGAGAAAATCCATTTGCATGATTTGCCAAAAGCCATTCAATAATTGTCAGCTCTTCGTGCAATGTTAAGCAGGGTTCGGGCCTAAAGTGGACTTTTTTGTACGACAATGTATATGGTTTTGTAACGTAGATCTTGGAATGTTATATTTTCTTGCCTCACTATGTATTGACAATCCTTCCTTAATTTGCCAACTGAATTAGACTTTTATAATATTTTTTTAATTTCAGCATTGACTTTTTTTTTACTAAAATTTTAATTAATATAGACATGTTTCTATACATTTTTTTTAATCATGAATTTTAATAATAATTTTTTGGGGCTCGAAACTGGCTTCTAGGTTTTTTTCACTTAAGCCACTGACGAGCCCTCCCAGCTCGTTACTGAAAATGAACGCTATTACTTAACTAGTAATGAGCCCTTCCATAATTCAGTAAATACAAAAAAATTTTTTATTTTAAACATTTAAATTTAGAAATGTTTTTTTAAATAAAAATGTACTTACCGAAACAAAACTATAGCTAACAACTAAGATAATCAAGAAAATTGAATCACACTCTTAGTAAAAACAATTAAAATTTGGAATTTTTTTTGGTGTGTAAAAGTGCACCCATATACTTTCGATTTACAAAGTCAACTGAATATATATTTTAATAAACTATACATCAAAATGTCAAAAAAGTTCCCGCCAAAATTATAAAAAAATTAAAAAAGAAAATATTTGAATAAAACGTTAACTACGATTTAAAATATACACACAGGGCTCATTATTGGCGGATGGCTCGAAAAGGGCGATTTTACCCTATATTGTTTGACAGGCCGGTAAATTAAAAAATTTGAGTAAAAATAATATCCAGCTTATGTGTAACTCAAATGGACATTTTTCTTTACAAAAGATATTACTTCTGGCAAAGTTTGGACTGAATTTAATTTATCAATATGGTGTTTGAACTATTCATATCTAGAGCTGCATTAAAGAATGTGAATGCTTTCATTCATAATTTTGCAAATTAAAAAAATTCATAAACAAAATTATTCTACAAACAGGCTTTCACTTCAACTTCTATCAGAAGACTAAAAAAAATATCTTTTTATTTTGATTTTAGTTTTCATACATTGTTTCATAGAATTTTTGTGTATATAGGTATGAAGTAACAGTTAATGTTATTGGCTAATAAAAAAAATTATTACGCAGTACGGATAATAGATCAAAAAATTTAAAAGCATCATTTTTTTTAAAATTTGTTTTTATAAAAAATAATAAAAGAAAAATAAAAAAACAATTCATATATGCACTACTTTAACATTCAAATGTTCGCCTATTAATATGTTTGTTTTAATTTTAACATTTTCCAAATCGTTATTCTTCAGTTTATATATTACAATTTCACTAGTAAATAATGTTAATTCAAAATTTTTGAGTTTTACTAAATTTTTAATATCTCTTTTTAAATAAAAAAAACTAATAACTTTGGGTTCTTTAATTAAGCCTCTAATATCACATAGCTTTTTACTTAGTATAGGGATAGCAGATTTACAAATTCTTTTTTTTTTTTGGCGAAATTAATGTTGTATGTTGCATTTAAAAAATCATTATAATATCATATAAATTTTTTTGAAAATAGTCTTCACAAACTACGGAAGAAGGTTTAATTACATTCAGAGCATCTCTTCACTTTTTTGCTATATCTTTATTTTTGGGAAATGTAAAGAAAGATTTATTTTCTTTGTCTTTATATTTATTAACACAACCTTCTACAATACATTTAAGCTGCATTTTAATTTAAAATATATTTTGCCTTAACTTATACTTTGTATTATTTTAATATTTTTATCAGTCTGAACACAAAAAAGTTTATAAACCTTAAAGTATGTACCATTAATTGACAAACGTACTTTACAGCCCAAATAAAATAATAAAAATAAAAAAACAAAATTCCATTCAAAACACTTCACACACAAGTATTGCTGTGTTCAATAAGCTTAATTTGACAAAACAAACACAATACACATTAAACTTATTGAACACAGCAAGCAAAAAATAATATGAGAAAATATAAGAACAAAAAATAAATCGGAAAATAATTAACGTTAAATTGTTCTTGTAATTTTAGACGAAAATAATACGATTACGAAATGTAATGTTCGGAAAAAAATGATAGTATTGAAATCTGATAATCTCTTAGAAAATTATATAATATGGTCATAATACCTAACTTCAAACAGCAAAAGAGAATAGTAGCTATATTTTACATTTCTGTTAATAACAGGCGGTTCCTCCCCAGTTGAATATATAAGAATTTTTTTCATATTTATCTCCATTTTTCATCTCTGCAACAAAAGTCTGATACGCTGGATATTCTACTTTGAAGTATTGCTTCAAAGGCTCTCTTAGCTGGATCATTTTCATCCATCCTCTATATCTTTGAGATATGTAATGTAAAATTCAATTTTAATGACTAGCTCCACTTTATTATACAGCTCATAACTATATATCGGAACTATGTTTTCTCCTTTAAATCCCAACATCTTTTTCGGGACAATATTGCCTTTACAAAACAAGTGTTATTGGAATTATACAAATTATTACATTATAACATTTTTGACTTATACAAATACCTAGTCAACTTGTATCTTTAATTTTTATGTAGATAACATATATTATGTTCATGATTAGCGTGCATTTTATTCATTTTAAAAATTTATCCTTAATTATTAACAATTCATAGTAGTTTACAGTGTTGTTTTGATTCACTTATGTACATATTTTGGTCATAATTCTAAACTTTATTCATTTTTCTATAGATTAGTCAACTTTTACATTTATTTTCGAAGTAAAAAATTAAAAATTGAATAAATTACAAGCCGTTGGTAATTTATGACAACAAATTTTTCATTTTATTTTTTAAATATTGGATATTAAAATATTTTTAGATTAAATAGTTTTTCAACAAAAATTATAACTGTATATTAAAGAGATAGTTTTGTGAATGTTGGAAATTTGAATATAATAAAAAAGGAAAATAAATTTAAAGGAATATATCCACATTATATATATAATATTATTATATTGAAATCAATTTGTTAATTAAGCTAAGTTTTTTATTTTTTTATTTATTTACTAGCAAAGTCACCCGACGTTGTTCGGGGCGACCACAAAATATATGGAATTTATTTCAATGAAGTTTGATTTATGAATCGAAAAATGAAAAAAATTGGTTTATCAAAAGGAGGAGGAACTTCATTTTTATCGATAACTGTATCTATCGATTTGTACACATGGACCTCCTGGAGCACTGCAGTATTTTCTGATTAATAAAACGAATCGTCACATTTTTGTGGCTAATTCACATAGCCACTTCGCATTGTCATGTAAAAATTTTATACTGATTCCTAAATTCGAAAATACTTTTTCAGGACAATACATGTTTTTTATTTTTTATAAAGTGCCTATGAATAAATTTTAAAGTCTGCAACACAATTTTTTTTTTGAAACATTTCTGATAGATTATGTAAGTGTAAATTTTTATGCCTGTAACACAATTGGTTTTTTAAATACTCCTGAGACGTGCTGGCAGTTGTACGTCAGCAACCCGAACCAAACCAAATTTTCAAAATCGATAACAGTCGAAGTTCTTTATTTGTGAAAAAGTATCTAAGTGTAAGTTTTCATGCCTGTAACACAATTGGTTTTTGAAATAGTCCTGAGACGTACGTGCTAGGAGTTGTACGGCAGCAACCCGAGCTTGTCATCTGATGGCTTTGTAAAGTACCGCGTCCGGTATCTTATTTGACCATGAATAACTGTGCAAAATTTCAGAACTCTATCTTTAAAACTGTGGGCGTGTATAGTGAACAAACAAACAAACAAACAAACTTTCCCTTTTATAAGTATAGATTATGCTCCATAAATTGTACAATAACTAATTCATTTAAAACTATTTACTCAGATATAGATATATAAATATTAAATAAATAAATAAATAAATATAATTAATTATCTTTACTACAGTTAATTTGTATTATTTTATATTTTATTTAGAAATTTAGTTTAGATACGAGTATAAATTTAAAGGAAAATTGGAGAAGAAAAAACCTCTTTTTTATTTTGTAAAACTTAACACTACCTTACGAACCTACGAACTAAACTAGCCTAAATTCTTTTACTTAATTTAAATTTCTGATCAGAGGATTTTCTGACATGAACAATTCCGAATGGAACCTTACAGTTAAATAACTTATTTTTTCTAAAATTGTATTCATGCTGGTTTTATCATGCAGCTTTTTGGGTTGAATACCCTCTGAGAAGATTGAGTACAAGTTTCAAAAGTGTATTTTGCGCAATTTGCAATTTTTTAATATGACTATCTGCACAATCTCCTCAAACTGGTGCCGCATATAGATATAACATATATCATTATTGGCTTGAAAATTACCTTAATAAGTATTAATTTATTTTCTATGGCTAAGATTGATTTTCTGTTAATAAAGGGGTACAACATGCGAGTACATTTATTAACTAAATCAATAGTGATAGAAGTTTGCTTTCGAAAAGTAAGCCTTTTATCAAAGGTAATGCCAAGGTATTTAATAGTATCAGCCCAGTTAACTTCGTCATTTTCAATTTTTTTTTTTAAATAGATACAGTTTTTGAAGCGTTAATTTTCGCTCTCCATTTTGCAAAATATCTAGAGAGTTTATTGAGTGAATTTTGTAGGTTTGTTAATATGTAATTGGGATTAGTGCCAGCAGAGTAAATTGCATTGTTATCAACAAATAAGCTAAGTTTAAGTTACCTTAGAAAACTATATATGGTCAAATATCTGACTTCAAGCAGTGAAATTGATGTACGAGAAAATAGAATAAATGAACTTGCTAAGACCAAGGAGCGTAAACTAAAATTCTACGCTAATATTTTAAACAGTAATCAGAATTGGCACTCTTCCACTAACCATTTGGCTATTTTATATGTTGGAGACATTTCTGCTTGCACAATCTCGTTGGCTGGTTTTTGAATCTTGTTTTTTGTTTAATCAATAGCTAGCAAAATCAACCGACATTGTCCGGATTCAATATTAAAAGTATAAAATTTACTTCAATAAAATTCTATTCTTATGATTCAAATTTTTAAAAAAATTATTTCTGAAAAATATTCTAAAATTTTCATTACAGATATTCAAATATATGGGTCCAACTCAAAATATGTAGAAAGTTTGAATTTGTGCTACAGCAGTATGTAATATTTTTATATTTGTACTTTACCCTATCTGGTATTGTGTAGTTTTTGCGGATTGAAATTTTATAGAAACATTACCAGAGCTCCTACTTTGGGTTCTGGCTGGTGAGAAAAAAATGTAAAAAACCTTGGTGAATCCAACAAATTTATAAATTCCGTTTGCTGGCTAACTACTTCATTTTCTTTAGACTGTATAGTGGTATAATTTTAATTTTATTATTTATTAAAAATTCTTTATTTAATAACAAATTTGCTAGTCTACAACACACTTAGTTTTTGAAATATTTCTGATGGGTGGTGGGATTTGTATTTCAACAAACCGAAACAGTTTGAATTTCGGAAAACGGTAAAAGATGTGTTTGTTTATTTTAAAAACCTACCCAATTAAAGCTCCGTAGCACTCGGGGTTTTTGAAATATTTCTGATGGGTGCTAAGAGTTGTGTAGTTGTAGCAGGTACCCGAACCACCCGGCATTTTGAAAAACAGTAAGATACATGTTTGCTTATTTTTGAGAATACCTTTTCATTTTAAAATTTATTTAAATAATTAAAAATTTTCAGGTATGTAACAATTTTAGTTTTTGAATTATGGGGGTGAGAATTGTTTGTCATCTACCCACACCAGTCAGAATTTCAAATAACGGTAAAAGACTAAATTGTTTATTTTTCAGAATGTATGTGAGCTTGAAGATTGTAGCACCTTTGAAAATATTCGCCATATGTTTTAGAAGTTGTCTGACAACTATCCCAACTTTAGCTCAAATTTTAACAAACTGTAAAATACGTGTTTCTTTTATTTTTGATATGGGGAGATGGTTATAATCTGGTCTTTTTAACTAATTAAATATGGAAAACTACTATGTGCAGTCGAACCCGCTTAAAAGCACATTGTAAGCAACTATAAGCGAGTTGTGATGATATTTTTTAAGCAACAATGAAGTAAATATAAAGTATTACATATGAACCTAGAGTTCAAAAAATTATTTATTTATTTTATTTATTTATTTATTTCCATTTACTGGGTAATCCCTTACAGATTTTGCTTATAAAATATTAAACTAAAAAACTAAAATAACTAAAAAAACTAGAAAACTAAAATAAAATAAAATTAGAAATAGAAAACAAAAATTCTAAAATATAAAAATAATTTCAAATATTAAATAACATTAATAATAAGATACATTAACAATTTGAAGTTAAAAATAACATTAATTCAAGAAAAGAAGTTAAAAAAAAAGAAACATTCAGACTTAAGTAGTATAAATAAATATTAATAGTAATAGCAATAGTAATTATAAAGGTAGGCAGTACATTCAAATGATAATAGAGAATAATTTTAATAAATTTGTAGAATAAAATTATAATTAATTAAAATTAGAAGAATTATTGTAATGTATCAAAAAATGTGATGATTTTTCTCCTAAAAACGAAAATCTACTGTAGTTAAAGTCAATTACTGAAAAACTGTTATTAAATAAGCGCTGAGAGTTTGCTATAGGTTCGGAAAAACCATAGTTCGTTCTATGACTTTGAAGATATAAGAATCTTTGGCTTCTGAAGTCGCGCACTGGAACATAGATATTAAAAAGGCGAAGAATAGATGGACATTTTATTCTGCCAGATAAGATATCATCCACTCTAAAAAATGAAGGTTGAGTTGTGTAAATTTACAATGATAATAAGAGTAATTTTCAATGCGAACAGGCAAGATGTAATAATAAACTAATATCTGTGCAAAACTAAAAAAAATCATTCAAAAGAGTAATTTTACGCATTTTATATATTACTTACATCGAGAAGAGTAAATTTACGTAAAATATTACCCATATGTGTTTAAACTCGCAAAAAAAATGTAATTTTCCATTACAAGTTTAATATTGCATTGATTATAAATAAAAACCCAAATTTGTTTTTCTTTTTTTTTTTAGCAGGCTTGTTAAAGCGTGCTGATGTGAAATCATCATTTGTCAATAGAAAGTCATCTTATTAAGTTGTGTTTGATTGTGTTAAGTAAAAATTAAATTAATTATAAGTTCAAAAACTATTAATAATTAATATTTATAAATATATAATAATAACGGCGATATAACGATTAAGAAAACCTTTTTAGCATTGCCTGCCATTGATGAGCTGCTGGAGAAAGGTGAATTTAAATTTGTAATATATATAAGATATAAGTATATATGTAATTGAGCTCTAAATTTAAAAAGATAAATTTATGAAGAAAATTAGTATTGATTAATATTTTCCTTTCCAGTTTGAAGCAACTCTGGATGATGTTGCAAATGCATGCCCAATAACTTCTTCTTGAATTGGAATGTTAAGGAAGAAAACTAGTAAAAAACTAATTAAAATTTTTTAAATTTATTATCATTGTCAACAAAACATCAAAACATCAAAAATTTATGAAAAATTAACACTTTAATAAACAAATTAAATAAGGACGAAAAAGAATAAATTATGTTTTAGCATTATTTTTATAAGTTTAAATAAAAATTTAAAATGTAACAAAAAAATTTTATTTGTTTAATTTATAACAATTTGCTGTAATTTTGCAATTATAGCTTTATGAAAAATTGTGTAACCTTACATCATTTTGTTCAAAATTTTACGAAAATTAAGCCACTTGATGTAATTTTGCAATTAACTTTATAAAAAATTGTGTAAATTTACATCATTCTGCTCAAAATTCTACGAAAATTAAACATTTTACTGTAAATTTACACCACGTAGTATGAAATTCTGACTAAAAAATTAAACATTTATACTGTAAATTTACTCTTTTTTAATGCAATTTATTTTATATCTAAATTTGTAATTGTTTCAAATTACACTTAGAGCCATGATAATCGATAGCAATAGAATACCATCGATTATCGAGGTAAATTTACAACGAAATTTTTTTAGAGTGTAGGAAAACATCACGAAAGCAGAATTTCGCTTAGCCTCAAGAGTAGAAAGCTTAATAAGTTGACATTTAGCTAAATATCCAGTAATATAAGTTTGCCAGTTGAATTTATGAAAATACACATTATTTAACACATTATTTCAACTCCCCCTTGTGGGTGATTTTTAGAAGAAATTTGAGCTGTAAAATTGAGATATCCTTGTACACTAAACTTTGATTCCTTTCCTGTGGCTTTATGAGGGTTGTGATCTTAATCGATGTGCTTATAAAAGGGTTTATTTCCATGTAAAAAAAATTAAAGCGGGTTATGCCTTTAAGCAAATGTAAATGTATACGGGTTCGACAGTATATCATCAGTAATTAAGCCTTCTTAAATAGTATAGTTTCACGTTATTTAAATGAATACCAAATTATCTTAATTACTCTAAAAAAATTTAATAAAATTTCATCATTTTAAAAATAATAAAACAAAATTTCAATTTAATATCTATTGTCTAAACGAGATTCGAGCACGGGACCTTGTAATTAGTAATCAGATGACATAGCCATTACACCACGTAGATTGACTAGTCGAGTGAAATACTGTACTCCAACTTGATTAAACTATTTTCACTTTAAACGCTTAATTTAACAATTTTGTATGAAACCAATAATATTACCATATTTAGTACTGTCTTTTGAATCGTTCGAATAAATTATACGCTTTATCCAGTGTATGAACCACAATTTTCCTATGAGCTAATGAGAATGTTAAGCTCAAAAATTATATCAGTTAAATTTCAATCAACATTTCGGCTTTATATTGCCTAGAAAAACGTACAATTAACACGCCATGAACGATATATTGTTATATACCAGACTACAATTTATGATGAACGATGTTTGTTAAAACTAATTGCAATTACAACATTTAAATAAAAAAAACCAGCAAAAAAATAAAAATACTTAATTAAATTTATTTAGAACACAAACTATTGACCTCGTTAATTTCATTTTGTGAATTAATTCAATATAAATTACATAATTGATTGTTGTACTACATATTTTGTTGCATTGGATAAAAATAATAGTTACTACATATTAAGTATGATTTGACTTTGTAGTTCATCATTTCTATCCATCCAATTTGTTCTGGATACAGAATTAAGAAAAAAAATAATGAATTTCTCGATAATTTCAATTTTCACTTGAATTGATTGTTATATAAATATCACAAGTACCGAATAACTGGATATGACGATCACAAATGCATTAATAACTATCATAAAAAGAATTAAAAATTATCTAAAGTCAGTTCTAACATATTAATGGTGTTAATCCAAAATTTTATTATATTTTTAATTCGATGCGGGAAAAAAATACATTGAATAAGTACGAATAAATTAATGAAACTAATTTTAATGATAGATTGAATTAAATGGATGAAAAAATTGTGTGTCAGCAAATCGACTAATGGTTTCTGGTTTTTCGATTGGCCCATATTTCGTTTATCCTAACCTTTTGCTGCCTATTTGATACAAAGAACTTAAAAAACATACCTTGATTGGGATTGAAATTCTGAAATTAATTTTATTAAGTTTTAATTAAAGAATTCCGTGATCTACACAATCAAAACCTTGTTCAAGCCCAATTCTATATCACTTATTTATTTTTAATTTATTTTTTTTCCAATTTTAAAGAATCTTAAATTAGGAAAAGAGAGGAACTTGATTTTGAAAACAATAAAAAAAATAGAACGATTAAAATAATATAACCTTTGAATATTAAATTTGATTTCTATTGAAATTCTATCAATGTCATCAATTGCATATAATTTGAATTGCATTTCTTTCTTTTTTTTCATAACTAAAGAATCAAAACTGGAACGGCAAATTAAAAAGTAAAATAAAATTCTTTTCTTTGACTTTACTTGTATTCTATTCCAATTAAATTTTGCCATTGAATTTGTAAATTTTTTTTATTTTTTTTTTTTTAAAAGAAAGACTTAAGAGAATTTATTGAATAGTTATTTTTGTTTGATAGATACTTTTTATTGCAGAGCGAGAAAATTTAATGCAGAACTCTATGAGTTGTATGTATGTAACAGGAACATTTAAAAATAAAAATTAAAGTCAACAGTAGTGGCTTAGTTAGGAGAATTTTAGAATATAGAATTTAAAATTTTCTAATTAAAATTATACATTATATATGTACCTAATACCTTTAGATATAAAATGTCAAGGCACGTTGTTATGCCAATTAAAGTCAAGATACTACAGTAGTTTGGCATTATCTAGATTCTGGTGTTATGGTAAGTTTTTCCCTAACAATATAGGAACTATTGCGGAAAGCAAAATTGGTGATACGGTCAACTTTCTCAGTCACACAGGATGGTTTTAGTATACTGAGTTCCTTGGGAGAGCATAATGGCAGAGTGATAAATCAGGGAAATGAAGGTAATTGCGTCATGTTAAGGAACGTTTGTGATCGATACAACTTGTGATCTAAAGTATTTAATATATGTAACTACATTCAATTTAAATATTATTTTTAATTAGTTTGAACCAATTTACAAAATTATAAGGTAAGTTATGGTTTCGTCATAGTTTGTAAATTCTTCGTCATATACGTTTTATGTTCTACAATTTGTAACAAAATAACGAAATAAGATATGTAATCAAGCATTTTTTAATATTTTCTAATTTTAATTATTTCACTCTTATAAAAATATATAATAGTCGTTGTAATTTCTATTTGATTCAACAACAAAAAACGTTATAAAATAATAAATTAATTTGGCTCGCAAATATATAGTGACATTTAGAGTTTTGCAAAGTGTGGATGATGTGCACTCTTCTTAAGTGTGTTACAAGTCTAAAAGTAAGTAAACCGTTATTTTTACTTGCTCTTCTTTAGCTTGCAATATTTTTTATTTATTTATTTTATTAGGGCAATGTAGGGGTCAAAATAAACTTTTATTTTATATCCGTATTTTGGACAATATGTGAGTTGGATTCTCCTTTGAGTTAAATTATTATTTTTAAAAAAAAATTGTTGTTATTATATTATAAAATTTATAATATTAATTTTTATAAAATAATATAATAACAAAAAAAAAATATTTTTTTACCAAAAAAAAGTAATTTTTAATTATTAATCTCTTCTAAATTATTTCAAAACACACGAAAACTTTAGTTTACAATACCAGTCGGAAGTTTTTGCACTAGTTCAAATTTCATTGATGATTTCATCAATGAAAAGTGCTGAAACTTTCATGTGTTACTTTTGAATTTAAATGTAACATATCGTACGAAGTACTTTCAAATATACATTACAAAGTAAAGTGTAGGTCATTTGTAACACTGTAGTCTGATTAACATAACGATTTTTGTTTTTTGGTAAAAACAATAATTTTTTTATATATTTAAAATTGAAAACATTTTGAGCTCTCAGTTGTGATAATAAAGTCAATTAATAAAGTGACAAATATTGTAGTTGTTGTTTAAATAAATAGACAATAAATTAATTTACAAATTTCAGATTTTAAGTTTTTTAGATTTTAAGATTTATAATTGAGAATAATATAATAATTATTTATTAATAATTTACTTTCACTCTTTATAAGAATTTAATGTTGCATTGCTTTAAATTTTATAAATTGAATTTGTTTTTATGTTTGTATTTTAAATTTTATGTTTTTTAGATTTTAAGATAATAATAATTGGGAAAAAAAAAAAATAAAAAAATTTAAAGTATAGAAAAAATAAAGTATTTTTTTATTCAAGCCCTTCCTTATTTACTAAAGTGAATTTATTTTCATTCATAGTAGCACCTTTTCAAGTATTACAATTTCAGCTATATAGAATTGCTTCTTTATGCATTACATTTTCATCTATGTACAGAAGTACTTTATTGTGCATGAAATTGTAATGTATAAGGAACTACTTACACAGTATAACATTCGTTAATAAAAGTAACATGAAATCGCAATGGGAAAAAGGAAGTAGTCATGGTGAAAATGTAATGCGTGAAGAATGACTTCAGAATGAGTGAAATTTCCGACTGGGAATAAATCTAAGCAAGTCTTCTAAGCATACAAATTATGTATATTTTATACTTATGTACTGTATACATGTATTGACAGTTGACAGTGCAGTTGACACTATGTAATATTGATGTATCATGTAGATGCATGTATATTATCGTCGTGATTAGTGTTACCACTTGGATACTTTTGTATACATTTGGATACTTTTTTCCAAGATATTTCAAATTGGATACTTGGATATGGAAAATGTCAAAAACAACCAAAATGGATACTTTTTTTTTAATGGATACATTTGGATACATTTTTGTCAAATTAACTAGTAAAGAATAAAATCTATTTAATTCATGAATTCAAACTTTTTTTTTAATTCAATTTCTATTGATTGAACGAAATTTATCTTCGAAGGTAAATTATAATAATTAACAGAGTCAACTCTTGTTTTTTTTTGTAATTCTCTAAACAAAAAATATATTTAGATAAAATTGAAGAATCAGAGTTGATTGTGCTGAAGAAGAATGTACAATATTTTTATCTTGAACTAGCTAACAAAATCAAAAATCGATTTGATTTTAGTAACAAAATTTTCAAATGTTCGCATTAATAAATGCGGAATATCTATTATCGGAAAATATTAGCTCCATTATATATAAAGAGACCCTAGCGAGAAAGATAAAATTACAGACCAGTTCAGATTGCTAAAAATTTCAAAACACCTAAGTGATTTAGGTAAAACTAATATCGAAGAATTTTGGTCAAAGCTTGGTTCAATAAAAAATTGTTTAAATGAACTAATGTTTGAAAATTTATCTATTTTTATGATTAATCTGATGAGTTTTCCGCATAGTTCCGCCGTCGCCGTACGGATTTTTTCCGATTTATCTTTAACCAAAAATAAAAAACTAACACACTTCAACTCGAAACAATCAATTCAATGATGGCAGCAAAAGAAGTGTTATCTTTGTCCGAAAGAAACTCCTTAAGATCGAATAAGGCTAGTGAAGTTTGGATACCACTTCCGGAACATAATTTTGATTATTGAAAAAAAATCAATTAAAGGAATATTATTACGTTACATGATTACTGAACAAAATGAATTTATAATTTAATTTTTTATTTTAATTACCATATGCAATGAAATAACTGCAATATATTATTATTATTTTCCTATTTGTACCTCCATATGTAATGTAAATATAATTTAAAATTTGTTATTTATAGTATTAAATGTTAGACAGTGTTTTATTAAAGAAAAAAAAGGATACCTGTGGATACTTTTTTTTTTAGAATTGGATAAATTTTTTTTTTGTCGAGTGGTAACACTGGTCGTGATTAATAAAATGTTTGATGATATTAAGTTAATATAAAGCTAAGTCTACGTTTATTCAAAGTCATGACATTCGCTTGCAGAGACGGTATGCGTGAAAAAAAGACAAAAATAAGATAATGTTCGTTAGTACATAACAATCCTTCCAAATAAATGAGAATGAAAAATGATATTTGTCTAAGATATTCAATTTTGTTCTTTTTTTTGTATTTCTTTTCAACTAATTTGAGCGCGATGTGAAGTAATTTTATAAATTTGGCAGATATTTTTTTGTTTAACAAAGTTAGCATTAAATATATATAAAAAAATATAAATTTAATATTAAAATAAAGTTTAGAGTTTGTATTTTAATTATATAAAAAAATATTAAATAAAATATATTTTAAAATTTAAAAAATTGTTTGTTAAAGAAAAATGGTGAAAAAAAATTGTGATGATTAAAAATAATTTGTTATGATTGTGCTTTACTCTCTTTTGAAAGGTGTAAATATTTTTTTTTCAAATGGCAAGGTCTTTTTTAAATCAATTTTTCTATAATAAAACATTAAAGTATATAATATTTTTTTTTACTATTCGATCTAAAAAATACAAAATTTTAATTTCTTTTTAGAACAAAACTCGAAAAAAATTATATTTTTTCAGTTATTAGACTTAAAAAATCTGGTCCTTATTTTTCATATGCTGGCCTGTATAATTAGGGGTCAAAATGAGAATCCTCTCTGCAGTGTCATAACTTGGAATGGAATATATGTAGACTTAGATATAAGAGATTTTGTGTTAGTTCGATTCAAGTCAAATTTTTTTGTATTATTTATGGATAAAAGAATAAAAGCAAGGAGCGCCAATCCTGATAATTGTTTGAAATATCAGCACATAGTTTAAATTTACGCTCCTTGCTCTTATTCATGGCAAGTTCATATATTTGCTTTTTTCGTACAAACATTTTATCTAACATTATTTTCTCCTGCCTGAAGTCAAATGTTAGAATTACACACATAACATTTTTTAACAGACCTTGAACTACCTCATTTATTTTCTCCTTTTTAGGGCATTTAAATTCAAGTTTTTAAAAAGTTTTTTTTTTTATATTTTAGTGAATTAAAGTGTACTAAGCAATTTAATATGCAAAAAAATATTAAAAGTGGAATATTTGCTATAAAAATATGGGTGACGAAAGGCACATAAACTATGTTTCAGTATCCCTAGAAGATTTTTGTATCAAGCATTTTTAAAAGGAAATCTAGAGATATCGGTTAGAGTGTCCAAAAATTTAACAACGGAAAGGGCTAATATTACTGAAACAAGCATTAGAAATTGGTTTGCTAAAATCAGAGGATATTTCGACAGTTTAATATGGTATGATATGAAAGAAGTATTATCTTGTCCTGCAAGAGTATATATAATTGTGATGAAACCACCTTTTTTATTTTTAAGGATAATAAAATTTTTGTTCGAAAAGGTTCCTCTCATACTTATAGCTGTTCTCCAAATGAAAAAGAGTGCTTAGCAGTCTTAGTCGGTGCTTCAGTAACTGCAAAACTTATGTCCCTACTTATACTATTTCTATTTAAAATTAGATAAATATTAAAACTCTAGATATGTTTCACAAATTTTGTTAAATATCATAATCGATTTCGATTATTACATCATCATTAGAAGACTAATAAAGTAATTACGCATGTGTTAATATTTATAATATTTTTGTTATTTTACATAATACATACCTGTAAATAATTTATAAGTATAAAGGGATAATTTACCATAGACGAAATTACCAACATTAGATGACGAAATTAAAAACTTAACAAATTTTATTGACGAAATTACCTACATCGTAGTATTATTTTATAATTGAAAAAAATTGATAATCTCTAATCAATCTTACGCTCAGCAAACATCAAAATATTATTTCAAATATTCTTAACTTATTGCTTAAAGTTAATATTTTACAGATTCATTATATAATTGGAAAATACCTATATTACAGAACTTAAAACTTTCTTAACATAACGAAATCACCATCATTTACCTTATTTGATTTTGCTAGCCAGTTAAAATTTTAAATTATAATAAAAAGTGGATTTAAATTTTTAGTCTTCCTGCCGGTCTATGATAGTACCTATCACTTATGTAATTAAAAAAATCAATAAAATAATAAAAACAAAATTCAATTTGATTTAGTTTAATAATTTTTTTTTATACATAAAATACCGTAATAAGGTTGACCAACAACAGTTTAAAATTTTTTTAATATTTCTAAATTTTGAATAAAACATGACTCATGTCCACGCATTTTTATAATAAAATTTAATAAAAGGTCTAGAATTCTTATCAATAGTTATTCAATTATTAGACTGTTATCGTCTAAATTTTTTTTTTTAATTAAAAGTTTAAAAACAAAATTTTTTTTGTTTTTTTTTTAAATAGACAATTTAATGTGTTCCAATAAACGACATCTTTAATAATAATTATTATTCATAATACCCAGATAGCATTTTGACTCTGAAATTTAATTTTATCATAATAATACTGACATCATAGAAGGCTAGGTCATAATCTCGCATAATAGAATCTTATTTTAATACAAAATCTACCACAATAATTGTTAATAATAAAATTATGTTATAATTTCCATAATTTTTGAACTAATAAAGATAAAATTTGTTCTCAAAATGTAGGGAATAAAACCTAGAAAAATTCGCTGTTGAAATTTTTTATTTTAATATGGTTATTTTTTTTTGCTAAAACCACTCTAAACGATCTTTTGTTATGGAGATATTGACTAATATATAGTTGAAAAATTTTTCGATCTGGTTCAGTACCCTTTGTGTATCTGGAATAAAGGAAATGACAATAAAACATAATAGAGCCGCATCTCGATAGGCGAAAGGGTTTGAAAATTTGGTTGCATAATATGCAGGTAAACTGATATATTTTTTTTCTCCTATTACTCCGCGTGGGAGCATAGGGCTTCGATAGTGAACTTCCATTCCTCTCTGTTGAGTATCTGTTGCTTCCTTAATATCGTCCCAGATATAATGGTTGATATATAAAATAAAAAAAAAGAAAATATAGTTGGAAATACTGAAGTGTACTCAAATAAACTTTAAAAAGGTATAAGTACTTTATTTTTATCTTTCCCATTTTATTTATTTATTTATGCTTAATACAAACATATTACAGTATACATAAGTGTAAGAAAGAAAACAAACAGAATATAATTTTATACTTAATCTTATTCTAGAGCTTAATATTAAAATTGTCTATTATACAATTTTGTAATTTATTACCAAAAAAAAATAATTTATAAATTACAATTTATAAATTTATACTAACTCTAAGGTATATGTAAGTGTAACTTCTTTTTTAGTTGGGCTGTGGCTTAATTGACAATGTGGTGTTTTTGTTTATTTATTAACATAAACATTCTATTAACAGGTTCATATTTACCATAATTGGCACGATCAAATATTGGACCGAAAAATATTTTCCGATCTAAAACGGTTAATATGTAAGTGGATCTCTAACATAAGGAGAATCAATTTCATTATTTCAAACTTTACTAATAAATATAATATCAGCAACGTCCCTTCTGGATTCTAATGATTTAAGATCCAATAACTTTAACCGGTTCCTATAAAATGGCAGTTGGATTTGACCAGTGAAAATTTTTTTGTGTAGCTTCAATTCTTTGAATATGATTAAGGTAATACGGCGACCACACTTGACTGGCATATTCAAGATTAAGTTGAACAAGAAATGTTAAAAGTGATTTAAGGACGTATGGATCGTTGAATTCTTTAGAAAATCTTTTGACGAAGCCTAGCATGGACTTATATTTATTTAGTATGCCATTTAAATGTTGTTTGAAACACAATATATATTTAAAGAGAACACCAAGGTCTTTAAATTGTGAGACTCGTTCAATAGATTTATTTTCATAGGTATAATCAACCGTTACTGATTCAGAACAGCTAGAAAAAGTTATTAAAGCACATTTATTAATATTTAAGGTCAGATTGTTAATTTTTCACCAATTTAAAAAATAGTTTCAAACTTGTTGAAGAAGGGATGTGTCGCTTGCTGATGTAATTTTTTTTATAAATTTTCATGTCATCTGCATAAATAGTAATTTTACTATGCTTAATGACAGAAGTCACATAATTAATGAAAATAATAAAGATAAGCGGGCCTAAATAGCTGCCTTGTGAAACGCCAGAGTTAGCTTTAAAAGGTTCAGAAATAGCAGATCTAAATAATTCGTTGTATATAAATGATAAAACAAGGGAATCCCACTTTTTTTAATTTTAGAATAATAACGGAATGAGGAAGAAGATCGAAGACCTTACTTAAATCGGTGTATATGACGACATCTGTCTGAAACCCAGCTTCCATACAGTCTATAAATTTAGAACAGTATTCTATTAAATTGGTTACTGTGGATCTATTTTTCATAAAACCATACTGGTTAGGGGACAGTAAGTTTGAATAATGATCATAAATAGATTCAAATACTATTATTTCAAATATTTTAGGAATACTTGACAGTTTTGCAATCGGGCGATAGTCTTTTATATCATTCTTAGAATCTTTTTTACGAACTGGTCTAATAAACGATTTTTTCCAAAAATCAGGAAAGATTTCTTGAGATAGTGAAAGTTTAAATAAAACTGATAAAGGAGTGCAGAGCGATCCAGAACACTTTTTAAAATAATTTCTGGTACATGATGTGGTCCAGCAAGTGAATCAAGTTTTTCTAAATATTTTTTCAGTTTACTCGGTTCAAAGTCTATCGTCGTGAGAAGGATTCTAGGAAAATTTTCTAAATCATGAAAATTGTTCATATCTCATACATAAGAGTTATTTAAGTAGCAGCTTGAAAAAAAATTATTAAATAGATTTCTTTCCCTGGACAATGGAACATACTAAAGCAAAAAGCATGTGACAAAGCATCATAAAACCTACAAAGCGCTACATTAATACTCACATTGTTCATTAATGTGTTAACATCAATAGATAATATAAAGTTATTAAGACCTGTGAAGTTTGTGTTACTGAAGTTAAGTATAACGATTTTATAGACATATATTTATATTATAGTGATAAAATTAGACTAAATTAGAGATAAGATTATAGTCATAAAATTTAACAGAAATATTCGGTATTTTGAATTAATATTCACATTTATCGCGAGGCTGATCCAATTTTCTTGAAATTTTACATAAAGCTTATTTTTTTAATTTAATGAAAAAATGCTTTTCCTAACGACAATAGGAAAATGTATATATATAGATATCAAAAAAATATAACAAACATATCTTTCAAACTAGTTACAAAAAAAAATACAGAAATTATACTGTGGGAGTTTTTGTGGTAGTTAGATTTTGTAATTTAGATTAATTAACTTTGCTTTAAAAAGATTATGATACTGCGCGACTTTTAATTAGATCCTTAGAACATTCACAAATATACCTCCTTCCGAGCACAATATATTTTGCTACTCATCATTTTTGTCACCATCAGGTACCGATCTTACCAATGAGATTTGGAATTTTAGAATTTATAACTTGTGAGAAAGAAAATTTCGATATAATTTGATCATTTGTGATTACAGCATCTGAGAACGAAAATGGTGATGTTAACTGCTGATAAATTGGTAGCCAAAGTGTCAACATTTTTTTTGAAAGAATAGTATTCTTCTGTTTGCTTAATAGAGTCTCGCATAATCTTGGAATTATAAAAAAAAAGAAAAAAAAATATCATGCAAGATTTTGTGTTATCGAGGTTTTGAAATTCGAAATATTTTTACTCGGGTCCCATAATATATAAATTTAATCAGTTAAACAAATTTAATATTAAAAACATTTTTTTTCTTCTGATGCGAAATTTGAAAGCACAATCAAAAATTATTTGAATTTGTTTCGAAATTTCTTTCGAAAATATTTCAAATTTTACTTTTGTTTTACTTTTTTATATTATTTATAAAAAAGTGGATCTGCAGTAAATAATTTGAGAAATTATTGTTTTGTTTACAGTTTATTGGTTTTAACAGCAAATTGTTGTTTTTCTTATTGGAATCTATTTAAGCATTTTAGACACAGTCATTGTTTAATTAGAGATCTGATATTTTTCACAGTGCGATGAAAACATTTTTTTTTTTTTTTGGTTTGGATAATATCGAATACGCTCCATTTGAACCAAAATACATATTTATTTTGTTTTTAACTACAATCAACTTTTCGAAAAAAAATTTAACATTCTGGATTAGCTTGGACATATTGGTGACAACACTTTTTATCAAAACTTGGAAGAATTGCTGCCCTCTGAAGCTCTTATTTAGCATCAAAATTCATATTTTTTTCTAAAATCTATTCGGACATTTTCAGCATATAGCTACTCCGGTTATAAATATGCTTCGAGCGTACTTAGAACTTACTTCAAGCTCATATAAGCGTTGCTTAAATTGAAAGCTTGAAAATGACAAATAGGTCTTTTTGAATCAAAATATAAAAACTAATAGAATTCATTCCAAGTATGTATGTGGTTATGAATAATAATATAATTTCAAATAAGTTTAATATTTAAATTGAAAAAATTTATAATATCGATTTTTTTTTAAGTTAATTTGGAGTGAAATGTCATTATTGATAATCCATAAAAAAATTAATTAAAACAAACTCATAAGCAAAAGCTAATTTTGTCGACTGAAGAATACGTTTCTTGGTCAGAAGAAATATTGGACTTAGTAATTTATAACTTAGTAATAAAACAACTTCAAGCTTCATATTGATGATAAAAGGCTTTTTAAGATAAGAGAAAGATTATTACATAATATGTTTATAAATAATAATAATGAATAATAGATAATAGTTACAAATTTGTGACTTGATTTGCAATACACCGCTTTAATTAAAACACGCATTTTTCTTTTATTATTAACCAAGTGCTTCGAGTTCAATTTAAACTATTAAATTTATAATCATTTTTTTTCCTGTTTTTATATTTTTATATTTTTTATTTTGTCAATTCAGGTGACCTCTTATTCATATTGTTATCAAGTTGACCGAAATGCCATAGTAAAACAAAAATAAAATAAGAAAAAAAATTAGTACTTGAGTATATGTAAGCATGCTATGCCATTTTTCTATTTGTTTTATCAATCTTTGTTGTAATCGATTTAGGTGGGGTTTAAATCGAACTTTATTTTTATTACATTTTCCTATAATATATGGAAAATGGTAACTAACGAGTGTAATAGATATGAAATTTGGAACAATTTTGTAAATTTTATGAGATTTACAAAAACAAAAAAAAATGCCCTCTATGTATTTCTTTTATTATTTCTCTACGAGTCTTATGCCTTTTGAATAGCTTAATCAGACTTTTTTTTATTGTAATCTTCGAACTAATGACCTACTCTGAGTAAATTAATTTTTTAAATGGTATAAGCATTATGAAAGTATTTAATTTATATTTCGTTATAATTTATTTCTGTGTCCCCATTTACACAAGGAAGGAATATGAAATAGACTGCTACATTTGTTAAGGCATCACATTATTAAAAACAATATACAAAAATATGTTCATAAATCATAATATTAAAATACGTTAGGAGGATATCAAAATAGAAATAAACAAAATAGGTCTAATATCGGTCAAATATTTCTACTGAAAATTAATATGAAAAATTTTTACAGGTTCAAGAAAAATTAAACTTGTTAATGATTAATTTCAACCACGGGCTTTTCACTCCATAAAAAAAGATATAGTTAAAAGTAGTACAAACTGTTTTTTACAACAATCACAAAAAACCGTGCACATACATATTATATTTAACAACAATGCAAGAATATTTAACCGTTTTGGTTATTGTTATTTGAGGCCATGATAATGGAATAAGCACTCTAACTGCTTTTGCAGAATTCAAGCCATAAGATTAATGGAAGAAAAAAGAGCGACCATAAAAATACTAAGCAAAATTATAAAGGAATATAGAAAAATAGAATAAATAGAACAGTTATTGTATAAAATTTATCAACAGTTTAATAAATATTTATTTACAATTTACCCGTCTCTTGAAAACTTCTAATCAACATGTTTGTTGGAACACATTAAATTGGTTTAGAGGTTCGGCTGATGAAAGCATTTCCATATTTTACAGTTCTGATTCGAAGAGGCACCAACGCAAAGTTGTGAGAAAGGGCTGCGAGTATCACTCTGGAATTGTTGTATTTTTGTCATAAAATACTAAACAGATATTTGTAACTTGGTTTTAAATATACAGAACTGTTAGTGAATAGATTTAAAATTTTAAATAAACCTAATTAAGTCTAATGAACTATTAGATATAAAATATTTATTATTTAAAATCTCAAAAGTTGCTACTATCTGAATATGGATTCCCTATTTAATTAGTAAATATTAAAGAGAGTTAGTTTTTTTGTTTTTATTAAATTAATTAAAATAAAAAAATGAAAACATCATCTGGTATTCAAATGCATTTGAAATGAACTTTTGAAATGCCATCTTCAACGGCTGTAAAAAATGTGTTGAGTTAGAAAATAAAAATGTAAGTATATATATATAAAATTATATAAGACTAATAAACAAAAAAATAAAAATAAAACACATTTCCACTCACAATATGGAAAATATTAAAATGAAGCCATAAAATATTTACTTAGAATAATTAATAAAAAAAAATTTTTTTTTTATATTTTAATCTGAAAACAAGACAAAAAAATGTTTGAATATTCAAATTAAGTAATTCAATTTTTATCATATATGTATACAGGGTGTTTTAATATAATAGTATAATTTTTAATGTGTTTATTAAATAAATAATTATATAATTTTAGTATAAATATATAAGTAAGTACTAAATTTTAATAATTAATTTTATGGCGTAACATAATAAGTTGTATACACAAACGATTTGAACAACATTAATTGATCTGTAAATAATAAGTAGAAAGTGCTACCTGAAATTGAAAGCCAAGTCAAAAACATCGGGACAGTAATAAATGAAAAAAAGTGGAATAGTGATACAAACGGGGATTGTGATTCAATTTTGTTTTTATAGTCAATAATAAGAGCCAAAACAGTTTATGCTATTAATATACTCTCATCTTAATATTGAGCTTTTTTTCAAAACAAATAATAACTTTTTCCCGAGTAAAAATATGTAATAAAATATGTAAGCGTATCAATTAAACAAAAATACATAAAAATAAAATTATGTGCCAATGATATTAACAGCTTAAGTAGACATAACCCAGCAGGAAATCGGCTCATGTAATTACCAATGTAATAAACGATTTCTTTAGTTGTTGAAGTAATATTATCAAAATTTAACGTAAAAACTGATATGGGAGATATATGACTAAATATTACTTATACAGTAATGCAAAAGGTAATGAAAATTAAAAATTCAAGCGACAGAATTCTGTTTTTGTTCAAACGAAAACGTTGATTACCATGTAATGGAGATTTGAATTTTGAATTATAATTATAATGTATTATTTTTCATAATTATTAATTAGATATAATGCATTAATTTCTTTGCATTAAAATAAATCTTTTGAATTATATTTTTAAAATATTTCATTACAATAATGCATTACCAAACTAAATATAATGCATTACCAATAGTGATATTGGTATTAATTGAAATAAATTAATTGAATTACTTTTAAATTATTTGGAATTATTATTTTTATTATTAATTTATTTTTTTATCATAATCTTTATTTAAATATTAACAAAATTTTACAACACCAAAATCTAAAAATTATTTTATATCAGTATAATACTGGACCTCTATTTTTGTTTAATATTTTTGAATTAAATAAGAGTAATTCATTGAATAACTTTTGAATTAAAAAAATAATTCATTAAATTATTTGAAATATTGTTGAATTATTTTTTTAATTCAACAGTAATTCAATTAATTTGAATTATTTTTGGTAGTGCATGGATTATTTTTGAATATAATGCATTATTTTAATGAATTATTTTGAAAATATAATTCAAAATAATTATTTTAATGCATTAAATTAAGGAAATTAATGCATTATTTTAATTCATGTAAAAATAATAATAATGGAGACGGAAGTGCACTAAAAATATAATACATTAGTCCCTTTTTTGTATAAAAGTAAAAATTAAGCATTTAAATATGTACAAAGAATTAGGGGTTATCGAAATACGATTCAATAAAATTTGGATGCACATCTATATACTGAATTCTAGAAAAACAATGAAAAAATGTGTATGAAAAATCGTATAATAATAAACCAGCTGGACAATCCTGATTAAAATAGTGTAATGGAGACATTGTCATTGTGATCATGATCATACTTAACATATGAAATTGAGACACACCTACGAGGAAAGAAAAAATAAGTAGTTATTCGGTGTAGGGAACCATGGAGCAGAGTAAGGTTAGATTTAAACTGCAATGTTATCGAAAGAAGAATAAGATGGATAGATTTAGATGAAATGAGTCACAAAAAGTTTTAGTGTTAAAATCAAATTCAGTCGTTTTGGGTGATGGAGATAATTCTTTGAAAATTTTTGTTGTTTTAAAATTGTTGCACATAAATTGAAATTATTATTGTTAGCACCACACAGATGATCTTTGCACTGAGATGAAATAGAATCAACTAAAGTATAGTTTGCAAAATAGCTTGGTTTTAATTTTTACACTGCAACCATAAATTATAATTTTAAATTTTAAACTTTTCAAAATTTTTTTTAGTTTTTGACTTAGAGTTTTTTGTTTTATTTTTTTTCTTTTTAAGACTGGTTAACATACGTTATTACATAAATACCATTTTTTTCTACATTCAAATGGTTCAAAATCAATAGTAAAAATTCACAATTAAACAAAAAATTAAACATATTTTTTTTATGAATAAATTAATTCAATAGTCAGTGAGGGTATTAATGTCCGATAATATTAGTTATGATAGTATTTGTTTGTTTTGTATTATATTTTTTGCTATTGATTCAATAGTAAGTTGTCGTCACATACGATATACAAGGTGTCTTAAAAATATAATATTAAATTTTCGTCAATAATTTATGGTTTAGATGAGTTCTTTATTTCGAAATTAAATGAAATTATTTTTAATTAAAACTAGCCTATCTATGAAATTAATTGCTGTTTTAAAATTATTTTCAAAGAGGAATAGATATTTTATGAAATATGGAAGAGATATTTTAGTACCGTCCATGTGTTGTGTTGTGCTTTATTGTTCGTGTAAATCTGCGATTAAAAAAATTTAAAAAAAAACACGTCCCTTAGGAAAAAATGTTGAAAGAAAATAAGTTGAAAACCTGGTTCTTGAAAAAAAAAATGTCAGATTTCCATGTCGAAAAAAAAAATGTTGGGCATTTTTTTTTATAGTAGTATATTTTAGTGCTATAGTTACGCAAATAAACATTTATCATTAACAAAATAAGCTTTACATTTAAGTTACATTCTTTACTCATTTTCTTCATCGTTCAAATATTCTTCTTTTCTTTCATTTTCTAGCCCAGCTTCTATTTTACATTCGATGTCTCTCTTTTTCACTTTGGGTTCATACATTAAATGAGACATTACTTGTCTGTTGCAATTGATTTATTCTTAGGAAAAAATGCAATACATATCCTAAGAAAGAGATAGAGAGATACAGCGAAGAAAATTTAATTAATTCGACTTTGTGACTGAATTTCAAATTTAAGTTTAATAATATTAAATCATGCAACAAAACAACAATAATTGTATATTGTACTACAGTGATAGAGTATCAGTGCTGAAGTGCGCTTTATAAAATAATAATAATAAAGTTATAGTATTTTGGACAATGCCTGGTTCCATAATTCTTTCAATAACTAGTTATTATATGTAGTGTAGAATTTTGAATGAAATTTGGCATTTTATGAATGAAGGTCGTATAATGTACATGCTTTATTTCTATCTATATTTTAAATACTGTCTATATATTTTTGACGATTTCTATTACTCTGATTTTACTACTTTTTAAACTGTAAAATACATCACAAATGCACAACAATGCTTATTTTTAGTATAACGAAATCATATAATAAATTAAATCTACAAACGCTGGATGGCGCAGGTATAGCTCCTTCCTTTTCATCGAAAAGTCTTAGGTTCGATTTTCGATGAAGCAAAAAAAATGCTTTATTGGTTTTTCCACCTGGTCCCGTACTCTTTGTGATTCTTTTTAAGAAAGCTTAGTTCCTGACAGTAGCAGTAATTTTCCATATTTAATGAATTGATAAGCCAGTAATTTGATAAATAAATGTTCAAAATATTGTAGATATTTTTTTAGTTAGTTAGTTTACGGCTCACCGAAGTAACTTTTTTTAATCTATAGTTACTGATCAATAATCGTTATTCCAATAAATTTATTAAATAATTTTTAAATACTATCCACCTGTGAGCAATATTATACTTCTAAAGTTATAACTTTTTCTAAACTTTTAAGCTTTTCAAAAAATTCAAAGCTTCGTACTTTTTTTCTTTTTTTTTTGTCCTTACTCCTCTTGGGAGCATAGATTTCCACTTGATATTTCCATCGTACTCGATTTACTATGGTATCATCATTTCTATCTCCAATGCAATGTATAATTTCATTTTTTAATCTGTTTTATACTGTCTAAGTAGGGGATTAACCTGCTATAGAAGACCACTCTATCTGCGCCTATGTGGTAAAACAACGTCATATTTTCTGCAAGTTTTCGCTGCGATCTTATCCATCTTTGACGTTAAGATGCCTGACATTACTATTTTTACTGCGTACGTCATTGCACATACTTTTGTCAGTTGTTGACAATTTTGTAATTATTATTAGTGTTTGTCCAATATTTATTTATTTTGCTGTATGAGATATTTGAGTATTGATATTTGAGTATGATATAGGTAATATTTTTAGTATTTATAAAGTATTAATTGATAATTATTTTTTATTGATTATAAATTTTATATGTAATATTTTGCTATTTTTTTAGTTATATTTTATACCCCCCACGGGAATCGAACCCGTGACTATCACATCGTAATTGAAATACATTTTCTGTGCTCCAATCGATTAGGCCACGGAAGGGATAAAAAAAGCTTCTTACTAGTACTTGTATATCTTCCTGCTCGAATTGATTAAACTTGCAAAATGATATAAATAATTTCATTTCTTAGTGTTCAAAAATTTCTAATTATCAAATCTAATTACCTTTTCTAGGATAAATTCTGCTCGGTCAATTTGGTTTAACTACAAGTTAGAATGCTGTTTGCTTTGAGGAATAAAATTATTGTACTACAGATTTCGGGATAAGACTTAACCCTAAACTGAAATTCCAGCCACATTATGATAAAATAATGAGCAAAGCAAATAGTTACTTCTTTAGGTTTCATTAAACGATGGTGTAAAGAATTTTCTGACTTTCCCCTCACGAAACATATTTATGTTACATATGTAAGGCTTACCGTTAAATATACTAGCGAAGTATTTATATGGTCCCCCATATTACTTGAATGATATTCATCGAATTCAGTCGGTACAGCACAAATGTTACGTTTCGCTTTAACTAATTTTTCGTAGAATGGTCTATTGGGACTTCCACCTTCTTCTAAAACTCTATTAACTTACAGTCGTTGTCTGATCGTTGAGTAATTGCAGATATTTCTTTTATTCTCCAGGGTTATTGTTGATAACATGTTAGTCCTTATAATTTCAAATTATTTGATTGAAGGAACCAATCGAAATAATCTCAGAATCATTGATTTGTTCCACATTCCCTTCCACCCTACCGATAATGATAGATTCAAGCCAATCAGGAAATTGTTCCGTTAAATAGATTCTTATTTCGTCTTTTTGACCGTCAACTACTAAAGTGTTTTAACTTTAAAACAAATATTTCGTTACATTGTACGTATAGTTGAGACAAACTAATAACTGAAACATATAGTTCGGCCTAGCTTATTTAAAGTATAATTATTGACATATTATTATAGCTTATGATTTTTATTTTTTTACTAACAGCATGTATCTAGTTTAGGTGGCCGTATTTTACTAACCATATTGGAGGATGATATGTTACACAATCAAATATAGCAAGCTATCGTCTAGTTATAGACATCTGATGTGCTTGCTATAAGCATTAATCTGACAGTAAACAAAAAAAGAATATTTTTCTATTAATAAAAACATGGACAACGATGATGATGACAAGATTGACAAGTAAGCATTTTAATCTTTAACAACCTTTTTTGTATACTTAATATATCAGCAGGTTTGTCTTTTGATTTTTTTTACTAAAATACTTATTGAAATTATTCTAATAACTGACCTTAAATATACAGACACAATTTTAAATGAATTTTATTAGGTAATTAGAAACGCCAATTTTCTATACATGAAATGATCAGTTTTCTCTATAGTAACTTATAAAAAATGAATTAAAATTTTAAATTAGTTTATTTAAGTCTTGTTTGACTTATTTATTATGTTTTTGTCATAAATGGAAAACTTGTAATACAAAAACAAAAAAAACGCATTGAGTTTTGTTAGTTTTCTTGCTTTCAATTCAATTTAGAGTATCACATTACATTCAAATGGTAGAACACTTTCTAATATCTATAATGTCAACATAATCACCCTTAATTGATTATCAATGAAAATATTCTTTTATAAACGAGTTCTACCACAATTATACTGACTTATTTAAGTAACTATTTACTTATTATAAAAACCACCATTTAAGTCTAATTTAAACAACTTAATTGAATAAAAAAACTTAAGATGCCGGCATAATATTTATCCATATAATAACTATGTATATGTAGTTAGTTATTGAAAAAAGTTGTATAATACATACTACTTACAGTCGTTAAGGTCCACTTCAATTTGCGATTAATTTATAGTCACGTTGTTAGGGCTAAATTAATATTTTCGATTTGAAATTCTACTAAAAATCTATTGCACTTTTCAAAATTTTATGCTATTTTTATTTTTTATTCCGTAAAAAAATTTAAATTAAATTTTGGTAATAGTTTCGAAAAGTTTTTGTGTCAAATTTTCCTTAAAGTTCGGAACGATGAAATTGTTGAGAACATAATGAACATAGTGAACACTGTTTGAACATTTTTATTATAACAAACTTACTTACTTACTTAGGTGGCCAACATATCATGTAGGTCCTGAACCTGACTTATCAACGTCCACCATTGTTATCAGCCACGGGCAGATTTTCTCCAGTTGAATATGCGAAATTGTTTTAAATCCTTCGATACTTCGCCTCTCCAACGAAGATTTGGTATTCTCCGACGTCTAGTACTTTTGGGACTGGATTCAAGGATTCTCTTGGCTGGAGAATTTTCGTTCATCCGCTCTAGGTGTCCGAGCCACTGTTATTTCTGGACTTTAATTTTCGTGACAACATCTACCTCATTATACAGCTCATAGAGTTCGGTTATATATCTTCTCCTCCGTCATTTTCACGACCATGTATTCTGCCTTTCTTAATTACAATATTCTTACCTCGAAGACATCAAATACATGCTAACTTGCCTTTGGCATTGTCAATAATTTTGATCCGTAGAGCAAAACCTGGAGTATTAACGTTTTGTAGATTTGTACCTTAGTTTTTCGAGAAAGGCGCTTTGACCCGAGTTTGCTTGGCAAACCGAAGCAGCAACGGTTTGCAAGGGTTATTCTTCACCGTACCATTAATGTCGTTTGTTTCCTTACTGCTGGTTCTAATAACTCGAAATTATATGTGCCAACAGTGATGTTTTGACCAATATGATGTTGTGAGATCTCTCTATTTATGGACAACATACATTTTGTTTTTTCCTAATTTACTTTGACACCCATTCGTTGCGCTTTTTCTTCAATCTGGGTAAAAGCTTCGACGACCGCCCGTTGTGATCTGGCCAAGATTTCAATGCCGTGAAAAATATAGTGCCGGCCGTGCTTACTTCTGCTCGTCATACTCGAACGCAATACTAGATTGAGGAAGTTGCATGATAGTGCATCTTGTTGTCGAAATCCGGTACATGTCTGAAAGAAGTCAGAGCTGTAATTACCAATCAGAATAGCAAATCTTGTATTTTCAAGTGTAATTTTTGACAATCGGATAAGCTTGGCTGGTACATCGAATTCCGATATAACAGCGTTCAATGGTATATGCTATCGTATGAAAACTTAAAATCGATAAATAGGTGGTATGTATCGATTTGAAACTCATGACCCTTCTGCAGAATTTGCTCAAGTGCGAACATCTAATAGCTTATTGATTTTTCAGGGCGAAAGCCGCATTCCAATAATTGTCCATAACAGCATCACAATAGGATTTAGATCTATAGTTTTTACAAGACATGGCGTCGCCCTTTTGGAAATGGGGTATATAGAGCTGATGACAAAATTACACGTTCATCACGTAAATTTTTATTAAAACTCCCATATTGTATGCAGGCCAGTTAATTTTCCTCAGTTTAAATGTTACATGGGTTGACTTATTTTGATTGATTTTGATTTTTCAACTGTAAAGCCAGCTTGGAATTTGATTGAAGTTCTGTTGTAGGAGATTTGAAATTTTAAGTCCATAATGGATCGATCTGAAACCATATTTGCCGTATGATCACCATACTTTCACATCGGGTGTCGTAGGGATATCTGCCGTATAGAGGAGGTATAGATCTGAGTTCAACAACGCTTCTTTGTGGCACACCAGATTGGACATCGAAAAGTTTTGTATTGAAAATCTTACTGTATGATTTTCTGTATAACTTCTCAACAGTTCCTAGAAATTACATGGCAGACCAAATTACATAATGAGCTACACCTTATTGAGTGCTTGACTTATATCAAGAATAGTACTTTTTGATGCTCCAAATCAGTATTTATTTGATTTACAGTTCGATGAACTTGTAATCTTGTACTTGCATCTACAAAGCCATGTTAAATTCTAAAACCAAACTGGTGTTTTGATATGAGGTTTTCGCTTTCTCAAACGGAGTTGAGTCTTATTAAAAATAATTTTTCAAGTAAGGCGCACAATAGTTATTGGTAAGATGATGGTAAAATGATGGTCCGGTCCGTATAGTCTTTTCTGGCTTTACGTATCATGAATATTTCTGATACAACAAAATTAAACAAATAAATTTAATTTTGAGCTCTAGTTTGTTTCCCCAATTTAATGTTTACCAGTAGTTTCGTAGTTCGTAAAATTTTATGAAAATCGAATACGAGCTTTTCGTAACTGTTCCCAAGATTATTATAAACTAAAGTTTTATTACAATTTTATGATTCCGTATTTTAAAATGACATAGTTACGATTAACAAAAAAAAAAAAAATCGCAACGCTTAATAATTGATGATGGAATGCTTCAAAATAAATTAAATTACCAATTTTTACTTTTATTACCAAAGGAGTGTCTGTTAAACAATAAATTGTACACTTAGATTTATTAAATCAATATAACTAACACTCACAGCTGAATTTATTTTAATGTTGAAAAACTATGATAGTAATCAATTAAATTAACTTGGTTTTATGAAGTTCTAATACATCTTATTGTATGATTATGCTGCGTACATAAACAATAATTGTAAATCAACTTAGTTTTTGTGCTGAACTATAAGTAGTTAAATAAAGTTTCTGGTAAAATAATAATTGAAAATTATTAAATTTAGTCACTATAGGTGAAGTTGACTAAAATGGAAAATTTTAAAGTACAATATTTGCTATTATAAATAAAACGATAATGTCATCGTTAATGAATTGAAAATTTACTAAAAGGAAGGATTTTTGTAAAATGATTTATCTTATCCATTCATTTGTTTTTGTCTCATCTCTGTGATTAATTTCGAAGTTATCACAGATTTTACAAAGTGACAATAACCAACATTAGGTTTTTCTTTTTTATTTTATTTGAATGTAGACTTCAATTTTTGAATATTGTTTTACAAAATTAATTTAAAAACGTTTAAAATTTTCCTCTACTCTGCTCTATCTTGTGTAAATGTTCTCCATCCGCTAATTGCAATTTTTCGACAGTTGTCTTCGATTTATGTTATCTTGATTTTGGTCTACCTCTTGCTCTAGTATTTTACGGTACTACATCTAATTTTTTTTTTCATTGCTTCATTCAATTTTAGCTTCTAACCCCACGTTTAATTTTATTTGGTACTCATCATTGTCATTTATTTGGGGGGGGGGGGGGCAGAGAATAAAGATGATCTGCAAAGATTATTATTCAGATTCAGCGAAACAGCCAAATTATACAACATGGAAGTGTCTACAACAAAAACGAAATCCATGACTATTTCGAAGCATCACATCAGATGTAAATTATCGATTAACAAGCAAATAACCGAAGCAGGATTAGTCGCAGCAGCAGGAATCCAAGCAGGAAAAGTCGGAGCCATTTTAGGTTATCTCCGAGATGTTATATGGAGAAACAAATACATACTGATAGAAAACAAAACACGAATATATAAAAGCTGTGTTCGACCCATATTATAACATATGCTATTGAAATAACTGTGGAAACATCTAAATCAAAACAGAAAATGCGCACCCTGAGGCAAATGTGTGGATACACATTAAGAAATAATAAATGTAGCAACGACATCAGAAACGCATGCGACATACAAGTTATTGTCCGTTGGAGTCGAAATAGACGAAGAAACTGGAGAAACTGGTAGTAATGAATGGCCAAATCAATGTCAAACGTCTACCAGGAAGACCTCCAAAAAAATGGTATGATGGTATGATGATATTCATATTCCAAAAACAGGCATTAAATGCCTATTTACAGAAGAAGATTTCAAAAGGTCTTTGTATGCGTAAAAGCAGTTTTCTGTTACTCTATTATTAATTATCAAATGCATGTCATTTTTACTACTTATTAGGGCACCTAGATATATAAAACTGTTTAACTACTACTATTTTGGGCGAATCGTCTTGCTTCTTTTCGCGTCATCCTCACTTATTTGGTCTTACTCTCGTTAATTTTGAATACAACAGTAACAATGTCTTACAAATATTTCTTTTCTTTCGTCAAAGGATATGGATACAATTGCAACATCGTCAGCATACGTGCTTATTATGAATGATCTTATAAATAAATATGTCTCCCCCTCTGTCCAAATCTTTTATTGCGTAGTGAAGCATAAGATTGAAAATTGATATCTGTTTCCTGTTTTTATTTCGAATTATCCATTATTTTGATTTACACTGCTAAGTACCTTGTATTTGGTGTATCTGAGTATTAGCATAATTAAATTTGTCAATTTTCCATCATATATCTTTTTGTAGAGCGGAAAACCTGGAGAAAATCAATCATTAAAAGGTTGAAACTTTTTTTTGAATTCGTAGCACTTTTCAATGCTATATCTCAGTATAAATATTTGATTGATATAACTCTCCAAGTCAACGAAAGCATAATCACCACTAAATAAACTGGTATAGAACTGTTCTTGCGGAAGTAAGTTCAATTTTAAGAACATCAAGACTGAAGAATGACCTTGCACGAAACTGTGTTACGTAGAAGAGATTTTATAATCGCATAATGATGAAGCATAAGTAGTTATTCGTGTACCCAGAAGGTTATTCAATTAGTTTAGAATAATCGCTTAGACATTGATGTTTGCAACAAATAACAAAATATTCAGCAAGGCTGTGTTTATTTTACAAGTTGATCATTAAAAAGTAAATCTTTTGTTTTGCGTATTCTGTTCTTCAATATAATAATGTGGAGATGAGGCAATCCAATAAGCGATTTTTTAATTAACATACATATTTGCTTTATGTTTTATTGAAAGTGAAATTAATTTTGGTGTTCATACTCAGTTAGTTTTGTACAAATTGAGTTGAAAAAATGTGTCTTATTTCTATAATAATAGATTATTGTAATTTTAACTTGTGTTAGATTTGTTATATGGTTATTATACTAAAACTATTGAAGACTATACATATATATATATCTATTATCTATATATGTATTTGCAAGTTATTCATAATAGTTTTGAATTAATTTAAAAATAGGTGTAGAATATTATATAAGTAGTAAATACTGAATTTTAATCTAAAAGTGTTATGATTGAAAAAATAATTAAGTGAAAATTTTTTACGCACCTAAAGTAAATATTTAACTGATTTAATTGGTATACTTAAATAAAATAGAAAAAAATATTTAACTCGAAAACAGTACTTCCATTTTTTTATGGGTTGCTTCGGAAACAGTAGTTATGCCAAATCTAGTTTGAATTTTATTTGTAAACTAATATCGAAATTCATATACTTAGGTATATACTTTACAATAATTAGCACCATAACTATAGGATATTATACAAAAATTGTAATCAACTGACTTTTTTAAGCTATATTCGTTAATTCAACCTACACTTATAATAATATTGTGTTAAGTAGTTAAATGAAAATGTCCGAATTGAAATTAGTTAATTAAATATTCCAAAATCTTAGTCCAAAATTTATTGTGTGCATATTAAGACTCCATATACGCAAGCCACTAGACTGGACATTAGTCAAATTGTCATGGAATTAAAAAAATAAGTAACTATGATTCACATATATGGGTGGCATCTTGAAAAATTGCACTTAATCAATTTAACAGAATTAATACAATTGTCAAAACTCAAAAGACAGTCAAATCATCAAAGAATAACAAGGCTGTAGAACCTGACGATCTTTCAGGGGTATTAATTAACTAATTGATGAAGACAACAAAGAGATTTTAGGAAAAAAATATTCCATAATACGTATAAGGTAATGGAACCATCTCCTGCCAGTTTAATGGCTATCTTGTAAATAAACCGAAGTAATTGTAAAAGTATCGTTAGAAATTAACTTATTTTAAAATTATATAAAAAATAGATAAAAATTAAACAAAATATAACTTATTGTAGCTTAATTGCTGACCTAATATAAATATTGTAGATGAAAAGGATTTCCTGTAACACTATACATAAAACTGTATTTTTAAGTAATAATTAAACAAATTAAGGCAAATAAAAATAGATTAAGTAGATAAAATTGTATCGTTTAAAAAAAAATTAATTGAAAATTAAATATTAAGACATTAAGGGCATAAATTTAAAGTAAAAATGTAGGGTCTAACTACCTATAAACGCCATACAAAATTTTGACTAATCCAATTACCGCCAAAAGGTAAAATTATTAGATCCAATCACCACCATACTGAAATGTTATAATAATTTTAAATAAAAAATAGAATTAATTGCGTACTTGAAGTACTTTTATTGAAAATTTTATTTCCTAATTTTATTTTTCTTTATACTTAAATTCATTTTTTAAATATTTTTTTAATAACTAAGTATTCAATAAATAATAGAAAGAAACAAACACTAAATTTAAGCAAGCTCAAATTCATTCAAAAATAACAAATAAGATTTGACAAACTTAACGTTCATTCTTTGGCGTTTCATAAATCTCGGCAAATACTATAAATCAAAATCTTTTAAAAATTCAAATATATTTATTAATTTTTAATATTTCAATTTCTGGGACGGAATATACCATGGCTATTTATCATTCCTGGTGGAGCAACTTTGATATAGTTTCTAAAGGCTCTTTAAAATCAGGCTACCTCCAGTATGAACATATACCATCGCCATAGTTTTAACTTTGAATTCTGATTTTTTGTGAATCTTTTCAAGGACTAACCCTGGATATAATTCACCTTCGATTCACAATCACATAATCCCCGGTATTAATGTTTCGGTTTCTTTTCCATGAGTTAATTTTTGTTCTAACTTTAGCTTTTTTGTCTTCATTTTCTTTGTTTAATGAATGGCTTGAAGTTTCAGCTTCAACAAATTTAATATTTCTTTCAAAATACGTTTTGCTAACTTCTGCTTTTCTTTTTCAGTTTTTTCATTAGCTTGTTTTCGAAGAAAGTTTAGATATTTTTTGGATATCGCCGCAGATGGTCTCATCTTTTTCTTTGGTTTTATTTTTAAATCTTTTTTACTTGGTTCAGGCGAAAAAAGTGATGTTTTAAATGGGGTTGGGGAATCTTTATCTAAATTAATTTTTATAAGAGGACCTTTTTTCTGTGTTACCCTCTTAAAAGAATTTACTTGCATTACTGATATTACTTCTGCTTTTACAGTCTCAAGGACCTTGTTGTGAGCTTCTTTTATGTATTGACACTCTTTAGCCAGCATTTTTTTTATTACAGAAAAAACATAAAATAAAATATTCCCCTATAACTGTTACAGAATATAAGTTCATTATGTTTACATGAATTATAGTTTAAAAGGATAAGAATAATAATATATTAAATTTTGTAACTAATTTAACTAATTTTAAATACATAAAAAGAAGAAATTTAGGGTAAAAATCTATTAAAAAAGCTACATAAACATTGTCCATTTCCTCATTTCCTTTTACCGCCAAGTGGGTGCACCCATTACCACCAGCTAGGTTTTATCAAGAATAATTTAGTTGTATCTATTATAATAATAAATGGCGGTGATTGGACTTATTGATCTTCAATTCTTAAAATATATTTTGCAATAGAGTTTAAGTAGTTAGGTACTTAAAATTGAGGAAAATGTAATAAAACTAACTTAATAAAATCTATTGCTACCGCTACCGCCATGTATGATGGTGATTACCGCCATATATGATGGTGATTGGAAAAGTTAACAAAAGTAGTGTATTCAATTACCGCCATTTATAAAAAATAGCTTCTTTTACATTAAAAATCACTTTTATTTTTGATATTGAAATTTTTATTTTAAAATATCACTTAATTTAATTTTAAAACTATACAAAAAAATCTTACACTTTCTTAATAATTGAAAAAAGAAATTGATATTAACTTGACTAGTCGATGACCAACGCACCACTTATCTATTTTTTGTGTATTTTATTAAATATTTTGTAAAACCACAAATTCAAATATGTTCAGAATTGTAAAAATAACCAAAAGGAATTTTGTGAAATATTTACTGGCGTCTTGTTGTTTACGTTTAAAGTTTAATGTGGCGGTAGTTGGTTACCTGGCGGTGAACGGTTCCTTTACCATATGATACTGGAATATTCCCAGAAGAATGATTAAAATCAAGTTTTATTGCTCTGTGAATTATGCAGTGAATACAGACTAATCATACTTTCAAAATTTTCTTAAAATCCTACATAATCGATTATAAAACTGCGATGCTGCAATGAGTAATATGTAATTCGGCTTCAAAGAATAGATGGGAATAAGAGAAGCCTTGTTTGGAGATATAAGCATTAATAGTGTAAGACTGCAAAGGTATGCAAAAGAATGTAACGTAAATGTACCTATCACCGCCCTAGTACATTATGCCGCCCAAACCCTTTTTTGTAAATACAATACTCCCATGCTTTATATTTCAAATTTATTTTTGAAATAAAAAAAGAATATTATTTCCTCGTTGTAATGCAAAATAAATGCACATTTGTATTCATATTAATAAATAAGTTATTGATAGAAAACTAAACTAGGTAGACAATTTAGTGAAAATATTGGTTCAAACATTTAATACTTTTTTTATTTTGTTAAGACCATAATAATTAAACTATGATCCTCACTTATTTATTTTATTCAAATAATTGTAAAAGATATCTTATTAAATAGATTATAATACATACTTTCTTCATTTTGTAAATAAAAAATATTTAAAATTACTAATTAGTCTTGAGCGGGAATTAGGGACACGTAAATTTATGTTGTACGTATTTACGATCGACCGGACGGAATTAAGAAAATGATATATCGAAATAATTAATTAAGTTATTCAACTATTTTTTGATTATATAAGGATACAACTGGACAATTTTAAATTGAAATTGAACAAACTAAGTTGGACCAAATTACGACCTAAAATTTAATTTCGCATATATGTGTTTTTTGTTACAACTAAATTTTAAGTTTTAATAAAATTTGTATGAAAAAGCGGGTCGGTAATACGTGCAATATGTCCTAATTCCGAACTAAATATGTAGGTGTAAGCTATTTGCACTAAATTCATACCAAGTCTTATATTTAAAGCAAAAACTATATTTTAATTGTTGAAAATAAGCGAATATTTTCCTTTTATTAGTAGACGAAATACGCGTATCCTGTATGATAAGCATATTTAGTAAAATTAAAAGGAAAACTTTCGACTATTTTTAACAATTAGATAAATTTTACTCTAACGCTAATTACGTGCATTTACAATGTTTTACTTTTATTATATTTTGTGTAATTTAAAAAATCTCTGGAATTATCTTGCCTTTTCACCAAAATTTTATTAAGGCGTCCATTATAAATTATCAAAATAATTTCTTTGTATACATTTCACAATAAGTTAAATAGAGGAGTGAAAACCATGACCATTTCCGGCACATTTTGGAGATGGCCTGTAAAAGAAGATATTCTAATATATTCAGACAGTGACATAGTCTGCAAAATTGAGCCTCCAGTTTTTATGAACAGCAGAGGACAATATAATGTACCCGAAATCATACAAATAAAAAATGCGAAAACTAAGAATTAGTAAATGTGATTTTTACTTTGTATATGAAATATTTTGTATTTTTTTAATTTTCATATTGAAATAAATAAATATATATATATTTTTATGTGTAACAAATAATTTTACTTAGATTATAACTATTTATTTTTTTTTTTTAATCACTTATAGTAATATTGATTTTTTATTATAATAAATATTTTTTATAATTTAACGAAGTACTAGTTAATTATTTAAAAAATTAATTATTAATTTTACTCTTAATAATTATTTTAAATAGCTTTTTTGAATAAAATCGTAAATAGGTACTGTGAATCGTAAATAGGCTCAAAAAGCGGAAGTGAGTTCACATGAGGGCGGAATCAGTTCAGATTGAAATTGCCGAAAAAATTAAATTATAATTAAATGAAAATATTTTTTTTTTAATTAAAAAATACTACTTAACTATTGTAATTTGAAAAAAAAAAATTAAAAAAAGCTTATATTTTGCTTATTTTGTCAACTTAAACTAATTTTTCCTTAAGGTAGCGGAAATTGGTACATTTACGTTATTCTTATATTTTATATAATGAAAAAGCATTTGATTGTCTACAACATAATAAAATGATAGAAATTCTTAAATACATAAATATTGGTACTAAATATATTACTACAATGCATCAGATATTCAATTCAAATCAATGACATCATAGCAGACAATCTGGAAATTAATAGAGATTTTCTTCAATGGTGTATTATATCACATAAAACAATCTATCATTCTTCTGCCCTATATACCCACTCATGGTAAAACAATAACTTCATATATTGGTTATCCAAAAATATTAAAAATATTTCGAAAATATTAATTAACAGTTTTGACAGAAGACTGAAACTAATAAACATTTTCTTTTTTTTGTTAAACCTAGCTTGTTTGACTTAGTTAATTTAAGTAGTTATAAACTAATTTGTCCTATTACTAAATTTGACAATACTTTTTTTAAATAATGTTTTGCTTCACTTGAATTTACTTCTCATCATCATCACCGTATAAATTATATTATCATATAACTATTTACTGAAAATAAAACTCTATATATAAGTATATATATATTAAAAATTATTATAATATCCTTAAGCAAATTTGAATAGTAATCAGATCAGACTGTTTAAATTGAATTTAGAAATTAACTAAAATCGTAAAGTTCTAAAATCGACTAAGTATTATGAACTTTTTTATTTACTTAACCTACATTCCTTCATATGAATGAATGTATATATATAAATAAATAAAATTTGTTCATACATATTATGTGTAATGGATATATCGAATATCTTATGTGATTAAAATGTCTACAGTATCTAGAATAAATATTTGATAGTTATATAAATGAATGACACAAACTAACAACAGAAGTTATAATAAAACATCAGGATCAGAATTTCAAAACTACTAACTACATACTTTCTGTTTTTTTTTTCTTTATAAAAATTGAATTCTATAGTCATAAGCAAATAACGTTAAAAGATTGTAATGTGTGTAATTTGTGTAAATAAAAAGTTTTATCATAAATAGAATATGAGTTCAGTGAACCTTGATAAGTAGTTAGTTATTTAATTATATATATTAGTTATATATTAATTACAATATTTTGTATATTATTATATGAAGTACAGTACACATTAACTTGAATAGACTTTCCGTTCATTAGATTATATAACTTCAGTATAAAAATACTAAAAAGGACCCAATATGCACAGAACCTAATATACCTTTTGCACAGAACCTAATATACTGCGTAGGCCTGGCTGGTCATATTACAATATAACATACAAAACTATGAGGTATAATTTTAGCCGTTAGTCTGTACTTTAAGCATTCTTCAAAGACTGTCCGTACTGTTCTGTACCACAGAAATGAATGATGAGTTTAAACATTAGATGTAACGAAATACTTTTTTTCTTTTTCTAGTTAGTTACCTTTCTTACTAAAAATTTACTAAATTCACTTGTCTTTAAGATTTAAAATTTAAAAATCATAAAATTTGTTAAAAAAATAAAAACACGATGAGAAAATAGGCAATAAATTTAAATTACTTAAAAATGTTTCCCAACAAATTAACAAATTTATTAAGGATCGATCTAGCTGACAAAATCATCAGTATTAAAGTGGTTTAAAGTGTTTAGCCTACGTGTATAAAAGAATATATTACTGCAAAGTGCTTCTGAGGCACACATATAAAATTTTTTGTAGAATTATGGAAAGAAGCCTGTTAATAGTAAAAAATTAATTATATAATTAATTAATATGTATAAAATAATTATTATTCAGCAAAATAATATTCGGAGCTATACAACATATACCAATTAGCGATTAATTTATCAAATAGGTACTCTAAACTGCTTTAAACTAGTTCAAAGCAACACAAAGATAGACAGTATTTAATAATGATTACTTAACTATATGGCCTGTAAGCGTAACTTTAGATCGATGTTGGTTTATACTAAATAAAAATATATACAAATTATAAACACGAATATTACATAGAATTTTAAGCCAATAATCTGAGTTATAATGCGAACAGCTTCAATACAATAAAATAAAACGAAATTATAAAAACAAATACCTAATAGTTATTCAATTTACATAAAAGAAAAAATATTTTTTATTTTTAAAAATTCGTTAAAAGTTATATTCAACAAGAATTATTAGGTTAGAATTAAATTCAAGCATTAAAGAAAATAATAAATGTTTGTTTATACTCTAGTTACATTGGTTTTTTTTTTATTTTTTACGCACAAGTCATTTGAATTATAGTGGTACCTACATATAAATGTATAATAACAAAAAACAACAAAAATAATGACAGTTCTCGAGTAAAGAGAAAAACGAAAGTTACAGTTACATTCTGATGTATATAAAAAAAATTCCAAAATATGTTAACCAAATCAAATGGCAATTTTCACAGCTAGCTGTTCTGTTATTGAAAAGTATACTTTGTAGGTACGTAGGCAATAATATTCTTCTATTCATCTACAACTACAAGATACACTACATTTATGTACAATTACGGGAATTTATGTTAAAAAATTAAATAATAGAGTCTGTAACATGTAATCTCAAACTTAATTCAATCTTCAACACAGAATTTCAGATTAAAGTCAGATGTTCTTTCGTTTCGGTTTTTTTATTTTTTTATTTCATTTAATTTAATACACGACAACTCCACACACAACAGTACGTTTAATAACAATACAAATTCAGTAAAAAAAAATCCAACATGTGTTTCGTTATTATTTACAACGCTCTGAGAATTTGCTTGACTTGGAAAAATGTGACAGTTTGAGTTGAGTTAATGTTAACACTTAATAGTATTATTTTAAAAAGAGATACACAGAAAGGGAGAGAGAGACAATAAAGAGGACGGAAGAGAATTTTCACTCTTATCAAATTATTTCTCTCTTATATCATCATTTGATTATTGATAACATTTTTTAACGAAGAAATGTATTGAAAAAAGGTGGTTATTTTGGTAGATAACTTGAGTGAAGAAGATAATGGAGAAAGTTAGTTATATTTATAACATTATAGGTTATTATATGTATGATATTAGAATGAATATTGTGTATTTGGAAAAACGAAAAATACATTGAAATTATGATATGATTAGAAGAATTCAAAAATTTCAAATGAAATGGTATTGAAATTGAAACAAAATAAAAAGTATATGTCGGTAAATGTATACGTACAATCATTTATTCGTACATCTTTTGCATGATAAAAAAAAACAAATTATACATCTTTTATTCTCTTAATTTAGTAAGAGATATTATGTACGTATTATCTATCTCAAATGGGTGGTGGGGTGGTTTGTTTGGTTGGCTTTATATTATTTTTGTTTTGTTTTTATTTTTGAATAAAAAAAGTCCAGCTGATAAAAATTAAGCCGGTATTGACGACATTGACGTGTTTAAATTAATACATTTATATATCATAGACTACATATGCCTAATATATCTTTAATAGTTTATTTGTTACACGTAAATTATATTATTATTTTTGTTATTGTTAGTATCATCAATTATTGTTGTTACTATTATTATTATTACTTATTAGTATGGTTTATATTTAAATGTAATATAGTTAGCAAATATTTAAATTTTCTCTATAGAAACTACATACTTTAGTATTTAAAGTTAAACTCTTTTTTATTTCTGAAACTGAATGAAAATGCAAATTTAAATTTAATTAATTAACTAAACTAATTTTGTAAGAATGCAGATGTATGCGTGCGTGTGTGTTTACTAATTTTGTCTATGTATAGAATTGTTATTTTATAATCGCTAAAAATTATTAAATTATTCCGTTTCATTTCCTTATGTCTCTTAATTTTATTCAATTTTTGTTACGTAAAAAATTATTATTTAAAATTTATAGGTACACAACCTATTTGTATGTACAATACTTGTATGAAGTTGTATGGACAAGAAAAGAAATGTGACTATGTGAGACCAATACACAATAAACAATTTCACATGGTGAACATAACAAAGAAGAATAAATTGAAGGAAAATAAAACGAAAAAAAAAAATCAGCTCTAGATGTGGCTTGCATGACATTCTTTTTATAACTATAATTATACAGTAAACTCTATTTATATAGAAAACTATTTATTTTATTTTTATTAATATTAAAAAAAACAATTAAGATGATAAATAATTGATTGAATTTGAATTTGTTTTAATTATTTTTATTTATTTAGTCATACAAGGCATTTATTTACAAAACAAAATATACAAAAAAATATTTCAGTATACAAAAAATAATTTACCTATCCTAAAATATGCTTAACAATATTCAATACTGAATAGTAACATCACAAACTTAAAACTAAATGATTTGTTTTTGAATATTGAATATTCCTACTATAGCATTGCAACAATTGCAGTGATTCAATTTTTATTCGTTTGGTGTGTGACGCAAACATATAAATAATATCTATTGATGCAGGTTATGTCAACTTATTCTTATTCTTTTATTCTTTATTTTTCAAATTTCTGATAACTTTAAAATATAATTATAAAATTATGTGAAAGATATTATGAACTAAAAAAGAAAGAAAACTTAGTATTAACTTAAACATTAATTTATAACCTACATGTTATAAATATTTCCAAAATATTATAATTTTAAAATTAATTTTTTTTTAACTTTATTTCTCAAATTGATAATATGCTTTTGAAGTTTGTTTTTAAAAACTTCCAAGTTTTTACTATTTTTAATTTCTAAGGGTAGAGTGTTGAAAAGTTTTATAGCACTACATTTTCAGCTTTTTTGTTTTTTGGATGTTCTATATATTTAGGTCAGTATGTCAATAAGTTTTCGATTTCTAATAAAGTAGTTTAATATTTTCCCTATTTTTAAGAATAAATTTTGATTTAAACTTATTATTTAGAATAGTGTACATACTTGTATGTATTTGCATTTCTTAAAGTAAATTTAGGTAGGTTTATATCCAGTACAGTAGGTAGGTCAAAGTAGGTTTATATCCAGTACATTAATTGATTTGTTTAACTCCTTAGTACTAATTCTAGGACTTAGTTTAAATAAACTTTTTAGCGCTTTATTCATAACTGTTCCAATCTGTTTTACATGCAAATTTTAAAAGTGACTGCAACTCCATATACACAAGTTTGGCTGCATAATTAGGAATGCCACCAGATCTCTTTATAGCTACACTTACTTATAGGAATAACTTTTTTTTCATTTTTTTTATATGTATGTCCCATCACAAATTTTCATAAATTATCATTCCTAAATATTTAATATTAGTTATCGATTCTTTGTATTATACACCTTAAGTGCAGTGTTATAATACTTTTGATTCTGGAGATTTTAAATAATATGTAGTTAATTTTTTTAGCGTTTAAACGTTTTCACATTAAAACATCAATTGCATAAGATTTTTAAGTCTTTATTTAATATAACCTCCAACTCCTTCATTGTTTAAGCTTTTGCAATCAGATGAGTGTTATCTGCATAAACATTGTAATTTTGAGTTTTAGGTATATTCATTATGTATAGCAGATATAATAGTGGTCCTAGAAGAGAGCCTTGTGGTACCCCTGTTTTTATAGTTACCTCGTCGCTAAATCCATCATTAATATTAACGGATTGAGTCCTATTTGTTAGGTAACTTTCCAATAAGAGATTATTTAATAAATATCAATAATATCCGTTCCCATTTTTTCTAAATAATCAAGTAATCTGGAATGATTCACCACGGCCAAAGTTTTAGTTAGATCAATAAATACAATACCTACATAGAAACCTTCATCTAATGTTACATAGATTTTAGTTAAGGGCTGCTTTACAACATTAACCAATTGCTGTAAGTCTCAAGTTGTGATTGGCTTGAGAAACATGGTTCTATTATTGTGCATATTATATGAAATATTATGGACAGTACCGGACTCAAACCATGAGTCATTTATTTGAATTATGAGCGCTTTAAAAGTCTTAAAAGAAAATTTTGAAAATAAATAGTTAGTGCTAAAAGTTCGTGGTATTTAAGTCAAATGTTATGAAATAAGTTACAGCATTTTATGTGATTCAGTAGGTTATTCTCTTTGTCCATTTCTAATAAGTGCTTTTAGAAACGCAGAAGAAGGAAGTATGGAATCTAAATACAAATTTGATATTCTCAAAATAAAACTTCTTTTATTTTTTTTAGAATTAAGCATTACGTAAATTTTTTTTTTTTAATGAATTCTACGAATTCATAATACAATTCGATCTAAGTACAGAAGAGGTTCGGGTGGCATAATCTTTACCAATTTACAGAATTTTGAGTATTCATTACTGATTTTCAAACTCGAGTTGTATTGGTGTGATTTCATGTCATGTAACTAATTACGTTAGAATTATCAGCAATTGTATGTTATCGAATCGTATGAAATCGAATAAGGAATTATTTGTTCCTGAGTTTTTTTTGTCCCAAAATTAAGTAATAAATATTAATTGCTCTAAGGTTGATTGCTCAAAGACTAAGACTAATATGAATAAGAAATATATGAAATAATATTCTAATTCTAAAGACAAATCTAAGGGCGTATTCAAATAGATTACACTTCGCATTAACACTAGTTCACAATTGTTACTCCGAAAATACTAAAGTTTAAAGCACTAAATTTTCCTTCTAAATTTATGCAAAATATCAAAAAAAAAAATAGTTTCAAAATCCAAGCAATATGAAAATAATATGAAACTATCATAAAATAAAATGCTTATAATATGCTCTTTATTATTTTATTAACTTTTTTTATTGAATTTTGTTTTTTTATTCTTTAAATATTAGTTTAGTTTTATTTATTTTTAATTTTTTTTTAATTTTTACTTTTTTCCACCTTTTTTTGTCTACAACTATTTTAGTGTGGTACCTAGTGTAATTGAGCTAACACTAAAAATTTGACAAATAATCAAGTGTGAACAGGTTATTCAGTGCGATGTTTGGAGGCAACCTAAAAATTTTCGTAGTTTTTCCAAATAAATTTAGTGCGAAGTGTTAGTATCTAGTATGAAGAGTGATAGGTTCGGACACGACCAGTATTAAATTCATTAGAATATTTTAGAACTGATATTGTTTATACATATATATAAATTTTATAATATTTTTTTTTGTTCTTTATTTTTTATCCCGTTTTATTTTCTTTCCGTTTATTATAACTTTCTGGGATTTTCATTGCAAGATTTTAAATTTTGGGATTATGAACAATTCTGGTTTGAAATTTGGATTTTTACTTATAAGCTATAAGTACTATAAATATATATATGATCTACCACATATCTAGGTATGAGTGTTTATTCACATTAACAGCACAATATTGTTACTCAAAATATAAAAAATCAACATTAATTAAAAAGTTATTTGTAACAAAAACAGCGTCTTACTGTCACTCGAATTAAAAAAAATCCATAATGAAATGAAGTATGTATAAAGAAATATTATAGGTATATGTACATTTATATATAGAGCAATAATTGTATTATTAAGATGAATACATAGTAAAAAATAAAATTACAAAAAAATGAAAAAAAAAAAAACAATTTCTCTTACCGAGTTATTATTACATACAATATACAATAGTATGGATGTAGGTACTAGAGGTACATTTGAATTGAAATAATAACCATAATAAATTTTAATGGATCAAAAACATTTATGCATGTTTGTATCCGCAGATGTATATAATATTATAGTTCGGTTAACACCATATAATATACCATATAGTCGTCATCCTTGGGTATCATCATCGTATCTAACAAACAAATACACAACAAACAACAACAACATCATAACATAGCAAACAAAAACAATAAAAGAATCTTACCGAATATCGAAAAACGAACGAAATAAAAATAGTGCAGCAAAATATTATATCAAAAGAGAATTATTTATCAAAGAAAGAGAAAGAAAGAGACGCAAAACAAAAAATCGTTATAAAATTTAGAGAAAAATCTACGTGTTTTTTTTTTGTTGATTTGCTTGACTGTTATAAAATATCTATCCATCACTTACAAAGTTACAATACATTAATACAATCTCTGATACTAACGAAGTCGAAGAAAAAGAAACAACAACAACGCAATTACAAACAGTAATATTTTCGTTATATCAACCAGCTGGTTTTTCTTGTTAACAATGTATGCAAACAATATATATTACCTTACCTACATTTATAATGTATGAATATATTAAATGAAAAATAATAATGTACACATTTTATAATTTGAATAGATTTTTTTTTACATCGTCAAAAATTCAAATTCAACCTGAATTAAATAAATATGTATTATTTACCTTTGTAAAATATGTAATACATAAGTATACCTATTTCGATTTTGTCTTTTAGACTTCGTTATTCGATCGGGTTTCCTTAAAATGCTCTAATAGGTACATATTAAAAAAAAATATATAGATTTATGAAAATACAACATTATAACAAGAACCTATAGACATCATAGACAATAGAAATATAGGAGACAAAAAATAAAGGTTATTTTTTTTTTTTTTTTTTTAGAGAAAATTAGTTCGATAATAAACAAAACATAAAAAAGAAGGTAGTAAAAAATATAACGAAACATTAAATGTTTTCCAACGTTAGGGAGCAGCAGCATACTAGTAGTATTCTCTGTAATCTGAATTTTATAATATCGTACCATTGTTTGTACCAAAGCAAAATCAACATCGTGCTGTTTGTATACTAAAATTGAAGAGACTAAGAGAGAAAACTAAAAAAAAAATGAAAACTAATTTGCATGGGTGTTGACAATTTTCAATTGAAAACGAAAAAAAAAAATACAGAACAGAAAAGAAAATCATAAAATTTTTCCTTTAAGCCTACAAAATCAATACAAAATTGTCGTAATACATTTGCAAAAAATTAAAAAAAAAATTGTTTTTATTTTTCTTACTTGCATATTAATAAAGGAAATAGAAGTTCATTGTCCTAAGTTTTTAATATTTTATTTTGTAGTTTTACCTTTAACTATTTGTGTTGAGAAACTGTTTTTACACACCAATGACACTATGATTTCGTTAATTTTTTATAATAATAATTTCATTAATAATTCAATACAAAACAAAAATTTCACTTCGGTTTTTTTTTTTATTTTTTTTTTTATTATTTCTATTTTCTTTTTAGACTTTAAAAAAAAAAAAAACTTCACTGAATCCAATTAAGTAGGAATATAACAAAAACAACAACTCTTATCCACTTTTTGTTACACCAATAGATTTGTACTTAATATTTAGTGGATTTCTTTTTTTATAAGCAATCATAACTTTTTTATTATATAATCAAATATTAAAAATTAATTTTAAATACATATAATTTGAATTAACATTCACTAAATTTAAAATATATGTGTACATATATATATATATTTTTGTTAAAGCAAAATTAAAAAAAAGTAAAATAAAACCCGCGATTTAAACTTTACTTTACCCGCAACTACTTTGACAGAAACTGGAATTTTTTTAATAATTTTTTTTTTGATTTTTTTTTCTTTTTAAAACGTTAGTTTTATTTTACAGTTGAGTTGACTTAAATTGAGAAAAGGGAATGAGTAAAATATTATGAGAAACAAAAATATAATATAATATTTGTAATTTGAGTAAAGGAATGTTTATTTTTCACATTCTTTGTTATGTTATTTAAAATTCTCTTAATTTCTTCTTCATCTTTTAAAGTTTCGTTCAATTTGTATTTTAGTTAGACTACATAGAAGACAGATGTTGCAAACAGTGTTGTCAGTACTATATTTTTTAAGTCTAAATAACTGGAAAAAAAATATTCGAATATTTTCCTTTTAATTTTACTGATAGTCGACAGCCGAGTACAAAACACTGAAGAAGTCTGCAAATAGTAGACGAAATACGCGTATCTGTATGATTATAGTCAATCAATAATCTGATTTTTGTTCATTTAGTTTGGCATGAAAATAAATAAAAAATATAATAAAAAAATTAAACTTAATAAATTAATAAAAAATATGTCTTTATTGCTACAAATAAAAATGAAAACAAAATCTATTGAAAATAAAATTTAAAAATAAAATAATAAATATGAAATATGTTGGAAATTAACAATTTGGTTTCAAATCTGTTCGAGGAGTTTCAGAAGAGTTGAATCATAATTTAATTTTAAACACGGCACAACCCAATGACTAGGTATTATTTATAGCTTATATTACTTACTTAAAATAATAGATTTTCTACTAAAAATCGGTTGCGTACTAATAATAATGTTGTATAATGTGAATGTTCCATGATTTTTCGTACTACTTGTTTGCTTAAATTCTATATAGCATTGTCGCTTGTCGCATGTTTAATAGATTACCTTAGTATATAAGAAGATGTAAATCTATTTATAAATTTCTTAAAATAATTAAAAAGTGGCGTTTAGAGTTTAATTTTGATCAAGTTTAAGAAGTTGAGCAAGTTGCTTAGTGTAATGATGTGACTATATTTTTATTTTGTAATGTTGAGAATTATATTTTTATATATTATGATCAAAATGAAAAATGTTTTTTTTTACTCTCTCTTTTTTTTCCTCTTTCTTTACTATTTCTTCTTTTTATAATTATATTAATTATGATACATTTACGAAATGAAAAGTTTTTAATGGGTAGGCATTTTGAACTAATTTGGCCATTTTTTTTAATAAAATATTGGAGTAAATTGCGCACCATGAGAAAGTAACGAATCCCTAACATAACATAATCCCTACTATAACAACAATTCCACATACAACAAATTTATCAACATGAAATAGATCTTAATCACCAATCCTAAAACCAACTTTCACTAATTCAGTCATATATCGAATGCTGTTGGCTAAAATAAACACATTTGGTTAATAACAATTCTATTACTAAGTATATGGTAACCCATCTGGAATACCTTTGTTTAAATTTTTTTATCGAAATAATCTCTAGTAACATAAAACTCGGATATTGTTGTTCTGTAAGTATTTAATTTTTCTTAAACACATTTCATACTACTTTTATAACGTCGTAGGAATACTATCAGGACTTGATAATCTTTTCTAGCTTTAATATGTGATTTTTTCACCAGGAATTTCATCATTTAGATAATTGTTTAGTTTTATTTTAATTTTTGTAAGTTATGCACACGTTTAATTATTATATTATATTATTTTATACCAAATAAAGTAATATATAATATAATAATTAAAATGTGGCCATAGCCGAGTGGTAATGTAAAGACCGAAGTAGCATGCCCCGTGAGAATCGAAATTTTCTTCAAATGATGAAAATTACTAAAAATGTAATTTTCAATACAATCACATCGGTTCAAATATAATTTAATAATTAATAATGATATAATATAAATATATAATATACAAAAATATATACCAAATAATTAATATAATTTAATAAAAAGGCCCACATTTCGAAAAGGAAAAGGATCCAAAAAGTTGGCCTACAGATTTATCTGTAGGATCAACTGTTAAAATAAATAATAATAATTAAAAAATATATATATATATTATTTGATATAAAATTTAATTAAATATAATTGGTAAAATAATCAGTTGTACAATATAAAGACTAATCATTTTACATGTAATTAATTATATCAAATAAATAAATTATAAATAAATTAATAAATAATAAAAATAATATGTATACATAAATACAATAATTAAAAAATTTTGTACTGAAATTATGTTTCTTTTATAAAAGTTGATTTAAATGTTTTATATAAAACCGATAAAAATGTACCAATATGTTTTTATAAAAAGTTAATTGAAATTAATATTATCAAAGACTATATAGAGACATTTCCATAGTTTTTGATGTTATATTATAACATATACATAAAATATACTAAATTCTACTAAATAGGATTCTACTACTTCAAAAATCATACTCTCAGGTGACAACACTGGTTATAAATCAACTGACACGACTCTGTGCTCTGTATCTTTGCATTTCTAAACTGTACGACTACGTACATATCCACATAAACATGCATATGTGATGTATTCTTTATTTAGGTTATGTTGAGTCGTTCGTTAAGTTAAATGTTGGATGGAGATGAAAATGGAATGGATTGGATAGGTTTGTTTGTTGGATTAGAATTATGTATATGTACGTAGAACATACAAGGCAACAATAGTTAAAAACGAAAAAAATGAGAGAAAAATTGATTTCGATAAAATGTAAAATATGTGTATTGTGTTGTATGGTATGGTATGAGTATGATATCGACATGGTATAATGTATAAATTAGAGTGGATAAAACTTTTTAATTTATTTGGAAATTTATTGTTTTAAAAGATAGTTTTTGGTTTTTTTTGTAGAATCAAATATGTTTTATTTCTAGAATAAGAAAAATAAAAACATCAAGTACATTATATTTTCAAATATTTACTATTTTACAGAGAAACAATTCACATATTAAAAACAATATCATTTTAATTATAATAGAAAATAATTAAACTAAAATTTTTATAAATTGCAAAAATACAAACTGTATACTTTATAAAAAGTAATATGCTATGATTTTTTGTATTTATTTAAGTAATGAAAAATCAATTTCTATTGAATTAATAAAATGTTGAGTGTTATTTGTATCAATGAAATAAATTATGTCAGAAGTATCACAGGGCAGTATTGTAGAAGCAGTCTGATAGTGATACATAATTCACACTTGCAACAAATGAGACAACATCCACTACATTCTCTGATAACAAGGTCCTAATGGAATGGCATTGTATATTAATCCAACATATGCTTCTTGAAGCCTGTAGCGCAACATAAATAAATTTCAACAATAGCTACAGAATAAGAGTGAATTGAATTAAATCAACATATATCGGACAATTTACCCAGAAGAGAGAAACTTGTCCGGTTATTGAGGTAAATTTTAAGGTAGTTAGGTGAGAGTGAATTCCAATTGCTCCAGGAAATTAGCACTTAATTTTGCCTTTTTTATTGTCACGGCTTGAGTGATATTTTTGTTGTTGTTGGCTGTCACCCTGCGCGATTTAGAAAGACGATCAAATTATAAATTGCGCTTCCCGTAATAATTTCTATATTGTAAGGAAAGCTTCGCATACAGTTTGGAATCTAGCTTTACTTAATGCCACCGCAAAGGAAGTGTTCAAGAGTTTCTGTCTCGTTTTTTTATTTGTTTTCAATTTACTTAATTTTTAAGATTTATACTATTTTGAAAGTTATTATTTATAAATAATATTTTGCTTTTAATAAATAATGAGAACAGAAAAAAAAGTAAAAAACAATGGACTTGAAGCTAAGTAAATTTTATTGGATGATTGGATATAATTCTCCAATGATATCTACTAAAACACAAATTGTTAAATTATAAAACTATCTCAAAACATGAACCTAGATGGAATCCAGTTATGTATGGTGCGGGGACAATAATTCTAAAATTGAAATATTACAAGGATTCTAGTTGAAGTATTATAGGACTAATAGTGCACCATGGTTAATAGATACGATATTTTATATCAAGACGTACAGGTAAAATCAATAAAAGAGGTAAACAGAAGCTCAAATAGTTATAATATACTCAACTATCACCCAAATAGTTTAGAAAATAACTTGCGAAATAAATGAAAAACAAAAAACTGTGTTGGTTGTTTTAAATGTCACAATATTCTTCAGCTATCAACAGATTATAATAAGAAATTGACAAAGATTTAGCTGTATAAATCAGATGGTGATGGATAGTTAATTATTGGGTTTTGTCATCCGCTAGCCATTAGATTTTGCTACAACAAATAACAAACATATATCAACTAGTAAATATCGCATTTAGAAAAAAAAAATGTAAAAATAAATTTATATATGTAAATATGTCATTTCTATATTTATGATGAAACATTACGAAAATAATATAATTAAGTTTGCAAAACTATTAGCAAAAACTTAATGTACCATTTATATTACAGGACAAAATCTAAGCTTACATGTAAATCTGATAAGAATTCGACGTGGAAACAGAATCTGATATTAAATTTAATCGGTAGAGCAAAATAGAGACTCATCCTATTTTCACTAGATTTTTGAACTCTTCTTCAAACCATTGTGCATAAGAATGCTCATTATAGGTTGGGTGATTAGAAATGGAAAGTTACAAACAAAGCAGAGAAAACAGTTTAGAAATAAATATGATAAAAATTAGATGGATTTGCAAAGTATTCAGAAAATCAGTTGAATCTATTTAACATCCCCTATTGAAGAATCAGTTCTTCTTATTAAATTTAAAGGAAAACATGTACGCAAAAGAATTATGCACCTTGAAATAGAGTTGACGAAGCTTTTTAAAGTCACTTTGTTGTCACACAGAAAAAAAGATTAGTTATTCCACTTAAAGAAATAGTACAATTCACCTAAAAAAAGTGGTTGAATTTCAGCCTACTATTTTAATTATAGTTGCTTTTACTATTTTAAATTAGTTGGTTTGATCTTAAAAGTTTAGTTAAAAGAATTGGAAATTTATCTACTCTTTCAGGTGTTTTTTTTTTTGTTTCTTACAAAAAAATAAAAAACAACTATTGCATTTAGGTAAATTGAATAGCTGTTTGCCTAATAGTTTAGGTAAAAAAATTCAAAGTTACTAATATATAAGGTAATTTCAACGGCTCTGTTACCTAATTATTTAGTTAAAATCGAGTAAAATGGACTACCATATTAGATAAATTTCGTAAATTCTGATTGTCGATTAAAAAATGGTAATTTTGAATGATAAAAACTTCTACATATCATAAACAATAGGTGAGTCTAGTCACATAACCACAATAGTCCATTTGTGGCTACAGTGAAGTGGGCCCTGAGCCCTTTTCCATATATGATGCCAAACATCATCCATTATACCTATATTTAAAAATTTAAATGAAATTAATTAAGATTTATTTATAATATTTGTTTTATTTAATTATTCAATAGTACATGTATTATTACAGTTAAATATTAAATTTTTTTGATTGCACACTACTAATAATATATATACACATTTATGCATAAAGAAATTTAATTTTAATTACTTTCTATTTATTTAACATAATTATTTATCATAGTTTTATCACTGGATAATTTACATTTGAATTTTTACTTAAACAAATTTCGAATTATTCACAAACATAATATTTATCTATTATATATACAAAAACCTTTTTTAACGCATTCTATATTTTCAAATGCAGATGCATCAAAAGGCTCATTAACAGTTAAGTAGTTTATATTTCTTTTTTACTTATATTAATTAAATTTATAAATTCGGTTTGAAGTTTAGTAGCAGCATCAGCTTTCTTAAGTAGTTGAGATGCAAAATTTAATTGAATCTGGACAGGTCAACTGAGATTTATGTTTTTTCTTGATGTAATAGAACTAGCACATGATTTTAACTCTTTGATGAAATTAAATTATGAAATATTCATATTCATTTTTTAAATTTAATTACCTTTTCTTTTTTAGAAATTATATATATATTTTTTTTTTAAATAAAAAAAAAACAACCCTGTAACTATAATTTTTTTATATATTTGAAGCCAATTTTATTCATATACCAAAAAGCTAATTGGATGCAGTAACAGAAAGAAATAAATATATTTTTTCTTTTTCTAAATATTATATTCAACTACTTTAAATTATACGATTTAACTAAAGAAAAAATTCGAAAAAACTAAAAAAATTTATAAAAGTACAAATTTTTTTTTCCTAAATAATTATCCTAAAGTGAAATTAACTAATTTGTTTTAGTTGAAAACACTAATCTATTTTTTTCTGTGCAGTTTTTTCATCTTCTATACTCCCCTATGGATTCATTATATTATGTTGTGATTAAGTCTTTCTTAATAAAAATCTACAACTTATTCTTTATGGTGGGTTAGCACTTCATTTGATTGCTGTTCCACAATCTTTAAAATATATATTCAATATACATGAATGGCTCATACCTGATCAGCAGAGGGTTTCAACTATTTAGCTAGATAATTACTAAATTTATGTGGCCACTTGGGGAACAAAGAAGCTTAACATGATTTTTCAACTCAATGCGATACTGTGCGATACTTTTGAATTCCCTTCATGTTATGCTCATATGAAAATCTCCAAGTTTACAGTATTTTCATCAAGAATTTATTGAACGATATTTTGTACAGGATGACCTTAAAGTTTGACTGATCCATTTCTACCTTATTGTCCTTCTTGTTTCTTCTACTGCTAGCTTTTGATTCATTATTTTGATCAATTCTGTTTTGCATTAATCCTTTTTGTGCATTATATTTTTATAACAAACACATTGGACTCAGGTTTTCACGAAGTCTTAGATTTTGGTATTAAGCTCCTCTGTTAGTAACCATTATGTTTCACAACTGAACAAATTTGAATATTAATAAATATCTTAATCATTGTTTTCTCATGATATGGAAAAACTAGGTTTATCCTATTATATTTTAAATATAATAACTGGGACCGTATATCTACTATTGTAAAAAATTCTATATTAAAACTTCTGAATATTTAAAAAAACTTTTTTTATTTAATTCAATGATTTTGCACAATTCAAAGTTTTTTGAATTTTTTAAAAATTATTTCCAGGTTATTTCTAGTTATTAATTTTAGCTATTTCCAGGAAATTAAAAAAAAATTGTAATTTTGTAATTCAGAATTAGGTCCACAACCCATAATAACGTTTTTACTTGTTGTATGTATATAATTAGGTACCATTTACGCTTCAGACAAAATATAAGATTAAACATAAATGTGACGGAAAACTGCAGACGTGTAAACAATATCTGGCATTAGATTTAAATGGTCATCAGATTTTGTATAATTTTATATTTTGTCTGAGTCGTAAATGCGATTCCTTACAATGCTATCAAAGTGGTAAATAATTTTTAATTTTAGTGTCAGTTATAATGTGTCACAATGAACCTTACTGGAGCCACTACTACCTACCATAATGTAAAATATGGATGATATTACAGATCTTGCACCTTTATATTCAATTTGTTGGTTAGCTCGCACATCCTAAAGTTACATATACTTTCCCTTCAATTCGGAAATTTTTCTTACACAAAACTAAAAATTTGGGTCTGGCAGGTTTTATTTTATTTTATTTTTATCAATTAATTTTTCTCATCACTAAAGCTTTACCCGCTCCTACGTTGTTATAATAATAATGTCCCAACGACAAATTACCCCTCCCGTGCCGCGCACGCGGAGAGTCTCCGTTCTTATTATTATTGTTATTTAGCATATGACTAGGAGTGTCGTATACAAGGTCATTACAGTGCTTGGAAGAATAAATCTCTTCTATTAAAAGTTTAGAATGATTTTAATAAATTAAATTATTCAGTATGTAATACTGGGACGAGCATACACTCAATAAACTTTCATTAATTAAACTTTAATATTTATTATTATATTTTAATTTTATTCAAAAAAGAATACAAGCACGTGATAGTCCTTAATGAAGAATGTGTTAGTAAGGAGAAAATTGGGTCAGGAAATGCTTAAAACAAGTATGCAAAACAAAAAAAAAAATGGGAATTAGTAACCACGATTAAGGAAATTAGTAACTAGTAATAAATTGATAGAATACTAAAAACGGCAACAAAAATAAAATTCATAAACGGAAAAAAGGGTTAAAAATCTAGTAACTTTGATTTGCCTTCCAACATGTCAAGGCAAATCAAAGAACAAAAATCAATAAGCAATATGCTCACAAGTCAAAAGTTGAAGCAATTTAAAATCTTGAATCAATTAAAAAATTATATCATAGATTTAGACTATCTTCCAACATGTCAAGATAGGCTAAATCAAAATTTTGCAATTTTAAATTATGCCGAAGAAGCATTAGTCAATTTATTTAGGTATATAAACTAAAGAAATAAAAAAAAAAACAAGCAAAAGAAAAAAGAAAATAATAAAAATATACATACATATATAAAAATACAACACATGCAAAACGCAATTAGTCAAAGACACAAAAATAAAAATAATAATAATGAAAATAAATATAATGTATATCCACTTATTTATACATATTAAAAGTATGAAATACTACTGATTCAACGTGAGCAACTACGTATGCTACATGTATTACATGTCCTTCAAAAACTTATGACCTGTTTGAATAAAGCAGATTCTTTAGTTTGGACTTACTAATGTGAAAATCGAAGACATTAGAGTTATTGTTTACGTTACGCAACATTCTTGTAATTGGCTCATTCTTTCCATAATCCGTGCGATGAAACTTTAAACGAAAGAGGGCAGAATGCCTAAGAGAACGAAAGTTGATATTGAAGTTTATTCGATCTAAAATACCAACCGAGTCAACTGCACCTGAGAGAATTTGGTGAACAAATATAATATCAGCTACTTCACGACGATTAAAGAGACTTTGCAGACCTAGAAGTTTAAGGCGGTCTCTGTAAGGGGGTAAGTTATATGGGTCTGTCCATGAAAGACCACGAAGAGCGAAACAAACGAATCTACGTTAAACAGATTCAATCCTGTCTATGTGAACTTGATCAAAAGGTGACCATACCTGAGACGCGTATTCAAGTAATAGTCTTACCATAGTCAAATATAAAGCTTTGGTGACATGTGGGTCGGAAAATTCTTTTGACCATCTTTTGATAAACCCAAGAGCTGAATTAGCTCTACTGACAATATTATCTACATGAGATCTGAAATTTACTTCGGTGTCTAATAGAATACCTAAGTCTTTAGTGGATGTGACATTAGAGATAATAACGCCGTTAATACTATAATAACGCGCTGATATTGCCGTTTTCCGGGAAAAGCTGATGCTTTGGCATTTGCTAGCGTTAAGTGCTAGGTTATTATTATAACCCCAAATAGCGAAATTATTAACGTCACTCTGAAGAAGATGAGATTCACGCGGAGATGTGATTTGTTTAAATATTTTCATATCGTCAGCGTACACTAGAATGTGAGAATTTTTTATAATATTATGTACATCGTTTGTGGTTAAGATAAAGATCAAAGGGCGTAAGTGGCTACCTTGTGGAACACCCACTGAAAAAAGAAATAGGAATGGTTGTCGCTTTTTATATACAATTTTTTCTATTTTTATAACAACAAGCGGTATAGTGAACATTTTTAATAATTATTCCTATACTTTTTTTGTAAATTACCACCCGTTTTTAGAACAATAACTATATATGTTTTTATAAAAATTCCCAATTTTATAGTAGTTTTTCTTATTTTTTTAATAACATTTCATAAAAGTATACGACTTTATTGGAAAACGTATAAAAAATGTAGGAATTAGACCCAGAAAATTTAGAATAGTTCTCAAAAATTGTTAAAAAATATTGAAAATATACCAATAAAATAATAGTTATTGTTTTAGTTGTAGAATGTTTCTTACAAAATTACGAATATTGTTTTAAAAAATGAGAAAAACTGATCACAAATATGAGAAACGGTACTAAAATTATTGTAATGTTTCCTAAAAAATAGGAAAATTGAGTGAAAAAAATGAGAAAAACTGATCATAAACATAGGAAACGTTACTATAATTATAGCCATGTTTCCTACAAAATTGGAATATTGACTGAAAAAAATATGGAAAATTCCTATAATTTCAGGAAGCTTTACTATACTTTAAGCCATTATTGCTCTCATATTTATAGGAACTTTTGAATAAGAACGTACTAAATAAAAACACCAAAAATATTATTTTCAAGAAAAGAAATTTATTTTATGATTTTTTTAGTTATTTAATTTTTGTTTATTTAAATATACTAATGAACTAATAATATAAATGATTCAATATTTTTATAATTATTTATAATTTTTTCTTTAATTTTTTCTATAACATAATTCTTCTTTTCACTTCTAACATGTTGATGTAACTTTCAAATATTTTTATGTAATTTTTTTTACATCTAGTTATTTATTATATCCACAAGATAGTCAAGCTATAATTATTTAAATTATTAAATTATATTTTTTAAGCAACTAGTTTATTTATACTTACATTAATGAACATAAAAAATTATTGATGGGCTTCGGTTTTGTTTAATTTATAACGATTTCTCTTCGCACTTTCTGGCTTTTCCTGTACAGTTTTGTATACCGATGAAGCTAATAAAAAGGGAAGAACAGCAAAACCCGCAACTGGTCCTTCTTATAATCTTATATACAAATACAAGTATGGACAAAAAATATTTCTTTGATCCGAATAAGTTGATTCAACCTACAGAATAATAAAGTGGATAAAATTTAAAATAAAATTTCTTATAAACTTGTGTTAATATTGCAGAGTTTTACTGATGAAAGTTTAGAAACCTATGAATATAATTTTTTTAAATTGCTTACCTTGGAAATCATCCACAAGTTCGATCATGTTCCACTCAATTAATTTAAAAAAAAATCACTTACGTAATGAAAATATATCACTATAAAATGTACTTCACAAATAAAACAACGCCCAGCCTATAAGGTTACGTGAAACTAAATTTTCTGCAACAAATTTCGTATTTATTATATTTTTAACATTATTTGTCCAAAATATAAGACCTATTACAATATTTATTAGAAGTTTTACTTTTGAGAGAAAAATTTTCCTTATTATGATAAATAACTTCTTTTAATATTTTGAGAAAAAATAGCAGTTTAGCTTAGATATTCTACAAATAGTTTGTAGTAAATTTTCTTATATAAAATATAATAGTTATTATAATTGTTTTTACATTTTCATAAAAAAGTATGAGATATTGTTATTTATTTTCTAAAAATTCCTATAATTTGTTAGGAATTTATCTCACATATTTGTGTTTAATATTTTAAAAATATCTCAATAAAATAATAAGTTATCTAAATTAAATTGGAGGTATCACAATAAAAAAACGTATAGAATCCTATATAAATTACCACTACCATTATTTTTATAACAAAATTATTGTAAATTTTCCTATTAATTTGGTATTATTTTTTTTGTAAAATTTATTATTTAAACTGGAATTAGTGCAATATACAATAACAAAATTTGCTATTTTTCTAGTTAAATATCCAACAGATTTAAGGAAAATTACCAAGCGATTAAATTATTAATGACTTTGTAAACCTTACTAAAAAAATAGACAATAATCTAAAAATAATAAGAACTTGACTCAAAAAAATTGTAAAATTTACAAAAATATCGCTTCTTGTAAAAATAGGAAAATTTATTAACCATTTTTTTTTCAGTGCCCGATTTAACAGTGAAGGGATAAGTTATCTGCAGTACTACCAACGGACGCTATTTACATCCGCTTCTGTGAAATACAAAAAATGCGGTAATGCTACGGTAAATGTTATTTCAAGATGAAAATATTCAATGAATATTTTTTTTATACCTACTATATGAGTTTTCGTGATGTTTTCTTTTTATATTTTAAATTTCGTTATTTGTTTTGTAATATGAAGTTCATTAATAATTTTATGTATGTACATCTTATAAAATGTATGTTTGTGTAATTTTTAATTATAATTACGAGATTTAGATTCGCTTTATTATACTATACATATAAATTTTTGTTTATTTTTGAAATAAAAATGTACCTAGCTAAATTATTTGTTAAAATGGAAAATAACGTAAGTAAATGGGATTATTTAATTTATTATTCCTCAGTTATTTCATAAGGCTTTTAAAATGACAGTTTAAAGGGCATAAAGTACACTGTAACAAATTGTTTTTATTTTTTTACTAGTTCAAAAATTAAATGCACAAATTATTTAAGCAATTAAATTTGAGTCTTTGAGAGATAAAATAAAAAAATAGTTAAACCGATGACTACAAGGATTATGGGTACATACAATGTGCAGCTTGTACATAATATGAAATCGTATAATTTTGTGTTGATAAACTGTAGATATTACAAAATAATTTACAAGTATAAAATATAAAATTCCATATATATTTTAATATATATTAAAATATATATAGAAAAGTCAAGTCGAAAATTATTTTTTCAATTACATAGGAGAAATAATTACTATGTTAATTTAAATTTAACTTTTATATACTTCTCTATATATTTAAAATGGATATGTTTGTTTGTAACGGGTAAACTCAAGAACGATTGTACCAACTTATGGACAAAACTCATACGTTCGTTATTTGAAAGATGAAAATGGTTTATAACATACCTATAATGCTATCAAATGACATCAAGTTCTGGTAGCTGCCATACAATTCCTAACACTCATCCAGAATATTTCAAGAGTAAATAGTTTTACAGACCTGAAAATTGATATCACAAAGTGCTCTTTGAAAAGTAAGTAAACATAATTTTTACGGTTTTCCAAAATTTGGATTTCATATTCAAATACGTCCGGTTCAGCTGCCATACAGAATCTAATGGTACACATAAAGAATTTCTATATAACTACATTGTTATTTTATGAAGTCAAGTTTTTTTCGTTTATTTTATTGATAACTAAATGAATTATACTTAAAAGTGTTTCATCGTCTTATGAGGCATTGCAAAAACATTAAGTCAATACAATTTTCGAATTCCTTCTTATCAATTAAAATAAAAATTATAAAATTTACTAAAAATGTTTAATATCCAAAGATTATGCAATTAAATTTTATCTTATAATTATTTCTAAGAAACCAGGTGAAATTAGATATTCTTTTAATTCGTTTTTAAATGTATTACGTAAGCTCTTTATCCTTAAGGGGAGAGTGTTATACAGCATTGATCAAAAACTTGAAATTCTTTGAGCTATTTGTAATAAACCGGCTAGCTTCAAATCTAATATCGTAATATGTTAAATATATAACCCTGTCTTTGATAATTCAATTGTGATGAAATAGAACCTGATTTTACCTTAGATCTTAAAAACTGTAAACACTTGTTGAAACTAATAAATACCTCTAATTGGTATTAGAATATTATTTTCTGAATATAACCAGGCATGACAATTTATATTTTTATTATAAAGCATGAAATGAATTAATTTTGTAATTTCCCATGTCATTATATTTAATCTGTAAATTGAAAAAAGTATGATACAAATATTTTGAACCATTTTGAACCATTTCACAACCTATTTTCATTATTCTTTTAAATGATTGATATTTAGAAGGAAACGGATCGAAATAAACTATTCAATTAGAAATTTTAATTTAAATTTTTATCTAATATACAAGTATTAACTGGGGTTGAAATTAAATAAAATATATTAAATTACTAGTCGCAACTCACCCATATCGCTGAAAAATAAGCCGATATGGACTTACGGAATCCATCTGTGATGCTAGTAGTCAGAAATTTTAATATTGAGATATTACAGCGACTCCAATCAAAAGTATTATGACTAATAGCACGCGCACCATGTTTCGTAAGTAACGATATTTTACATCAAGATCTACAGATGAAAACCATAAAGGAGTGCAAGCTGGAAATACCAAACAAAACTAATGCAAATACTCTAGCAAACAAGTTTTGGCTTCAAATGGTGATAGTCGACTTAAGCTTCAGAAGAATCTGCAACTATACCCAAGATATAGTAACAGATTAGATTGTCATGGATGACTTTTTTATTGGATTTTTCATCCGCAAATCATTATAAGTTGCTTACGTAAAAAACAAAAAATCATGCAAGCTACTGAATGTCTCCATTAGAGACAGCTTGTACAGTTTACAAGGAAAATATAAAAAAAGTGCACACATACCTTTTAACATAGAAAAAAATTTATTTATTAAATTGCCGCAACTCACCAATGTACAGAGTTTCTTCTTTTCCTCCTCAGAAATAAATTTAAACTTAATGTTTCTTTTTTTAAATAAATCATTACATATGCGGTTGTTGTCTAAGATAATTCAATAGACAAAAATTACATGATGGTACAAAGAATAAATTAAAATGATGGAAAACAATTCATAATGAAAGTGAGTACGATTTTTTTTTTTATCAAACTTCCTCGAATTTCGAATTTGTACATGCTTTAATACGTTTGCAACATACACCTGTACAAACGAACAAAACGTAATGAACAAATTAGAAACCTAATTAAACATTAACGTGAAAGTTTAACACAAAAACAAAGGCAAACACGTTGGGTGGTGCAGTAGGTAGCTCACCTGACTTCCAACCACCCAAAGGTCTCAGATTCGATATTCGATGAAAGCTTGTTAACAACAGGAAGTATAAAATAAAATTCTATGTACATAAAAACGATAGTTTTTCTTTGATAACTACATAATTAACTAATTTCTGGAAGTAATAAATTTCTTGAATAGTGAATTTTTGATCTAGTCTATGGTTATCCGCGCTGTTGTGATGCCAAGGAAAATTTAAAATTATTTTGAACTATTTACAGTTTTTTCAACACAGTTAGCGAAACCTGACAGCTATAAAATATTTATTTATTATCTGTTTATATGCATATTAATGTGCAGATAAAAATTTCAGGCCTTTTTGCCTTTCAAGGTGTCAGATATTATTATTTTTTTGACAAAGAATACTAAAACTAGGTCGAAGTAGGTACAACATTTTGTTTTATTGGGAATCGAATATGGGATTTTTCGGTGGAAAGTTAGTCGCCACTCAACGTGTATGGGATAATTTTTCCATAAGTTTTCAAAATTCCAACTTTTTTTTTTATGTTCTTGACAGTAACTTGGGTAGGATCTTCATTTTCTCGTGCTGAATTAAGTACGGTACTGCAAGTTTATACTACAATATTTCGAGCATTTATTTATCAAATTTCCTACATGTTACGACATTTATCAAACTAAGCCTTCTGAAATAGAATGGCTCCATTTTATTTAATTTGTCACCAGATTATACTCTCAATTATTTTTTGTCATTTATTTTATCCCAATGACAAAGGGTGCTGGACCAGGTCGGAAATCTCATAAAGCATTTGTTTTTTGCTCTATATCGGGAATCGAACCTGAAACCTTTCGATTGAAAAACATGCGCTCTACCTACTGCGCCACCCAGCGACTAATGTACATTATACATTAATGTTTCATAGTGTAAACCTCAAAACTATAAAAAAAATGTACAATCATTTGATATTATGTGCTCCAAGATCACAATTTTCTCGACAATAAAATTTCTCTTTAACCCTTCCTACGCATATACATATTTGTAATTTCTATGGGTTGGGTACCTACTTACCTATGCTAAAATGGTGCACAGGCAGCTGGATTGTTATCCTATTATTTTATCAATATAAGAATAAAAATGAAAATAAAAGAAATAAATAAATTTACTTAAACTCTGTATGTAATATCAAATTAATAACAACATTTAAATTTATAATCAGTACCCACATAATATAAAAGCTCTTCAACCTCTACATTTCATCTTTTGCATCATTACTTTCATTACATTTTTTTTTATTTTTTTTTTTCAGTTTAATTGAAATTAATAAATTAAATTTAAAAAGCATTTAAACTCAACTGACGCACTCTGACCAACAAAAAAAAAAAACAATATTCTATGAAACCATAACGGTAAATTTTTTCCAATTAATCCTTCATCGGATCATTTGTTTTTGATAATGCGATGGAATTTAATATGAAAAAATTGGATAACTATTAAATCATCATCAATTTGGAAAATAAAAGAATATTTGGATGTCATTTTTATTTGCTGTTTTGTTTGTTCTTTTTTTGTTATTGAATAAAGGTAATAAATATAATTTTAATATGAGCTATCAGACATTATAATTATTAAAATGGACATGAGACCACAAAAATATGAAGTGTCAAATTATTTAAAAAAGAAGTTTTAATTCTTGTGAATATTTAACTGATTAAAAAAATCAGTTCAAAAAATCAATCGCTCCAGGAACTGTTTCAATCCTGTTATAGATCTATTTATTTATTATACCCCTTTTATACTGCGTAATAATTAATATTTCGATTTTCGAAAATTATTTTATTGTATTATTATTTATTTATTCATTTGGTTATCCTATCCATCCATTTTGTTTATATTTTACATTTGATATTTACCGTTACAGTTACAGTTTTTATTAGTCAATTTTCCACAGTTTTTGAATTTATTAAGATCGTTTTCTCTATTTAATACATTAGGTAATTCATTAAATATTTTTAATCCATTATATAGGTAACATGTTTTTGGTTCTTCTGTCTATAAAAAAGTTTAACTTGAAATTAAATAAATTTTATAAATTATAGCTATGTACCTCTCTTATATAAACTGGTCAATCACAAGGTAAATATTTTAGATGTTAGTTATTTTTCATTTTATGTACTATTATCGGAACCTTCATTACGATTTACTTTATTAATAAGTTTAAAAATTACTGTCATAGCCTTGTTTTGTAACTTTTGAAGCCTAAACTTTTTGCTGCATTAGACATAATGTCGGCTTAGGGCTAATTTCGGACAAATGCCATTTTATATTGTTTTAAATATGTTTTCTAGTGTTTATGAGGGTAATCTTTCAGAATTTCTTATTGGATTTGTACTACATATTATGTCCAATAAGTTTTGACATAATGTCAGTTTTCGTACAAATTCACCTTTATTAAATATTGTTATTGTTTATTTTGGGCAATTCCTTGTTCTTCGGATTTGTCCGCCTGCCACGGACTACTCCATTTTCAATGGAATACATATTGTTTTGTTACCTATTTAAGCCTAATCCATTTATTGAATGACTATATTGTGTTCAACCTATTTAATATATCCGAACAAAAAAAAAACCATATCAGTGCTTATTTCGGGCAATTACATATAACTTCATCTATTAGCTATAACTATAAACATAGAATAGTCTGAAAATGAAACATTTTATTGTAATTTAATTTCGTACATCTCCATTTAACGATTGTGAAAATTAAAAATAAACTATAAAGAAAATCCGGTAAAACTATTTAGACTTTACTTAATCAAAAATGTTTTAATTATACTTAGAACAGCGTGAAAATTCGGTTAAGATTTCTATGTACAGAAAAATATTTCATGATCCTAAATACAATATCTTTTTACATAAGCCGGAGAAAGATATATGTGATAAGTGCTATTCGTTCAGCAGAGCAACAAGTTACCCATAATAATCATATAAGAAAAAAAATTCTTGAGTAGCTGAAAAGAATTTGGACAGATTAAATGTAGATGCAAAACATGCAATTATATGTTACGACTTGCGAAAATTGTGTGCCTTACCTTCAAAGCTTTAATTTTAAACATTTAATTTAACCGGTACCTACATCTTACAAGAAAATCCAAATATCACTTAATGTTTTATTTGGACTGAAGTCAATTCGAAACAATTACCCAAAAATTCGAGGCTGAACATTCCAACTGAATTAGACAAATATTTAAAAAATATAGAAATCCATAGTCCGAAATAGAATATAATGTAGTTTCACAGCTTCAAAAAATCGATTAGCAACACCTAAGAATTGATTTACTAATGCAATAACAGCTGTATACTACTATATCAAAAAAATAGTTGTCAGATGTTAAGAAATTACTGCCGTATTTGCTAGAAAACCGTCCGAAATTACTGTAAAATTTTATTAAAAATTAAGAACTAACATAGTATGTAATATGATTTTTATCTTTAAGTTATAAAAAGCTGTGAATTAAAAACCTGTACAATTTTTTTTAATTTTATTATATTCCATCATCTACATTGATCCTGTCGCTAATAGTGGGTGCATCAACAAACCTTCTCCACCGAACTTGGTTTTGGCAAGCTACTTGATTCCACTCCATATTTTTCCACATGTGCTTGCTTCATTCATTACTGTTTGGCAAAACGTTGCTTTTGGACGACCACGCTTTTTTTAACCCTGCGGACTCCATAGCTGCTTTTGCAGTCTCCTGTAGGTCGGCGAAGTGTTGCCAATCCATCTCCCTTTCCTAAATTTAGTCATTTCTCTGATTCCTTCAATTTTTGCTGGTTTCCACAGTTCCTTGTTGGGAATTTTCTAATCGGAGAATCCGTCTCAGAAATATTTTTAACAAATATCTGGATTCACGAGCTGCTCTTTTTTGTTGTTTTTCATGTTTCGCATTCATATATAAAAGAACTGAAAGAACGTTAGACTTGAAGAATTGAAGTTTCAGGTTTTTTGAGATGCTTGGAGATCTCCAAAAGTTTTTCAAAATACCATATACTGAGCGTACCTTTCTGATATATCTTTCAACATCCACGTAAATAATAAAATATAAAGAGATAATTGTAGTATAGTTTTCCAGCAGGATTATTATGTAGGGGATGATGATGATGACTATGAAGAACATCAGCTCTCTATGAAGAATATCGACAGTGAATTAGAAAAAGATGAGGGTTTTGGAAATGAATTAAGAAATTGGGCAATTCAGTTTAACATCAGACAACAAGAACTAAAAGTGTTGTTAGGAATATGTACTATTATAAATCTGATACTATTAATTATAATACATATTCTTATTAAAATTAACTTAATCTCGTTTATTTAATAAGCTAAAACAAATTTTTGAAATAAACACAAATTTTATTTATTTAGTCTTGTAAGCAAAACAAAATGCTATTGTAAAAGAAATAATACTCTCATAATTAGAGTGATTATCTCATAACAAGACTTCTGATCTCATAAGAAGAGTAACACTCTTCTTGTGAGAGTAATTATCTCATAACAAGAGTTCTTATCTCATAAGAAGAGTATCTCATAACAAGAGTTCTTATCTCATAAGAAGAGTATCTCATAACAAGAGTTCTTATCTCATAAGAAGAGTATCTCATAACAAGAGTAATACTCTTCTTATGAGAGTAATATTATATCATAAAAAGAGTTCTGATCTTATAAGAAAACTAAACCAACAGCGGGCATTATACGGAGTGTTTTTTTATTTTTCTCCATATTAACCCTTACGTCGCTAAGTAATTTTTTTAAATAAAAATATATATCACTTTTATTCAATTTTATGGTTCAACGTTCAGACGTCCATGTAAATTTAATAAAAAAATTATCCAAGTACTGGTCAAAATTATATTATATGTATAGGTATTATTATCATCACCATTTATTTGGAAAAAATTGGTTAATTATAAATTAATTTCAAAAATTTTTCAATAAATTTCAAAAGTTTTGTATTTTGCGTTATGCAACATTATTATAATTTTTATGTATAGGTATGTATGTAATTAAAAGAATTTTAAATTTCTATAAAAAGAACTCTCTCCGTCGAACAGTTTTTTAAAAATCATTTACTAATTTATTAGTACACCTTCTTTAAATTTTCCAAATAAAAATACTCGAAAAAATTTTTAGTAAAAAATTACAGTCCCGTACTTAAATCAAGCACGAAAAGGTATCTAAGTTACTGTAAACATTAAAAAGAAAAACAAAAGAAAAAAATATTATTTATCTAAATGCAACAGGGTTCTTATATAAGTTAATAAAAATAGTTTCTAAAAAAACTAAATTATTTTGACTTAATATAAGGAAAAGGTAGCAAGGGCATGGTAATTAGGAAGTATTTTGTTTTTTCAAACCATATACTAAACCATAGATTATTTTTAAAAGTATCAGTCTATTGAAATCCCTGTTCTGCTAAAAACGTTAAAATGGGCTTTAACTTGAATTATAATTAATAAATAGGGGTTTCTAGTATTATATTTACTTTTATACTTAATTTTACTCAAATTTATTTAGTCAACTATTTTCAGATATATGGGTACAAATAGCATTATACCCGAAAGGGTTAAAAAAAAATTATTAAAATTATTTAAATTTTGATTATTTTTGGAGCGCATTGCTTTTTTTTGAGGTAAAATGCCTACTTTTATCAATAAAATTTCAATGCCAGGTAAATTTTGGTTATTATTGATGAAAAATTTATTTTAATTTCCTATAATTTTATTTCATTTAATATTTTATTTTAGTTTAATATTTAATATATACATACTTACTTATTATCACACATACATCAAATTAAACATAAACTTTATTTAACTCAACTCTCCATAATTATTCTAAAAAAATGAAACCAATGCATTTATATTAATATGTTTCTACCTCTTTCTGACAATCAGACTCATAATGAGAGTTAAGCACTCATAATAAGAGTTTCTCAATACTCTCGTATGAGACTTCTCATATGAGACTCATATGATACTCCCTTATGAGACTTTTACTCTCATAAACGGTGCCCTTTTACTGTCATGACGATCGTATAATACACTCATAGCATTCTACACTAGTAAAATTATGAGAGTAATACTCTTGGCTTAATTCTCATAGAACTCTACTAGAGCCTTATGAGAGGAATTTTGTTACTTGGGTGAGCACACTATAGCTAGCAATAATGGTCCACATAAAATCATGTTGTAAGCTAAAAAAGCTTGTTTGAAGTATAATAAAATCCTAAACACAAAATACCAAATTACAAAATCCTAAATTGGAAAATCTTATTCTCGTACATTAAAGGGGTTGAGTACAACATTCCAAAAACAAAATGTCATTTCCATAATTTCATTTATACAATTCCAAAAAAAAAAAAATAACAAAAATTGAATTTAATTGTTGTTGTAAGCCGGAGGATCATAAATGAATTTCCAAAGCCAGTTGTTTGCCATCTTGAAATTTTCTCACTGTGTAAGGATGGGCTTTGTCGCTCCTTTTTATTCGAGTTGAAACTATTTATAAGAGAAGGCAATATTAATATATTGCTTTAATTTATACTGAGCATGCGGATTATCTTAAGGCAGTGAATATGAAAGTAATCCTATTGTTGTAGATGATCAAGAAATTACATCTGGGTCGGCTATAATACGAATATCAAGATTTCCGGGTCGGAATCTCAACCCCAAGTGTCTGAACCATATCTTACATCTTGGATATATATATAAATATTTTACAGATATTAAGGAGTTGCAATGGTGAGAAGACATCTTAACATCGACTTAAATAGCCACTTGGCCGCTGATTTCATATATCAAGAATATAGTTATTTCTCGTAATTTTTTGATTCACATGCATACTTAGGATTTTTTAGTCTATATGAAATTTTCAGAGTAACGTCTTGCGATGATAGATTAAATTCAAATTTTAGAAATTTGCGTGAAATTAAAAAGTTTTGAGTTTTTGAAGAGTTAAAAAACTCTTTTTTTGTCATGTTCACCACTATTCGACTTCTATTTCCTAACTTGGATATTTATAGTAAGTACTGATTCTACAGATAAAATTAAACGATGCTACCAAATTAATGTTATATATAAAGCTATGGATTGAATTGAAGGTTATTTGAAGTGAGTCATTGTTGTCAATAAAGAAGCCGTGCAAAAAACGAACCCTTGAGGAACATCAGTATTTATGTGCATTTTTGAGATGTGAGACCGTCGATTTGAACGATTTGGAAAAATGCATGCAGTCCATTTAGAAAATACAAAATGTATTTATAGAAAATATTTAATTTTAAACTTAACTTAAGAGCTTAGGTCCAGGTTAGTTTGGCATTTTACTATTCAAACCGAGGACCATACTCAATCGAAAGCTTTGAAAATATTTAGAGCAAAAATAGCAAGTTTTCAAAATTACGTAAACTGATATTCATTTTTTTTCTGATATTCAGAATGTCAGATTCCCTCAAACTATTTGGAATGGTATTAAGTTTTTTCGGTAGACCGGATCGGTCTAAAGCCGTATTACATGTCAGTTAATGAAATAAATGCCTTTTCTCTGCAGTTTTCGAAAATTTCTCATTAGATTTTTCGTCAATTTGAATAGAACCGAAATTATAGCTGTATAAATTATGAAATCACTTTTGTAATTGGATAAAGAATTCAATTTTCCGCTGACTGGGATTTTGACCAATCGAAAAAGATTTAAAAAATGGATTTAGTTATTTAAGAAATTATTTTTTATATAATAAAATTGTAGTGTCGTATTTAATATGCGCAGTTTTATTTAAGTTGCTGACCAAAACGAAATATCAAAATAGTTAATTTGTCCAAATTTTCCCACAAAATTTGATACAGAAATTTTTCGGAACTATTGTCTTAATTAATAATGATAAAATATTACAGTTTTATAATGTTTAATATTTTTATTCGTAATCAAATTTACAAAATTAGAAAACATAATGTCCATTGTCAGTGATAAATTTTTAATACGAATTTGTGTGTACATATTATGTATATGTATATGTTATATAAACTAAATTTTAATCCTTTTTACTAAATAATATTTAAATTTATATTTTATGAATTTTCGAAGCGAAATATTTTGTTAATGAAATAAAAATGTTAAAATAAAATTCTATGAATGCTATATGACAGGTGATTAATTAAATGCCAACTCTTTTCTATGCTATTATAATTTTTTTTTGTTATTATTATTATTATTTTTGCTGTTGATTACTGTACAAAGGGTGGTGTTGTGGTGATAATAATTGGGATTTTATTATACAAAATACACTAGTTGGAAAATGAATTTTTAATGAAATTGAAATAATAATAAATTCCATTTAAATGCGACCAGGTAATTGTTTGCCTATCACATTTTGTTAGGTAGCATGTCATCAAGTGTATTAAGTAATTTAGTGATATTCTTGTGATTCTCCTGTTTGTGTCTATATATATATATATATATATAGACATGATATATATATGTATATTATGCATTATTATTATGTGTTTATAGAAATTTTAGATTATTTGTTTCGATTACGATTTTTCAATATTTAATTTTGTATTTGATTTTAGATTTATGCTTTTTTATTGTGTGGGTTACCACAAATAGTATACACTTAAAATAAATTTCAATAAAACGACTATAATGGTATATAACAAAATGAGAAAAAAAACTAAATAAAAAAGTATATTATGTAATCAGATAGTTGTTAAGGGGTTAATGATTTAAATTGAAATTAATTACTAAATAAAAATAGAGAGATTGAAAAAAAATATATATATATGTAGTAAGTATGTATTTATAAATTAGAAAGTAAATAAATTTAGAAAAAAATTAACGACGTACAATATTACTGTTGATTTTTATTTTTGAACGTTTAAGATAGTAATTAAATAAACATAACGTGTATTTTGATTCAATTATATTATAATCTATGTTATCTAATTATGGGATCTGAAATGATGTCTCATTTTGTAATAATTAGCAGGGTAATTAAATGTAAGTACAAATCATAATACAATAATTTAGAAGTCATTGTAGTGTCTTAATAATTCTATTACAAATTTATCCTAATAGATAAAAAATATATACAGCTATGGTCAGATAAATAGCACACAATTCCTTTTTTTTTATATTTCCGCCAAAATGTTTTATAGTTTTTTGAGTGTATTTTGGGTTAAATTCTTGCCTTCTTGGACGATGAACAAAATATCTCCCATCCGGTCTACATCAATTGGCCTTCGATTCGTCAGTCCAAAGAACATTTTTTCAAAAAGATATGTGATAACTTGATAAGTTTTCCCGCAAAGTTTAGTAGGTAGGCAGCTAGAGTTTCTTTCGACTTATGCGTTAATAAAAGTCTAGTAGGCACATTGGGTTTCTTTCGACTTATGCGTTTAAAGAGTTGATTTCTATTTAATGTTCTTCTAACTGTTCTAGCCAATATTTGACACCTCATTCTTGGCTCATTTCTGCCCTTATTTCCCTGGATGACTTAAATGGATCTAATTTATTTTTTCTCACTATTGTTCTATCTTGCAAAACAGTTGTTATTTTCTTCCTATTTGCTCGATTTCTGTTTTTATTTAGGTAAATAGGATTCTCTGCAACTAATTTACGAGCGTTAAATACCATTTTTCTCGAAAAATTTTCTAACTCTGCAATTTCAGAGTGAATAAAGTCTCATTCAAACCATTTAAAAATGCGTTTTGTTTTTCCAACCTTGCATGTGTACACATTTTTTTTTTAATTTCTTCAAAAGCCAAAAATAGAGTTTAAGCTTTATAAATTAAAACTTTTTAATCTTAATTGGATTTTAAGAACTGAAATTATTCACGTTTTAATTCAAACTAATTATAAACAATTCATTTGTGCTATTTAGTTGGCCAATCAATTTTATCATTCATTGAAAAAACCGTTAATATTATTTATATAACTATCAATAGGATACATTTCGTTGTTTTTGTAAATAATAAAGTACCATTTCAAGAAAAAATAAATGAATTCGCTTATTATTTTGGATGCATTTCTGCGGAAATGACCCAAAAATAAAAAAAAAATTAATTGTGTGCTATTTAACTGGCCATCGCTATATACCGGGTGTTCCAGAGCATGCGTATCAGCTTTTTAAGAGGGGAAGGAGCCGTTATTTTAAGATTTAGAAAAAAATTTGTTAACTAAATCGAGGGTGCTCTATCGATTAGGGGTATTTTCAACTTTCGGAAAGGACCGCTAATCGGTTTTTTAACATAAAAATCTCTGAAATTGGCCGAAATCGAGATTTTCAAATGGGAAGTGGTACCTACTTTTTAATGCAAATTCAGATTCTACATAAAAAAATCGATAATTTTTTTTCTAAAATTTAAAATAACGGCTCCTTCCCCTCTTAAAAAGCTGATACACCCGGACCGGTATCACCCGGTATATATATATATATATATAATATAATAATATGAATAATATGATTTAAAGAGTATGGAACTAAATGCTTTTACACATAGAAATGGGGTAGGCAATTGATTACATACAATAGTATATCTATTAATTTAAATATAGAAAACTATTACTTGTATCGTAGAGTCACTTCGCCTTCATTACAGCATAGTTCCATTTAATTTTCAGTGATAACCAAAGCTCTCAATTATTTTTTATCATTTATTTTACCCCAATGACGTACTGGATTATGTTGAAAAAGTCGTGTTTTAGTCTGTGTAATAAATCGAAACCGGGACCTTTCAGTTGAAAGGTAGGCGCTCTACTTATTGCGCCACCCAGTGTGTAATGTAATGCATATATGTAGGTATATAAAATATATAAAAAATAAGTGAATAAGCAAAATAAATAGTATAGCTATGGTGATCTCAAAAACTTGTTCAAAACTTCTTCAAACAATGGAAATAAACAATGGAAATCTTAATCAATCAAAAGTTGAAGAAATATCCTTGGTCCAAGCTTTTCAAAATGGATTGAAAGTTTTCTTTTAAATTGATCTGTCATAGTTTCAGTTGACGCTCCTGTTTCCGATCAACTTCCTATCAATGCTGGTGTTCCACAAGGCTTTTTCACCCACCATATTTTTCACTTTTATTAATGACCTTCTCAAATTAACTTTCAATCAAATCCATAGTTTTGCTGATTGCAGGACTCTATAGTAGCATCATATGATTTTCTTAAAAAAAACTAATGCTACAGCTTTCGCAGTCAACTCCAAAAGAGCAATGGTGGCCGGCACGCTCAATCACGACCTAGCCAAAATATAGCATATATATACGACATATAGCATATATATGCGCCAAAAACTGCTTTAAATTTTTTGGACAAAGTTTAAAACCGTTTTATAGGGGACATAAACGAAGGTCACCCACTATGGGGCTTATTATATCCTTTTAAAAATGATATCTGTTATTGTTATTATTGAAACAATATGATAAATTTTATTTATTAAAATAAAATAGTTTTTTTATTATTACTCTTACACCACTTGGTCATCGTCGTATTGTTGGAGCAATTACTCTATTTTATAGATATCCCCTTGTTCCGAGGAATTCAAATCACTTCTTCCTCCTCAAGTAATTTCATCGCATAACACGAGAGACATGAAGTGCTCACCCTTTCACAGTGAAAATACCGAGATGGTTTAAGTCCGGTTGTGGAAAGTATTTTATAGTTAGAATATCTCGAAAGTGGAATGGCGTCCCAATTGAAGTATTCCCAATGAGAGAATGATTTTTTTATTTATGATTTACAGATGTCGAAGATGAATATTAACAACATTGTTCGCTCTTTCCCACAAAACTTTTCTTCTTTCTTTTTCTTTCCATTTTCAAATAGTCAACGGTACGCAAGTACTCAAAGGTTCACAACCTAAGTGTTGGCTATAATATAAACAAAAAAAATTAGAATTTTAGACCGAAAGTGACGTCCTAGACATTATCTCAAGACAGATAAGCATTTTTGAGGACGAAAACCATATTCTAGTACAAATTCATAAATAAATATTTAAGATTAAGAGAAGGATTTTCTTTTTTATTTTTTTTGAATGAAAAGAAAATTTACTATTTATACCCTTCGAAAGAGTTCAAAGCTTTTCTTTTATGACGTAAAATTTATTTTATTTAAAAAACTTATTTCTAATAACAAAAAGAATATTTATTTTTAAATAACAAAAAAATAAGAAAAATAAAATAATTTTTCTAAGTTCTATTCAAAATCTAGAATTTTTAGCTAATCTAACCCTTCAATCAAAACCAATTATAACAAACAAAAAGCCTAAATATTATTTTAAGAAAATTTTTAACGTGTTTTTGTCAAATTTAAAATTTATATAATTTCCGTTCTAATTTTTTTATTTTATTTCCGCCTATTATATTTCCAGTATAATTAAAAGAAAAAAAATGCTTGTATTTTAATATAATTCAACGTAAAATGTACATAGATTATGTTCATATACTATATACGAATATATAGTATACATATGTACACGAGTGGAAGCAAATAACCTTGTAAAGTTTTAATTTTAAAGTTATTTTTGTATCCTGAAACTCCTTCGAGCGTTAAAAGAAAACGAAATTAATATCTACTTTTCCAAAAAAAAAAAAAAACCAAAAACAAATAACACAAAAATGAGAAAATATTCTGTTATTTTGTTTTTATTTTCGTATTATACTCATCAGGTATAGTATCTTTCTTTTTTAGTTCCTAAGTTTTTAAAACGGTCGAAAAGAGAAAACTATATGAAAAATATCGCAAATAACAAGGTTGGCGAGTGATAACGGGAAATCAAAAAAGGTCTAAAAGCAATAAAACATTTATTTGCAACATAACGTAAATTGCTTTAAATCCGCCTATATTTCGTCTCTCCAACGAAGGTTTGGTCTGCCCCGACGTCTTATACCATCGAGTCTGGATTCAAAGATTCTCTTGGCTAGAGCATTTTCGTCCATCCGCGCTAGATATCCGAGCAACTGTAGTTTCTTGACTTTAATTTTCGTTACTACGTCCACCATAGAGTACAGCTCATAGAGTTCGGCATTATATCTTATCCTCCAGACCCCATCGTCGTTTTTAGGACCATATATCCGACGAAGAATTTTCTTCTCGAAGACACAAAGTGTATCTTCACTTGCATTAGGCAGTGTTCATGATTCTCCTCCGTAAAGCAAAACCGGGAATATGAGCGTTTTATAGATTTGTACTTTGGTGTTTCGAGAGAGGAGCTTTGACCCGAGATGTTTTGACAAATCGAAGCAGCAACGGTTTGGAAGGGTTATTCTGCGCGGTACCTCCACATTGATGTCGTTTGTGGGATTAACACTGGTTCCAAGGTAGGTAAACTCCTGAACTACCTCGAAATTATATGTGCCGACAGAGATGTTTTGACCAATATGATGTTGAGAGGTCTTTTTATTTGTCGACAACATATATTTTGTGTTATCCTCATTTATTTTGAGACCCATTCGTTTCGCTTTTTCTTTAATCTGGGTAAAGGCCACAACGAAATATGCACTTATCCAAATTATTTGAAAAACTATCTATACTATGAAACGATTAAAACCGGAAAAATGCATAATTCTTATTGAATTTAAAAATGAACATGCAACAATCGAACAAATCTCCGATTTGATCATACTAAAAGCCTAGAGAGAAAAAAAATATTGCTACAACAATTTTGTTTTTGAATTATAGTAAAATTTTTCCTTTGATACCATACTCAGGTGTAGCCCATTGAAAAATCAATCGACTTCAATATAACCTATCTTTATGTTCTTCGCAGATTTGAGTTAAGCTTTTGATAGCGTACAACTAAATGATGCGGTCGAAATATTAAACAAGAAAAAGTAATCAACCACAGCTTAATAGGAGTGATTCAAGATTCGTATAGAAATAATAAAACAAAAATCAAATCAAATAACGGATACACCGCAGATGTCGCAACATCAACAGGTGTTAGATAAGATGATAGTTTCAGTCCAACTCTATTTAACTTTGATAAAATAATCAGAAATATAATTAATATTTCTTGGGGATATCGAATTGATGATAAGAACATTTTTTTTTATGTTCTTGATAGTAACTATGGCAGAATCACCTTTTCGAACTTAATTAAATGTGGAAAACAACTACTATTGTCAGAAACTAAGGTTTCTTAAATAGAATAGCACCATTTTTATTTAAGTTGTTATCAGATTATACTGTCAATTATTTTTTATTATTTAGTTTATCCCAATGACAAAGTGCACTCGATCGGGTCGAAAAACAATAAAGATTTTTTTTTTGTTTCATTGGGAATCAAACCTAGGACCTTTCGATTGAAAAACAGGCGATTTATTTACTGCACCACCCAGCGTTTGGTAAATGGTGAAACTGTCAAATTGTGCAACATGGAGGTATCCACAAGAAAAACCAAATCCATGACTACTTCGAAGGAATCGATTAGATTTAAAATGGACATGACATTCACAAGGGACCACGTAAATAGAATGGCAAAACATCGACTGGAGAAGGTATTGTGGCCAAAGCAATATCAAACGTCTACCTAAAATAACTTAGAAGAGATTGTATGAATGCTGCAAGTCATCATCACAAAAATGAGGATAAGAAAAAAAAAATAAAATAATCAGAAATATAATTCAAGAAGAAGAAGAAGTCAAGCTTTTGAAAAGGTATGTAATGAAAAAGAGTGCTGTAAAAAATTAAACACTTAATAAAAGAAAGTTAGGTAAAAATAAATGTTTTAAGGATTCATCAGTTTTTAATAAATAATAAGGATAACTTATTTATTAAATTATTTCCGCAGCATTACACTGTCTATTGCTAATAATTTTCTGATTAAGCATTAACACACTGACCTATATATTGGGCTTTATTCTGAGAAGCGAATCACTTTTTCGCTACGTACCGGTAGAGCATCACATTGCATCACATTTGGTATTCTGAGAAGCGAATCATACGATATTTTGCAAAACTGGCAGCATTGCTAATTAAAACTGTCAAATTAATTTTTTTTTGTTTTGACATTTTTTGTTTTAGTTTTTTGTTTGAAAGGTGAAATTAAGTGTAGTTAAATTAAAATTTTATAGCTATTAAAAAATGTTTTTCTTTATATTACGAAACAAAAACAATGTGTTCAATTATATTTGTTTTTTTGAATTCATTAAGTATTTCAGACTCTCGAAAGAAGCCTTTGCAATGATTATAAATAAATTAGACAATAATTTAAATCCTGCAATTGGTCTCAAATTTAATTCCTGCAAAACTCATTATAAAATTGGTTGGAACATTGCGCTTCCTTGCTGAAGGAAGTTATCAAAAAGACTTGGGGGACGAGTTTTTGGTAGGTTCAGCTACAAGCCGAATTGTGTCGAGAATATATAAAATTTCTTGAAACCGAAGAAGAAAAATTATCCATCAAATTGAGATTTTATAATAAATTTGGATTCCCAGAAATTATTGTATGTTGATGGAACACGTGTAAAAATCATTGCACCAACAAACATTCAAACTGCCTTCTATTTGTAACTTTTCTATAATTACAAATGTAAAATAATATTTAATAGTTATTTTTAAATATATATATATATATATAAATAAAATTAATTTACTTGAATTTTACGTTAATTATATATTTACTTTTTCTCATTCGCCATCTTTCACTATCTTTTTCTATAATGATATATTTATCGTTTTTTCTGACAGCGAGCAAAAAAAACGATTCTCGTAATACCACGAAAATCGAAACGTTGCGATAAAAACCGATCAGTATCGCTATTTCGCTTTGCAGAATACCAAAAATAAAATTTATCATATTTTTCATTACGTACCGAAAAATTCGCTTCTCAGATTAAGACCCATTATCATAAATGAAGTTATATTATAGAGAAGTACTGTAGGGTGACGTTTTAAACTCAGTCTTTAACCTTATTTACACTACTGACCTTCTCATAACATATGAGTATAAAAACCGACACATTTGAATTTTAACGGATGCAACATAGAACAAATAAAGTTCAACGATAGTTTTTCAGAAGGAAAATCAAAGTGGAATAAACTGAGTCTATATAGATATATAACGGTGTCGGGACAAAATTACATTAGACAAAATTACATAGAAACAAAATTTCATATTTAAAAAAATATATACATATTTAAATTTTTATAAAATCTAAAATTATTTGGTTTTGTAATGAAGGTATTTTTTTCTTAAAAAACTAATAACACTATTTCTTTTATTTGGTTAAACATGGTTTTATTACTTATATTTTATTATGATCTTATACTTTAAAATTTAATTAAGTCATATGAGATAATTTGTATATTGATTTTTTCTATATATATTTTGCATTAAAACCTTGTCGTCGGCAAAAACAATGTTTCAATAAATGAGTAGCAGGGGTTTGGGGGCACGAATTAACCAAATGTCACACAAACTTAGGTGGGGGGGGGGGGGGGTGGATTTGGAATACTATACTTATTTTTTGTTTTACTACTTCCAGAATTTTTTTATAATCTATATTTACTATAATTATATAATAAGCTCTTGGTCCACTTTTGTATTTAATTTATATATCTGACTTGCCGGAAAGTGATCATATAGTAACCTCCACTTTTGCCACAGATGACACTGCAATCTTAAGCTCTCACACAAACCCTCAGGTTGCATCCAGAGATTTACAAGAACACTTTACTGGTTGAAGAAGTGGAAAATGAAAATATATGAAAGCAAATGTATCCCTGTAACATTTACACTCAAAAAAAGGTCCACAGATAAACATAAATGGATTACCTGTACAGCAAGCAAATGATGTTAAATATCTCGGAGTACATCTTGATAGAAGGCTGACTTGGAAAAAACACATTTCAAGTAAAAGAGATCAACTCAAAATAAAGCTAAACACTTTATACTGATTAATTGGTAAACACTCAAAACTAAAATTGGACTATAAATTACTGATATATAATTCCTGGCTAAACTCCATCTGGTCATATGGGTGCCAACTATGGAGAAGTACTTCGAACTCAAATATGGAGTTAATACAAAGAATACAATCAAAAGTTCTAAGAGTTATAACAAAAGCTTCTTGGTATGTGAAAAATAGAAACTTGCACAAATACTTAAACATACCAACAGTAAAAGAAGAACTTGAAAAGGTCACAAACAACTATGCGACCAGACTGTCGTGTCATCGAAATTCATTGGCAAGAAACCTACTGAACATTCCAACTATCAGCAGACTAAAAACAAAGACTTTAGCTGTCTAGCAGAAAAATAATTTGTCTTATCTTTAATGTAAGACAATCCGTACACCAACCTTTATTTTAATACATCTCTTAAGGATAAAAACTTATTGTAATTTTCAAGTACGAAGAAAGATTCAGTAAATTCATAGACGGGGAAAAAAATATAATAAGCAAATATTTATGATATAATTTATTTATTTATTGATTTGCAGCATCGTTTTCCATCGGAGACCTGCCTTTGGATCCATTTATAATTTTTATTAATATTTCTTTTTTTTATGTCTTATAAATCACAAGTAGTTCTTTGTTTTAGTTTTCTCCTTTGATCTCCAGTTGTCATTAGGTTACGGGATAAATTGTTTGCATGGTAGCTGGTGCTATATGTAGCTATTACACTGGTGACGGGTTCATTGTTTAAGTCGTGTTTGATGAATTTATTTGGCACAAACCAAGAGGCATTAAGGAGTAATCTAATTACGAGTATCCTGATATTCAACTATAAGAGCGGTGTCGTCGGCAGAAGTTGATTGTATCTTGATTTTTTCAAATACAGGTAAAGTAAGTATTTCAATTTTATCTAAATGTTTCTATTAAATTACTCAAATAGTTAAAGTATTTCTTACTCACTTACTCAAAATATTTGAGTAATTTAATAGAGTAATATAGATAAAATTCAAATACTTAAACTTTGTTAAGTCAAATAGTACTAAGTCAATAATGGTTTTAATAAAGGAAAATATATTTATTAGATTATTTTAAATACTTTTACTCGAATACTACCCAGCTCTGCCTTAGAAGATGTAAAAATATCAATTGAAAATACCTATGCTTCCCAGAGATGTAACAACAAAAAAAACGTATTTAATAATATTGTATAAATTCATATAACATTCAAATGACTATCCTATAATAAGCACTATCCATCTAATATTTTTCATTCCCCGGTTCAAGGACGAAAAGAATAATTTTAATAATAATAATTTTTCCCTGAATGAAAAGAAAAACCTACAGAACTGAATTTGAAAAAAAAAAACAAAAACAAAAAGACACACATAAATACATACAGACAAAACTCAATTGCTAACATTTCCGAAATAAAACAAAATTTTACCGTCGAGAATTTTTGATAGAAGAGCCTTTAAGGTACAAAACGAAATTTGTTTGGTTTTTATTTGTTTTTTGTTTTTCTTTCTTTTTTTTATTGTTTTTTCATATCAATTTGATTATTCATTCACCTTAAAGCATTCTCAAAAAAAAAAAAAAAAAAAAAATATTTTTGGATCATTAGAAAAAGCAAGAAGAAAATAGAAATATTTTTTGTTGCATTGGTTTTTCTTCTTTTTTTTATTATATTTGATTTTTTATTTTTTTCCTCTAATTTCAACTTAAAAAAGGATAAAAAAAAAGTTTGTTATTTAGAAAGGATATCATTCTGTTATTGTAACAATTCTATATAAAAAAAAAATAAAACAAAAAAATAAAAAATAACAATAATAATAATAAAATTATTATGTTGCCAATAAACATTGGAAAAACTGAAAATAACATATTATATAAAATATATATATATGTATTATGTACATATACAAATAAACACAAATTCATATTTCTATGTATGTATGTAGTCAATAGTAGATATAAAAATTATTTGTTTAGTGAAATTAATGTTAAAATAAATATTCAGGCAAATAATAGAACAGGTGAAATTATGATAAGGTATATTATTAATATATAAAAAGCTTTACCATCAGTGGTGGACTATAACATAAATCTACTAAGCAGCCACTTAAAAACATGGTTTAAAAAAGCTTTCAAAATTTCTCCTAAGTTAGACTTATGCTTACAGCAAGCATATCAAATGTCCATTAATTAATATAGACAAAAGCTTGCTACAATAACTTGCAATATATAATCATCACCCAGTAGGGTTAGTAAAGCCCCGACACAGTTATTGAAAAAGAAAAATGTTAGTAAAATAAACTAAACCAGAAAAACATTCTGTTAGTAGAGAAGTAAAAATGTTGCCGACAGATATAGTATGATTATGTCATCTGATTAGGTCGCGCGTTCGAATGCCGCTGACGGCATGGATGTTGTATACATTTTTTTTTAAAATTATTCTTTGGAATTAATTTGGTATACAATAAGGTTATCATAAAATGCAAGTATGCTATTATGAAGCCAAAGTTACTCATTTATCATTTCACATTTCATTCCACATTTAAATTAGTAGATACTAGTATAATGCCACTGATAATCAGCTGAAGGGAAGTTTGAGTGGAGTTTATACCAGTGTATTGTAAAGGTTATTATGTATTAATGTATTAGGAGGTTTAATTCAGATATGAATATTTAGTAGAAGTAAAAACAATAATAAAAATAAATTTATAACCTTTCTAATAAAGAAGTTTAACTTATTGAAAACAAGTACCTTCAGGTTTTTAAATAAGATATCTACCTAAGGCGTCGGTTATAGGGATCATTGAAATGAATATGTTAAATTTTTGTTTTCGATTTTACAACCGTTGTAAACACAAAATTTTAGTAAAAAGTTATAGAAATGCTAAATAATATTTTAAAAAACAAAATCTGTTCCAAATTTTAAGTTAAACTTTTAATAAAAAAGCTATGTTATCAATTTACAGGTTTTTTTTTTTCTGAACCGTAATATAATGAAATATGCATGGACAGCCATACTGTCGTACGTCTGGCGCGTGTGTTTCCGAATATACAGTAAAAATATGATAAATATTCTAGAAAACTTAATTCCCTGATTTTAATCCAAAATTAAGATTCGAATTTATCATTATAATTTGTTAATAATATTTTTGTCTTTATTTCATTTGAATTGTTGTTTTGATTGTTTCAAAAATGAAATGAAGTTGTATATACAAAGTACATGATTTCGTCTTTATCTCAATACATTTGAATACAAAAAAAGTATAGACTGATTTTTAATCTGATTTCTTTTTTATTTTGACTTCATTTCAACACCCATGTAAAATAAAGTAAGAATACGTCAATTGGCTTTATTTCCTTCGGATTTATTTCAGGTAACAGTTTCATAAACTACATATATACAATCATATATTTGATGATACGATGGTTATAAATTTACATGTGAACTAAGTACGGTAGGTAGGCAATGGGCAATAAGTCCACATGGAAATTTACTCCAGTCAAGTGAGAAATAAGTTCACAAAATTGAAATGGACTTATTTCCCACTACAGTGGGCAATAATTTCTCACCACTACTTTTTAGTGAGCAATAATTCCACACCCAAAATGAAGAAATTAGAAATGAGTCCATTTAATAAAGTCACATTCAGTAATTATTTAACAAAAGTGACTTCAAAGTTCTCTCATTGTTTCTTTGTTCCTGCCGCCGTGATTTATTTATCGTATTGTAATAGACGTTGTAAATTAAGAGTGCATGAATTAAGTGCACAAATTTAAATGGACATACTGATATTATTTCAGGGCTTCCCGGAAGAACATAATAAATGTACGGATTTTTAAAGGGATATAACCACTTTTCCAAAAGATTTAAGTGAAACAAATTGGGCGATGGCACATAACCAGAGTCCTCAGTTTAAACAAAAATTTTACACCGTTTAAACAAATTTCTGGAAAAGTGAAAAATATGGCCCTTTTCCAGAAGTTTTAAGCCGCCACGCGGGCTTAGACCACCACGAATGCGACCGGCACGCGTGCTAAGGTCAACGCGTCCGCATCGGCTATGGCTTTGCGTTCATAACTTGTATATTTTTTGAAAATAAATTTTTATTTTGGTAACTTTTCCTTGTGTCAGTTTTTGGTGGGAGCTTATTCCACTTTTTTTATTTTTCGATGGGAACTTCCGAGGACTAAATTCCCGAGTGGTGTTAATGTTGTGTGAACTAATTGCCCCTTGCCCGATAGGTAACGTGTATGGCAAATAAGGGCACATGTACGGTATCTATGTCCTCAAACCAAAAACAAAAATTGTATATATAAAATATATATAAGATATATATCATAAAAATTCTGAAGAAAAACACCATTGTATGAATGGTGTATTCCAAAGCTCTGTGTAAGACTACAATGTTCATTCCATAGGCTTGGAATTATAATAAACAAAAATGTAGAAATAACATTATTATTCTTGACAACAGTTTAGCTAGAATTACCTATTCGCATATTAAATAATATCACTGCAATTTTTAATTACTTGTGGGAATCCCACCACCAATTTAGATTTAGAAAGAAATACTTCACTGTTAAACAAGCCCATCGAATTACAGACGCCATCGAAAAGACACTAGCGGAAAAATGTAATTGATTTTCACTGTTGCTGCATGATGTTTGACAATTCTTTGGATTTACTTACAAGCTGCACCGTATTCTATCAAAGTCTATATTGAAGTAATTGTAACTTAATTCAAAAAAGGTATTCCGTATTAAGCAAGAAGAAGATTACTCTACATGAAACAATATACATGCAGCAGTACCCCAAGAGTATTATCGATTCCATCCCTATACCAGTGATATTAACCAGTAATTACAACTACTTTAAGTGATGACATTATTACTGAATCCAAAAATATTGAAACAATTACAGAAATATCCAATTTAGTATCCACCGAAGAAACTAACGAAAATATTACCTATATTTCTAATTTAGAAAATTATGTTGAAGGAAGAAGTGCTACAAGTAGTCAAGAAACATCATCACATTTAAATTCTGAAGTTACAGAAATTACATTGATAGATGAAAATGAGAAAAACGTTTTAAGTACAACTATTGCCACCGATCCTTTTGAAGATATAACTACAATACTACCTCAACAAGAAGGATTAAATAATGTTGAAACTGAAAAAAATATTGTACAAGAATTAACAACTACCTCACCAATTAATAATCTAGAATTAGATAGCAGTACGAGTACTAAAAATAATAATTTACAAATTACTATTGAACAGATTGAAATGGTTACAAAGGAACTTCCGGTACAAGATAAGAGTACAGAGGAAGAAAATGTTGTCACATCACATTATGAAAATGAAAGATTAACAACAGTACTTCCAAATCTAAGTGAAGTTATATCAGAATCGGATTCTTCTCCAATAAAAATCGATTCAAAACTTAAACCAATTAAATATAATGAAAGTTCAGCGTCTGATAGTTCAAAGCATAAAGTTTACTTTCAATCTGATGAAACCGAAAGAATACCACAACTAATTTTCAAAACATCAACTGTACTGCCATTAAAATTTTTTAAAGCTTATCCACATGAACCAGTTCGTACTGATGATTTACCAAATGAAACAAATTTTAAATCACGTGATTTAGACACAAATATATCATTTTATATATTTATTTCGTGACACTTTTGAAACGAATCGGCCGGTTTCTATTAACAATAATGAAAATAATTATGCTTCAGATGATGAAATTATGGCATCATCCAGTATTGCTGAAGCTTTACCTAATCAACATATAAAATCTGAACATGAAAGCTCAATGAATCCAACATTAGTTATTTTAATATGCGTTAGTATTATAATGATGATTATATCAGTAATAGTTGTTACATTCTTTAGATTTCGTACACCACAAGGTGTTTTAGTTATGGAAATGCAAGAACAACGACATGGTAAAAATAATAGTAATAATATTGATGGTGATATCAATAATGATGAACATTGTTGTTCAACATCAAGATCAACAACATCAAATGTTGATACATTATCACAATCACCATCATCTCATTAATAACAACATCTATAGGATCAAAATCATCAAAATTAACATCATCATCTGTAACAAGATCAATATCAGATTGCAGATCAGATTCATCAAAACAATCGATTAGTTTATTATCAACTGATTTACATAATGATAAAGATGATGATGATGAATGATGATGATAATAATAAAAAGCCAAAATTGAAGCCAAATAAAGAAACAAAATAAACAAATTCAATACCAACTGAATTTTGTGAATATCTCAGAGCCAGAAGATGCAACGATAGCAACTTTTGTAGATGATACAATGGTATAACCGATTAATAATAAACCGATTGTATAACCGATTAACACGCTGGGTGGCGCAGTAGGTAGAGCACCTGCCTTTCAACGATTCCCGATAAAGCAAAAAATTATTTATCGGTTTTTCGACTTGGTCCAGTACCCTTTGTCATTGGGATAAAATAAATGACAAAAAATAATTGAGAGTATTATCTGGTAACAACTTAAATAAAATGGAGCTATTCTATTTAAGAAGGCTTAGTTCCTGACAATAGTAGTAGTTTTCCACATTTAATGAGTTTATAAGCCAGTCATTTGATAAATAAATACTCGAAATATTGTAGATATTGTAGTGTAAAATTGCAGTACCGTACTTAATTAAGCACGAAAAGGTGATTCTACCTATGTTACTGTCAAGAACATACAAAAAAATAAGCGAAGCAACAAATAAATTGCAGCAAGCAAACAATTAAATCTAAAGTAATAGAGCTAAAATTTTATTAATGGTTTGTCTAAAAAACGAGTTTGCCTGTAAATTTTTAACGAATTGCTAATGGTGAATTATTGTTCTGATGTCCTTTGATGAAACATAAAGAAGAACTAGCTTAATGCACTATTTAATCGTATAGTGTAACTTCAATTTAAGTTTAGATTCAAATGTGGTCTGCAGATCTGCGATTGAATTAATTTGTGTAAACGCACAAGTATTTAATTGGTATAGTTGAATCAAACTATTATCCTAGAAAAATAAATGACTTGGTATTTGAAGGAAACGAAATTGTTCACATTATTTTACACATGAAGTATAGGCATGGAATAGTAAGCCTGTAAAACATAATTTTGAGTAGTGAATGGGAGAAGAAAGATTGAATACAATATGGCAATTCTACATATAGAACAGAAAATTTGAAATCGATTTGATACTGCCAAAACAATTTATAAATTAGCAAGAAATAAATCAAGCCGGAATTTCATGTAATGTACGGTATGGTATGAAATTTTTGATTAACTGTTCGTTTTTGTTCTAAATAACTTAATTGGAGTTTTCATGAACCGTTTTGTTTTTTATTTTCAATATAAGTTAGAGTCCCGAATTTACCATTTGAGACCCTGACTTGACTTAATCCGTCACTGTTCACCATATTATTTTCGTATTATTAATATCAGTTACTTAGATATTGTTCAGAATTATTACGATTTTTCATATCAACGTCATTATCATTATTGACGTCTGTTGTTTCTTTTTCAAACTATTGAATACATTTAAAAATTTTCATATTTAAATCGTCGTTATCATAGTCGTTTACTTTTTATTTAGGTTCATGTATATAAGAATTGAAAAATTTTATATAGAACTAAAGGAAAGTTTTATATTTTTATAAAATACTATATATTTACATTTATATGATAGGTAATTGTGGACTCATGATCATCCTTGTTAGTTTAACAATTATTTATGAGCACAAATTTATATTTCAAGACTATGTTTAGCTTTAGAAATAAGCATTTAACCTTCGAATAAATATACAAAAAATTTTTGAATTTAAAGGTTGTAATATATAAAATAATTCTTCATGTGTTAAAAATTTTTTTCAAGTTATGTGATGATGGTCTGATCTACAAAAAATAAACGAATCTTACTTTAATTTCACAATTTATATTCAAATAAAATTAGATGTACCATATCATAAGATGATGTTCTATAACATTTGTTATATCGTCGGCTTAGTTCTCAAAGCTCCATACACCGTCAACTCCGTTTCGAGTAAACGCGATTTTAAGTTTAAAGTTGCATACTTAAAAAATAACTACTATAGAATTTTTTGTAAGCTTCGAAATAAGTTCATACTTATTTTATTTTTTTAATTACAAAATTTTAAGTCTCCTACCTACGCCTTTTAATTTATAAGATACTAGTTGTAAAGCCCGTCTCAAAACGGTGTTAATTGTAATTAAACAAAAAAGAACTTCTTGTGAAACTGCACAAAAAAATTAATTCTAGGAAATTTAATCAAATATTAGGTGCACTCCAAGTGAGGTGCAAACATATTTTTTTTGGGTAAAAAGATCAAAATAATTCGATAAATTGAACAACTGTTCTTTACAAAAACAAATTGAGTTAAACAACAATTTTGTTATTGAAAATTTGTTTTCCTTTTTTCGCACCACCCAGGAGGTAAAGAAAAGGGTTGTTTTTATTTGTGGTTTCGCAATAGGCCTACTCTGACGCAGAACAGCGTTGACAAAGGCAGCATTTTACCATTTTTTCTCTAATGATTAGATGTCAAAATCTCTTTGCAAATAACATTTTTTGTATATAGTTTATTGGAATGTGGAATTAATTTGCCTTGCTCCCTTCTCTCAGTAAGTTTTATTTTTAGCTACATTACATAACTTCCAAATCATATCTAGAATATACAATATGAAAAACTAAAATATCACATTAATGGAATGGTCTCCATCTAGCCTAAATCTAAATTCTATTGGAAATATTTGGTTTTTCGTTTTTTTCAGATGGAAGAAAATCATCAAAAAAGCCTTCTATTTCTGTTCTATGTGCCGGGGAAAAACGAAGTGAAGGACTGTGCCGACTTTAACGCACTAAAACTCCATTTTTTTTTGTTCAAATTACAACTATAGTCTTTAGCTAAACGTGGAACTTTGACATTGACATGTTGAGAGAGACGACTTTTATGGCGTACAGGTAATTTTTTGATTTCGTCTTTTATGAAAGGAATCCTGAGATCCCAATGAATATGAGCATTGTGAACAAACCAGAAGCCATTAACAATGTTTCGCAATACTTTGTTTTGGAACGTTTGAATAGTTTAAGTATGTAGTTGTTTAGTACAACCCCCTATTTGAATACCGTATGCCCAGACTGGCTTTAAGATCTGATTATACATCAAAACTTTGTTATACGTCGAAAGCGTAAATGTTCGCCCAATTAGCCTATTCAAATGTTTGTATTTCAGATCCAGTTCTAGTTTTTTTTTCTGATGTGTTCTTTCCATCTAAGCTTTGCGTCAAGCGTCCTACCAAGATATATTGCGTAATTTTGATATAGTATGATGATATTGTTTAATCTTACTAGAATTTGTAAAGTTAACGTGCGTGGATTTTGCTTTCTTCAATTTACTTCTTCACCATTTTCACCAAATGGAGATTTTGTTATTGGCTTGTTTGCAATTTATTTGTAGCTTCATTTATATTTTTACCGACTGCTAATATAGCTGTGTGCAAAAGTAGCTACCGTCGCATTTGCTATCTCTGGAAAATATTACCAGTGTATATAGTAAATATAGTATGGGCCCAGTATACTACCTTCTGGTACACCTGCATGTATATTTTGTAGAGCAGAGTAATCTTCTTCTTGTTTAATTTGAAATAATCGATTCGATAAATATGATGATATCAGTTCGAAATATGTTTCGGGTAGCTAGCGACTTGTAAATAAACCTTTCATGATACAATATCAACGTTGCGCAATATCAAAAAAACACTGAAGAGCAGATGCATTTTCCTTCCAATATTTTTTTGATCACGTCACTTATTCTATGGACTTGTTCGACTTGAAATGAGTGTTGTTTTATAAATTCCAGTTGATGATTTGTTATAATGTTTCCGGTTTCAATCAGCGATTGAATTTTTTTAAGGAGTAGTTCTTCTAACAACTTTTAGAGATAACTGGTAACAATGAAATAGGTCTGTAGCACCTAGCTTATTTTGGGTGTTTTCCTGGCTTTTGATTCATGATAACGTCAGAAATTTGCTATATACTTAGAACAAATTTTTGTTTGAGTACTGCAATCATTATTTTAGTCAGAACTGTTAAAGGTTTTGGTGGTTGTTTTTTCAATATATCAGCTGTGAGTCGATTCCTGGAGTCCAGTTTGATTTTAAACTTTTAATTACTTTTAATATTTCTATTCTTCTAAAAAGCGTTATTTGACCATCTACTTGGGTATTTTTTATTCAGATTTACGTCTATATCAGATTCTATATTTTTTGTGTAAAATGTTTCATAGAGGTGATCAGCGACAGTATCAGCTTTTTCCTTATCGCAACGCGCCCACATTTCGTCATTTTTTCTATGTGGTGCAGAATGCACGATCGGGTTTTTCAGCTTACTGGTTGCTTTCCAGAGAATATATTTGGTCAACCAAATCAAGCAACACCCCGAAACAACGGACAACCCGAAAACTTTAATTAGAATCAGATGGAGCTCAATATCATCTTTAATATTGAGAATACAAACAGTAAGTGCCACTAATGGAATTCCTATAAACTATTAATATTTTTATAAATATTTTGAATCAATCTTTTTATTATATAAAAATATTTCAAAAATGTATAATTTGTTTTTTATAATCAAAATTTGTAATATAACAGAATAATATCAGAATAATTTTCACTGTTAGAATAATATCTTTTGATTATAATGTTTTCCAATTGTTCCCAATTTTTAACGGTCTCGATTTTCCCTCCAGTATTTTCTAACAAAAGAAAAATTACTCAAAAACTAAATCGAAAATTAAAATATGTCCTATATTTGTTAACTTTTTCAAGATATGAAAATAAATAATTAAAAAAAAAATAGGAAAAATAGATGTAAAAATTTACAACTGCCCGTTTTTTTTTTCACCAGTGTCTATATGTCACGATGTACATATATATCCAATTTTAAAATTGCCAATTGTATTATGCAACCCATAAGTTTGTATAATAAAAGTTCAGAACCTACGTTGCCTGATATGTGATAACGTAAAAAACTAAATTACTTACTTAAATTTTTTTGGAATTCATCAATAAAATTTAAATTTATTTTAATTCTTTTAAAATTACATTTTTTCATTTAAAAAATGATAAAATCAAAAAAAAAATTATTTTTGTACAAATTTTATTTGTATTATTCTTATAATTATTTTTTTTTACATAATAGTCTGCATATATTTTTAAATTGACTTTTTCAAATTGATTGACCCAAATGACAAACTTTCAAAAATTTAAAATATTTTCGTTACTCAACATTTACTTGGTGCGGTTACTTAATCAAATGCTTGTAGAAATTCAATCGTTTCCAATATAGCTAAATAATGTTGATATTCTTTACATTTTTTTTCCGCAGGTCGAATTGGATGGAAATGGTCGAAATGTAAAGAAGAACCCATCAGTTAATATTTTTCTGCCTATATAAATATAAATAATAATTTTCATTTAGGTATGATAGTGTTGTTGGTATCAAAGTGAGAAACAAAAAGCTTGTAATCATAATTCTGATGGATTTTTTTCTTTTCATACTCCGTACACAAAAATAAAAAATTTTATATAAAAAAAAATATTTAAAAAGGAATTCAAATAAAAAATAATAATTTAAAAAAATTTCAATCAAAAATAATCCTATAAAAATAGGATCAAATTGGGATTTGTATAAAATTAAAAATTGTAGTTTTGAAGTTTTGATATTAAAGGGATAATATTGAAGGGAAAGTTTATTTAAAACTTAAACCTAAGTTAAATTTGGTTTCAAATTCTATTAGATTTAAGACCAAGAGAGAAAGAGAGAAAAAGATTTTCTGTTATAAAATAAAATATATTTGTGACATTACATTTATTGGTCAACCCTCAAACGAAAAGAACTTGTGCAAAATATATGCGAATTAGCGAAATAATATATTGAACATATGTTCTGTGAATGCGCATGTCTTACTGGTAGTATACTTCATCATTTCGAACGATGTGACCTGTGGAAAAAGCGAACAATGTTGTTGATATTCATATTAAACATCTTCAAATCATAAACGAAAAATCCTTCTCTCATCGGGAATACTTCAATTGGAACAACGCAACTCCACATTCGAGATGTTCTAACTATAAAAGAATTGCTATGATCGGATTTAAACCATTTCGATATTTCCACTGTAAAATGCTGGGCACTTGATGCTTCTCATGTTATTCGATGGAATTGCTTGAGAGGAGGAAGAAGTAATTTTAGTCAGATATCTTTAAAAAGTGTTGCAACACTACTACGATGACGATGAGGTCCCATTTATGTCCCTTATAAGATGAATAACGTGATTTTGAACTTTGTTAAAAAAATTTAAAGCAGTTTTTGGAGCCCATAAATATGAATTATATAATCGAGATTTGGTCGTATATTATGCTTTATAGATTTTTAAGAGTTCTCGAGATGGAAAATAAGCCTTGCAGTAACGCAATATTAAAAAAATTCTAATTTCAGTGCATTTTGAAACCGGAAATCGAATGCTGTTAGCTTATTAGTAACAAGACAGCTTTGAGTTTTTGAAGTATTAAATAAAGCAAACAGAGTCGAATTTGCTTTATTGCAAGGCCTATAGTGTTGCATTTTGCTATAAGAGCATTTTAAGAAGTTTAGTCCTTCACCTAGTTGTATTTATATTCAATTGGTCAGTCAACACAAAGTCAAACCAGCCTGTTACAGTTATACACTTATTGGTGGATTATTGTTTATTGTTAATTCCATTAAATATTTAGGGATGTATTTCGACGATAAGTTAACGTTTAAATTACACTTTAACTGCATTATAAATAAATCCAATTACTTATTGGGTTTGCTCATCTAACCTTTATATTTGAAATTTTGAAAAATAACGTTATTTCTCCACTTACTTTTAATCAAATTATTATTAATAATAATGCTCGACTTAGGTACGCAAATCTTTTTAATCTAGCTCACGATAGAACTAATTATGGTAGATTTGAACCCGTTAACCGAATGTTAATATTGGGAAATAAATACAAGACTGTAATTACTTCTTCCTTTCAAACGCTACATTAACAAAAAACCACTTTTTTTTTTAAAGTTAGCCAAACATGAGGTTTTAAACGATACCTTTATACACGAATGTACAGTTTTAATTGAGGATTGTAAAAAGAAAAATGCCCCTTTGGTCAGTAGAGACATTTTGAATAAATTTACTTTTTTAAATTTTGAAAAAAATAAACTATTGCAAATTGTATGTAGGTATATTTTTACATGGTGGAAACATTTTTGTTAAAATATGGTTCCACATTCGGGAAAATTTGACTACAAACGAATTCCCATAGCCATTTCTGTGGGCACTTGACATTCCTCTCTCGTCTTCGGCGGAAATTATACGCTGGGTGACGCAGTAGGTAGAGCGCTTGCATTTCAACCGAAAGGTCTCAGGTTCGATTCCCGATGAAGTAAAAAAAAACACGCCCCATTTTTAGCAATGTCAAAGATATGGTCATTTCATATAATTTTATTGTTCAGGATATATGTTCAGGATATTCAAGTGTTCGGTTCGTACCGTATACCCTCGAATAATAGGGTGGGGTTAAATGGAGTAGTTTTGCGCGAGATTAGATGGCTTTGAGTTTTGCAGGTGTTAAATTCAAATCAATTACCGAAAGTCAAGGTTGAGCGTGTTGACCGTCATGTTACGTTTAGTATCAGTAACTGATATTGTAGCATGTGATTTTCGAAGAAAATCAAAGAATAATAGTAGAGTGCTGTCGTCTGCAAAACTATGGATAGTATTGAAAGTTGAGTGGAGAAGATCATTGATAAATATCGAAAAGAGAGTATGCGAGAGGACTGTTTCTTGAGGAACACCAGTCTTAATGTGATGTTTGTCGGATATGAATCCGTCAAATAAGACAGGACCCGCACGATTCGAGAGGAAATTTCCTATCCATTGTATGAAAACAGAAGCCAGTCCTAAGAGCTTGGCACTTGGATAAAAGAGCGCAATGTCGAACTCGATCAAGGGTTTTTGAAATATCCAGTACTACTGGAGTAGATTCACCAGAGTTGTGAATGCTAATGTTGAGTTTCTTGCTGAGGCATGACATTAGATCGCTAGTGGTGCGTTGTATTCTAAAACTATATTGCCTATTACTAATGATACCTTTGCATTCAAGGTACTTCAAGGTAGCCTTTCAATTTCAACCCAACTACACCAATAAACAAATTAAAAGACTCTCTACTACTTTAAAATATATAACTTTTCATTTAACTTAGTTTAAGTAAATTTGTAGCGGGTTTTGAACTTCATACCTATTCACTTTACTGCATTGGTAGATATAGGAGACAATTTTTTCATTAAATTTAACCTGTAACGGATCAATTTTTTTTATTTAAAAGTTAGAAGAAAATAGTTTTCTTCTTCAATCATTATCTTTGATATAAAAAATTTCATGATTTGAATATTGGGACGCATTATTTAAATATTCTCATATGGATAATTCAATAGGCATAAATTTTAATAAATCGATAGAAATAAAGGATTTATTTTTAGAGTAAAATTTGAATATAGATTTTAAAATTTTTCATTTTTTATTCATTTCAATTTGAATCAACTTTATATATTTAAAGTGTGTATGTTTACATTCCTAACATTATACAGAGAGAGACAGAGACATACAGAGAGAGAAAACATTTTTTGTTATCCTTTTGTTGTATATAGCTATAATACAATATTGAGGGATTGATATAAATTCGGACCCTAAATTTTATTTTCATAGGTAAAGATACACTCAATTCAATGCTAATATTTAAAAAAAAAAATAACAATAATAAAAAAAAAAACAAAATAACTGTGGCTTTCCAGTTGATAGCCCATTTTTGATTTTAAATTTTCCTGATGGAATTTTCTGATAATATTCGATAAATGAAATTTATAATTTTATAAAATTCAAATCAAAGGATTTTTGAGGTTGATTTGAAAATAATTTATTGTTGTTTTTGTTTTTATAATTTTAAATTATTATTTAAAAATCATTTGAATCGAAATTTATATTAATTGGTTGTGTATTAGTTTAATTGGTATTACATTTTATGTCTATTAAATAAAAATATATCAACTTTAATAGATTTTCAGATCTTTTTTTTTTTAATTGTCTAAAATTAGCAAAGGTGAAAATATCTCAAGCGATTTCAAGTGTAAATAGTATGAAATTTAAGGTAATTTAAAATTATCTTCAATACTGTTATTTTATTTTGTGTTTTATATAATATATTGTTTATTTTCCAGTATTATAGTAAAAAACCAGTATGGTTTACTTACTGAAAAATTTTTCAAGTACCAGTACCAGTATTCGTGACTTCCAAAATGCATTAAAACTGTATTGAAATTTTTTACACTGCATTTTGGAAGTCATCCTATTATTTACTGGTACTACTTAAAATTACCAGTATAAATATTAAAAATTTTTGTACTAATCACCAGTATTTTTTTCCAGAGGAGTAGGCTTTCTAATACTAATTTTGAAAAATTAGTGCTTCTAAAAGCAAAATGAGCATATTATTAGGTATACGTGATGAAGAAGTGTAATGTAATCATTAAAAATGTCATTAAAATTTAAATAAAATAAAATTAAAAAAAGATTTGATTTTTTTCAGATCGAAATATCGTTTGATCATTTTCGTTTATCAAAAATAAACACTTTTATACTCTATTTATCCTAGTTTTGAAAGTGCACTTCGGACGTAGTGTCTATAGTGATTTCTGATGCGTTAGCCTAGCCTTTGTCAATAAAAAAATATTTTTACTCTATTTTTTTTTGTTTTTTTTTAATATAATCGCTAAACATAGTTATGACATTTAATATACCTATCATTAAAAATAATACATTTTAAAGTCATTCGGTGCTAAGATACTCTACATATTAGAAGAATATTGTACCAAAATTTACTAACCTACTGGCTTTTACTGGTGGTACTAGAAAAATATAAGTAAAGGCTAATACAAGTATTTTTACTAATAAATTAAAAATTATACTGGTACTGGTAAATAAACAATTCGCCAGTAAAAAATATTATACTGGTACTGGAGCAGGGAATATTGGAATATGTACAGCTCTAGTTGTTTATGAACAATTTAAAATTTTCATCTTAAGATTGTTTTTTACCATACATTAGTAGTACTTGGTTTACGGTAAAATTACTTTTTTTATTCAGTTTTAGTTTCTGGTATTAATATTAAAGTTTTAGCAGTTGTTTTTAGCAGTTACTTCATATATGTAACTTACAAAATAGATGTCAATATGAGAAGATTCAAGAATATAAATCTAAATTGTTTCAAGTTTCGTATAGAGTACCTCAAGGAAGTCATTTTGGCCCCTTTCCTTTTCTTCTGGTGATAAATGATTTACGTCAAGTTGTAAAAGATTGTAGGATTTTGTTGTTTTACCGATGACTTGAAAATATTTTTAAGACTTAACACTGTAAGAGACTGCTTCAAACTTCTAAACGAAATCTAAATTATTTGGCTATATAGCATTTATAGTTTAACAATAGTTTTTCAAATTCAAGATTTAGGTGTAATTATTGATGTAAAATTTTCGTTTTCTAAACATTTTAACTTTATCTAAACGTTTAGTAGATTAGATAGATTATGTTTACAGATACAAAATGTTTACGTTTTTGTAAATTTATAGCTACAACGTACCTTTACTGATCGTTTACTAAGTAAATGTAGGTTTTCTACAAAATGTTTACATACATAATATGTATAATAATTTTCCCTTGATTACAATTCATTGCACTACAGGCCACATTTATTTCTATTAGTTAGAAATACGTATTTGATTTTTTATAGTTTATATTTTATGAATTAATTATTTAATTTAATCTTTATTCATTCCAAAAATATAATTTACATATATCTACTGACATTATCGACTTATATTAATTTAGAGCTTAGATTGAATAATCTTATCAACTACAATTTACATTTTTTTTTTACATATTATTATAGTCACCTTTAGTACAAATTAACCAGGACCGTAACCAATAACCAATAACTATATGTTTTTGCAATATTTTTCCATATCTCGGCTTTTACTTTTACATTTTCAATATGTTTTTGAACTTTTTTCATACAGAATGTCATGGGCACGTTTGTTTAAACGTACATTGGCGAAAATCGGTGTCGAGTTTGCATGCTTATATCGTACATTGATCCAAAACAGATTTCAGATCCACCGATCAATGCTATTGAAACAACCCATTTGTCTTTATATCACTTGTTTTTGACAGTTCACAGATTATACGCCGTACAGACGCTTACTTATAAAAGGGAAAGACGTTTCTTTGTTTGTTTGTTCGCTATACACGCCCACAGTTTTAAAAATAGAGTTCTGAAATTTTACACAGTTATTCATAATCAAAACTGTACGCTGTACTTTACAAAGCTATCAAATGATAGGTTTGGGGAGCTGCCATACAACAACTAAAACCTACCCCAGGAATATTTTAAAAATAGACTATGTTACAGACATGCAAATTTACACTTTCTTTCAAAAATAAAAAAACACGATTTTTGCCGATTTCAAAAAGTTGAGCTGGTTCGGGTAGCTGCCATGCAACTCTTAGCACCCATCAGGAATATTTTTTAAAACCAACTGTGTTACATACATTTTCACTTAGATACTCTTTAAAGAAATACGACTTTTATCGATGTTAATGAATTTAACAAAGCTTGGTGAAGGCTTAGAATTTTAGAAGACTTAAATGTTAAAATTGACATAGCAACGATTAGTACAACTATACAAAGCATTGAAGAATTGACTAAAAAGTATTTCCGAATTTTAGGTATGAGTATAAAATTTTTACATAGGTATGTGAAATAGCCTTCAAAAATGTAACAGTTAATTTTATTAATCCGAAACTACTACAGAGTATTTTAGAGGGTCCATGTATACAAATCTATAGATACAGTTATCAATGAAAAATAAACTGTTTCTTTAGTCGTTGGATTATACACGGTTTCCTCTTCACCAACTCTAATATTGTTTCTACGATATTTGAAGCACCCAAAACTATGGTATTAAATTAATAATAAAATTCTTGCATCCTCATTTCATTGAAGCATAAATTCAAATTGATTGTGGAAAAGGCGAGCATATCTTTATTTGCAGAATACCGCAATAGAAAGGAACGTGTTTGTCATTCGTTTGTATACTCCACGAAAAAAACCCAGATATATTGTTTACAAAGAAATACGGACAACGTCGCGTAACTTTGCCAGTAGTTATAAATATATAATAAATCGAAAAAGCTATAAATTATTTCCTGCATTATTGCTCAAAGTCAAAATATTGTTATATGAGTGCTGCCAATTATTAGGTATTTGCGCTATATTTTATTTTTAACAAATAATTCTACAAATGGAAATATTTTAGAAGAAAAATCATCTAAAATCTAGCTTTTGAATATATCATTTTTCTTTTTTTTCTTGCCATTTTACTTTAATAAATCAGACTAAGAACTTCATATACCTAAATTATATGGAAGTATGTGTACCTACTTCAAATAAATAATTTATTGTTATAGATAAATCTATTAATAGTTAATTATAGCTATGAAAATTCTCAAATCAAATATAAAAAAGTTTATTCAGTTTAAAGTAATAAAATGAGTATGAAAAAAAGGAAATTTGTGGGAATTCTCTTTTTTTTTAATTTATTTTCCTTTTTTTATTTCTCCTTCAAAAGTGCATTTCGAATACATAAGTATATAGTTCTGCGTACGCAGGACATAGGTTTTTGTGTTTGTCTTTTTCTTTTTAAATTATCTGTAAAACATGGAAAATGGGAAATTTACAACTACATATATATAGGAATTTTCCTCATTTATCATTGTTATTTGTCTGATTATTAATATTAAATAGTTGAAACCTATGGGAAATTCTTGTCATCACTTGATTAGCAAAATTTGAAGTAAGAACATCTGTAGAGAGTAAAATATCTGTACAGGATTAGCAAAATATTGTTCTGGGCTAAAAGTAGATTCAAGAATTATATAATATATACATATATATATATATTTGTTTTAAAACATAAAGGATAATTCAAAAATATTATTTTAATCATTATTAAAAATTTTAAAAATAAGTTTTAATTAAAAAAGTGTACATTTCTGAATATTTATACTTCTCTATACAAGAGTTTTATCATTATATTGTTAGATAATACGTTTAAAGAAAGATTATATTTTATTATATTATTATTATAATTTTTTATTGAATGTAATTTAAATTATACACAATAGTGATTTACAAGCACTAGCTGCGAGGACTATTAGCTCTAAGTTGTATGTTAATAAATTATTATGATAAAATTTTGAAATAAAGTGTTATAAATCAAATTGTATAAATTTTTGGAAATTATTGTTTTGAAAATTGAATTGCGTAGCATATTAAAGTATAAAAAAAAGTAAAGAGAGTCTATAACTTGGGTCTATGAAGATAACTTTGCTTTAGGAGTTTAAATACATAGCTTTGTATGTCTGTCGATGTTTTTGACCTAATGGGTTAATTTTTATACCCAAGTTTAAATAATATAATTGTTCCTATTGTGTTACTTAGCTTCCGAACTATTTTTATAAAATAACATTTTATATGATTACATATATACGAAGACTGTAACTGTTATAAGTTTTATTGAAAAAATAATATTGAAAGATTTATATTTTAATTAACTTTTTTACATATTGATTATTAATTATCAAAAAAAAATTTGACCAATCAATCATAAACATTGGTAGTCTTCATTGGTTAAGTATACCGAAAATAGCGAAAATGAATTAAGTTTGGCAGTTGAAGAAGTTCTTAGTACTATAAATGATTGGCTTAATAAACATCGTCTGGCTGTCAATATGAAAAAAACCAAAATTATAATTTTAGAAAATAATAAAGTAAATAATACCTCCTTTCTTCTTAATGGTAGTCCTATTAGCGTGGTGACAACTTTCAAATATCTGGGTCTGGTGCTTGAGAGTAAACAAAAATGGAAGGAACATGTTGAACATATAATTAAGAAAATGTCCCCATATATATTTATATTGACTCGACTTCGAAAATTTCTTTCTCCTAACATGTTGTATTCTACTTTTTGTTCCTACATATTATCAAATATAACATATCTTAATCCAATATGGAGCAGAGCACCCGAATATACGTTAGCCAAATTAAATATTACATACAAAAAAGCAATTAAAATTATACATTATTATCCAATAATATTTCCTAGCGAACAATTATATAACAAAAAATACATAAGCTTAGAATATATTTGCAGAAAAGAATTGTATATGATAGCATTTAAGGTAGTAAATAATCTCATCAAACACAATTTCATATTGAACAGAAACGTAGACATCCTACCCTTAAGCCTTTTTAAAACCAATGATCAGAAAAATAATGTACTTTACAACTGTTTAAAAGTTTATAATTAATTAACGCCTGAATTAAAAAATATCGATAACATATCACATTTCAAAATAAAAATAAAAGAATGTAACTATTACATCAAATAATAATTCATGAAATTTCAAATTTAGAATTAAAATCAATTAAAAAATCAACTAAAACTAAATTATTTAAAATATAAATATTTTTTCTTTTTTATTCTCATAATAATAATTAAAGATTCAAAAAAGGAAATAAAAAATTTTTTCGAACTCAATATAATATTACGTTAAGGACACTTAAAAACAAATATTAAGCCAGACAGCTACGGCTAAGGCTTTAAATAAAAAAACAAAAAAATTATTTTTCAAAATTCATATAATTTAAAAAATTGTAGAAATATATTAATTACTCTAAATTTAGAATTTTGGAAATAAATAAGTAAAAAAAAAAAAAAAAAAAAAAACAACAATAAAATATTCGCCCGTTCCGTGAATTAATTATGAATTGTTTTCCTTCATCTTCAATTTATCTTTGGTACCTACTATATTTTATTCTTTAATTGATTTAACTAAGACTACAACCACATACGTAATAATTTATTTAAAAAAAATAACTGAATTTAAATTTATTTCTGGCGATGGGTGAGTTACGACAATTCGATAAATTAAAATTTTTGTATGTTAAAATGACTTATAGATATATACTATACATGGGGTGAAATATTAAATTCAAATTTCTAATTGAAAATTAAAAAAAAAAAATTGAAAATAATATTTGTTTTCGCTATGTCGCATTTTAAATTTCTATCATTTAAAAGAATAATAATGAAAATTGATTTTGAAATGTTTCATATACTTGTACCGTACCGTACTTTTTTCAATTTATAAATTAAATATAATGATTTCAATCATATGTAGGTTTGCTTTTATATTAATATTTATGTAACTACTATGAAATATCTTATAATACGTTTGAATATTATAGCTTTACTGAAATAGATGACCAACATTATAAAAATTAGCGTCCTTAATTCACGAAAACTACATAAGTTGTTAATAATTATTGTATTAACTTTGAAGATTGATGTCTAGACATTAATTCGTCTGTTGTTTCATGTAAGTAGTTCAATTATGTTTGGAGATGTAGCTTTTAAAATGTAATTTCCAAATTTTCCCAATCAGGCGACAACACAAAGAAGCAATTTTTATTTTAATTGAAAAAATTTAAAATACATTTTCCAGATGTAAATAAAGTTAAATAAATAATACATTTTAATTGAAAATCAATTAAGAAAAATATTTAAACTTAATGAAACATACCAATTCCTCATACCAATTGTATGTCCCGCTAAAAGGGTTACAGATCAATGGCAAAACATACCTAGAGTTTTTTTTTTAAAAAAAGCATGATGATCATATTAAAAATTTTTTCTTTATATATCTGGATAATTTCGGATAAAAACGAAATTTTGCAATTTTGAGGATTAAAAAATATTAAAAATTTAGCTAATATCTATAATTCAAATATAATGCAGTTAGAGTCTTCCGTCTCACTGATGATGTTACATCAGGACAATAATGATTGTGATGATATCCAAAACTATATTTGTTTGATCAGACTCAAATTGTGATTGAAAGAGAAAATACAATTTTTAATCAAATTATAGATAATTTGATTCAAAAAGTAAAGCTTTGCTTATAATGAAAAATATCAATTTTTCATAATTTTTTAATGATACCAAAAGGGTTAGATCTGGTAAAGGCAAAATCGAATTCCGATCCTTTTCGGACTATAAATAATCAGATTTTTCCTTTGTTAAAGCTGCCTAAATAAAAATTAATTTTTAATATTATTTATAATGGAATGATACTGAAATTATTTATCATGGAAATATTTGTCATCGCAATTAATTTTCAAAGTTGATCTTATAACTAAAATTAAATTTTACTTAAAATTTATACGAACCTAAGATTTCCAAATTAATTATAGCTTCTTAACAGCAAATCATTATAATTAATCTGTAAATTGAAAAAAGTATGGTACATTATCTGTCTGAACCACTTCACAATCGATTTTCATTATTATTCTTTTTAAAAGATAGATGTTTATATGTTGGGTGGCGCAATAGGTAGAGCGCCTCCTTTTCAATCGAAAGGTCCCAGGTTCGATTCCCGGTGAAACAAAACAACAAATGCTTTATGAGTTTTTCGACCTTGTTGATAAGCCAGTAATTTGACAAATAAATGCTTGAATCATTGTAGAATAAACTTGTAGTACTGTACTTAATTAAGCACGAAAAGGTGATTCTACCTAAGTTACTGTCAAGAACATAAAAAAGAAATAGAAAAGGAGACGTAGCGAAATCGAAATTGTTTTAATCTAAAATTGGGAATTCTTAGTCAGATGTTGTATCGGCGTAGTACCTACTGGCCAGATCTAAAGGATTTAAAGGATTTAATTATATATTCTAGAAAGATAACTGTCTAGAGCATATTTTAACATTTATTTTAAACATTAAAACAACAAGGATACTTTCAAATGTCTAAAATTGTACTTTCTATGTCTACGAATCACAAACTAAAAATTAACAAAACTCACTCAACATTATTATAACACTAACATGGAGAATGATTTTAGCTTGAACAGTCTACCAACAGTTTTTTTTTTAACTAATCCTTATTCTATTATAATATAAGTTTTTTGTTAAGTTATAGTCAATCCAAACCTAAAGTTAAAATAAAGATCTGCATGAACTTACTTTTCATTCTATTTAATCTCAATTTTATTTTATCTTTTGCCATGCACTTCCGTCTTTTATTGGAGGGCCCAAATCGTTTAACTTTTCAGCACATTTCTCTAAAAAAATTTTTGTCAGTTTAGAATCTTTACCTTTTTTAAATCATTGTGCTAAATATTCACTGTTTTTAGAAGGTGTATAAACAATTCTAATTGCTTATCTGTAGTAAATTTCGACACAAATCAATAATAATTAGCTAAATAATAATATAAACAATAAAAATTTTAACTTACATTTTTTTTAAATATTGTTCTTATTTCGAAACAAAACACTTTCAAACACAAGAACAAAAATGGTTAATCGTTTATAAAATTTTGAACTAGAAAATTTTCAATTAAAATATTAGATTTTTTTTTAAATCGAATTCGCCGGTTGCAAATTTCCGAACAACTACTCGATCAATCGAATTAACCGGTACGGCTGAATATGTGAAAGCTTACGTACCGCTTTTGAAACTTTTGAATACTCTGAATATAAACCTGTTTAGCACCTCTCCATATTTCAATATTGTGTCAGACTTGCTTCAATATTCAATAATATTATATTTCGAAATTTTGTTTTACAAAGGTATATAAATGAAAATTTCGACCATAATTTCGATCTAAAAGCAATCAATCAGTTCATTTTTATGTATTTAAACAAACTATTTTTATGAGAATCATTCTAAAACTTTTAACTGTTTAAAAAAAATTTATTTAATGAAACAAGTTAGCAAATAATTAAAAAATTAAAGTTATGCGTTAGCACGACTAATTGCTTACTAATTATTCCTACAATTGTGTGTAATAATATCCTTAAAGAACAAAATAAATTATTTTAACTACAAAATTACAGTCACCATAAGCGCAACTGTGAGTTGCAGATGCGGTGACATTGGAACACAACCCCACCTGTTAAAAATATATCTGTCTATATGTAATTATAAAATTAATCTGTAAATAAATTCTATTTTGTAATCTCAGTTTTAAAATGTAATTAAATTAAAATCAAGTTCAAATATGTGATGTCTGATGTATTATAGATACTGATTATGATGTCATTCGATTCTCAATTTCAGGAAACATATTCAAATCCTTTTGTTTTTACTTGTACAGGTAGAAATTTTTTCTATAACTTACTAATTAAAAAAAAAAACATAATAGAAAATTTAAACATAGCCCAGAACAGTTTTTCTTCTAATTATATATACTTAAACACTATCTAATGTAAAATATATATATATATATGGGGAATATACTTACGTATATAAAAAAAATTACTCTAATCAACAATACACCCTCATCCCATAATAAAAGTCTGTGGTAAAATATGTAATTCAATAGCAGACATGAAATTGAAAACTTCAACCTTAGGTAATTACTGCGTTCATTAAGAGAAGGGTAAGTAACTATAAGTTAGTATATTATGTATGTTCATATAGTTATATTATTATGTATGTATCCTTTATAAAAGACTATTGTCATAAATACTTTTAGTCATTTAAAGTTTTGTATACTATTTAACAAAATGAGGTGTTTTGTTCAATTAGGATATATGAATTACACAATTATATAACTTGAATTTTACACCATAAACACTTATAAAAGTCAACCACTTTTAAGTTTCCACATTTTGTGTGTGTAGGTGTGTGTGTGTGTGTGTGCGTTGATTAAAGGATAAATTTTCTAGTGGTTAATCTTACAAATTATGATTATTTAAGTATTAAACCTAATATAAATACAAAAATTAAATTAACATTTAAATATGTATATATACATATACAGGGTGTTAGCGATTTAGTTGTATTTTTATGAGTTGGACTGGTTGAAGTTAACAAAAGAAAATTAAGTAAAGAATAGAATTTTTTTTCTTATGCAAAATATTTTAATAATAAGTTTTATGTCTATGTAATCGTGCAATATCTAGAACATTCGATTAATACATCCATGTAATTCAGGACAAAAAATAAGTCCCGTACTGAATAGCGCAGTAGGTAAAGCGTCCGCCTGTGCACCAAAATGTTTTATCAGTTTTTCGACCTGGTCCAGAACACTTTCTCATTTGGATAAAATAAATGACAAAAAATAATTGAGAGTATAATCTGGTAACACCTTAAATGGAAAAACTTATTATAAGGTTTTCGCCATTTTTCAAAATAAATATTAAACAAAAATATAACTCATTGTAGCTTAATTGCTGACCAAATATAAATATGTATTGTACATGAAAACGATTTCCTGTAACAATATACATAAAACTCTATTTTTAAGTAATATGTAGGTATTTGGAAAATTTAAGGCAAATAAAAATAAATTTAAAAAAAAAATAAGACTAAACTTAAATAAAATGGAGCTATTCTATTTAAGAAGGCCCTGACAATGGCAGTAGTTTTCCACATTCAATGAGTTAAGCCAGTAATTTTAACAGATAAATGTTCGAAAAACATTGTAGATATTGTAGTATAAACTTGCAGTAACGTACTTAATTAAGAACGAAAAGGTGATTCTACCTAAGTTACTAGTAGTAGTCAATAGTATAAAAAAAACTATATATTTTTTTCTTTTTATATAATTTGATATTAACTTGCCAGTGTCTATATGTATATATGTATTTACAGTTTATTTGAGTGCTATTCCAGGCAATGATTCTACACCATCTTATGATCGAAGTTATTCTGCGAAAATGGAGGAAAAATATTATTAATTTTTTTATCAACAAAATATCCTTTAGCCAATAGGGTACTATAACATGCCTGTATTTCATTTGACTGAATTTCATTTAGCTGCATTTCATTTGCCTGTATTTTTTTTTTCTTTTTTTCATACTCAGTCTACTTTACAAATTGTTAAATTTTTCGCTTAGTAATAAATTTTAAAAAAGGTGATGATATACATTTTTTTCTGGGTGTTATATCTTAGAACAAACAAAATAAAAAAAAAAGCATGAAAAGAGCTTAAATAACTAGGTCCATCTAAAAAAAATAATACATACTCAAAAAAAATTTTTTATATAATAGATAGTTTTTTTTTTTTTTTTGGTTTTAAGTTATGTTCATATTTAAAAACTCGGTGATACTTCTTTTAAACAAAGAAAGGCTTTCTATTAATTTTAAGTTGGCTGGCAGATCATATGATTTCAAACAGATTTATAGACAATTAGATTTCTGTTTTCCTGTTTTGAACAGGATAAGGTAATAATTTGATTTATTTTTTGTGTTGTCTATGAATATCTATATTTCTATTGAGGACAAAATTGTGTTTAATCATATTGTTTTTAATTTTAAAAGCCTATGTATATTTCCCTTTTGCGAATCTATTTGAAACTTGGATATTGAGTTGAATATAGCTGATCTGTTGGATGCAATATAGGGTAATTATGTATAATTTTAATGGTTTTTTTGAAGAATATTAATTTTTTCCAGGTGGATTTTTCCGGCTCGGCTCCAAATTGGGTTTAGATACATGATATTACAGTTAATGTATGAAGAGTAAATGATAAAAAGAGCTTTATCATCTAAGAAATATTTTAATCTATTTAATATAAATACATATGGGGTGATTTTTTTACAAACTAAATTAATATGATCAGCTTACCTAAGATTAGATACTGTCAATTATCATACCTAAATAATTAAAGTCTTCTACTATTTCAATTCTGTTATCATTGTATTGGAAAGTAGCGTTGTCAAAAATTTTGTTTTCAAAAAGTAATATTTTAATTTTTTTTTAAATTTATAGCTAAACGATTTTTAATTAGTCAGGTTTCTATTATACATATGTCAAATGATTTAAGTTCCAATTCACAATTGAAGAGTATTTTATTGCAAGCGTCATCTGCATATAATAATTGTAGAGAGCCTTTAAGGTTGAGGCGTGCTCAGTCATCAATGTACAGCTTAAACAAATCGGGTCCCAAGATTGAACCTTGGGGCACACCTTTTTTACTTAGTGTTTTATTGCTGCATTTGTTACCTATTTTAACTTATTGTGGCCGGTGAGGTAAATAAGTTTTGAATAAAGAATTTCGCATCTCAGGAATGTAATACAGTCCACGCAATCGAATGCCTTTTGCACGTCGATAAATATACACGCAGTATATTTACCCTCGTCCATGCTCTTAGAGATGTAATCAGTTAGATCGAGGCTGCGGCATGGTGTTCGAATTTTGGACTTTATGATTTTTTCAAAAAAATTTGAAAAATTACTTAGGACTGATATGGGTCTGTAATTTGTTGGATTGTCTTTTTTAAAATTTAACTAGAATTGGTATAAGCCTATTAGAAATTTTTTTAATAATTTTTGTGGAGATATTATCAGATTTCAAGTACGATATTGCATCTTTCACTTCTTCATTTGTAGTTGCAGTTAGTTCAAATCGATTGTATATATTTCGTACAAAATTACAATATTTTACTTTAGCATTTAATATTAAATTTTTAACTTTTTCTCTGGATGAGGAATATAAGTTAGCGATGTGTGAATCATTTGGATATTTTCATTTGTATTTAAAGAAAGAGTTTCGAATTTTAATCAGGTTGAGTATCTTGTCGGTTATCTATACTTTTTTTTTAACTTTATTTTTTTAATGGAATTTTGGTGGTATGTTTGTTAATTAATAACGTTAAATTTTTTACAAGAATATAAAAGAATTATAAAAGACTGTTATAATTCAATACTGTTTTGGAGTCTAGCGAAACCTCTTTAATTGGAGTTATATTTGCACTAACAAAGAGTAGCTGATAAAAATCATATACCTAGTTACTAAAAAATGTCCGTAATATAATGATCAATTATGGTTTTTGAGGTTTTACCTATTTTTGTTGCAAAGACATCGGTTATCTTATTTCTTATTATGTATTCATTACTTAATAAAGTATTAGTATAACCTTTTTCATTTGTCTGCATTTAATTTGCCTGCATTTATATGTACAATTTATTGGTTGGTCACGAAATCCTAAATGCGAAATGTAAAACAATCCAAAAATTCCGAAATCTTCTATATTCATTACATATTTATATTTATTATGAAATAGAATCTAGTATCCAGCGTATCTACAGTCAAATGAAATGCAGGTAAATGAAATACAGGCATATGATACGCTCCCATTGAAATATCAATAGAGTAAACATTAATGTAAATGGTTTTTTCAATGTCGATCAGCCTGATTTTCTTTCATACATTTTCAATTATGTATCTTATAATCTTATAAAATAAATAGACTACATGATTGTCCGATAAACCCATTCATTAGGCATAAGACGGACTATAGACTGCAGTGTACAATGAGTAATAGAGACTGCAAAAAAATTTTTTTTTTTTAAATTCAAAAGTAGAAAATGAGAAAAAGTAGCCTGTTGTTTCTTCCTATATTAGTTATAAAAATTTAATTTTAAAAATATACATAGCAAAAAATATGTTTTTATTTTATTAATTATTTTTAATCGTAAATAAAGACTCTAGTGTATTGTGTAATATTGACAATCAAACATAAAACCTGAATTGAAGTGTAGATACGATTTGTGCAATTGCTTAGCTGATCTGCTAGTAGTCTATTAATGTTGGCCTTTAATACCATAATAGACTTAGCGATTTAATTCATCTTGCATTTTTTGTTTGATTGTTATATTCTCTCATTTGATCATCATCATTATAAGAATCTGTAAATTGAAAAAAGTATGGTACAAATATCTGAGCCATTTCCCATTAGATATTTAAAAGAAAACCGTAGCGATATTAAATTATTATTCAATTATTTTTTTATTTTGAATTAGAAATTTCTATTTAAAATTTATACATTTCTATTACACATTAATGAATGATCAATGTCCATATATTGACAATAAATTGTCCATACATTGTCCATATGACGGTTCTATTCTCATCAATTATTCAATCGGCTGAACCATCAATAAATCAGCTGATGTAAAAAAGATGGCTTTTTGGGGGGAATGTTCAGATAATGTTAATTTATAAAAGGAACAATTTTTATTTTAATTTTAATTAAGATAAATTTAATTTTAAACAATTCATATAATTATTAAAATGTGCAAAAAAATAATAATAGATATATGTTATACAACATTTACTCTAAAAATTCAATTTAAATTCAAATCAAAAACATTTCTCAACAAATTATATTTTCAAAATTCATATATATGTTTCGAAATTATCTATATATTCAGAACACTTCCACAATATGTCATTGCGAAATTTCAAAATATGAATAAAAAAGTTGTTAGGGCATTATTGATTAATCGCTCATCAATATTATTGTATATTGTATTGTCCACATATTGTCAATATGTGGACAAGAATATTGAAGAAAATATTGATTGCCTATTACACGCACCTTAGTTTTTTTTTGAATAAACGTTTACGTTTGAGATTGTTGTATAAGATGAATCAATTAAAAAATAAAATATGTTACCAAGTTAAAATTGATAAATAAATGAATGGATGATGATATTGAGTAAGATTTTTTATCCAACGTTATCTTAGGGTTCGAGATTTTCTTACATTTTAGTTTGGTTTATAATCGAATTTTTTGGACACTCACTACAGAGTTTAAAATTCTGTTACGTGTTTTGAGTTTTCTTTGAACCTGCCTTTCCTTGAACGTTATTATAGGTCTTTTACATACTTTTGAAAGTTATGTTTTCTCCCATAAAATGATACAGAAAATAAATTTTCTAAAATACGTTTTTACCTTTGTCATATTTTCTCTCTTATATACTGTGGTTCATCCTGTATTAAAACAAAAACGAAAATAAATTATTTTAAATCGTGGTATATCCCAAATGTTTTGAAATTTTATTTATACTATTTTTACCCATTGTTTAATTACTCGATGGTTAAATATAACTTTATGGGGTCACGATATACCTCATCCTATTTAAATACTTTTTTCTTTGTAAATTCAGCAGATATGTTAAACGCAAGATAATTCATAATAGGTGAGTTTTTCCTCAGGTTTTATTTCCAGTTTATTTATAATGAAAATATTGCTTTTCGAAAATTTTTGAGTTCGACTAAAGTTTTTACAATTAACCGACTTATAATTTTTGTGATCGTTTTAACATTATAGATGATTTAGTTATACTGTTAATAACGAATTATAGATGGAATTTACTTATAATATATTTACAGAAAAAGAACCTGGACTTGGACTTACATAGTTTTTAGACTTACATCGCAAAAATTGTCTGTATTCCTTTGAATACCCACCATAGATTTAGCAAGTGTGGTGAGTATATGTTTTTTATACTTACAATTTTTGATTGATACTGTATCTTAGACTGCTTTTGTGGACGTCCATCTAATACTTATGCAATAAGTTTGTCCCGGTATATCGATTGTTTCATTTAATAAAAGTGCTTACACCTTCTATTTAGAATTAATTTCAAAATAGTCAAATTGAATGTCATTTTAGTTGTTAGACAGCATTATTATATAGGTTACTAAATTTAGGCTAAATACGGTTTTGAGCTGTGGGATATCGATAAGAATAAAATTTTTATATACTCAATAAAACTATGCATTTCAAAATGGACAAAAAAAAAATTCATAACCAAATATACTTTTATTTCAATGCATAGGGATATATTGTTAAACTGGCATAGTTTTTAGTATATATATTATATTCTTTTTCCCCGAAAGCAGAATAGCTGATGTGAGTTTCAATATTTATGGATTCATATTTTTGTAACGTTTATTTTGTTTCTGGCATTTCACTTCCTTTGGGCAGTATACACAACACATATTGAATTTGTAATAATTAAAATATTATTACACAACACAACACAATAGATTTGTAATTTTCAGAATTCTAGTACTAATTTTAAAATTTTCCATTTTCATAAAATAGACACCACCAAAACAGGAATATGTAAAATATGAAAAGCAGTTGAATATGTTGAAAACTTTTCCTACCTATACAACATATTAACAAAAAGAAAACAGTCAACAACGACGGTAAATCCGTAAGTATAACCAAGAAAGTGGTCAAATAATCAGAAAAACTACTGTATGATTGCGAAACTTGAATGACTACAAATAGTCAAATCAAAAGTTTCAAGTCTTCACGAAAAAAAGTTTAAACGAAAAAAGTGCCAAAGAAGAATTTCTAAAATATTCTAGCCAAATACGATCAGAAATAAGAACTTATAGGATTCATGGCAGCTAACAGATGAAGAACCGGCAGTGAACCAAATTAAAACGCAGAAAATTCGAACGAAATATTGTAGATTGTAGTGTAAAATTGCAGTACCGTACTTAATTAAGCACGAAAAGGTGATGTACCTAAGTTACTGTAGAGTGTAAAAAAAAAAAAAAAAAAACTTGTCAAATAAAAAGTTTTCCATAAAAAAATAGATTAGATTTAGCTAACCATTTGCGGACTTATTTATAATACGCCAATTATAACAAAATTATTGCAGTTATTTACCAATTATATGTAAATAAACGATTAAAATACAAAATAAATCTATATATATATATATATATATATACTTGAAATGAGTTGTAAGTGAGTTGTGCATTGTGATAAAATGAAAGATTGTGAATTTTGATCGTTTATTAATAAAATAATGTTAATACAGAAGCAGTATCATGACAAACATGGAAGATATAAAATTTATTTTATTTTTTTTTATATTTTGAATATAATAAAAATATTGTTTGTTTACACTTTAATTAAAAAATCAGCTAAATCGTGGTAAATTTGAGACTTGACATAATCTAATTACATACAATAGTTTTTTTTTCAATTTTTTATGATAGCTCTACTAATTTAGATGTGAAAAGCTATATCTATTGTAGAGCAACTTCGCTTTCAAGATAACATAGTTCGATTTTATTTTGTTGATGATAACCAAACTATCAGCTATTTTTTATCATTTAATGTATGCCAATGACAAGGGGTATTGGATCAGGTCAAAAAGCCCATAAAAATATTTTTGTGTCTTCGTAGGCAATCGAACCTAAGAACTTTCTACTACATCACCCAGCTTGTAAAAACGATGCGTTGTATATTGTATTACAAATTATCATAGTATACATCTGATTAAGTTCTGCGTAGGTAAATCAGCTGCTTATTGTAAATACAGCTGCAATGATTTATAATAATGCCATAAGGAAAGTAGAGTATTCTTATTTTTGATATACAATTTCTGGTATACAATTAATTTAAATATGATAGGCTTTTACCCCGAAACCCGTATTAAACAAGTCCCTCATTTTTTACGTACTTTTTAATTTTTAATAATTGTTTTACTTTTGGAAGTTTTTGGATATTGTAGTTTGGGATTTCGTAGCATAGTCATAAGTTGTACATATTATAATTAATGTTCAAAACAGATGATGTCTATAAACGTTGCCCATAAATTAACAAAATATTTATATATTGGCAATTTGTTTATCAGATATGGGAGTAATGCATTAAACTATCGAATATTAATGAAAACCAAAAAATATTTGCAAAATACAGACAAATCAAATACATAAAAGCAAATGAAGGTTTGTGATATAGTAACCCTTGCTTTTTTTATTTTACAAACATATGAACTCATAATTAATTTACACAATACATAATGTAATAAGCAATATCTATTTTGATATAGAAAAATCTGGTTTACAGATAAATTTTCATTCTTTTGTGAAAATTATTTCGAAAATTATTCATCAATATGTGTATAGTAGTCTAGAGTGTCATATATTTGGACAAAGGCTTGACTGATGTCCCGGAAAGGGGTTGTGCAGAAGTTATCTTTTCCAAAGAATGATTGTAATGGCTTTATAAGATATATGGATATTTTCTTTACTAATAAATTATTAATCTATATTGTTTCCATAAATTCCATAAAAATTTTCAAAAGTCTCAAACTAGAATGCGTGTATTAATAGAAAAAAAGCAAACAAAAAAAAATATGTAAACTTTTTTCACGTATTCCATATGAAAAAGTTATGTGATATTCAAAAACGAACAGCAAATTTTCAAGTACAAAAAAAAAAACAATAACAAAAAAAAACTTAGAAGAGGAACATGCCATGTTTTAGGAATTCTGATCCAGTTTTGAAGTACAACAACGGAATGTTTAGTACCTAAACCAAAAACAAAAACAAAAACAAAACCAAATTTAAGAAAGCCCAAAAAAAGCCTTACTACAAAAATACAAAAAAGATAAAGTAAAAACCAACATAACAACCAAAACCATGACATGACAAACCAAAACCAAAAGAAACAACTGAATTCTATGCTAAAAATGAAAATTTTTTTGTTTACCCTTCCGCAAAATTCTTATATCTAACATAACAGAAAAGTAACAACAACAAAAACAATAAAACAAAAAAATAAAAAAAAAGTCAAGCTTTTCATACCTAAATCATATCACACACAAAAAGTTTCAGGAAAATCTTCACATTCTCTTACACCACCAATTTAATTTTTTTTTTTTTTTTTTTTTCAAGTTGTTCATAAATTTCTGTTTTTGATTTATTATCACGTGCCAGGATTTTTACCTTAAAAAGATTTTCTTCTTAGCCAAAGATCCACAAAATAACTTGAAGAGAAAAATAAAGGGCAAAAACGAAACAAAAAAACAAAAATACAAAATAAGGAAATCAAAAAATCGCTTCATAACACAAACCAGCCCAAAAAAAAAAGTGAAAAAGAAAAAAACCAAATCGAAAGAAATTACAAAACACTGCTCTGGTTTCATTCGGATGGAATATTTTTTTTTTATATGTGTTTACGTACTTGCATTACTATAAATATAAATACACCAATATAAGTATATATATATATATTAGAATACGGAGTTGGGGATAGAAAAATCATTGTGAAAAGCTGCTAAGAATTGTATTAAATGTCGACATGCTTAAATTCGTAAAACAATAACTGTTCACTATGCATACATAAATTTTCTCGCTCTTTTTTTTCTATCTATCTCATTCACTCTCGATTTTAATTTTTATTTTTGTTTTGCTATTATTGTTTTTGTTTTAATTTTTTCTCACTTTAGTAATTTTAACCACATATCTTAATGCCAAACACCAATAAACTCTTATACTATTAATATCAATTAAGCTTACCATATGCCCATATTAATTAAAAACAACTTTCTAAAGTAGAATAGTATGCAATAATTCGTATAATGATGTTTAAATTTTGAAAATGATTACTTTTTATTAAAACGAAATATTTTTGCTAAATAATTAAGGGCCGATCTAACTCTAACACTGCCGTTGAAAAAATAAATATCTTATATAATAAACAAAAATGTTGCCAACGTGCCGTAGCAACCGTTGCTAGGTTGCTACAACAAAATAAAATACAACGTAAAGCAAAATTTTTTCTTCTCAGCTGCTTCAAAATCGTATTTGTACTTAGTGTGTATGCATAATGAAAAGACTTCTAATTGTGATTTATGACATATTATGTAGATAGATATTATTCTAGAATTGATTTTGAAATTATGATAGCTTGAGCTAAATGATGTTTAATATGAATATTTGTAAGCTGCACATGTATATTAATAAATAGTAATGTATATGTATATTTATTTATTTGATATGAATAAGTTGTTGTTATTGTAAATGCTGTATGAAATTATGAATAGTATGGATAATAATTTTGGATTTCAATTTTATTTTTTTAAAGGTTTTCAATCAAAATAATTATGTCATGAAGCTTTGTGTTAGCTGTAGTAGATGGTGATCTAACAGTTTGCCAAATCTAATGGACGTTCCTTCAATAATAATTTGCAATAATTGTATCGTACAAGAAATTTTTGGAGATAGTTTAAATGTGGATAATTTTGCTAACTACTCAAAAAAGGCAAAACTTTGGCCAAAAAATTCTTATGTTGATACAATTAACGAACAAATTTTAAACATTTTGGAGGGATATGTAATAACTTATCTTAGTACCGATTCCACTGATGATTACGGTGAAAATGATGAAGTGAATTCCTGTAGAGTTTTTAAACTGCTGTCCAAAGGGAATGCTTCCACATAAACTTAATTTGAAAGTTGGTAGTATAATAATACTTCTAAGAAACCTAAATACCAAACGCGACCTCTGCAATGAGACTTGATTAGCTGTAAAAGCTGTAAAATTAAATTTAATAGTCGCGAAATTCCCTGGCATAAAGCTATAGGTGAAACTGTATTTATTCCTAGAATAGATTTAGCTAGAACGACCACAGAACTGCCATTTATTCTTAGACATTGACGATTCTCTGTTAAATTGGCATATGCTTTGATCATAAATAAGTCGCAAGGTCAAACATTGGAAAAAGAAGGAGTTTATTTGGCTCAAATAGTATTTAGCTATTGGATACTGTATTTTGCAATTTTCAGAGTGCGGCGGTCTGGTTATATTCAAATAAAACTTACTGAGGGAAGGGACCAAGGCAAATTACTTCGACATTCAAAACTATTAACTATATACAAAAAAGTTGTATATAAAGAGGTTTTGACATCTAATCATTAGACAAAAAATGGTAAAATGCTGACTTTGTCAACGGTGTTTTGCGTAGGAGTGTTGAGTAGGCCTATTGGTGCGGAAGGAAGAAAATAAATTTTAAATAACAAAATTGTTGTTGTTTAATTCGATTTGCTTTTGTGAAAAAAACAATTGTTCAATTTATCGAATTATTTCGATCTTTTTACCAAAAAAAAAATATTTTACACCTAATATTTGATTACATTTCTTAGAATTCACTTTTTTTGTGCAGTTTCACAAGAAGTTCTTTTTCTTCTAATTAGAACACCATCTTGAGATGGGCTTTACAACTAGTATAATCATAAGGTATAACTTATTTCCAGTATAGTTATTTCCTTAATCCACCAATTCTATTATTTGTTAATTTAGAAAACTTGTTTCACCACAGGATACAATTACAGGTAGAGTTAAAACAATTTATTTACAATCAGATGTTTTGACATTTCACAAATTGAATTTGAAAATTTTCGAAGTCACATGAAATACAGAACACCAAATTTCATTCCGAGTGGAGTAGCTAGAGCTAGTATTGTTTTTGTGTCGGTGCCTGTTTTATGTAATCGTCTAAATCGATTTTGACTGGTCCTATGTGAATTGTCTTTTTGTCTGGTGAGTATTGTTGAGTTGAGGCTATTTGAAATAAAAGTATTTAAATAGCCCTATAAGTATATATGCACTTTTTAAAGTCTATCCAACTTAAAATTAATTTCGTTTAGTAGTTTATGCTATCTTGACGCATATATCTTCCGGTAATAGCTATCAATATAACTTTCCGAAAATAGTAAAATTTACTGCACTAAATTGTCAATCTAAATTTATGAAAAAAATGAGTTTGTATATCTTGTTTTAATGTTCTAAAATATTGCTTAGAGCAAGCAAATAAGACGTCCATTATAAACGAAAGTTTGTATCACGTTGCTAACAGGTGAAATCATCATCCAGTGGGTTAGTATTCATTACGATTAGAAATTAGTGTTATAGTAAAAGATAAAAATAAATATCTAACATGCTATATTTAATAGAATGTTAAAAAGATAACTTCAAATACAAAAAGAAAGTAGAAAAAAAACCAAATATCAATCCCAATAACTATTTATCAATTATATAGCTTTAATTTTAAGCCTCTTTTACTAAGGTTAGTATCAAAACAAGGTGCTCTCCAGTTAGATTAACGTAACATTCTAGACACAGGCTCAAATTTACCGTAGTCAGTACTATGGTTAGCAATATTAATCGGAACATAAATTACGCGGATTCTCTCTAAAAGTTATTAAATCCCTAATTTTAGGTGCCAGGGTATACCCAGCAATAATTTGGTGGATAAACATAATATCAGTCATCAATTGACGTTGTTGGAGAAATTTCAGGTCGATCAAAAGCAACCTACATTCGTAAGGAGGAATTTGAAAAGGTCATGAAAAAGCGTGTAGTGCAACACGTAAAAATTTTCGCTGAACTGTTTCAATATGTGAAATATCAACATTACGATATGGAAATCAAACTTGCGAAGCATATTCAAGTGTTGGTCATTTATATATATACCATATATAAATGTTTTGTAATGTAGGGATCTGTAAACTGTTTGGTCCAGCGCATTATAAATCCTAGCATAGAATTAGCATAGAGACATTTAATTCAAGGTGGTTTCACCATTCGGCGAAATTGTTAAGATCATTTTGAAGTAGGGTACAATTAGCAACAGATATAATGGTTTGGCTAATTTTGGAGTCATCAGCAAAACAACTTAAGTTAACTGATACCATAAATTTTGAGGCATCATTGGTTGCAATAATAAAGAAAAGTGAGCCCAAGTGGCTTATTATTACTAAATGTACATGACCAATTTATATACTCAGTTTTTTCATTTAAATTTAATAATGATTTGTTTATATTATAATTATTTATTTTAATTATTTTTTTTTAGTTTCAACGTAAATTATTATTTTACATAATTTTACTTTGATAATTGATTTACAGTTTTAGAACAAAAATTGCTGCTAAAAACCAATTTTTCTATTTTTATATTTTATAATTAATTTACTTTATAGTTTTATTTCATTTCATTTTTATTTATTTCGCTTAGTTAGAAGTATGTATTTACATCTACGACTTTACAAACTAAACTTAAAGTAACTACACTATTGTATAGCTTAATCTATTAATTTCCAAAAATAACGATTTTTGTTTTTGAATATATTGTGTTTTTTGTGGCAAGTGATCTATCCATTCTGTGGATCCATATACGTATAATCTTTTAAATATTGATTTAAAAAATCAATCTTTATTTTGGCTTTGATAGGGTAGATTTTCTGTTTATCTAATCAATATAAGAGATTTTATTAAAATTAGATTTTTTTATTTTATCCTGAATGATGAGTCTAAAAGTAAGTTTAGGATCTAAGATGATTTCTCCTGGAACTTCATTCGATAATAGTTACGATTTAGGTTAAAATTTCTGCTTAACAATTGGCATGGTTTTCTTTTCCTTGAGAAGAAGCAGGTTACTGTTTTAGAAGGTTTGATTTTAACTTTCCATTGAAAATAGTACTGGTGCAGAATATTGATACGTACTCATGTACAGAGTAATATGTACTAACCTGCATCAAACCACAGGTGACTTATTAGCGGATTTTTTGTGTATATGCGGATTATGTGTATGAGACGCATGCTAAAATTGTTGGTTTTAATAATTTTGTATTTTAGGTAGATGGTGATTTTTAGGTTTGTGCATTAGCATATGCGTTTCCGTTCAAATAGCCTTAGACTTTCCATAGTAGAAGGATTTATGCTAAACCGTATGGAACAGCCATATATGCTAATATTATATAATATGTTAGTATTGGTTGAATTAAAGTCTTGAAGCAAAGTAACTTGACTTTCTTCAGTTTATGTAAATATTATTAGGTCATTAAGTTGTTTATGTAATTGTTATTTTTCTGAAAGAATGTGGAGCGTACTTTGTACATGATATTAATCATATTGACATTAGTTTAATGAAATTAGCTTTGTATTGATACTGCTCATTGATCACCAATATCAGTATTACGGGTGGTGTGAATAAAAAAGTAGCAAATGCCAAAACTGGTATTTTTACATTGAATGCTGTGTATTTAGTGAATAAAAATTAAGCAAAAGTTAAAGCTAAAAAGATTAGTTTTTTTGATTTTAGTAAAAGCTAAATTTTCCAGCTAGCACTTAAAAAAAGTGAATAAAAAGTAGTGTAGACTGAAAATATTAAGCAATGGCTTCTACTATTTCAAGATAACTCTGAGTGAACTTAAAATAAACATTCGCTTGTTAACTGTCGTGAAATATGGCTGCATTTATGCATATTCGTGCTCGAAAACGTTATCGAAGAAGATTAGGTTGTGTAGAAGAAGATTATTTTAAATTATATGATTTAATGAAAATCATGTGATGTAGTTAGCAAATTATTTTCTTGGTTGTAGTAATGAGAAAAGAGACGCTGCTTTGCCACCTAAAAAGAAAATGGAAATATTTTTTCGTTTTATAAGCAACCTAGGCTTTCAAATTGGTGTTAGCCAACGAAGAAGAAGTACATAAAGCAACGGTTTGTAAGATTATACGTACAGGAATTACGAAAATTTTATGTAAAACGCATATTTGGATTAAATTCCCTAGTAGTGTCGAGGAAATAATAGAAGTTAAAAATATGTGGTCTGAACGGTTTAGTTTTCCCTGTGCTATAGGAGCCATAGATTGCACAATGTTGCAATACAAAAACCGTCATACCATGTTGATGAATATGCAAATCGTAATAGATTTTTACTATAAATAACATTAATAAATATGATGTGCATGACATCATTTTAAGCCGACAACTAAAAACTTATAGATCAACAAAAAACAAAAAAATATAACAAAACAAACCAGAGTAAACTGAAAAACAAAAAAAAAAAAAATCATGTTAATTCATGTCCTATGTTTCATATGTTTATTCATAGAATTTATTAGTAAAAGCTTAAAATTTGCCAGCTCTAAGTAATCAGTTTCAGCAAAAGATTATTCACTCTTTTTAGGCGAAAGCTACTAGCTTTCACTTAAACTATATAGCCAAAGTTGGTGCTTAAACTAAAAACTAGAATCCGAATTTGCATAAAAAATACCTGTTCCCATTTGAAAATCACGATTTCGGCGAATTTTAAGCTTAAAAAACCCTTTTGCGGTCCTTCACGAAAGTTGAAAATATCACCAGTCGATAGCGCACTGTCAATTTAATTTATGACTTTTTATTTGAAATCTTAAAATAACTGCTCCTTCCCCTCTTAAAAGCTGATATGCATGCCCGGTATATTATTTAGCGAATAAAATTTGGTTAGTGCGATAATTTCGAAAACGTCCTAAGTTTTTGGAAATGTTAAGGGATTTTTAAATTATAATTTGCCGTTTAAATTTAAATTTTAACACCCTAGTGCTCCATCTGCACCATAGGATTCGCCCGCATTGCCAATAACTTGAAGCAGATCAGTGTACGATGAGATTGTGCAACCGGTCAATGACAAGTGGAGAAAAATTGATGGCGATGAAGAGAAGAAGGAAAACCAAATAAAATTCTCATAATGAAAAAAACACTGAAAGTAATACTTTTGATCGATTTAAATCGAAAACAGAAACGGATGGCAAACTTTTTACCTACAATATACGACTATAAAAAATTATATTTTTTTATTATTATTATTTCACCCATTGTTTTTATTTTATTTTTATTTATTTATTTTTATTTTTTTTTTTGTTTAATATGCGATTAGTAACAGCAGGCAACCAGGCATTCCAGGCTGTTTAATTATTAGATGAACGCAAACGCATAAAAACAAAAACGAAAAACATAAAAATTAAATGAAAAAAAACTGTAAATACTTTAATATAATATTAGAAAAAAAGAAAATAGCACAACAAAAACAAAAAATACAACCGAAAAGGATTCGAAAATGTTATTAGAATAATAGAGGTAGTTCGTGGGGGTGTTGGTTTGAGGTGGTAATGATATATAAAGGAATTTTATGTATGTATGTACGTATTCAACTGGAATTGTAATAAAGAAATAAAACCGATTAAAATTCATTAAGGAAAGCCGCCGACTGTGCTTAACAATAGTGTAATAGGTGTTCGTCTTCTCTTTTATAAGAAATTACAATTAGAGAGAAGAAAAAAAAAAGACAAGAAATAAAAAAACAATAATAAAGGTCCTTGTATAATAATCTTAAGGATTTTTCCATCATGCGATGTAATAAGTCTTTTCTTTATTTCTGTTTTTTGTTTTTTTTTTGTGCCACCACTTGTACAACAGGGTATGTGATTAGAGTGTTATTTTCCTTAAATGTTCAAATTAATTTCATGAAAATATAAATTGGTGTTAAAAAAACCTTTTTTTTTACACTGAGAATAAAAAAAAAAAAAAACTTCTTACTGCAGTTTTTAGCATTCTTGAAAATTGAATTTTTGTGAATGGAAATTTTGGAATGAGCTATTTTTTGTTTTTTTGTTTAACAATATTACAACTAAATGTGTTTTACAACAGATTAATGAACAATTATATGATAAATATTATTTGTAATAATTATATGGTATTTATAAATTGGAGAATACCACAAAAAAATAATATCCATTGTTACTTATTTAGCTTTGACTAATGATACTTATCAAACGATGATTTATCGACCCACATGGTAAACAGAGTCTTGGTATTAAATTAAGATATTTATTTAATGACTCGAAGATTCTGATTTAGTAAAATTTGAATAACAAAGAAAATGAATTTTTTTCCTATTAATTCTAAACCATGAACAATATTGTTGATGGCACCACCATGTGCGTTAACGAATAGATGTGATGGTTTTCCAACTCGTGAACATGCTACATAGAATTAGCCATGAGAAAAACACGAATTTTCCAAATTCAATCCGCGATGGATTCATGGCTTGTCCTTGCGCTAGTTCTTGCGATTGATGCTTGTCGAAAATGCAGAACGTATGGGAAACTGTAATCGCTTGAACTGAAAAGACACATCGTTGGATATCATTAGAATATGTGGCAATAAAACATTATTTCTTGAATAAGATTTCCGTTAATTTTTTGAACCACTATCCTCGTTCCATTGCAAAGTCTTGGTGCATTTAGATTTCGAAGTAAAATAATTGGTAAACCAATTTTCAGCCGCAAATTATGTTTTTTTTATGCTCTTGACAGTAAATTAGTTAGTAAAATCACCTTTTCGGGCTTAATTAAGTATGGTACTGCAAGTTTATACTATAATATATCTACAATATTTCGAACATTTTTTTATCAAATTTTCTAGCTTATCTTTTCATTAAATGTGTAAAACTACTGCTATTGTCAGGAACTAAGCTTTCTTAGGTCCATTGTATTAAATTTGTTAGCAGATTATACTCTCAATCATTTTAAACAGGGACTACCCTACATGAATACAGCTTGAATAAAAATTATTAATCGAAGTTTAAATAATTAGTATAGCTTTTTTATCGAATATTTTGAAAGTATTTTGTGAAACATTGTTAAAATAATAAAATTATAGACTCTACATATGTGTTTAACTTAAGTTAAAACGCTTAAATTATACTTCATTTATTTTATCCCAATCGAAAAATCCATAAAATATTTTTTTTTTACTTCATCGAAAATCGAACGTGGGACCTCTCCTGCGCCATCCAGCGTGTGGTGGAAATTGTGATAAATTGAATGAATTTAAGAATTCAGTGGGATAGTTTACGACTGGATGTTCTGATACCACTGAGACAATTGATTTAAACGACATTAATTCGCCATGCAATGCTTCCTGTATTTTAAAATTGATCTCATTATCATCAATATTCTAACCAGCCAAAATCAAACGTTCGCTGAGTAATAGATAGTTACGATAATTGGCGCTTATATTGGGAAATACGCTTTCTATCAACGAATTTCTCGAATCAACAATGTTGCAGAAATTTTCTGGCAATTTTATCAATAAATTGTGCATTTTTCTTACAACAGTATGAATAAAAATTTAGATTATCAAGTTTTTCTGCTCAGTTAACATCGTTATTGCATTTAAAATCAGATTATAATAAATACTGTACACTACCTTGCGCAACATAACCTTTAATATTTTTTTTTTTAAATCAGAGTACTACAGAGTTTCCAATTTAATCCTAAATAATTGTCATTAAGGTGCAATTTCAGTAGCGTACTGTATTGTGCTTGTAATATTAATACAAGTTTATGTAATGAGTTATGACTTTTTTTTTCCTTTAGAATTTGTCATGTTATAATTTGAAAAAAAAAAAAATGGAAAAATAAAAACAAAAATGGAACATTTTAATAAATATTTCAAAACCATAAATCCTTGATTTCTCATTTTTAAAAGAGAAAAATAAAAATAATAAAAAAAATTTTAAATTTTAAATTACAAAAATAATTGTATAATTTTGAATTTAGTATTGGAAATTACAAATTGGTGCACGTACTTCTGAATGAATGTTTTCAATAATAAATTATTTTGGTTCTAAGTTCTGCCAAATAACTCCAACTCCTATTTTTACTTTTCAATGCAATGTAAAATAAACATTTAATAGAAATGCATAAGAATTACATATACATTCAATAGAAAAATGAAAAGGACTTTTCTAACAGGATACAGTCAATATAAAAGAAAAAAATGAATAAAAAAGTTGAAAAATAATTTTAATACGAAAAAAATTACAAATCTTACGTAAAAATTCCAAAAAAAAACAAAAAAAATAATTCTTAATAGAGAAAAAAGAAACTTTATAAGATTTACGAAATTTTTTTAATTTATTGTGGTTGAAGGTACGGAAGTAAAAATAACTAGGTATGTCAAAAAATGTATTATCTATAATGGAAATTAATTACTTGTTGCAACATTATTCTTGGCAGTAACTTAGGTAGACTTACCCTTTCGTGCTTAATAAGGTAAGAGTACTGAAAGTTTATTATACTACATCTACAATATTTAGACCATTTATTTATCAAAATTACTGGCTATCAACTCTTTAAATGTTGAAAACTACTGCTATTTATTGCCAGGAACTAAGCATTCTTAAATAGCGTAGTTTCATATTATTTGATTTGATACCAGATTATATACTCTCAATTATTTTTTTCATTTATTTTATCCCAGTAATGATGTGGACCAGATCAAAAAACCCATTAAGCATTTTTTCTGGCTTCATCAGGAATCGAACCTGGGACCTTTCGGTTGAAAGCCAGACTCTCTACCTACGTCGGCACCCAGCGTGTCAGCCATAATGCTCTCTGAATACCGTTGACATCGTAAATGTCCGCGTGGCATTTAACGTCCACATGGTCTTAAATGTCTACAAAATGATCACAATTGTTGTTGGTGACGTCTGCGCAACCGGTTTGACTTATATTTGGGCTTACAAAATTTTTTGTTAACCCAATGTTGTACAGTGTTAATAAAAACTTTCTGTTCATTTTAATTGACCACAAATGAATTAAAAAACAATGTCTCAGAAAGCTCTCATTACACAATAGTAGCGTTCCATTAAGCTGTGTAAACTACTCATGACCAGATTGTAAGAGGAACGCTAATTTTATTTCCATGAGAAAAACATAACCAAAAAACATTGGTGTTAGTTTGCTTTGTTTTGGAAATTTATTTATCAAAAATAATTTATCAAAAAATTCCCTTCTTTTGTTATCCAGTTTTATTAATGAAATTTAGTTTTATATTTAATTATTTTAAAATAAAATGGTTACTTATCATGTTTAAATTATTTTTTGTTTTATTTAAATGTCAATATCAAACTTCATATTTTAAATATGACATTAAATAATTATTCAGCACCTAGCGAAAAGTAGATCGTTATTAACTATTTTCTACACAATAACAAGAGGTAGTGTAGCTGTGTTAAAAAATGTGTAAAAATAGTTAGTTTACACAGCATAATGGAACGCTACTAATGTTGCCAACTTATTCTATGGATAAAATTGATAACTTAGTTTTTTTTACATTATATCAGATTAAAGTTTAAAGACATTTACGCTGTCACTGTACATACAGAAATTACTTCACAAACCGTATACCAACCGGTTGCTTGGAAGTGTATGAATTGAGCAGAAACATTAAAAGCAAATAATGTTGAGATAGAATAGGCCACATGATGCGAAAACACATACAAAAAATACCAAAAACCGCTATTGATTGGAACCCACAAAAAGTATTAGGATACGAGGTAAATTATGCAACATATTAAAAAGGGACTACCCTACATGAATACAGCTTGAATAAAAATTATTAATCGAAGTTTAAATAATTATTATAGCTTTTTTATCGAATATTTTGAAAGTGTTTTGTGAAACATTGTTAAAATAATAAAATTATAGACTCTATATATGTGTTTCACTTAAGTTAAAACGCATAAATTATACTTCATTTTTTAATTGACGTTATAGTGTTCTGGTAATTTCTTTTAGTTAATTTTGTGATTTATTTTAAACTGTACTGTTTAACTTTATTGATAGTAATTCGGTTTACTAACACAAAAAAAATTATGCATGTCGCCCAAATAAAATAACTGGTGGTTACGGCATCTTTGATCTTTATTAACAAAAAATTAACTTACAATAAATTGTACTCATATGCTAATAACAATGATATAATTTTATCAATAACACCTACACAAAAACGTATTATGGAATATAGTTAATGTATAAATTTAAACAAATATAAAAATTTTGAATTTCTTGGAATGTAGTAACAATCTAAATAAATATGTATATGAACTTTATGACTATGCTTTCTTTCTATAATTGCAATTCGAAATTTTGTTCGTTCAGTTTTATCATCGGATAGATCTTCGATAATTATCGATCACTTCAATTTCAATTTATTAGATCCAGATAATAACGTAGTATTTTGTCGGAAGCAACAATTTTATAGTTATTTAAGATTATATTTAAAAAGCTCAACTCTTTTTGATACTCAGTCGGAACTAATTATCTTAAATCCTTATTACGAGCCCAAACTAAACAATCCGGCAACTTATTATTTTTTAACAAACTAAATGTAAATTAGTTGTCACAGTCTTAATTTGTAGTATATAAAAAAAATATATTCATTTTGTTTGACTACATCTTTAGGCAAAGAATCCAAACTGGTATTAAAATAAAATATATTGGATTATGTTAGAAAGCATAAAAATTTAATGGCAATACAATCGATCACCATAGACAGCAGCATATATAGATTTAAATTTCGGGAGGAAATCTCTCCCCTAAATATATTGCCGCAGCCGCAAATGGGATTATTGTGATAACCCTTGTTTTTTTAGTTAGTCTCTGAGTTCTTTACGACACCTGATTTTATGATCCCACTCAGGATATTCTTAAAGGCTTTTTATAAAAATGTTTTTTTTATTAGGTCAAGGCCTGTTATTATCCCTGTCAAGATACGTGCCTGTTTTCTATTGACATTTAGAAGAATTTTCGTTTTCTTGACCGTGGGTAGAGACATGAACATTTTTGCTTGACACTTTCCAAGAACGGTGGCCCAGACATGCTCAACTTTTCGCCCTACCCAGGCTTTTAATTGCATCTTAGCTGTGCTAAGGGTAATCCCACAGAACGAACTTGATCCTATGAAATGGACCTAATGCTTTTCTTCCTAGATATTTAGCTTCGTTTTCTGCTATGCCAGAATGCTCTGATACTCACATTATTGTTACTTTATTGGGTTTTGTCAGGGTTTTTAGTAGTCTCTCAGGATGTGGTAGATGTTGTCCGCATAGCTCCAGCGATCATCAAATAAGTTGGATACTGTAGTTTGTTAAGTTTGCTTTGCGCTGTGATTTGCGTATTTTTTTTCACCAAACTGCAGATGCGTATAAGTTAAGGTTGGCCTCTACGGTATCCATAATGCCATTTTTTATTATAACCATAATGACATTTTGGGATTAGTCTCCCTTTACGGCCACAGGCTTTTACATGTCCAGAGTGTAATTTTGGCTTTCTTTAGAACATTTCAGTTCAGATGTTCATCAAGTACGATTCCAAGGTATTTAAACTGTTTGGAACTCGACCAGCATTATCTGGAGTTATATAATTCGCAATTTGTAGTCTGTGTTGATAACAGTAGAAGACGAGTGATACGTATTAAGAATAAAATTTTCAATTTGATACGTTCTGTGAAGTGATACAGTATCAATTAATAATGGTATGATGATTACGCTTGAGGAGTTGTAAAGCTCCTTTATTATGCTTGATTTCTTTACGATAGAGTTAAGTACCAAAACAACCTCGGAAACTTGCTGCTTTCATCAATATCCTCGTTTCAATCATCGAACGGATATTCTCTAAAAGGACGGTACCGTCATACGTCAAAGACCCCATTATCCTAGATATCAATGAATTGACTTGGTAGTAAGACCAGATTTGCTCCATATTAAAATGAAAAAAATATTTAGAGCGAATCCTGGAAGGACTACAGAAGAATTAAGTGTACGATTGTAAGTAGTCATATGAGAAATTTTGTTCAAAACTGGAATCGTAACGTTTAAAATGATAACCAGAAAACATGTGAACTCTGACTGGCCTAAGATGTTGTAGAAAGTTAGGACTGGATTCACTTTCAATAATTATATATATACATACAATATAAATAAGCTTGCCAGTATCGTTTCTTGACAAATGCAAGATATAATTCCGAGAAAAGAAATATAAATACACAATGGTAAACGCATTATTTTACCTCAAAATTAGGCTGGACGGAATAAGTTGAATTGAAATGAGTTTGTTTGATTATTTTTTTTACTGTTATATTGTATGTGATTATGTTGTAATTGATTTTGGTTTTTTTTATTGATTACAAAATTTTGTTGAGTTTTGTTCATGCTTGTGACGATTAATTTAAATTTATGTTTATTTAAAAATAAGAAGTGGACGAAATATTTTTCATTTCAGCTCGTATCACCTCTTTTCTATATTTTTCAATTTAGCTAATAGTTTTCATAATTTTCTTATAAGAAAAAAATATTAATTTGTTAATGCATCTAAGAATATTATATATCAAATATATATTATATATATATATATATATATATAGAAATATTTTTATCCCTTAAAGACAGCAATTTATATTTTTTACTATTATACACTGTAAATCTGTGACTACTTACTCTCTTTTATTCTATTGCTTTATTCTTTTTATATCTTTCTAAATCTCTTTTAATGAAATTTTACAATTAATATTAGCTCAAAAATAAAATATAATGTTCATTAAATTATGCATCCCAGAATAGAGATGAACAAAAAAAAAACAAAAAAAAACAAAAAAAACAACCAAAATGATGAACAAAAAAAACCCAACATAAAACGTGACCTTACATAAAATGTTTGGATAACAAACTATACGTACGAGTAGATATTTTGTGAATAAATTCCACCCCTAAATAAAAACTTGAATGAAATAATAAAAAAAAAAGACTGAATACATTCGTCATCACCCTCATACAATAAACATTCTCTCATCCTTATGTATCCTTAAAAAAGTAAAAATGCAAGTTAACAATGAACTACACATAGATTCAACAAAAAAAAAAAAAATGAAATTTTGGCTACGTTTCGGATATAATATTTTTGGAAGGAGGAGGAAATAACAAACACAGGGTAGAGAGTTTTTTGATTTTACCACAAGGATTCTTCCGTTTTGCTTTTTTTTCTCTCATTTTTTTTTTATATATAATTTTTTTATTGTTTATCCACCCTCAAACAAAGATAATCCTAATATCTATGTAACACAGATGAATAAACAAAAAAAAAAATTTGAATTAAAACTCAGTCAAAGAAAAGGATACTGATAAAATGTAAATCGCTTTGAAAATGCGTTTTCAATATTCAAATACATACACACTAACGTTCAAACATGAAAAAAAGAAAAAAAAATAACAACAATACAATAGAAATACAAATATGCAGATGAAGTTGAAAAAGTAATGATAAATAGATTGGTATTGGTATATAACTACACTAGTTGAATACATAAAAACGTTTAAACACATTTAAGAAAGGATTTAATAAAATTAAAGTAAGTTTTTTTTTGTATAAAAACAAATTTTAAAATTTTCTTTGAAATTGTATTGATCACTTTATGCAGCTGATGTAAAAATTTAAACTCTATATTAAGTGTATCATATGAATTATTAGGTGCGTTCAGTAGAACTTGCTGCAATAAATAAAATTAGTTATTAGCAATGCATTGATGTACTGAACGTTTTGCAGTGAAATTTAAAATAATATTGTTGTTCTCTTCATTAAACTTTTTTTTAGTTATTTCAATAAATTTATTCGTAAAATACCTACAACAATTATATACAAATTTTTAATAAACAATATTTTTCAAATTTATTTATGTTAAAATTATATTAAAACTTAATAAATCACTTAATTATTTATCTATGACTATTTATTATTATTATTTATTTTATTATTAAATTTTTTTTTTTTAAATTCACTCACCACTCACAATAAATTTAATTTAAACAAAAAATGTTTACATCAAAATATCATTATAAAGTCGCTGCTAAATATAGCATAGGTTTTTTTCACTGCAAAATATATGTAGCGCTTTAATCAAGTGGTACACAAAATCACGGTTCAGTAGAAAATTTGCTAGAACGGTACAGTAATTTTGCAGGGCTAGATTCTACTGAATGCACCTTTCGTTTTATTTTGGTCTTGAGTCTTTCTATAGCTTTTGCGAAGCAGCATCAACCAGCTGTTCCGAGCAATCTTTAATTGATTGCATTAACTGGCATAGTTAATTTTCTTGATAGAATTTGTAAAATACATGAATTCTTGAATTTTTCGTTTTTAGTTTGTGTAGCTGTCGTAGACACAAACATTTTCGTCATATGACATATAGATAGATTAGATTTTAAATGACATATTATAACGAATAAATCCAAATTATAACATTCAATAGTACATTCACTTTTATTACATCTTTATTTACATTATCTTTTATTACACATTTTATTTTATTCAATAGTACATTCACCCTTTGACAAACTTGATTGATGTTCAAAACTTTATTATCAAACAAAGACGCACATCTATAAAACTAACAACCAGTTGTCTTTTTTCTATTACAACTTTTTAAATTTAAATTTGTTAAAATAAAATAAATGCGAATTCTGAATTAAATGCTATTCCGGCGTAGGATCAAATCACTATATCTTAAGCATACTTGATTTATTTATTTATTTATAACAGGGGGATTTGCAGATAAATCTGCAGTCGAACTATACAAGCCCTTTTTCTGGTACCAACTTTCCAAAAATATATACCTTTAATGGCGTATCTTATCCTTTAAGGACGAAACCGATTTTTGAAAGCATTCTTATCGTTTCAATGTTTTTGTATAAAAACCGTTGTATCCGTTGAACTTTAAATAATGAATATGAGCTGTGAAAATTAAAAAAAAAATTTATATTACCCGAAAATTAGTCGAATCTATTAATTACCACTGATTTGAAAAATTTACAAAATATGAAATGTTAAAGTGTTGATTTTAATTTTTTATTGATTAACCAACCAAACGTGAGAATTAGTCATAACTAATATTTACATGCCATAAATTTAATTTTAAACTAATAAAAAAGATTTTAAAATATGTATGGATATGCGGATTTTTATATGGATATATATACATATATAAAAACCATATTATATTCAACATGAAAATTTATGTACTATATAAAAGATTTGCAGAACATTCTATTAAAATCGTGATATTACAAATTCCTAAAATTTAATACAATGAATTTTTATATTCGTATTATTGTATCCGGAAAAATACAAGTAATGTAAACTAAAATAGAATTTATACAATGTATAAAAGAATAAAAATAAGAAAAATAATAATAAAATTAAACAAAAAAAAAAAAATAATAAAAGAATTTATAGATATTTTAAAGTACTACAAATAATACTATATGAGTATAACATGTTCTTAAGAAAAGGTAATAAACGCGATTAAATTCGCCATCATCATTATCATCTCTTTATACAAAGAAATAATATCCTTTAAATCCTTTTTAGGAAATATTTTGTTTTTAATGTCATATCTATATCAACAGTGAAGGGTATATTGAATTGGTGTGCATATTTTATTTCTTTATTTAGTCTTAAGAGGTTCTTGTAATCTACCTCAGTTCTAAGCCAATTTGGATTTCACTGGATTCTGTTTCACAAGAAAAGGTGATAAAAGTGATCATATAGCTATTATTTCGATTCTCTCCAAGGTTATGGAAATTTTAATTAATAAGAAACTTTCAAAATATCTGGAGAAAGAGCGCATAATATCTACATAGCCAATATGTTTTCAGATCTCACTATCGGTGACATGATAAATTGTCTTTGCAAAACCTCAATATCAAGTTATATAATTCTGGTGAGTTGCTTTAGATATTTTGAAAGCTTTTGACCGAGTCGCAGCTTTAATAGCCAAATGCTAAGTTTTATATTTAGATTAGGCTCTGCTTTGTCTAAATAGATTGAATGTTATTTTCGAATCGTTTCGATTCTTGTCTCAGTAGACAGCTACACATACATTTCATATAAACGCTGGTGGTCTGCAAGGATCTGTTTTTTCATCAATTCTCGTTTTGATATCTATCAACAATTTACTTAAAACAATCTTCAATCCTTTGCAAATGACAGTACTCTAATAAATCGAATGTTAAGTTGCCGAGGTTCGTAATAAGAGACAAATATGGTTAATATGATTATACCACGATTTGATCAAAGCTTCTGACGGGGGTTTTTCCAAAAAAAGTTGAGTTTAGTCGTCAAAACTGTGTTATCTCACGGAAACGTCTCGGATTTGAACCTAATCTTTCATTCCAAGTGGTACTTTCCAAAAAACGGATGATCTCAACATTTTAGGTATGTTTAAAATAAATGTATATTTGTATACATATAATGTAATGCACACAGAGTAATTGTAAATTATTTTATAACAGTTAATGGAAATTTATAATTTGTGGTATTGATTTTTATTTTAAAAATAGAGTATGTAGTTGTAATCCAGAAGACCAGAATTATAGTTCCATTCACTCTACTTTCCAAAATTTGTTGATAAACGTCTTCTTAGATTGAATGCTGAACCAAAAAGAAATAAGTTTTTCCACATGTTTTTCTTCTTCAATAAACATCGTGTTAATTACAGTTTAGCAACAATGTTTATAGTTGTTTAATTAACTGTTTAGCAACATTGGTTATAAACGAATAGTGGATTCTTTGGATCGTTTTGATTCCACTACTGATCGATAGGTGGTGTTAGCTTTAACTATATACTAGTTTTTAGTATAAGTATATTGTATTTGTTGTATGTATTTTATAATAATATAGTATATAACTCCAGCATTTAAGATCGTGATTTTTAATAATAATCTTATAATAAAACGTAGCAATCCTGCTACCAACGTGCCGTAGCAAGCGTTGCTACAACAAAATAAAATAAAAAACAAGATTCGTAAACAAAAATTTTTTCTTCTCTGCTGCGTTTGTTTATGTACCTGTTCATTATAAAAAAAAACAAGAAAAACAAAAAAAAATGTTCTTTTCTGCTGCGTCAAATTTGTATCTTTACTTAATGTGTATGCATATAGCTAATGATGTTTAATAATATGAATAATTGTAAGCTATGAGCACATTTGTATATTAATAAATATATTATATAAGTTACTAGGGGCCCCTGACTTATCACGATTTAGCAGAAACCACTCGTGTTTAATAAAAAGTTTTGTGGTTAGTAAGTATATTTTGGACACATAAATACACCTCCTTCATATACTGATTTGTTTCCGATATATTCCCTATAGTAAGTGACATTTAGTGCATAAAATTACTAAAAATAAAAAAATTTGTCATTAAAGAGAAGCGAAATAAAATGAAAATGTGTCTACTGCGCAGGTCCTTAAATGCTTATCAATTATATAGATACTCTAACTCTTCTATATAAAATGAATTTGCCAGTCATAGGAACAATTCAACTGATTTTTTTTTGTTTTTGTTGTTTTAATATTTTTTATTTCAGATGAATTTTTTTTTTTGTTTTTATTTGGCATATGTACATAGATTCATTTGCAAGTATGTAATTATACAAAGTGATTTGTTTGCTTTTGTTTACTATTTTAATACGATCTCACATATGCATAATGTATTTGCTGAATAATAAAACCATATGAGTAAAAAATTATCAACTGTGTGCGCATTATTGTTTTATATACAATTTATTTATTATATTAGGAGTTCATTAAAGAGAAGCGAAATAAAATGAAAAGGTATCTACTGCGCAGGTCCTTAAGTGCTTGTCAATTATAATTATAGATATTTTATTTATTTCTTATAAGTTGTTGTTATTGTAAATGCTGTATGAAGTTATGAATAGTATGGATAATAATTTTGGATTTCAATTTTATTTTTTTAAAGGTTTTTAATCAAAATAATTATGTTATGAAGCTGTATTCTTTTAGCTGTGGTAGATGGTCATCTAACGAATGACCAAAGTTTGCCAAATCTAATCGAATTTCCTTCGAATATGATTTGCAATAATTGCATCGTATAAGAATTTTTTGGAAATAGTCTAAGTGTGGATAATTTTGCTAGCTACTCAAAACAGGCAAAACTTTGCCCAAAAAATTCTTATGTTGATTCAATTAACGAACGAATTTCAAATATATTGGAGGGGAATGTAATAACTTATCTTAGTACCGATTCCGCTGATGATTGGGGTGAAAATGATGCAGTTAATTTCTCTAGAGCTTTTAAACAGCTGCTGTCCAAATGGAATGCCTCCACATAAACTTTATTTGAAAGTATAATAATAAAACGTGATTTCTGTAATGGGCTAAGCTCTGATAAGCTCTAAAATTAAATTTAATATTCCCGAAACTCCTTGGCATAAGCTATATGTGAAACTTTATTTATTCCTAGAATAGATTTAGGTAGCTACAACGACCACAGAACTATTTATTCTTAGACGTTGAAAATTCCCTTTTAAATTGTCATTTTCTATGACTGTATGTAAGATGCAAGGTCAAACATTGGAAAAATGAGTTTATTTGCCAGAAACAGTATTTAGCCATTGGCAACTGTATGATGCATTTTCCAGAGTACGGCGGTCTCGTGATATTCAAATAAAGCTTACTGAGGGAAGGGAGCAAAGTAAATTAATTCGACATTCCAATAAACTATATATACAAAAAAGTTGTATATAAAGAGGTTTTAACATCTAATCATTAGAGAAAAAATGGTAAAATGCTGCCTTTGGCAATGGTGTTTTTGCGTTCGATTGTTGAGTAGGCCTTTTTTTCTAATTAGAACACCGTCTTAAGACGGGTTTTACAGGTTTTACAAAAAGTATATAAATATAATATTTAAAACTAATTAATGTTATAAATCAATTATACGTACCAAAATGGAATATGATTCACACATTTGGGCTGGTACTACAGAATTCGGCTACGTTGACCACGTTCAAAATCGCGCTATTCATCTAATAAAAATAGATGACCTAAATGTAACTTCATCCTTTTCTTGTACATCGCACTATAGTTGTAGTACCTTTTCTGCTTTATATAGCATTTGCGAATCAAATTGATGTTTTTCCTAAATATATTGTGGTTTTTGCTAAATAAATTCAGATATTCGCTAAACCAATTCTGATATTTGCTTAATAAATTCAGGTTTTCTTTTTTAAAATTCGGAAATTTTGATTTCAAATTCAAATAGAGAGTAAATTTTATTTTTGAAATTTTGATATTATGATTTAACTTGTTTAAAATGTGTGTTAAAAATCTAAAACTGGTGTATTTTGTTATGTCATGAGACTATTAACATTTAAATCATTTATTGGAATCCCACCTATCACATTGATGTTGTAACATTTTGTTTTACATTTACATATTCCTTAAAATTATTCTGGAATATAATTTGGAATGTTATTGAAACTGAGATTAAGCTTTGAATTTCTTTTACTGTACTTTAATATTAAACTGAATTTGCTGTATATAAATTTCGTTGAGAAGAAAAAATTAAACCTTCTTACTATTATAACATTAGTTGTAGAGATGATTTCTTCCTAATACTTTGTACATTTAACATTGTTCTATTTTTGCACTTAAAAGATTTTTGCCATAAAAAATCTACAAACTAAACTACATACTTATGTGTAGTATATAGTACATGAAAATGAAGTCCTGCAATCTGAAGATAATACGAAACTAACCGGATACTCACTATACTTACTACTTAAAAGCCATAAGAAACATTCAGTCCTTGGAACAGATTTATATACGAAAGCGTAAAAAAAACAATGTTTATTAAAATGTATTCTTTTGTTGTTGTAAATATGATTAGGAAGGATGATTAGAGAGGTAAATCTGATGATTTAAATGCAGCACATAAGTTGTTTGTTATATATTCGGATATTATATAGAGATATATAAATATATATGTATATAGGTAATATAATTATACATAATATCATTAAGAAGAGCAACCATATATGTATATATATATATGTAAGATATTGTAAAATTCATTCTAAGTCCTTAATATTTAGTTAGTATATTGAATTTTGTAAGAGAAAAATGTTTGTTCCTAAAATGAGAAAATATTTTTGTATGGATGTTTGTATATAGTATGAACTACGAGATAATAATTATTATTCGCTTCAGTATTGTATTTTTTTTTTCAAATAAAGTTAAAGTTGCTTTTCAGTAAGGAACATTTTGATGTCTTTTATGAACTCAGTTAATTAATCTCTATTACAATGTATGAATGTGTATTATATCTTCTGGAAGATATTGCTTTTTATAAAAAAAAATATAAGATTAGCTTAAATTTAAATGATGATGAGTCATTGTAAGAAACGTCTATAGTAGTTGTTTTATTTTTCTTGTTTTGTTGGCATGGAAACAAAATATACTGAAATGTTTATTTTAATTATTTTTTTATTAATTTAAATTTAAATTTACATAAAGGATCACTCCTACACATGATATACCCATAGTCAGCATTGCAATACTGCTCTGCTTACAGATTAAAGAGCTTTCTATGTTTCATTCCGCGGTATATAAAAACAATAACCCTAGTTAGGAAAGACAGCTAAGATGCTTCAAAGCTTCTCCCCAAAAATGGAAAATTAAGCTTAACGAAGCGAAAACGCAACCTATATTCTTCATAAAATATTGTACCATATAACTTCTTCAGAATAGCAATCACCCACAGTAAAATATCTTTGGCGATTAATGAACAAAAGGGTGATTTATGAATATCATATAAATGAAATGATACGCGAAGCTTTTATAACCGTTATATATTAAATACATGTGTCATGGAACATCTCAACAAATATTATTCATCAAACCATCAAAGTCAATGAAATGGACGAATTTATCAATCAACTTACTACTAAATTCAATAATTCGCTGAACTCGTAAAGACGTTAATCACAATATAAGAATTATTGTTGTTATATATAAAAGTTATTCTTCACCAGGTGGCCGCGGCTATCAGGAGGCCCGCCAAATTATGCAAAATTTTTTTTAGACTATAATAAAAAAAAAATTGATAAATAACCGAACATTAATATTGACAACTAAATCAGAAAGATGAAATTTTCTCATTTAGATGTTTTTATTAATTTTGATTTTCTTATTGTAGTTTGTATACATGTATTTATGTTTTACATGTAGTTTGTATACATGTATTTACATTTTGCGTATTCTAAATCAGATGAATTTATCCGGAACCTTCGATAATGTGTGTACCAAGCCGTGAACAACTTTTTTTTACCACCACATAAATACCAAAGGTAGTCCCGCGAAAATGGTGGTTCGTTATTATTTAATCGGTAAATTATTTATTATGAAACAGTTTTTATTATGAACAAGAAAACTGTTCAAAATGATATTATGTATCATTATAGTGTTTCAGCTGTTATGTTAGGCAATTATAAGTTAATGAAGCAAAATTAAGGAGAAAACCAAATGTACGAATGAGAATATATTATTTTTATTTCATTTAAAAACAATAGAAGAATAAAGATTATTCTTACTAGTTTAAGAAGATTCTAAAAATTGATACTAAAAAGGTTTTCATCAAAATAAATTTACGCATAGATATGTACATATATATTTTATACTTTAATATTTTTGTATTAATTTAGGCAATGCTTGTTTCTGAATATCAAGATGGTAAGACTGATGAAGTTATTGACATATTAAAACCTATAGATTATGATGAACTTGATGTTTGAAGAACAAAACAGAATGGTCGAAAAGCTGGTGAACAAGAAGCAAATGAAGTAAAAAGAATCTTACATCCAAAAATTATTGTAGGTATCAAAGAATTTCGTTCTGATTTACTTTGTTTAATACATCGTCGTGGTCTTCAAGTTATACCATTAACTATTACAGTAATTGTTTTAATAAAAACAATATAGAAATTATATTAAAGAACTTTATATAATTATAGATTGGAGATTTCATTTTAACACCAGACATATATGTATGTGTTGACAGAAAATCAATATCAGATTTAATTGGTTCATTAAATTGTGGTCGTCTTTACAATCAGTGTATTCAAATGCAAAGGTTTTATGCAAAACCAATTCTCTTAGTTGAATTTGATCAAAATAAACAGGTATTTATAATTCTTGTCATATAAGTTAATATCATAAATTATCACCTTATTTTTTTCTTTTTTTTTTAAATTAATTTTAGAATAAATTTATGTTATCTAGTGTTTCAACAATTTCATCAAATGCAGATGTTGTACAAAGATTACAACTTTTAACTTTCCTAAATTACGTTTAATATAGTCACCAAGCCCCTATGCTACTATACAACTATTTGAAAAATTTAAACATGGAAAAAATGAACCAGATAGTAATGCTGCATCTTTACTTGGTGGTGATGAATCTATACAATTTAAAATTGATAAATTCAATTCAAATATATTCATAAAATAATGTGAAATGGTGGTAGTTTAAAAGAACTTTTTAAAAAAATCACAGATAAATTAACAGATCTTTGTGATTCTGAAAGAGATGGTAATAGTAATATAAAAGTAATTTGTAATATGTAATACATTTGTAATATAATTGTAATTTGTAAAGTACTTATAAATTTATTCTAAAAATAAGATAAATTAAAATTATTTAATAAAACATAAAATCTTTTAATTAATTTTTTAAGAAAATTTTTTATCGAAAAAATTCTTTTATAATTGATTTTTTATAAACAGAAAAGTAATAAATTTATTCTAAAAAAAATTTAGAAACAGGTATAGGATTAATCTAGGTTTTCGCAATGCCATCAGAGAATGTTTGATAATTATTATTAATAATAATAATTTCATTATTTAAAATTTGTATCAAAATATAAATTTCACTTTCACAAGAACTATAAATAAACAAAAATAATTTTAATTTTTTCGAATGTATTACTGCGGACTAAACCAACTGGCATGGAAAAAGTTGTTCACGGCTTGTTACACACACACTATCGAAGGCTCCGATTTATCTTTGCGAGGACTTCAATCTAATACTTTTAATATGTATAACAAAATTGAGTCTATGAAAATGAAATTACAAAGAGTAAAAATTGATCTATATTCAAATATATACAGTAGTCTGCAATAAAATTTGGTTAATGATAAATGATTTTGAATAGTATTATTAGATTTATTTTACAACAAATTTTTATTAATAAAACAATATATATTTTTATATTATATTATTATTTATTCATATATTTTTATATTATTTATTGGAATATCTATCTAAAATATTAGTTAACAGAATATTTTCTCTTCAATTAGACGAATTTTGTAAAAAAGGGAAAAAGGAAGAAAAAAATTTAAAAAAATTGCATTTTTGTCGTTTTCAGCATATTGTTTTTAATGACTACCAAAAAAAAGTATTGTAACAATATTTTGTAAATGTCGAAATTTGAAATTAATTTATTATCATTTAAGCCTATTATTTAATATTTAGTATGACCGCCATTTGCCTTTATTACCGCTTTACACATACTGTTTCTGGAATCAATAAATTTTTTAAGGGCGTCATCTGTGATGCTCTTTCAAGCTATCTGAATTTATTTTTTTAGAGCATCTATTGTCTTCTGGTTGCTTTATCGGACTTTTTTCTTCATAATACCCCAAATATTTTCAATAGTATTAAGATCTGGACTATACGCGAACCATTTCTTAGTATGTGTTCATGTATCATTTAAGTACTTTTTAGTAGAAATAAACCTGGACTTAATAAAATTCGAGAAGATTTTTAACCTGAGTTTTATTTTAAAATTTTAAATAGTTAAATATAAATTAATATTATCTTTTTCGCCATGTGTGCTGGTGCATTATCATGTTGAAAAATGTCCCTTGCAGTTGCAGTAAATAGTTCCAAAACTGATGGTTTCAAGTGGCTCTCCATGATATAAATGTACACATCTGCAGTTACTTTTGAGTTTACAAATGCCAGCTAACCTAAACTACTCCTACTGAAACAGCCCCAAACCATACACATCAGCAATCTCCCATCTACATCTACATAGAACTTGAATTTGGACTCGTCAGCAAACACCAAGTGACTTCACATTTCTTTAGCCCATTTCGAGTGTTCCCATGCCCAATGAAGCCGAGAAAGTTTTCAAGTTGCCTTTAGAATTGCCTTTAGAATTTGATTGATGTGCTACAAAACCTGCTTATAATAACCTTCTTCGAACAGTTGATGTTGATATTACGGTTCCTCTTGCTCTGACAAAGTCTGCACGCAGTGTTTTGGATGTTCTAAATTTATTTCGTTTGGAACAAAGTAGCAGAAATTTATTTTTCACTACTGAAGTCTTTCGTGGTCCTTTACACCGTTTTGTATTCACCGTACTTTCAAATTTTTTTATGATATCGGCAACAGATGATACCCCACCTTCTATTGCAATTATTATTATTGTTATTCTATCAATACTTGTTGACAGTCCTCCTTCCATAAAGCGATTACTACGCTTTTTTTACCATCACATCCCAATGACATTATTTTACGTTTCTTGGTTTTTATCTACACTTGTTGAGTGTTATTTATCACTAATGGACACTTTCTCCTAAAAAGTAAGCAATTTATAGTTGCATAATTACCTGAGTTGCACAAAACACAAAAACATAGGTAAAGGAATTAAAAATACTACCTATAAGATTTTTGGGAATTCAAATTGTCTGGATTTTGTTGCACACTATACTGTATGAAATGCTTCCATTCTATTTACGATTAATAACTAATTCAAAATTTCAATTTGGGAAACAAAATGTAAATTCCTTAATTAATGTCATCTTTTATAATTAATTGATATAAATTTGATAAATATATTTCAAATGATGAAGGAAGGTTACACTACCAAATTCTGGGTTGAAGATCCATACAACAATTCTAAAAATTCTTTTTTATCATCAGCTGATGAAGATACATTGTTAGAAATAATAAATGATTGTAATTTGAAAACTGTTTTAAAACTAAAAGAGTGTCCCAATTGTCCCAAGTGTCCCAAGTGTCCCAAGTGTCCCAAGTGTATATTATATAATAATAATATTTAATTAATATTAAATATTATCAATACTTGCTTTGCAAAGTCTGTCAAATGAAAAATAAAAAAGTTAATAAAGAGGCGATACCCATAACTCATCATTTTTAATTTGACAGACTTTACGATACTTCACAAATATCGGCTGAGATAAATATTTTTAAAGTTTTGTTATAAAATTTTTTTTTTACTTTTTAGTTCAGATTTGTAATTTCTGATTAAATTTTGACAATGAATTTCATAGCTATAATAAAAAAACAGCTAACGATGTGCGTGTTGCTTCATCTAGAGGAAGACTTTGTGGATCTATATTGTACAACAAAGCGATTAAACACTATAATGGATTTACGAAAATTTTTAAAAAGTTAGACATTAAGGCGTTCAAAGTTAAAATAAATGATTATTATTTGAGCAAATCGTAATTATATGTATTTGTATTGTACATAGAAATTAAATATCTTAAAAATTTTGTAATTAAATTTAGAAATATAAGAATACTAGTAAAATACCACTGCTAACCAACTGTAGTAAAGTTTGTGTGCAGTTTAAAAAGAATACATCGCTGTGTTGTAGAGGTACTAATCAAAAATGTTTCAGTCCTACTTCAGAAATATGTTTAAAAGAAGTAAAAACAAAAATAAAAATAAATTTATATATAGAAGTTTAACTTATTAAGAATAAGTACCTTGAGATTGTTAAATAAGATATCTACTACGTAAATCAAGTAATTCCGAGAAAGAGGGTATTATACCTACTATTATATTATGTAACAAAAAGTTAGATTTTAATCTAACAGTAATTTTGCGTTATCTCATAATTATATAATATTGGTAAATATTATTATTAAAAGTTATTTATTTTATTTTATAAGAAAAAAAAGAAAAAAATTAAAACTCTCAGTTATTACTCTTCTAACAGGTAGAAAACAATTCAGTTTCTATTTTACATGTTCATTAGAAAAAAAAAACAAATCAAGTACAAAAGCAATGACTATATATACAATACTCATGTATAGATTGTATATAGCCATTGTCAAAAGTAAAGAAAAATAATTAAAAAAACTATACATATAATAAGATGCTTCTACAGTTCTACTCTACCTATTAATTGATTTTTGTTTTTTAATAAAATAAAAATGCTTGTATTAAAAATAAATGAAAATAAAAAAATTTATTGCAAAAAAACAGGAAGTGTGGGGTAAAGATCGTTCATAACTTCTGAAGCACTGGTTCCATTATAGCCGTTCGAGGATTTTTTTTTGAAGTAATATAAATTTAAAAAGAAATAAAAAAAATTGTATAAAATTTCATTAAATTTCTTAAAAAACGCATTGGTTTGGTTGTTTGTACAAAATTTAAAATGAACCTACATTTCGTCAAACAAAAAAAAAAAAATAAAAAAAACAAAACAAAAATGGAAAAAAACATACGTTTGATGAGGATTTTTAAAAATTTTATTTTAAAAAAAACTAATAAAGCCATTTCAAATATTTACATAAGTATTCAAATATTTATAAAAACAAATTCTGTGTGTAACTCATATACGTGCATATGAATATTCTATGAAGGTGGTATACCCTGATTTTGAACACCGCACATAATTGGTTTTATTATTTTAAAAAGTTAAAGTACACTGGCGGGATGGACATACGGGGGAAGCCTGGTGCGTGAGTTGTTACCACATATACAGTGTAAATATTATAAACATTCTGGAAAATGGAATTCCCTGATTTTAATCAAAAATACATAATTAAAATTCAAATTTATCATTATCATCTGCTAATAATATTTTTAATTTTAAATGGTAAACATTTCATGATTTCGTATATAAACGTATATAAACTGATTTTTAATCTTATTTCTTTGTAATTTTGACTTTATTTCAACACCGATATAAAATTAAGTTAGAAAATGTCATTTGGCTATATTTCTTTCGGATTTACTTTCAGGTAACAGTTTTATAAACTATACAATCTTTTATTTGATGATACGGTTGGTATGAATTTACATGCAAACTGTACGGTAGGTAACGTGTATTGTAACTAAGGAAATATGAACGGTATTTATGTCCTCAGACCAAAAACAAAATTAGTATATATATAAGATATTGGAATAGATTCTTTTAATTTTATAGTTCGTAAGTTCTTTCTTTTTTAAACTGAAAATTTATACAATATGCAATAAAGGATTTAAATGAATTTTTTTTATGTTCCATACTTTTTATAATTTTATTTTTTTTTTACTGTCTCTATATTTTAGTTGTTGTCCTACTGTAATTAAAATTTATTTTGAATATACTCTACACGAGTTGATAGCTCTTTGAGTCAAACAATAAAAATAAATAAATAAAAAAAATATTCTAAAAATTGAAAAACTAAAATTATATCACAAAATTTTCCATTTATTAATTGAACAAAATGAGTAAAATAATATTAAGTAAATAAATAATTTTGATATAACAGTGTTGTTTTTTTGTGTTTTTAATTTTTTTTTTACATTCAAATTAAATATTATATTAATTATATAAACTAATGTAAATTAAAATTAATTATAAAACAAACTAAAAATTAATATACCAATAACTATAATTAATTTATTAATTCCAATTATAACTGAACTATTGTAAATGCATGATTTACGATTATCATTCAAAATATAACCTTTTTTACATTTACATTTCGAATTATGGCATTCAACAGTTAATTCACCAGATTTAACAAAACATTCACCAACACTTGTACACATTTCATCAATATTTTTACTTTGATAACATTTTCCAAATGCTATATGCATTTTATCTCCACACTGACAAATATCATTTTTACAAATTCCTTTTACATTATAACATTGTTCATTTGTTGTACAATTTGAACCTAATTTTTCAGCAATTTTCAAACATTCATTTCCTATTGATACAAAATTATTTAAACATTTACAAGTATTTTCATAACAATTACTATTAGTAATATGACAATCTTCATTATTCGAACATGGTGCACCAATTCCAGGTAAACATTTACCGTTATTATGAAAATAATTTTTTTTACAATTACAAATTTCATTATTACATTCTGAATTGATAATTGTTTTGCAATCATCATTACTAATACAAGATTTACCGAAACCATCTTTATTTGCACAAATTTGTAATTCTTCATCATATTCTACAAATTCTTTACATATACATAAATACAATTTAGTGCCTTCATCTAAACCACAAATGCCATTATATGGACTACATTGTCCATCAAAAGTACATGGTGTATTGAATCCAACTGATTTTTTACATGTTTTTAGATTTGGTTCTGTAAAAAAATTTGTATTACATAAGCATTTTTTTGCCGACTCATCAAATTTAACTCCTTTGGCATTGCCACATTCAATTGCAGTAGAAGCTTTTTCACCAACTTCAGCAATACAAATTGTATTTGTTTCACTGCTATAATAACCATTTTGACAATAACAATAACCCATGCAAACAGAATTTAATATACCATCACATGGCTTACCAAAAATATTACATTTATCACCAATTTTTTTTCCAGTATTGATCATTTCGTTCAATGAATTTATTAGTTTTGTAGAGCTTTTCACAATTTGCATATTGAAATTTTTATTAATTTTTTTATCATTCCCATTAGAACATTTTTTATTTACACATTTTGCAGTTTTATTTAATCCATAACAATCAGCATGTATTAAACATGGATCATTTATCTTATTCATTAATTTTCGACATATTTTCAAATGACGTACATAATATCCAGGTGAACATTCACATATATTATTTGTATTACAGTGTACAGATTGACGATCATAACCAAAATAACAATCTAAAGTTTTATTACATTTTTGTCCTAGAAAATTAAGAGGTCTGCAACGTCCACTAACATATATTTCATTTTTATTACAACTACAAATATTATTAGAGCATATTGTATTAGAAAATAATAAATTACATTGTATTGTTTCATTACAAGGTTCACCATATTGAGATGAATTTAAGCACATAAATTTCTCATATGAATACACTTGAAATGGTGGGCATTCACAATTTGAATTAATGCAAGTAGCATTTTCATGCATTTCTTTACAATTTTCATCAGTGTTACATAACCATATACCACCAACCGAATTAACCGTTACAATTAAATTTAAAATTCCAATAATAAAAATTAAAACTATTTTAGTAGTTGTAATCATTTTTTTGATTTGAGTGTAAAATAATAAAAAAAAACAAAAAATGAAACTTTATTTTTCAATAACCTTAACTAAATAAAAGTCTATAAACAACTAAAAAGATTATAACAAATTTTTATCGAAATACAAAAAATTTAAGAAATTATTTTGTATTCAAGATAACAGTAAGTCTAGATTATTATACATATTAAGTAATAAAAATAAGCTGATATATTCTTAATCAATGAAAATATTAATCAATAGTGATAAAGCTTCGAACACCTGCGTAAATTTGAATTATTTTTATAACTGTAAAATGACATCTATAACTATTTTGTAGCTAAGTGTTGGAATTGTCAAAGTGTTGTAAAATTTTATACGATGGCATAAAAATGTGTGAAATGGTATAAATAAATTTTTGTCAATTTTTTCTTTGTTATTGTGTTTTGTTAGTAAATAAATTTAAAATCGGTTATTTCAGCCACAAGGTTTTGAGTGTTTATTGACATTTGGAAATATTTTTATCAAATCCCTGAAAATGGCAAAGTACAAAAAATGTTTAATATTACTCGAGGTTACTGCAAAGTTTGGCTACTGAAAATTAACATCAACAAATGCGAGGCAATTTTCCGTAACACGGTTGATAAAACTAGTGCAGATATCAAAAACACTGTAAAGAATTTGAAATAAAATCCTTTTTTATTAGTAAGAAAATGATCTTAACTAATAAAAAAGTGGTTTAATACCTAGGAGTACAATAATTACATCGTAACTTAAACTGTATTGAAAAAATCAAATATATTATATCAAAATATAACAAAGCTTTCATGGCTTCCAAAAAACTTTTTTACAACAAAATCATTAGTGAAAGATATAAAATTATATGTTACCAAACACTAGTAAGACCAACGTATCGATATTTTTATTATAAAATTAATTCGAAGACATTATGATAAAGTACAAGACACTCTAAAAAAAGGTTTGATATAGCATATATTCTACCTCAATGAGAAGACCTTGCACACGGGCTTCATAGCTCCTGAGCATTTTATCTATTTAGATAAAAACGGTTATATTCAAAATCGTAATATCATGTTCCTCTATTATAACATTATAATAGACAGGCTACTTGTAAAGCTATTGTTTATAACTCGGGCAATATTAACGGAGAAAATTTAAAATTTGAAATGTCAATACCAGATAAGGACAAATTAATTAAAGCAAACTATTGGTAGTTGGAAAACTCAAATTATTATTAGCACAAAGTATAATACATTATTTTTTTTTAATTAACATGAGCAGTTTTAGTTAGATTAAGATAGAATATTAAGTTAGGCTATGTTTTTAATAAATAACTATTGGTTTTTACTTCCTAATTTTCGAATAATAATAATTCGAAGACAAAAAAAAATTTGTAAAGTTTGTACATAGTATAAAAAAGTCCTAAAATTGTGCGTAAAATTAACACAAAAACGAAAAAATTGCTTAGATGTTAATAAAATTAGAAATAAATAGCTGTTTTTGTAAATTTTTGTAGGCTCAACTAGTGTAAGAATGTAAAAATAGTGGGAAAAAAGAAAATTTATACTAAAAAAAAAAAAAAAAATTGTTCAACTATCTTTCTTACTTTTAATAATGATCTCCTACAAACAAGTTTCAACGCGATCCATAAATTTACAGATGACAGCACTCTTGTAGCATTCTACGGTTTTCGTAAAAAATCTCAGTTTGCCGTAAAAGAACAATAATGAATGGTATGGTAAACCATGACCTAACCAAAATTTCTGACTGGGATAAAGCAAACAAAGTTGAGGTTAACCCTTCCAAAATTCAAAACCGTCTATAGTTACGGAAAAATTAACGCCATTCGAACCCATTCTAAAATTTTAAGATGAAATCTTACAACGACTAGAAAACTTAAATATTCTCTATGTTCTGGAATAACCATATTTTCGATATTGCGAAAAGTGCCGCAAAATGTTTGGGTTTTTTAAGTTGATTTAAGGCATATTTTTTACCCAAAGATCTGCTTATGTAATACCTATAAAGCCTACATTATAATTCAAATCCATGAATGGGTAACTCAAAATCTGATATAAGCTTTCTTGGCAGTGTACAAAAACATGCAATTCGCCTCTAGATGATATAAATGTTTTATCAATACTTCATCCACTTGGGCATAGTCGTATCATTCGAGCGCAAACTCTATATTAGATATCTTGTGAATGTAGACATATGTATGTTCGAAAGAACTTAAATCACTACTTCCACATCTTAAACAATTCCTGTTCGAGGTTCGAGGAAATACCAGGATGGTTCAAAATTGGTTATGGAAATTCAGAACTTCTAGAATGGGGAATCGCATATCCCAAGAAAGGATAGTTTTTGTGTTTGATTTACAAAAACTCAAAGTGTAAACTTTCCCCCCGTCGAAACTTTTTTCTACTTCTTTCTTCTTTTAAAATAAAAAGTCATAATCGCTTTTCTTATGATAATGACTTTGTGACCCACGAAGTAAACATGTCAATGTACGTCTCATTATCATAAGAAAAACGATTATGACTTTTTATAAAATATGGATTTATGACACCGCAATAAAATAAAAAAAAAAAAAAAAAATACGAACAAAATAGAGTTTGATCTATTTAAAATGTCAAGGCAAGCTTATTAATTAAAATTTTATTTTATTCCATTAAATTTATTAGTATTATTTAACACTTTAGAGATTCATAAATACTTATTAAAAGGAGTTTGACCTCAACAAGCTATCTTTTTTGTTTTTGTTTTTGGTTGACCCAATATTAATTTATCTTCTTTTTTTAATTGTTCAATAATTTTTGATGTCAAAAAATTAAAATCTATTATGTATCAAAAGGACAATAGGTATAAGCGGTATAAGCGTTATGAGCAGTATATTATTCTTAGTAATACTGGAAAACGGAAGTTATATTTAAAATTATAATAAATTAAAGACTAGGTATATTTATTATTATAGAAAGTATGATTATCTATGTCTACGTCTAATCCAATACACTAAAAATCAATCAAGCTCATCAAAGTGTCATGGATGGATAATAATTATGGTGGAATGTTAAAATAAACCTATCGATTGTATTTACATTGGAATTTCATACCCAACCTCACTCAAAGATCAAATCTAATCTACGTTTATATATATATTTTTTTTAATTTCTCCTATTAGCCCGCGTGCGAGCATAGGGCTTCGATAGTGAACCTCCATTTCTCTCTGTTAAATACTGCTTCTTTAATATCGTCCCGTTCTGCTTCCCGTTCTTAATATCGTTGCTTAATATAGTTGTTGATTGTTAGTTCTTGATCAATTGTGCATCTCTATGTGTTGTATGGTCTGCCGGGTCTCCTTTGTCTTTGTGGATTCCACTCTAGAGCTCTTCTTGCTATATCACTTTCTGATTTCCTTAGTATATGACCTATCCATTTTCATTTTTTCCTATCTGTCTGTTTGTTGATCGGTTCTTCTCCAGTTATCATCCATAAATCCTCGTTGCTAGTTCTTGCCGGCCAGAATATTCTGCATATATTTCTCAAGCACTTGTTGATGAATACTTGTAGCTTCTGTTTGATTCTGACCGAAGTAAGAAATCTTTCACTGCCATATATTAATGTTGACTTTACACATGCTCTGAATATTGTTAGATTTGTTGTTCTCGATATTTAGTTGCTCCGCCATATCTTCATTAGGCTCCCAAATGTTCTTCTTGCCTTATTTATACGGCTGTTGACATCTTTGAAGAGGAGGTACCTCTTGATGTTGTGATGCTCCCCAGGTAGTTGAATTATTCTATGTATTCTATCTGTTGTCCACTCACTGTTATTGGCTCACTATCACTGTTGTTTGTCCTCATTGCCTTGGTTTTCTCGATATTTAATTCCAGTCCCGATTTCTTTGCTTCTTCCTGTAACCTGTTGACTTTGTTCTTGCAATTTGTAGGTCTCTTTGATTTCTTGATATGAGGCATACATCATCTGCGTAATCTAAGTCTCCTAAGTTTCCGAAGAGATCCCATTCTATTCCGTTTATTCCAGTGCAAACTTTTCTTAGAATGTCGTCTAGTATTGTGTTGAAGAGAAGTGGTGATAGTGGATATTCTTGTTTAACTCCTATATTGGTGTAAAATGGATCACTGATGTTACCACTGTGTTGAACTGTTGTCTCTGCATCTTTATACATCGGTTTGATGATGTTGATGATTTTTTCAGGAACTCCCTTCTTTGTAACTGTTCTTAATATATACTTAATAATTGTACAAAGCTCTACGTTTCCTCTTGTAGATTAGACCCAAAACGTAGGTAAAAATAGATCTAACGGCAACGATGATGTTATGATTAAGGAATCAATTTGTATTTGAAAATTTAAACTAATCTTATCTAAGCCTACGTATGTTAACTGAATGTTATTTCTACGTTATATCTACTCTATATCTTCGTTTACGTAATTTATTAATTTGTAATACCACTACATTTACGCCAAATACTAATACGCTAATTCCCTTAATCATTCTTTCATTAAAAATATTCCGGTTTAGATAAACCAAAATCAATCGCCTAAAATTATGCAACTTATAGTTAATTAAGTTAAAAATTAGGAAAAACACCCTTGGTACAGAAATAAGATTATTCGGTTAAAATAAATTCCCTTAAAATTAAATCAAGAAAATCACTTTAATTATTACACAGTTTAGTACACAGTTCTTAATACTGTTTTCGACTCCTCTAATTACTTACCCAAAGCATTTGAACCAATTTTATTGCAACTTTTTATCATATAAACGTTTTTATTCTATTCCACATTGTCTCAGTTCCGTTACATTAACTTTTCGTTCGTGTTTTTTGTATGTGGTCCAGCATAATTTTCTTTTAACTTTCTGAATATCACCACTGCATATAGAAATAAACTAATTTGGTAAAAATAAAGAAAACAAAATCGGTGGTTCTCAACTAAGCTTGTAACTTCTACTAATAAAGTTTTGCTTTATGTTGTGTATTTGGATGAATATTTTAAGAAAGCTCCATATTTGGACACGGTATGTGACCCACTAAAAGCACTTATGTTTCGAGTTTTTCACCCACCAAAAAGACTTATTTGAATATTTCTTGAGTTGATGGACGTTGTAGGTCATAGTTTGCTGACTCGCTTCTTCTATTTTGCTTCATCCTTTGAAAGCTTCGTAACAGATCTAATCTTCAAGTCATTGAGCCTTTTGCTAACAGATTTACGTGAATTTTTATATTTTCTTTGCACTTCTTGATGCATCGGCATTATACATTAAGGGTAGCCACTTGGAGCTATTGATGTACTTTTTTTCTCTGGTAAGGCATGGAATATCGTTAAATCTTTATTTGTAACTTTCTTTATTTATGCATTTTGTGAATTTTTTGCAAGTTTGAGTTGCAGTTTGACCTCGCAATCTGCACAGGTTCCATTTTTAATTGTATATTAATTATTTGTTGTTTGACGCTAGGAAGAATTATCTCCTTTTTATTTTTACATGCTGAGATCTCGTGAGTTAAAATGTTCACGTTTGATACATTGGGTTATCGTCGCTTATATTAACGATTAGACAATCATCTTTTCTAGAACTTATTATCAAAAGTATTTTATCTAGCGTAAAAATAAAGTCAGTGTAAAAAGCGATTACCATTCAATATTTGGCATTTAAAAGCATGAAAATAAAAATAAAGAAAAATATATAAAAAAATTACAAATAATTTAACTTCATCCAAAAATTAATATTTATATTCATCACCTATACAGTATACATATATAATAGTTACAATACAACAACAAACATTTTTTTTACTAAAATTGAAAATTTTTTCTTCATATTTTTATGATATTTGAATCCAAATCCTTAAGCACATAATTTATATATATCGAAAAACCTTAAGTATTAAATAATGGTTTGGATTAAAAACTTTATTTTGTTTCGTTGTTTTTGTTTTTATTTTTCACCTCCAAAATGATTTAATATTTCAGTGAAAACATTTATATCCTTATATGGCTTATTTACAATAAAACTAAATTATTTAATTCACACAACATACAAAATTAGATGTATTGTTTATACACACACATACACAAATACAAAAGTTTAATCCTTAAAATAAAATAAAATATAATATGTATAGTCAGAATATAATACTACTATAGTACGGTTATAGGTAGGTTATATTATATACCATCATTTATTAGTTAAATAAAAACACATGAAAAATTTATTTATATGGTAATGGATGGGAAGTTGGGTGGGTGGTTTGATATAGGATGGATTTGATCCAATATAATTCCTTTTAATGTTTAAAGTAGACATATCGTATATATAAGGATTATCCCCAGATTAAGTAATTAATTATTCTTTTGAAACATAATAAATGTTATTACAGGATGCAATAAAGTTACGAAAAAATTAATATAAGAAGACTTGTAAAAATGAATGTATGAAGTTTTTTTTATTTTTTATTTTTATTTTTATGGTTGGATTTGGTGGGTTCCTAGTTTAGTATGTAACATGTGTCAATGTATTTCATGTATTTTTTTTTGTCTTGTAAAATCTATTTTTTTTGCAATAGTTTCAAAAGTTAATTTTAAGTTTTGAGGCAAATTATGCGAAAATTTAGTACTTTTATATCCGATTTATACAATTTTATGACTTTGTAAATGATCAGATAACGATAGAAATAATAACAATAGCCCACTAATGATGGATAACAAAATTTCGTTAATGCTTACATTTAATATTCAATCAGAATAGTCTCAGTCAAATACTATAATCATGAATAAGTTAAATTTACAGTTTGAGGATAAAAGATTGAAAATATTTAAATTAAAAGTAGTGGACTCTTTGCAATTGGACTCATTTGTAATGCTTCACTCTCTTTGGATGCCTAGGGCTTCCACGAATTTCTACCATCTGACTCTGTTCAGCGCTAGGTGTTTACTTTTACTCCATGTTCTACTGTTATTCTCTATTTATTTATGAACTGATCTGTGCCATTTTTGTCGCGTTGTACATTTTACCGTGCGGTAAATTATTCCAATCGGATAACGGAGCAATCGGATACAAGAACTAAAAAAATACTAAAATTGAGCATTCAATTAACTTTATAAGCTTTTTATAATCCAAATTTAAAAGTCAAGCCACGTAGTTATCTCGGTATAACAACAAATGGTAGGTATAGTTTTTTTTACTTAATATGTGAACATGAAAAGGACTAAATTTAAACAAAAAAATTATCATAACAGTGATGCTAACAGATTTTTGTTTTTTCAAAATTAATCAAATTTTTTAAAATAAATTTTGAAATTTTTATTGTTGTTGTAAAAATTTAATTTTGGGATTTAGAATAAATCTCAAAATGAATAATGAACAAACTCATACGAATATTTGTATTTGTGTATGTAATATATACTTCATTCATCAGAGCTATAAAAATAATAGAGTAGGGGGTGAATTATTCCCATTACGAGCAATCCTTGATAATACCATAACATAAAATGAGAAAACTTTAAAGAAAACTTATATTAAAAATTTTCTAATAGTAATAACAATGGACAAGGACACTTATAAAAAGAAAATCATTACCCTTTCCTATTTCTTATGTTATGCAATATAATATATTAAAATATATTCCTTATTAACTGACCAAATTACTCTTGTGATATTATAATTCATCATAAAATTTTAGTGTTAAAATCTCCTACACAATAAACTGTTTGACAAAATTATTAGATATATTTTTTGACAGACACCCCAACCTCATCTATAATATGTATATATAAGAACTTTTACTGAAAGGGTTTTTAATTAACAGATTTTATTTTTTAAATTGTTAGGATACATTTTTCTATTCAATTTTTTTTTTGTTATCCTACCCTATACAATTTAAAACTAGACCTTACTAAATTATTTGGTTATAAATAGAAAATTTAAAAATAACTTCTAAGAAAAGTTAACAAAACATATTTTCCAAAAGATTATTTTGTATGAATTATAAATATGTACATACATAATTATTATACAAACAAACACATAATATCATTAATAAAAAAGGATAATATTATATTTCATTTATATAGAATATTCATACAAACAAGGGATCTACAGAAACTAATTAATCTTTCGTAACAACAAATTATAAGTGAACTTTTAGCTCTAAAATAAAAGGCTAGTTTTGGTTCTAACACTGTCCAACATTGTAGTCAATGACACAATAAAAAGATCTACTGCAGTTTTAATAGATATTTAATTATTACTAACAACTCGAAGGTATGACTTCCCACGTAAAAATTTTATTGCTATAAGATTCTTGCGCACTCTTATAACACAATTATAAGCACGCCTATAGCAGTATTAGTATTAATTTAAGTGATCCGCAATATAACGTTTCGCAACACGTTATAAATGCGTTATAGCACTAAAATGGAGAAATCCTGTAATATTGTTATATAATTAGTACACATATGTATTAGTGTATACGTTTTTATTTTGAAATTAAATTCATTTGAAATAATTTATGTTGTGCGAGAGTGAGAAAGGTATTATTTTTTATTTTAAAATAATAATTTTATGAAGTTTATATTTATTTCATGAGAAAGGGAGATAGATAGATATTAATTACATATTTTTATATTTGTATTATAATGATTTATAATATAACAAATGTCTTACTACATATAAATAAATAATATTTTGCTGTTAAGAATAATTGTATTATTATTTATAATTATTATGACCAAAATGTAAAATTTGGCTGGGAAAGGAATTTCATTGACATTTATTATAATAATACTTAGAAAAAATACATTGCCCTTTAAAAATATCCAATTTTTAAATAAATAAAAGAAAATATATTTTTAAATACATCTTTAAAATATTAAATAAATTAATGCATAACATCAAATTTGATATTTCAATAATTATTCTTTAAAGTAAAAATGATACTTTTGGGAAAACAATGCAAAATTAAGCTTTTCAGTTTTTGTTTATTTAAATAAAAAATTTTGTTTACCATGTATGTAGAAAATAATGGCCGTCGCAAAATATTTATTCTAAATATTCAATCAAAAGTTACAGTAAATTTAGTAAAATTATAGGAATACAGTGAAGTAAAAACACTACTACTGCTGTTCTAGCAATTATATTCTTATAACAACACTTAAACTCTTTATATAGGATTACGCACTTTTAAACTTATAACAACATTGCTGTAGCACTTGCTGAAAATCCTATTATAACAACTCCCGCAATTGCTATGAGAACATTCTTATAGCAATATTAAACACATTATTCCCATAAAAACGTCATTATGACACCTTTAGTGCTTATCGGGAGTTATATAGGAGTATTATAGCACTAATTTTGTTTTTATAACAATAAAATATTACGTGGGTTATAATGTGTAATATGCTGAAGTAGCCTTACTTAATGTCAGTTTTATTACGTTGTTGACTATTGTAATGTTCAAATCACGGTGAATTTAATTTTTTATTATAAATTTGTCGCTAAATTTTATTCTATACTTGTTTTGCCCTACTCTATAGTATTCAATAATTTAGTTAAAAAAAAGAAATTTTAAATAAATCACTAAAGACAATTTGCAGTAAATAAAATATATAGAACAGGTTCTAATACGCTGGCTTTTGGCACAACACGTGATTAAATTATATAACTGAAAGTTTTCATATTTAAATTTTACCATGAATTTCCTGTTGATCAAATATACTTTAAGTAACTAATAAAAATTATGTTACTTCTTTAACTTTGATGGGATACTGTTATTCCAAACTTAGACCGAATTTTATCTAAGAATGCCACTGAACAATTTTTTTTTTGTGCGCTCGAAGTGATTTTGTTATTTTTTAATTATGATAGCTCGATTTGAAAGAAAGCTTTCAATCTATTTAGAAAAGGTTGAACCAAGGCTTTTACCGTTGCATTTTGCTATAAAAGCAGAATGTCAGACTCGATGAAAAGCCTTAGATATATCCAGAGCCACAACAGAAGCTTCACCAGAACGATCAAGGCTGGTGTTGAGCTTCGCGCAAAAGAATGTTATGAGATCACCGATGGAATATTCGGCTCCATAACCGTATTGACTATCATGAATCATACCTCAACTATCAAGATATTTCTTCAACTTTTGAGTGATTAAAATTTCCATAGTTTTGGAAATAATGGAAGTAATAGCTATGGAGAGTTGTTTTCCATTGCCGAAGTAATTTTCAAACCAACTGTATTCTTTGCCCATTCCTAACCACATTCAAAGAGAATTAAAAGATTTTAAAATTGAGCTTATTTTAGAACTTTATTTATTTAGCAATAATCTGTATAAAATTGAATTTAATATAAAATTGTACAATTTTATATTAAATTCAATGTAGTATAATGAAGTATAATATGCACACCTAATCGTGAATACCAACAATATTTTTTTTTAAAGTTAACAATGGTAAAACTAATATCTTACAATTATAAATTTGTATAAATATAACTTATTTTCTTAAAAATACGATAAATTTAAATTAAAAAGTGTAAGAAAAAATAAAAAATAATATGTAATTCTAAAAATAAAAATTTATTCGAAACTTGACACTTGCAATTTATGTACGACTTAATACAACAACAATCCAATTTATGTCATCCAAAAATGTACCAAATTCCAATTGTAAAATATTATAAAAGACAATTTTTAGTAAATTTATCCCAAAAGAAATCGGGTAATAAAAATCAACCCGAACACAACCAATCCATAATGTTAAGCTAAAATTATTACCTTAACATAAACGTTGCACTTTAAAAAAAAATCGGAAACAAATTTGTTACAATCCAGTTAGGTTGGTTAAAAAAGATAATAAAAAAAAAATATTTAAAAATTTTTGCTATTTCTTGTATTTATTTTTATCCATAGCATAAAATAAAAATCTATGTTTAACACTTCTTTCTTATTTTAGCCAGACTTCATCATATAACCAAACTTTAAATACACATGTATAAATATAATGTCTATGTTGCAATTGTTTGCGAACCAAGTTTTTTTTTGTCATCCTTTTTTTACCAATATTTTTAACACTGCAACATAAATTTTTCCAAAGCAATAATTTCACTTTTATGGAATAGAAAATGAAATTTTCTGCTGCGGTTTACGAGTAATTCAACAAAGAATTTTTTTCCCCACAAAAGACTCTATCTACAACCAAAGGCAATAAAAGAATTATAATAAATGTGGGATTTAATGCAATAAGGGTATAAATAAAGAGAAAATCTGAATTATGGCTTCCTGATATATTTTGTTTGTCTTGTTCGTGTATATACGTACATACATTTAGATTTTCAAAATTTAAAAAAAAAAACAAAAAAAAAAAAATTTGTAAAAGGATGTCATTTGATACTCCACACAGACAAGACACTCAAAATATTCTCTTATAATGCAAAAAGGATTTAAAATTAAGATGGTTTTTATATTATTGTTTGTTATTCTAGACAGTATGGCAATAATTTTTGAATTAGTCAATGTTGGGTTAGGTTATATTTAAATTGTATATAAAAATAAAATTGTCAAACACATTGTCAGATGATCAGATAAAATAGAGAAAGTGATATTAGAAGGTAAAACTAATGTGAAATGTTAAAATAAACTAAACTAGATACATACTGTTTGTAGAGATTAAACATCATAAACTAATACATATGCCAATAATTATATATACATCAATTAAAAATACAAACCGAATTAGCCCTATGTTGCCATATGACAACAGCTAACATATAAAAACCATTAATTTAATAACAGTTTTTTTATCTATTAATATCTACTTACTCATATTAGGCTTTGAAATTGAAATGACATAAATAAAAATAGTGTACATATAGTACATAGTTTTAGTTTAGTGAAAAAAAATTTGTGAAAAATGGATGACATGAAAAAATAAGTGGTATTATTTTTCTAAATATATTAAGCCGTATTTATTAAATTTTGTTTTTATAAAAACTTGTTTTCTAGCGTTAGAGTAAAATTTTGGTATAATAGTGAAAATAGTCGAATATTTTTTTTTTAATTTTACTGATATGCTCGACGAGTCGAATTCAAAACACTGAAGAAGTCTGCAAGTAGTAAACGAAATACGCGTATCTGTATGATAAGCATATCAGTAAAATTAAAAGGAAAATATTCGACTATTTTCACTATTAAATTTTATTTTTGTATAATTATTTTAAGTGGAAACTTTTCAGTTCAAAAAGGGTCTGATACAAATTTTATTGATTAGTATTTGTCTGTTGCCGTATGGCAACGCTGTGCTAATCTATATTATATAAAACATTTATTCAGAGTATATTATGGTATGTGGTTTATTTTTGTGATTTTATAGAAAAGGAACAGTAAAAAAAGCATTAGATTATTTAGAAGAAATTTTCTCGAACGTACTTCAGTCTATATTTTAACCACCAAGTGAAATTGGAGATTTAAGTGGTTCTTCCACCGTTTCCAAAACATAAATCTACGCGCATATGCTATTAGCAAATGTAATAAGTACATAAGTAGCGTCGATAGAATGGATGAGAACATCAGTTTATATCGGGTTGGGGTTCAAGGAAAGAAATGATGGAGCAGCATATTGACCTCTTGATGTATCAATATACAATCCTTGACAAATTAATAGAGTTCACAATAATAATAAAAATAAATTCTGGAGAGAAGAAACGAAGATGTGCTGGCGATTATTGTAAAGCAGTTGGCAGAAGTATATATATGTATCAAATATGATAGTCCCTTATGTGCATACGGTGGTTTGAATTGTTTTCACAAGCAATAATATTGTGTTCCATTATTTAAAAAAATTTTTTATCAATTTTTCATCTATTGCTTATTTATAATTTTACTAACATATTATTTTATTCCAAAATCTAAAATGTGTATTTCACTTAATTTTTCACCTATGCAGCCCAGCGTTGCCATATGGCAACATGCCGCTTTAACAGCAGGGCGATTCCATAAACCAAAATAAATACAAAAATATGTTATTTTACTCAGAACTAACAGTTTTTACTAAATATAACTTTATAATTAAAAATAATCTGGGCTAATTAGGGTTAATTGATGAAATAAAGAAAGAGTTAGGCTGAACTAGTAAATATCAAAGCATAAAAAAACAAAAGTTGTTAGTTAGTCACAGCTATACGTACATTGTAACCTAATCGTTTATTAAACAATTAAAACACTTATTTGTCGATCAAAAGAATTAATATTAGAATTTACTTCACAAAATATTTTAGTGATTGACTGAATTTACCATATTCAGTATGGTGGAAGGGAATTTGAAACAACTCAACGGTTCTGAGATTATTACAATTGTTTCTTTCAACCAAATTATTTTTTTTGCCTTTATTAATTCAAAATCAAATTTAGACAACAAAAAAGTTAATTCTATTACGATTCTATCCAAAACGGTATGAACGTCAAAAAAAAAATCGTATCTTATAAAATGTAAATACACAAAAACATTCTTAATTTTTAAAAACTCTGTTTGAACTTTAATAAATTATCTAATTCTCTAATACAAAATATATCTTTTAAATTCTTTCTAAAATAGTCCACATTGGTTATGTCGGACTTTTTAAATTTGAAATTTCAGGGACTAACGTCCTGACCGAAAGGATGAAAGGATCTGGTGAATAAAAGAGATATCTACAATTATATAACTGTGAGTCAATGAGTTTAAGACGATGGGAATATGTTGGAAGTCCGCGCAGTGGATCGATCATTCAACGAAAAATTATTTAAAGTATTTTCGTTGTATCGACTGAATTTTATAAATGTCAACCAAGAAATGTGGGGACCATACACACAGAGAAATTTCAATATAAATTGTTAAGAAACAATGTAGTTTCTACAGTTTTTCAACTTGATTTGGCTTTTAACGTTTTTTGTATATTTATTAACGTACAATGTAAGTTTATGCCAATCGATTAACAATGTACTTTTAACCAATTTTTGTTTTTAAATCTACATTGATGCAGTTTTCATTCTAAGAAAAAAATGGTTAAATATAACTAGGGTTCAATTGAATTTTACTAATTTTAATGGTTGAATTATATTTATAAATGTTGTTTTTACTAAATAAAACGAATAAATTTACTTTTATAAAAAGAAAATATAAGAGTGCTAAAATAACATTCTACCTATTTTAATTGTTAGATTAACATCGGCCCACCATATTCATGCTGTGAAAATTTGCTAATTTTAGTTTACGCCCGTGTCAAAAAAGGCGTATATCCAGAATCAACTTTTACTTTTTGAGTACATATACGCTTTTAGAATGATTTACATTTTTTAGGAAGCAATAAATTTAGCTTACAAAAGCAAAATTAATTCTTTCACAAAAATAGTAAATAAAAGGAAAATCTGACAGTATAATTTAGTTAAAAAATTCAAATTATACTGAAATTCCCTCCATTATAACGAGGATATTGTTCATCAAACCAATATAATAATTCTTGAATGAAAATGCATTGGTTTTAATATATTTAAATAAAAGGAATAAATTATATGTTTCTTTAAAATATTATTTTAATTAATTTTAATTAATATGTTTTAATATTAAATAACGAAATCTTAATCTTAAAACTAATAAAAAAAAATAATTTCATTAAGTAAATGCGGTATGCCATTTTTATAAAAAATAAATTATAAATTTTTCTTATATCTATATTTATATATAGAAAATCGTTCAATGAAACATAAAGAAATTGGCTTTGCTCTCTATTTGATCATAACGTAGCTTAAACGTCACCTTTTAACCCCTGTTAACACGAGGTGTATAGTAGAATTTACTCTTGAAAGCGAACATCCATTTAGTTTGTAGTTGAACCAAACTGTTCGAGCAGAATTTCTTCTAGAAAAGATTATGACTTAGCATCAAGAAGGGAAATTGTTTAAATATTGTTTTGAAACATCAATTGTTGAAACTATGAAACTAAGGGGCTCTATGTGGCTACCTTGAGGAACTTCAGAAGACGTATTTTATCATTGATTAGAGTTTCATATACTTTGCTGATTTTAGGAAGCAACGTTATCGGGCGAAAGTTGTTTGGATTTGTTTGATCTTTACCCGGTTTTTTATCATAATTAATTTGGCTATATTTATTTGTATTCGTTTTACTCAATTTTGTAGTTGACAAACTTTTTGACACAAGTATGAAATTGTGTCTATATTGACTTGTGTCAAAAGATTGTGGTTTTCAATCTCTAGTTTTTTAATTTCAAATGTTGTTTTCTGTTTAAAAACTTTTTTAATTTCTGGGAACATATATTACTGCTTGGTTTTATTTTTTGTATTCTATTTCGCTAACATCCGTGAATTTCTGTATTAAGCATTTCTATTATTAAAATGATAATGTTATTTAATAGGCTTTTTAATAGAGCTATCTGTTGCGAAGAGAAGTTGAAATTTTGTGTATGTCATTCAGGATTTCACTCTTTTTTTTAGTAGTTTTTTTAATTTTATAGAATTAAATTCATTTAAGTGGTTTTGTCTGGTAAATTTTGGTATTTTTTCATTCATGGTATCTATAATTACATTTTGAATTTTAACTAAGTGGTAGTCTATATTTTTAATAGTTGTGTGTTAAAACCAATCATTAATTTTAATTTGTGATCAGTATAAGTTAAATTAGATTTCAACTTGCAAAATAATGCGTGCATGTTCAATAAAATGTTATATTATAACCCTAATGATCTTGGACTCAGTTCTCCATCCTAAAGTTTTAAATTTGGAAAAAATAATTTATACAATCAGAATTATACTAAGAGCAAGCATATCAGATATGTTTTGTAGTAGAATAAAGTTTGATAGATTAAGATAGAATTAATAGTTACGCCAAATATTTTTTATTAGCTTCTGCTCAGTCACACTAATACATTATCACGGAATATACAATTGCAATACTCAATTGACTATAAAAAAATATTGAATTAGAATTAATTTCACGAAGCATTCTATAACAATTGACTCAAATCACTGAGAACATAATTGATCAGCATCAGCATCATCATCATTATCACTGTCCCGCAACCCCTATCTACAACTAGCCTCTTCAGTTGCAGTCATATTCTCTCTTATGTATTTGCTTCGGTTAAGACTGTTCTCCTCCAAATTTTTCTTGGTTTTTTGACGGGACGTGTGGCTTAAGAAGGATTCCATTTGAAACATTACTTTGTGAATATTTCCAATCCAACGGAATTTTTTCTACCCATCAACTTTCCAGATTTGTTTTCTATCACCACATTCTGTTGAAATATTTTACAACCAACAAATGTTTATTATTATGCATCGGTGGTGAAAATATTATTCAGTAAAGAACATTCATTAGTGTAAAATACTTCGGATTTACATCGATTGGCTCTTTATTTCTGAAACCAAAAATTTAAGATTTGAAGGGGTAACGTATTCACTGAAAAGTATTTGGTGGATAAAAAATTTACTGCTGCTATTTGACGATCAGTCTAATGATTCTGAACAGCGTACATAACGATATCTAATACAATTTTGTGCGCAGTAATTTTTCTTATGACAAGCTCTAAGCATTTTTCAAATTTTAATGATTTTATTTTGAAAAAGATATTTTTGTTTCGGAAAAATTAATTGAACAGTAGCATATATACAAGATTAAAATATATATTTCTTTAACTTCATTAGTAATTTAATAATAAAAAAAAATAAAAATAGAGTAAAATTGAGCAGCCTTGAGCATAACAGAAGTAAGTGATACTGATTAAAATTGTTATACAAACAAACATTTACACCTGTATAGAATACAATACCTATAATAATATTGATACTTAAAAGTATCTAAGAAACGAATCATGAGGCGAAATATTTTTAACTCAAAAAAAAAAATAAAAGGAAAATCAAATTAAAAGTATTTGTTTTCATCCAATTATAAAAATTAATTTAAAAACTTCCAACCCTTAGGGCGAAAAAATCAAAAGTTTTCTCTTCCTTAACATTTTCAAAATAAACAAAAATAAAAATTTCAATCATTACTTTTCTAATTCTTTGAATTTATCAAGGCGCATTAATCGAATTCGTTATGCTAATATCTCCTAATATCCTTAAAAGGAACCCTTTTTTTTATTTTTTTTCATTTAAGCCTTTCTAAAAAAAATTTAAAAACAAGGAAAAATAAAAAAATATTTTTCCACTCAATCAAAGGATTTTTGGTTAAGCACAAAAAATTTTGTAATCGTTATGGGATGAATTTAAATAATATTATTAAAATAAAATAAAAAAAAAAATATTTAATTATTAACTGAATATAAAAATTAACTGTAGATAATGAAACAACAACGTAAGATAATAAAGAACAGAGGATTGGTTGTAAACTGTATTTAAATGTTCTTCTTTCAATTGAGCTAGAACCTTTCTATACGACTCCTCTATAAGTCTCTGTGCGAGAAAGCCACTTTCTATATGATCCACCTGAAATCGTATGAAGCAATATCAGTCTGGGTTGTGCAACTCTATTATATGAATTTTAAAAATTAAGTTACAACCGTAAGTGTCACAAAAACACTTGCGTTGGTAATTAAAAAGTAAGTGTTGTACTATCCATTAAATAAGATTTTTAGATATAGACTCCGCGTAATAAATGCTGAACATAAAAATATTTTAACAGGTACTAATATTTTTCTAATTCAATTCCCACTATTGGTCATTATAATGTACTAGTTTGAAAGTTTACTTCAAGGATGCTTTAAACAGAACACATTCAATGAATGTACGCGACAACAGTAAAAATTGTAATAAATCAGTACTCAAATTCTCTGAAAAATAAAAAAAAATAGTTTATTCAATCTTGTATTATTTTACACTATGCTATTTGGCCTACATATAGGAGAGATTACTTTCAATATATTAATACGCTAATAATGTCTGTAAAACTTTCCATGTCAGTGAATTAAACCAAAAAGCAGTGACAGGAACCTAAACTTTTAAATATGAAACTTTTTAAAATATTACAACTAAAAAGACCGATTAACCCATTACTGCCTATTGGGTATTTAAATACCCAAAAACCTTAGTGCATTAAAATAGCTATATCTGCCGTTGGGTAATAGATATTGAGCTAGTTTTGATTTTATTAGAGAGAAAAAAGGCCGGACCATAATTCGTTCTCAGTGAGCTAGTATTTTTTAAGCCCCAAAAATTTCCGACAACGACTGCGTTTAGGCATTTTTTCCACTATATGGTCGTCACAATCTGTGCGTTTTGCCATTTGTTGGGCATAAACATGTACACTCCCACATGGACGGCTGACTACTTGTGGTAGTGTTACTAGTGCTTCCACCACATTTAATTTAATCAAATATACCCATAGAAGTCACACCTTCATACCTTGCGCAGAAAACATGAAACTTCCATGCATTCACCATTGCGGCATCAAATGCATTTGTGAGCAATACCATTTTTTACCACGAACTTTAATTCGATAATTGTTCATAGCCATATCAAACAGATCAACAGCATCCATCCGTTTATAATCATGAATGACCATTGGCTGGTCAATTGTTATCTTACGATTTTTTCGCTAGTACCGTTTTGTATGGAACATTGGGCCATATCTCAAAAAGTTGAACATTATAGTAATTTAAACAGAATTATATAAATCTTAGTTTACTAATTAGTTTTACATAACACTACATTTTAAACTGTATAACTTTATCAATTCACTTTTGAATTTCTAAAACCTGAAAACACAACGGTCAAACTTCAAACCATGAGATAATGTGAAAAAGTTAAAAAACATTTTAAATCTTACAATACAGAACAATTATATATTTTGTCATATAATCCACTATCCATCAACAGATATCAGATGGATCTTTTATTTCATGTAGATTATTCCTACTAAATAAAACTAAAAAAATTATATAAAATGTAGTAGCGCTAACGCCGATTGGGTATTTAAATACCCATTCCAAATCTCAGGCGTGGCAAAAGCTAGAGATCTAAATTTTTTCCAGGCAACTTCTATGACCTCTGTGACCATCCTTAGAAAATTTAATAATGATTATACGACGGGATCTATGAGCCGGCTTTAATGGGTTAAGAAATAAAAAAAATTAAAAAAACTGTTTTTAAAATAAATCATTGCTAGAAAAACATATCCAAGTTCTGAATCAATAGATAAAACAATAGATAACGTCACGGCATCGCAGAAACAGTAAATAACTATTAATATTACTACAGAATTAAAAACTAACAAGAATCAAGAATAAAGTACTTTAACAGGTTCTTGTATAATATACAGTCGCCTTTTGATCTATATGACACAGACTATCGTGAAATTGAAGAAGTCAGTAATAAGACCAGACAGCTATTATGGGCTAAGGTCGTAAAGACATTATTAAATTAATTAGAAAACTATTAAATTATTATTATTTTTTTTTTTATATTATATTATAGCCAAGGCTTAGGTTTTGAACCTTTAAGTACTTGCGGTACGTTGACTATTGAGGAGGAAAGGAAAGAAAAAGGAAGAAGAAAAGTTTTGTGGGAAAGAGCAAACAATGTTGTTAATATTCGTCTTAAACCACTGTAAGTCATAAATAAAAACTCCTTCTCTCATTGGAATACTTCGATTGGGACGCGGTTCCACAATCGGGATATTCTTATTATAAAAGAATTTCCATAACCGGACTTAAACCATCTCGGATTTCACTGTGAAAGGGTGGACACTTGATGCCTCTCGTGTTGTACGATGGAATTGCTTAAGAGGAGGAAGAAGTGATTTTAATTCCTCGGAACAAGTGCCAACACCAAGCAGATATCTATAAAATAGAGTAAGTGCTCCAACAATACGACGATGACCAAGTGGTATAAGGGATGAGGTCACATTTATGTCACCTATAAGACGAATGGCGCGGTTTTGAACTTTGTCCAAAAAATTTAAAGCAGTTTTTAATGCACCTGTCCATAAATGTGGGTTATACTCGAGCTTGGATCGTATATATGCTTTATAGATTTTTAAAAGGTCTCGAGATGAAAAATAAGTTTTGCAGCGACTCAAAAAGCCTAAACAACGGCGCTTTTCGCAATATCGAAAATATGTTCATTGCAGTGCATATTTTGATTCACTCGCATTCCGAGAATGTTCAGATCTTTGAGTCGCTGGATACCTTCATTTTGAAACCGGAGAGCAGGTTCGAATGCTGTTAGCTTGTTACTAACAAGATATATTTGAGTTTTTGAACTGTTAAACTCGACTCTGTTGGCTTTACCCCACTCGACAATTTTGGCAAGGTCGTGATTGAGCGCGCCGGCCATCATTGTTCTTTTGGAGGTGACTGCGGAAGCTGTAGCATTAGTTTGTTTTAGAAAATCATATGATGCTACTAGAGTGCTGTCATCAGCAAAACTATGGATTGGATTAAAAGTTAATTTGAGAAGGTCATTAATGAAAATGAGAAATAGGGTGGGTGAAAGGGCAGAGCCTTATGGAACACCAGTATTGGTTTGAAGTTGGTCTTAAAAGAAAACTTTCAATCCATTTTGAAAAGGTTGAGCCAAGGCTATAGCGTTGCATTTTGCTATAAGAGCTGAATGCCAAACTCGATCAAAAGTCTTAGATATATCGAGAGCTACAACAGTAGCTTCACCAGATTGATGCAGGCTGGTGTTGAGCTTCTCGCAAAGGCATGGCATGAGATCACCGATGGAACGTAGGGCTCGAAAGCCGTATTGGCTATCATGAATTATACCTCTACTGTCAAGATATTTCTTCAGCTTATGATTAATTAAGATTTCCGTCGTTTTTGAAATGATGGAAGTAACTTTCCAATAGGACGGGTAAGTTCCTGAAGAAAAGGACAAATGAAGAAAGTTGCGCAGAGGTTTAAAAATAGCGAAGGCAATGTGTCGCAGCACAATTGCAGGTATACCATCAGGACCGGTAGATTGTATCGAGATTCTTCAAGACTTTTACCACAGCTCTTGTTCTAAAGTAGATCCTTCCGAAGGAATAATTTAGAACAGGGATTGATGAAGGATTTTGAGCTGTAGGAGGGAGTGTGGAATAAGCTGCAAATAATTTTGCGAAGAGATTAGCCTTTCCAACAGAATCTGATATAATAGTACTATTTTTATCAATCATAGGTGGAAACGAAGACCTGCAAAAATTTTGTCAAACATTTTTAGCAAACGTCCAGAAAGACCTGCTGTTGTTGGGGAAATCAAAGATTTTTCGTCTCAATATTTGGTTATGCAGGAATTTTTGCTGATTGATAATTTTTTTTACATTTATTCCTAACCACTTTATAACTCTCATACGTATTGACTGTTTTATTGTTCTTGTATTTTTTTTAAGCTTCTTCTTTGGATTTCAGAGCTTTGCCGCAGAAGTCGTTAAACCAACCTGAGGGATTTCGTTTTATACTTCTAAGGCTATTTTGAATGAAAGTTTTCATTCCTAATAGTCCTCTTGGTAATCACCTCTGCCTAAAATCCTCTTGGTAATCACCTCTGCAGCAAAGTCAACATTTTTATATTGGAAATACAACGACCAGTTTCATGCATTTAAAAAGCTGTTGAAGCCTTCCCAGTCAGCTTGGTGATAATGCCAAACTAGTCTTTTAGGAGAGTTAGAAGAACTGGTTGTTGTGCCTACTTCGCAGCTTGTGCTTACAAGACAGTGGTCGGAACCACCTAGCGGAGAGTTAACAGAGATTCTCTGGATGAGGAGTTAGTAATAAATAATATTTTTTTAGTTAATTAAATAAATTTATTGACACCAATTATTCTAAGTTAATAGTAATTATTTATTATAATAAATACATCTATTTTATTTTTTTATTCATATATTTAGTGTTTGTAAATAAGAATCGAATTATTATATATTAAATTTATTGGATTAATAAAGAACAAAACAACAAAAAACCATATAGAAAAATTATATATTTAATACAAGAACTAAATAATATTTTCTGAATTATGGCAAAGAACATAATAAAGTTGAAATTGAAAATTCAAAAAAAAAATAATTGTTTTGCGGAAATAGAAAATTTTGTTTTGAATTAAATATTTAAATGTAGAGAAAAGAAATATTTTTTTAATGCTTGACCGTCGAATGTTAGGCCGGCAGTAGCTAGTTATTATTTTATTTAAAGCTTAACCGTTCTATATACTAACAGGAAATACCAAGCAATGAAAGAAATTTGCATTTAATTGGAAAGAAAATGTCAATTGTTTTGAAAATAAATCAGGACAAAACAAAATGCGGTGAAATATAAAAAATTAACAATAGTCAAATATTATATGTTCGAAACTCTCAATTACTTCATCCGTAATACATGAATAGTTTTAGTTATAAGTACATGACCAAAATTTAATTTAAAACTGGAACAATTTATCTATCAAAAATTATTCAAACCGAAATGTGTCAAATATAACACACACTGTTGAAACACATATAGACCAGAACAAACACCAATATAAGCCATCTAAAAATTAAAAAAAAAAAAAATCGGTCAAAAGTATACTGTTTGAAACTACTAAAAATTGGCAGATATGAGATAAGAACAAATATGATATTATAAAGTCACATGGATATTCTAAAGAGCATAAAATGCCAAAGAATAAAATGAGGCAGAGACATTCAGAGAAGTTTCAAGAACCTTAAAAAAAAGATTGGAAATTCACCTTGTAGATAAAATCAAATGTAGTACTACACAGAAAACGACCATAAAACAGGCAGATTAAGAATAATGTAATGAAATAATATAGCAACAACATGTTGAAATTCTGTCGAAGATCAAATTTATTCTCTTCTAATAAACGATCGTAAAAGACGGTCTTGTCATAAAACACGATCGAAAATGGTCATAAAACAAGCAGATTGAGGTTAAAAAAAATAAAATGAAATAATGTAGCATGCACAGCTTCAAATCCTGTCAGAGATAAAAATATCCTGAAAAACTTAATAATTTCAATAAGCGCAAGATGAGCAATTTTAGAATCATAACAGGTCCAAACTATATTGAAGTCCTGTTGAAGTCCTAAATGGAATAAAAAGAAAGGAAAACAACAAAATGTAAATGTTACGTATGGAAAATTAAGTTTACAATAATCGTTGCAATAAAATTGAATAGAAAACAAATTTCAGCCAAAAAATAATTAGATTGAAAATTGTGGTGTCCTTTTCACAAAATATTGTTTTTTTTTTTTAATCCTTTTCAAATGTTTTTCATAATTATATTTTAATTTTAGCTTGACAGCTATTTTAAAATATAGCTTTAAATTTAAAATTCAACAAATTTATAAAAAAAAAAATTTTTTCCTTTAATATTTTCAATATGGATTACATATTTACAATTCAATAAGTGCAATAATTTTGTGTACTATACTGGCTTGCAGCAGAAGAGAGTACCCTAAAAGTTTCTTATTTTTTGACGTAGATTCCAAATTTGGATATAGGATTATATCTCCCCAATTGAAAATCTCGATTTCGTTGAATTTCTGGTTTAAAAAACCAATTTCGGGCCCCTGCCGGAAATTGAAAATATTACCAACCGATAGGTAGGCCACCGTAGTTTTAGTTAATAAAATTTGTAAAATTTTAAAATAACAGTATAAAACAAACATTTCAATAACTAGCATAATAATGTATTCGGACCAATGTGGTGGTCAAAATAAAAATATTAAGATGTCATTATTAAGATTGTCTAAAAATTATTTTGAGTCACAGTTATACAGTCAATCAAATTGAACATAAGTTTGTCGTTCCAGGGCATTCAAAATTGAGATTTGACCATGATTTCGGGTTAAAAGAAATAAATAAAATAATATTTTTCTCATATTACTCAATGATTGGATTGATTTAATCAAAACGGCAAATAAAAAGAAACCATTTGAATTTGCTCAAATAAAAACAGGGGTTGTTTCTTTCATTAAAATTTGTGACCGTCTCAATGACACATAGAAACAAGGATGAAAATAAGAACACTCTAAACTGGTTTAAAATACAATCATTGAAATATATTAAAGAACATCCAATAAAAATTTGTTTTAAATATTCTATTAAAAAAAATAATAATAATGTAAAGTCCTGGACTGAAAAAAACCTAGATTGTGTTAAAGCTATTTAATTAAAGTTATAAAACAAAGTTAAATAAATTTAAGTGTTACTTTTAAGGCCACTTCAATAAAGTTATAAACAAAAAAATATTCTATTAATCCAGAATAAAATTGCCGTATGTTAAATATTCAAACCCGATTTTACCTTACTCCCGACTTTGCAACTGAAATATTGGCAAACCCAGATGGAACAAAAGCTTGCCATAAAAAACAAAAATATTTAATGGAATTGGTTCAGTACATTTCACTAATTTACCATCAATTTTACATCAATTCCACCATCAATTAAGTGAAGTCACTGGTACAGATTTAATTTTACTGAAATGCTTATCATACAGGTACACGTATTTTGTTTACTACTTGCAAACTTCTTCAGTGTTTTGTACTCGACTGAGGAAAGAAATCTAAAATCGTTTTATTTATTTTATTCGCACATGTAACAATAAGATGTTTTTCGCAGCTGGATGGTTGTTTATTATCCAATGAAATAGTACAGGTAAAGGGTTGACTAATATTATTATTTATTTCATTGTTGGTATTTGAAATAATATTTCCGACGTTAGAGTGACAGGTAGCGTTATGGTGGTGCAGGTGGACAGGTGGTTTTATTTGTTCTATGAAGAAGTCTGCAAGTAGTAAACGAAATACGCGTATCTGTATGATAAGCATATCAGAATAATTAAAATGAAAATATTCGACTATTGACTATTATACAGAAATATTCACTATTATACAAAAATTTTACTCTATCGCTAGAAAATAAGTTTTTATAAAATTATTAACTAGTTAAATTAAGATTTAGTTTGTTAGTTTTAAGATCTAGACTAAATTATTTGTAAACTAATTAGGTTAAATTGATGAAGTTTTCAAAATGATTCTTAGCTAATAATAAAATAAATGTAGTTTTAAGGTTTAACTAGTAATAATCCTTAAATTAATATTAATTTATTTCTTTATTCAATAAAATTAATAAATATTAAAAAAAAAAAAAAAATTGTAATACTTTTTTTTTAATTCTAAGAATTGAAATGACGTATTTTATTTATTAAAAAAAAAACAAAATATTTTTACTTATTTACTTCACTTATTTTAATTCATGAGATTAAAAATAAATTATTAAAAAAAATTTGGCTTAAGAAGTTTTTTCAATTTTTATTATTTATGTATAAAATATCAAAGTGGCCTAACCCAAGTAAAACAATAATATGTCCTGTAAAATATTCAAAAAAGCAAGAACAATAAGTTTTTATTCGAAACCAGTAACTTTACAGCCAAGATTTCAAAAGCATCATAAAATGTATTTATCAAAATAAGTTTTATGCAAAAAACATGTATATATGTGGATTAGGCCACTAAGGTTCTGAACTACTCATATTTGTTAATAATTTTTTTTAAATAATTTGGACATCTTACGAATATTTTTTTTTCTCACAACTCCTCTAAGGAGCATAGGGCATCCACTAAGTATTTCCATTTATATTTATTTAGCGCTATGGCCATAATTTGCGACCAAGATATCATTACTTCATTTCTTACAATCCGAGGCTGAGTTTCAGTTTCTTAAGTTGTTTTTGTTCACTTAGCGAGATGACTGGTCGGCTATAGCTATTCCACATGATTTTCCATCTTAAGCCTTGTAGAAAAGACTAAGATTAAAGCACGCTCTAACCGATTAGACCATAAGATCTTACGAATATTAGCATTGAGTAAATATAATATAAAATGATAAATTTAATATTTAGATATATACAAAAACTAAATATTTCAGAGAAAAGAATATTTAAATATTCTTTTTTTAAAGAATTAAAAATTCAATATTTTTAAAAACATTTTTTTATTACTGTTAATTTACTTTTATGCATTTTAGAGATTATATCAAAGGCTACAAGTGGAAATACCTACATATTACATTTAAATTTAATTCCTTAATTTTCAATATGGTAAATAAACTGCATACAATACAAAATTAAATTACTTCCTAATAAGGAGAATAATTAATTATACTTATATTAGCATACTTATTTCTTATTTGTATTGTATTGTTTGTATATTGTTAAATGTAAGTATATTCATAAGTATTCACAATATGGATGGATTCATGCTATGCTGTACACTGATAAGGGCTAAAGATATAAAAATTTTATAAGATGTAATGTATCATGTAAAATTATTGATTTTGACCCGGAAACTTTAAGTCAGGATCACTTAAAATACAACATAATGATTCCGAACAGAGAAAAGACAAAGTAGATTTCTGATAGTTGGTGGCAACTCCATTAAATATAGATTATTATTGGCACTTGGTGAAACATAATTTTTGAAACATAATAATTGCCCAAAAATGTGAAATTATTTTTTGACTTATCAAGTTTATTTCCTTCTATTTATATTCCGATTAGTAAATTGAAGGATATGGTGTACTAAAAAATTATAAATAATATTTCAGATAGAGACCATAGGATTACAATTAATGGACTTGATAAATTTATGTATTGACTAAAATTATTTTGAATTTGACAATAAATTTTATAGGCAAACGGATGGCTTAGCCATATGTTCGAGTTTTTCACCACTATGAGCAGAAATTGTTATGGACGATTTTGAAATTACTTTATTTAATCTTGAATATTACTTGATGAAGAATATTATATTTTGGATAATATATGTAGATGATGTGTTATGTCTATGGACAGGCACAGAAAGAGAATTACATGTTTTTGTTGAAAAATGTCTAAACAAATTGGATAACAACATTAAATTTGCTGTGAAGTGTGGAGGGGAAAAATTAATTTCCTGGATTTGACAATAACTATTTCTAACGAAAAGCTCTTTTTTGACATTTATCGAAAAGAGACTTTCCGATGCAGTTATTCACATCTCCCTTGGTCAACAAAAATGTCATCTTTCCATAATTTAATATTCAGGCCCCCTACCGTGTATGAAATTCGAATTCGAACAATTATCCGAATTTGCGATTCGAATGTAAAATTAATTGGTACCGCGTATCAAATTCGGAAAAAAATAAACGTCATTTAAGTTGGTAACGTAAGTTTCCGAATTTCAAATTGTCATTAATGTTTTTGTATACTTTAAATTTATTTGAAAATGTGTGTTTATTATTTTGAAAAATATTATTTAAAATTATATCAATTTTATTACATTTGTATTTCGATTTGATTATCATTATTTTAAATTCAGATGGTTCTTCATCATTATTTTAAATTGAAATGGTTTTGTTTTGTGTTTAAGCCTAATCTATAAAACATACAAATATGAAATAATATACATTTTTTTAAATACTAAATTAAATATAAAGGTATTTTTTTATATTATTAGTTAGTATTGTAATATTAAGTATAATTATATTTTTAAATAACTTACTTAATTTTAAAACAAACAAAGTTTTACCTCCGTTCAATAACAAAATACCATTCGAATAAAATATGTTAAAAAATATTCGAAAGTAGTATTAAATGGTACAAAAATTTACATTCGTATTACATAGTACCAATTTTTTGAATACGAAATTCGTTTTACGAAAATCGGAATACACGGTAGGGGCCAGATTAATACCATTAACTAACGATTAATTTAGAAAGGAGCTTAGAATTATAATTGACATTGCAAGAAATAATGGATATAAAAACGACTTGATTTACAAAATTTTAAAATAAAAATCTAGAAAATACATTTCAAATTTGATATCTCCAAAAATTGACGATAACAAGGAAAAAAATGACTATATAGAAAGATACCTTATATCAAAAACATTTCCGAATATTTAAAGAAACCACATAGAACTGCTAATATTCAACCTGTAGTTTTTAATAACTACACTTTAAAAAATGTTGTTATTAATAATAAAGTAAGACAGCCGAAGCCAGAAAATATTTTAACAAAAAGTGGAGTTTATAAAATTCAATGTGGAGGATATGTTGGCAAAACAAAACTAACCCTTCAAACTAGATTTACCGAAGATATAAAATCGGTATCTTCTCCTTATCCGTCATCAGGCTTATCTCAACATTTATCAAATCTTCAGACCATTTTACCGATATAGACAAATTAGAATTGGTAAAGGAATTAACAGGTAGCAGAGTTTTGAATAAATATGAAATTTTTCATATTAATAAATTAAAATTAAAAAAAGCCAACTTATTAAATAACCAGTTAGACTTAACAAATGGGAGCCCGTTACTTAATTGTACATTTTTTACATCTTAAATCAAATTCTGTATTTTGTAAATTTTGTCGCTTACAACATGTCAAGTTTTGTTAATATAAAAATCATATGTGTGTTTTTTAATAAATGTATAATAATTTTACTAGTAACTTACCAGTTACTATTTTTTATGTTGGTGTATATAATGATAATCGTTCTCTAAAAATAAAAAATAAAAATAGATTATTGTTTACCTACTATTATAAAATAGTATATTAACCTTAAATTGAATTTATATTTTTCATAGTTACATTTTAATTTCATCTTTTATGTTTAAATTTTATCTTTTTACTTTAATCTTGGTAATATGTTTTAGAAGGACGAAACATTTCGACTCTAATTTTTTATTTTTGCTTTTTAATTAAAATGTTAAAATAAAATATATAACAAAGTTTTGATAATTTCTTAATTAGTGAAACAGCAACCAGTGTTTTATTTGATTATTTAAATATTGTATTAATTTCCTAATATAGATTAGTATAGTTAATACTATAAAAAGTAGTTTTAGTTTTTTTAGGTTAGAATAAGTTAAGTTTTATTTAGTTTTAAGTAGGATGAAATTGTTAATTTTACCGAAAATATTAACAAAAAAATTCCAACCTACCTACCAAACATATATATATATATATATATATATATATATATATATACATATATACATAACCAAAGTATATAAATAAATATAAAAAAAAATAGTAAACGATTACAATACTAAGTTAATTATCGTTACTTCGTCAGTGCATAAAAAAACTATTGAAAACATTGAAATGAATTAAAATTAACAAATAAATATTTCTAAAATTAAGTTAGTTAAATAAGGAAATATCAAGCGTTCTAGTAAAAAAATGTTTAGGAGTACAATTGGATGTAATAAAATTAAAAACATAAATATATATATATACATATATATATATATATATACATATATATATATATATATATATATAATATATATATAATATAACAAAAATCTAAATTAACTATCCACTGAATAAAATATTAAATTATTAATAAACTACACACCAACATAGATATTATATATTTGTAAGCATAACTTTACCACTAATAAAGAAATAAAGTTAAATAGTACCGTTAACAAAATAACAAGCCAAATTAAAATATTTGTTACATTAGTTATACTTACTTTTAAATTTTTCCAAATGTTCCAATTATCAAACATAAACATACACATCTATACATAGTATACATATATGACAATATGCATAATGTGAAAATATATACTGCTTCGTTATAATTCTTAATATTGAAATAATAAAATACTCCGCCATGATTATAAGAGTTAAAAATATTTTATTTTAATTTAAATTTACTTCGCTGATTTAACAACTAATGCCTAGAAATAAACTTATTCTAGAAATTTCTACATAATTCTATAATTTTAGAAATAATCCTTTAAAATAAGAAAATAACGGGAATAAAAATTAAAAAAATTCAACCAATCTTAAAAAAAATTAATTTAAAAAAACTCACTAATATTATTTAAACATTAATTTAATTATAATATTATCTTTACATGATTGAAAACATTTTAAAACAAAAATTAATTGAACTTTAAAGGAAATTATAAAACATTCTAGTTTAAAAATAAAGTCTTTAAAAATGGACACTGCTATACCTACTAAATTAAAAAGGACAACTACATGTTAATATTAATATACGATACGGTTATGATGAACAACAAAACAACAGATGAACTACATGGCAAAGAAATTGATGAATTTAATCGATTATTAAAAATCGATTTAGTTTTATCGTTAATTTTATGTAGTGCAGCTAAATTCATTCGAAAATTTTTTTTAAATATTTCGTTGAGCTATATTTATGACAAAACTGATCGCACTAAATTTTCCTCCAAAATTTATGCAACATATCAAAAAAAAAAACAGTATTGAACTCCAGTCAACATGATGAATATGAAATTACATTACCAAATAATATAGGACAAAATTTTTAATACATAATAAAATTTCACATATAGAAAAAATTACACATATAAATTTTTATAAAAAATTAAAAATTATGTATAGGTATTTGATTTTATTATTAGATATTTTTTTTTGTTAAAAAAAAAAAAATAAGAATACTAATCCTTTGAATTTTTGAAAATATAAAACAAAAAAACCTATTTTGAATAGATACTTAGTATTTAACTAAAGGTTGGGGCAATTTATTCTTAATGAATGTAACTAGTCGCGGAGTCCATTGCTGTCAAATCTAACTAGTCCCGGACCCATTTATGTTAATGGGGACATATTCTTATTATTATTACCAACGTTTCTAAAGGTATAATGAAAATATTGAATTGAATTGAATAAAAGTTTATTTTTGGACACTAAACAACCTTATTGGGTTTTTTAGACCAATAAAATTTTAGTCTTTAATATGAAAAAGAATAATTTGTTTTATATACTTTCTAATAGTAGAGGAATTTAAACCAACAACATTTTGTTTCTCATATACACATACATTAAGTAACGAAAATGAATAAAAAAACAAAACACAAACAAATTTTTTACAGTTGAATGTTTAAAACTAATAAAATATCTCGCCCTTCTGATAATAAAAAACCTTTTCTTTTTTCTTGTTCTTGTTACTACTTCCATTGTTCAGAATTCATATTAAAACAATTTTAATGTTACCTACTGAATTTATTTTATTCAACATAACATCCTATAGTACTATCACATTATTGACCTGTAGATAAAATACCGACAAAATAAATAAAATGAAAAAAATAAAAATAAAAAACAAATTTAATGCAAATATTATTCGACATTTTGATTACAAAAATAACAACTCAACAAACATAAAAAATTAAATTTCGTCAATAAAAAACATTTACAAAAAAAAAAAACTTAAATTTTTTTTTATGTTCATTTTTAATTTGACTTCATTTTTACTTTCAATCCCTTTTAGTTTAAATTGAGTACACATTTACTCGTATAATATGGCACAATAGCAAGTAAGAAGATTTTTAATGTCCCATGTTACAATAAATTTCTATTTGACTATATTAAAGAGACCGACTTATACCTATATTTTTTTTTTTACATTTTTGTTTAATAATAATAACTGTAATTTTCTTTATTTCTCATTAAAAACGTTATTTACCTGTTCTCTACTTGTTGTTGTTGTTTTTTTTTTTGTAATTTGCTGAAATGCATTAAATTTATTCATCTTAATATTTTGAACAGTCCCATGTTAAAATTTACATTTATGTACATTTGATAGTAAAAATAGACAAAAGCTAGTAATAAATATAACTACCCAAATTCGACTTAAGTGCTATAATAAAAAAAAATAAAAAAAATTTGAAATTGACTCTTATACCCCTATCATAATAGACTACAAAATTAGAATCCTCGAATTTTTTCGATGAAAATCATATTTTGGTATCATGTTAGACTTTTGTTTTAGAATCACTGTTTTAGAAGTTATTCTTAGTACAAAATTTTTTTATTTTTCATATCAAAATTTTATTTTTTTCTATCACTGAAAATTTTCTGTAAATATTTTTGTAAATATTTTTGTTAAAGTATTTAGTTTTAAAATAAGTTCTTAAAACAAGGATTAAAAGAAATTAATTTAAAATAAGTAAATTAGAAGATAGTAAATTTAAGGGAGCGGGATATGTCTGTATTTCATTTACTACAGGCATCATTTGGCTGTTTTTCATTTGACTGGATACTGGATATGATAAATATTCCTAATAAAAATTTCATAGAGCAAGTTTTTATCAATCAACGGGTATCAGACCTACATCTTCTAGGTGGTTACTGGTGGAAAGTGCTAAGTTCAAGAAATTAAGCAGCCTTCAGCAAAAATAGGTACAAGTCACTTCTCATAAAACCTCGAAAAAAAGTTTTCCATTTTATTTGTTTTTTTTAACTTGTCTTTAGTAAAATGGCTCTTAAGGACGATGCAAATAAAAGAGGTCCGGCATCGCAAGTGTCGGGACCCAAGACGTTGAAATTTTGTAATCAATTCAATGGTTCTTATAAATGTGATGAAGACAGTAGGTTCGGGGTCCAAGGAATTAGGGCCGAAACTCTATATTACGTGTTTAAATTGTATTTGTCTGGAAAATGGTGTTTTATAATTATTATAAATAATTTTCAAAAACTTTTCGGATAGGTCCGCGGCTTAGAAGTCGGGACCCAAAGCTTCCAAGAATTGCTTACAAGATATTTTGAATGTTTCACATTATAATGTATTTCATGATAGTTATATATATATATATGTGTATAATATTTAAATATATATATAATAATGCAGAATATCCAGTCAAATAAAATCCAGGCAAATTAAGCACACGTAAATGAATTACAGACATATCACCACGCTCCCTAATTTATATTTTTGATTAAGCATTATATTTGATCCCTAAATTAAAAAAAGTACTGTACAAATATCTGATCCACTTCAAAACCGATTTTCGTTATTATTTTTTTAAATGATAAATATTTTAAAAAAGACGTGGCAAATTCAAATATTTTTAAAAATTTTTAAATATTCAATTTAATCGAAATTCTAAATTTCAATTTAAAATTTCACCCAATGTATAAGTCATTTTAACATACAAAAATTTTAATTTGTCAAATTCCCGTAAGAAAACTCCCAATTTAAATTTAATTTTTCTTTTTTAAATAAATTATTACGGATGAGGTTGTTGTTTAAGATAAATCAATAAAAAACATATTGTCAACGATAAATTGAAATGATGGAAAACAATTCATAACGAAATATTGAATACGGTTTTTTATCAAACTTCCTCAAATTTCAATGATCTGGCGAATACTAGTCTATCTTTAATTATTGTAAATTTTAATAATATGTTAAAATAATAATTATTTTTTTTTCTTGTTTTTGTAAAAGTTTTTATTGGTGCAATGAAATGTTTAATTTTTTTTTATTATTGTGTCACATCTACTAATGAAACATGTTTGAATTAAGCATAAAATAAATAAAATAAATAAACGTACTTAAGTAAATCTCTGATATAGAAAATTTATATTAAAAACTGTTAAACAGAATATGGAAAATTAAAAAAATGTGAAAAATCAGTAGCATGATTAATTTTAAGTTATCATGTTTTGGGTTATACATTTTGAAACCATTTCAATTCAATTCAATTGAATCTACATGGACCGATTAGTCTTTACAAATGTATATAAGCGTTAATTTTAGATTTACATAATTGGTTGCAAATACATATTTATAAAAAAACAAAAACACAATTTTCAAAAATTAACAAGGTTCAAATTAACAGTATTTAAAATCTCTTCTAAAATAAAACAAAAAAATAAGTAAAATAAAAACTTTAAAATTAAATAAAGAAAATAAATAAATTAATCAAAATTAATACACAAAAATATAAAATTGAATAACTACGATTTTTGCCTGGAATGTTCCCAACAAAGTTCAAAGAGTTTACAATGTCAAATTGCAGACCTATAATGACATTTGGCCATATTCTAAAGTACTGAGGTTTTAAAAAAAGGATAAATGCCTGAGTCTACTATTATGACGTGGAATAATTAAGTTCATACCCCGTGCTGATCTCTCAATAGTTATTCTGTCATACAAATATGAAGGACCAGTTTAAAATATTATTTACTTTAAGTATGAAACATTTATTTGGTAATGATTGATGACATTAACAAAATTATCTATTAGTACTTGTAATTTTTATTTATTTTTTTTTTGTTTTGTTTAAAGTAATTTCTTTTATGAAGAATTTAATAAAATTCTTTAAAAATTGCTTTAGTTTCTAGGTTTTTCACAACAATTATTTCAACAAATAATTAATTATACTAGCACAATGTACAAGATACATCCTAAATTCATAAAATACTATTATGTATACCGAACCTGGTAATGTATCTTAATTGAAATATTTTGTATATTCCTTCAACACCATAATTATTATAATGAGAATACAACAGTATTTGTCTAATTTCTGGGAGAAAGGAAAATTTTTAATATTTTATTGCAATTTTATCATTTACGTTTTTTGCTTTTTTTTTTAAAGAAAATTGCATGACATACTACAATCTTTTTTCAGTAAAGCTTTATTTATTAAGAAAACAGAGATGTATTATAATTAGCTCATCACTCATCAGCCTTTGTTATATTTTATTTATTAGTTATATTTTGTTTATCTTATGTCAAAATTGATTGCAGCCTCATGCCAATCCATACTTGACAGTACAGCGACTAAACCAAGACTAAAAACTTTATATCCAGTACTTAATTCGGGTATAAACACTCAAAACGTGCCCTACTCTAGCCCTAGATTTCTAAACAATTTCTAACACAACAGACAAGAACATAGCATGATCCTGCAGAAAATTAAACTAGGAATCGAAGCAATTGCAATGTCAGACTATATGACAAAAGTAATTGATTGTTGCATGAAATTCACTGTACTAATACCTAAAAGGGAAGAAGACGAAGGTTTAATAAGAGCCTTACCTCCAGGAGCTTCAATATGGTATACTGATGGCTCAAAAATCGTGGAGAAAACCGATACCGGCGTACCACGGACCACGGTTCAGGTTTAGCGCGGCATTTAACACATATCCCACTGTATTTAAAGCTGAAACCTATGCTATCGAGCTATCGGCATTACAGTGTAGTAAAAGAGGTCTCAAAGGTACCAACATATACATAATTTCGAATAACCAAACTGGCTTCCCCAATTTTTAAGTCAAAGCTTATCTATTGCTGTTACAGAAGCTTGAAAAACCTAGCCGAACAAAACAGAGTTACTCTTATGTAGACTCTTGAGTATGAAGCAATACCAGGCAATGAAGAGGCAGGTGTCCTTGCACAAACAGGTGCGAAGAGCCAATTCTTGGACCAGAGATAATCAGGACAATGTCAGATGCTGACATGGTTTATCACAGGTCATGACCCATTCAACTCCAAGTCTATGGGATGAACACCCTAACTGCTTTTACATAGAGATTTGAAACACAATCACATACAATAGCTTTTGCTATAGAATTTTTATGGTTATATCTACTAATTTAAATGTGGAAAACTATATCTATTGTAGAGTACTTCGCCTTGATAATAGCATAGTGCCATTTTTATTTTTAGTGATAACCAAAACGCTCAACTATTTATAATTTATTTTATAACAATGATAAATGATACTGGACTAGGTCGAAAATCCAGAAGGCATTATTTTGCCTTCGTTGAGAATCGAACCTGGGATCTTTCGGTTGAAAGGCGGGTGCTCTACCTACTGTGCAAATAGAGATACAAATCACCTGATCCTGAAATTGAGAACAAAGCAATAATAGCGTTTATCAAGAACATAGACTAGAAATTCTGAGATACTGAGTACATTAGATCTTAAGAGGTCGCGGTTACATAGAACTCCCCAATTTAAAAAAAAAATACCATAAAACATTGTACAAGGTGACTTAATCGATAAAACAAAAATACATAAAACTCCACCACGGTTGCTCAAATTACTGCATATTGACATAGGATTATACACCAACAAAAAAAAATAACTCTCAATACCAACAACTATTCAAAACTAAACTAAATACTACCGACAAAAACTACACACTAATTTACACATATGGATCAAAACAAAAAAACATTGTAGAATGCGCATTTAAATGTATGCAACATGACAAAAAGTACAGACTTCATGAAGACATACAACAGTGTACTCGGAGGAGCTGTATTTTTTTTTTAAGTTATGTGTTTCATATTCCTTATTTTTCTGTTTTTATGCATATTTTAAAAATTTATCTCATGGTATTTCTTTAATTCACATTTGAATGCAATGAATTTACTTAATATAAAATATTTTTTATAATTACTATGGTTATATAAAATTACTATGGGGCTTATGATTGAAAACGAAACGGAAAACGAAACGAAACGATCATCACTATCACCTTCTTCTTGATATGATTGAAGACGTGTGAATAAAAACATTTTCGCAAATTTTCGAAACTTAACTGACAGTTGTCAAAAACACATTTTTCAATTTTTTGTGGTTGTGTTTCTGTTTATTTTGATTTATTTTTTTATTTATACTCCTTCGCAATTTATACAAAAGTTTATTAAACAAAATTATAATTAAAAATTGAATTAAATTTTAATAAAACAAAACAAAACAGAATAGTGTAGAGTAGAGTGTAGTGTCATAAATTATAAATTGAAAAAAATAGTTAAATATAGAAAAATAAAGAAAAAAAAAATTTAAAAACTAAAAAAAAAGAAACAAATAATTCTTCTTTTATATAGAAAGAATTTTTTTTAATTGCATTACCAATTGAAATTTAACTTTTTTTTGTATTTTATATGTATTTATTTGTATTTACAAATTAAATGTTTTATTTTACAAATAAATATAAATAAAATAATTTCTAAGTTTATATTCTAATTTTTTATTTACAAAAATACAAATATAAACACCTAAATTAGTTATATTAAAAAAACTACTTGCATTTTATTTATGTTTATAAACTTTTTCAATACAAACGTTCAACACAACTGAACGTTTGATTTTTGCACTACAAACGTTTTCCGATCGTTTTTAATCATATGAAAAATTATTTTCGAAATTAACGTTTTCCGTTTTCGTTTTCTGTCATACCAAATGACAAACGTCAGTGATATTCGGAAAACGATTGAACGTTTTCGTTTTCAATCATAAGCCTCTATATCACCACAATAGAGCTATACATATACAATTTCCATTATACGTTCACCAAAAAAATCATGTATTGCCATTAGGTAAATATATAGGTAAATTCATCTTATTTACTTTAAATACAATAATTAAATATTTAGTGAATTACTTTTAGGAATTAAAATCAAAAATATTAAAGTTAAATAACCACAAAAAACACTATAATTAAATAAAATAATAAAATTATTTGTGGGTAATATTTTTATTTTTATTAACAATTGAAAGTCTTAAGCCGAAATTATATTTCAAAACATTGGTACATTTACCTTACTTTTGCGTTTCATCTTATAATAGTTCTAGATGCTCAACATCCACCACTAGCCTTATTTTCTACTTTTTAGGGGGCTAGTTTGATTTCGATAAAAGTATATTTTAAAAATTTTTATTTTCACATTATTATTTTATTTTATACTTTTTAATTTTAAATGAAACCTATAGGTATTATAATTTCATAAATAGTATATAAGTGTAAACTCTCCTGTCTATAACACAATTGGTTTTTGAAATATTCTTCATAATTGCTAGGAGTTGTATGGCACCAACCCTAACCAGTTCAAAATTTCGAAAGTATATAAAATTAGATAAATCATAATATGATAACATTAAATTTAGAATAAGTAATATATATTGTATAAAATATACAAGATGAACGACGTGGGGAGTAAAAAAAATACTTGAACAGTAATTTACACCATAAAAATATTAAAACTTTACCAAGTTGTTAGTGGTGAATACTTCAAATTTTTAAAATAGCTACACCAAATAAATAACGGTTATTTCCAAGTAGAGCGACATCTATACTTTAAAATAAATTTCAATCACAGACAATTTTTAAAAAGGCTTCATAAAAAATCTTTATGAATTTCGGTTATAGTCATTCCCCAAAATTTCAGTAATATTTTTGACTATAACCGTTTTGTGACTATAGGCGTAGTAAAAAAAAAATTGCATATTTATAAACAATATTCAATAAAATATCTTTCGTCTAACAATTTTAAACTTTATTTTATTCATAAATAGCAGTTCTGCCATGTAATCACAAAATATAAATGTTTGTAATAAAAAACAGAAAAAGACAATCCTAAATCAGTTTTTTAATAAAATAATATTCACTTTTGACTTATTTTTTTGTTTTATTGAAAAAATTGGCGTTATATTTTAATGTGACATCGATTGTATGAAGTTTATTACTTTATTTCAAAAAAATAATTGACTATAAACAGAATTGCGACTACAAACGTTTTTGACTATAAATAAATTAAAATGCATACAAAAATAATAAAAAAGATGATGGCATAAAAGCGAATTGTGCACATAACCAGTAGTTTTATTATAACCGATTTCACCTGTAATTGATGATAAATTGATAGAGATCAGATTTCTTTTTCATGGTACATATTAATATTAAAGAGATATAAGGATAGACTAATAACAGAAAACAGTTAAGCAATTCCAATACTAGAAAAGACTAAGAAAAATAGAAAAATACATTCATTTTTTACACTTTTATATTTTATTTCATTTTTAAATCACTTTTTTAAAGCTTTTCATCGAGTTTTTCAAATGGGAAGAGGTACTTTTTTATTTAATAATAATCATTAACTAATCATAAACAACTAAATGTGTTTTTCATATTATCATATTTTTTTTATTTCATTTTTGGGTATATACCTACAAAGTTTAAACTAAAAAAAAAAACTAAAAAAAATGAATAAGGCAAAAGGTTCAAAAAGAATTCGAATTTATATGAAAAATACTTCTTCCCATCTGAAAATTTTGATTTCGGCTAATTTCAGCAGATTTCGGACTTCAAAACCGAATCGGAATTTTAAATTATCACCAATCGATAGAGCACTCTCGATCTAATTAATAATTTTTTTTAATCTTAAAATAACGACTAAGAAGCTGATATGCATGCTCTGGAAAACCTGGTATCCCTACGGCGATCGACTGAAAAACGAAAGAAAAAGAGATTAAGAAAAAAAGAAATTAAAAAAAAAAATTAAATTAATTTTGTTTTTTTTTTTTTGGATTTCGAAAATGTAACCCAGCACTGCCATAATAAATAAAATTTTGAAATTTAATTCACATTTTTCAAGTGATGGCGTAGAAAACTTGATAACAATTTTTCCGGTTTTAATTTCTATTTTTTTACACATAAAAAAAACAGAAAATTTATGTAAAAAAAATGAAAAAAAAAAATTTGTTGACTTTCACACATACCTTTAAAATTATATTAAGAGTATAGGAAGGAGTCAGTTTTTATTACCAGGCGGAAATGAAAAAAAAACAGCACAATTTTTTTCTCTTATTCACTTTGCTTTTTTGATTTAATCCTAAACGATTTTTATGTCCTTTTTCTGTTTAGGTTATAAAAAAAAAACATGATTGTGATAACAGCAGTAGCTACAATTACAATAAATAAAAACAAAAACGACAAAAAAAAAAATAACACAATAATTTAAAATAATTCGTCAACAAATGAGACGAATTTCTAACAAAAGAGGGAGAAGAAAACTTATATATATGTATATGTAGTAGTGGTAGTTGTAATATAAAAAGACTTTTCCGAAATTAACAAAATGAGTGGAAAACTTAATGGTTTAATGAGCTTGTTTTTTTTCTTCAATTTATTCTATTCTGCAAATGATTGCTCTGCGTTTTTTTACGATGCGGCCAGAAGAGGAATTGATAACAATTTTTAGCTAAATAATAGAGAAAAATACTTTTTTTGTTGTTATTTTTGTTTTTTGTAGTAAAAGTAAAGGACATTTTTAAATTGATATCGGGTTCTGTTTCCATATAATGTACACCATGGCATCGTAACACTTTACAAAATTCGTAAAAACAAAAAATTATTTTGACCGAAATTGGTTTATCAGAAATCATTATTTTTAAAAAAGTACACTTCATCTATACGGACAATTCCCATATATTTTGCATGGCTATCGGTGTACAATAATTGCTATCCTAAGTGATTTTCCTGTAAGCAAAAGCTGTTTCATAGTTTTCATCCTATTGATTTCCGGTCATATGTTCTGGAAGTCTTGACAAAATCTACCGCATTATCATTATCTCCTATTATTTACATTATTTACGCAAGTCTATGTTTTTCTGATTGTATCAGTTAGGCTGATTATGTCTCTTTTGTAGTTGGGCCATCCGCTATCGTGTATATTAATTGACAGAGACTAAAAACACTTTTCGCTTATTTTGCATTTGTTTAGCTGATGTCTGACCTAGTTTTATCTGACATTTTCTGACATTAACATCTTAATTTGTAAATAACATTCCTTTCGCTTCAAGCGTACCCACCGGTATAAAAGGTCCCCAAATAGTGTTTTGGCTATGTATAAAGTAATAAAAATATTTATCTACCTGTCATGACAACTTCCATGCCATCTTGCGTTAATGTGGAAGTCAATCAAATCAATTTGCTTCCTTGATAACCAATTTATTGGTTGAGAACGCTTTACCTACAATTCAGTATCTGGTTTTAGCTAAGATTGATTCTAGCTAAGGCAAAGCAGCAAAGGATGTGTTTAAGAATTTTGTTCACGTCTACATCGTAGCGGCTAGTCAACGTTTGTTGAAAGGAGTGCTTATTTTCAATAAATGGTCTACTATCGGATGCCAGGAACTCGTCTAACTAATCCCTTCCACTTTCGATACATTATAACCCGATCAAGCCAAAAGTTGATTAGTATTTTGACATAATATATTTTGAGGGCTGTCCGCTTCGCTCTTGATTTTGCCTTTCAATAATAGTAAGAATTTTCAGCAATGTATTTAAATAACAACTTCCGCTAAGACTTTTGACAAAATTAAATTTTTACCAAATTGTTTTAGGCAAATTGATTTTTTGAAATGTGAATTTTAGCCAAATTTTAGCCAAATATAATAATTGTTCCCCCATAATACAATAACAATTTTACAAATGTTTTTAGGTTTAAATTATAAAGAAATGTTTATTTGTATTTAAAATAATTTAGAGGGTCGGTTGTCATTGAATATAAAATTGAAATTTTAATAAAACTTTAGTAAAATTCTAAAGAATTGAATTGAAGATAATTTACAAAGTCGTTTGTTTTTACAAGAACAAAAACAAAACAAAAAAAAGAGAATAAAATAAAATAAAATAAATTGAAATCATTTTCAGAATTTCTCTGAAAAAATAACAAATAGAAAAATTGTATCAGTAACTTCGGGTTCGTCAAAAAAATAATAAAAAAAGAGAAAAACGATTTTTTGTAATACAAGACAAAGAAAATAAGGAGTAAGAAAATAGAAGTAAGGGTAATTATTTTAATCAGAGATAATTAAAAAAAAATAATAATAATAAAAAGAACAACAACAACAAACAGAAATAACTAAGTATATAATTATGGTAGACTATTGAAAAAAATAAGAGGCAGTTAACTATCTCTAACGTGATTGAACTAAATAATGTCTTTAAAAAGAGTAATGTGACCAATCTGGATATATATTAATTAGTAAATTAAAACAATAATGAAATGAGATGGTATTATTGTTCATTTAATATAGTCTTATCTTGTTCTTATTTTATATAATTTTTTTTATTATTGAAAATTATTTGAAGGTCAAATTAGGTAGAGAAAAAATATAATATTAAGCTGCTAACAAGACAAATTTTTTTGGGTAGCTGAGTTCGTTTTATATTTTGAAAATAGAATTTATTGACTTTAAAAAATGTTGCTCAATTACTTTCTAATTTTATGTGAACTATGTACATATTTATTTATCTACAAAAAATAATTTAAAATTATTTTGGATTAAGGTACGCTTTAAATTTTAAATTTTTTTCAATTTAATGAATTGTTTTTGTTTTCTTTTTAATACCAAAATAAGAATATAATTATCTGAGCAGCCTTTGACCAGAAATATAGTTATTAGTAGATTTAGTAATTAGTATAAATTTGTATTACAATAGTTTACTATAAGTTACTTTGGCTTAGTGTAATCGTTTCTGATTAAAAATCTAAAATGTAAAATTTATGTAGAGATAGTTATTACGATACATATTTACCTAATTATTCGCTTGAAGACTTTCTACTTATATTATGGGCTGTCAAGTCATATCACATTTTCAATCGGTCCTATTTCTATTAGCCCTATTACTCAACCAAGTAACAATTTTTAAAGCTCTTAGCATAATTTTCTATAAATGACTTCTAAAACAGTATAAAAATACACTGTGAGCTCTACAATAGAATAATTAGCTCTATAAGTGTGTAATTTACTCTACTAAAATAATAATTTCTTTCTTATTCCGAAAAGCGAGACCTTTCAGCCAAAAGGTCCCAGTTCCGATTCCCGATAAAACAAAGTAATGCTCTATAGATTTTTCGACCTGGCCCAGTACCCTTTGTGATTGGGGTAAAATAAATAACAAAAAATAATTGACAGTATAATAAGGTAAGAACTTAAACAAAATATAACTACGCTATTTAATATGGCTTACTTCCTGACAATAGGGTGTTGTAAATTTTCGAGGTGGCAAGCCTATTTTTACGTTTACTTTGAAGGAAATTTAATATTTAATTAGAAAAATATTCACATTTTGAACCAACTTGCAATATCACAAAACATGTCCATATTATTTTATTTTGATAAAAATGTAAAATATGGTAATCTAGAAAATAAATTAGGTAAGTATCAATACTAATAAAAATTTTTTATATATGTATATCACAATAAAAATAATAAAATAATAAACGTTTAAAAAATTACGTGCTCCTAAGGAGAAGCGCGCAAAATAATTTTATATATAGCTAAAATTACAAATTGAATTAGTTTTATAAGCAACACTTTTGTTGTTGTACGAGCAGACCCGTAGATCTGACAAAGCTGGGAATTTCCCGAAAAAAAGCCTTTGATCTCTGTCAGATCCTTTTCTTGTTTGAAATAAGTTGTAAATGTGATATGTTTGTGTAACAATTTTAGCTCTATAAAAGCTCTAAGAATGAATATAGAACTAAGAGTTGGAACTAATAGCTCTAAATTTAGCTCTATAGTGCAACACAAAAGCTTTTATAGAGCTAAAATTGTTACTTGAGTAGATTTCCAAGTCACATGACATTTACAACTTATTTTAAACAAAAAAGGGATGTGACAGAGATCAAAGGCTCTTTCTCATGATATTTCCAGCTTCGTCAAAGCTACGGGTTTGCTCATAGAATTGGTAAAGTTCTAGTTTGTATTATGATGAAAGTTTTCCTGTATATTTTAAAGTCATATCAGACTTCAAATTCATATATTGTGAGTAACATATAGGTTAATAAAATATTCCACATGATGAAAGAATTTTTCCATTTCACAGTTCTGGATCGAAATGTTAGCTTTGCGAGTATGCGAGCAATGCGAGTATTACGTTAGAATAATTACATTTGTGTTTTGATTTTGTATGCAAAATTTCACCAACATAAGATAAATGTTTTCAAACCTTTTTTTTTGTTATTTTTATTGCAATTATTTTAATAATTTTATTATAAAAAAAATACAATATATCAAGTATAAATTTTGATTTAAATGAAGGCTTGTCGAAGAGAGAAACTCCAATGACTTCTTCTTCTACAGACTTAATTTATTTGACTAGTGTTTGGAAATCTGTAACTTAGTTCCAACGGCATTAATCTCTTTAGTTTGCGTGTCTGACAAGTAATCAAAAATTGTGGAATAAACCAGTAGCGTGCGGTGGGTTTTGTCATAAGGTGTGCAACAAAATTAAAAGACATGTATTCGGAAAACAAATATACATATAATGTAATTCACATATGTAATCGAGAAAAACATTAACTTGAAAACTTAAACATAAATAAAAACATAAAAAGCTTATATACTATAATTAAATAACATAATTAAATATACTTAGTTACTTATAAATAAAATCCATCCATCTATCTGTCTTAATAACAAAATCATCAATTACATTTTCATAAAAATCTACCTTTGACTGCAAATAAATTAGCAGTTCTTTTTCAATCGCAATCAAAGATAAATTACTTAATCTATTTTGACCCATTGTATTACGAGAGTACGATTTTATTCTTTTCAAAGCTGAAAAAGATCTTTCAACCGATGCTGTTGAAAAAGGAATTGTAACAATTAAATGAGCCAATTTATTGACTTCACTCAATGCTTCAGTCAGCTCATGATCTTTAATGTACTGAATTATTTGAGTTACAGTCATGTTATTTATAGATTGTGACTGGTATATCACGCAAAGTTCATTATTAAGACGTACAAAATCAAAATATTTTTCATAATTTTCTTTCAATGAGTTTAAACCTTCAACCGGAAATTCTTTTTGATATTTATAAAAAAATTTTGAATTTAATAGTTCAAAAAAGGCATTAAGTTTTTCATATATATTAATTTTGGATCATTTGTTACCATGTTACGTCTTTTTTTAATTGGTGGTCCTACAGAAGACACAATATCTTGATATATATATTTTCAAAATTATTAGTATTTCTCATATTATGAATGACAGCTTTCGTTTCTGTCGATTCTGAAGAAGTAGAATTCTCATTATGTCCACGAAATGCATTTTCTTGTTTTCCCAAATAACAAACAACATCAATTAATCTTTTCAGAATATTTCGATTTCTAGTTACTTTTTCGTTATGTTTCACAATATTTAAAGATTTTTGATGATGTAACATTAAGTCTATTCTCAGCGTGCCGAAGGTTTTTGAGGACACAACTGAAAATATATGAGATTGTGTTTTCTCATGTTTTTTTCCAGCTCCATGCAAATGATTTAAATCAAAATATCCTTATATTTTTGTCCATATATTTTTGTCTTTCCCAAACAGCAGACACGGCCAACAATATAATCTATTTTCTTCACAACAACCACATATCCACTTGAATTTTTCATAAATTGATTTCTGAAAATGTCGTTCACATTGTTTGTCTTTTATTTTTATAGCTTGCGTTATATTTAAATCTGGTGTAGGTCTTGATTGCATTATTTTCTTTTTAAATTAAATATCCCGGTTCGAAAAAGAATTTTTCAATAAATCTTGAATAATAGATTTTGCTTCCATTTCTTTTTTTTAATAAAATAAATAAAAGCCAGAATATAAAAAATAAACATACCATAAACTCTTAATATTAATCAAAATGCCCAACTTGAAAATTAATAGGCACTTGCTTTTAAGCGAAAACAAATTAATGTATAACAAGAATTTTAGAATATTAATTTATTATTCTAACTTTATTTTCTCGTCTTACTTATTTATTCACTTGTCATTGTCACATTTATTTTTTGTTTTTGTTTTGTATATCATTAGCTAATTCTATTTCACCACGTGCAATTTAAAGCCTGCACACCCGAGTAGTATAAATTTTTTAACTTAACCTGAAATTTAAGTATAAAATAATAGAGACAGATTGATATCTAAATATATGAATTAACGTGCACAAAATATACTGCACGTTGTCATATTAGAATTCACCTTTTCTTCCGCCTGAATATATGCACAAAAGTGGTTCTAAAACAAAATGAAAAAACGTGCAAAATATACTGCACGTAGTCATTAATTCTATCATATTTTTTAGTTTTAATTTTTTTTTTCACGTTTGCCTGAATATATGCAAAAAAAAGTGGTGTTGAAAACATTTCAAATTTCAATCTAATAATTTTCACTGAGGAAGATGATTTTAAGTTATGGTTTGATTTTTTTTTAATTATTATTAATAAAATATGATTATTTACAGTATGAATTGATTATTTATAGGGTGTGCAGTGCACACCTTGCACTCTATGACCGCACGCGACTGGAATAAACACATTTGGGTGATTTTTAAATCTTGAGTGATATGATGTTGACCTGGAAGTGATTGTTTCTTTTGCAAATGGAATCTTTAAATCTACTCGTATTTTGTCATTTCTTACAAACAAGGGGGTGTTTACAATGGATCGCAGTACTTTTGACTGAGAATGTCCAATTATTTCAATGTTTGAGTTACTTGTAGTATCCTATAGCTCTAGACCGTATGTCCATATTGAGTTGTCTGTTTTTTTTTAACAACATGAGTTCTGCAATTTAGCCGGCGGTCTAAATGCATACCCAAATACTTTATTGAATTCACCTGTAGTAGTAGTGAATCGTTCAATTTTACTGCACACCTTTACGATATGTTAACGTTATGTGCAATGATTTTGATGTGTTTGCTTTTATTTTCCATTTCATAAACCAATTTTAAAATATTTTCTTGCAATATTTTAGACGCTATCATCGGATTTGTACGGGATGCCAAAATAGCAGTATCATCAGCAAAAGTAGCTGCAATAATTTTTAGTGATATTCGGATATCGGCTATGTATATAATGAAATAAAGCACTGGTCCTAAATCACTTTCTTGTGGTACACCTGATTGTGTTTGTATAATATCTGTAATATCGCTGTTGTACTTTACTACAAATTTTCGATTACTTAGGTATGAATTAAAAAATTATGATAACGGTGAGGTTTTTCAATTCAAATAATAGCCCTTCGTGCTAGATTTTATCGAAGGCCTGCATTATGTCGAGAAATGCTGCAGAACAATATTTTTTATACTCAAATGTTTCTTTTATATGTTGCACTACTCTGCAGATTTGTTCTATGGCCGAATGCTTTTGCCGAATTGATAGCTTGGCTTGGTATGATATTTAGTTCGGCTATAATTGTTTCATTCAGTCTTCTGATAAACAATTTCTCAAAAAAAAAACATTATAGGCCAGGTAGCACCATTAAGGAATTACAATTGTACACAAAATTAACATATTATTAAGAGTTCAAACTATAAAAAAATTAAAGTTAGTGTTAAAATTTTAATTAGTCGCAAGCACCAATGAAGGAAGTAAGTTGCTTCCGAAGTATCAATATTTGCAAAATAAATATAAATGATTAGAGGAAGGAAACTCGACTTTTATTACATCATTTAGAATAGTATTTTGGTTCTCATTTTAGATTTAAAACTTATTATAATAATAATATAAATAAAGCTAATTCCATGGTTTAACATGAAATTAGCAAGCATAAAACCAATTGTTTTGTTAAACGTTGGTCAATGGAATTTTCAAATCCCTCTGTTCTTAAGCCGTTCTACACCGATCTTGTAAGACCGAATCTTGAATGGGCAAGTCAAGTGGTCACCGTTGTATATGGTACACATTGATAAGATTGAGACAATACAGAAAAATTTATAAGTTGAAGGTGCAGTGTCAGTTTCGGCAAGACTTATATTTTTTTTTATGAAAATACACATTGGAATTAAGGTGAAATGGAAGTAAATTCAGTTTGAAGGTGTAAATTCAGTTTGAAGGTAAATTACGAAATGATGGATAAGCTTGGTCAAATGGCACCAAACTGTTACTTATGGAAGAAGAACTAGTCGGCTCAATGTTAATAGATGATTTAATTGTTTTGAGTGTTTTATTATTTTGTGTAGGGAGAGGTTTCATTTTTTTTTAACTTGTTGTGTGAAATCATTTTGCAGCTACAGCCTGTTATTTTAAATTGTTTTTTGAACAGATTGCATATCTATATTTCCTAGGTATAATGTGGTGCCCCTTTTGTAAAACAGGCTCTTAAAAGGCTGTCAAATGAGCAGAATCCATAGGTTGTTGGTTTGGAATGCTTATTTGCTTGATCCTATTGTTCCATTCATTTGTGGACCAAGTTGTTATAAATTTGTGTATATTAGGAGACCGAGCTAATTTTAGATTCGGAGGACTTATTTTGGAGGAGGATGAGGACGCAACATTTAGCGTATGTTAATTTTCCATCCCCGAATTATCAACATTTTAGTTAAAGTAATGTCACATGTCAAACATTTATTGGATTTTTTTACATTTATTAGAATTTATTTTTACTTCCTTCGTGAAGTCTGACAAAGGAATCCCTTTAGTAATGCCATAGTTTGTTAATTGGAATTTATAACATTAGCTATTAAAGTTAAGAGTGACTCTGCTTTGGCAGATAGGAATCCTTGATTAGATGTAACTTCTTTCATATTTTCTTTTAGTTCATCCATATCATTTGGGTATGTGTCAATAGGTTCACGATTTAATGTTTTGAAACCATGGGGAGAGCCCCTTTTTAATGTTGATTCCATTATTCCTGGAAAAAATTCTTCTGATATTTTATTTTTCATTATACTTAGGTAACAAACATATATTAAACATTGACTTTATATTTACACTATCAAAACATTCCCAAAAACAAAAATTATACAATCGCTATTTTTAAGATCACAACACAATTTTCTTTTATGTAAAATTCATGTACTTTAATTTATTTTCCTTCAGCTTTATACTCCATTTTTGGGTCCATAATTTAATTTAATTTACTGCATTTATAATTAAAAAACTACGAACAGGACCAAAACTTTAACCAAAAATTAAAATTAAAAATCATTAGTAAGTTCTTTCCGAATATTTGGTCATATATGGGTTAATAATATATTCAGTCAATTTAAATTTATAGATTTTTTTTTTTTGTTTTTTACTTATTTCGGTTGAATTTTTTTCCAAAATTATTATTTACCTTTATATAATAAAATAAAAGTTTCAACAAAAAATTTAATTTTATTTAAGATAATTTAAAAAAAAAAATAAACAAAAAAATTTAAGCTCAGAGACTTAACAAAATTGCTAATATATAAAGAGAGCTTTACCTCAATAGAAACGTAATTCAACCAAAAAATTTCTAAGCTATACTAAATTCTTCTATTATTTTTATTATTAATTTTTTTTTATTATTTTGTTTTTTTTTTTATTTAAAATTTTTCAGGCATTTAATTTTTTATTCAGTTGAAAATTTAAAGTTAATTTTGCATTTGAATGCCCCTGAAAATATGTAAATTACGGTTGAAAAAAATTATAATATGTATGTAGATAATATGTGTGCGAGAGTGTGTATGTAAATATTGTCTACATAATATCTTCGTAACTTATTTTTGTTCTAATGTATAAGGACATTAAAAGAAAAGCAAAGAAAAAAAAAAAAGAAAATGGACAAAATAGGTATGAATAACAAAAAAATATCCTTTCCTTTTTTTTTCTTTTAAATACACCAAATGGGGTAGAGTATCTGTCTGTTGTAATATCATCATGATCATCGTCATCAGATTTGAATGAATTTAAAAATTGTAGAAAAAACAAAACAAAATAAAATAAAAATCTTTCAGTCGATTAAATTAAATCTCTGGGCTACCATTATAGAATTTTCCTATTAAACTTCTATCCATTAGATTTGACTTTAGATTTTCATATAAATAATTAGGGTTACCATCTTATAATATTTTCTTTTTTTAAGGAAATATGAATTTAAAAGATGAAAAGATTATGTCAACATGATATTATTACGGGTGTGTGAAAAATAATTATATTAAAAGCCATCTTACAGATTTAAAGCTGAATTAAAATAATCAATACAAAATTGAAAAGATAAATATAAAAAGATAAGAAATGGTTATAAAAATAGTATTAAAGCTGCTAAAAACGAGTATTTAATTAATAAAGTACAAACTCCATCCGAGCAAAAGAATATGTGGAGAGTCATCAAATCTCATGTATTGGAAAAATATAATATAAATGAGATTGACAAAGTTATTTTTGATGATGGAAAATGCACAGCTTACAAATAGCAAATAAATTTAACACATTTTTTATTGAAAGTATTAACAAAGCTAGAGAAAACATACCTATATATTATTGAATTATTTACTGAATTATGATTTAAAATACTATGAATGACTTAACTCTGTACGAGCTTTATAAGCTCATTGAGTAGAGAAATAATGTTATTTATTAGATCAATAAATCAATCACTGAGGTGTAAAGATTATTCAAAAAAATTAAAAGAATCAGTAGTAATACCTATTAAAAAATAAAAATACAAAAAAATATAATGAATATAAACCAATTAACATGATTACGACCGAAACAAAAATGTTAATAGTATTGAACTAGTAGTAGTAGTAGTAGTTAAAAGTAGTCAATTTGCAGTTGGAAAAATATTTAAACAAAACTCAGCTGATTACTGAAAATCAATCGGATTTCCGAAAAAATTATATTTGCTAATGATGCTTTTATGTATATTAGAGAGGGAAAATATAGACTGTTGTTTACAAGTAAAATTAATATAATTGATTTAACTCAAACAAATTGCAAGTAAACGTTGATAAAACAAAAGCGATGGAGTTAAACGGAGAGTTGGATAATAGTATTATGTTATTGATAATTCAACACTGCAAGTTGTTTGTAAAATACTACCGTTTTTTGCAATAATGAAAATTTGAATAGACTACAAAAACTCCAGAATAAGGGAATGAGGATAGTTCTTAAATGTAACAAATATAATTTAAATAGAAGCATAATTTGCTTACTCGATATCTACCTATGTACAAAATTATATCGAGTACAGCATAGCATGTACATCATAATTTTCTGAGAAATATATTCAACTTAAGACTTGAGCTTTTGAAAAAGCAAGCAGCAAATAAAACAGTAATGTACAAAGGGTGACAATTGTATAATGTATTGCTTCATAATATCATAAATGAAGACAATTACTATCGGTATTACCAGTCTCTAATAATATACAACATTTATCTTTAATATTACCACTACCGCTAGCTGAAGAAGATTGACTCAAGAGTCATAATATTGAGTCAAGAGTTATCGTTATCATTTTTATGATTTTTAGTAACCAAGAGTTTTTCTTTTAAAACGAATGCAGAAATTATTTGATTATTTGCTATTTCATCTTCCGAAATTTCTTGATTTAGATCATCATCAAAATCATCGGTACTAGATGAATCAAATTTATTATTTAGTTTGTTAGTTTCAGGAACATAATCTGAATCATCGAGATCACTTCTTTTGTTACCATACTTATTTAAAATTTGATTACAATGAAGTTCATCATCACTATTACTTGTGATTAATATTAATCACTTGCACTATCCTCGTCCTCTTCTAATAAACGCTTTTGTGCTGCTTGTAATTTTTTATTAGAATTTAACACATTTTTATTATTTTCAATTTTTCCTGTTGCTGTTGATAACAATGATGATGCAGTTGAATTTATTGAATTACAATTAGTTAATTTACCTGGTCGGCATGTAACCAAATTTAAAATTGATGATAATTTTTCTATAACACCAGTACATTTTGCATTCTCTTCCACAGTTATCTGCCTAAGACGTAATGTTTTTAATTCTTGACATTTAATTGTACGTAATTTTTTTCGTCGTGTTTGTAGAAAATAAACCATTTATTCTGGTACTACTGATTCATTACAAATCATTAGTGAGCCAATTGATAGACCGATTCGAGCACTTCTTAATGCAACAATTAAAGTTAAAAATGGTAGCCAGTCACAGGGTCTTTCAAGGTTTTGTGATTTACTATCATTAACATTTTCAGCATTTCGGTCATCACCACATTCAACACTATTGTGTCTGAACACTATAATTGCCTGAGCAGATTTTCCACTTGATCAGATATATTTGTATCAGTTATCAGACAGTTCTATCTTTACATGAACATTTGTTATCAAAGTAAAAATAATAATTTTTCAAAATTCATCATCTTTCAAAAACCGAATGAAATGGCAATCCTGATGAACACGTTCTGCATATATTAACGTATACATTTATAAATAAAAGAAAATTTATATTATTGTTGGTTTGTCTATCACTATACTAAAGTCTGGACACAAAAGAAAATTTTTATTTTAGTCACTGAATACTAGATGTACTGAAATATTTTCATCTCACCTTCATTTCTTTTCCCCAACGTTACCGAACATTTACATAAATCTCGGTTGCAAAAATAAAATAAATTCCAAAGCAAAAAAAAAAAATTAAATAAAGTGAAAGCTACAGGAGACCATTTAAATTTTTCTATTTTAATTTTTTTTTTTTATTATTATTTTCTGATTCTTAGGAGCAAGAAACAGGAATAATGTTAATATATACACTCGATTTCATTTTGTATGTTATTATCTTTTGCTTAGGTATTTCAGTTTATTTAAAAAAAAAATAACAAAAAGGTGTCCAATAATAGCAAAAAAAAAAAAAAAAAAAAATTTATAGTAAAAAAAATATTTTAAAAATGAAGGAATGAATAATTCTATGAAGTAGAAAATTCCAATGTGCCAAATAAATTAAACACGTATCGATACTTAGAACCTCCATCCATATGTATATATAGTTATTGGAAAGCGTTAATTATTTAATAGTTTGGTTGAAATCTAAATGAATTATTTATTTAAAATAATTTAATTAAACTTTAATTTTTTAAGTTTTTTTTATTTTATGTATTAAGCTTTATCTTATGTAGTAAGCTTATTCTTAGAAAACAGTATTTGCAAAAATGTTAGTTCAATGTTAATGTAAAATGTACTATATATTATGTAGAATTGAGCTTAAACTCAAAATTTAAGCAAAATAGTTAAAATTATAGTTCTAGAAAAAATCAATTGAAGGAAATAGTTTACATATTAAAATAGGTGTTAGTTTTTAAAATTCAAAATTCATCGCGGTGTATGTTTATTCGTTTAGTTGATGATTCATTGTTACCCTTGTAAAAATTATAAGTTGCATAATTATATAATACTATGCACTTAATTTTTTATTTTTATAATATTTTATATTTTATTACTATTTGATTAATGCTCAAGTAATTGTCAATTGTATAATGGTGGAAATATAATTTCGAACTAGACTTTGAATTGTTACCAAAAATCAAAATATTACTGAAAATTCATTTGATTTAGTGGTAGTGTTTTCTGTAGTTATTTAGTTTTAATATGTTTTAATTACTTTTTAAAAATAACTCAATAAATATTTAATAATTGCATTGGAAGTAAATAAGATGAATACACCTATAATGGAAAAACATAATTTTTTTGGTGAACGTATAATGGAAATAGTATGTCCCTAATTGTGGATATCCCTATTGTTAATCAAATTAAACATTTATTAATAATATAGGAAAGTTTACAAAACAGATGTAGTATATACACGAATTTTAGCAAAGCTTTTGACATTTTACCACGTAGTGTAATATTGCTTAAATTTAGAAAATTATAGGTTTCTGGTTGATCTTTATAAATACTCATATTTAGCCAATAAATACTGCATTTATCTCAACATCATTTATGGCCAACTCAGCTGTTCCATAAGGTAATCACTTAGAACCTTTTCTGTTTATATTTTCCATTAATGATGTTGCATCAGTAATCAAAAATAGCGCATTACAAATTTACGTGGATGATACGAAAATTTATAAAAAAAATTAAACCCGAAATTGACATTGTGCTACTTCAAAATGACCTTGATAATTTTTTTTTCTGGTGTACACATTATCAAAAAAAGCATTATAATCGCCGTTCTAATCCACTTACTTATAATTATGCTTAATGGTGGATTTATGATAATTTTTAATATTGAATTATTACTAAAAAAATTAATTCTATTAAAAACCTAGGTGTGTTTTTCTATGATAAATTAACATTTAAATTACACTATAATCATATTATAAATAAATCAAATTCCTTTTTAGGATTGATGAAACGGTAGACATTTTTTTTTCTAATCCTTATATTTTAAAGACCCTTTATACAACCTTGCTCCGACCTATTTTGGAATAATATACGTAAGCCAAGTATGGTATACGTTTTATGATGTCCATATTCAAAGAATTGATAAAAAAATCCTTAATAAAAAAAGCTTCAATTCTTTGCATATGGACATCATAAAACAATTATTTGTAACACCAATTCTCAACTCCGATCTGTTAATCTTTTTAGTGTGGCATAAATTTGAACCCATTAACAGCATGTTAATGTTGGGAAATAAATATAAGGCTTTAATCGACTTATCCTTTTCAAAGTCTGTTTTAAAATATTAACTACACCAACTAAACTAATTACACACCTACTCGTCCACAATCTATTATTGCACAATCAAATGTAGCAAACTTTCGTCTAGTAAGTTAAATGTACGTGTTGTGGAAAGTCGTCCCATTAATGGAGATTGTGGCCGTTTTTTTTTTACCAAAATAAAAAAACTAATGCATTTAACCAGAATTTAAAAAATTCAAAATATAAATGAAGTATTCATATTTCAAAACTACTTTTGAAACATTTAATTTGACTTATTTTTCTGTAATTTTAATTCATTTTAGATATACAAGTCAAACTTTCTGTGTCAACATTTTTTTGTTCAATATCTTAACGGATCATTTTGAATATATTCTTTAATTAAAACAACTTAAATAGAATAATATTGGTATTTATTGTTTTATTGTAATAAAAATTTATTAAAAATTGAAAAAAATAATGGAATAAGTGTTACAAATTATTTTAATTAAGGTAAATATGATATTTTCACCATTATAGGTATATTTATAATGAACAGTGATTTTATATTGTGGAAATATATCTCCCCTATAGGGATATTGACTGCAATTCTAAGTACTATTGAAATCACATTAAGTTGTAAAAATTATAGTAAATATTAAATATTTAATTATTTTTGATTGGCTGTACTTAATTTGGACCAATAATGGAAATATACATTTTTTGTTACAAATTGGTTAAAATTTCAATCAAAACTGTTATGTATACGAATATAAATGGTTTTCAAATAGGGAATATACAATTTAAAAATTAAAAAAAAATACAAACTTCAGTGAAACACAATTTTTTTTTTTATTTGAAATGTTACGTTATGCCATTATGTATGAAAAATAACATCATTCAAATGACCACCACGACTTCTCCGTATACGTATTGCATTCTGTCAACCCAATTTTCCATCACTTTTTCACATAAATATATTTCATCAATAGCACGTTCAATGTTGATTTTTAATTGCTCAATTGTTGTTGGATTGTCAGCTTAAGATTGTGAATTAACATATCCCTAAAGAAAGAAATCACATGGTGTTAAATTACATGACTTGGGAGGATAATTAAATGCACGATTTCTTGAGATAATTTCATCACCAAATTTTGTTTTCAATAATTCGATTGTTAAAGGGGTGTGTGACAGGTGGCACCGTCTTGTCCGTCCGTCGTTCTCCAGTGACTGTCATTCTTCATTTAAAATTGTATAATCACTATATTGGAAAACCCTTTATATTTCATTCAAAAGATTAATAATGAAAATCGTTTGCGAACTGGTTCAAATATTTGTACCGTTTTTGTACAGATTGAATATAATAATTTTTTAGATAGAATGTTAATAAAAAACAAAATATTTGTTAAAAAAATACTATGTTGGTCTTCTAAGGGTTAATTTAAAAAATTAGGAAAAACAATAAGAAGTAGTTTAATACCAGATAAGCCTAAAATAAATTTTTCGACAAATAAATTTTCAAAAATAATGAATAATTTTTTCGCATGACCGATAAATATTATAATATTTCTTATGGTTGAAAAGTAATTTACATTTTCATTATTTAACTATCTCGTTATTCTAAACTTTTTTTCCGGTTGTTATCAAATTAAATCATAGAACCAGAAAATTTATTTAAAATTATTAATTCTGCAATTTAGTGACTTCCGTTTCAAATTCATTTGATAGAATTTTTTGATAACAATATAATAGGAAAATTTGTTCACCAAACATCACTAATACTCTAATAATAATAAGTACTCGTATTTGAATATAATAAAACCGTTATGATGGGTTGATGGGTTCATTAATTTATGAAGGAATAACATATTGTGGCATTGCGTTTCATATGCTTGTTTTAAAAAAAAAAAAATCCTAATATTATTTCAAAAATACCTTTAATATTCGAAACTATTACAAAAATAATATATCCTTTTATCACTTAATAACGGTAATTTAAAGTAGTTTAATTCACCTAAAAAATTGTTTAAAACATATAGGCTTACAATTTATATTACAGGTAAGGTATATATTCAAACAAATCAAAAGGTTTGTTTAAATTAGATTTGAGAGTTGGAGCACCTACCCATATCCGCACATCGAATGAGTTTCAACAATATATTAATTTTTCCATCTCATGGAAAGTATGAAAAATCCTTATTTGGATAATATAGAAAAAAAAATTATAAAAACAAAAGAAATATATAGTAATCATTTCTTGTTTTTTTGTCATATCAAATGAAAATGGTGGACAATCGTCGTTTTTTGCAATTAAAATCACAACATTAAATGGAATAAAAGAAATTTTAAATTTCCAAAAGTAATTTGAATACAAGAGATTCAAATTATATGAAAAGCTTTTGACCATGCAATATTCCAAAAAAAAAAAAAATGATTTAACTTAAAAACTTAAGAACTTAAGAATTTCAAATCTCTTTATGGAAATTAAACTGCATATTACAGTGAGTGTATAAAATTATTAAATAAATTTTATAATAACTATTTGGAAATAAGTATGCTATAGAAAACATTAATTTTGTTAGAAATTAAAAAAGATGTTTGTTTACCAACGCTACTGGACCTCACCAGTATGTATGTATGTAGCAGGCACGAAGCGTCCATATATTGAGTTGAATGAGTGCTTCCCCAAATTAAATATTATTTATTAGTTTTTACAGCTTAATATAAAATTTATATTTAATTTAATATAAAAATTACTTAACTACAAAAATTCAAATCCAAAATCATATACATAGAATGATATTAACTACATTATGTATGTTTAGAAAATAATGCCTATATAAACATCATTATTTTCTATGATTCTTTCAATCAACAAGAGATATTCAACAACCACAAATTTAAAATATTTGAAAATAATGCCTATTAAAAATCATTCTCTTACCAATATGCTATAGCTATAATAACTATACATTGCATAAAAATATAATGACAAATTAAATATTATTCTCTTCAGTTCTCTTCTCATTTACAATATGCATACACTCAAACACACTGTCTCTAATTCTATTTAGTTTCCTAGTTCAACGACAAAATAATAAATGAAGCGACAATAAAATAAAATCTTAGAAGGAAAAAAATGAGTCGCTGATATTCATTCCAAATCTACCTGATATAATTGGAAAATATCTCATAGAAAATAGATTATCTAGGGAAACAACAATAAAATATCGCATGACACAAAATGAATTTACAAACAAAAAAAGTAGCAAGGAATGAATTAATTTTGTGCATTATTATGGTTGTTGACTTAAATGAGAATTAATCTATACTTATAAAAGGGAAAGTTTGTTTGTTTGTTTGTTTGTTTATTTGTTTGTTTGTTTGTTTGTTCGCTATACACGCCCACAGTTTTAAAGATAGAGTTCTGAAATTTTGCACAGTTATTCACGGTACCGGTATGCAAATAACGCGGTACTTTACAAAGCCATCAGATGACAGGTTCGGGTTGCTGCCGTACAACTCTTACACATACATACTCTATCAGAAATGTTTCAAAAAAAAAATTGTGTTACAGACTTGAAAATTTATTCATAGGTATTCTATGAAAAATAAAAAAACATGTATTTTCCTGAAAATGTATTTTCGAATTTAGGAATCAGTATAAAATTTTTACATGACATGGCTATGTAAATTAGCCACAAAAATGTGACGATTCGTTTTATTAATCAGATCGATCAGAGGTGTACAAATCGATAAATACAGTTATCGATGAAAATGAAGTTGTTGTTCCTCATCAATTGGAATTAAAAGTAGTAGCTTCAATATTGCTTCTACGAAACTTGAAGAAGCCAAAACCCTGGTACTAGATTAAGAATAAGAACTTGGCATCCTCATTTCATTGAAGCATAAATTCCAATTGATTGTGGAAAAAACGAACATTTCTTTATTTCAAGAATACCTCAACAGCAAGGAGCGTATTTGCTTATACTTCATCAGAAAAGATCACCAAAATATTGTTTACAAAGAAATAATTTTAATATAAGTATAGCTTAAGTTGAAGTATTGTTGATATTTTTTTATCGTAGTGAAAAAACCTATTAGAATATTTTTCATAAACCAATTTTTTTCAATCCGATTCATAATTCAAACTTCATTGAAATAAATTCGATTCATTTTGTGGTCGACCCGGACAACATCGGCTAGTATTTATATAAATGATGTATGTAGTTTTGGGTTTTTTTACAGACTAGTATTGATTTGTGTTAAGTAATTCTGTAGTTTTTTGTTATTGAATGCTACATTGTTTCTTTTCAGCCATAATTTTGTTTTATGCAGTTTTGAAACAATTAATTTGTTAACAAATGTAAAAATTTAAAACATTTTTATTTTTATTATTTATAAATAATTAAAATAGATAATTGTGATTGTGTTATTGAAAGCTTAAGAATGCTCCTGTCATAGCAAAACGGAAGGTAGAATTAAAAATGATATTACAAACGAATTTCAATACAAAAAAAGCACAAGGTCTGGTTACTGGAATTAAAAAGCAAGGAAACTATTTTTTTTAATACTATATATATAATGGAATCTATTAAACCAGGAAAAACTTTTAAAATAAAAACGGTATCAGCAGACGGGGTTCGTTCTACTTTTAAGGTATTTAATAGCAAGAGTTTAAAGCGATAAAAATGATAATAATTCAAATTTCTTTATTTCAATTTTGCTTAAGTATAGTGACGAAACTATGGGATTCGACAAATGTAAATGTTGAAGAGCGTGATGTAGAAATTTCTTTTGAACTGCTTCAATTCTATTTGTTTAACTACTTTATTAAGGACATCAGATTGGAAGGCGAAGGTGTAAAGAGATATAAAAATGTGTGGGCCATTAAATTCTTTAAACCATAATTTAATCAATTTCAACATAAAGTTCAAAAAGCACTTGTCTAATTAATTAAAGCTGTAACATTTGGCAAAACTCAGAAAACAAACATCTATTTCGCCTAAATCCACTTATCAAAAAATGCACAAAAAAAGCACAAATCAATTAGATAATTTCCCACTGAACAAATTTGCAATTCACAAAAATTGAAAAATAATGATTTTTTTAGCACAGTTTATTTAAATTAATGTTGTTCATACTGTAAAAAATTTATACAAAAGTACCGTATCCCTGTTTTTGTCGTTTTTACTTAAGTGAAAAATAGGCAAAACCAGGGTTTCAAGTTGGATTTCTACGTGCGCCGCTTTACCTTCATGGTCGCTTTTAACCAATCAGAAACGACCGTCGCGCCGGTTTTTCGTCTCGCCGGAAAGTTAAATTAACTTTACCTTTTCCGTGACTGTGACAGTATGCGGGTTATACTAAGAAATTAAGATTACAAGCAATAAAAATTCCTTTAGTATTTTGAATTTTGAAGTTAGTTATATAGTGAAGTAAAGTTATTTGAATTTAAATTTGAAAATTACAAAAATAAAAAAAAGCTACTACCTAAGTGTCTATTTGTATTTTAAATTTAACCTATACATATTTGAACTATTTTAAATTTTAAAATATGAATTTAAAATACAAGTCAAGTAAATAGTTAGGTAGTCAATGTTATTATTTTTATTCTTGTAAATTTCAAATTTAAATTTATTTATTTATTTATTTAGTTTAGCTCAAACTTCATTACAATTATTATTATTATTTTTTTTTTTTTTTTTTTACAATACAACATAACACATTCAATTTACAAATTAAAATTATATCTAGCTTAGAACTAGTTAAATACATTGAAATAAATTGCATACATATTTTTTTAATTACTACAGATTACTTATATAATTTAAGTTTTTGAGTCTGTTTCAAAAGTGTGAAGTCAATACCGTCGCATGTGCAAATCCACATACAATAAATGAGTAGCTGGGGTTTGAGGCGGTATTTTTATTCGTAGCTGTTATTCGATGTTGGATACAAAAAAGGAAATATCTCTTATATCTCCAGTTGTGACCCGCATATTTATGTATTAGGGCAAATTACGAATTTGGAGGAATCTTAAAGTTGGTTGCGAAATATATATGTATTTTATTTATGTTATTTGATGTTATTTTAAAATTTGTCGAACGGATGACGAAATGCGTTATTGCGAGACGAGTTGTAATGTTTACCAAGTAATTTTTTGCAAAGTTAGTTTAGGTCAACTGCGCTATACTCGAACAAAAGATAGTATATTAAGGAAAATCATCTCCAGATTCCCAAATTGAGTCACTCGTTTAACTTCCTCGAATATTAAATGAATTAAAATATTTACAGTGAAGTGAATTTTGATGAATTATTTTTTTATCGACCATTTTTGATACTCCCTGCTGTTTTTTTTATAAAATAAGTCGTTATATGCAAAATACACTAGTATTAGTATTTTGCTGCATTATATTTCATAAAATTTTATTTCCGAAAATTTTAAAAATTAAAAAACAGCATCACCCGATGAGATTAAAGGATTTAAAAATAAAAAAAAAAAACTACAAATATTAACGAAAAAGATTTTCAATTGTTTTGTGTTTATGTCTGGAAAGTTTATATAAAAAAAAAAATCAAAAATTCCTTTTGTAATTTTCTTGACCTTTTATCTTTGCTGAATCGAAATATTTTTTTTTAAAGATTTGTCTCATTTCATTTTAAGACATTTCAAAACTTAATCCTTTTGTTTGCTATTAAGGATAATGTCTTAGAGAAAAGAGTTATAAAAAAAATTTATATTTAATATTTAAAAATTTAATATTTCCGTACTACAGCATATATCCTAGTATATGGACACTATATACTACACTACTACACTAAAATGTTATTTGTATTAAATGGTATGTATTTGGTCGTATCTAATTCCATGTTATTCAAGGTATTGGATTTATATGTAGTCATCCGATTAATTTGTTAAGTCGTTTTCAAATGGACACGTTTAAAATATCAACATTCTCTAAAACTTTGTGTAAAATATTCTGTATTTTACATTTATTTTTTCACTTTCATTGAGAGTATAGGTCTTCGTCAAAGCACAAATATTGTAGTTACAATAGTGAAAATAGTCGAATATTTATTTTCCTTTTACTCTAACGCTAGAAAACAAGTGTTTATAAAAATTGTAGTTATGTCTGAGACTATGACTCAGTTACTGTTTCTGTTTTTTTCACAAAGTAGTTGATTTGCTTATTGTTGCTATTGCACTTAATGTCGTTTTCATTCGCATATAACCTGGTAGAACAGATGAATTTTACGAACGAGTTTAAACCAGAGTTTTTCGCATCGTTAAAATGCACGACGCAGTTGTTAAGAAATAGTGGTTGACAATCACCTGTAACTGTGTTTTGACATATTCAATTTTATACTCACATTTAATTAAGTATTAAGTATTTTATTTTATTTATAATTTTGTTATAATTTGTAAATTTTTTTTTAAATATTATGTTAGTTTTAATATTTTTATCATATTCTATATATGTAGGTACTACTTACATAGATTATACAAATTGTAGGGGAGCGGTCCTGTTAGCCAAAATCTATATATCAAAGTCCCATTTGGCCTGATACTATTTCGCATTATTTCTTATTTCACAAACTTAATTTTCGCAAAATACCATGTTGTAAATAGTTTATTTATCAAATAGTAACAATTGATAAGAAACGGAAGTAATAATTATTTCAACTTATTATTAATGATAACACACACAAACGAGTTTAGGATAACAGCTTTCCTTTCTAATTTGTTATTTTGGATTGATTTTATAATAATTGTGATTAAAAGATTTGACCATATTTATTATAATACATTCTTGTGTGCTTGCAATAGGTATACATTTTGATTTTTATTGATAACTATATTGTTGTAACTAATTGATTAAATTTTAATACAAATTTTGCATTTTATTTGAATTGTTTATGTGAAAAGAAAGGAAATTCAAGTACTTGATTTGTAAGTATATAGTTATAATTAAAATTTTAATGTATTAAAAATATTTCGTCGATAAATTTCTATTTTCGGACAAACGCCACTTTAGTGTTTTTTGACTTAGGACTTGGTCCTTAGGTTTTTTGGGATGCTCATTTTTGTGACCCGTTCTTAATCATCTATTTTGTAAATATGGAGAGGCGAGATTCAGAGATCTCAACTTTTTAAACGTTTTTGAATACAAAATTCGGACATATCCAATTTTTTGGTTGATGTCCGAAAATTTGTATGAAGTTTTCGATAATTTTATTGTAATTCCTTAAATAAGACATCTTAATGATCCGAGGATATGGACTAAAAATTGTTAAGTTTTCCGTAAGTTTTAAATTGGTCCACTTACATTATGAAATTTTATTATAGTATTGATAATGTTATGGATGGATGTCCAAAAATAATAATAAAAATTTTTTTAGAAATTTCGTCCATTTCCATATATTTTGTTTGGATAGTAGCGATTTTATATGGATATATCTGAAACCTACGACAAACAAATTGAACTAGTTTTCAGTCATCATCATAAGCCGCCGAACGTATATTGTAAAAAACTAAGGACAACGCATTTTAATATTTTTTTCAGTTTTAGCAGTATGAAGGAAGATAATTCACGCTCAAAAAAAAGTCAGAAACACAGAAAGATTTTTCTTGTATATGTATATGCTTGTACGATATTTTTTATTTTAATTAAAATATTTTTTTTTTACACTCTACGGGAACTTAGGTAGAATTACTTTTTCGTGCTTAATTAAGTACGGTACTGCAATTTTACACAACAATCTACAATATTTCGAGTATTTATTTAACAAATTACTGGCTTATCAACTCATTAAATGTGAAAAACTAGTCCTATTGTGTCAGGAACTAAGTCTTTTTAAATAGAATAGTTTCATTTTTATTTAATTTGTTACCAGATTATACTCTCAATTAGTTTTTGTCATTCCTTATATCCCAATGACAAAGGGTACTAGACCAGGTCGCAAAATACATAAAGGATTTTTTTTTTGTTTTTTTTCGCTTCATCGGGAATCGAACCTGGGACCTTTCAGTTGAAAGGCAGGCGCTCTACCTACTGCGCCACCCAGTGTTTAATTTTTACAGCGGATGACAATAATACAGAGACCCAACTTTTCAACCTGAAACCAATAGCAGAGAAGATTAAAATTAACATTCAAGCGGTAACAATATTTTTAAAATATTTGAAGATCAGGAGTGGCAGCACGTAAAACGTTTACGTTCAAAAATCAACGTGAAGTATTTTAACGTCAAAGATTTTTTTTGGTAGCATGTAAAACATCACGTTAAAAATTTATTCCGAAAATTCGAAAAAATATTCCGAATGTTCGAAAATTATTTTGACAATCAAACTAACCTATTTAAAACTTCAAAAAACATATGTTTTTCAAATTTAATGGAGGTTTGAAATAAAAAGAAATGAATTTAAATTTTTTAAAATTTTTTTTTTTAATTCTTGTATTTCGCCTTATTATTTTCAGTTTTGAAGAACAAAATTGTTATATAAAAATCGCAAAAATAATAAAATTGATGTGTTCGTTTCAATAGATATAGAATTTATAATAGACTAAAATCAAAAAAAAATAAATAAAATAAATGTAAACAAACCAATTCAGTTGATATTTCATATGATATTTTCAATGAATTAGAATATTTACAATGAACTAATAAACATAACAGTGAAAATAGTATATAATAAATATAGTTTTTTATTTAAATAAATTAAAACACTCAATTATTAAGAAATTTAAAAAAAATTTTTTTATTATCATATAAAAAATGCTTGAATATTCACAGAAATAAAATAATTTTTTTATTGCAAACAAAAATACTTCAATTATGATAGAAATAAAATGTTATCAAAAGAAATTAAAAATTATATTACTATAATTATTAAAAACTATAAAATTTAATGTTCTTAAGATTTCAAATTTTATTATAAATATTTAAATTTTATATTTTTATTATTAAAATGACACAAAATTATTAAAAAAACTAACTTTTCCGTATAATTTTTAGTACACGGTAAGAAAATCATTGACGTTCAAAAATAAACGTATACGTTAAAATCATTGAACGTCAACTTGCTTACATGCTACCGAAAAAATGTATACTTGACGTTTTCGGAATTAAATCAACGTCAACGTTGCTTACATGCTACCAAAAGTGTTAATACGTCTTTTTGACGAACGTGAACAAGTTACGTGCTGCCACTCCAGTTTGCACATTAATTTTTCATAAATTATTGTTTGTTCTGTAGATTTGGAAAATAGTTTTGATGATTCCAAAATAGGCGCAAGTGTACCATTTAGTTCAAGTTAATGGTAAATAAATATTAATTTAGAATCTTAAAATGATTCATTCAATAAAAATATTTAGAATTTATAGCCTTCAGTAATGAAGAAAAAAATAAGAAAATCTGAATTATGGAAAAAAATATTCAGAAGAAATTACAAAATTACAAAAGTTTGTTTTATCTTATAAAAATTAAGGTACTTAACCGAATTACATGAAACCACCTTGTAAAAATATTTTAACTTTTTCTGTACAAAATTTACAGAAACTTTTTTAAAAAAAGATAGGCAAAATATTTTTGAAGCTTTTTGGGAATTGCCGGATAAAGAAAAGACCAAAGTTTAATTGAAATTTGTAAAGCAACGCAATGTAAAACGTCGCCGTACATCCAATAGCAAACACGTGAAATCGTTTTCATTCAAATATTACTTAGCTTCATCGCATATTCACAGAGTATGTTGACTTATTTTCTACGAAAAAACAGGTGTGAAAAAACTGTTAATTTAAAAACTAATTTAAAAATGAATGAACATTACTGTTGAAATACTGTTTTTCTCTTATTTTATTCAGTTTTAACCTAGTTTTTTATAAACTTATTTACTTTACACCAAAAAAAATTGTGGTAGAATCGGACATGTCCGAGCAAAATTAGGACACTTCATACAATATTAACAAACTTCTTAACTCTATATTCTCTATGGGAAATAACCAACAGCAAAAAAGGCGGGTTCAGTTTTTCGGATCTATTTCCTCGAATCTTGGGCGCAAACAGTCACGATAGGTTTATTTTTATAGCTTGAAAATATACAAAGGTAATACTCAAATATCAAATAAACTTTTATCGGCAGTTTTTTTTTGTATTAAACTTCAAACTTTAAATTTGGTTTACTCGAAACTATTCTAAAACGTTTGTCCGAAAATAGAAATAAACCGACGATTTACAATTTTAGTAAAATGATTAGTGAAATAGATTATACTGCAAATGTTTTTGCTTCAGAACTTAATACTGAAGTTACACAAAGACAAAAACGCTGGGAAATCTTCAAGTCCAGTAATGGTAAGGATAAATTTAATATAGGAAGCTTTCACTACAATTTAAGTAAAACAAATGAGAGCAAATTTTGTAGGGCTTTTGACTATAGGGTAGTAGAACCTTATAAATGTGGTGATCGTTGTGATCACTGCAAATTGCATGAATCGGGTAAGCACGTGCTTGCAACACAAATGTAGAACATATAATCACGATCCAAAAGCAGTTGATGTTGCTAACACTATTCAAATCAATCTCAAAACCGATGCTTTGAACAATTTGCATAAGAATTCATGCCAAAGTATATAAATGCAGTAGCAAATTATAACCATTCGTTAGCCAGAAATATACAAAGAATTTCGTCTATAAAAAAAATGGTTAGTAGAAGAAAAATTAGAAACAATTTAAAAGAACCCAGTAATTTGGTTTTTGAGTTGGTCATTAACGAAAAATAACAACTTTCTAATTAGAGATATTAGGTTTGCTAATCATCGTATATCATAATGATTTCAAACACGCTGGGTGGCGCAGTAGGTAGAGCGCCTGCCTTTCAACCGAGAGGTTCCAGGTTCGATTTCCGATGATGCAAAAAAAAATGCTTTTATGATGCACGAAATTATCATTCCATCAGATATGTCATTTCAATTAAACCGTATTCAATCTCCAGTTCGTTTAGCATTTGCAATGACAATAAATAAATTGCAAGAGGAATCACTACAAGTATGTGGGTTAAATCTTAAAAATTACTGTTTCTCACATAGCCAATTTTACGTAGGATGTTCACGTGTTGGTGAACCTTCGGCATTATTTATATTTGAACACGAAGGAAAAACAAAAAATATTGTTTACCAAAGAGCATTGCAATAGAATAGTAACATATCTTATGGTTTCAAACTTTGTAATCATTAAAAATTCAAAATAAAAAGTTATTATTATTTGTTTTATTAAAGAACATCAGAATTAATTTACACGATTTTTGATTTCACGAATAAATTTTATCTTCTACAGGTATCACTGTGCTGCATGTAATACAAAATTTTTTTTCAACTGGGTGTACCGGGTCCGCTAGTTTTTAAATAATTACTCTGCCTACATTCAAATATTAGCAGAGACTCAAACGCATTTCCTCTTGTTTTTGCTTTGTGCTCAGGCAAAACTCAGAAAATTTATGAACATTTATTCGAATTATTATTTTATGTTACAGTAGAATATAATATTAAATTGAATCCAAAAATCTCAATAGCAGATTTTGAAAAAGGTGCTATTAATGCAGTTAGTTAAATCATATTCAATCCTGATACGTTGAGTAAAGGTCGTCAATTTCATTTAGGACAGATTCTTTATAGGAAAATTTAAAAACTTGGTCTTCAAACAAGATTCGGTACGGATGAATAGTTTTCACTACAAATGCTAGCTATCATGTCCTTAAGTTTTTTTTACCAAAAAGTGAAATTTTGCTTTATTCTGAAAAGTTATATGAAAAATTGGATGAAGATGGAAAAACATTATTTAATTGGTTTAAAGAAATGTAAATTTCTGGAAAATCTAACAAGCCATCATTATTTACCCCAATTTTTTGGAATTCTTTTGAACTATACCTTTACAACTTCAAATTGGGACCAGACAACTTCAAACTGGGACTAAGCAATTTCAAATTGGGATAAAACAACTTCAAATTGCGACTAAACAATTTCAAATTGGGATATATGAATAAATTTTTTATTCAATAAGTATTATAACAATTTTAAATTTGAGCAGGCTTTTGAAAAATAAAAGACAACATTTTTTATTAATAGTGTCATTCTTAATTAATTCATCTCTAAACATGTAAAACATTCAAGAATATTGAAACAGATAATATAAGGAAGCAAATATATGGTGCATTCATAATAAAAACGAGGATTGAGGAATAGTTGCAAAAATTTTAGACATAAAGAAATCAACTGGCTATCGATGGGTGAATAACCAACAAATACCCGCAGAGCAACGTAAGCGGAAAATAAAAATAACTAATGAACATCGAGTTTTTGTGAAAAGTTATATTGAGTAAAACCCTAGAATATCTTTAAAACAACTGACAGATAAATTCAAAAATAATCATCAAATTGTTGTTCCTACGGAATGTTTGAGAAAACACTTAGATGGATTACTGTATACATTGAAAGACATTCGAAGAGAGCCAGAAAGAGCAAACATTGAAAGCAATAAAATAAACCGATGTGATTACGTTCACAAAATTTTAAAACATCAATCAAACAATACACCCATACTTGATTTCTTCGGTTCTACAGTCTACATGGATGAAACAAATTTTAATTTATACATATCGAGAACCAAAGGTAGTTCCAAAAAAGGGACTCGTTGCACTCACATTACAGCTGGCAGTCGAGGTTCAAATATACATGTAATTGGATGTATAAGTAATATGGGTTTGATTCATCATGAAATTAGAAGAGGAACATTTAAGCTCATTCGGAATGCTCAAAATATATATAGAACTTCAATCGTAATGGTGATTAATAATGCACCACGTCATGTTGCCATTGACGAAGTATTCCTAGAAGAAGAATTTCTTAATAATCATCCACTAAGCTCGCACCATATAGTCCAATGTTAAATGCAGTTGAATATGTTTTGTCAAACTTAAATCTGGGAGTTAAAAGCGATTTAACTATCCAATTAGCGCGAATGCTAGCTGATGAAGGTAGAACAAATTTAACACAAACAGAGTTCCGTCTTCTACGACTAGAACATCGCGAAAACATAACTACTAAGATTACTGTTCTAATTATATAATAAAATTACTATTATTATATATATATATTATTCTGCATTTATCTGAATGTTTGTAAGTCCGACGGAATACTCCAACACATATACAAATTGCAATATGTATACAAGTTGCTTTGGTACTCTTTTTTTAACCCCTGTCTACCATGCTGAACCTTTGCAGGAAAAAATACCATTGCATCAAATATATTTTTTTAATTTAATGTCAGCCTTCTTCGCAAATAATAAGGAAAAATAAAAAACAATAATGACAATATAAATAAAACAAACAATTTTTTTGATTTATAATAAGAAGGACTAATAGAAATTTTATCTTTAAAATTGTTTTCGTTCAAAATTGTGGCTCATTATAAAATATTGTTTGTTCGCTATAAACTTTGACGCTAAGCTTACGCAGCGAATGTTATTGAATGTTAACAGGATTAACTTAATTCTGAATTGTACGATAAATTTTCAATGGTGGCAAAAAGGATGTCGTTAAAATGACCGAGTAAATGACCCTTAAGGAATAGAAAATTTTGCACCTTGCTACAAATATTCTGTTTATATGGTAATTAAAAGCGTTATAATATAAAAATATAGGTATGATAAATTAGCAAGCCATTACGTATTTTTCTTAAACTTGAAATGAAAACTCTAATGAAGGAAAGAAATGCTAGAATTTATTTTGCTTCCGTCATTTATGGCGGGTTACCAAGCTAGTATTTATTATTTATATTATTATCCATTATGATAAGATTACGTGTACTAATTGTAACCGGCAAGTCGCTCATATTCCAAAATTCATACCGGACGCGATAAATATGAATAATATGACTTTTTAATTCATAATTTTATTAATACATTTTTAATAAATATATTTTAAATTAACGGGAATAAATTATTTATTTTTTATTTCCATTTTCAAATTGTTTAGTCCCAATTTGAAGTTGTTTAGTCCCAATTTGAAGCTGTAAAGGAATACATCAAAAAGATATTCGACGAATACCAAATTATGTAGAATTGTGGCATCATGGAATACATGCAATTATTGAAATAGAACGTTATAGATTTTATAAAATTATGGACGTGTTAAAAAAAGAAATCAAATTTGCACATGCAGAAATATAGAAGTATTGAGATTGGGGGTGAGCCTGTGCTTAAAAAAATTGTTTTTCACGAAATTAAAAGAATTTTATCGAAAAAAGATGATTATAAGGAAGTTAAATTACTACTTTTAATAATTACGATTATTTAAATTTAAAACAAAACCACTATTTAGTATTAATATATATACATTATATATATCTTATATATAATATACAATATGAACGACGTGGAGAGTAAAAAAACAAGAATAGTTGAATGGTAAATTATATCACAAAAATATTAAAATTTTAGCCAGTTCTTGGTGGTGAATTCTTCAAATATTTAAAATAGTTACACGAAATAAATGATGGTTATTTCCGAGTAGAGCGACATCTATACTCTAAAATAAATTTCAATCACAGACAATTTTTAAAAAGGTCTCATAAAAATTCTTTCATTTGATATAAATACACAAACTTGAAGAAAAAAGTACAAAAACGAAAACACAAACAAAAATTTAAAATAAAACAGAAAAACACAAATCAGATCATACTCTTCAAAAATGATATAATAGACGTTAGTTCATTTGCTGCTGCTATTATTAAAAACAATATATTCAGTAAAACACGACTATAATCATTCCTTAAATTTCAGTAATATTTGTGACAATAGGCGTAGTAAAAATAATTGCATATTTATAAACAAAATTCAATAAAATATCTTTCGTATAACAATTTTAAACTTTATTTTATTCATAAATAACAATTATGTTATGTAAGCACAAAATGTACATACTTGTAATAAATCAGTTTTTTAATGAAATAATTCACTTTTGACTTATTTTTTTGTTTTATTGAAAAAATTGGCGTTACATTTTAATGTGACTAATGCATACAAAAATATTGAAAAAGATGATGACAGTAAAATTGTTGACTGAAAGGGAATTGTGCCCGATTCTTACTGTAATTGATGATAAATTGATAGAGATAAGATTTCTTTTTCATGATACATATTAAGATTAAAAAGATATAAGGATAGGCTAATAGTAGAAAAAAGTTAAGCAATAATATGACAAAATACTAAAAATTGGAAAATACATTAATTTTTTACACTTTTATATTTTATTTCATTTTTAAATCACTTTTTAAAGCTTTTAATTGATTTTACTTTAAATGTACTTTAATATTTTTCAAAAAAAATTTTTTAATTAATAATACAGAAACATAACCACATTTTAAATTATGTAAAAAAAGATATAATTTTTTTTTCCTGAGAGTAAGAATTCATTTATGTATCATGGATTTGTTATGTATGAAAGACAAAAAAGAGGTGGTTTTACTAGGTTTAGTAGGTTTATTGTTGGTTTGCGCGAGTTACGTCAATGAACATTAACGAGCCCAAAATCATTAGTTTGAAAAAAGATACTTCACTTCCGAATTTTAAAATCTAATTTGCTATTAATATGTTTTATTCTACTTTTATTAATATCATGAATCATAATATCTAACTCAGCATATTTTTGCATAAAACAAGTTTTTTATGAGAAACAATGAAATTGTGATTCTCATGAAAAACTTGCAAACACAGCAATTTATGTTTGCACTAATTTAAAACAATTCTAAATAAAAGCTTTTTCTATTTTTATTTTTAATAAATATTCTGAAGAGACAAAACATAAAATAAAACATTAATCAAAACTTTAAATTGTATTTTATTTCTACTTGTAATATTATTGTGTTTTATTTTTACGTGGGTTTCCGCCCTATGCCCCACGGATGGGGTTGCAGAACAATGATGATGTAATATTAAAAGACACTTAAGTGTTGTAAGTTATAAAAGACACTTTAGTGGCAAAAGTCGATAATTTTGCTATCTGAAGATAAGCAATTTCGTGATCGAACTTATAATAAGTAATAACACATAAACATTAGAAAAACAATATAATATTAATATATAAATTACTTACAATATATATTTAACAAATTTTGATTCCTAAAACAAAGTGTAAACTTCTTACCTGAAAAGAAATAAACAGAAAGAAAATTCAAATTAATTAAATTAAAAAAAAAATGTTTATATAAAAAAAAATAAATAACTTTTACAAAAATTTGTAAACATCATATGCCAAAAGTAAAATAAAATAAAAGTGAACCAAGACTTGAAATATATTCAATTCCTGTGAATTCTGTGATTGAAATTGAAACAAGTATAACAATCAATTAGTGGTCTCAACTAGCGACATGATTAAAGCTAAACGAAAAGTTTGAGTTTGACAGTAAAAAACCCGCCGATTTTAAACCTGAATTGAATGAATCGGTAATTTTGAAAACACTTATAAGGATTCAGACTCAAACTTATTGTCAATAATTATATATGTAGTTTTCTGCATTTACCTGGATAGATGTTCTGGTCTGATAGGTAGATGGTCTGGATAGATGCAAATATAAAGATGCTATGACCGATGACATTTTATATATGTAATACAAATGCAAATTTAGATTTACAATATACTTCGTATGTATAATCAACCAATGATTTACATTGAAGATATTTGTTTAATGATGATAAATAAGGTATTGAATTAATTGGGGATGGTATCACCTAATTGAACCATTGTAGACGCATGAAATCGTGAAATACAATAAAAAAATAAATATGATACTGATGTGTTGAATACATTTGTTCAACAAAATATTCCAAATGAGTGAAAAGCAAAAAAAAAGTGTACAGCACTATTATTCAAGTTATAATTCTAAAACTGGTGAAATCTATTTCCTTTTTGCACCAGGATGTACTGAAAATACATACATGCTTAATGTTGGCAACAAAACGGTGACACAGCAATAAAGCATTGGCAATAGCCTTCTCTGGAATTGCAGCTGCATTAGATGGTGGAAGAACGACACATCAAGCATCAAAATTACCTTTGAATATCTATGCAAATAACAGAAGTTCCAACATCCAATATTTCAGCAATATGAGAATATTATTTGGAATGAATGCCCAATGGCACATAAAAAATCATTAGAGGCATTAGATCGTACACTGCAAGATCTGCTCTTATATTATTAGCAATTGATTTCTGACAAACTTTACCTCCTATGCCCCGATCAACACCAGCAGATGAGTTAAACGCATGTAGAAAATCATCACATTTAGGAAGATTTGTTAAAAAATTATCACTCAATGTAAACATGCGTATACAACTACAAAGTGATGTAGCTGACCATTTATTTATCAGTTATTAGACATTAGAAATGCCAATCTAGCAATCAACAATACAACAGAATTAATAACATTGCCTGACAATTTTTGTGTGTTAAATGAATCAGAAGAAGATTTAATTTAAAGTATATATCCTAATATTGTACGATATTATACAAATTATGCATGGTTGAGTGATCGCGCTATATTGGCAGCAAAAAATAAAGATGTCAATGAAATAAGTATTGACATTTGAAACAAAATAAGTTACCAATCAATTACATATAAGTCAACCGATTGCGTTATAGATAATGATGAAACTGTGAATTTCCTAATTGGACTTTTAAATTCAATTGATTTACCAGGAACTCCACCACATATTCTGCAATTAAAACCTAGTATGCCCATAATTATGTTACGCAATTTAAATCAACCACTGTTATAATAATGGCACAAAATTATCAGTGAAAAAATTAACGAATAATATCAACTATATTGATTGTATTAATTCCACGAGGTGGTCTGGGTAAGGATCAACAGGGTAGACTCTGACCGGTTGCTAACCCAGTATTGTAACTGTTGAATTCCTAGCCAAGTTATTGCTCTACCTCAACGCGGTGACCACTGGTAACTAAATAAGTGGCAACCGTTACGTATTTAGGTGAAAATGGCAAGAACGCTAAAGCCTTACCTTGGGGTATAGAATCAAGGTTGGACGCTGGGCTAGTAACTCGCTCCATATAAAAATTCACTTACTACGGAAAGGATGTAGACGAGGTTTAGGTAATTCAACGAATACCGATCATTCCATCAGATATTATGACATTTTTGTTTAAACGAATTAAATTTGCAGTTTGTTTAGCATTTGCAATGACAATAAATAAATCGCAACGTCAATCTCTACAAGTATGTGGGTTAAATCTTTAAAATGACTGTTTCTGACATGGCCAATTTTACGTAGGATATTCACGTTTTGGTAAACCTTCGGCATCATTTATTTTTCTACACGAAGGAAAAACAAAAAAAGTTATTTACAAAAGAGAATTGCAATAGAATAGTAACACCAATGAATACTAATAATAATAAAAATGTGCAAGTAGAAGAAACAAAATTAAAATTTTGTATTGACTTAAGAAAAAAGAAAAACGTAAAATCAAAAGAAAAAAAAACTTCTTGTTGGTTTACTTTCTTACTCACTGTTCGCTTTCGATGTGTTTAAGAATTTTATGAATTATTTATTGTGTATGGATATTCATTGAGTAAATATATTGTATATAGAGATTCAAACCTAAAACAAAAGTGTAAACTGATTTTAGCGATCGAGTTGTACTTAGAAGAAAAGAAAAACAAAACATAAAAATAATAAGAAAAAAATCACCATTCATGAATTATGGTGACAAAATTTTTCTTAGCAAATTTTATACACATACTTACTTAAATATTTTTATTTTTGTTTTGTAGGTTTAGAAGTGTTATTTGTGTAGAAATGTATCATATCAATGCAGTAAATATATTATGACATTATCATACCAAAATATAATATCCATATGCATACAGTTATTATATGTATGGATATATATAGTCACTACATCCAAACATATAGTTATACCATATTTTGTATTTTGTTCTTTTCAATTCTAGTAAAAATTTCGTTCTTATATTTTGGTTGAATTGAAGAATAAAACCTGTGAATGTACATATAAAATAAATGTGCTAATTTCTCAAAATTTACTGGCTTGATAAATCGACAACATTTTCAATAGGATATGTATATTTTATAATGGTTATTATTTTATTGTTGTTAATGAATTTGACGTTTTGATATACCTAGATTCTTAGTTACATATCTAATTCACTATGTATAAAAAAATCATCCATACATCGCAGATCAAATTTCGTTAATTTATATTATTTACATATATGTATGTATTAATAATTATTATAAATTCTTATTTACTTCATAGTGAATTAGATATGTAACTAAGAATCGATTAATATTAAATAAGTAACTAAGAATCGAGGTATATCAAAACGCCAAATTCATGAACAACAATAAAATAATAACCATTATAAAATATACATATTCTATTGAAAATGTTGTCGATTTATCAAGACAGTAAATTTTTTGAGAAATTAGCACATTTATTTTATATGTACATTCACAGGTTTTATTCTTCAATTCAACCAAAATATAAAAACGAAATTTTTACTAGAATTGAAAAGAACAAAATACAAAATTTCCGTTTGCCAACTATCTTTTTGCGAAGTGTCTATTTATGCCAAACAACCATTTGTTAAATGGTCACATAATTTCAAATTGGAAGTTGTGAAATGTCCTTTTTGTCAAAAGATATTATGTAAATTGGCGTTTTGCAATTCAAGACTAACTGTATACAAAACAATTTTTACATCGAATTCAATGTAAAATAAATAAATAAATATGTAAAAAACACACAAATATATCGATATAAAATAAAATGTATTAAAATTTCTCCAAACCGATTACGATTTCATTACAAATGATCATTCAAGACCTCTGCTATATATATATATATATAATATATATATTATTATCTATACTAGTTGCAACCAAAATTTATTACTCTAAAAGAATGACACATCATTCTAATGTATAATTGCAAGCACCTTCTAATTTGTTTTGCTTTCTTATTATTGAGAAAAAAATGAAAAACATAAGAAAAACAAAAATAACGGAAAGTGTTCATGTTAATATTAAATATCCTAACAAGTCCTTTCTTTTTACTTAAGACAGGCATTCGTTGTTCATTTCACAATATACTTATAATACATAAGATATAATTTTCACACAGTGAGTTCTGCAAATAATGGTAGAAAAAAACGAAAACAAAAAAATTAAATAAAAAAAATAAATCTTTAAATTGTATTCTGTATAGTGAGAAAATTTTCGTTATTTTTTATTTTTTTTTTAGACTTTTCATTTAAGAATTTTTTTTTTTAAGGATTACTTTGGTACTATCACTATTACAACTATATACAATTACAAAACTACTAACGTACAATGAGCATACAATAGATAAAACTCTAGCATAATTTACGTGAGATATCAAAGGACCACGTACAGAGATGAACAATTACTAAAAATATTAGGATTGTGTCTTAAGAAAACGTATCACGTATCAGAGCTTTATTTCTTATACTATATATCAGAATCAGGATGACTAACAATGTTTTTTTTTTTTTTTTTATTGGAGACGAGGTGTTGTCACAACACTATAATATACTTTTTTTTAGTGTAATACTGGACATGTAAAAGATCAAAATAGATTTTTTGTTGTTATTTTTTTAAAGAAAGTTAACACGAATTTTGTAAGTGAAAACAATAACTTGACTTCAACATTAAAATTGTTTTCAGCCATTCAATAGAATTGGAAAATAAAAAAAATAAATAGAATAGAATTTGGCTATATATATTTAGGTATATATAAAGAATTACGTGTAATATATAAAAGTTATAAAAAAAATTATCTAAAGAATTCATATACAGTTAAGTTTTACACTTTTAAATTTTTTCTCATTGTAAAAAGTGATAATCCAATATGTACTGTTCTATCATTTGTCAAGACGATATGGATTATGGTGAAATTGCAGTATTCAAAAATGATTACATTGAACATATATAATATGTATATACATATTATGCAGGATATAAAAAACATAGTTGGTACCATCGTTCGTTAATTTAATTGACTGGTCTTTTTTTTTTGTAGATTTCAAACTTTAAAAAAATAAACCAAACACGCTGCAATCAAATTTCTATTTTCAGGTTAATGTTGGAAATCTTTGATTTAGTTTTAGTATATTGGTATTCGAAATTAGATTTGTATTACTTTTTTGTTATATTGTAGATTGTTTTGTTCCTGCTAATTTATTTTTCGGTATTTACATTATTATTTGATAAAATGTACCTTAGTTGTTGCCAGATGGGTCTGTTTTTTGTCATTTAATATCTGTCTGGAGAATAAAACTAATTGTTTTTACCAAGCATTTTTAATTTTATTTAAAGCCTACAAATTACTAGCTGATAATTGTTACAATGATTATCTAGGTGTCGTTGTTGCTGAATTTAAAATATAAAGGTAAATGTTTCTGAAAATTTGTTAACTTAAGCAAAAGTCTGATCAATTCCACAATTTCATGTCTTATAATACCTAACATAACTTCTTCTGATTTTCAACTGCTTGCTGAACTCTTCAAATAATTTGTTTTCCTATTCCTACACAAATATTTTATATTAAACCTATTCAATTCAATTGTTACTGCCCTGACATTACTATTATCATTACTATTTAGTTTATCGTTCATAATGGAAATATTTCCACTACATTGAAAAAGCATTTTCGTAAGACCTATTCCCAAAAAAGATCTCATATAAAACTACCTCTCAATTGCCAAATTATTTTGTATTCCGAAATTTTTAGTGTTAATTCTTGATGATTCAATTTACAACTTGTGTTGTAATTCATTAGTAACTATTCAGCATGGATTCTAATATGTATTGAAAGTAAATTATTAGATTAAGTATAGCTGGTAACCCTAATTATAATAATTGAAAGTTTGTAACTGTACGATGTATATTAAATATTATAAGAAAACATGTTTTTAGTTTAAGATTGATTTTTGATAGAACCGAAATAAAGAACACATAAGATTCATGAAAAACAAAATCTACTGTGGCCAATTTAGTAGAATTCTCCAATACTTTTATCAGTTCAATAGAATCATGTACTCAAACGGAGGTCATTTACACAGATCTGAGTGAGGCATTTGATATTTTGCCACACAGTATAATTCTTTTGAAACTTGTAAGGTTTGGCTTTCCACACTCTATAATTAATTGGATTCACTTCCATTTAACAAATAGAAAATATTGTATACTATTTAGGTAAAGTATCTCTGATCCATTTCTTGCTAACTGTGGTGTATCTCAAGGCTATTTTTCTGATCTGGATCCCTTGTTATAGCAATTAACGATGTAAATAATATTATTAATAACTGTGGCATTTCAATTTATGGTGATTACATCAAAAATTTTGAAAATGATAAAATCGACTAACGATATAATTCTACTTCAAGAAGACCTGAACTCATTTTTAGATTGATGCAAACAAAATAGTCTTACTTAACCCCTAAAGAGATAATCTTTATTTATAATCTGTAAAAGATAATCATACGTCGATTCGACATATTATATTCTGTCTGTCCATTTTTGTACGCTTTGTTCTATCATATGAAAATAGTAAATTTTTATTTAATTTTTAAAATCTAACGAATAAAAAAACCAGCAAAAAATAATGAAATTGATTCATTTAATGGTATTTTAATTAATTTCAAAATTTAATTCAAAAATTAAAAGCTTAAAATTAAAAAAAAACTTAAAATTCATATCACTCAAAAATCAACAAAAAATAACAATTCTTACGATTTTGTTAATTATTTCATAAAATATTTACAATGAATTATTAAAAAACATTTAACTAAAAAATAAAAAAAAAAAATTAAATACAAGAGTGACAAACTTCAAATTTATGTTCGCCGCACAAGCACACTCCTTTTGCACATTATCACATTTTAATTTTGTCATTTTTCGTATTTTTGGGTATAGTAATGCTAGCCACGTTTTTTCTTTTCTGGGTCATGTATGGATGATAAATCAAGAGCTGATGTTAGACTAGATAATGTTCCAGCTGGTGAAATTTCAGTGGCGAACATTGTAGTAAGTGGTTTTGAAGTAAATTACAAATTATGAAGAACGTTTTTGATATTTTCATTAAGTGAATCGTTTAATGTAACTGCTAACCTTTTTTCAATCCAGATTGAGGTTGTGAATCGATGTTTAATATTTCAATAAAGTTCCTACTGCTTCTAAAGCCCTGCTGTTGAAGGAAGGTTGTCTCTGCTGCTAAAGTTTTTGATTTTATGGCCAGTACTGCCGTGTAAGATGTACTGCCATATAGATTATATAAGAATTTACAAATACCATATTGAGTATGCTTTAAAAAACTGTCATAGGCCATCAATTGTTTTTTTACTGCATGTATGAATGGGCACATCTGATATCTGACTCTCAGTATCTGATGGTATATAATCTTCATCTTCTTCCGAAATACGTAAAATATTTTTATTGATGAAGCCATTACGATAAAATGGGTAAAAGTATGTTATACTAATAAATGATCAATATTTATAATATCGCAAAATAAACAACAATAAAAAAATAAAACACAAAAAAAACTCATAAAAGATAAACATACGTCGTACAGACGTAGTACGTCCATTTTCCTTAGGTGTAATTTAACTTATTGCAAAACAAAAACCGTCATAAGCTAGAACAGCATAACAAGAGAATAACTGAGAATATTAGAGAAAACAAAATATTAAGTGCAATGCAACGGTTAATAAGAACAAAATATTTTTTTTATATCTCATTTCGACGTAGATTAGCTTTACCCATCGTTCTTTTGATATACTTATCAACTACACTTTTGAATCTAAGGATATAAGAAAGTTAAATCCTCTTTAAAGACTTAGAAGGATCATATCCTTTATATACCTGTAATTTTTTTTTTAATTGTTGTTTTAGATTAAGATATTTTTTTTTTTTTTATATAATTCCAAGTCTATGGGATGAACACCCTAACTGCTTTTAAACAGAGATTTGGAATACACAATCACATACAATAGCTTTTTCTGTTGAATTTTTGTGGTATAGAGTAATTTAAATGTGGAAAACTATATCTATTGTAGAGTACTTCGCCTTCATAATAGCATAGTTCCATTTTATTTTTAGTGATAACCAAAACTCTCAACTATTTATCATTTATTTTATCCCAATGATAAAGGGTACTGGACCAGGTCGAAAAATCCAGAAAGCATTTTTTGCCTGCGTCGGGAATCGAACCTGGGACCTTTCGGTTAAAAGGCAGGCGCTCTACCTACTGCGCCACCCAGCGTGTAAAATTATTGTACTTATAAATCGATATGTTCTGTAATTATAAAATTATATTTAATTTAAAAATTTCTAACTTGATTATTTATTAATATATTGAAATGTCAAAATGCAATTTTCGCAATATTTAATCAATTAAATTGTCAAATTTAATTGTATCACAATTAGATGATAGTTCAATTTAGTTGAATGACTGAATTGAATTGGAAGTGGATGAGAAACTATTAATATGATCGCTTTTCATCCAATTCAATTATTAAATATCGTATAACTTAATCGACCGCCTAAATGCAGGGTAACAAGCATTACACAACCTTTGTTTATTAAGATGACCCAATAATATTCTGCAACCTATACCAGATTAATACTGAAATACCTTTAATATTTTTTGGTATATATATTTAATATAATGTTAATTTCATTTTGACTGATATTTCGAGATAAAATTATTGTGCTTTAATTAACAAATTATCCGATACTATACAAAAACACTTCGATAGAACTATGACTTGTTTGAACATTTACTATTAAAAAAAAAGTTTAAATTCAAAAAAATCTATTAAATAAAATTTTAGAAAAATTTTATTCAAAGTAATGAATTTCTACTTTTACTTATATTTCCGTTATTAATACATACCTATTATAACTACATAACTATACCAACATATATACCTAAAATATATACCTTCAACATATATACCTTCTTCTATTTTCTTTTAAATTTCTTTTATAATAAATTTTCTATTCCTGTTGTACATGACTGCAAAACTATTTAATTTCATATCCAATAGATCCAATAGATACATAGGTATTAGGTAGGTACATACAGAATATTCTTTTCATCATGCATAATAAAAATTTAAACAAACTTCTATTCAACCAAACGAAAAGATGTTTATGTCTGGAAATGATCTTAACATCATAAAAGAAGAAAAAAAAATTAATTTACAATTTTATCAAAGAAAAGAGAGTAAACCCAAAACTGAACTTGAATAGAAAACTTTTTACCCACATATTTTCATGCATTTGAATGAATGAAACTACGAAAGTCGAATAAGACCATATTATAATACTCAGTTTCTTACAAGAAAAACAAAAGTGCATTTCATACTTCAAAATGTAGCTTGATTCCACAATTAAATTGAAAATCAATTCAATATGCTGAAGAAAAATGATGAAAAATTTCTAATGATGTGGAATCAACACACATAACGGGAAATTCATATCATTCTGGTCATAAATAAAACTAAATTCTATGAACTATACTGTAAAAAATTACTGTACATGAATTGCAAAATAATGGACAGAGAAAAATTTTACTTTTTTATTATTTTTTTTCTTAGTTTATTCACTTTTTACTGATATATTTAATCAATTGAAAGTTCATGAATTGTATTGATAGTAAAGGCATCATTCATGGTAGTCCATACGATTTCCGAATCCACCGTTCAATCGATGATATAATACCATGCCTCTGCGAAAAGTTTATAACACCAGCCTTCACTAATCTTGTCAATCTGCATTCTGCTCTTTATAGTAAAATGCAACGCTATAGACGTTGATTCAACGTTTTCAAAATGGATGGAAAGTTTTATTTCAAATCAATCTATAAACGTTTCAGTTCACGGTTATTTTTTCGACTTTCAAATCAATTTTGGTGTTCCACAAGGCTTTGTCCACTCAAAAGCTATGTTGAAGAAAGAATTCTAGTATGATTTTCTAAAAGAAAAAAAATTCTACAGCTTCCATAATCAACTCCGAAAAAACAATGAGGGCCGTTGCGCTACGACCTACCTAAACATTTTCAGAGTAAAGCAAACAGAAATTTTCAAAATATCTAGAGAGCAACAGTCTTATAAATGACTACCAATATTGCTTTAGGTCGAAAAGGTCAAAACTGTAAAACGGTGAAGTGAAAGCAACAGAAGCAACAGAAGGGCTGGGGTAAAACAAAAAGGCTGGGAAACATTTTCAATACGTGGAATAAAAATTTCCTTTCATACCGTTCAATACAAGTTGTATTGAATGTTTTTATATCTCAAAAATGCACTATCACTGCTGGTGTCCCACAAGACTCAGGCTTCTTTCTCTACCATTATTTATAATATTTATAAATTATCTCATATCCACGACCGCAAACCTGATTCACAGTTTCGCTGATGATATTACCCTTGATTCCTTGTATTTCTTTGAAAAAGCTATTGAAATGACCCAGACTTCAGTCCACAGAGAACGAAATAATATATATTGTTTTCTAAACAGTGACCTTAAAAAAAAATTACTGGGAAAATGTAAATAGGGTAAAATTATGCGTCAAAAACTTGGAGTTGTCTCATATCAACAAAGCAAAACCCATCAATACCAAGTATTCTATTTGAAAATGTAAATATCGAAACAGCAAACTTTCGTTGTGCGATCACATTTTTTCTGTTGTGTGGGATGCTGCGAATTTACTGTAATTCTCAATATGTTTTGTCTTATAGAAAACTTCGAGATTTTTATCAATAAAATATGTAATTCTTATATTCTCAGAAACACAACGAGAACTTCAAAAAGAAAAATATAATGACAAAACGTAAAAAAAAAATGTAATGAAAAATTAAAATGTTAGAAACTTGCAAGATTTAAAGAACTTTTCAAGCAGCATTTTTGACTTTAAATGGTACTTTTTTAAGTTTTTTTTGTCTTTTTTTTTCTTAAATGATAAAATGAGATAGCAACATAAATATCCAAAAATTGAATAATTAATTGAACGTCTAGACAGGTTTAAGATTCATATTGAATCACATGAACTGTTAACAAAGAGTTCTAAATAAAACCACCACTGTGCAAACGCACATGGGCTCACTAGTATTATTTATAAAAATCAAAAACTAGAATGACAATCCTGATCAGTTAAGATTATTCTTAGCAAATCATTTGAGGACTAAGAATTATATGATAGAGATTTAAATACATACCGAGAAATAGATACAATACTGCTGAATATTAAAATAGGACAATTTCAATAGGATATTAAAGACGACACAGACAATTAGAAGAATATTGTGAATAAAATTAAGATCTACCAATGATTGTATGAACGTAATAATTGTAGAATAAAATATTAAGAATGTAACAACTGTAGAAATGAAAAATGGTAGAACAGATTCAAATGACAAATTTTAAGGTTTTTCATGTCGGAAATCCGAACTCATGGAAACTCCTTTATGAAAAAGTTAATGCAGATCTACCAATTTTCACAACTGTTTCAAATTTCACAATATTCAATGGTCAGAATAATATTCACAATGGTTGCATCTTCACTTTTCAACATCAGAAACTGGATAGCAGTTGGGTTGCTTAGATGATCATGGAGTATGTTCTCATCGGATATGGGTCATCTTTATACAATTCACAATTGAAAGAAGAAAAAAAAGAGTTGTAATGATTATGATGATGATAGTTTATAGATTAAAAAATTTTGCTAATACAACTGTGATCTGAAAATTAGTAGTGTTCTGCAAGTCAAAATTATAATTTGTTAAAGTTGGTTAATATTATTTGTTACATGACATGAAAAAATATATGCGAGATGTGGATCTATTATTTATTTTCTATTCTGATTTTTTAAGTGTATTTTGTATTCACTTTGATCTGCGATCTTTTTATTTCGTAGGCTCTCTACCTAACTGCACCACCCACTGACTATAACAGTGAAGTAGACCGACACTTTTTTGGGATAAAAACTTTTTTTTGTAATTTAATTTTTTTCAAAATCTTACATAAATAGAAATTTTCTTTTGAAAACGTTTGATTACAAAGAGTGTTTCTTTAGTTATTGCTTCCAAATGATTATTGAGTAAGTATATAGAAAATATACATATATTTTATTTTCAAAAAAAAAAAAACGAAAAACAAAAAATTCAACAACTAAATTTATTTTTTTTTTCTTTTTTGTTTTTTTCTCTCAACTTCTTAAAATAATTCCTATAAATTTTAATTGAAAATAAATTAAAAATATTTTCCATTTGATGAACATTTTAACAATAGTGTTCTAGATGTTCAATTTAATTTTTACAAAACAAAAAAAAATATTTTTTTTTCTCTTTGAAAATAAGAAAAATAAAATTGTTCAAAACAAATATTTGACCAGATGTGATGAATTTAATTTTCTCTTAACTAATAGAAAATTTCTTAGCTCGGAAAGTATCTTTTAACAATGAAGACGTTTTTTTTGTGTTTTTTTGACAATATAACATTTCAATTTTTGTTTGTTTTAATTGATTTTCAATTTTTTCAAGAATTTAATTATTTATTTCAGAACAAATTCTTTACTTTACATTGTTGTTGGTGTATTGAGTTGTAATGTGTATACTTTTTTAAACTGGGTTTAAGCTTTACTAGATTAGCAATGGCATTACACTAGCTTAAAAATAAAACTTAATTAGTAAAAGTTAGTGTTGGATTGCACATTGAAAAAACAGTTTAAAGAAAAAAAAAATTATTCTGAATTAATATTAAAAAATTATATAGAACGCACGGCACGGTAAATGAGAAGTATATATGTTTTTTTCAAACTATAACAATTTCAAAGCTTTTCATCAAAACATCAGTTATTACTGGTTGGTTATGAGAAATTAAAATTAGTCAATGCAAACAATTAATTTGTTTTTTAGAATATTTATTAAAAGGGGCCTCGTTAACCGAATGGTAAAGCACTCGAGTATAGTAATGCAACGTCGAGCATCAATGGCGATTAGATCACAAAAATTAGTGAAAATATATAATAATATAATTATTAATAAAGATATAATAATTAAAAACTAATAAAAATAATCTATAGTTATAAAAGAGAAGCATTTAAGGACCTGCGCAGTCGATACCTTTTCATTTTATCATGCTTCTCCTTAATGAACTCTTAATATATAAATAAGTTGTATATAAAACAATAATGCGCACACAGTTAAAAAAAATATTAATCAGATGGCTTTATTATTCACCAAAATACATTATGCATATGGGTTTTCTTATTAAATTAAAAAATAAAAACAAACAATTCAGTTATTATAATTACATACTTGCAAATGAATCTATGTACATATTATGTCAAGTAAAAACAAAAAAACAAATTCATATCTAAAATAAAAAATATAAAAACTTTTTATTGAACATGAATGGTTTCTGTTCTATCGGGAGAAGATCTTTTCAAAACTTTAAATTTGGCTTCAACTTGAATTATAATTACTCAACAGAGGCCCCTAGTATAATATTATAGCATTTGTGAGTCAAATTGAGGTTTTTATTAAATATATTCAGATAATTTCAATTTTAATTCAGATTTTTACAAAATAAATTCAGGTATTTTTGTTTTTTTTTTTTAACTTGGCTTTAGTGCCAAAGCATATAAGGACGATACAAACAAGAGGGCCGGCGTCCCAAGTATCGTGACTGAAGACCTTGAAATTTTTTTTTTCATCAGTAAAATATCCCTTAAATGTTATGAAGACAATAGGTCCGGGGTCCAAGAAATTGGGAGCGAAACTCTATATCATGTAATTAAATTGAATTTTTCTCGAAAAAGGTTATTAATAATTATTATCAATAATTTTAAAAAAAAATTTGCATTGGTCTAATGGTCCGAAAATTGGTACCAAAGACCGATTGTTTAGCAAAATTCTATATTTGAAAAAAAAGTCTGAATTTATTTAGAAAATATCGGAATTGGTTTAGCAAATACCGAATACATTTAGAAAAAATCTCAATTTGACTCACAAATGCTATAATAAACAAAAAAATATTCCAAATACTATCTAATATATTAATACGCTAATAATGTCCTAAACCCATATATTTATTATAAAATCAAGATTTTTTTGACAGTTGGTGATTTAATACTAAAATCAAATAATACATATGTAGCTACAGATAGTGAAAATAACAACAACAAATATAAAAAGGTTTTATACAATAGTTTAGTGGATATATATATATAAACTAAAGCAAAAATTTAAATAAACAAAATATAATAAAAAAATATAGATCTGTATGTAGGTACAGGTATAGGTGATATTGGACAAGGAAAATAATCACTCCATGCCTGTGAGATCCACTATTAAAATAAATAAATAAATTTATTATAACATTTGTTAGTTATTTTTTAATTGTTTGCACTTCTAAGAGGTTTTAGTCAGAGAAAGAGATAAAGCTTTAAATGATGCCCTTTATAAAGTGGTGCTTCGTAATCACTGGCGAAGCATGCAAAATTTCCACGTAGCACCACATAAGTCATTCGGTGACTACTAGTGTCATTCACTACCTGTATCATTTATTACTATTATTACTATTATATTATATATTTTACATATATTGAACAAATATATATATCGTATATAACATATATATATATATATATATATCAAATCTTCTTGTTACACGTTTTTATCGAATATAATGTGATCCCCAGTCAAAACTCAACTACTACACTATTAATGAATGCTGTAGAATGTAGGAGGTTTTGTATTTCGTTCATATCATTATTTATTAAATAAAATTTTCACTTGAAAATTTAAATTTTATTAAAAATACATATCAACAAATTTTTAAATTATTTGAAAAGATAAATTGTTTCACTACATAGCTATATATATCACTGATACAGAAACTTTAAACACAGATGTATAAATTTTCACATGCTCATTGCAAAACTTAAATATTATATTACATTATGTCATTCTGATGATAGCAAGAACATTTTTTAAAATTTTCATTGAAATTGAAAATACAAAATACAAAAAACAAATGAAATCATAAATCCTCTTTATGTCAAAATCTTTACATCATCACCTGAAGTGTTAAAGAAATACCATTTTTCAAAAATATATTTTCTTTTCTCAAGTTGTTAAAACATGCAACCAAATTTTCCATTAATAATATTAACAGTGTAACACAACGTCATGTTTCAATTTGATTAGTGCAATGTTTCTGTTTTTAAAAACACCTACATGCTACATGAGAAATAATGTAATATACATACATACATACATATAAAATGACTGATTACAAAACTTTACAGAACATTTAATAGTTTTAAGATGCTAACGTGATAAAGGATTTCAAATTGAATTCTTGGGAGTAGGATGATTTTTAAGCAGATAGATTCAGCCACTGTTATAAGTTGGTTCTGGAAAGGTTAATTACCATTGTTTTTATTAATTACGACTCGAATAATTCAAAAGTTAATATTATTTGATTCAATTCGTTCGTTTTTTGGTACCATTTGGCATTAGTTTTTTGATACCATTTGGAAGGTATTATTCACAAACTTAAAAAAAAAATATGGATATGTATAGGTACTTAATTATGATCATCTAAAGCTTCTCATATACTTGGAAAACAGAGTGCAGTATGTATGTTATAAAATTAAAAGTAGTACAAGAAAAATTTTAATATGGCAGTTCCGGAAGGGTCATACATAAATTGTCTCTTCATCGTAAATTATTTATTTTCGCGGATTATTGTAGCATATTTTATCCAGGAAAGATAGTGAGTGACATTAAAAACATGATCGAACATGATTTAATCATTATTGAAGAGTTTCTTCGACTCAATGAAATTGCTCTGAACTCCACAAAAACTAAAATAATTAATTTATAGAAATATAGATAATGTTGATCACACTAATATTACTTATAACCATAGATTCTATACCAGAAACAGAAATGACATTAGAATTGTAAGTGGTCAATCATTATTATCGCCACAAAGCCACTCGGTGACTACTACCGCCATACTATTATTACTGTTATGTTATATATTTTACATATATAAAATTAATTTTTATTACAAAGAGTTTCTGTATCTGGTTCAAGATTATATAATGCACTACCAAGAAAAATAAAAAATTTAGCAAATGTTAATTCTTACAAATGGGAATTTAACGAATATTTTTTGAATATAATATCTAGGAGTGCACATTGATAGAAGATTGACATTTTTTTTTTTCCTTCTACGGAGGTGGCCCTAATATGTCAGAGCCGGCATGTAGGCTTTTTAGCCCTTTATGCCGTCCTCCACCCCTCAACTTAGTCGACCCTTTTGATAAAGGCCAATAGGTTTGGGGGATTTATTCAGCAGAAGTTTTCTGAGGGTATGTAGTGCATTTCCAGCAGCCTGAGTCTCAGCCTTGAAAGAGCTAAGCACTCTCCTACAACGTGTGTGGAGGTTTCTTCCTCTTCCAGACAGTGTCTACAGGTTGGGTCGTCACTTAGTGCTAGTCTACACATGTGTTTATTCATGTGGTTATGACCATTAAGTAGGCCCACCATCTTCCTACAGTCTCCTCTATTGAGAGTTAGCACGAAGTTGGTTATTTTAGTGTTTATTCTTGGTGCATATACTTTGGAGACCCTGTGGCCTTCCGTACGCTCCCAAAGAATATTTGCTTCCCTTTTCAGGGTGTTTTCTATTGATAGTTTAATATTACCAATAGATATACCAACTGCTGGTTCCGGGCCATAAATGTTTCCCGCCGATGATCTGGCTAGTTCGTCAGCCTTCTAATTTCCAGTCAGGCCACTATAACCCGGTATCCAGATCAGGTGTACCTTGTTTCGGAGCCCTATGAGGTTTAGCGCTTCCGAACATTGTCCCACCAATCTAGATTTGATGATGTTACTTTCAAGAGCTTTTAAGGCAGCCTGACTGTCACTAAAGATTCTAATGACTTTGTTAGACCATCTTTGCTCTTTTATTATATTCACTGCTGCGTTTATGGCAAAGACTTCAGCCTGGAAGACTGTGCAGTGTTTGCCAAGAGGAAACTGGAGTTCAAGTTGCTCTTTTTCAAAGAACACTCCAGCTTCCGCGCCTAGAGCCGTAAGGGATCCGTCAGTTAAAATGTCCGAGGTATTTGAGGACCTGGCCTGCTCTTCTGAACCACGCCAGGTCCCTCTTGTCGGGATTTCTACTTCATATCTCTTCTTCAAAGATACGTATGTAGTGATGTCATCTGTTGGCATGAAGAACTCTTTTTGCTCCTCTTTTAAGTCCTTCCATAGCCTCTGATGTTTGCGCCTACATCCTCTAGTATTCCCTAGAGTTTGCCTTCTTGCAACTTTGAGGGCCTCCATTCTTACATAAAGATGTAAGGGCGGAAGCCTAAGAAGTATTTGCATAGCCGCTGTAGGTGTGGTTCTAAAAGCACTTGTTGCACAGAGACACGCAAGTCTTTGTACTGCTTCTAGTTTTTTTGTGGCATTCGCTGTGAATGTTCTCGGAACCCATGCAATGGACCCATAGCTAACAATGGGCCTGATACGTACTTTGTATAGTCTTAAGGCTATTTTTGGTGTTAGGCCCCAATTGTTGCCCATGGCCCTTCTGCACTACCATAGGACTTTCACGGCATTAGCACATTTCGTCTCGATATGTTTTGCCCAATTGAGCTTCTTATCAAGTATGATCCCTAGATATTTTACTTCATCTCGAAGTTCTAGGTTATTTCCTCCAATGGAGGGAAGAACATAGTTGTTCAGTCACCTTCTATTGGTAAAGGCCACTAAATGTGTCTCGCTGGGATTTATGGTTAATCCATTCGCCTGACAGCATTCGGTGGTTAAGTCAATGGCATTTTGCATTTGTGTGCATAGACGCCTCATATAACCTCCTCTTAGAAGAATACTAACATCATCGGCAAAGCCGTGTGTGTTGAATCCTTCCTCGTTCAGTATACTTAGGAGTTCGTTTACCAACATGTTCCATTGTAAAGGCGATAGAACACCTCCTTGTGGGCATCCTCTAACTGCCTTCACCTGAACTTTAGTAGTTTCATCTACCTGAATGAACAGATGACGTTGTTGCAACATCTTTTCTATCCATCTCAGTATTGTGTTGTTTACTCCGTGCTTTCTTGCTCCGTTTAGAAGTGACTTAAAAGTTGCCTTGTCAAAGGCCCCTTCAATGTCCAAGAATGCACCGAGTGTTATCTCTTTCTTCACGATAGCCTCCTCTATATGGGAGACCACTTCTTGAAGAACTGAGTCAGTAGACTTACCTGCCGGATAGGCATGTTGTTTACGGTTCAGGGGTACCCTGATCAAACATACATCCCTAATATACCTGTCCACCAGTTTCTCTAGGCATTTTAACAAACATGAAGAGAGACTGATTGGTCTGAAGCTAGTAGGGAGTGCATAGTTTGTTTTCCCTGGTTTAGGGATGAAATAGACTGATCTCCATACTTTTGGAATATATCCAAAGGCTATGCAGGCTGTGAAGATTCTTGAGAGCCATTTACTTATGCTTTTCCTGCATATTTGAAGCATAAAAGGCCAAATTCCATCCGGCCCAGGAGCTTTGTATGGTTCGAAAGAGTTGATAGCTCAATCTAAGACCTCAGGCCATACTATCTTTCTCGCCATAGACCAATCCGAACGGTTTGGTATGGTAACTTCCTGGATAGTATCTTCTAGAGGCAAATCTTCGAGTCTACTCCCCGGAAAGTGTGTTCGAAAGAGGACTCTATATGTTTCTTCTTTCGATGATGTGTAGGATCCTTCTGATGTTTGCAGATTGTGTAACTTTGCTACTGGATCTCTTTTCAGGGCCTTAAGCAAAGCCGCTCCATCTGCAATATCTTCGATTCTTTCACAGAACTTTTGAAAGGACTGTTTCTTTGATTTCCGAATCAGTCCTTTGTATTCTCTTCTAGGTTCTCTATAGGATTTCCAATCATCTTCTTCATGAGTTTTTAAGGCTCTATTCAGAAGTTTTTTGGCCTTCCTTTTTAGCTGCTCCAGATCTTTGTTCCACCAAGCAGTTTTTGTGTCTTTCGATTTTCTGGTGACCCGACAAGATGCTTCGAAAGCCTCCGTTAACAGATTTGTCAGTTTTTCAACTGATTTGTCTATTGCAGAGACCTTCGGGATCCTCATCGAATCCGCATCCGTAGCCACCAGATCTTGAAATTCTTGCCAGTTGGTTCTTTTAATATCTCTAAAGACCAAGATCTTATCAGGATCAGCCTTTAAGGAGAAATTAATGTATCTATGATCGCTCATAGAGGGTTCCATAGACACTGTCCAGTCTTTGATCTCCGAAAGAAGAGATCTAGAGCATAGAGTTATGTCTTTGGTTTCTTGTCGCCTGGAGTTTACAAATGTATGTATCCCTCCAGTGTTTAGGATTTCCAAGTTAGTAGTAGCAAGGTACTAGGAGCGCCTCGCCTCTAGTATTTGAATTGGTACTTCCCCAGTTTTCATGATGAGCCTTTGCATCGCAGCCAATTACTATGTCAAAATTGTTGTTTTTGACATAGTTGACCACTTGCGCGAGCTCATTTGTTGGAGGGGGTTCTGTAGAGTCGTAAGGGAGGTAGCAAGAAACTATAATAAATTTTCGCATTTCTCCCTGACTCTTGTGTTTTATGGCAACCGCCGTCAGATCTTCTGATGACAGTTGTATTAGGAGCTGCGCGTCAACGCTTGAATGCGCGGCTATGCATGCTCGAACTTTTCCAGGACCCGCATTGTACAGTGCTCCAGCCTTCCAGTGAAAGACCGGCCACTCTGTTCTTGATAATGTACGGTTTTTGAATAAGTACTACTTTTGTTTGCAACTTTTTAGTTAGTGAGGCCATAAGAGTGTATGACCCGCTTATACTTGTTGCAAATTAATTTGCTTAACTACTAGACTGGCTATAACTCGGGATATGAATCTATTGGCCAGTTTAGTTTTATCCTTTAGCCTTGATAAACTAAACGTTTATCTGACCAAATTTGAAACTTAGTTTGGCGTTTCGATCTTTTATAGCTTTAGCGCTATCGAGATCGATATACACGTATAAAAGAGAGCCTGAGCCACTAATATTAGTAGCCCCAGTTGCTCTTCTATACGACTGGATTTTCCACTTCGTAGTATATTATTTAACTAAAAACTAGAAAGCTAATGGACAAGTGGCTAGTAGCCTGAAAATAACCTAATAAAAAATGTAGATCAATAAATTGTAGAAACCGTTAGAAAATTAGTATCAAGACCAATAAATTTTTAGATTTAGATAGCAATTAATTTTCGAGAGGGATACAGTCCCTATATCACCGCAGTACCAAATAGGCTTATTGTGATAGCCGTAGAACTTAGAAACATATAAATTATTTTTCACTTGTGTAGATTAATTAGTATAAGATCTGATCTCTGTTAAATTCAATGTGATTTTATACATAAATGTGAATATTTGGATAAGTAAGTTTTGTTGTTATTACTTGATTTAAATCGTTGATGTAACTCACACTAAACTTCTGGACATTCTTAATAACTTAGGAATCAGAGGTTTATGTAACTCTCTAAACAAAAATTATTTTTTGAAATAGCAAACCCTGTGTCAAAATTAAGAATACAGTGGTTAGTGTATAGGGAATATTACAATATGGGGTTCCGCAAAGACTACTTTGACCGTTATTATAACTTTTATACATAATGTATTTTCTCAAAAACAAAATTAATCTCAAGATATAAAATTTATGCACACTACACAAATCTAATAGCTAAAGCTAAGTCGTTAAAAGAGTTGGAAAACATCATAAATCATGATCAACATGAGGATTTTCTCAGATTGGTTGGATGACAAAGAACTGTGACTAAGTGTTAAAAAAACAAATTATCTAATATTTGAAACTCCACAAAAAATTACCATTAAATTAATACCATAATAAAAAAATAACAAAGTTCAAAGAGTTAATATTGTACAATATCTAGAAATCATTACAGATGAAAAACTAAAACGGGGGGACCACATAAGCCATATAAAAAAATGTAATATTCCAATATACATGGCAATAAATAGGACTGGTGGTAATAAATTCCAATATCCATATCAACAAAATAGTGCTGGATAAAAAAAGAGTGTAATGGTAATATCTTGTCCAAAATTAGATATTATATTTGTAGCTGGAATTATTGCCATCAATTTCATTTATATGTTTTTCACTTCTAGTTAAAAATTTTTTATTCCAAATTCAATATTTGTAAATTTTGTTATTTTTATTTTTAAATTTTTGAAGTTGCCACGGATGTTTCTATTTACCAAATTTATAGTTTGTGGATCCGTCAACAAATCTCTCGCTGATAATTTTATTTTTGAAAATACTTTTTCAATTGGATTGAACATCGGTGAGTATGGAGAAAGAAAAGTTAAAGTATGAGTTGTCGAACTAACTTTTCCGCGCACTTCTCGAGTCTTGTGAATTGTACAATTATCCAAAACTAACCATGCTCCTGTTATGTCAGCTTCAGCCAGTTTAACAAATAACTCATCAAGGAATGTAATAAAAATCCTTTAATTAACAAATGAGTTTGCTATTATTATACTACTTAGTTTGTTTTCTTTCAAAAATTTAAAAATTAAAATAACAAAATTTACAAAATATTGAATTTGAAATAAAAAAAACTTGAATTAGAAGTGTAAAACCTATAAAACAAATTGGAACAGTGATGAATAAAATACGAAAATCATTATTTAAAATTAGCCACTTGTACTGAACTGGAGGAAATACACAAAACAGTTAACCAAATGGATATAATTCAATTGTTTTTTTTGGAAAAGAGTGTAAATATATTTGCAAAATAAAAAACAATAATCTTAAGTCAAACTACAAATAATAAGCCAAAATTAAATATATATATATACGGCATTAGAAACAGGGAAAATATCGTTGCACCGAAAGCCAGCACTATGATAAAATTTAAATGCCTAAATAAGGTTAAGCAACATGTTGCCAAATAAAATTAAAAGTGGTCCAAAGTTCGTACTTAACACAAACATATTTGGCTGTAACTCATTAAAAAATAAAAATAATTAAATTTTTTTTAGAATTTTTTAAGTTTGAACAAAATTCAAAATATTAACAAAAAAAAAATTGATTCGGTTAGGATAATAAATTATTTTTGTAAGTCTTCATTTTACCATATAAGGTAGCAGTGCATTATCCGAATCATTTTTTTTTTTTTGTTAATATTTTGAGTTTTGTTTTAGCAATTTCTAAAAACTGCGTAATTATTTTTATTTTTTAGTGAGTTACAGCAAACTTTATTTGTGTTAAGTACGAAATTGTTCTATGCAAAAATAATTTTTGAGACGACTGTATTTGTAATTATATTTGCAGTATGTTTTGTTTTATGTAATTTCTTATACATAATTTTGTGACAAAATCTGACCTGAAATTATTAGTAAGATGCAAAAGTGCACAACTCGTCGTTTTTTCACACAAAATTGATTATATTACTTGTGCTGATTTTCTCGCAACTTGAAATTTTTAAATATTGTAATTTTCAACTAGCAGTCAATATTAGTAACACGCTCTTAGATCAGGAGATAAGAATAATCTACGCAATAATCTGTATAAAAACCTTATCAAATTAATCAGATTGACGGCCTTATAATAGAATCTATTATCATAGTGTTCTAAATAAAAACATACATCCTTCATTATCCTCAATAATTTTCAACTCTTTCAAATTTATTTCGTGTTTCATAAAAATTTTTAAAATTAAACTTTTTCACTTTAAAATATAAGTCAATTTGATGGCGATTTTTCTTTATTGAACTTCTTTACTAAATACTTTTATTTTTTATTTATGTGCATTGATTACATCCTAAGTAACCAGATAAAAATTTATGTACTACTACTGTTACACTTTATAAGACTAGTTTTTCAACTTTTTTATTTTTATTTAAGCTCATAAATTTTCTTAACTGACCATTCGATTGCCTTCAGAAAACAACAGTAAGAAAAAAGGAATAATGAAATCAGGAAAATTTTACCAAGCAAACCATTACTTTTACCTGGATGCTGTAATGGATTAACAAGTAATACATATTATGTACAACAGAGTTTGATATATGAGTTATAAAGGCGTACCGACTACCGAGTATCAAATAGTATATGTGAGCTTAAAATTATTTTCTATGTAGTTTTGGTAAATTGGAATGTTTCGAGATTCAATGTAGTGATTTAATACACATTTGTTACAATACAATACTAGAACGAATTTGTTATACTGCTTGGGTATAGTACAAAAAGAGATTCAAAAATTATTTCTTAAAAGAGAGATGAATGTATGAACAAAGAGAAAGAAAAAGATTCGAAAATGCAGAAATAAGTCTTTAACGTTATATAGTTTTGACATTACAGACAATTAAAGGGCGCGTATCACAGCAGTGGCTGTTTTATATACCGCCAAAATGTAGGGGAAATTTTAGATAGATCAGAAAATTTTACATAGGTGACAACAGTTTTTATCAAAATTTTGAGAATCTAGTATCTGATGAAGCTATTTTTCGCACTGAAATACGTATTTTGATTTGGAAACACTTTCAGAAATTTGAAAGGCCTGGTTTTACTTGTTAAATTATTCATTTTGACAAATATCTAAATTTATTTGGTCCTATTTAAGCACATTTCGCTTTAACTAGAAAATTAAAGTTCTGAACACAGCTCGAATTGCGCCGGTGATGACACTTTTCTGCACAATATTTCAAAATTCATGTCTCAGCATTTACTGAGGTTATTCGATTCAAATTTGGCACACATCCTAATTTCTGATAATAACACTTTTTGTAAAATTTAGAGGATATGGTCAGACTCAGAGCTCTTATTTGGATAAAAATCGTCATCTTTGAAGCCAGGGTTCTCCATCAGGTTCTGATGACAATACTTTTATCCAACATTTATAACACCTGCTTCTCGCCGAAGCTTTTATGTAAACCGAAATCTAAATCTCAAAAACTACTATTACAAATCCATTAAATATATACTATAAAGTTTAGATAGTAGAACATTTTAATTAAATTATAGAGTTAATATGAATTTAATATTATTTTATTTGCCGTGACTAAAAAGAAAAAAATAAATTTTTAATAACTATTTCAAATAATAAAAATCTCAGTAAGTGTATAGAATATTATAACAATACTAAAACTAATAAAATTCAAAAATAAAAGCAAAACAAATACTTAACTATGTGGATGAAATTCAGCATGTCAAAACAAATTACAGATGGTTTCAATATTTATAAACTTTTAAAATACTCGAACCATAGTCTACTAAATGATCGGTGCGTTGGGGAACGACTTATAGCAATGGGAAGGGAATTCCACAAGGACATTATTAGTTTACTTTGATGACGAGGAATATTGAGGGATCTACCAAAATCGAATTTATATTACATTAAACAAAAAACAGATATACTTAAAATTTAAATTGTTATTGAATGTGCAATCTAGAATACACTTATGCCTGATTCACTGCTTCAGAATATTTGTTCGGAAACACATGGTTGCACATATTTTTTATATGAAAATTTGAATTCTCTCAATTTTCAAAAACGTTTGGAAAAACTTTTTCTCTGCTGAACAAAAATTGATTTAACTTTAACTTTTGTGTTCGGAACGGAACAACAAATTTTTTTTTGCTGTAATTTTTAATTTTTTTGACATTTCTCACATTTAAAAAAACATTCAGGCACAAAAATATTTTTTTCAGTTTTAATTTTTAATAATTGAAAATTTACCAAATTGAAATAAACAATATAATTGAAAATTAATTCAAATGTCAATTTTAGCTATTTAATTTTTTTTGTCCGCCACACAATGTTCTGAAGCAATGAATTAAGTATCAGAGACATCAGATATACTATCATATCTGCGACGATTTGTGGCATACCTGGTTACATGAATTGAAAATAATATTAAGTTTAGCAACATCATTAGCACTCATTTAGGTGTAAACTACGTCGCAATACAAAAGGTGTGGCAAGTTTACACTTAACTAATCTGCGCTTGGTTCTTAATGGAATAAGAATAGAAAACCTTCAAAGTTTACGTAATATAGGATACACTCGGTTTGCTATTCGAGTAATGTGATCGGACAAACCTAATATTTTATCAAATACAACACCTAAATTTTTAGCATGATCAACAAATAGAATATTTTTCTTATTCAGTATCAAAAATGGAAAATTATAGACTAAATGTTTAGAATATATCGCAATGGCTTGTGATTTAGTGAGATTCAATGAGTTGATTATCTGCAGCCCATTGAGAAACAGCTTCCACGTCAACATTCGGTTTGGCTATATAATTTCTAAGCTGAGCAGTGTGGCAATTAATATGAATATGTGCATCATCAGCATAAAGACGCCAATGAGCTTCAGTTAAGCAGTCTGGAGTATCATTGATAAATACACCTAATAGAAATGGGCCTAATATGGAGCTTTGGGGGACAGTACATCCAACTTGATCCAAGCTGATCAAAAATACAATGACAGCTTGCTACATAATAGGTGATGATTGACAAATTTAAAGCCTCAGAAAAATCTAGTAGCAACAGAATATTAGCATACTTTTTATCAACTGCGCAAGTAATAGTGTCAACAACGTCAAGTAGTTAGTAGAATAAGCCATTATCTTCAATATACCGAGACCTTCAATATTTTTTTTTTTTTATGTTCTTGACAGTAACATAGGTAGATAGATCATCTTTTCGTGCTTAATTAAGTACGGTAGTTTATACTACATTTACAATATTTCGGCCATTTATTTATCAAAATAAGAAAAATGTCTATTATAGTTAATTTAATAATATATTTTTGCATATAATGGTAATAATAGTGAAATTGTTTGTAATATGTGAATTGTATCTCTGTAAGCAGTTAGGACTGTATTTATAATTTCGTTTTTTTTTGTATTGCTCAAAATTAAATAGTATTTAAATAAAAATAAATAATATATAAAAAAATTTAAATTCAATAAATTTTTATGCCAAACCACTTCTTTGCATTACAAAATGATGAAACATTAATAAAATAAAAAACTTTGAAATTGGCACGTAGAATAAAGCAAATTATGAAACTCTGCCTTAAAATAAAAAAAATAAAAATATAATATATTTTAAATGGCAATAATAAAATTTATGAGCTTTAAAGTAACAAAGGAAAATCGTTTTTAAAATGTAACGTTTTACAAATAATTAACAGTTATATTCATTGATAATTTTAAGTTTAGTTACTTTAGATTAAAGTTGAATTTAAAAAAAAATAATTTACTTAACAATTTATTTTCTGCTAATAAATACAGAATCAATTTGAAATTTATTATTGTTAAATACAGACGGCTTTTAAATACTTACTTCCTAACAAATTTTTATTGTTAAAGTACAAGATAAAATTATGTTTAAAAATATTAAAAATATGTAATTTGAAAGAAATAAAATGTTAAATGCTATGTCAAGTAATTGTTATCAAAACTGTTAATTGGTAAAATATATTTTAATTATATTTATTTTGTACTAAATACTTTATATATATTTCCGTATGTCAAAGTCAGATTACAGAGTGTAAGTTATAACCATTATACAAAGTATAAGGAATAACCACTATACTACAAAGTCAGATTACAAAGGTCGTATAACCAACATACATAAAATTAATCGAATAATCAACGCGATATTTTTTAACATAAACACAATAAACAAATGTTACAGATTTTCTCCAACTTCTGATTAAACTCAATCTATTTAAATAATCAGTGGAAGTTTTTCAAGTACTTAGGTACTAAATATGAAATTCATGAAATCTGAAATATAAAATTTTGTAAGGATGACTAATTCAAAAGTCAAAGATCAAAAAGTTTTCGGAATTTAAATTCAATTAAAAAATTATATTGTTTTTGCAGATACAGAAAAATCTAGTAAGTTGATTTCTCATTTAGTAATCATGATTAATTTGTTAAAACGTAAAGTCCTAGATAGAGTCTCAGGACAGTATGATATAAAATGGCCTAAATGTATGGTAGTTTTTTTTCTCCCGAGAAAGATAAGCGCTAGACATAGCGACCTGCACATGAAGACCTCAATTACAACTCTTCGTCTTTGTGAGCTTTAATTATTGCGTACTTTAATAGAGATTGTCATTAAAGAGATTAAAGGAAGAAAAAAGGCGGATAAAGAATAAAAAAAAATATTAGAAAATAATATAGAAGAATAGAATAGAATCAAATAGAATAGAAGAGTGAGTATATAAAATTTACTAATATGTTTGTAGGAACACAAAGTCAGGGTATGGTGTTCGATAGTTTAGAGGTTTAGTTCAAAATAGAATTTCACAGTTTTGATTCCAAGATATATTTACATATATCTATATTTTTGTCTAAAGTATGTAATTTTTAAATTTAATGTAATTTATTTTTGTTGTAAAGCGAAAAATATGAAATGAAAATAAATAAATAAAAAAATAAAAAATAAAGTTACTTATGTTGATTCGTGGAGCTAAGAATCAACTACAGCAAATGTAAAGTTCTCTTATTTAGAACATATTTAGACAAAGCTAACAAACGTGTTAGGAAAAATTGGAGGGAACGGTCTCCATTAAAATAAGAGACAACATGAAACTTACAAATCAATCGGTCAAATATTTAGGAGTTTATTTAATAAATAATTTAAATTATTGATTCCACATAATAAAACAACTAGAAAATGCACGTAAAGTATTTATGACATCAAAAAAGCTCTTTTATGCTAAACGAGTTACAAATATAGTAAAATTCATAAGGTAGTAGGCATTCATAAGACCAATTCTTACATATGTCGGGCCAATATGGTACACTAACATTGTATGAAATTACCGTGATGTATGTATGAAATTATTAACAAAGTTTGAATAGAGATGTATAAGACTTTGTAAAAGCATATTTAGAAAACATAACACAGAATATAAACACTACATATCTAACAAATCCCTGGTATGAATGTAGCAAATTAAGCAAAATAGACCAATTTATAGTAAAATTAACAAGACAACATTATTTTAGAGTAGATTTAGTAACAGCAAATAGTTTAATTAATTATTGCTCACGCAATTTATCCAGATAATAGACACATAATAAAAACAATGAATTCGGATTATATACCACCTGACGGGAGGATTTACCTATAGACAAAAATAAATTTATACATAACGATAACAACCTACCCATAATATACCATACATTTAGGAGATCAACTAACAAAAAATACAAAAATGATGCAAAAATATTTAGATACGATACGTATATAACAAAAATTGACTCAATATATATAAAAAATTATTTGTGGCAAAAACAAAATTAAATAGTGATTGTATGAAGTATTGGAACGTTGTAATAGGAAACTGTGGCTTCCGCCCTGGTTAAACCAACCACCGACCAGGTGTTCGTATTAAAGCAGATCCTGGAGAAGGTCCTCAAATTTCAAATAAATACGTATGATATTTTTATCGATTTTAAATCTGGCTATAACAGCATACATCGATCTGTGCTTTACCTAACAATGTTGGAGTTAGGTAATTCCCAGCCAAGCTTATTCTTTTGTGAAAAATGACTTTGGAAAACTCCTGATGTGCTGTGGTGATTGGAAGGTAGATTTCTGATTAATTTTTAACGTGCTCCGGGTTTCAACAAGACAATGCGTTGTCATGTAATTTTTTTAATTTGGTGTTAGACATGTAATGCGACGTTCTGGTGTTAACGCACAGGACACTATATTTTGCAAATTGGTGCAACTCCTCGGTTTTGCTGATGACGTCGGTATTATCGGAATATCACAACCAGCAGTCATCGAAGCTTTTACACGAATCCAAACAAGTATCGAATTCAGACCCCGGGGAACGCGTCATCGAGGGAGACTACACCTTGGTTGGAGATTTGAAGTATCGACAGATATAAAAAAAAAACTTCAAAATCACCAACCGGAGAGATTCCGCTAGCTGAAGGATAATTTCGCGTCAGGCCCAGAACCTTCAAAGTCTGTAGCGCCGAACAAGTAAGTAAGTAATTGTATCAAGTTATGTATTTGTAAGTTAGATTAAGTAGTTTTTAGTATTAGTGTTAAGTATGATTAGTTTTTTTAAAAACTTTTTAAAAAAAGTTTAAAGAAAAATTGGTTTTTTTAGAATTAAAATTTTTCCAATTAATATTAGAATACAAATAAATGATTAAACAATAAACATAATCAAATATGTATTGTGTAATAAAATAAGTAAAAACTGTGAAAATATTAAAGTTGAAATATACGAAGCTGAAATAATTATTATTTTAAATAAATATTAAAACTCTGGGTATGATTCACAATTTTATTAAATATCTTAATCGATTACGGTTATTGCACCATCATCAGCTTTCTGTTATTTAATTTTAACAATATTTCACCTAGAGCCTACAGCATATTCTATAAATTAAATTATTATTTTGTTTAAGTGTTTTTGTCAAAGAAGAATTAAAATATGTAAGTAACGAAGAATAGAGCACAATTAAAAAATAAAATAAAAAATGATTGTATTTTGAGCACAATGCTTTTGATTTCATCAGAGCAATTTTGTCCGACAGCAAAAATAGCGTTTATAAACAACCCCTCCATTTTGGTAATGTCTTAATAATTTTAGGTGACATTGATAATTTTTATCGCCTGCTTTTGTACCTTATTTCGTACTCTAAAAAGACGAGATATATATATCAAATATGCGAGTTTAATTCAAGTCGTGGCCTTATATATGCCTTATATTATATATATATATTAATCTGCATTTATCTGGATGTTTGTAAGTGCGACGGAATATTCCAACATATATACAAATTTCAATATGTATACAAATTGCTTTGATACTCTTTTTTAACCCCTGTCTACCATGCTGGACCTTTGCAAGAAAAAATACCATTGCATAAAATATTTTTTTAATTTAATGTTAGTCTTCTTCGCAAATAATAAGGAAAAATAAAAAATAATAATAATAATATAAATAAAACAAACAATATTTTTGATTTATAATAAGAAGGACTAATAGAAATTTTATCAATAGATTAATATGGTATAATAACCAGCATTTAACACAAAAAAGAACATAATGCACTTAAACATTATGCATGTGTGTCTAAATATTTTTTTTTGTTGTTATGATAATGATCATAGCATCATAGTTTTGTTACCGTATGCATTCCCTGTACTATAGTACTATAGGTATATATACTCTAGCCAGAAATGTGATGCGATGATGAGTTAAAACTGTTATTTATTTTTATTTTTTTTGTTTGTTTTTTTTTTTTAATATATATAAATAATATATATCTATATGATATATAAATTTATGATCGTATACAATATTTAGTATGTATTATGGGGCTAGGTTTTGGTTCTGCTGATTTACACATAAAAACAATAACAACCTATACATTTTTAAAGAAATTAAATGAAATTTTGTACTATTATTTTTTATTTCTTATCTTTGTAAATTTATAATTTTGAGGTATATTTGTTTTCTTCAAGTGTGTAGAAATGTATGTTGTAGAGACTAAGAGAGTGATGATTTTTTTTTAATAAAATAGGTATCTGTTAAACCATATTGATTGTTGTTCTTTTTTATTTATTTTTGTTTTTAAAATTGTTTCCGTTCAAGGTTGTGGCTCATTTTTCTTAAACTTAAAATCAAAACTCTAATGAAGGAAAGAAATGCTAGAATTTATTTTGCTTCCGTCATTTATGGCGGATTACAAAGCTAGTATTAATATACTTACATGTGAACTTACCAGTCCAATCTTCATAAAAAATTAACATAATTTAACATAAATTTAAAATTAACATATTTAATAAATGAAATTTGACAAATTTAAAGACTTGAGAATTCCAATCATATATATACAATTGCCATTGTATATAGATAAATTGACAAACTAAGAATAACAAATTAAACATCAAATTACTGTAATAATAAGAAGAGTTAATGCAGAAAATATTCTTAATAAAATTGCAATTTTCATTCAAATCCTTTAACTTATTGTAGTCAGAAAAAGCAATATGTCGAAATTAACATGGAACAAAGTTTATTGAAATTTTCACTCATTTACATTTCAAAGATGTTTTAAATACCAAAGGTATTAAAAAAAAAAACAAAAATTAAATGAAAAATGAAAATTTTCAAGGATTGTATTAATATTATTACAGGTGAGGGAGAATAAAAAAAAAAAAAATAACAACAAAAATAAAAAACTTTTTACAACTTAAAATAAAATTAAGTTTTGTAGTACTTGAAAGAGGAAAAAATAAATTGAAAATTGTTTAACTGAAGTAACCAGCAGCAACATCAGCAGCAGTAGCAGTAATAGAATACTATCACTTCCAATTGAAACGTTATAATAATTTACACAGTAGAAAATTTTCACTTAAAATTACATGAAATTCATTTGAGAGAAAGTAAAATTAATAAAGAAAGCAACGTCAAAATGATCCATTAAGAAAAAATTTTCATAAAATAAAGAATTTCTATTCATAAAATAACAATTTACGTATTTTGCTCTTAATTTTAGAATTTTCTTTTACTCATTTCAATTTTAATTCTTTTTTTTTTCCTTTTTTGTAAAACGTTTCTTAAGACGAATATAACATTTTACGAGAGATATTTATGACATGACTGCCGAAATATTTTTTAATATTTTTTACACAACACTCCTACTACATACTGTTGTTAAATTGTTAAATACTCTTATAGTACCTATATACATTTTGTTTTAAGTTTCCATTTTGAAGAAATATTCAGAATATCTCTAGAATTGAAATTATGGTGTCATAATTAAAATACAACAACCAAGTCATAGACAACAACCAGACATTTTCAATTTTTAGTATTTTGAAAGCTCGATTATCAAAAATAACTTATTTTTGAAGAAATCGAAACATTCTAATTATATTTCTTGCATATTCCCACGTTTATTTATTGTTTTGTAGTAGCAAAGTTAATCGACCTTTTCCCGCCTCAACATAAAATTTATGAGATTTATTTCAATAAAGATTTATTTGTAAACTCCATTTTCAAAAAATGGTTTCTGAAAAATAGTTTGGAAGGTGGATAACAGGTTTTCGAACAAATGCCAGGTTCAATTCAAAATCAGTAGTTGGTTTGAATTTGTGTTTCAATAACATGAGTTCTGGTACAGGTAACATAGTTGTGTTGAAGCTCCTGCTTTTGGACTGGTGAAGAAGAAATTTCCAAAATTTAACAAATTTAGGAATTTCGTTGGTTTTAGCTTAGAACTTCATTTTTATTGGTAACTGTATCGTCGGTATGTTTTTTTCTCTTTTCGAAATATTTCTAATGGATACTAGAAGTTGTATGGCAGCTACCCGAAACAGTTTGAATTTTGAAAAAAAAAAAATGTTTTTGTTTAATTTTCATTGGGTACCTAAATATCAATTTTTAGATGTGTAACATAATTAAATTTTCAAATATTCCTGATGGGTGTTGGGGGTTCAGTCGTATAGCAGTTATTAGAATCTGTGCCTTAATAGCATTGTGAAGTACCACATGCCTTTTGTTTTTTATCATAAATAACCGTACGAAATTCGGAAACCACAATCGTAAAAAAAACCTGAACTAAAAATTAAATTTCGTGTCAAGCAGACTTCAGTCTCAGTCTCAGTCTTGTTCGGTCATATAACATTATTTTATTCCATAAAAAAATTCGATAGGTAATAAATTCAAGATCAGGAGTTCTTTCTAAACATAATATCAAAAAGAAAAAATTCAAGGACTTTGATCAATACGTCACTTATTGGAAATTATAAATTTGAGGTAGCTCAAATCATTACCTGGGTATCAACATTAATAATAAGAAAAATATTAAATTGAACATGCAAAGTAGAATAACTTAAGACGCTACATTCAACTATGTAAACAACTGAGAACAAGTAGCCTTGTAGTCTATAGCCTTTCTATCAAATTATTACAGTATTTTTAAAGTGATTGTTTCCGGGTTTTAAGGTAAACAAGGATTAATATTGCCAAAACATAATGAAACCTATATTGAAATTTAATTTGTCGAAAGTGCTGTGCTGCGCAAGTGCTGTTTTCTATTTGTATTGACCATGAATTCTAAAAAATTACGGAAAATTAGTTTTGTTAAACGAATTCATTAACATAAATGAATAGCGGGGGCTTGGAGGCAGCAGCCCCCGATTATAAAAACAAGAGTTCCGGTTTCCCAAGTGTAGAGACCGCAGATTTTGAAATTTTTACAATAGCCCTTCATCAGAATAATAGCCCTTAAATGTGATGAAAAAAATAGGTCCGGGTCCAAGGAATTGGGACCGAAACTGTATATCATGTGTTTAAATTGGATTTTTCTCGAAAAAAGTTATTAATAATTATTATTATAAAAATTTCGTATAGGTCCGCGGTTCAGAAGTCGGGACCAAAGACCTTGAACAGAAAAATTGTCCAAAAGCCAAAATGTCAATTTCATATCAAGATAAGTATAAAAACCTTTTTTTTGGTTTTTTGTTGTTCTAGATCTTTAGTTCCGACTTCTGAACCGCGGACCTATATCTGAAATTTTTTTTAAAATTCATATTTATACTTTAAAATACCCTTTTTAAAAATGTGCTCAATTTAGACCCTGGTGAAGCTAATGTAACACCTGGTTATTACTACGTTCAATTATTTAGTTTCTATTAAACATGCATTTTGTATCTATAAAGGACATTATTTCTTCAAAATTTACTACCCTGAAGTTCCTAAATATGATACTGTGTCAGAAACTAAATCAATTATTCTTGAAAACATCGAATTTACATCTTTTCTCTTTGTTATATTTCAAGTTAATTGAGATAAAGATAAGGTAAAAGGCATTAATTACAAAATGTAGATAGATACAGAGTGATACAAAATTATAAAACTTTGTAAATTATAATTTGAGATTAAAGCATAAAATATAAAATATGTTAGTTTAATAAAATTGTAAAATGTGTGCCTAAAATGTAATCGACATTTTGAATCATTGAACCAAGTTTCCCAGTAGATCTATTATCTAAAATGTCCCACTTTATAATTTCATTACGGATAATCAATTATGAATAGAATATTATTCACTGACAAACATGAACTATCTTCGTTTAAGCGTCTTCGACTGAAAAAATTATAAAATTCGGATATTCGGTTCACTAGCAATCGTAAGTCGAGTTTGTACAAATTGTAGGTTTCTTAGAGATTGAGATTCAAATGTTTTTATTTATTTATTTATTCGTTTAATCTACTGGAAAAAGATCCCTTACAGATTTATAACTTAATTCTAATAATAAAAAAAAAATTGAAATTTCTAATTGAAAATTAAAAAAAAAAATTAAAAAATATTTAATATCCCTTAATAAAAAGCCCCATATTGCGAAAGGGAAAAGAACCTATAAAATTAGCCTGTAGATTTATCTGTAGGATCCACTGTTAAAATAAATAAATAAATAAATAAATAATTTAATAATCGCTACTCTCGTTTTAAATATCTATTTCTAGCATTTAAAAAAATAATATTGAAAATCGTTTTGAAATGGTTCAGATATTTGTACCATACAAACTATACAAAATTTCAGAACATTATCTTTAAAATTGTGGACGTGTATAGCGAACAAACAAACAAACAAAAAAACTTTCCCTTTTTATAAGTATAGCTGATTATTTTTAAAATAAATAAAATGTCTTATAAACTTCGGTGACACCCTGTACACTGTAAAACAAGATGGAAGGGAAAAATTACACTTAATAATAATTTATGCAAATTTGTTTTACAGTTTTTCTTTTACACTGCGTTTGCATTATATAGTAAACATCTACAAGTAATTAGACATTTTAGGTACAAACGAAAGAGGTATGTACACATTTAACAGTTTTTTGTTGTTGTTTTGTTATAATTATTTTGCTGTAAACTCGTCAAGTTTTCTAATAAAAGTTTCATTAGTTTTGTATGTTAGAAAAATTTTCATTAGAAAAAAAAACAGTTATAAAGTAGGAAAAATACTCAGTACTAACGTAATCACCAGAAATCCATGGTATGACGAGGAATGTGCATCAAAAATGTTGAAGAAGAGCTAGGCGTATAAAACAGCGCTGCAACGGAGAACAAGAGCAGCGAAAGAAGAATATAAGGCGAAAAAAACGAGACTTCGAAAAATCTCTGCTCATAAATATCGAATCTCATATAAATAAAGGCGAAGTGCGGAACTTTTACAAAAAAGCCAAGCAACTGGCAGCTGGCTATAAACCCGCTACACACGCGTTAAGAGATAATATGGGAAATTTGGTTACCGAAACGCAAGGGATATTGGAGACATGGAAGCAGCACTTTCAGCAGAGCAACAACAACAACAAGAGCTAGCAACACCAGCACCAGTTATTACCAGCAACCACCCACCACCCACTGTAGAAGTTGTGGACCAAGCCATCAGCAAATTGAAAAACAACAAAGCTGCTCGATCTAACGGACTCCCAGCTGAACTATTTAAAGCTGGAGGCGATGTTTTAGTTAGCTGCATGCACCAAATCATTGACAACATCTGGAAGGAAGAAAGCATCCCTAATGACTGAAGCACCAGCTCTATATGCCCCATTTTCAAAAAGAGCGACGCCATGTCCTGTAAAAACTATAGAGGAATATCCCTCTTAAATATCGCATATAAGATTTTGTCCAACATTTTGTGCGAATGTGTGAAGCCCTATTGTGACGCTGTTATTGGCACTTATCAATGCGGCTTTCGCCCTGGAAAACCAACAAGCGACCAGATGTTCGCACTTAGACAAATCCTGGAGAAGACCCATGAGTTTCAAATCGATACACACTACCTATTTATCGATTTCAAGTCTCCGTACGACTGCATATACCGCAGCGAGCCATATGCTGCTATGTCGGAATTCGGTGTACCAGCCAAGCTCATCCAATTGTCAAAAATGACACTGGAAAACACAAGATGTGCTGTGGTGATTGGAAATAACACTTCTGACTACTTCTAGACGTGTACCGGATTTCGACATGGAGATGCACTATCATGCGACTTCTTTAACCTAGTACTCGAACGTATAGTGCGACGAGCGGAATTAAACACGGCCGGTACTATATTTTTCAACTACTAGGGTATGCCGACGACATTGACTCATCACCAGATCACAACGGGCGGTCGTCGTCGGAAGCGAAACGAATGGGTCTCAAAGTAAATGAGGATAAGACAAAATATATGTTGTCGACAAATAAAAAGACCTCTCAACATCATATTGGTCAAAACATCACTATCGGCACATATAATTTCGAGGTAGTTCTGGAGTTTACCTACCTTGGAACCAGTGTTAATCCCACAAACGACATCAATGTGGAGGTGTGGCGAAGAATAACCCTTGCAAACCGTTGCTACTTCGGTTTGTCAAAAAATCTCGGGTCAAAGCTCCTCTCTCGAAACACCAAAGTACAAATCTACAAAACGCTCATACTCCCGGTTTTGCTTTACGAATCAGAATCATGGACACTGCCTAAGGCAAGTGAGCATGCATTTGGTGTCTTCGACAATAAAATTCTTGAAAACGACGATGGAGTCTGGAGGTGAAGATATAACGCCGAACTCTATGAGCTGTACAATGAATATGGAAATATGGACGTAGTCACGAAAATTAGAGTCAAGAGACTACAGTGGCTCGGACACCGAGAGTGGATAGACGAAAATGTTCCAGCCAAGAGAATCTGCGAATCGAAACCCGAAGGTACAAGACGTCGTCAGACCAGACTTTCGTTGGAGAGACGAAATATCGGCGGATTTAAAGCACTTTCGAATCTTCAACTGGAGAGAATCCGCCCGAGAACGGCAAAAATGGAGGATGTTGATGAGTCAGGCCCAGGACCTACATGGTCTGTTGGCCACCTAAGTAAGCAAGTAACGTAATCACGACCAAAATGTAATTGAAGAATGCACTCCATTAGTGGTAGAAATGAATGCCATGCAAGTTTAAGTATAAATGCAAGTAAAAAAAAAAACCCAAAATTATGTTTCATTAACGAAAAAAGGCGTCAAGAGCTTTTTTTGAGAACACACCTTTAGAGTTTTATACGATGCAGTGTATGATGAAACCATTTCCAAAAAAATCTCATCTGATTAATCTTAATAATAATGTACAATTTCAATTTTATCAAGACCATATACCTAATTTTTCTACTTAACTTATTATTTTATTTATTTCTAGTAAGTTTCTTAAGCGTACACCATAATATTATTATCCTTATTTATTTATATTTTATTCAAGGCAATTAATAATCTACAATCGAAAGAGGATTAAACAAAACAAATTGACCTAAAAAAAATTCTCAAAAACTTTCGAATTGTCCATTTCAAATTTTTTCTATTTTTGGTAATCGAATTCGGTTTTCCGGAAAATTCTGAAATAAATATTACATATTTATTTTCCTAATTTGAATTATTTTTCAAATAATCCTTATCTGGAAGAAAAATGTATTTAAAAAAAAAAATTAAGTTCATCAACTGACAAAATTCTCAAATTAATCAACATTTATACATTAATTCAAGCATACACACACAAACAAATACGTGTATATAAAATACTCTCTTATCTTCAGTATTAATCCTTTTTTAATTCCTATTTCTTTAATTAACCCAATGATGCTGTTCTTTACTCGAAAAATTTATTTGAATCGATTAAATAAAACTTAATTATGCTATTAGTTATATATTAAGTAAAATACATATTATAAGTATGTATGAATGTGTTGAAATGTACAGTCGGTGCCATATATTAAATTACATATGAATTACATGTAAAAATAGCTTTGAAGAAATATTATTGAATTGAATTCAAATTTATTTTATCGTTATTTAATATTTTTTACATAGTTACCATATCTATTACTTGCATATGGTTTAATTACAGTAACATCAAGCATGCATGATTATTTAGTATAAAGTAAAAAACATACAAATTCAACAACAGATTGTCATAATTGTAAATTCTTTATTCAATCAATCATTGCAGGGTATCAAAAGTTTGATGTCCTGAATGTTATATATATATTGCAATTCTGCTAACATACACTCTTTCCATGTGCCTCTTATAGTTTGTTCAGCTGCACCAAACTGAAATTGTGTACTATTTACTATTCTATTTTCAAAAAAATTTTTATCATATTCTGATTTTGTTTTCTTCTTATTGAATAAAATAATGAAAAATATTAGAATATCATTGCATTATAATGATTTCATTTTCACTGTAGCGATATGATAGTAGACTGAGGCATCAAAATAAATACAAAGCCACTATAAAATATTTATCAAACGGTATCCATAAAAAAAAAATCAAATTGTTAACTGGCAGAATTGTATTTTATTTGTAAATCTAAATTTGACGTGTGTGAAGAACCATATACTGTCCATATATTGTTTTTTCAATTCCATTTCAACCGGCATGTTTTGACAAACTAATTAATTTTGATTAATCTGATGGTAAAATGACTCCAAGTGACAATAGAGGCAACAATGGAAGCAACATCGAATATTTGATATTGTACACGACACAAAAACTGAATGAACCATCGTATGTATACAAAATGGATTGCAACGTTTTTACTGATTAATTAACAAATTTCAACACACCAATTTGAAAGATCAACTGAAACCTCCAACCGAAAAAATGGTTCATAGAGCATTAGTCTCACTACATTGCAAAAAAATATTGGTCTATAACAAGCAGGTAACATAAAATAAGAAAAAAATCTAAAATATAGCAGTTCATTTATTTGAACAATATTGATTCATTTCTGTTATCATATTTCTAACATAATTCGTAGCCTGCATTATTATGTATCCAATCTAACAAAAGCAAAATCTTGACAAAATGAATTTTTTAAGTTTGACAGAAATTTTTACTTGAAAAAATCAGAAAAAAATATTCCAAAACTATAAGAAATATACATTTATTTTGACTGCAAATTCGGATAAAGCATAGCCGAAAAGGGTATAGTACATTAAGTTAATTTCGGAAAAAATGGTCTGTTGGACACATAGAAATGCAGCCGACGAATTTTATTTTATTGTATCATTATTGAGAAAAAAACGGTACAAATATTTGAACCATTTGACAACCGATTTCAATTATTATTCTTTTAAATGATAGATATTTAAAAGAAGACGTAGCGAGAATAAATATTTTTCAAAATTATTTTAGTTTTCAATTAGAAATTTCAATTTGAAGTTTCATATAATGTATAAATAATTTTAATATACAAAAACCATAATTTTTCAAATTGCCGCAACTCACCCATCTCCAAAATTAAATTTAAATTTAAGTTTTTTTTGAATAAATTATTAAAAATAAATCAATAAAAAAATATCGTGTAAACGATAAACTGAAATGATAGAAAACAATTTATAATGAAATTGGGTACTTTTTTTTTTATCAAAGTTGTTCCAATTTTGCGAAGCGATCGAATGCTAGTAGTAACTCCTTAACTCTTAACATATTTTTAGGATTATCTTTTTTAAAAATGATTTTTAAGACAAGTAAAAATTGACGGTAGTAAATTTGATTTTATTAATTTAACCAATATTCCTGAACGTTATTAAATGTCGTTCAAAAACTAAATTGTTTTCTAGTAGTACATAATTATGACACCCACTGTATAATATAGTATAAAATTATATGGATTATTTTGTATATAAAATATAAAAAGGATTTGTACAAAAGATTGTAATGAAGAGATGTACATTTAAAAATAGAAGTTACTATAAACATACAAAAATTACAACGAACGTTAACCATCATTCGCTGATGTGAAATAAGAAAATGTATACAACTTTCGGTTAGTTTGTTTACTACAATTTAAATACAATATATATAGATTTCATTGTGTGTTTATTGTTATTAACATTTTATTTTATTTTATATTAATAGCCAAAACATAAGTTGAGGGAAACCTTCATACTTTTATTAGAATGTTTTTCTACCACATTAAAAAGGAAAACCCGATTCACTAATGATACAAAGTCATCAATAAGCAATTAAAATGTTATCGATCTTAAAAAGAACAGTGGATTAATATCACAAATTAGATACACTTTTCTTCGTTTAAGCAAAATTCAATATGAATTCAGTTACTTATATGTACATAATTTAATACAAATATTTTGTATCTACTTTTTTTAGATACGAAATGTCTTAAATACTAAACAGCTTACCCGCAATTGTTTTTATTTATAAGAGAAAATGTAAATCCAGTGTCCCAAATAGTAATCAACATGTACTTTCAAACTCTCACAACAAAAACTAAATAAAATAAATAAGCTTTTCATTAAACAAACTAGAAAAGTGATTGTGAAAAACTTTAACGAAATTAAACGCCATGGGAATTAAAAAATAAAAAAAAAATTGTTGCATCTGCAGTAATAATTTTTAATTTATTAAAACAAGTCAGTTAAAATGAAAATAAAATAAACAAAAAAAAAATTTCTTTTTTTTCTTTAATTCCACACTGAACAGATTTTTTTGCAAATTATTCTTAGTCTCCATTGTTCCATTGTTCAATTGTTGTTGTATAAATTTTTGTTTTCTAAGCATTTAAGTAAATGACTTATTTTTGCAATATTATTAATTGAAATGCTATGACTGTTACTGGAGTACAATCAACACATTTTTACAAACTTTATCTTGGACACCGAATTAACTTTTAAAACGTGGCTTGAGATTATGTATTAATGATTAATCCGAATTGAATAAGTTTGTACGTGCGCGTTATTATTTTACTATTGCCAACTAAGACGAGCAGTGAATAATATTTGCAATAATAGAAGAAAGTGAAATACAAAAAAAATTCCTAAAAATATTTAAATTTACTAATTCTAAAGGATTTGGATTTTTATAATAATTGGGAGTCGAGATCTGTATACATTTTATATGGAATTCCATAGATATTGCCATTTTTTTTTTATTTTGATATTTTATTTTTAAAGCTATTTTTACTTTTAATTTTGAATATTATTATTTTATTTTTATTTTATTTATATAAAATATATATATATATATATATATTTATATGATAATTAAATAGAATATTTAGAAAAAAAATTAATATTACAAACAAGTCAAAATTAATTACTCCCAAAGACTTCAAAACAACTATTACATTTTGCTAATGTTGTACTATGTTCATCACATATTGGTTTGTTGCATTCAACACAGTCTTTTCTTTGCTTGTGGTTCAGTTTTTTACGTGAGTAGCAACTGCCAACCACTTCAAGTCTACCAGTATACTCTCTCTTTTGTTGGTTGCTTGTTATTAAAGGTTGCATTTTTCTTCCAGGAACATCTTGCATTGCTGAAAGTATAAATGGTTTGCCAACGACTATGGGATTTAATGCACGAGCTTGGATATTTAATTTGAACAGCTCAAATGCCAAATCTTTCAGGAACCTTCTGCGGCGGTCAGTGGTGGAAAATCTTGCATGATGATCCATATAAATAATATATGCTGCCAGTCCAGCAACATCAACAATATTGTAAAACAATGCCGGTGCCCAACGATTGGTTCTTCGCTTTACAGAATATTCACCCAATAATTTGTTCATATTGTCAACACCTCCTTCCGTTTGGTTGTAATATGTGATGATCTTGGGTTTAGACTTAGTTTCTACTTCTAATTCTGGCTTGTTGTGCATTGTAGATATCATAGCAACTCATTTTTGTTTGGTACATAAGAGCACAATGTTGCACTGCATCCTTTCTAAATACCCAATTTGTTGAAAAACCTGTTGCTTTTATGTGGTCGCTTATTTTTACGAATGGTTCCAACCAATGTCATATTTCATAAACGAAGCACATGGGACTATTGTAATGGTGTAAAGAAATTGTCCATTGTAACATTTCTTCCAGAACCTTTATGGTTTTCCACGAGATCCAATACTGTTTTTTCACTAACATTCGTTTGACGCTCTCCGTCCGCTAATTTTCCTGTATAAATTAGTCCTGTTAACCGAGAAGAAGTATCAGCATCGCAAACCAGAACATCTTTATACCATATTTTTCAGATTTTCCTGGCATATGGTGTGTTAAACGTGTTCGTCCTCTATATCCCTATAATTGTTCATCAACCGTTGTACAATCATATGGCTTATGCTCTTTTACATTTATCATTATCCAAAACGTCTGTAATTGCTACAGCTTTATCAGTCTTCAAACGTACATGTTGAGCAAAAACATTATCAACCCTTATGAAACGTTGTATTAATTTAAATCGTTTTGAGACATTCCAGCGCGAACCAATGGTAAATATTCGGGTTTCCATAGTTCAGAGGTATGTTTACTGTTTGACTTATGAACACCACAAGAAATCAGAATCCCAAGAAATGCATTAAGTTCATCGTCAGTAAAAGGTGTAAATGTTTTCAATTTTGGACGGAGGTTAGGATCAGGATGTTCTTCAGTTAATTTGCTGTTGCACAATTGAGTGACTGCTTTACCTTTTCTATTCTTTTCGCGTAGAATAATATCACATATTTCGTCTGTGATTATACTCTTGAACATCTGCTTCATTGTAAATAATGCGCTACAACCTGTTGGACCACCCCGTTGACGTAAAATATTACGACAACATTTTTTTTTTTTGCCAGATTTTTACTGACTAAACCACACCCCTCCCATTAATACTAGTCCGACGGACTAAACATTAATTTATTGCTATTTTGATTTTCTTAAAGAAAAAGTTTACGAAATTCTATTGTATTAAATCTAGTGGCTTAGTTCTTTTAAGCCTTCTGACATCATTTTGATTACCTAGCAGTTGAGTGGCCTCAACGTTAACATGACCCTCCAGACGAGCTATATGCTTTGTTGCATATCTTTTCATTTCATTTTCTATGCAAGGAATTTTTAGATCTCTGTGCAAATCACTGTTGCGAACATACCAGGGGGCATTTACCATGTTGCGCAAGTCTTTATTTTGGAATTTTTGTATACAAAGTACATGTGTTTGTTTGGCACATCCCCATATTTGTATGCCGTACAACCATATCGGTTTGATTATATGATTATATAACAAAATCTTGTTACGTATAGGTAATTTAGAATTACGACCTAAGAGCCAGTACATTTCTCTATATTTATTTTCAAGCTCAAATTTTTTTTTTTGACGTGCTTTTTCCATCTAAGTTTGACATCTAATGTCATTCCTAGGTATTTAGCATTGTTTTCTTGGGGTATATTGACCCCATTCAGATTTACCAATGGTTGTTAAATTTACATGTACTGATTTTAACTCATTGAATTTAATTTTCCATTTCTTTGTCCAGAGGTATAGCTTGTCGATTGCTCTTTGCAATTTAATTGTAGTCTCGTCAATATTTGATCCTACTGCCATCAACGCAGTATCGTCAGCGAATGTAGCTACAGTTATATTTTCCATTCCTGGTAAATCATTGTTGTAGAGCAAATACAGTATTGGACCCAGAATACTACCTTGAGGCACACCCGTTTTAATATCTCTAATAGTAGAATACTCTTCGTCTTGTTTTATTCTGAATAGTCTGTTTTCTAGATATGATGAGAGTATATCTACGTATTGTTTAGGTAACATATTGTTTAGTTTATTTATTAAGCCTCGATGCCATACTTTATCAAAAGCTTGGGTTACATCTAGAAATATGGTAGAGCATACTTTCTTTTCCTCTAAAGCTTTTTCTATTATGTCTGTTATTCTATGTATTTGATCGATTGCCGAGTGCTTAGATCTAAAGCCAAATTGATAATTTGGAATCAGATTACTATTTTTTATGATCAGACTCATTCGAATCAATAGTAGTTTTTCCAATAATTTTGAAATTTATGGTAGTAATGATATTGGTCTGTAGGATTTGACCTCATTTATGGACTTACCTGGCTTTGGTATCATGATTATCTCTGCTATTTTCCACATATTCGGCACATACCTTATTCTTATAGCAGCGTTTATAATGCGTGTTAGCATTGTTATAGCTTTTTTCGGAAGTTCTTTTAGGACTTCCGATGTAATTAGATCAAAACCTGGAGCTTTTTTATCTCTGAGTTTTTTAATTTGTTCAACTATTTCTCTCTGTGAAAATGGTGATATGACATTTTCTTGCTAATTATTATTTTCTTCAGTGAGATCATCCGAATCTGTCTCGTCTGGACAAAAAATTTCTTCAAGATGATCTGCGAATGTTTCAGCTTTATTTTTATTATCTCTCGCCCATTCACCGCTTTTCATTCTGATTGGCGGGATTTGAGAGATCGAGGTTTTTGTACTCTTTGTTGCTTTCCACAACGAGTAGTTATTTTCTCTTTTAGCTGATAAATTTTTTATATATTTTTCAAAATTTTTATAAATTTTCATTTTAAAGATCTTTAATTTTTCTTTTAAAATTCTGAGTTAACCTATTTAGCAGAGTTTTGTCTGCCGGATCACGCGATTGTTGCCATCTGCGCACAGCTCTTCTTTTTATTTTTATCATATTGAATATTTCTCTAGGGTAGTTGAATCCTACCGATTTACATTCACAATTTTTTGTATTATTCCATCCAGCATTTTGAATAATTTTAATAAAATTTTCTACTTCAGAATCTATATCACATTTGGATCTTAGTTTTGTTTTTATGTTTATTTTGTTTTCTATTTCTTGTTTAAAGCTAGCCCAGTCAGTTGTCTTGTTCGTTAGCAGAGGTTTCGACTGTTTCTTAATAACCTTTTCATATAGATTTAGTATGACTGCAGAGTGATCTGAGTCCAAATCATGGATCTTCTAGCTTAATATAATTGGGTGAAATTTTTTTTGTTATATAAAAATCAAGCAGATCAGGAGTTTTATTTCTATCAGTTGGCCAATAGGTTGGCCTACCGGTAGATTGGTAAATACAGCCTTTTTCTTTTATAGCTTTTCTTAGCTCTCTTCCTCTCGTAGAGGTTACTCTAGACCCCCAATCTATGTGCTTGGCGTTGTAGTCACCTCCCAGGATAAATCTTTCGCCAAGTAGTTTAAGAATTTCTTCAAACATGTTATTCTTTATATTGTATTTGGGTGGACAATATAATGCACCGACACAAAGGCTTTGTTTAACAGACATAATTCGTAGCAGGATTAGTTGGAATTCATCTATTTCTAGACTAAGTTCCTCGTGCTGCTTAATATCTTTCTTTATTAATATTGAGCTACCACCTCTGAGTGTATTACTTTGATGGTTTGTGCTATAGCATGTATATTCATTTATTTTAAGCGATGACTTATCTGTCATGTGTTTCTGTCAGAAGACATACATCAATATTTTGTATTCTCAATAGAATTTCCAAATTATTTTTCTTCTTCAGAATGACATTGACATTCCACGTGACTATACGAAGTGTGTTCTTAATCATGCCTTGGGGATTTATTTTTTGGTGTATACATATATGTTTCATTATGTTTGTTTTCTAATGTGCATAGTCTTGTTGAGATTTAATTCATTGTTTTTATCGTATTTTGCATCATCTGCATAATGGTATTTTCAGTCAACTTTTGTGTAGAAACTTTATTTTGTTCTTTCGTGTTTCTTTATTGACTTAGGTTATTTTGTGTTACCTGTGAATATGATAAGCCTTCTACGACTTTTTTCGACGTAAAATTTTTAGGTATCTCTGGAGTTTCAATGCAATTCTGTCTCTGTGCACTAGGTTGCCTAGGTTTGGTCTTTTGTTTTTCTTGTCTATGTTGCATTTGTTTTGGGGCATTTTTTTGTAGCTTCTTTCTTTTTTGACTCTCTTTTTCAACTCTCTAGCCACCTGGCAACCACGATAACTCGCTGAGTGTGCCTCAATGCAATTAACACATTTAGGCTTAATATTTTTTCTTTCTTTACAAGAAATTTTTAAGTGGGGACCAGCACATTTAACACACTGAGCTAGACGCTGGCAAAACTTTTGTGTGTGGCCAAATCTTTGCCATCTCTTACATTGAGGAATGGTAGTCGCTTTACGAATAGCCTCCATTTTAACCCTCATGTGCTGGATAAATTCAATTCTGAATATTTTGTTTATATCTTCAGAGTTTTCGAATGTTAGCATAAAGAGAGGAAGACGTACCGTAGATTCTTTGTTATTTTCCTTTTTCTTTATTATTTTATTTGTGACTTCTAGAATTTTGAAGCCTCTATCTTTCAATTCATTTTTTATATCTTCAGGTTGGCATGACGGATGTAAATACCTAACCATTACATTAATAGGCCTGGTGCTCTTATTTTCATAAGTGTGCCATTCAATATTTGCTTCATTTATTGCCTTAGTCAACTCTCTATATTCTTTTTCTTCTTCAACATTAATTTTTAGTAGCTAATTGTTAAGCATATTAACGTTATATTTAAAATTGGTTTCTTTTAATTTTTTGCTTATTTGAGGGTATTCCACTACATTACTAAGTATAACTGGAGGAGGTTTTACTTTTCTTTTACTTTTGCCAACTTCATTTATTTGCACATTTTTCTCTACTTTGTCCGCAACATTTTCTGGGCTTAAAGTAGGTGATTTTTCTGCTTTTTTTTTACAGATTCTTTTTGTTTTTAAGATCCAGTCGGTTTCTCGAGCTAGTTCTTCATCATCTGTATGAAATTCTTCAGCAGTTTTTAGTACTACTCTTTTAGTAGACATGTTTTGTGAATTTTTTAGTTTCACATTTTCTTCTTTAATTATGCAGAGTTCATTTTTCAATTCCCTGCATAAGATTTCTAATTCTGTAACTCTGGCATTAAGTTGATTATTTTTTGCCTCAAGTGCCTTTTCGTTATTATTACCCTCGTCGGGTTTTCTATAGCTGTCTTTTTGGGACATGTTTTCGTAGATCTTTTGAGACACTGCTGGAGGTGTTCTCTTGACCCCAGATTTTCTTCTGAATGGGTCAATTAAAGCAGCTTACGACCACATGATTGAGTTCCGCTAAATGAAGTGGCATTCCAATGCGTACCATCCTTACTAAGCAATTCAGTCTGTCTCTTCTACCTCAATACTGTTGTCAGAATCGTAATCATCTTCTTCAATTTCCAAATCAGCGTTTCCAGCTCAACGTCTGATGTTTCATCAGCATCTGTAGTACTCTTTAAATATATCCTTGTTCATCATCAGAAGAAACAAAATCTTCTTCATCACTATTTTCATAGAACATTGCTCGAGTTTCTTCAGAGTTATATCTTTGCACACGTACTCTTCCATCTGATTGTTCCATTTTTGTTAATATTTAATTTTTTTCTATAACTTATACTTTTTTGTAAAAGTCCTCAATTTATTTAATTATTTGTTAACTTTGTAACAATATTTCTACTGAGGGTATGAAAGAAAAAATACAAAACGTACAGATTTATTCAAAGATGAAAATGAAAACAGTTTGGTACTTAAAATACATTTCATTACCAAGGCATGAAAATAACAGTAGTTCGGTACCCAGATGAAGGTGTTTGTATTGTCACTCACATAAGGGTTAATTTTTATAAATCATTTTTACGTTCCAAAATAGAATATAATTCATGCAATTGAGGTAGTCCACCCCTATATTGAAATTTTGAGATGGCATAAAATAGGTTTTGAAAATTCTTTTACAGTTCAAACTTTACAAATGGGGAATCATATTTCATATCTGATGTATTTCCACATTTAGTATAAAATTTCAAAAAATTTAAGGAAAACGTTAATACCGTTATTCTACAAAATCTCACAAATATATATGATATCTTTCTTCTTATCATATCTTAATATGCTCTCACAACGAAGCGGCAACGCTTTGGCTGTTTGTATAAAAAACATAATTATTCTAGAGAAGAGCCAATTTTTGCAGATTCATTTAGATTTTATTCAAATTGCATAATAATAAAAAAATATATATTTTTCTTTTATTATAAAAATAAATAGAATTCGAATAATTTGAAAGGCTATACTTAAATGGTTTTATAAAACTATTAATAAGATTCTTCTCATATTGATAATTTCTTGTAAAAATCAGTTTCCTTATAGGTGCCAATTATTAAGTATTTTACGCTACATTGGAAAAAATTAAATCTAAAAAAAAATCCTAAATTTATTTAAAAAAAAAAATAAATTTTTGCCTTGGAAAATCTTATCTTTATTTATTTTTTTTTATATCCTAAAATCAACTTAAAAATCAAGTAAAACATACAAAATTATTATTATGTATCTATTTAAATTTACTTTTATACAAAATAAATTTTTAATATTATATTTTTTTAAAACCACTTGTTATGTGGTGTCAATGATACTCTATATATTCCCAGTATATCAACATGTTCTTTATTTATTTTTATTTTTATTCTTTTTAATTTTTCAATCAATCTGTATAGATGATACAGTTACGATTTACCTAAACATTTAGTACATACTAAGTACCATACTTGAAGATACCTTTATAAGTCTATAAAAAATTTAAGACAGCCTCAAGATTACTCTATCTGAAAATAAAGGAAAATAAAAAAAAAAAAAAATTTAATGCCCTAACAAGAATATTTTTTTTTTGTTTTTCTTCGATCGTTTTTTAGACACTTTTACTTTTTTTTTTGGTACAAGTTGTCTTGGTACACATTTCAGTAAAAACCAAATCAAAAAAAAAAAACAAACAAAAAAACAAACAAAACAGAAAAATAAGAAACAAGAATTGAAAAAGGATATAAACTTCAGGGTTTAGTTACGAAGGAAGATAACCACGACAACGAATATAACTTTATACAAATGGAATTTATGGTGATTTCATGGAATCCTTAATGAATAACAAGTCCTTTTTGCTTTTACCACTTGGCAGAAAATTTTTGTGAATTATTTATTAAATAGGATTTTGTATCCTGTATACAATTTAATTTTTTGTTTTGTTTTTTATTTTTGTTTTTATTTTTGTATACTAGGTAAAGTATAGGATTTTTGATTTTTACGCTAAAACGTATGTAGATAGTTATGTATTATAATATGATGTATATAAAATGATACAAATATGTATCCTTTAAAGAAAGAAAAACAGTATATATGTAGGTATATATTATATGTAAAAGAAAGAAAGTTAACAATTTTTTTTTATTTTCTGTATCGATATATGTAAATACATAGTGTATATATATACATTTGAAGGCTAAAGCTTATTATTGTACATGTCGTCTTTGGTGCTGATTTTTTTATTGAACAATAAGGTGATTTGTTGAAACGATAACACGAAACGACCCTATACGAGTCATTTATATTTATATATACAATTTAATATAAATATGTATTATATACTATATATATATACCTATTATATATATATATTTAATGTATGTATGTAAAAGAAAATGACTAGCGAAAAGAAATCCTTTATGCTATTAAATGGCCAATAAAATTGATTGCTGAAAAGGATTCATTTCAATTAGAAAATATTATGCTACTTGGATATTTTAGGTAGTTTTCTTTTTTGCCTTTGTTTTACATTTATCCTTTTGGGATGTAGTTTTGTAAATTAATATTAAAGAGAGAAAAATTTTTAATAAGAGACTATAAACATTTGTTTTTTGTTTCTTTATTCCTTAAAATAAATACTTTATGTAGGTTTTGTATTATATGTATATTGAAATGTAACTGAAAATATTTGAAATGATTTTCCTTTTCGATTTTAGTAATGGTATATATGTATATATATCCTAAGTCTGATAATATTAAGAATCAGTAATGAATGCTGACATAAGCCTATTCTAATTAAATTAATGTAACTATATAAATATACTTATCAGAAAACGTTTAATTGCGGGGGATAGATGAAATGCATTATGACTGAATTTTTTGTATGATTGAATATAATTAATTAAATACAATTTTTTTTATTACAAAATATTTTTAAATGAATAAATAAAAAGGATAATTGCTTTGAAAATTATCGACGAAGTTCTTTGAATATTAATTCAAAATTAATTTATTGAATGAAGAATGATGGACGGGATGAAATTTTTGAAATTAGACTTAATGTTAATAGATTAGAATTTAATTCTTTAAATAAATTAAAATTGTTTATGTTAGTTTTGTCATTAGTTAAGATTACTATGTATATGTGTAGATATACATTTTAGAATGCAACATTTTATTTGAATTTGTTTTAAAATTTTTCAATTAAAAAAGAATACAATTAAAAAAAAATATTTTTGTTTTCTAAACATCATAAAAATATATTATAATTTATAATTATAAATACATATATGTACATATATATTATGTAAACCAACAATTATAAATTTATTATATTACATATGATATAAGTATAATGATACAATGATACAAATACAAATAACACAAAATATAAAAAAAAACAAATTCAATTCAAGTATAATAATAAGTATAACTAGCTATTCCCGGCGTAACATTCGCCGGTCTAGCATTAGCATTATAAATAAAACAATTTATTTTATTTGTTTATTTTCTTAAAAAATATCAATGTTTTAAATATTTTTTTATTACTTAATAAATAAGTTAAATTGAAAAACTTAAAACTATAATTCACTTTATTTAATATCTTAAAAATAGTTTAACATTTTAATACTTATTCAAACATTTCATAATACTTTATACTACACTAACACTATCAAAATATCGTACTCTAGCAAAGCAACATACAACTATGAAATAGAGAATTGTGTTTTTAGTGAAATATTTGAATAAGTATTAAAATGTTAAACTATTTTTAAGATATTAAATAAAGTGAATTTTAGGTAGGTAGGTATTATAATACGTACGGTATCATAAATAATTATAACAATAATTATATAAATAATAATAATAAAATGAATAAAAAAATTAATAAAATTATAATTTACAATATATATAATATACTTAATATGTATAATATAATAAATAATAATTTTATTTGTTTTTCATAGAATCAAATTGAAAATTTTGACCGCTAATAGTTTTGAAGAAAACTTTTATATAAGGCAGCGTTTATATGTTTTTGAATTGTGTTCATAACGTATAAATGATGTTCATTAAAGTTTGACATCCGACTTTGTTATAGAATATCATAAATTTTTTTTTCAATAATAGTGCTCGACACGCATTTTCGTATTTCGCAAGTTCAAAAAGTGAATTTTGCTAGAAAAGGTATTTATAAACTTCTAATTGTGTTATGCCAATATATTGAAAGATATACATTAAAAAATATAATAAATGTGTATTAAATATTATTATTATTTATCAATACAAATACTTAGAACAATTGATTTACTATTTAAATATTTATATTTTATAAATGTTCTGAAATTACACTGAATATTTGTATTTGTTTATAAGTATTTATTATTAGTACTCGTCACGCATATTCGTATCTTCGTATTTTGCAAGTTTAGAAAGTGGATTTTGCATGAAGAAATAGTATACTTTGCAACTAATTTTGTTTATCTTTGACATATGTAATAAAAACTTTTGAAATAATTGCAATAAAATTTGTAAATGTAATAAAAATAAGTAAAACAAATCCTTCATGAAACAAAATTTGATGTCTAAGCGTTCCCTAACAAATACTATTAATAGAGACGTACATTTCAACAACATGTGGCGAACAGAGATGGCGCTGGCAGTATAGATATGAAATTAAATGCATTTAAATTAAATACATACCACACCCACATTAAAAACACATTAAAATAGCCATATATATGTTTTTTGTGTTTTTTTTTTATTATCATATACCCTAAAATTATCATAATAGCCCTAACTATTTCAAAACTCAAAATAAAAAACAAAAACATTTATTTATAGAATTTATATTTTTATTTCACTTCTTTTGAATTTTGGTTTTGACGTTTTGGTATGATTTAGGTATGACCATTATAGTAAAGTTTATGATTGGTTATGAATTTGTTAAATCATATCGAATCATATAAACCATTTAACGAAGTATCATATGACATCATATGACGCCTTATGACTATTATAGTTACGGGTAAAGCCAATAATTATGCTTTTTCTCTTATTCTTCAGTTTGTATTGTTATCCCGCTAGGATCTCTGATGTAGGTAAGGGTAGTCTGTGATTTTTCTTTTTAAAGTTTTTTAATTTTTATGTTTACTATATAAATTTGCGGTGTATTGAATTGGAACTTGATAATAATGTCATAACATATTTTGTTTTTATTGTTCTTAGCAGATCGTAAATTTCGGTTTATGATTCTCCATGTACAATATAATATTTACTCAATGCTACTGCGCATTTGAATTTATACTTTTGAATTATTTGTTAATAAAATAAATAAATTTCAATTTGTGGAATTTGTGAACATGGTCTGGTTGAGGTAAAAAATATATTTTCTAAATTTACTATTTGTTTTACCGGTAAGTTTTTTTGCTGTAATATCATAATATCGTAATATTTTAACAAAGCTATTATAATAAAATTCTGATAATTCGGTTTTTGTCTTTGCTACTTTGTTTTTTTTTTTTTAAATTAATTCATACAATCAGATAGTCAATGCTATTACTCAATAGGTGAATTATTTTTAGGTTAATTTTAATTTGTTTTTGGTTTTATTTGGTTTTATCGGTTTGTGGTTTATGTCTTTAAATAAAATTTTTCACACTATCGTAATTCTTAATAGTTCTAATAAAGTTGTCTAATCTAGTTGAAAAAAGCTTCGTGTTGTAAAAGCTTTGTGAAAAGTTTAACATACGTTTAAGCGTATTAATATATAAGATAATGATAATATTATAGTATAATATTATCATTAATATACAATATAAATATATTAATGATAATATTATAGTAATATGAATATGCAAATTCCAAATACATATGTAATTATAAAAAATATGATAAATGAAAAATATTCAATTTTATAAATTGAGAGACTCATTAATCCATTCAATATCATCCAGAAATTTATTAGAAAGGACCTTGAAATTAGTCCTAAAAATGTTGTATTCTAAAATGCCTATATATGTATTCTTAATCGATGATGTTACAAAATAAGGCAAGTAAATATTACACAATTAAAAATAAGGTGACTTATCACAAGTTCCAGGGCCAAAAGTCCCCAAGGGTCTAAGGGACTTTTGACCTATGGAAATGAGCCATAATTCCTTAAAGGAGTTATGACTCTGGGACTTCTTACTCAAAGTAATGGGTCATAATTTCCAGAATATTTATATATATATATTTGTGAGATTGTGAATTAGGAGCGGTTTTGGAATTGAATATTCAAAATCAGGGTTTTCCCTTTCTCCAGAATATTTAGCTTATGTGAGATTGTGAATTAAGAAGTATTTTAGAATTAGATTCAAATTCAGGGTTTTACGCCTTTTACAGTATTTAATTCTCCTAACTCACAGTCTCACATTTGCATATTACATATGTATATATATATATAATGAATGTATTTTTGAAAAACTGTACAACTCTGATTTTATTATCAACTCTAAAGTTTATTTGTTTTTGAAATCTTAAAAATTCGGCCGATACAAGATTTTTTTTCAAGATTTTGAATCATTAGGAATTTTTATTTTTCAGTTAAGTGTCATAGACCCATATGTATATACTTATATCTTAGTCATACTATACTATAGACGGTTACCACTAATTTATCGGTAACTCAGTTGTATTCCTGGTTACCTAGTTCTCTTCGCATTTAAATTGCTGTCAAAACTTACCCTCATAAAATGCTGGGTAACGAGATAACCTAGTTAAGTTTCAGGGTTATGTCTTCGAATTTTTCATATAATTAACTTTTTCAGCGACTAAAAGTACAAAGTTTTCACAACCATGTAGATAACAGATGAGCTCAACATATAAAATATCGAAAATATCAACATTTGTTTAACAAAATTAAAGAGAAAGAAAATGAAAAAGTTCAAGCTATAAAAAGGACTTGATATCAAAGAAACAAATATTACAAGTGGATCTCTTCATAAAAGTTCTTAAAATGAATCTATTGTTAAAATAAATGATTCCGAGAAATCTGACGAAGAAAGTGCTAGTAACAAATCAAATGATGTAATAAAATAAAAATCATCAACAACGTTAATTTCTCAAGAAAAAATTTAACATCAATAGAACACGGAAGTAAGGATGTCTCTTTTGATAACGATAATATTCAAAATATTGATCCACATTCTAAGGAAACAACATTATCAAATTCTGAATTAGAAAAATCTGTTGTAGATTGTGAAATTTGTAAAGTTGAATCTGAAAAATCATTAGATAATTCTAACAAACATAAAAAACAAAATGAAGGCAATCACAATGATAATTTAATTTCTCTTGGCGATGCAGAATTGGACTATAATATTAATTATCATATAGAGGAAAGAACAAACTGTAATATTAATATACCGGATACACTACCACTTTCACCAGAAGTTAATCAATTAGAACCAAGACAAAGGAAGGGATTATAAGGAAAATGAGAATGAAAATATTCATGATAAAAGTGGTTTTATTGATTTGCACGATTCAAGCCGAGAAGTTTGCAATGAAGAGAATAATTCGTAGAATGAGAGATAGCTGAAAAGTTCTAAGGTTAGTAAAATTTTAGCAGCATCAAAATTGGGCAATAAAGTTCATGACAAAGTAAAAAAAATCAAATAAAGCTGAAAAGGAACAACAACAACATCAATGAATACAGCAGGAATAACTTGAAATTGCTGAAAACTCGAAATTAAAGCATTTCATAATAGTGTTCTACTAAATTTTTAAGACGATTCAGTAAACAATATGAAAAAATTAAACAAATTATCAAAAGTCCTAAAAAATAATTATGAACATTTAAAAGCATGTTAATGTTATTATGTACATATTTATTTCTATTTAAACTTTATAATTTATAAATTTTATAAATTCTATTTATTATCATCAAATAATCAATGTTAAAATATATAAAATATTTTAAAAAAATAAAAAAAAAATAAATTTTATTTTTTAAAATATTGAAGCAAACTGTTTTCATAAATGTCTGTGGAATAATTGCATAAACAAAATGAAAAATATTATTCAAAACTTGCAACCATTCCAGCGTGCAATGCTCTCAGACAAATGACTTCTCACAACTTTATAATATTGTAGTCGTAATCGTAGTATCGTTATCATAAGAACTATGCGTTGAACACTTCAACATCTTATGCGCTCCCATAAACCATAAAGCTTAGACATGCAATTTTTCAAGACATAAGTAAGTTATAATACCTCATTAACTTCTTTTTATTTTGTAATTTCTATCTTATCTAACTTTAAGCCTTCCGGCTGTTCAATTATCTATTCTAGTATATACTCCTGGTATACCGCGGGTGGTCCAGAAAATGCTTATCATTAAGAAAAAAATTTATTATTTTATGATCTAGAATCTGAATTTACATCGAAAATACGTCTTCCTATTTAAAAATTTCGATTTCGGTAATTTCCCGTTTAAAAAAGAACCATTTCCGGTCCTTTCCGGAAGTTGAAAATATCGCCAAAATATAAAGCACCCTTGATTTAGTTATACTTAATAATTGTTTGTTTTTTAAATTTTAAAATAACAATTCTTTTCCCTCTCAAAAACTGATACGCTCTAGAACACACGGTATATTAGTTAAGTAACTAACAATAATGACCTAAAATTTTCCCAAGCCATTTGGATAACTCATTGTTTTGGACATAATTAAAAAAAAAAAAATTTTAAGGAACCTAAATCACAATTAGTCCTTACTTCTAAATTCTAAACATAAATACATTTAAATTTTTTCACGGCTGGTTAATTAGTTGGCTTAAAGTTAACAATTTTATTTAAATTCATTCATTTCAAGAAATTTTAATGAAATATAAAAACATAGGAGCATACATTTATTAATTTCCTAAACTTCAAATGCTCAACACTCCATAATTCCTTATTCAAAATGAATAAAATTACAAAATTTGTAAATACGGTATATAAAACCCCATATCTTCCAGAAAATGCCTATCAAAATTCATTTATCTATATTTTAGAATGAGTGTTATTTGTGAGTACCATTGTTAAATAAATTTATTCTATTTTTTTTTTTTTTTTTTTTTATAAAGCACACTTTACACTTAAAAAGGCGGAAGATCTTGAATTTACAAAAAAAAAAAAAAAACACAATGTATAATTGGTACAATTTGTGTGACGCTTGAAAATTTTTGTTTACTCAGAAATTAAATTTTCATTGAGGTACCATGAGTCTTTTTTTTATTCTATTTTTTGCCTTATGGCAAACAATTTTTTTTCTTTAAATTGTGTCTATTCAGGATTTGAAAAAATAAATAATTTCCAATGTCAAATACATACTATATAAATATATTCATTTATGTAATGAATTAAAGCTGAATATAATAAATAATCAGGACTTGCAGGATATTTTTGTAATAAAAAATAATAAAGATTTACTTATAACAGGAAAATTAAAAAAAAAAAAATTTTTCTTCTTCAATTTTTTTTACAGTGGTATTCATGATTTTTTTATTCTATTGCACGTCAATAATTTATTCATTTGAATGATCAGAGTTGAAATACTATAGGTAATTCAAAAATATTTAATTTATTGAATAACAGAATAAATATATTTAAAGAAGCCTGTTCAATTTTTTCCCTTCCGTGGCCTAATTGGATTGAATTGGTTGGAGCACAGAAATGTGTTTCAATCATGATGTGATAGTCTTCGGATTCGTTCACCGTGAGGGGTAATATAACAAAAAAAATATTAAGAATATAATAAAAAATTTACAATCGTACTTTATAACTAAAATAAGAAAATACAAATTATTAACAATTAATATTAAAAAAAAAAATTCATATATCAATAGTCTACAGTATGCAAATCAATCCCCTACTTAAGGCATTTTCGTTTTTTAGTTCAGAGCAGAGCACGAACTGTCAAAAAAAGATTCGTATTTTCTTTTTTGTTCAGAGTGTTCACAGCTTGAAATCCGTATTTTTTTCTTCGTTCAGAGCGCGCTCAGAGCGTACTCTATATGCTCGATTAAAATTGACAGAACACGTAGAGCGTTTGAATATTAAATGTCAAAAAGGTGGTGATTTTTATTTTAAAACAAAATCGATGACGCTGCTGTGCGGTAGTAAAAATAAAAATAAATATTTTTGAAAAGTAATCCATTTTAAAATAAATATCAACGAAACGATTTTTAGAATTTAAGAAATAATGGACGACGATATAAGCTGTGATGGTAAGTAATTAATATTTAATTAAAAATAAATATTTTTTTTATTATTAAATTTTTGTGTTTAAGTGTAGTAAGGACTCAATGCGCCTCTTAATAGATTTGATAAAGAACATTTTTTTTTAGAATATTAGTATTATTTCGTTACAAAAAATTTCGGAAACCTCGGTATTTCTTCTAAACTGCGATTTAAAAGTTTTATTGGAAAAGCTTGGCACAATATTTTCTGCATAATCATGATTTTTTATTATTTTCATGCACATCACCATTACTTTCAGAGGCTCTTCTGACGGAGATGTTGTATTGGCGTAGGACCTAATGATGATATCCCAAGGATAGCTGGAATTTCTGGAAATAGCTTTACAAAAATATATATCTTTAGTGGCGCATTTTATCCTTTAAGGACGAAGAGGACATGTGAAAGTATCCTTGTTGTTTTGATGTTTTTGTATAAAAAGCGTTATATCTGTTGATTCATTAGATATATATATATATTATAGTTATAGTTACATATTCTAGAAATGTAATGGTCTGGAGCATATTTTAACATTTATTTGATGATGAGTGGGGCTGCCGCTATGGAGATATTGTAGTTCAAACTATACTCTATGTCATACTTTATGTCTACATCGAATAGTTAAGAAGATGTAAGCATTTATATTAAAAAAAATTTTTTTTACCCTTTTTTCTATATAAGACTCGGAATTTGCCTTTTACGTAATAACAATCTTGTGAAGTAAATATTCCAACGGTTTTCTAGAAAATGAAGTCTACAATGACCAACCTCATTGAATCGAAAACAACCTTTATAATCAATTTGGAAGGGGAATTCCAAGCAAATATAATTTATACCGAGTTTAGTAAAACATTTGATATACTAATAGGAGCTATTCTTATTATTTTATTTCGATCTTTATTTTCATCACCATTCATAGCAAAATCTGGTGTTTCAAAATATAGGTTCATTGATTTTATGCATTCAGGCCATATTTTTTTCCAAAAATGATTCATTGTAGTTGAGCTCAATTCTTTCCATTCGCGAATGTTATTTATAGTGTCTTTGATGTTGTAGTTTTTCCAAAATTGTTTAATAAAAGATTCAACTTCTGTTTCGTCTATTTGTTTTCGAAACGTGCTGTGTAAATAATACGCCTTAAAAGTGGTTATTGAACCCTGATCCATTCGCTCAACAAAAACTTTTGTATTTTTGGGAAGATACTGAATGTCTATATCTTGAGATAATTCCGATAAATTAACCGGATGTCCTGGGGCATTATCCAAAATGAACAAAACTTTGTTGCCTAAGTTATTGTCCTACAAATAGTTTTTTACTTATGAACAAAAGAAATTTTTTAACGAAGAGAATCCTAATCACCCAAGCTTTCTTATTGGATCTCCAAATGACGGGTAATTGCTTCTAGTCCTCCGCAGCACCAAGAAGCAGCTTTTAATTTTTTGAGATGTATGTTTTTTCGGGCATTCGAGTGTGTCAGATTGTGAGTGTGTCAGATTGTGATTGTGCTTGTTCGTTTTTCATCACGAATAGTTTGAACTGTAAATTTTGCCAGGCCAACTGATCTACAAATTTGAACATTTTCTTTCCATCTTCAAAACGACGTAAAACTACTATACTTTATTCTCTAGCGTGACAGATTTTCGACTTTACTTTTTATTTTTATCAATCTCCGGAATCCCTGAACGTTTCGGTGGAATTTTGATTTTAAAATTGATTTTAAAACGTGTAAATGCGAAACAAATTTGGAAATTTATGATTTACATTAAATTTTATCACAAACAATTTAATTAATTAATAAACTACTGAACAATTAAATTACTAAATAATTACATAATTGCAAACTAATAACGTTGTTACTTTTAATAAATTAAGTTTTATAACAAAAAAATGTATATAGTTTTTTAAAATAAGAACCACAAATATTGCTAAGTACTATCAATTATCAACACAAGACAATAATAACACCTTTAATCACGCAGAAATATATTGCAGCAACAACACAATAAAATATGTACTCAGACCAAAAAGTTTTACATAAAATAAAAAAACAGATATCCAAACACAAAAAGAAAACAAACAGGAATAAACACTTGAACACTTTTTTTTGCGGTACAACAAAACATTTTAGAGGCTTAAACCGAAAATGTGCATAATTTAAAGAAGGCCGTTATAGCGTAGTATGACGAGGTTTGAATGTAAATTTTTAAAAAAAATTATTACTTTTTTAATTTTGTTATTTTTGAATTGTATTTTATTTATTATATGAAATGTACCCAAAACTAAGTTGTAAATTGTGTGAGCTAAATAGTATAAATAAGTAAATAAATAAAAAATTAATAAATAAAAAAATTTAATTCAGATACTTAGAATATAGAGACTAATCGTTTCCGTGTAATACAAACAGAGAGCAAAGCCTCTCACAGCAACACTTTGAATCATAGAGTAACTATGACTCACTAAATGAACAACTAATTTTAAATACAGTGACTACAGCTTATTGTTGACGCTAGTAAACTGTAATTGTGAATTTTTATTTAAAAAACTAATGGTTTCATTTTCAAACACCAACATAACGGCCCTCTTGTTTTTTATTTATATTTAATATCAAATTTTACATGTCAATTAGTTTAATTATTAGTGATTAATGATTATTAAACAAAAAATTGAATTGTTTATTGTTTCTTTTGTTACCTATGTATGTAGCTATTTAAATAATAATATCTTATTTTTTACATTAATGCTATTTTAAAACATTCCACGTGTCAGGATAATAATAATATTTCAAAACGAAAATGGTTGTTAAAAGTGACAGTATAATGATAACAACTCAAGATTTTCTTAGTAAAGATTTTGCATTAATTTTGAGCACAATAATATACCATGTACATATAAGTAGGTACTTAAAACACTTTAAACTGATGGTAAGTATTTTTTAGTTTTGACATTATGAAAATGCGCTAACAAATTAGTTAAGCAGGTACATTTTTTTATTTTAAGTACTTTATCAGCTTTAATATATATATATATAAGCTTTAATATATTAATTATTCTTACATAGTTAGTTAAATAGTTTAATTAAATTAAATATTTAGTTAATAAATTTACCTCATATTTGGAACAGCAGCAGCAGCAGCTTGTATCCACAGTGACACATTATATGGAAATGGCAATTTAGCAACAACAGCTTGATTTTCGAATAACATTTTGTAGTGAGGATTAATTTTGATTAATTTATTTAAAAAAAAATTATTTTGAAAAAAGTATTATATATTTTTTTTATTTATATAATTAATTAATTCACATATATATGTATATAAATACAACTATATATATATATTTATATATTTGATTAATAATTAATTTGGAAAACTTTTATTTATTTTATTTTAATTAACTTTAATTAATTTTACACTTTTTTATTAATTTTTATTGTTCTTCTCTTTTTATGAATATTATATTATTTTGAAAATTTAAATTAAATCAATTTTTTCTTCTTGTATTTCAATTCATTTAAATTTCATTATTTCAAAAAACTACTTATATTTAACTATATAAATATACTAATGTGAAATTTTGAAAATAAAATTAATTTCTTCTTTATTTAAGTTAAGTATTAATAAACTATCTTTGACTTGAAAATTTTTAATTCACTTTAAGGTTACTTAAATTTTATTGATAAATTTACACTATTTTATTCAATAATATATTTTCAATTAATTACTTTTTTTTTGCTTTTGATATTATGAATATAACAATTAAGTAATAGTTGTGATATATTAATTATTTATTTTTAACCAAACTGCACTATCTTTACAGATTTTATAAATTGTTTTCTTCTTTTTTTTTGTTATATTTAAGTTACTTCACTAAGTATATATATATAAGATGTTTATTTATTTATTTTAACAGTCGATACAGATAAATCTGTAGGCCAACTTTATAGGTCCTTTTTTGTTTCGAAATGTGGGTCTTTTTATTAAATTATATTAATTATTTGCTATATATTTTTGTATATTATATATTTATATTATTTTTTTATTACTTACATATATTATATCTTTATCAATTATTTAGCAAACTTAGTTTTTATGTAATTATTCAATGGCATTATTTTGTTGTCTTGATGTATTTTTTGTGTTAACGTTCTATTGTTGTACCCATATAAATTTTTTATTGCCTTATTTTGAACTAGTTAGATTTAGACTAACAAAATAAAGTTAAATCTAAATAGCTTTATTTTATTAGTCTCTAAGAAACTTTATAATTTTTACAATTAATTTTAAAATTATCTACATATATGTTCTCGTATTAATTTTTTAAATATACTAATTCTAATTTCATTTTAATTTATGTTATTTGGTAAATCATTGAAAATTTGTACTCCTCTGTACATGAGTGAATTTTGTGTGCTATTTTTTTTACGGTATTCTAAAATCTCCCCTGTTTCGTAAATAATAATATCCACCAACATACTCAATGTGTTTCTGCATATAATTGGGTAGTAAATTATACTTAAGTTTAAACATCAGAATCAGTATGTTGTATTTCAATTTACTTCTAACATCCATCCATTTCAATGTACTTAGCATATCTTTGATACGGGTTCTAATACCGTATTTTAAAATAATTCTCATCGCTCGATTTTGTACAATTTGAAGTCTATTCAATTGTGTTTCATTACTTAGGAACAAAATTGAAGAGCAGTAGTTGAAATGTGGCAGTATCAGCGTATTATGTATATTAATTGCACAATCTTTGGAAATTTTTGATCTTATTCTACCCAAAAAAGCTATTTTCTTTGTTATCTTTTTACATATATATTTACAGTGCATATTAAAATTCAGTTTCTCCTAAATATTTTATTTCATCAGCATTTTCAATTTGTTCTCCACTTATTTCTATTTTTGGTTTTTGTATCGTATCTATTGTTAAACATTTTGTTTTCATTAAATTAAGCTTAACTTTATTCATATTAAGCCAAATATATAGATTTTTTAGATCTTTATTCCTTTTTCTTTCACATTCAGCTATCTCATCCTCAACCACGTATAGCATGTCATCTGCAAGCAGTGAAACTTTACAAAACTTCAATTATGTGATTATATCATTAATATATACAAGGAACAACAATACACTATTTTCTGCAAAACATTTCACTACTATCTTCCAAATAATTTAAGTTCAATATGTTTTCAATATGTTTTCTATCAATTCCTCCGTGAAGAAATCTTTATTAAATTTAATGTATGAGAATTTTGCTTTCTGTATTACATTTTTTTCTGCAGCTATACTGATATCTATTGCTTCATAATCAGATATTTTAAAATTTTTATTAATATTGATAAAGGGATCCGTGAAATAATCACTTAATACATAATTCATAAGTGTTTTTGTTTTTTTTTTGTGTTTTTGTTATTCTAGTGTAATCTTTTACTTGTTGTTTTAAGCTAAAATCTTCAATAACTTCATCAATTTTTAATTTTTCATTGTTTTCAGTTTTATAGTCTATGTTGAAATCCCCACATATTATATAATTTTCTTCACACTTGTAATTATTTTCGAGAAATTCTCTTAAGCTATCTACAAATTCGTTAACTGAAATATTTGGCTATAACATTCCATTTAGTATTTAATAGTTTTAACTCAAATATTAGAATCCACAAGTTATAATCTATTGCAAAGCACTTAATCAGGTTAAATTCAATATTTTCATTGGTATAAACAATTACTCCTCCTGTGTGTCTTGAATTCGAATGAACTTGATATATATTGTATTCAGAAAAACTGATGTAATTGTTTTCTATTTCTTCCGTAATGTGTTTCAGTCAATACTATAAAATCATTTTTGAAATTATTTCTTCTAATTCAGCAAAATTCCCTGTAAGTCCTTGTATATTCATCATTAAGCTCATTTATTTATTTTTTTATAATAAAAACTTTTTTTTTCAAGGAATATTTTTCTGCTTAACGTTGAGCATATTTTATCATTTACTCTATGATTTGTATCTAGACTCAATTTATATTTATTGTTTGGTCTCACACAGTTTACACATTTCCAATCACCTGCCTTACAATCTTTTATTTTATGTTCACCTCCACATTTCAAGCAGATTTCATTACTAGCATAACAGTGCTGAGCTTTATGATTGTATCCTAAGCACCTGTTACATTTTCTAACATCGCAATTTTCATATACTTTGCACATATCCAAACCAATTTTCATTCTACCATCCTTTAAAATTGTTTTTTATGTAAAAATTTAAAATATGATGTTAATCTTTCATTTACGAATATTGAATTTAATGATAATTTTATTTGGCTCACCTGACTTATAGAGCTTTTATTATTCAAAATATAAGATTCTCTAATATCGTGCGCTTCCATATTTATCCCCATCTTTTTAACTATTTTGATTATTGCTGAATCACAATTTACACCTAATTCTGAAGGAACGCTAGTTATTTTGATATTATTTTTGATATCTCCATTTTGTTTAATTTTCTCTAATTGTATTTTTATTGATTGAATATCTGTTTTTAGTGTCGGACTTTCACTTCGAAGAATTTCATTCTCTTCTATAGTTGCTTCAATGTATTGCTTTATTTCCATAACCTCACTTTGAAGCTTCTCGTAATCCAACGTTTGGGTTGCTTGATTTGCAATAATGAGCTCCAATTTTTCTGTAATACTGTTATACTGTAATACTGCATCCAGTCTATCATTTGATGGTTTGTTTGATATTTCTTTAGCAGCTACTGTTTGATTAAATTATTTTTCTATTAAATCTCTTAATGTTGCATTGACTACAAAACCAAATTTTTGTAGGATTATTTATGAATTCTCGCATATCATCAATGTCCAGTCCTGTGCAGTCGCAAAATATCGCAAAATATTAGTTGGGTTATTTAGAATTTATTGTTTTATTGCATTTATTACACTGATTATTACTTACCTTTGATATTTTAACGCTTTTCTCTTTTTTAATTCTTTTGAAACAAATTATTTATATGTATCTGAAAGATTAAAGGAAAAATATAAATTTTAATAAAGGAATATAAAAAAATTAATTTTCTATAAAAATTAAAATAATTCAAGTTTATAACTTTATGTATTTTAACAATATAGGCATAATATACATTTATGAATTTATGTATTTTTTAAGTAAGTATAAGGATATTAACTATTCATAATATATAAGTGAATTGAAAATACTGTTTTATGGCTGACCAATTGATGCATTTCCTATTTAAGACTAGAACACAAAAAGTTCGACTAACAACAAAAATTATTGATATCATATTTTTTAAAACTTGAAGTACCCCATTCTAGGCTTAATTCTATTTTTTTCAAATAATTACAGTAATTACAAGTAGTAAAATTACTTTTTTATTTTTTTTATATTTTTTAATCGGATTTTTATTATTATTTTTAGTGATTCCTCTATTCTGTCTTCAATATGACTCATAAATATTTAGCTTCAATATGCATGAATGAAAATTATTTCACTTTTAGAAGCGAATATTATAAAACTACAAGAGGAACTGCTATGGGTAACCCACTTTCGCCAGTTTTAAGTGAAATATTCATGAGTCATATTGAAGACAGAATAGAGGAAGAGGGACTTATGCCGAGCATTTGGATGCGGTACGTAGATTATATCATCGCAGTAGTCTCAAAGGATAAAATTGAAACTATATTAGATCAACTCAACAAAATAAATGGAAATATAAAATTCACTATGGAGAGGGAAAAAAACAAGGACCATTTCTTGACATAAAAATAATAAATAATGATGGAACCATAGAATTTGATATCTACAGAAAAGACACTACTATACCCAACGAACCATCTCCACTGAGTAAAATCACCTACATGGACAAAAAATGGCAGCATGCCATACGATGGTCAACAGATTGGTCACTATAACATTATCAAAGGCTAATTTTGAAAAGGAAAGGCACTACATAAAAGACACGGCCAGGAAAAATGGATATAATGAAGAAATCATAGACCTAATGATAAGGAACAAACTGCATCGCATCGAACGCAATAACATGACGAGCTTGTTCCAACAAAATAAGGATACCAAAAAACCTAGAAGATCAAAACGGTTAATTACGGTGAGATTCGAAGAACATTTAAGGGAAGCCGAATTAGCAAGAATAAGAGGTACTTCGAATTTTAGATAGGCAATTGCTAAACACATAATTGAGGAACACCATAAAATTGATAAAACCAATTTATCATTAATAAAGAAGGTACACAAAATAAGCAAACTAGACACATATGAGAGTTTAGCAATTTCGAGAATACAAGTAGATGACAGATTGAATAATGATTTAGGGAATGGATATTCACCGCTATTTGAATTAATAAAATAATTTGAAAAAGTACAAGTAAAATAGATATCTAGTATGGAGGGAATAGGGAAAAAATGAATTAATATGTACAGTTAGTCACAAGCACTGTAGAAAGTATGTTGCTTCCGAAATATCGATATTTGCAATCAAATATTAAAAATTATTAGTGAATGGAAACCTGACAACAGTTAAATTATTTAAAGTAAAATTACGTTATAGGTTAATTCAGAATGGAAAAGTTCATAAATAGTTATTAAAAAATCAATGATTTGATAAAGAACAGTTTTTTGAATAACTAACTAAGTACTATATAATTCCAAAATATAACTGACTACTTAACTATATATATACAATACCAGGGGCCCCTGTTGAGTAATTATAATTTAAGTTGAAGCCAAATTTAAACTTTTTCACAGAACAGTAATTTACGTACTAACATATACTTCTCACGATAAAGTTGAAACCAGTCATGTTTTCATAATTTAGAGGTTAGTAAGTCCATGATTTCAAAATTTAGAGGTTAGTAAGTTTTATTTAGGAAACATAAATACTGCTCCTTCATATACGGTTTCGTTTCGACATATTCCTATACTAAGTGGCATTTATTGGATAAAATTACTAAAAATAAAATATTTTTTTCATATACATCATATACATATTTTTAACCAAAACAATATGATTACTACAAATGACCAAAATATAAAAAACAATAATTTGAGACAGTTACTTAAAAAAATTAATAGAATAAATTTCCTTCTAATTATGTATAAAAACAATAAGATGTTGAATGACACAAAATGGCTATATTTTATTTAAAAGTTTGAATATTATAAAACTAGATTTTTTTTAACCCGTATGCACATTTCGATCGTTTATACAACTTATTTACATATTAAGAGTTCATTAAGAAGAAGCGAGATAAAATGAGAAGGTGCTTACTGCGCACGTCCTTAAATGCTTGGCTATTATAATTATAGATACTCTATATTTGTTTTTGTTGTTTTTATATTTTTTTATTTTAGATGAACTTGTTTTTATTTATCGTATGATTTAAATAGGTTCATTGCAAGCAAAGAATATCTAAACAATAAAAAGTCAAACTCGGATTTGTATTTTTGCTAACACACCCATACATTTAAAAAAAAAATTGTTAAAAATAGACGGTAATAAGAATTGTATGTTCATGAATTAAATGACATATGTATAGGAAACAAAAAGGTGTAACGAAATTAGTAAGATAAAATTCAAATACAATGTGTGTAAATAATAATTTTTTCGTATTAAAATGAAACTATTTATCGTGGTATTTTTTAAAAATTAAATTTTAGCATAAAATAAAAAAAAAAAACTTTTTAAAAACTTGCTTTTTTCAAGGGTTACACAGTTTTGGTAGTAACTTTAAATGCACTAAAAAGGATAAAATAAATTAGGTAGTTCAAGGTCTGTTAAAAAATGTTATGTGTGTAATTCTAACATTTGACTTCAGGCAGGAGAAAATAATGTTAGATAAAATGTTTGTACGAAAAAAGCAAATATATGATATAAATTCCTATAAACTCCGTGTATCTGAAAAGGAAATACTTATCTTTAATAAATTTTCCTTCAAAACCTATATTAATGTTATCGTACTAAAAGTCCAAAAAATCAAATGCAATAATCCATAAATAATACAAAAAAAAATTTGACTCAAAAGATAATCGAATCGAACTAACACAAAATCTCTTATATTAATTTAATATCATCAAAAATTTTATAAAGCACGACGATATATACATACATCTACATGATACATTAATATTATTATAGCCCAGCGGTTAAAAGAATGCTTCCAGCATGCATGATGGAAGCATTCTTAGGAAGCAATTTACTGCTTCTCGCTCCATTCTTTTATTGCTTCTTTTTTCATACTGATGTCCGCAAAAGAATTGCGGACCAATTCATGCAGAAGGCATGCAGAAGCAATGATTGAGAAGGTATGCTGAAAAAATTAATAAGGCATGTAAAATTGTATGTTTAATTTTTTATTTAATAATATATTAATAAAATATTTTTTTAACAATGTATATTACACAATACATATATTTCTTTTATGTTCACAATTTTACACGACTACTTCATCATATAATATTTTACGACGCACTAAGCAAAGCAGAGCATAATACATATTGCATTATCTGTTTTACCAGAAAATTATAATAAAAAGGAAAAAAACAAAATAAAAATTTTAAGAATTTTAACGAAGTTAAACGAAGTCGGTTGCTTCAGAAGCCCTTCTTAAGAAGCAAACTAGAAGCTATGATTCATTTTTTCAGTGCTTCTACAGTGCTTCTACAAAGCTTCCACAGAAGGCCTTCTTTTTTTTCCGCTGAGAGTGTCAACTGTTAATACATGTATAAGTAATAAGTATACAATACATATTATAATTTGTATGCTTAGAAGATTTGCTTACATTTATTCTAAACTAAAGTTTTCGTCTGTGTTGAAATAATTTAGAAGAGAATAACAATTAAAAATTACTTTTTTTTGTTTTATATTATATTCCAAAAACTAATATTATAAATTTTATAATATAATAACAAAAAAAAAAAATTTTTTTTAAATAATAATTTGACTCAAAGGAGAATCGAACTCACAAGCCTTGTGATGTTAACATGACGCCTTAACAAACTCAGCTAACAACCGCTTAAAATTATTTCTCCAAAATACAGATATAAAATAAAAATTTATTTTGATCCCTACATTGCCCAATAAAATAAATAAATAAATAAAAATGCAAGCTAAAGAAAAGCTAGTAAAAAATTTACTTTTTGTTGTCTATGGGAAATTGATAAGACTTCCTTTCCGATTTTTTAATTTTATTTTATCCACAATATTACACGCTAAAAATCTATAATTATGTTTACCACCTATTACCAGTTTAAATTTTAAAGAACAAAATCTTGCTTTAAATCTTCAATATAAAATCTTTAATTTTCGAACTTTTTTTTCACTATGTACTTAATTATGTCTTCATAAGCGTTTTCGCATCTTTTATCAGCCCAATAAAAGTTTAGGCAAGCATATGCTTCTTTCTCATTTATACGGCAATGCTAAAGTAGGTATAGTATGGTAGTTTTTACTTGTTTCAAATAATGGAAATATTTTGTTGTGGTTTATGTAAAAAATTGCAATAGGTTTACATAAATGAAGAGTTTCTCTAAATTTAATATGAGTTGAGTTCATTAAAGAGAAGCGAAATAAAAAGAAAAGGTGTCTAATTGCGCAGGTCCTTAAATGCTTGCCAATTATAATTATAGGTAATTTATAGAATATGCTGTAGGCTCTTCTAGGTGAAACGCATTATTAAAATTAAATAAATATTAAAATTCCAGGTAGTTATGTAACAAAATTTTTTTCTAATAATCATCTTCAGATGATGGTGTAATAACCGAAATCGATTAAGATATTTAATAATAAAAATTATGAAACATACTTAGGTATTTATTTATGTATTTACCTAGAGTATTAATATTTATTTATTTATTACTTAAGTATATGCTTATCAGCTTCTTCCAATTGTTTTATATTTGAATGAATGTAAAAATCGTTAACTGATCGAATAAATAATAATCGCCAAAATATTATTTCTAATAATTTCTTATTTTCGTAGGAAATTTCTAATAAAGGGATTAAGGAAAAAGTAAAACCAATTTCTTAAAAATTTTGTATATAAAAAAAAATAAATATTTTTTTTTATAATTATTTACGAGTATACGAGTATATGTACATTATACTGTGGAATTAATTTTTAATTGTGTTATTTAAATTGAATTTAACTTAAGTATATTTCAATTACTTTGTATTGCCACTAATGTGAAATGAAATGAAATAGAAATTTCAAATTTAATTCTTTGCGTTACTGTTAAATTGCGAATATTATTCAAAACCAAATGTTAAGTGATTGAAACTATATTTTTGTTTGCAATCGGGTTGTTAAAGACATCAAACATATTCAATTAAAAACAACTATATCAGATTAATAATAAAATAAAAATATTGTAAGTAAGTATTGCATGCTTATGTTTTGGAAGCATAAATTCAAACTCACTACAGATTTTGAATTGATGCCATGTCCTTGAATATCGTTTGTTATGGCACCAAAATATTTATAATACACAAAAGCATAAGGCATTCAAAAGTCACATTCGTAATGCAATACAATCAAATGATGACAATGTTAATGATCTATATATTTGTATTCGCGTTCTATTATTTAATTGATTTAAATTTCTATTTATATCACTTAATTGTTGACCTCATCTTCTATTTTCATTTCTTCTATGTTCTATTCGTTCAGCTCTGTGTTCCTCACTTTTTTTTTAATTGTTGGATTCGTATTCTGCCTGCTTCTGTTTCTTGCTGTTGTTCTTGTGGTGTTAAATTTGTTCGACATATCGTTTTATTTATACTTTGTCGAGTATATTGACTTAAATTTGCACGCCGTCGTGGCATTTTGTACTTTCACTTTTTAATAAATGTCATTTTTCACTTTTCAATATTAGCTATTTATGTATTTTAAAATTTTACAATTTATTTTTATTAAATACCTTCATCATGCTTAGATTTAAGTTAAATTAATTTTAATACTAGGTCTAAGGCAACAATGGAAAAACACAACAATCCCAGAACAAAAAAAGAACATCAAAAGACATCTAAATCAGAAGTCGAAAAGGAGATACAAGAACATATGGAAGCTGCTTTTCGGATGGAGTTACCAATTAAAAACAAATAATAAAAAAGAGATAAACCAAGAAGGATACGATTTGATCACTGGAAATATATTACGCCAAATTTCACCACGGGGCCTTATTTAACTGACACAATTTTTCAATGCGGCTAAAATTTTTTCCGAACTAATGGAAGATTTCGCAAATCCTAACGATATTAAAACGAAGCAAAACATCTGAAGATGCCAAATCATATCAGCCAATCAGTCAGTATATTCTCCCAGTGTTATCTAAAATGATGGAAAAACTAATCCTAAGACGACTTCAACTAATAGTTGAGCAAAAAAAATTAATCCCGGTACACCAGTTTGGCTTCAGACATAAGCATTCCACGGTGGAACAAATATGTACATGGAATTATAAATAAAATAAATGAAGATTTTGGAAACAAAAACTTTTGCTCTGCAGTTTTTCTCGACATAAGCAAGTAGTAAGCAAGGCAATTCGACAAAGTCTGGCAAAAAGAAATTTTCTACAAATTAAAACAAAATTTACCATATCACTACTTTGAATTGTTAAAAAGCTATCTAGAAAATCGCAATTATTTTTTCAAACGAAATGAATATTTTACCAACCAGCCTCAAAGAAGTTCATTCGGGAGTTCCACAAGATAGCGGATTATAGATTATAGGTCCAGTGGTTTACTTGCACACAATGATAGCTACATTTGCCAATGATACAGCCATTCTTGCATCTCACAAGGATAGGAATCTGGATTCTAGGCTAGTTCAAGAGAGCTTAAACAACATTGAATTATGGTTCAGCAAGTGGAAGATTAAAGTCAATAAACCTAAGGCTAATCACGTTAAGTTCACATTAAAGAGGGCTATGCGAGCTTTAGTTGCTGCACCTTGATTTGTGCTAAATTACATAATACACAGCGAGTTGCAAGTTCCGACGGTCCATGACAAATTCACCGACACAGCCAGAAATATCGTGATAGATTAAGTCGTCATCCCAATGTAATAACAAGTACACTTATGAATACTACACGACATACAAGACTACAACGAAATACACCAGGAGATCTGTAGAAATTTTTTTTACAATATTATTAATATATTAATATTTTTTTTTATTATAAATTAGGAAATTACTTTTATTGGATAGTAATTTCACATGTATATTATTAATTAAGTAAGTCAACAGCATATTCACTTACTATATATATTATTTTTAATTAACATACAGATTTTGAATAAATAACCAAACAAAGAAAAAAAAAAAAATTTAATTATAAATTTTAATTAAAAAAACTACTGAAAATACAACTTTTTTTTAAATATCAACTTGTACGCAACCTACATAGTTATGTGGAACAAATTTTCACAAAGCATTTTATTTTATCATTTAAATTTATTTTACAAATTTCAGCCCATTTGTTCCATGAATACGATTTTTTAAAATAACGCCACCTCAGCGCCACGGCCACCTATCGAAAAAACTAACCTATATATTAAGTTACGATGTCAATAATATATGTTGAAAATATAAATTATAAAATTTAGTTCAGTAGTTTTCGAGATCTTGAAACACGAAAATTTGCACCAACGATTTTATATATTAAAACTATAAAAATTATTTTTAAAACTAATTTTACTCGAATTTTGTATTTATATGGTAACATTTTATATAAATATAAATACATCTTATTTTATTAACAATAAAATATATACATATTATGTTATGTAAGTATAGTAATAAGGAAAAATTATCAAAAAACTTATTACCTATATTGTAAATTCAATATTTAATTTCCTTTACAATAAAATAAGCTCATTGAAAGTCATTGTCGGTTTATTAAAAAAGAAAATATATACAAAAAAAAATATATTTATTACATATACAAAAATATATACTTTCTTTTACATTATCACCTTTAATATACACAATAATCAGATATTAAATAATAAACACAACAACAACAAAATATTTAACAATGAAGTCAAATTATAAGAGTTTTTCTTAAGAGTTTATAAATGTGAATATAAATTTTCTTGGTAACAAACTCTTTACATACATATATATATATGTACATATGGTATGATAATATTATGTACATAATATGAGAGTACATTGTATACCCACTTATGTGTTCAATCAGTGATGCGTTTCAATTCACTTCAACTCAACAAAACTTTATGGAAAATTTTATTTTTCCCTCATTTTTTTTTTTTAAATTTAATTCTGTTATTCTCATATTTTTATTTTGTTCTTGTTTTTTTTTCTTTTTTTATTTCTCATTATTATTTAATAAATCTGAACAACAAAAGAAACGAATACAACAAATATCTAAGTCAAAACACTTAAATATGAATTCAACCTAATATTTTACTCCCCCAAAAAATATTTCATATGTATATATAGCATGCTACACATAACTGGGTTAGATTTTATATTTCTAAAAATTTTTGACCCCAACTCTCAATAATAATAATAATAATAATTTTCTTTTTTAGAATATTGGGTTCTTATCAAAAACATAAAAGAAGAATTCTTGCAATTTTGTTTTAAGCTCTTTCAAACAAAAAAAAAACAAAATAAAAAGAACAAAAAAATCAAAAACCTTTTAAGAGCTATATAGATTTAAAAACCAGTTACATTTGCATCTGTTTGGATTGATGTGTATTTTCAAGGATATATGATTTTCGGCAAAAAATACACATATGTAAGAAAATTGCGTTTTCCTAGTCAGCTTTAAGATATGAAAAATTATTAAATCTATGTATTTATACTTTTTAAATATTTTTTATTTATTAATTTTTAGAATCAGTTTACCAAATTTTCAGGTTTTTCAAGTCTTTTCCCTTTCAAATGTGGGTCTGCTATTTTTTATTGTTATTTATTTTGTCCTGGTACTGCAAGAGGTTGCAAACCTATAAAGCATTTTGGTTTAATCGGGACTCGAACCTTGGACATTTCATTTTAGTTCATCTTTTTTCTCGTTAGTTTATTTGGGGTTTGCACAGTTCGTAATTTCCAATAATTACCAGGACTGTCTATTCTATTAATAAAAATAATCAAGAAAAAATTGGATATAAATTCAAAGCCGAATATTTCAATTATCATTATCATTATCCTAAAATGAGTGTGGCATAGGATGACTATTTCGTAGTATATTATAGTTAAGTGTTGTCTAGTAACAGATATCACTGATGGTTTAGTTATTATTCTAAGAGCATTTGAATCTAATGTTTCAAACTGTCGGTTTTTCATAATTCTTACATCTACATAACTCTCTCGAAATTATAAATTACAACGTAAACTTAAAATACAATTAAGTTCATGCAATAGATATATTGACATGTAATGTAATGTCGTCGTCGTCGTCGATGAACGATATCAAGATTTAATCGAAGATAGGTAGGTAAAAATGGCGCTTTTAACCTTCAAAAGGGTCCAATGAATTGCTATCCTTCAAAAGTGATTGATTTGATTTAACCCAACAGCAAGCCTAGAAATTTGGTTTCTAGATAGAATTTTCTTCTATAATATAATTTGGGACAGGTGAATAGTAAATACAAGACTGCTTCATAATACTGTTCTTTATTTCTACAGGCTCTACAAAAATTATTTTAGTAGAGTCTATGACTTCTGGTATGCTTTCAATGCAGTGCCCATAGTAATCCCTACCATAGTACTGATCTCTAATCTTTTGAATAACAATATATTAAACAGCCATTTATGGTCTAATATGGGCCAGATAAGGTTTGCTTTATTTTGTCATCTACAACATGATTTTTTGGAGTCTTTGGGTAACAACAGGTATCACTTGCTTAGATGTGTACCGAGATTGCTCTTTTTGAAGGAATGTTCAAAGCTGAACTATATTTGGTGATCTCTTGTGCTTTGTAATTTCCCGAAATGTCCTTATAATCCTGAATTCAATATAGATGAATCTGCCATTTTGTTTGATTAAAGTTTAGTCAAAAATTATTTCTTTCTCTTCCAGTACCTGTCATTATTCACTTTTGTTCATTTTATTTCAGTAAATTCTAGAAACTATGTTGATATATTGATTTCTTGCAACATATTTTATTTCAAATGTTTCTATTTTGTGGTTTACTATTTTCAAGCTATGAATTGCCGATTTTCAAATTATTCTTGAGTAGTTTAACTAAAGTTAAGATTTTTCATTACTAATTTCAATCGATACGCACCATCTTTTTATTTATTTTAAATATGCCTATGACAGCATACATCGATCTGTGGTTTACGAAGCAATGTCGGAATTTGTTTTTCCAGCCAAGCTTATCCGTTTGTCAAAAATTACTTTGGAAAACACCCAGTGTGCTGTGGTGATAGAGGCACATTTCTGATTCATTTCAAACGTGCTCCGGATTTCGACAAAGCGATGCGCTGTCATGTAATTTCTTTAATCTTGAGGCATACAGTGTGACGTTCCGGTGTGAACAAACAGGCAAGTACATTAATTTGTACTTCAATAAAAAAAAGTACATCTATTTTTTTACCATTTTTGGTTTTCGACTATTTTAAACGTTTGATCAAATACCGAATACCATTCAACGTAAAATTAATCATATTATGCATAATGAGAAAGAGAAGAAAAATGTATTTAATAATAAACAAAAATTTTTGTGACACAATATGGAAAAGATTTTTATAAATTGAGGTATTTCTCTTGCTTTAGTCATAATTGTTCTACGATTATACAACATTAAAAGTTTAGGGTTGCTAAGTTTTTAAAATAAAAATTCATTTAAAAAAAAATTAAATTTATTAATAAGACTGACACAAGAATTATAAAGAAAGCCACAGCCATTTCTGAGTATGTAAATATATGCTATTGGAGAACCAAATATGAATATACAAAAGCAAAGTCACAAAAATTAGGATATTGAAAAAAATAGGCAATAAATGCCTAATTTAAGAAGAAAAAATATGTTAAAGCTTTAAATTAGTTTTATTAAGGTTATATTTTCTCCAAAACAATATGTAAATTAAATCTATTATTATATATTATACAAAAATGATGATACTCTAACACGTGCAGTGTTATAGAAGAAGTATGTTAAAGTAAAATGAAAACAAAAAAAAATTATTTCTTAAATGAAAGTAAATTTTTGTGCGAGCTACGTTTGAAACGTTTTTTGTTTATGTTCCGTTATTTAAGTAGGAAAGTTCTATTTATATTCACAAATTTTGTACCCGCGTAGAATCAAATGACTGTATCTTAATAATACCTTTAGTTTCCAGCTTTCCAAAAATATATTACTTTAAGGACGCATTTTATCCTTTAAGGATGAAAAGGACCTTTGAAAGCATCCTTGTTGTTTTAATAATTTTGTATATAAACCGTTATATCTATTGATCTATTAAGCACATCATACAAATGTTCGCTTTTTCCTTCATATTCACCTTTTCAACAATGTATAAATAATGGGGTGGTTTTTTAGTAAAATCTTTAGAAAAAATCTTTGGTTTTAAAAAAATATACGAAAGGCTTTTTTTTCAGAAAAAAAAATTGCAACACAATTGCAAACACAATACCTTCATAACGGCAACACCTAGAATATCTTACAGATATTCTATATATATCTTAAAGACCAGCGGATATAACGGTTTTTATGCAAAAAAAAACCCTTAAAATAACAATGATGCTTTAAAAATGTCTTTTTTGTCATTGAAAAATATAAGATAGGCCATTAAAGATATATATTTTTGGAAAGCTAGAAACATCAGGTATCCTTCAGATATAGTTATTTTGTCTTACCCAAGTACAATATTTACCTCAGACTAGCCCAATCTGTTTAACTTGATCCATAGTGTAGTCGGATAATTGAATCTTTTCACATGATAAAAGATTTCCTGAATTTAATGCCCAAATTTCATTGGAAATATAGACATTTTTTTTTTACCATTATGCAATTGACAAAATTCTTTTATTGTTGGGTCTCATAACCAAATGGTTTTTTATTTTTATTTGTCTCTTTCTAAATTAATTTGGCAGAATTGTGGAGTGTGAACTCTTCGATTCATTATATACAAGTACCTAAGCCAGATTAATGAAATGATTATAAGGTTTATTTTTTTGTAAAGACTAGTTGGTTAGTCTACTATTCTAATATTCTATTTAGTATTGTGCTTCGAAGTATCAAAGTCAAGTACTTAAGTTACCGAAAACAGCTTTTCCATTTTTTATTTTTATTTTTTGTAGGTGAACGGAGTATTCTTTGAGTGTCTTACCAAGAACCAGAAAATTAATTTTAAATTTGATTTTACAGTATGTAGTGTTATGTATGTGTGTACTTTATGAAGTTATTTTAAACATTTAGTTAAAAGTTTATGAGTAGATTTTTTTGAGAGTTCAGCACTGGAAAGTTGAAGTCAAAAGTCATTGTACGTTCGTACCTGTTGACAACCTTTATATTTACATTATGTTTATATTTAATAGAAAAGATATTAAAACAATAACAAATGTTAGACACATATGTTGAATTTTCTATATTTTCTATACAGAGTTCAAGTCGAATAATCAATCAGAATGTAGTGTTGAAATATTGAAATTTAAATAAAAATAATAAAATGTTTTTTTTTTGTGAATATATAAATTTAAAATTTTGATTACTATATATAAAATGTTCTATAAAATTTACCTTCGAATATAAAAAGAAAATTTTCATTTATATCAAAATTGATTCAGATATACTTTAACATAATGATAATATATGTTGTATTTTAAAACATGTGTGTATGGGTGTGAATGTGTAGATTATGATGTCACCAATTGAAATAAAATTGGTAAATAATAAATTAAATCTAGGATTGCATTGCAAATTTTATTCAATTATTCAATTCAAAATGTATATATTTCAATACTTATGTATGCATACATGCTATTATGCACATAACATATATACAAACAAAAGTTTATGTTTTTTTTCTTAAAGTTTGAATGCACATGAGTTTAACATATTCACTCGAAAAAGTTAATTGAAAATTTTAATTAAAAATGAAGATAAATTTAATTAAATTTATTTTTAACCTTATGAAAACCACCAGACACACTTTCTAGTATAAAAATACTAAAATTCTAAAAAATACAGTGTTACCGTGCTAGATAAAACCTAATTTCAGAAAAAAAAATTAGAAAAAGGTTGGTGTGTGAACTGTGACGGTTAAAAAAAAAATATCTGAATATTTAATACAAAAAATAAACTAAACAATTAGACTAGAAAATAAATAAATAAACTGACGCTGTTATGAGTTAATATAAAAATATATATACGTAATTAAAGAAAAATCTTCCATCAAAGTCTGGAACACCGGAACCTAAGGAACCTTTAAGCGAAAGGTAAAATTTAATGAATTTTTCACATAAAAGATCAGTGCGATTGAGAATCCCGGTACCAGTCCAAAAAATGTGTTTGGTCTTTGCATTTCTTGCTTTCACCGCTTTCATACTTTTATAAAAATTAATGGGAAAAATTGAAATCTAGCGTATGTTATTTTACGAATGTGTTATGAATATATGGTAAATATATATTTTACGAATATATGAATATATGGTGGGCCAGTATATTGATATATATTTTTGGAAAGCTGGAAACATCAACTATTCTTGAGATATAGGCATTTGGTCCTACGCGGGTATAACATATATTTCAGAAGAAACATTTTTCTTTAAATTTATAAACAATTATCTATCAAGAAATAAGTGCAATAATATATTATTAATTAGTTCAAGCCCAACGTATCTATCTACATTATTGATTTTTTTTAATATTGTATTCTAAAAAATTTAACTAAAATTATAAAAATTTCTTAAAGAATAATATTGAATGTCCTCTACAGCATGAAAAAAGAAAACATTTTATTTTTGTTTAAGGACATTTTTTTCCAACCATTGATATACATATATTCATTCATTGTCTATTTTAATATTAATTATGTATAATGTATATGTATATTGTATATATATATAACATATATATTAATTATTTTTCAACAATAATTAATCACAATGAAATACTTTTTTTTTGTATACTACACTTTTGATTGTAACCTCGTCTGATATATTTGCCCCTGATTACTTAAAAATGTATTCAGATTATTTTTGTTTTTTATACATTTTAGTTTATTAAATTCAAAGTGATTTTCTATTGTACACTTAAGCATAATAAACAATATTTTTCATCATATTTGTCATCATAACAAACTATAAAGTAGAATGATTTTTTTTTTGTATATATTTATAATATAAGAACCTCTTAGGAAACCTCTTAAAGGACAACAATAGATTACTTCAGGTTGTATCATAAATTTAGAGCCCATCAGTAAAATTAACACCCACTTTGTCATTGCCATATAATATTTTTCTGTTCATATCATCAAAAATACAAAAAAAAAATAAAAAAATGATTTTGTTTTTGTTTTCTAGGGTTATAATATTATCAAGTATATATCAGGAAAATTTGAAACAAAACAAAGTAATGATGTACATGAATAAAAACTTTCCCCAGATGTGGAAGAATTTATTTCGCTATATTTAGTCTTGTTACTTTTATTTATTTATTTTTTTATTTTTTGGTTTTGCTTTTATTATGAGCTACTATATGCTTTGTTTACAATTTTTTTTTTATAAAATCTAGAAAAGGACACAGGATAATATAAAATATTTTCAGATGCTCCTTTTTTTATTAGCGTATATCCGTTTCTCATAAATATTTCATATTTTGTGGTTTAGTTGTTGTTGCTTTTTTTTGTTTTTTTTTTTTGTGGTATTTTTAATATTATAAGTATTGAAAACTCTTGATGCTGTACAATAAATGCAAATTAGTTAAGGCCAAGAGTGTATGCTTAGAGTTATACAGAGTGCTTCGCAATCAGTAATTTTAATTGGGTAATTAGGTAATGGGGATTGACTTTATTAGCATGTCTAATTGAAATGAATGGCTAATCAAATTTATTGTACCAAATTTCAACATCAATACTGACACAGTGTAATCTAGAGAGAAAGATGTATCTGCATATGAAAGCCAGATATATCTGTTATTAATTTCATGTGGAACTACGAAATGTTATTTGATTATTTATTTATTAATTTTTGTGGCATGTCAACTCATTTATGGAAAACTACTGTTATTGTCAGAAACTAATTATGAAATAGCGTAGTTCCATTTTATTTAAGTTATTTCTCTATTATACTTTCAATTATTTATTTTGAAGTTGAAATTATTTAATGGTCAATTGTAATTTTTGCAAGTCAAACACTTAAAAACTGTCCCTTCTCATCCACATTCTATATATTCTGATTATGAACACCTTTGCGCATCAGTCTCTTGCGTTTCGCAACGGAATTGCTTTTAAGCTACAAATGTTGATTTTAGTTTTTACGATCATGTTCCAACTCCCTCCTACAAGATATCTATAAAATAAAGTTAGTGTTCAAACAACACGACGATGGTCAAATGAAGTAAGTATTGACGAGATATTTTTGTCTTTTTTTTACACTCTTGACAGTAACTTAGGTAGAATCAACTTTTCGTGCTTAATTAAGTACAGTACTGCAATTTTACGCTACAATATATCTACAATATTTCCACTATTTATAGCATCTATGAGGCGAATGGCGCATTTTTATATTCTATAAACCTTGGATGAGTTTTTGAAGCACACGCCCATAGATTTACATCTTGAATCGTATGAGGTTCTATATACATATTTTTATACATTAAATAAAAAATATGCTTTGCAAAGGGTTAAAAACCCAAATATTTTGCGACACTTCTTGCAACATCGAAAATATGCCCATTCGAGAGTATATTTCGATTTATTTGAATTTTTTCGCTTTGGAGGTGTTAAACTCGACTCTGTTTGCTTTGCCCTATGGAAAAGTTTTTTCTAAAGCATGGTTTACCATGAAGCCCATTATTATTTAATATAATTGACTAAGGCAGCTATCAGGAATGCTACAGTGTACCGCAAAACTATTGATTGGATTGCAAGTGAAGATATCATTAATCAAAATTAGAAGAAGGGTTGCAAAAAGGACAGATTCCTATGGAACACCAGCATAAACACACTATGAATAAGCTTGGGCTCTTGATGTCCTTCGTTGATTATCTCTTGTTTTTCGAATAACAAAAAAAAAATGTTAAAATAAATTATCAGTGGTTCAAATAAAAAAAATTATTGAAAATTAAAATTTCTATAAAATAATCACCTTAAATGCAATAACGTTTATTTTTGAAAGAACAACCAAGTTCAAATATTTGGTAGTGCTCGTGGTTACATCAAAATTGGTAAGCCTCTAATTAAATTAAATATCGCATTAAAACTACCATTAGAGAGCTATGCATTCTACAAATTATAAGAAGTGTTCGCTAGTCATAACAACAACATTGGGCAAAGATTTAGGTACGTCTTAGTTATCATTACCAAGTAATGGTAATGTAAATGAAACTTGTATTTAAAATTTACAGATTCGAAATTATTTTCAAATTTGTTTAGAAAGATCCGACTTATATTATGCTCTACAGATCCATAACTATAATGTACAGTCACTATATCAGTTCTTATACATGAAGTCAACTATAAGCGTTCAAAAAAGTGTACATTGAGTATGCTACAACTATCTCCAGTAGTACAAACATTACAATATATTAATTTATGTTAAATTGAGTTTTTTAGAATTACTATTTTCGAGTATTTATTTATGGTGCTACTTAATTTTGGAAATCAAATTTCTAAAAATCACTTTATGAAAATATTTATGTTAACATTTCCTCACTGCTCTTATTCCAAGAGTTAAAATACATTATGTGTTCCCCTAAAATCGTGTAGACGATTATTGAGAACAACTAACTGCCACCAGCCAAATAAAAAAAAAAAGTAAAAAAAAAAAAAATACAAAAATATCCAGCAGTCATAACATAATTTTGAAAAGAAAACCAACTGCTAAAGAAAATATAAAAACAAAAAAAAATAATGAAAATAACGGTAAAATACAAAATAATAATAGTCAGTTATCCTGCCTAACTAAGACACGGTCTTTTGATATGGCAAAATATTTTCAATTTTATAAACACTAAAATTTAAAAAAAAACGGTATCCTATTTCCTTTCAGGTACTGGTTAGTCTAAAGACATCATACATTATAGTTACCCGCATTGGAATTAGTTAATGTAATAAAAAATATAGGTATGCTATGAAGATAATATGCAGAAGGCAGGTTTGAATTTAGATTTGTTAGATGATACTTAACTATAGATACATAATTTAGTTCTATGTTGTGGCTTTTTGCAGGTACGACTCTCACTCTAGTAATTTGATTGTTGATAATGTTTGATTTACAGAATTTATTTTGTTTAAGCTTTATTCTATAGCGAACCTGCAGGGCTTAAAAAGTCAACTTTATTTCATATTTATCTCCACAAAATATCCTATGTACCGTTTGGAAACGCTTTACCTAAAAGAATCTACTAAACAAAACTAAATAAATAAATATATTTTACGGTTTTAAGTATATAGTACCGGCTACAATGTTCAGCACAACTATTTAAATAAATCCACTCAAACAAATCACTCGATCTAATAATACGCCCTCATTCACTCATTCAATCAACAATCAAAATTAGATAGAAACAAGATGAATGATGTAATTCGCTATCTTTTATATATTGACTGACTGTCATAATAAACCCATCGCATATGTAGTATTTCTAAGACTTAAAACGTGCATTTGTGACATTAAATTCAAATTTACTATTGCCAGAACTCAAAAGATATGTGATCAGAAACAATGAAATAAACTTGTTTAAAATATATTTAGTAGGAAGGAAGCAGTTTATAAAAGTTAATAATGTTTTATCTAGATAATAAAATGTTAGGCTACGTGTACCAGAGGGATCAGTATTGGGCGTTATAATGTCCCTGTTATATATTGATGATATTGGAAGATTTTTTAAATTTTGCAGCATGGACATATTCGCTGATGATTATCTGTTATATGATTAGTAAGATAAATTTAGCAGATTTAGTTCTAAGTTTAACCTGCAAAACAAAACTAACTTTGTATGACCAAGTTAAAGCTTGATGTTACTATAACAAAATGTATTTATATCAATTTTAGCTCTGTAGCTTTTAGTTCTCCTACTGTTTATATTAATAATGAGATTATTGAACCAGTTACGATTATTAAATATTTAGGTGTTATAATAGATAATAAGCTGAATTTTTGAGAACACTTAGACTATGTGTGCGGAAAAATTAGTAAAAAAATGGCTTTCTACGCCGCATTCGAAGTAATCTTTTATTTACCACAGTAAAAAAGGTCTATATATAGGCTTATATTGCCTTATTTTGATTATAAAACAACCATCATGTTTACGGGGTCATTAGTACACCTAAAGAGAATGTAAGAACCGAAAAACAAGGGTAGAATAGGAAACGAAGAGATGCTTTAAGCAGCTAAATTGTATGAGTCAAAGCAAATAATTATTATATATAAAAAAATTTGTCATTAGCTTATTTTTTACTTTTTATTTAGCGGGTCATAAAGAGAAATGTAAAGCATCTTCTAAAGCCGTATGTACTCTTATTGATCGATCATAAACGAAGATGAATCTGACTATCAAGCCGAGGTGCGCTTCGGTTAAATACGAGCTAATAACTTCATCATTCATTTCTCAAACACAATACTTAATAGGCAGCCACTTAATAATTTTTTTGAAACATGACAACAAACGGTCTATCCGCAGAGGAATCGTTCTACAGTCTCACAGGCTATATTAAACTGTTTGCGATGTGGAATAATTCAAGTTGTAGTGTTGAGGGGAAAACCGAGAAAACAAAAGCTATTTACAGACTCTCTTTTATTTTATGGAAAATTCTTATAAACGTGTCTGTAAAATTTGAACACCCTTCTACATTTTTCATATAAAACCACCTCAAAATAAACATTTTGATTCAAGCCAGAGGCATCGTAAGAATTTTATATTATTTGATGGTTGTATTCTTAATTTTTTTGAAATGAAAAAAAAAAACAAAAAATAAAATAATCAAAACAAGAACAGAAAAACAATAACAAAAAAAAATTTTTTTGAATTGGATTGTGACTACATATTATATACCCAGCCAGGACGACTCTTTGATGATGAAAGCAGTTTTAGGTTATTTAGTTTGGGTATAGTTTGGTACTTTAAATGTGATGAAAAATTTGAAGAATAAAAATGAAGATAGGTTTCGTGGGAGTTTATGAATACTGTATAGTTTTGGTTGTTTTTGGTTTTTGTGGTAATAGATGATGACTCTTGAAAGGATTGTTTATGACCAACTATAACATAAAAATATTCATTTGATATTCCATTTTTTTTTTTTTTTTTGGTTTTGGGGTTTTGTTTTTTTCTGTAATTTTTTTTATTTTATAAAGGATTTTTGTTTTATTTTTGCTCTTTTTTTATTATTGTAAAAGATCCTTACAAAATATCTGGAGGAAATGTTATGTAAGATTTTATGCTTAATTTTGTGTTCAAATATGTAATACTTTTTTGTTTTTGTTTTTGGATTAATATTGTTTTCGGTTTTCTTTTTTGCTGATTTGAGTTGTTATTTTTTTTTCTTGGATATTTTATGGCACTGATTATTACAGTGGTGATGAGAAAATTTGAGTATTTTATAAATAATATATTGATATGAGATCATTATTTATTATTAACAAAATTTATTATAATTGAGATGATTTACTAAATTTGAATGAAATATCAAATTCAATTATTTGTTATTTGTAATCCTACTACAAGGACACGTTGGTAAAACAAGCGTAATTTAATGTAAAATTAAATCCCATAAAACGATTCTTAAGATCGTATTAGCCATAGATCTTGAAGTACGTTAAGAAAAAAAATTACAAAATGTGTTTTTTTAATCATGACAAAACTTTTAGCTTCACTGACAATAAAACATTTATTAAATAACTTAAATGAATGAAACTGTTCGAACTGTGTTAAGCCAAAATATTTTATCATTCAAAACTTCCTATATGTACAAATGTGTTTGATCCAAAAAACCTGATATTATTGAGCCAAATGTATATTAAAGAATACTCTGCTACGCAGAAATAAAAGTTAATTATTTATGCCCTTTAATACATCAACTAAATAAACATGGAAAATCAGAAATATTATCAAGCACTATAGATGTTCTTAAATAGCAACAAGCTCAAATTTATTTAAAATCCGCACTATTATTTTACCCTTGACTTTAATTCCATTTGCTGTATTCCTCAGCTTTTCTTCAGATAATAAAATAAAAGCTAATGTAATTGATAATCTAAAAATAAGTGATCATGAAAGCATAAAAATTAGTAAAAATTATAAAGAGAATGATAATAAAATAACTAAGACAGTAAAAATGTTAAAATATAATAAAATTAATTTTCAAAATCAAATTTTACATACGATATTTTGGAACTACGCATGTAATAGCTGAAACCTTTAGTGATAACTTGAAAAAAATTGTTGATTATTTTGTAATTTCAAAGGAAATTAAAACTAATAATAATGAGTGGTTTGCAAATGAATTAGATGTATTAAAGTCACAAAAAATTAATCAATACCGGGTGGCTAAGTGTATATATAATAATCGTGAATGGAAAAAATATAAACTTCTCAGAAATGAATTCAAAAATAATCTTAACAAAGCTAAAAATGTATTTTTAATTAATAAAGTGAATAATGCTTATGATCAAAAATATGTGTGGAGGACAATAAAAAGCTATATCTTAAAAACAAGTCACAATGAAAATGTAATTAGTGAAATCAATTTTAATTATGTAAAATTTACAAAAACAAGTAAATAAATTTAATTGTTATTTTATTGAAAGAGTGGAATAAGTTAATAAAACTATTCCTATTGTTGAGTTTCGAAATTTGATAGATAATTACGATCATGCATTTAAATTTAAACTGCTTAACAATGAGAATTTAAGAAAAATATTAAAATCAATGAATAATAAAAAAGACATTAATTTGGTTAGTATAAATATGATTCTTGACTGTTATTGTTTAATAGGCGGTACCTAGTACACTTTCTTAACCAATCAGTATCATTAGGCATTTTCCCAGATAAATGGAAGGAAGCTATTGTAATACCGATTGAGAAGGTAAAAATTGACTCTCAGTTTCGTTCAATTAATATGACGCTATGTGAATCAAAAATCTTGGAGAAGGTAGTTTCTGACCAACTTGTTGAGTACTTAAACAAATATGGTATAATATCAGAAACCCAATCGGGTCTTAGAAGCAATCACAGCTGTGAAACTCTTCTTAGTTTGTTAATTTCGAACTAGCGGATTGCGATTGGCGAGAAAAAGATTATTGTGGCTGTATTCATGGACTTGCAGAGAGCGTTTGAAACTCTTGATCGATATCTTGCTGAAAAAACTTCAGAGTTACGGAATTAGAGGTACTGAATTTGAATGGTTCCAATCCTATTTACGGAATCGTAGGCAGCGTACTAAGTTAAATGAGCATACATCTGACATTATCAATGTTTCGCTTGGTGTTCCTCAAGGAACAATTTTAGAGGTTTCATTATTCCCTTTATATATAAATGACATCGAAAAGATAATTGAATTCTGCAATATATTATTATTTGCCGATGATCGGTTATTGTATATAAAAGGAGATTCAATTGATGATTGCATTAATAAGATTAATTGCGATTTAAACAAAATTACCGAATGCTTGAAGCAAAATAAATTAAAATTAAACGTACAAAAAACAAAATCCATGGTGATTAATGGAAATTTAAATGGAAATATTTTAATACGTAATAATGATGATGATGAAGTAATTGAGTTGGTTGAGGAAATAAAATAATTGACAATAAGCTTAGTTTAAAAAGTCACTTCAATTATACTTGTAAAAAATTGCGAAAAAAATATATTTCCTATCAAAAATTAGGAGCCAACTTTCATTTAATAGTGCAATTAAAATCTACAACACAATGATTAAGCCACATTTTGAATATTGTTCTTCTAGGACTGGGTTTGCATCTAATGAATTAGTAAACAGGTTTCAAAAATTACAAAATCGTGGTATGCGAGTCATCTTGAAATGCAGTCCAATATGAATATACCCGTATTAGTACCATGCTTGATAGATTGAATTAGTTAACTGTAAAACAAAGTTTCAAATTTAATATTTTAGTGTTTGTACTTAAAATTAACATAATCCAGTTCCAAGTTATTTATGTAGAAATCTGATATATGTAGAATAAATTCAACATTACTTTTTGAGTAATATTTTCAATTTCAGATTTGACTTTTTCAGAACAGAAAATTCAAAGAAAACCATAATGTATAATGGTTTAAAATTTTTTAATGATTTTCCAGATGATTTAAAATTTGAAGAAAATATTTATAAATTTAAGAAAAATTTGTTTTATTATTTAAAAGAAAAATTTGAATAGGAATCTAAATTAATAATAATTTCTATGAATTTTTGGGTAATATTGTGATAAATATTTTTGAATTTTGTATTTAGAATTTTGTATTTAAACTTAGTTTATAATATTATAATATTATAATAATGTTATAATTTAATGTAAATAGTTTAATTAACTAAATAAAGTTACATAATAATACAAAAAATTCCAAGTATCTGTTGAAGAGTAGCAAACATGGAAGAATTATCATTTTAATTATTATTTAATTGAAACAGATTTTGCTGATCTCAATTATGACTTAGATATTCTTAGAAAAAGTTTTAACAAGCATGAGCTTAATATTAGTGATAATTATTATCGGTCTAACAAAAACTACTATGGGTCTACTCTGAGAGCTAATTTATCAATTACAAAAAAATATGTTTATTTAAAACTATAAAAACAATACACTATGGTTTATATCAATTCAATATTTAATATGGCCTAAGTTGTTGTGGTAGTTCTTCCTATAACAAAATACACCCTATAGTTAGTAGTTACTGGTTAAAATTACGTAGTCCGAATTTTACATAATAAAAGTAGACATGAAAGCAGTTTTCTACTGTTTGTTGATTTAAATATCCTTGCTAAAGTACTAAGGTATTGCTAAAAGCTACTTAAAATATTTTTGATTAGACCCGATTATATCAGTTTTAGAAACCAAATACAAGGAACATTTTAGAACCTAAACTTAGAACTACTACTTTTCGTAATTTTTACTCAATATTTTGATGTCGTCTATTCAATAAATTGGCGTTTATCATTAGAAAACTTAATAATATCTAAATATTGTTGTAAAAATTTAAAATAATTATTTTTAAACTTTGAATAGCTTAGCTTTTGAAGCCTTTTTTGATGTACTTAAATTTTAAGATCTCAATTTCTGATCTTCGTGATTTTCTTTTTCATTTAAAATTTCTTTTTGTCATGCAACATAAATTTGTTATTACCCCACAAAATAAAATTTTATATGTAAGAAAAATAAGCTTTTAAAAAAGATTTTGTTAATTTTCCGAAATTGGCTTATCTGACGGAGATGGTGTACTCGTGTCGGAGTTAATGACTATATTGATAAATTTTTAATTTCGGGAGGGATTTAGTCCCTATATCACCGCAGTCGCAAATGGACTTATTGTTATAACCCGATTTTGTTATTTAAGTCTCTGAGTCCTTAAGGATACCTGTTTTTGTGATTACACTTAGGATATTCTTCAATGGTATGCTGGATAGTTCCCATTGTTTGGGGAGCCGTGTCTGCTACGGGTGAGCCCTTCGAATTCACAGAGCAGATGTTCAATAGATTGTTCCTCTGTTTCACATATTTTGCTTAAGTTGTTTTCCGTTCACCCATTTTATAAAGGTGTTTCTTTATTAGAAAGTGGCCTATTATTACCCCTGCCAAGATATGTACCTGTTTCCTGTTAAGACTTAGAAGAGTTTTGGGTTTCTTGAGTGAACGTTCAGGCATGAGCATGTTTGCTTGACGATTTCTTGGAATATTGACCCAGAAATTCTCAGCTTTTTGCTCTTTCCTTTAGCTTTAAACTTTTAATTACATTTTAGCTGTGGTCAGGGGAATTCCACAGAACGGATTTGGCTCTATGAAAGGCGTGCCCGATGCTTTTCTAGTTTGATAATCTGCAGCTTCATTTCCTGCAATGCCAGAACGCCCTGGTACCCACATTATTGTGACTTTATTTGCTTCTGCTAGGGTTATGAGTATATTTAAGCAATTCCATACTAGCTTTTAGGTAATGGTATATGAGTTAGTAGCTATTATGGCTGCTTTACTATCCGAGAGAATGTAGCTTTACATTTTTTGTAATTTCTTCTTAAATTTTTTCATACACAGAGTTCTGTAGCATGTACTGCGGCTTGGAAAACTGTGTTTGTAGATAAATATGAGCCTTGAGGCTTCTTTCATATACTCCCGATTCTACTGCATTCATTTTCTTCGAGCCGTCAGTATACTATACTAATGATTCTTTATCAAAAGAAGGTTTTCCATGTTTCTCTGCTTGGCATGATTACATTAAAGGTTTCTCAAAATATGACTATATTGGAAGAATACCTGATATTCCTATCTTTCCAAAAATATATATCTTTAATGGCGCATCTTATCCTTCAAGGACGAAAAGGACATTTGAAAGTATCTTTGTTGTTTTGATGTTTTTGTATATAAACAGTTATATCTGTTGATCTATTAGATAAATATAAATATTACGATTTTTTATCCAGTAAGATAACACTCTGGAACATATTTTAACACCTATTTGATGATGATAGGTGCTGCCCTTTGTGGAGATAATGTAGTTTAAAACTCAAAGATTTTACAATAAAACCCACCCAATATTTATACAATGTTGGAAAGGTTTCTGTTTTTATCTATAATCTATACATACTTTATGTTTATATTGAATGGCTTAAAAGATAGGAACGTTTATTAAAAAAAACTTTTTTTTCTATATAAAACTAGGAATGTGCCTTTTACGAAGTAAAAATCTTCTGAAGTAAATGTTAGACCAAGTTTACAATGTTTTACTAAAATATAAGAATTATATAAATATTTTCAACATAAATTCTCACTCTCCCCCTCCTCCTCTATAATATTACATTTATGTCAAGAGAAAATAATTAAATAAAATGGTAAGAAAATATCTGTTTAAATTTACCAGTAGGTTACATACCTACTCAGGGTACATACCTACTTATATACCTAATAATATTTAATTGAAATATTTATCTACATCACAATGGTATTGTATTTTTCCTCATTCTCGTAAGCTTTATTTGTAATTGTCAAAGTATTCAAGTCACCAAAACAATAAAAAAAGAAAATAGAAACAAACGGTAAATAGATTTATTACAAATTCACTCATTTTTTTATAATAAAACATTTTTTTTTCCAAAGTCCAAACCAGTCTATACTAGAATTATTAACATAGAGTCTCTACCAGATTAACTCAGAATAATTTATATATATATATATATATATGTATATGCTTAATATGAAAATACAAAAGAAATCAGGATACGATTTTCTTAATGTGTATATTATTTTCCTGTATTTAAAATCCACCCAACAATCATAAATTTTCCGGCATAGACGTCATTAATCATATCAATTTCCAGATGAAAAATGAAAAGACCTGAAAAATCATCAACAATAATAATAATAAAGAAGAGAATAATAACAAAATAATAAAAATACTACGAAAGGTAATTAACTTTTAATCAGATTTTTTTTTTTTTTTTGTTTTGTTTTTTTTTTTTTCTTCTTTCTTTGTTATTGTTGGTGTTGTGCTGCTGTTCAGGTTGTCAAACTGGTGTGAATTATATTTTTTAAATGAATGAAAAATGTCTCATAATAACAATAACAAATTTAAAGACAGTAAAAATTCCATTAGCCACATGGAAAAATTTAAATTTAATATTAAAGAGATCGGTATAAATTTTAAATTGCAATAATAAATTAATTTTGAAATTTAATTATATTTTTTTTTTCGATAATAAGTATCCTACAGAAATAGAACACGACAAAAAAAAAATTACAGATAATTTAACAAAAGAAGGTTCATTTTAAATTCATTGGTAGTAGTTATAATTTTTTAAAAATAATGTTCGTAATAAAATGAATTCATTCGATGTGTATTTTGTAACGAAGATCAGAATTAAATGAATTTATCATTTTGGGTAATTATTATCGAACCAAATGTTAATTGTTGAAATTTATTATATGTTATTTAACAATTTAATAAAAAGATAATCCGGCTCCGAAAACTTTCATGTGTGTCTTTAACTCTTAAGTTGTACCGTTTTATATCACAAAAAAAAAACAAAATTATAATTCGTCAAAAAGTATGTGTGTATTTATATTGTCAAAATGGTATTCCAAAAAGTACCAAAACTTTTATGATATATTTTACAATGAAGTGGTTATAAAAGCTTTCAATTGTAATAGAATTACATATATTTAAATTGTATTAAAACTTTTTATACTGCATTTTGGAAGTCACGCTTTTAAAATAATTATTAACCGGTAAATGAAGGAATAATTTTATTAAATCAAAATCAAAATTTTATTTGTATTCTTCTAATTATAACTCTTGTTATATAGTCTCTTTTTTTTATCATACTGTAAAAAATATGTTCAACAAACTACAAAAAATTATACACATTGGGATTTCAATTAAAATAAAGTTTTCTTAAAGTTTCCATTTTTCCCATTTCTAAAACATCTGCAACATCGAACTTCAATAATTTTTTTTTGAAAGAAAATAAAATAAAATCGAATCGAAATTTAAATTGAAAATTTTGTCAGTTTAAAATGTTGTCATCTCAAGTTAAAATACATACTAACATTACATTCTATATACATACATTCTATACATACTAACTAAAACGAAAAAATATTTATTGGTCTTTTCTGTTTTTTTGACACTTTGGTAAAGTATCTTTACCTCTTAATAAAAATTCTTACCATAAGAATCTTCTTGTTATATTATATTCAAAAACAAAAAAACTAAATCTGACAAAGCATTATACCCATCGCTTTATGTCCTATAATTCTTACTATTCTCTACTCGTCTAACGAAAAAAAAAATGATATATATTTATAAAATTATTTGTCGCGTCATTTCTTTTCAACCTTGGAAAATTTACGACTTTTTTTCTAGTTCTTCCCTTTACCCGTAATACACCAATCGTACCACAAGTATACATAGTATAAACTTAGCATATTTTTATTCCCTTCATTTCTACTTTGTATTTCAATAGCTTAAATTTTCGTTATAGCTTTTGTATTATTTTATACAAAAAAGTGAACAATTTTGTTATTGTTACTCTATTTTTATTTTATTTTTTTTGTTTTTGTTATCAGCACACAAGTTGATTTTTATTTTAGTTTTTCTAATTTTCTTTTTGTATCCCTGCTATTTAAACCCTTTTCAAAGTTTAGTTATTCTTTTATAATTTTTTTTTATGGTATCTAAATTGCAATTCAATTTCGATAACACCAATGTTTGTATTTAAAAAAAAAAAACAACACAAAAAAAAACAAAAGAAAACTTGATAGGAGGAAATGATTTCATGATTAGAAATCTTAAAATTGAAAACGGTCAATTCTAAAAAATGTAAAATTTATAGACAAAGAGAAAAATATTTTGTAAATATGCTCCAACTTCAAGTAGTAGACTTCCTTATACACTATTCAAAATATATAGACCTGTCTAGTAAAATAATATTTTTACAAATGCTATGTTGGCAAAAAATAGTACAAAATCGAAAAATAGATGGAAGCATAATATTGAAATTTAGAGAAACAAATCCAGAAATAACAAATTTGGGAGCGGAATGGCGATTACAAGAAAAAGAGTTTTTGTGTACAATATTTGAGAGTAATTTACATGTTTTTAAGTAAAAAGTACAAGGACTTTTAACCTAAATTAAGCTTTGGTTATATTTGGAGACTCAAGTGAATCTGGTTTTTAAATCCAGTGGTCTGAGATGTTTCAATCTACGCTCGCTTAATGCTGAGTCACAAATGAATTAGGTGAAATGAATTAGGTGAATCTCTAGACGATATGAATATAGTTTACAGCTTTCTTTTTTATTGTGTTATTAACATATGAAATATTTAAATCCAACTTTATTCTGTCATTGTAAACTATTTTTTATACTGTCAGATTTCTGCTTAGAGCAAGCACATCAGCAAGCACTTTGATGTTGGAGTTACTTAGAGGTTCCCCAAATATTTACCATTTACAATTCGGTATGTAGAAGGAATGTAATAATCCTAATGCAACGTGTCATAAATATGTGCTATTAAATAATAAGCTGACACTTAATTTATAATATTTTTTATTTATTTATAACAGTGGGATATGCAGATAAATCTGCATTCCAACTACAGGTCCTTTTCCCTTTCGAAATGTGAGCCTTTTAAATATTAATTATTTAGTATATATGGTTATATACCCTTTTGAGATAACAGATGGCGTAAGGCAGTCATGGGGACAACAGTCACCATGTGGCGTATGTTCTATGTAGTGCATCCATACCATATCCGGTTACGTGTTTCCGCCATTGATTGCTGACAACTATTATAAAAACGGTATGTAAAGAGGTGTGGACCTCTCTTCCATTACAACCTTCCACCAAGTGAACAGTATTGACTGTTCACCTAGAAGAATAAATTAATAGAATTGTAACTACAGAATTGAATAAATAATTAAATATAACTTACGAAACTATAGAATAGACCTTTTTATATTTTAATATAACTATATGTAAATATTGTATATTATATTATTTTCTATTTGTTTTATTATATACATATATGCCTATTAATTCTCATTATATTATTTTAGTTAGAACCGGGACCGGACCGGTAATGTGGTTGTATTAAAAATTACTTTCAGTTACTTTCAACGGAATTTGAACCCATGCTCCCCGGTCGTTACATTCCTATACTCGATTGCTTTACCACTCAGCTACCGAAGCCACTATTTATTTATTTATTTTCAAAATTATAAATTTTATAGTAATTAATATATTTCTATAATTTTTTAATTTCATGAATTTTGAAGACAAATTTTTTTTTATTTCGAACCTTAGTCTTTAGCTGTCTAGCTCAATATTTTATTTTTTAAGTGTCCTTAACGTAATATTATAATGATTTCGAAAATTTTTTATTTTGTTTTTTGAAATAGCCTACAATATCTTTTAAATTATTATAAAATATATAAAATTACAACTGAAAAAAAAAGAAAAAATATTTATGTTATATTTAGAGCAATAATTTGTACTTAATCAATATCCTATAACTAAAATTAAATTAAATGATACTAAAAGTAAAATTAAAAAAATATAAATGTTTTACTTAATATAGTTTTAACTGATTTTTCAATTGATTTTAATTCTAAATTTGAAATTTTATAAATTAATTATAATTTAAAATTTTTTTTTTTTTAATTAAATTTAATTTTTACTACTATTTTTGCATTCTTGAACTAGTGTAGCTTTTGTAGGTATTTATTTATAATTTTATTAACATCTAAATAAATTTTTCGTATTTATGTTGATTTTATGCATTTTTTTAATTTTTAATACTATTTAGAAGCTTTACAAAATTTGCTATTTTCGAATTATATTATAAATAAAAACCATTAATTATTTATTAAAAACATAGCCTAACTTAATTTATCTTAACCTAACTATAACTGCTTAACCTAATTAAAAAAAAAATAATGTATTATATAATACTTTGTGCTAATTATACTTAGAGTTTTCCAACTACCAATAGTTTGATTTAAATTAATTTGCTCTTATTTAGTATGGAAATTTAAAATTTTCTCCGTTTATATTATATCCGGGTTATAAACAATAGCTTTACATGTAGCCCGTCTATGCTAATGGTATAATATATTGGGACATGATTACGATTTTGAATATAACCGTTTTTATCTAAAAAAATAAAATGCTCAGGAGCTATGAAGCCCGTGAGCAAGGTCTGTATTCCTCATTATGGTAGAATATATGCAATACTAAACCATTTGCAGGAGTGTTTTGTACTTTATCATAATGTCTTCGAATTAATTTGATAATAAAATTTTCAATTCTAAATATGTTTGCTTCCTTGCTCAAATATTTATTAGAGCAGTAATGCTTGTATTCGGAATCGGGTTTTCTATATTATATTAGTACAACTGTTATGCACTTTCTTTCAAATTTTCAGAGAGTTTCTATTTAGCTTGCACTAATATACATTCATTAATATTTAAGCTAATGTCGTTTATGTTATATATCAACAGACCAAGAGTAGAATTTATCGTATATATTGCAACGAAAACTTAACACTACACATACACACTACTGGACTGCCAATACACACGTAGCAACCAAATGACCACAGAAACACTAAAATTAACTAACGAAAATACAAAAAATCAAAAACTTACTTACAACCCACGGCATCTGGAACGAGATTTCAATTTTACATTTAGAATTTACAGAATAAAATTGATAAATAATAAAAAATGAAGAGAAGAATGCAACGCAATCCTTTTTTTCGGCTTAAAAGTAAAAACACAAAGAATATAAAATAAATAAATAAAGCAAATTGGAAAAAGAGAACAATTCCAAATAGCAACTAAAAATTTAGTAGATATATATATCAGTGACGGGGCGTGGAATTTTCAACTGGGGAAGCACTATAAAAGAAAGCGTCAGTTTGCTTTGGCTTTTCTTTTTCTATTGAAATTTTGGCTAATTTCGACAGTCAAAGTTGCTCAAATCTACTTCTCAAAGTAGTTTTAATTCTGTTTAGGAAAAACAATCGCTCAACTGAAGTAGTTTTTATGAAGTGTTATTATAAATTTACAAAGTTGGGAATATTTATTAAAAGAATTCTTTAATTCTGTTTCAATTAAAAATGTTAATATTTCGCAAATACTGTGTTTGCTATTTAAATTTTCATCTGAAAATATAACTTTAATTTAAGCTCTGACTTTAAGAAAGCAATGTAAAAAAAGTGTGAATATGAATTTTCTATATTTATGTTGGAAAATACAACGTATACGAATTATAAGATTTTACTGAAAAATGCTGATTACACCGTTTTATTGTTGTTGTTATTAGTAGATCAAGCATTGGTTTACCATCCTTAACAATTAATAATTTTTCCTCAAAACTTCCAGCAGAAAATTATTTGTTCTTTCAATAACACAATTACAATTTTCTATTATAATTATTTATAAATAATAAAAAACAAAATGTTTTAAATTTTTAAATTTGTTAACAAATTAATTGTTTCAAAACTGCACAAAACCAAATTATGGTTGAAAATAAACAATGTAGCATCCAGTAACAAAAAACTACAGAATTACTTAACACAAATCAATACTATTCTCTAAAAGAAACCCAAAACTACATACATTATTTATATAAATATTAATTCTCATTCAAGTCAACAACCACAATAATGCATACAAATAATTCATTCCCTGCTATTTTTTTTATTTGTAAATTCATTTTGTGTCATGCGATATTTTGTTGTTGTTTCCCTAGATAATCTATTTTCTATCAGATATTTTCTAATTATATCAGGTAGATTTGGAATGAATATCAGCCACTCATTCAAATTAAATTTTTTTTCCTTCTAAGATTTTATTTTATTGTCGCTTCATTTGTTATTTTGTTGTTGTTACTAGGAAACTAAATAGAGACAGTGTGTTTGAGTGTATGTATATTTTAAATGTGAAGAGAACTGAGGAGAATGATATTTAAGTTGTCATTATATTTTTTTGCAATGTATAATTATTATAGCATATTGGTAAGAGAATAATGATTTTTAATAGGCATTATTTTCAAATATTTTAAATTTGTGGTTGTTGAATATCTCTTGTTGGCTTGTATGATTGAAAGAATAATAGAAAATAATGATGTTTATTTAGGCATTATTTTCTAAACATACGTAATGTAGTTAATATCTATGCATATAATTTTTGCTTGAAATTTTTTTTTCATTTGTTTTGAAGTTTTGTAGTTAAGTAATTTTTATATTAAACTAAATATAAATTTTATATTAAGCTGTAAAAAATAATAAATAATATTTCATTTGGGGAAGCACTCATTCAACTCAATATATGGACGCTTCGTGCCTGATATATATATATATTTTTAGATTTAGATTAGATTAGACTTAGATTGAAATAGCATGTAATTTCTATTAGTTTTAAAAATATATACACCTACGATTCGTAATTGAGAGATGGCCCACATCCTACCCGGATCTTAAACTTCGACATAATAAATGTGGAGTTGAAATAGTAAAATTAAATTAAATTAAATTAAATTAAGCTTTCTCTTTCGTTAAACTTTCTTTTTTATATTTTTGTTGACTATTTTGGTATTGCAATTCAAAAATTTATCATTTTAATAAAAAAAAAAAAAAAAAATGAGTACTAGTATTTCTTATAAATATACTAGTAATTTTAAATACGATAAAAGGTAAATCTAAATATGGTGCAAGTTACGCAGTATAAGAGATTACCAATACTTCGGCTTGAAAAATTGATAAATTTTCTACTGTGTAGCATTTTTCCGTAAATATTAAACATCCCTCCCTATCTTTACACATTCGAGTAGATAATAATGTGCAATGCATATTTAGAGTAAAAAAATCTAGATTAAATTTGGATACAGGGAATCCTAATACTATATGATATCCGAAGAGTATCATATAAAATTAATACAAATTAAATTCGATATTATGATCTGATCTAAAAACAAAACAGAATTTAACTCATATTTAAATTTTTCAATGTGAAATAAAAAGCAGAATCTAGGTATAAAAGTTTTGTCCAAATTCATTCCCAATTTTATGGTCCCATCAGACTATCAGACATAATAAATAATTTCTAAAAATATATTTTTTTTTTTATTTTTCTATTTTTCTCCTCTATCAATAGGTTACCTTTTTTATATATGGTTTATAATTTTAGTCCCTTTGTCTAAGATAATACAAAAAAGGATATTGTTTTTTTTTTTTTACTTTTGACTTGTTTTTCTTATATTTTGAATATACCGTTTATTTTATTCTCCATTTCAGAATAGAAAGTCCTAAAAAAGTTTGCTTCCAAACACAAAACAAAAACAAAAAAAGAACAGAAAAAAAACAACAACAAAGATTAAAGATTAACAATAGATTTAGAATGAATTTATATCGAAAGTTCTGTGACCTTTTTCCTAGTTAACTTTGAGAAATAAGTATATCCTTTTTGACTTCCTTATTAATCTAGACAAAAATTATTTTGATCTTTGGACCCCATATTAATTTATTCTATTATGTATGGATGAAGACAACACAAAAATATATATTTATATATATATATAGATAAAATGTGGATGTGAGGTAACATAAATTCTATTAAAAGGACACCATAACTAGACATAAACAATTGATTATAGAGATTCATTAATTATTTGCTATACATATGTATATGAATATATATATGATATATACAAACATTTATTTTGTGTATATTGAAAATGTAAAAAAAATTTGTTAATAAGAGAATAAAAATTTCTTTACAAAAAAATAAATAAATAATAAAATAGGTGGGTTTCGCCTTGACAAAAATACCAAAATAAAGAAAAGTATGAAAAGGATTTTGGTTATAATATTATGCATGAACAATTAATAGTCAATTAATTTTTGTTATCGGAAAATGATTCAAAAAGGAAATTACTGGCCCACCAGAACATAAAATTATTATCTAAGCTAACTTATACACATATACATATAGTTAACAGAATTGCCAAAGGTTGATAAATATGGAAAATTTTTATTTATTTGTAATTTATTATTTATGATTTTATAACTTTAAGTTAACATCACAGCACAGATAAGTTATCCAACTGATTAGTTTAAAGTTTACATTCATGATTCATCTTAATTAACCATAATTTTAGGAAATTCTAAAACGGCCAATAATACAAAAAAAAAAATCATTTGATTAGTTCTATGAGTCAGCATGAAATTAGAAAAAGAATTAAAAATCAATGCGACCACCAAAATTTGGTTTTAGAGAAACCGTAGCAACAAAGGGTTTTCAAAAAGAAGTATTTTTGTGTTCTATTAACTTTGAAAATACGTTCGATAGATTACACAGCATTGTTAATTCACTAAAACCTTACGCAAGATGAATTATATACATGATATAAAGATAGCCGAATTCCGATCATAAAAAGAGTCCAACTATTTAGCTAGACATTTATGCCAAGTTGAATAAATAAATTAAATTAAATAAATATGTAAAATAAATGTCAACAATCTATACGGGAATTAATTGAGTTTGATGTTTAATTCTTAAATTTCAAAATCAACCCTACGTATGTATCAAATTGATACACCCGAAGTAATTTTTCTACGATTTCTAAACGAAAGTTAGTAACGACATGATCTATCGTGTAAATTCTTTTTTTTACGATTTTTATTTTAACGATTTTTGGACCTTTGTAGAATGAAGTTATAAAAGATTTGTTTAAATTGATGCGCCGAATCCCGTTATTTTTTTAAAAGATGTAAAGTTTAAGACAATTATCAGATGAACTAGACATTATAGAAACACTTTACTTAGTAATGGATTTATTATTTACAACAAAATATCCTCAAAATTTGCTACGAGGATAGCAAAAACATCAAAAACTATAATTGATCACTTTATTACTGACAACCTTAAAAATTAGTTAGCCTTTTTCCACATTTTAGAATTTTAAAAGCGGTGTATGGTTTTGGTGTGGTTTAAAAAATTAATTTTAAAATGGTTTGGTTTTAGTTTGGTTTTGGTTCGTTAAAATTTCAGTGGTTTGATGGTTTTTGCTTTGGTTCAAAGAACCGGTTTGAATCTCTGTTTTAGATACTGCTTTGTCAGATCATCTATATTTCCTAAAACCTATCTCACTTTAAAACAAGTTTAGATTATAATAATGTAAAAAGAGATGACATTTGGTCTAAATTAAATTATTATAGTAATTTTAAAGATATTTTTAATCATTTCCAGAATTAATTAACTAATAATACAAAAAAAATATTGAAAAAAACTAAAACAAGGAAACATGATTGGATAACGGATGGAATACTAGAAAAAATGAAAATCAGGAACGCATACAATAAATTTAGAAAATAATATTGTAATGATACCCACATTGAAAAATTATATAATCATTCTAAGAAAGAGATTAAACTCTTAATTATTGAAGCAAAAAGAAATACTGTGTTGAAGAAGTTGCAAGAAACCATATGGTAACATCCAAAATTTATGGAAATTGTATAAGAAAATTATTTTTAATAAAACTATTTCAATATATAATTCCAATATTAAACTTCTTGCACATGAAAATCATACTTATACTACTGAAACCGATATAGTTCAATGCATGAATAATTTTTTTTGTTAATGTAACCAGTGAGCTTAATTGTCCTTCTGATCCCTATGATTATCAATATTTAAACAGTATTTCACGCATATTTAATTTTAATTTTAATTTGTCTACTACATATATTGAAGAAGTCAAATTAGCAATTGATGCTTTCAAGCCGGGAGCAGCAACTGGTTATGATAACATTTCCTCAAAATTTATTAAAAAGTTTTCTTACAATACAGCCCCAATTCTAGTAAAATTTATAAATAATGCTTTTGAAACTTTTTCCTTTCCCGATTCGTTCAAAACTGCAATTGTAACTCCAATTTTTAAAAGTGGCAATACAACAAGCCCATCCAACTATCGACATATGTTCTCAGTGCCTTCTTGAAAATTTTTGAAATAATTATTAAGCAGCGTTTAAACGAATTCATGACAAAAAATTACTTCTTAGATAAATATGGTTTTGAAAAAAATTCAAACACGGCAGCCGCTTGCCTTAGTTTAACGCACTTTATTTCCACAAACATTGATGAAGGGAATTATGTTGCGTGTGTTTTTCTTGATTTTCAAAAAGCTTTCGATTGTGTAGGTCATGAAATTCTTCTATATAAACTTGCAAAAATGAATTTTAGTACTAATCAAATAAACTTTTTTAGATCATACCTAAACAATAGACAGCAAAGAGAATGTATTAATGGGGTTTTAAGCAAACCAAAAATAAATGAAAAAGGAGTACCACAGGGTTCAATCCTTGGACCAGACCTATTCAAAATTTATATAAGTGACATTTCATGCTAAAATATCAAAGGTCAAATACAACTCTATGCTGATGATGCTGCACTAAAATATCAGTCGAAGGAAATGACGAAGGAAATTTAAGTAATGAAATCAAAAATTATTTTAATATTATTGAACAATAGTTATAAAAACATTAACCTATTACTAAATGTTAAAAAAAAAAACTAAAATATTGTTATTCGAAAATTAAAAATTAACAAACTCAAATTTCTAGTTTCACTATTGAAATAGTAAAGCAATTTAATTATCTAGGGCTAATCCTAGACAGTAAATTAAAATGGTGCGAACATGTAGATCATGTAATAAAAAAAATCTCCCAATATATTTTTATTCTGAAAAGACTGCGCAAATATTTTGATAGTAACACATTATTCAATATATATTCATCATATATTCTATCAAATATAACTTACCTAAATCCTATCTGGAGCAAGGCTCCTCAATATACCTTGAATAAATTGGAGATTATGTTATGTATAAATGTATATTATATTTTTATATATATATATATTAAATGTATGTAGATTATGTTATGTTATATATAATGTATAAAAATAATAAGTTATAGTTAAATTTCAAAGAAGTAATCCTACACTACTGCTACATAATGAAAAATACAATGAGTCTCCATGATATTTGTAGATTTGAATTACATATGTCATCTTTTCAAATTATTAATAACTTTAAACACAATTTTATTCTAAATAGAATAATAAATATCCATAGTTACATTTCAAGTAAAAAATCCAACTTCTATTTAAATCAAACAATCAAAGGAATAATTGCTTGTATAATTGCTTGTATAAAAGTTATATTTTAGCATTTCTTAATTAACCCAACGTTTCAAGGTTCGGAAATCTGCTATACTCAGATTGAACCTGAGTGTTCGACATCTGCTCGGAGCATTGCTTTGATTTTTGAGCCAAGTTTACTTCAATGAAATTCCATAACAAACTATTTTAATAAGCTGATGCGGTAACCCTAAAATAAGTATGTAAATATTTTGTTTAAGTTAACCTATAATATAATTTAATATTTACTAATAATTAAATAAAATTGGAAATAATCAGATAAGCACGTAATTTATACCAAAATTCTATAAAATTGAAAGAAAATTTGTTTACTAAAATAGAACAATTGAATTACAATTTTTGGGTCGATTTTCTTTTGTGGCTGAAATTTAATATATTCACCCGACTTCTGAGATACAAATATTTTACTATAAAATAATAATTGTGTTGAAATTTACTTTTTATGATTAGATAGGTATTGGATATTATATGCTTTCAAAACTTAAAATGTTTCTTTTGTTGACAACAAAAACTTTTTATCAGAATTTATAAAAACGTACATAAAATTATTCTCCATAATTTTTGTTTTTTCATAAAAACTTTAATTTTTATAGTTTATCAAATTTGGAATACAATGAATACTCCGTTTCATTAGTACTTGTATTTCTCAATTTCAAAATGTTAGTTGACAGAATTGAAATCTTTGAACTAATATTTTCGTAATCTGTACTTGAATTACCTGGATTAATGTCATGAAATACCTGGATTAATATCATATAATGAAAAAAAATTATTTTTGTTATGCTCCACTTTATTTCATGCTCTCTTACCAACTAGTCCAGAATGAAAATAAACTCATATTCTTTTAGACGTATCGTACAAAAATATCACTGTTATAAATTATAATGATGGAAAAAACTTCCCAATACTACCATAACAGTAAAATTTTCTATCACCCATCTTACAGGATGTTATGGAAATGCATATTCAGCTAGACTGAGTTTTCTAGATCTGCGTCAGTAATGCGTCTAAGCATTTATTTATAATGTGAAAGGTTGTATGATATAGAATGTCGTCGCGAAACCTACTGCTAATACTATTGTCATACTAACTTTAATTAAAAATTGTGTATTACTAAATAATCTAAATAATAATTTAAGGACTCCACATGTAAGTATGTAAAATTGATCAAAGATCAAGAGTCTTGATAATTTCTTAGAAAGACGAAACATGTCGGCTCATATTTTTATTTTTTATTTTTATTAAAATATTAAATTAAAATAAAATATATATGAAAATTTACTTATATTTTCTTAATCAGTGAAATATTAAAACTCGAAAGGGAAAAAGTTTTACCTGTGGACAAGTGAACTACAAGTCAGATCTACGAAAAGCACGTTTCGTTTTAAAGAATAGTCACCGAATTGTGCCAACTCTGCCAGCAACTGTTTTAGAAATTATGTAAGTTCAGTTAGTTTTAGAAATTATGTAAGTTCAGCTAAGACAAAGGATATATATACCTTGTTAACAAGGATAAATACCTTGTTAACAAAACATTTTGGCCAACAATGGAAAACTTTAGAAGATCTAAAATTTAATAAAACCTTATTCAGTGATACTAACAATTTACAGGAACATCATGAAGATCCATGCTGTGGTACCTATACATCTTCGATGTAGATTGAAGAATTTAATTTTAGTTTTAAATTAAGTTTTGCGTAAATTTTTAATTAGTTAATTTTTATTATTATTTTGTGTTTTACATCTTTGATTTTAGATTTTGTTTTAAAAATAATGAACTGAATAGTTTTACATAAAAAAAATCCATGCTGTTGTACCTAGGTATATATCGTATCGTAGATACGGATTTAAGTATTTAATTTTCATTTTTAGCTAATTTTTGTTTTATTTAATACCCTTTTTTTTTAAATTTAATGAATTTGAATAAAATTTTTTCTTAAAAATACTCAAGAAGTTTTATTATTGGTTTTCAATTAATTGCAACAAAACGCCTCAAATATATAGCCTCAGCCTCAAATACTTTTAAGCTAAAATAAACACTAAAAGTAAAAATATATGAATACTAAATAGCTAAGAAAATATTTTTTGGTTTTATTCAATTTTAGCATTCCTCCAAGTATGTGGGTTTTGATACTCATTTCTAAACTAAATTTAGAATGAGTGACAGTAACATCTTTAAGTAAAATCTTTATTCACACCAGATTGAGTACTCACTCTGAAAAATTTCTTCTACTAAGGAAATTTTAATTCATACCACCCATCTCACAATAAGCCCATTTACCCGTATTGGAGTATATTTCACGACACATACCATGGCTTAGTAGTACAGTAATCTACGATTGTTCAATACAAAATTGGACGAAACTAGGATTTATTTAAAATTAAACATTTTACAAATGTATGTAAATGTAGACGAAACGAATATTTTGTGTCTCACTTTCTCAAACTCAATTCAGTATTTAATTTATATATTTTTTTTTAAATAACTAATGACGATTCGAAAATAATATTTCATTCAGAAATTTATGTAAGTGGTATAAGATTAAATGCTTCAATTGCTATATAGAAATTTATGTGAAATTACGTCCTATTTTTATTATTGTTATTGTTTTTTTTTTGTTCCTGAATTATAATATTCAAAAAATCAAAGATTCAAAGAATAATCCAGCTTTAAGGATTTACGCATAATTTTTTGTTTTTGTTTTAATGTAAAAACATATTTTTATATGTTTTGCATGAAAATTGTATATTTCTTCATTCTATTACTGTATTGCGAAGATGCTTAGAAATTACCTTATAAGAGTTTAAAAAATAAAATCTCATCATTCTGTTATATATAGAAAATAAAAAAATGTAAAAAAAAAAAATCGATCTAAAATACCAGCATATGTACAAAATCAAAACGTGGAAAATTTGTTTTTATTTTTCTTTGTTTATTTTTTTTATTTTTTCTTTCGATTCTATGAAAGGATTAAATTGTTTTAGGTCTCTAACATATTTATTAAAATTTGCAATTACGTTTACAATTCCATCTTAATTTTTGAAAATTGTTTCGCATACATAAACAATGCGTAATTTCATCTTAATTGATAACGTCATAGATTTATTATTTGTAGAAAACCACTGCTGTTACAAAACAAAAGAGTTCTAAATATGTTGTGCAATATTTAATTTAATATTTAATGATAAAAATTGAATATTTACTGTTATACAAATTTATTAGATACTGATGAAATAGCATTGTGTCTATCTTATATCTGTGGTTTTATGACGAAAGATGATAACACTACATTTTTGGCATTTCCTGTAAATCACAATTGAATAAAATTTAGTATAGAATTAGCTATACAGTTATTTTTGATTTTTAAAAAATATTTTTAATGAAAATCTTTTGAAAATCTTTAAAAAGATATGAACTTTGAAATCATTTCAATAATTTTTTAATTTTCGTAAAATTTTTACCTTTTTTTTAATTTTTAAATAACTTATTTATTTTTGTTACATAAAAGTTATTGCTAAAGAACATGATAACTTCAGTTATTCAGTTTATTAAAAAAAAAAAAATGTATAATACGCAGTAAAATTTTTCAAGATACATGGAAATATCTTAACATATCTTTTTTTTTTGTTTTGTACTTTTCGGTAAGTGTTGCCTCCATAACTGCATAAGTGAAGTTATATGCTTATGCTAGAAATATTTGCAACGGCAGTTGTTAGTTATTCAGTTTTAAATTTATAAATTACTTAATATTATAAATTTTTTTTTTTTTTATTTGAAAGAGCTTAAAATTTTATATAAAGTGGTATTCATAACTAAGATTCGACAAAATTGCAGTTATCATCTTTCGTTGTAAAACCACAGATATATAATATACAAGATGAACGACGTGGGGACTAAAAAAGCACGAATAGCTGAATAGTAAATTACACCACAAAAATATTAAAATTTTAGCAAGTTCTAAAGTCAAAAATAAAAATATGCAAAACGGTGGTGAATACTTAAAACATTTCAAATAGTTACACATTCCATAAACCAAAAATAAAAAGTATAAGTAATAAATAATATACAATTGAATATTTTACGACATTGAATCTTGGGGTTGTCAAATATTTAAAAATGAATTGTTAACACTCTGTGGTACATAGGTAATACAAAAGTACAAAAAAATTTGCTCACTAAAGAAGTAAAAAAATATGGGATAAATAAATTACAACCACATTGAAATGATCAGATTGCTTATTTTTATAATTTCGAGACTGAACGATTAACATCCTAACTGCTTCAACGGCTTGATATTTACAATAATGTCCACAAGACATGGCATAGACAATAACATTATATTGGTATATATAATTTAAATGTGGAAAACAGATGTACTATTGTAAATTAAAATTGTGCCTTCATAATAGCAAAGTTCCATCTTATTTTAAATGACAACGAACGAACATGTATTCCAAATTAATTTCAAAGAATAATTGAAAAAGTGGGATTCGAACTCGAAATTATTCTTTTGTTATTACATAACATAGATAGGATAACATAACCACTACACTATCTTAGTACATCTAAATTAATGTCTGTCTTTAATGGCGAATATTTTTTGATTATATGTATAAAGAACCAAATCTGATGAATTAATTGTTTAAATACGCTTCAGAAGATATTCTGCAATAAAATCCTAAGACCCACTTTAATATCTTATACGAAAACACTGATTTATCGATCTACTACATTGAGAGTAATGGGATTTTATTGTGTTAAGTTATAATGAAATTAGTATATATTCATTTCGTTATAAAGAATAGCGTATTATACTTTGAATTCATTATAAAGTATATATATTCAATAATCAAGCGATTCAGAAAATAACTACAATTATACCAAAACGAATATTTCTTTTTATATAAAATCGTACCTGAAAGAACTGCTTCTGTGCAATTGCACAGGGGATTCACTAGTAGTTATTGAAAGTAGTAGTATTTTATATATACATATACTTTCATATTAATTTGCCAGCTTTTGATTATTTATTTACTTAGTTATTTAGTTATATATTAATTTACTTATTTACATTTTCATTTATTTATTTATTTTGGCAATTTTAATATTAAAACTAAAAGCAAAGAAGAGTGAATTTATTTAAGAAAATAAAGAACAAAACAAATTGATTGAATAACAATAAGAACTATATTTTAATATACATAGGCAAGTACAAAAGATTTTTTTTTTTTAAATTACATTAAAATATTCCAAATCTCAATGAACAGTATTCTAGCAAGTTTAATTTATCTTATATATAATAGTTCTAGAATGTCAAGATTGATCATCATCCATTTTATTTTCTATAATTTAGAGAACTACCTAGTTTTGTTTCGATAAAAGTATATGTCGAAAATAAAACGTATAACTATGTTAAAAATTTTATTTTAACAGAATTGTCGAAAAGTTAATAATAATGTCTCTAATGTACACTCAGTGTACTTGAGTTTCGTTCCTCAATTGGAAGGTATTAATGTTGTAAATATGTTGCAGATAACCAGATACTAAATTTTTAATTTATTAATCCGATTGTTTTTTCTATATTGATAATATCGGTATTTAGGCAGCGCCATTTAGAATGTTTCTTCCTTCATCAGTGTGCTTTTAACTAACTCTTACAAGATAAAATAAAATAATATCATGCAAAATATTTCCCGAAAAATTTGCTCTAATACAACAAATACTATAATATTATTTGAATTCTACCTATAGTTATTGGTTACAAATATTTTGAATTGGATTATAAATTAAGCTTCTATATTATTGTTTGTACTTAAGCCTATACACAAAACAAAAATTCAAAACTCAAAATTCACTTGAATTCGATTTACAATATACCATCATTATATTCGATTCTATTCAAACCCATAATAATATTGGAGATACTCTCAAATCGAAAAAAAAAACAAAATAAAAATATCAAATCAGCTTTAAATATAAAAGAAAAAGGGTTAACTTCCATTATCCTGTTTCCCCTCCACAGTAAAAATAAGAAAAATTAAATAATTCAAAATAAATATCTATCTACATAATATAATATATCAGTGTGTTACTATAACGAATTGAATCGCAATCATCATTTTAAGATGTTTTGATGTTGTTGTTGTTGTTTTTTTGTTTTTTTTATAATATACAAACGCGCTCAAATTTTAAAAAGATTTACCTACAGTTATCTTTATATGATAAAAGATAGCTAAATGTAAAAATGTATAAAAAATGTAGATACTCTAAAAAGGTTGATGAAATATTGATAGTGATTTAAATTCAAATATACCCAAATACGATACTGTAAAAATTGAAATTTTCCTACAAAAAAAAAACAATAACAATAATAAAACAAAAAAAATATGAAAAGCAAGCTTCTTAACAAAAAATTGAATAATGGGGTGGCATAATGATTTTGATAGTACATTGAGTACTAAAATTTGTTATCATCGAATAGATATAAGTAAGCAAATAGACAGAAAAAATTACGTGCCTCTTCTATGATTGAATGTTTAAACTGGGTCGATTTTTTTGTTGTCTTTTTTTTAATGATTATTTCAAGAATAAAAATGAATTTGAAACATTTTCTCTATTTAAATTTAAAGTTTTTTTTTTTTTAAATTCTCTCAAAGTTTTCTTGAGTGAAGAAAAATGAAATAGATAATTCATTTTTGTTTTATTTTTTATTTTTACTTAAAATAATTTCAGATAGACATAATCTCTGTTTTCCATTTTAATTTAAAATTTAAAATTTAAATTTAAATTTCAAAAAGATTATTTCAGAAATATTCATACATATATAAAAAAAAAATTCAATTTCATACAGACTAAAATGGATTTGATTCTTCATCAATTTTAAAAACTATAAATTAATATTTAAAAAAATATAAATACATTTTTTAATTAAGAAAAAAAAAAAACAAAAATAAATGAGGTTCAATTGTGAATGTATCTATGCAACCTGTAGATATGAAACAATCCAAGAAGAAATGCCAAAATGATAATTAATAAAAAGAAAAATGACTAAAGAAGCAATTAGAACAAGCCACACCCTATACGTGGTGCAGTAGGTAAGTAGAATGCTCTTTTAACCAAAAGGTCCAGGTTCGATTCCCGATGAAAAAAAAAGTGTTTTATGGGTTTTTCAACCTGGGCCTTTTGACATTGGGATAAAATAAATGACAAAAAATAATTAAGAGCATAATCTGATAAAAAATTAAATTAAATTGAGCTATTCTATTTAAAAAGACTTAGTTCCTGTCAAACACATAAAAAAAAAGTAAAAAGGAATATGTACGGACTTTGAAGAAAATAAAAGTAACAACAAAATTTTTTTCCAATCCAGACTATAAGTAATACTTACAACAACAATAAAATGATACTGAGCGAATAGAAATATATACTAGAGAGATGGTATTTTGACGAATTATTAAATATTGAGCAAGCATCTGCATGTAGTTTGGAGCAACTCTATCATACATAAAGCCATTTGTCATGCAACTAGATAACTGCAGCAACCGATTGCTTCGTGTATGTATTAAAAGCGAAATGAACCGACGAAAAAAATAAATTAAAAAAATTAACAAAAAAGTTGTATGAAAAACTAGGTAAGAAAATATCAAAGGTTTTTGTAAAAACAAAATTATTTAGATGTTAAATTTGATGTAATAAAATTAAAAAACAAAAATAATATATATATATATTATATATATATGTATATACTATAGATATATACATATACATATATAAAAATTTAATTAACTATCCACTTAATTAAAATATGAAATTATTTATTCATAATATAGAACACCAATATATTTATATTTGGAGGCATAAATAAAAGCGTTTAAGTAATAAGCCAAATTAAAATAAATTTGTTACATTAGTTATATTAAGCGACACTTACTGCTTAAAGAATTTCAATAAATAAAATAAAGTAATGGAAATGTACTTACATACTTTTAAATTTTGATCAAATGTCCCAAAATCAATCCATCCATACATACCTTATCTACGATAAGATACATAATATATGGAAATCAATACTGCTGCAGCTACTGCTTATTATATAATAAAAAATGTTAAATTATGATACCACCATTATTATATAACAGTTAAAAATTGTTTATTTTAATTTAAATATACTTATTGTAAGCTAATGTATTTTAACATTCTTTAAACTTATTCTAGAAATTTCTACCACAAACACAATTATTCTTAAATTCTAATAACATCCATTGTTAAAAATAACGGGAACAAAAATGAAAAAAAAAAAATTCAACTAATCTTAAACATTCATTTGAAAAAAAAATTCACTTTAATAATTTAATTATAATATTATCTTTAAATTATTGAAAACATTTAAAAAATATGTGAATTAAATTTTAAACAAACTATGAATTAATCATTAAATCATAAAATTTAAAAATAAAGTTTTTAAAAATGGACCCTACTGCACTAAATTAAAAGTAAAAGACAACTGCATAGTGCATGTTAACATCAAAGATGATACGGTTATGATGAACTACAACTACAACTACATTAAGCAGTAATTTAATCCATCGATTATTAAAAATCGATTTAGTTTTATTTTGTGTAGTGCAGCATTCGACATTTTTTTTAAACATTTCTTTGAGCTTAAAAAAATGTATTTATATATTAAGAAATTTTGAATGGTGTGTGTGAAGGTTTTTTTAAGTTAAGCTTACATTTTTATTGGCTTTGGTATAGCTTTCGTTGAATAACTGAGTCAATACTCAATAGTACCAATAATTTAATTTCTTCGATTAACACAATTTAATTTGCAGATTAATTATTTTTTTTTATTTATTATTAATTATAATTTATAAATTCTTAAAATCGATATAATATATAAAAATCAATGTATATCTGTTTGTCCTTTATTCATTACTACACCATTCATCCGTCCGCCATGAAACTTTAAGAAGTTAGTTTTATAGAAACTTGTTTTGTAGCGTCAGAGTAAAATTTTTGTATAATTCTCGAAAATATTTGAATAGTTTTCTTTTAATTTTACTGATATGCTTATCATACACCCTGTACATGATTTATAAGTATATCAGTTGAATACACTCCCTCGCAACTCTATACAACTACTAACACTGATCAGAAATATATCGAAAACCAATAGTTAGTCTTGCAAACCTAAAAATTGGTACATAGGTAATTCCTCAAAAATAAACATAGTTTAATTTTAAAATTTCATTTTTTGAATAGTAAAGACATGTTAACAATTTTTTAGTAAATAAAAAATAAATATTTTTATAAATATTTTTGAAATATTCTTAAAATTTGTTTAACAAATCCAAACCAGGCCAAATATTCGAAAACGGAATTTTGGGTTTTATAAATATTCTTGACAGGTGCTAGAACCGAATAAGGCCGAATTTTAAAACGAATTTTGAAGATATTTTTGATTAATTTTGCTGAATTACATATGTACCAATTTTTAGGTTAAAAAACTTGTGTTAATCGAAGAAATGAAATTATTGTTACTATTGAGCTATTTAACGACAGCTATACCAAAGACAATAAAAATGTAAACTTATGGTGGATTTCCTCTTAATGGACGAACGTTCGGACAACTTTTTAACCAAATTACACGCTGGGTGGCGCAGTAGGTAGAGAGCCTGCCTTTCAAGCGAAAGGTTCCAGGTTCGATTCCCGATGAAGCAACAAAAAAAAAATGCTTTATTGGTTTTTCGACCTGGTCTAGTACCCTTTGTCATTGGGATATAATAAATGACAAAAAATAATTGAGAGTATATTATAATCTGGTAACAAATTAAATAAAATGAAAGTATTCTATTTAAGAAGGCTTAGTTCCTGACAATAGCAGTAGTTTTCCACATTTAAATAGTAAAGCTAGTAATTTGTTAAATAAATACTTGAAATATTGTAGATATTGTAGTGTAAAATTGCAGTACCGTGCTTAATTAAAAGCACGAAAAGGTGATTCTACCTAAGTTACTGTCAAGAGCGTAAAAACAAAATCAGAAAATTTTATTTAGCAACACATACACAAAAAATCCTCTCCGGACAATTTAATTCATCCAATTTCTAAGTTAAAAAATATTTTTAACTTTTGGTTGAAGACTGAAGTGAAAGAAAAGGATAGATATATAATTATTTGATAAATATTTATTGCTATCTCGATTTATGTATGAACGCATTCACATGAGTAGTATAGAATTATCCCCCTCCCCACCATTTTTACTCGAAAAACAACAAAATATTTTTTTTTATTTTTGTTTTACGGTTGTCACTTACGTATTAAGTTCGCTTCGCTAATCATGATCGCATGACAGCGAATTCGTATACTTATACGTTCGATTCGAGAATCATGATAAGGGTATTTATCTGAATATTGAATATCTAATATGATTTTTTGGAAGAATATAGAACATTTGGGTTCGAAAAGGCAATCGAAAGTGCTAAAGCTATTGCAGAAAAGCTTGACGTAGTAGCTGATTTTATCGAAAACAGTAGTAGAAGGAAGAAAAGGGAGTTCGGTTATGAAGCTGAAGATGAAATTACTACAAACAATTAGCAGCAAAAATAGACCAATATTTAGCCTGAATGACGAACGATTTTCTCAACTAAAGCATTTTGAAGAAATTTGGGGATTTTTGTTTGATATATATTCAACAGGCAAAGAAGATTTAATCAAATGCTGTAAGGATCTGCAAATTGTACTAGAAGCAAATTGTACTTTATATTCCACTAAGAATACTAATGATAATTCCTGTTACAGTATCAACATGCGAACGAAGTTTTAGCAAGCTCAAATTAATAAAAACATATCTTCGTTCAACAATGACAGAGGATCAGCTCAATGGACTGGCTATTATTTGTATTGAAAATGAGATATTGAATGAAATAAATATAAAAGAATCAATCGAAACATTTTCAGATTTAAAATCGAGGAAAAAATTGTCGTACTCTTCAGCAAAACTTTAAATTTTTTTTTAATAAAAATAAAATTCGGGCATGGAAACAATTTTTTTAACGTCACTCAATGCATAACAAATGTCAGTTCTTCACGCATTGAGAGGAAATCATAAAATTTCCTTTGATTGTATTTGTGTTTCAATGCAAAATAACATTGTTTGAACGTTCGTCCACGAAGAGGAAATCCGCCTTTAACCTAAAAAAAAACCTTCACATCAATAAAAATTTCTGAATATGTAAATATTTTTTAAACTCAACGAAATGTTTAAAAAAAATTTCGAATGAAGTTACCTGTACTACACAAAATAAAACTAAATCGATTTTTAATAATCGATGAATTAAATTACTGCTTAATGTAGTTGTAGTTGTAGTTCATCATAACCGTATCATCTTTGATGTTAACATGCACTATGCAGTTGTCTTTTACTTTTAATTTAGTGCGGTAGGGTCCATTTTTAAAAACTTTATTTTTAAATTTTATGATTTAATGATTAATTCAAAGTTTGTTTAAAATTTAATTCACATATTTTTTAAATGTTTTCAATAATTTAAAGATAATATTATAATTAAATTATTAAAGTGATTTTTTTTTTTTAAATGAATGTGTAAGATTAGTTGAATTTTTCATTTTTGTTCCCGTTATTTTTAACAATGGACATTATTAGAATTTAAGAATAATTGTGTTTGTGATAGAAATTTCTAGAATAAGTTTAAAGAATGTTAAAATACATTAGCTTACAATAAGTACATTTAAATTAAAATAAACAATTTTTGACTGTTTTAATAATGGCGGTATCATAATTTAACATTTTTTATTATAAAATAAGCAGTAGCTGTAGCAGTATTGATTTCCATATATTATGTATCTTATCGTAGATAAGGTATGTATGGATGGATTGATTTTGGGACATTTGATCAAAATTTAAAAGTATGTAAGTACGTGTCCATTACTTTATTTTATTTATTGATATTCTTTAAGCAGTAAGTGTCGCTTAATATAACTAATGGAACAAATTTATTTTAATTTGGCTTGTTACTTTAACGGTTTTATTTATGCATCCAAATATAAATATATTGGTGTTCTATATTATGAATAAATAATTTCATATTTTAATTAAGCTGATAGTTAATTAAATTTTTATGTATGCATATGTATATATCTATATATATATATATATATAGTATATGTATACATATATATATAATATATATATATATATTGTTTTTGTTTTTTAATTTTATTACATCAAATTTAACATTTAAATAATTTTTTTTTTACAAAAACTTTGATATTTTCTTATTTAGCTAACCTAATTTTTCATACAATTTTTTTGTTAATTTTTTTAATTTATTTTTTTCGTCGATTCATTTCGCTTTTAATACATACACGAAGCAATCGGTTGCTGCAGTTATCTAGTTGCATGACAAATGGCTTTATGTATGATAGAGTTGCTCCAAACTACATGCAAGTTACTGCAACTGCAACGATCGCACGACAATCAAAGTTTTTTGATTTCTTGTAAGCGGGGTGAAGGTTGCTGCAATATGTTGCCTCGCATTTTACATTTTAAATTAATTTTGTATATATGTACCTAGTTATTTGTATATAGAATTTCATACGTTTCATTATTATAATATTAGTATTATAATAATATTACTTAAACACATTTTCCAAATTTAACTATTATTTAACTGCTAATTATATCAAATTTATTTTTTCTACAAATTTTATAAAAAAAATATAATTGCATCAACTGTGGCTTAACTTATTTCATCATGTGTTAAATAAGCAATTGAAATATCATGTGTGTTAAAAAAGCGTATAAAATTTTTCTTACATACTGACAAAAACACAAGGAACAAAAATTAACTTAAGTATTTTGATTGTTTAATATTTTTTAGTAAAATTAAAAAAAACAAAAATACCAAATTTAGTTTTAAAAAATTTTTTATCCTACTTACTTAACGCTGAAAACACAATCACAACGAATGACGAATGACCATAATTCGCCATTAGAGACACAATCACGACGAATATTCGTGACGAACAAATTTTTGTGTTTTGAAACTTCAAAATTTGTTTATAAAAAAATTAAAAAAATGGAGAAAAAATTTTAAAAAAATTTTTATTTGAATTTTAAAATAAATAAATTTTTGTATTTTTGAAATTTCAAAATTTGTTTATGAAAAAAATGGCGGAAAAATCTTAAAAAAATTAATTTAAAAATTTTTTTATTTGAATTTGAGTAAAATAGAAATAGATCATTCGTTGTGATTGTTTTCGACATAAAACTAAATAAAACTTAACATATCATAACCTAAAAGACTAAGCCTATTTTTTAAAGTTAACTATACTAATCTATGTATATTGAATGGAGCTTCTTCTTTATTCGGAATGAACATGTTGTTTCAAATTTTAATTGATCCTGATTTAAAATCTGCGGATCAAAATCAATAATTTTACGATTAATTTTAATTCCAAGAAGGCCGGCCTGCATTTCTTATAAAGTTTTTATAATTTTTGTCATTGTTAGGGAATTATTTAATTTTTTATGGTCTGCAGTATATTTAACATATATTCAAAACTAAATAATTAAATTTAAATATATGTAGGTATTTATATTTATTACCTTTGATATAATATCTAATATTTAGAAGTAAATTAACAATAATAAAAATATGTTTATAAAAATATTAAATTTTAAATCAAAATTAAAGATGAAATAAGTTCGAAAATTTAGATTTATCGAAGTTATTTAATTTCACAAATTCCAATTTTCGGTAAATAAAATTTTTAAATTTTAGATTTTTATAAAATATTTTTCTATAAATTATTACATATAGCTGTAAAATTATTATAAAAATTAATTCTTCTTCCAGTTGTAATAAAAAAAAGGTAGTTTTGCATTTATAAAAAATAAAAAACAAGAATTTAACTCACTTAATTTCATATATTCCAATTTTCAGTAACTCAAATGTTTTGAGTAAAAAAAGTAATTCTTCCTAATTTATATACAATCACACTTTATATAAATACATTACATACATTTAACAATAATAGATATATTTAAATTTAAATGGATTTATTTTAAAAAAATTTATTTAAACCATTGATTAATAATACTATAAAGATAGACATTTTCATACAACAGAAAATGTTCAGCTCACTTTTTCCATTATATATATTATCTGGAAGATAATCAATGTGTTGGTGCATTTTCTATATTCAATTTGAATTTTTAAATTTTTGAGCGTTTTATACGACTTTATTCTCTAAATAATTTGTATGTGTTTAGTTTCTCTATACTGTTCTTGAATATTATTGTTTTTAACTTTTTGTTATTTGAATTTGTATAGGTAATTTGAATTTTTTTTTAATTGATAGGTACAAAAATTTCAAATTGGATAGCATTTTTATCGAGTAGTCTTTTAAGAATATTTTTTTTATTTTTCTCTCAATATACATTGTAATAAAAGGATTTTTATAATTGTTGATATTGTGCATGTATATTATTTGTAATAATAAATTATAAAATTATAATATAATTTTATAATGTTTAGGAAACGAAAATATTTTTCTTGTTTTAATTGAATAATTTTCAAAAATAAAACAATTTCAAAAAATTCAAATAATAGTGAACATTCATCCACGTAATGATTTCTAATATATATTCATACATACATATACGTATATGTATAAATTTACAAATAGAATCAAATTTTTATTAAAGTTGTTTTAAATACAATTCTAAATTTTAATTCAATTAAAATCGGTTTTTAAGTACATACGTACTTATATGTATACCTACGTTCAATTATTTCATCTCTAATTTTTCATTATAAATAGCTATTTAAATTTCGTTTTAAAATTTTGTGTTAATTTTTTAAAAATAGTAGTATAATCCACATGTATGGCAGTTTGACACTTTTTATGTGCAAAATCCAGCAAAATATCTAATTGCTAATTCTTCAAAATTACTAAATGATTTACTATGTGATTGAACTGTATTTGAAGTTGAAGCTAAAACATTTTCCTTCTCATTTCTTCAGGACAATTTTCAATAATGAAATCTTCATGTGCCAAATCATTGGCATCAATGTCCAAATAATTGTTGTGATCTGTTTCACAATTTGAGGATGTATTTTCGTTATAAATACTCGCCTCGTCTTACCAAAAATATTCCCAATTTGTTGTTCAGATGGATTTCTGCAATAATCACCAGCAGATCTTATATGAGAAAACATATTTTCTAACGGATCTTGGTTCAGTCTGCGCGTCATCAAGAAATTAATATTCTATCAATTTGATCTTTTGATAAAGATAATACAACAGTTATTCTTTAGGCAATTCCATTAATGGAAACATTTTTTTTGGTACTTTTAATTTTTGATTTTTTAAGATATTCTACCCTTTCCTCTAAGAATAAAAACGGAGAATTTTTAACGGTTGTGAATTCAAAATTTTTAATTTTTTGTGTTAAAATTTGAAGAATTTGAATAATCAATTAACTAGTTAACTCTTAAAACAAAATCAACAGTCAGATTGGCTTTATTACTCAATAAATTAAAAAAAATTCGATCAGTGTTATTTATTGCTTTTATGGCTGCATATGTACTATGACTAAATAATTGAAAAGCTGATTTTACTGACATTTTTTCAAATGTGTTAGAATTAATATGGGTGCTACGAACTTTAGGTAAAATTGTTGAAAGCTAATAATATCATTATTCCAGTTTTCAAAATCGGGTTTTATAAAAGAATTTCTGACAGATTTTATAAGATGCCATATCAAACTAAGCATAAATTTTATTTCCATTCCAATCATAAAAGAAGAGTCTACCTTATTGACACCAAGTAATTCATAAGTATTTCGATTTGTACTGCATTTGTCACAAGCAGGTGCAACAGTTTTAGAACCAATCTTTGTTAGCTCCTTAAGATATTTTAGTAGTAAATTGATAAAAAAATGAAAGGTTTTAAAGTTACTCTTTTCAAATTATTTTTGGATAAATTGTAACCCTATGCGTACTTATAACTTTCATGTAAACTTTGAGTCATAAAGAAATGTGCTTCTGTTGTTAGCTTTTGTTTTCTATCCCCATCTAAATCTTCCACACCATCTATACAATCCCTTTTTATACTGTAAGATGTTTCTTTTCCTTTATAAATTCATTTATATAAAAAATGATTTTGGTAACTGGTACATTTTATGAAATTATTAACTGAGATATAATTAAGAAAATTGTTTCTAAAGAGAAAAGTGCTCATCAAAAATATTGCCCAAAACTGGAAATACTCATATCAGTCCCAGTACTTTGCAAAAAATCTTAGCTGTTTTAGCTTTTCAATTATTTACATATGCAAATATGCAGCTACGAAAACAAAATAATTATAATTTTAATTTTTCCAAATAATAATGAGTAATAAAGTAAACCTGCTGTTGTGAGTAATATGTACACTGCTGGTCTTTCTTTAAATTCTTCAAATATTTATACTAAAAATACGTACAAACAACTATTAAAAATTGTCCATATTTGTTCGTAGAGAAAATGTTAGATTATCTTAAAAAATTAAAAGCTCTAAAAAATCCACCTGCACAATAAGTTGTAAATAATTTTACAAATATATTACGAATTTGATTAATTTCATTTACAACAACAATATATTTTCAAAGCTGGAGTAAATCATGACAAGCCTTTGGATATTGATATTTAATGCTCTTGTTATGAAAATAATGATAAAGTAGAAAATTCTGAATTTTAAAAATACTATTGTAAAATTGTGCGTTGCAAGCTTTAATTATCTTAAAAATAAATTGTGTGCTTACTGCAACAAAAAAACATATTAAATATACTTTTCAATTTAATCTACCGTTAAGATTTTTTATAAATTTTACAAAAATTAATGATGAGTTTTTCAAATATTTTTAAATTCTGTTATAATTTTAAAATCCATGCGTACATACATATCCACATATTGGAAAAATCAAAAAGAAAGCCTTTTAAAAATAAAAATTTGATTCTATTTGTAAATTTATACATATATGTATATGTATGTATGAATATATATTAGAAATCATTACGTGGATGAATGTTCACTATTATTTGAATTTTTTGAAATTGTTTTATTTTTGAAAATTATTCAATTAAAACAAGAAAAATATTTTCGTTTCCTAAACATTATAAAATTATATTATAATTTTATAATTTATTATTACAAATAATATACATGCACAATATCAACAATTATAAAAATCCTTTTATTACAATGTATATTGAGAGAAAAATAAAAAAAAAATATTCTTAAAAGACTACTCGATAAAAATGCTATCCAATTTGAAATTTTTGTACCTATCAATTAAAAAAAAATTCAAATTACCTATACAAATTCAAATAACAAAAAGTTAAAAACAATAATATTCAAGAACAGTATAGAGAAACTAAACACATACAAATTATTTAGAGAATAAAGTCGTATAAAACGCTCAAAAATTTAAAAATTCAAATTGAATATAGAAAATGCACCAACACATTGATTATCTTCCAGATAATATATATAATGGAAAAAGTGAGCTGAACATTTTCTGTTGTATGAAAATGTCTATCTTTATAGTATTATTAATCAATGTTTAAACTAAGAATAGTTAAGAATAATTAATTAGTCGCAAAGCACTGATGAAGGAAGTAAGTTGCTTCCGAAATATCGATATTTGCAAAATAAATACAAATGATTAGTGAAAGGAAACTCGACTTTTATTCCATAAATCTAAACATATCACTAAAAACAAATCTGATTATCAAAAACAATATTTAAACTACTTTATTTCACATTAAAAATAAAAACAAAACTGATTTTTTTTAAAAAAATTTTGTCAGTTAAAACAAAAAATTATTTGATCGCTTACTGTGATTTAAAAAAAATATTTGAAATAAGTTTGAGTAGGCACCAGTTGAATTTCAGATCTAATACATTTTGTTATTAACTTTACATCAAGGTTCAATCAAATTTTGTTTTGTTGACACAATTTCAACATGCATATTTTGACTGCATAAACTTTTATATTACTTATCAAAATATTCAAAAGATTGAAATGGTATTGTTTTACCATACGCTTTTAATTGGGCAACTGCCTTTGTATAATCACTGGTTTGTGTGATAGATTTTCTTATTTTATTTTTGTTTTCAGGAGAATGCATATTTTTCTCAAGATAAAATTCTTCATTTACTTCATTTATTAATTCATCTACTGCAACATATTGATTATCATTAAAAAATCTAATTATATCAAAAAGCAATTCATGACATATCAAAGGTAACAATTGACAAATTTTGCACAATTGCTAATAGAATATAATTATTAACTACACAAAATTTGGAAAAATTGAAAAGTTTGAAGAACCGTCATTATTGTCATTAAACAAATAAACACTGATTTTCAACTATTGTATATCCTGCTAATTTTAAACTACATATTTTTATGGCGAACTAATTTATAAGAGATTTAATCTCCTATTTGTTTGAAACCTTCGTCTAATAAAACAGTTCCAAGTTCCATTTTTTGCCCCATTTTTAGAAAATATGTTAACAATTTACGTGCAAAAGTTGGCAAACTAAACAATTTGCTTTGAAATATTTCAAAATTCACTTACAAGTTTATTTCACTACTTATTATCAGATGATTTTCTAATATCAATTTGCAGAGGCTAAAGATTCACAACAAAACGCAGAGGCTAAAGATTCACAACAAAACGGTCCTTTGAGGATAAAACAAAAATTTAATCACTTTCACTTGATACTTATTAATAACGATTTAAAAGAGCAACTGTCAACTGATTTAAAACAATTAAAATAAATAAAACGTCAACTTCAAAAAAATATGTACATACCCTAAATAGGTACATACTGATTTCAAATTTCGCAAATTATTTCTTCATGTTTGGCTGACAATTGCATTTGGGTATTTTCACACTAGTATTTCAGTCGTTTCCTGAACTTGTAATTTATTGGTGAAAGGGTATAGAGAGGAAAAGAAAAGGCCTTTTTTTATGAATTCCAAAATCCAAAACCATCCTATTTCTAATAGATTTTTACAAATACATAAAAACATTAAAATTGAAAACTTTTTCAGTTAATTTTTTTATCAACAGATGAATTCATTATTGTTTTTAATTTTCGTTGGCTAGTAGTTTGGCTCAAGCGCGATTCCTCTAAGTGTTCATTTCGTTCATGAAATAATAAGCAACGCGTTCACCTTCTATGTCCACCTTCTATGAAATTTCCTTTTGTATTGTAAAGAATGAAAATAAGAAAATGTATACTGTATCCATGCATACATGACATATTCTATACTGTCTGTACACTTTTATATAAAACCACATGCAAAATAAACAGTCGCGTTCACCTTAAATTTGAACGAAATCTCCCTTTTTTTTAAAAAAAAAAAGCATAAAATCCAACAACAATTTAACCAGTCATTTCGTTCAAATTTGTTATGAACGATAGTCTTTGCTTTGAGATTGAGAATGACAATGAGAATAATGATAAAAAGGACTTAAGGAGAAGAAATACAAGAAAAAACAAATTTCTTACAATTTTATTTGCACATACACTTATACTAATGTTATTTTTTTGTTGCTGTTGAAGAAGACAAAAAAAGTAGGTATAGCAAAATCTTATACATTAATACGCTTAAACGTCTGTTAAACTTTGCACAAAGCTTTTACAACACAAAGCTTTTTTTTAACTAGATTAGACAACTTTATTAGAACTATTGAATAGTGTGCAAAATTGAATTTAAAAACATAAACCACAAAACAATAAAACCAAATAAAACCAAAAACAAATTAAAATTAACCTAAAAACAATTCACATATTGAGCAATAGCATTGATTATCTCTGATTACTGATTATATGAATTAATTTTTAAAAAAAAACAAAGTAGCAAAGACAAAAACCGAATTATCAGAATATAATTATTATATTGATAAAACAGTTTTGTTAAAATATTACGATATTACGATATTACAACAAAAAAACTTACCGGTAAAACAAATAGTAAATTTAGAAAATATATTTTTTACCTTATGTTCAGAAATTCCAATAATTGAAATTTATTTATTTTATTAACAAATAATTCAAAAGTATAAATTCAAATGCGCAGCAGCATTGAGTAAATATTATATTGTACATGTAGAATCATAAACCGAAATTTACGATTTGCTAAGAACAAGAAAAACAAAATATGTTATGACATTATTATCAAGTTCCAATTTCCAATTCAAATTTATTTTTTATAACGGCAAATTTAGTATACATAAAAATTAAAAAAACTTTAAAAAGAAAAATCACAGACTACCCTTACCTACATCAGAGACCCTATCGGGATAAAAATCTTACAATAAAAACTGAAGAATAAGAGAAAAAGCATAATTATTGGCTTTACCCCTAACTGTAATAGTCATTAGGCGTCAATAAAAACTGAACAACAAGAGAAAAAGCATAATTATTGGCTTTACTCCTAACTATAATAGTCATAAGACGTCATATGATACTTCGTTAAATGGCCTATATGATTCGTTATGATTTAACAAAGTCATAACCAACGAATTAGAATTAAATGGAAGTGGCTATCCATACAAAAAACTGTCCAATGTTTTGGGTATATTCTAATTCGTTGGTCATAACCAATCATAACCTTTACTATAATGGTCATACCTAATCATACCAAAACGTCAAAACTAAAATTTAAAAGAAGTGAAATAAAAATATAAATTCTATAAATATATGTTTTGTTTTTTTATTTTGAGTTTTGAAATAGTTAGGGCTATTATGATAATAAAAAAAAAACACAAAAAACGTAGCCATGGCTATTTTAATGTGTTTTTAATATGGGTGTGGTATTTTTTTTTTTAAATGCATTTAATTTCATATCTATACTGCCAGCGACATCTGTTCGCCACATTTTGTTCAAATGTACGTCTCTTTTAATAGTATTTGTTAGGGAACGCTTAGACATCAAATTTTGTTTCATGAAGGATTTGTTTTACTTATTTTTATTACATTTACAAATTTTATTGCAATTACATCAAATTTTATTTCAAAAGTTTTTATTACATATGTCAAAGATAAACAAAATTAGTGGCAAAATATACTATATTTATTCATGCAAAATCCACTTTCTAAACTTGCAAAATACGAAGATACGAATATGCGTTACGAGTAATAATAATAAATACTTATAAACAAATATAAATGTACTGTGTAATTTTAGAACATTTGTGAAATATAAATATTTAAATAGTAAATCAATTATTCTAAGTATTTGTATTGATAAATAATAATAATATTTAAATACACATTTTTTGTATTTTTTAATTTATATCTTTTAATATATTGGCATAACACAATTAGAAGTTTATAAATACCTTTTCTCGCAAAATTCACTTTTTCAACTTGCGAAATACAAAAATGCGTGTTGATGCACTATTATTTTAAAAAAAAAAATAATGATATTCTATATAGGCTGACCAGGTATACTCTTTTAAAGAGTATTATACTCTATTCGAAGACGAATTACTCTTCACTCTTTCGTTTCTTGAAAACATATAAACAATACTCTTTTCAATTAAAAATTACTATAAAATACTATTTGATATAATAAGTTTTAACGTTACGTTTTGACGTGATATTAATGTACTAAGTAGATATTTTTTTGCTGGATTTTTCGTTTCGTTCCTACAGAGAAGATTGAAATGTCAAAATATTTAAATTCTAAACAGCTGTTTTAAAGTTAACTAACAAAAAATTAATGTAGTCTGATTAGTATAATTAATTTGGTTTTTAGAATTTAAGTTTAGTTAAGTTTGAAATAATTATAATTTATATAGTTATTTACCATAATGTCACGAATGAAATGTAAATTTAATGAAAGCTTTACAAAACTGTATAGTTTTATAATTCCAGTCGAAAATGAAATTTATAAAGCCAAATGTACTACATGTTCAATAAGCTTTTCTATACAAAACAAAGGAAAATATGACGTGCTACAGCATATTCAATCAAGAAGGCATATTGAAAACACGTCCACTAAGTCTGCAACAAATCTAAATTCATTTTTAAAAAAAAAGGAATTCACTTCGACTGATCTGAAACATACCATTAATGAATTGGTGTGGATATATCACAATATTAAACATAGTCATTCTTTTCGTGATATGGATTGTACTTCGAAATTATTAAAAAATTGTATAGATCAACGAATAAGTTGTGGCAGAACTAAGAGCAAAGCAATTGTCGATAATGTATTAACAGATTGGTCTGAAAAAAGCCTAAGAAAAGAATTGAATGAATCGAAATTTGTTGTCATCGCTTGTGATGCTTCAAACCATAAAGCCACAAAACTGTTTCCTGTATTAGCCAAATATGTGAAAATGAAAAACTATAATTTGGAAATAAAAACATGTATTTTGGCAATACATAGCTTGACGGGTGAAACAGCTGAAATCATCAGCAATGCTATTGCTGGGGATATTATTAATTATGAATTAGAAAACAAAATAGTTGGCTTAGTGGCAGACAATGCTAATGTAAATTTTGGGAGTATTTTAAAAAAAAATGCTAATAATAATAATAATGTACATGCTCTTCTGGAAAAGCAATTAAAATCAAATATTTTAACAATTGGATGTGGTGCTCATATTTTACATAATGCTATAAGCTCAGCGTCTATGAAGATAATACCAATAGATATCGATGTGGTTGTTTATAAAATATATCAATATTTTTCTTTATATACAATTCGGACAGAAAAGTTAAAAGAATTTTGTGAATTTTTAGGATGTGAATATAAAATTTTATTAATACATTCCAAAACGAGGTGGCTATCATTACTGCCCTGTGTGGACCGCATTTTACTATTGTACAATGCCTTAAAATCCTTTTTTTTTGAGTAGTGAATCAGAGCCTTGCAAAATGTTATATAATTTTTTTTTAAATGAATCATCAGAATTCTGGTTACTTTTCATCCAAACACAGCTTCAACTTTTTAATGATGTAATAAAAGTATGTGAAAGAAATGATATCACTGCAACAGAGGTTGCTGATTTATATTACAAATTACGACAAAAAATTGACCATCGTTTGAATATAATGTTCATTCCATTTACAGCTGAAAATTTACTACGAAAATTAGAAAAAGATAATACTTTAAATAGAACATATGTAGAAACGGTTGTTAATCGATTTTATACAGAAATCATAAATTATTTAAATACATGGTCTAACAGATTTTTTAAAGATATTTCCATCACTTCACCTTTTTTGCTACAATCTGTACATTCATATGATGAATTTAGAACATCTTTCAACTATTTTAACGAAAAAATTATTAAAATAAATTCAAATAATAATTCTCCAAATATTTCTACAGATGAAAATATGTTGTGCGATTTTTTCCATGTTGTTAAAACATGTATAGAGCAAAAACAAAATGAAGAAAAAGAACAACAATTTTGGAGAAATGGAGCTACATATTTAAAACAACAAGTTCTGATATTAATTTACAAAGTATTTATTCGGCTGTCGAATTTTTTTCATGCCTGCCAGGAACAAACGCAGACTGTGAACGCATTTTCAGCATCATTAATAATTATTGGTCGAAAGAAAAAAGTCAACTTTCGGTCAAATCATTAGAAAATGTATTAAAACTAAAAACTAATATTAATTTGACTTGCATTGAATTTAAAGATATTATAAAGCAGGATAAACTACTGCTAAAAAGGGCTGCAAGCAATGAAAAATATAATTATTAAGTAATTAAAAAATAAAATAAAATATATTATTTTTATTTTGTATTTTATACCTGAAGTACGTTTTCTGTTTAGTTTATTCTTGTTTTTTCGTAACAAAAATTATTTTTATGAATTATTAATAAATAAAATAAATAAATATTTTTATTTTGTATTCTATACATTATTTTTGTTATGATTTTTATTTATATTTTTAGTTATACTCTTTTTAGTTCTGAGAAATCTGGTCAGCCTAATTCTATAACAAAGTTGGATGTCAAACTTTAATGAACATCATTTATACGTTATAAACAAAATTCAAAAACGTATAAGCGCTGCCTTATATAAAAGTTTTCTTCAAAACTATTAGCGGCCAAAAGTCAAAATTAATTTATAATAAATAAATAAATACCTAAATAAAAAATATAAAAACAATAGTTATAGATAGATCAAACAATATTGTAAATTACTAGCTATTCCCAGCATAACATTCGCCGGTCTAGCATTAGCATTATAAATGAAGCAATTTATTTTATTTATTGATTTTCTTTATTTTCTTTATTTTCTTAAAAAAAATCAATGTTTTACAATTATAGTTTTAAGTTTTTCAATTTAACTTATTTATTATGTAATAAAAAAATATTTAAAACATTAATTTTTTTTAAGAAAATAAAGAAAATAAATAAATAAAATAAATTGTTTCATTTATAATGCTAATGCTAGACCGACGAATGTTACGCCGGGAATAGCTAGTATTATTTTATTTGGTGGACACACACGATTAAACATAAGTTAATTGTTTTGTAGGTATATTAAAAGGAGAACGTAGTAGTAAGTTTTAATTTTATTTTTTACTCTGTTATGTATGTACAACAGAAACAATTTATTCAAAATAAATTTGGTTGGAAATAAAAAATGTTGGTTTGTTAAATTCCAAAAATTTTACGGAATATTCAAAAACAATTTCAACAAATTTGTTGAATGGGTTAAAATTTTGATCTTTTCTTTTTTCTTCAAGAGTACAAACAAAACAAAAACACAAAAAATATAGAATTCAAAATCTTTTATCAATGGGGATTTTCACATCTGTATTCCAGTCGTTACTCGTTTTCTTCACTGCACTTGTAGTTTGCTGGCAAAAGGGTAGAGAGGAAAACAAAAAAAAACAGCTCCGGCCTTTTTTAGAATACCAGATTTTTTATGTTAGGTCTTCTCTTTAAAATAATAATTTCAAATGGGGAAAATATCTACTAATACTAACCCATACAAAACCTTTATTAGCTTATACGAAAGAACAACTAGTGTGAAAGAGCCTATTTAATGATTAATAAGATAATGTATTAGAGAGAAAGAGAAAGCTATAAAAGGCTGCAAATTTATTATATTTATGAGCCATACCAAAAGCACTATAAAAGTTTTGACAATGATTGATGTACAATAGGTATATAATATAGTTTGTAAGGTTAGATATCTTAATAAATTGTAAGGTAGGTTCTTAGCAAATTGTGATTTTAATTATTTTTTTAATCACTTTATGAATATACAAATGTTGCTGCTAAATTATCTATTTTGAGTTGTTTACGTTACTTACATTGTTTACACACTTACCGCAAAAAAACATCCTAGTAAATTACTAAGTTCTTTAAATCTACATGTAAAAAACTGTGTAAAAACTTTGCCAACAGCGTTCTTGCATGCTTCATGTACCGATAATCAGGTCTGCAACTGCAACACATCTAGCTTTTTAAATATTTTTGACGGGTGCTTATATGGCATCTACCCAAACCAGTCCGAGTTTTGGAAAACGATAAAAGACGTATTTGTTTATTTTCAAAAAACAAATTTTCCCAATTACAAATTTTCAAATCTGCGCGCCACTCTTGATTATTGAACATTGTTTGTACCATTGAACACTCTTGATATTGAACAAAACTTTCCTCAAAACAGATTAACCAATTCTACGTAAACTTCAACAAGAAATATTTAAAATAAATTAATTTCGGTTTGGAATTTTCAATAAAATTAAGGAAATCGTTTAAAATGAGTTTAGAAAATTTTAGCAAGAGATTAGAACTAGTGCTAGATGCTACAGATTTACAGATATATACAAATTTGTGTATTAAAAGGTTAAATTTAAAAAGAATGTAAAAGTCTAACAAATTGAAATTCCACCCATTTCGTAGATTTGCTCAAACTAAGATCGCAACGAAATTCCAATTTCAAAGAAAAACTTGAAAAAAATTAACATTAACAAAAATCGCCAAATTTAATTTGTAAGAATAACTTTCCAAATTCCAGCAATAAGCTATATTTAAAAATTGACCTGTTAAAATTATAAACAAAATTTAGTTAACTTACATTTTTTTTCTCCAAAACAAATAAAAACTGTTTAAAAAGTTTGCAAAAAGTTAAACGAATATCTGAGAAGGTCAAACAGACAAAGTTTTAAATCAATTTAAGAACTTCAGAAAAAATAAATAAATACAAACAAATAAAAGTTAAATTTAAATAATGTTCAAACTTGAATTTCTTTCATCATTCTTCCTAAGGCTATTTAAATAAAAATAATTCTTTGGAAGTACTAGCAAAAATTAACTACGCCAGTATACATGTAAAATATTACATTCAAATGTAAGAAAATTTACAAATACTTGAAATTATATTATGGGGGTCTAAGTAAAGTAATTACTATTCATGAAAATTGATCAATACAAATCCAAAATTATCGAATTAAGGACTTTGCACAGAAATATGATGTTAAGGTTTTAAAAAATTATTTTCATAGCTTAATTTTGTATAGGTTCTTAAAATTAATTGAAAAAAAATTAAGAAATATGGGAATTGAAAAGGAAATTTATATTCGGACTATTTTACTGTGATATTTTGACAGTAAACATAAAGCTTCTACTTTCAATTGTGGATATATAAACAGATTTGAAATGTAAAATAATACAAAAATATTCAAATTATAATTTTATGACATATATCTAATGCAAAAAAAAATATATGCACCAAGAATAAACACCAAAATAACCAACTTCCTGCTAACTCTCAATAGAGGAGACTGTAGGAAGATGGTGGGCATACTTACTGGTCATAACCACATGAATAAACACATGTATAGACTAGCACTAAGTGACGATCCAACCTGTAGACACTGTCTGGAAGAGGAAGAAACCTCCACACACGTTGTAGGAGAGTTCTTAGCTCTTTCAGGGCTGAGACTCAGGCTGCTGGAAACGCACTACATAACCTCAGAAAACTTCTGTAGGATAAATCCCCCAAACCTATTGGCCCTTATTAAAAGGGTCGACTAAGTTGAACGGCTAAAAAGCCTACATGCCGGCTCTGATATATTAGGGACACCTCCGTAGAAGAAAAAAAAAAAATGCAAAAAACAAACAAAACAAAAATGAAGAGTCGAAAAAAATATGTGACGTAGTCCATTAATTTAACATTTAAATTTTCACAGCATTAATTGTTTTCTATTGTGGCGATTCAAATTATCCATAAAAGAGTGGAAGTACAAAATTGTTGACATATTATGTGGACTCACAGCTTGGTATTTTAAACTTAATGGCTCACCTTTGAACGCAGTATAAACAAAATGTAGCATATAATAATATATACGTATACATAATTACAAAATAAATTATAAACAAATATTTTTAAGTTATATATAACAAAAATCTATGATAGCTAAACTTTATTTTTTCTCAAAAAAAAAAACCAAACCAACCCAACATTTGAACATTTATTGATTTTGGATTTTTCCAAAGCAATATTATTTCTGTTCGCTAAAGTGTTTTCTTCAATACAACCACATCGGTTCAAATATAATTTAATAATTAATAAAGATATAATATAACTAATAAAAACAATAATATAAATATATAATATACAAAAATATATTCCAAATAATTAATATAATTTAATAAAAAGGCCCACATTTCGAAAGGGAAAAGGACCTATAAAGTTGGCCTACAGATTTATCGGTAGGATCAACTGTTTAAAATAAATAAATAAAGTTTTTTCTTTCAAAAGTTTGACCTTCAGTTAAGCTTATAAAAAACTAACTTTTTTCCATCTTAACTGAGTTTATTGAATCTTTATAAACGTAAATATTTTATATTTATACAATAATTTATAACAACAGTGACCTTTATGGTTTATTCAAGTTTTTCAAAATTAACCGAAACTAATCAAAAACTAACTGAATTACAAAACCTAATTTGTCATCATTGCTGACATAACCTCAGTCTCAGATTATCTGGAAACGAGGTACGATGTTACTCAATGTTCCAATTTCTATTATTTTAAATTTTTATGATTTTAATGATGTTGCAAAATGCTTGAGTGAAGTAAACTATAAGCTCAGATATTTATGATTACAGTTTTCAGCGCGAACTGCTAAAATGAATGGCGAGTTCGATTCAATATCTAAGTACATAATAATTGTAATTTAAGTGAAGCTAAATATCAAACCCCGTTTAATTTACGAAAAACCAATTCGAATTAACAACCAACCTCAACTAAGCAATGTTACAATAAATGGTAATATTGTTCTATATGTGGAGCATGTTAAAAACCTAGTGTTGCTATTATATTTGACTTACACTGTCTGAGCACAGTAAATAAATCGCCAACTGAGTAAAATAGGAAAAAAATAAAATGAAAGAGTGTATCTTATAAAGTCTGGTGAAAATAACTTACATGGTATTTTTTCATACCAAGTGGTTTCATACCAAGGCTAATAAAATCACTTATTATACCACATTTATTTTACTGCGATGTAGCTTACTTCTCAGTGAATAGTTTTGTTACTAATCGCAGAAAATTCGACAGTATATATAATGTTTCCATATGTTTACTCAACCGTACATGTAACAACTACCTTGGCTTTCTTTGATGTCTTATGCACAAATTGATTAGTTCTGTAAGTCCTTCACACATATTTTTTTTCTTTTATTTTTTACACTCTTACAGTAACTTAGGTAGAATAACCTTTTCGTGCTTAATTAAGTACGATACTGCAATTTTACACTACATCTAATATTTCGAGTATATATTTAACAAATTACTGGCTTATCAACTATAGTTTTATTTTATTTAAATTGTTACCAGATTATACTCTCAATTACTTTTTGTCATTTATTATATCCCAATGACAAAGGGCACTGGACCAGGTCGAAAAACCCATAAAGTATTTTTTTTTTACTTCATTGGGAATAGAACCTGGGACCTATCGGTGAAAGGCAGGCGCTCTACCTACTGCGTCACCCAGCGTTATAAACAAATTTGGTTTGAAGCATGTTCCAGATGTATAAATATAACTATTTCTTATTAAAATAGTAGAATAAGTGATATATCAATACTTCGTCAGAATTTCATTCCAATTAAAGTCTAGTTTATATTTTCAATATTTTGAGCCATAACAAGGCTTCCTAAATAGGCAGGCCGCAACATTCAATTCAAGATGGCGTCATAAAGGCCACTTGAAAATGTAAACAAAGAAAGTTCTTATATGAGATTTTTCAGTTCTTCTAAGAATTTTGGAAGGGATTAGAAGTTTTTTTTTTTTAAATTATTTATTGTCAATTAATATATAATAATATAATAAAACAGAATTTGTTTCATCACAACCAAAAGTTAATTTAATAGTAAAATAAAAATTTAAAACTAGCTTAGGTAATTGTTGAAAAAGTTGAGGTTCAATTTGTTAACCAAAGATAAGTGACGAAAGAACCTTTAAAAGAAATAACATATTTAATAAAGTGGGGAAAATTAAAAATAAAACAAAATAGAATAATTATAAAGAAAAAATAATGCTTATATAGTAAAATATAAATGAAAATGATGAAAAAATTACAAACGCTTACTCTAAAATGTGGTTTAATAATTATTGTTACTCATATTATATGTATACATATCATATTATACATCCTAAATTCTAAAATTCATCCTATTTAATGCCTTGATTACATACCTATAATTTAATTTTTAAAAATAAAAAAAAACACCGGTTTATTTTCTTTTAACTTTATTAAATCAAAAAAGATATCAACATACAGAAATAAAATTAAAATGTACGTGAAGAATAGAAAAAAGCAAATAAAAAATATATAATTTAAATATATATTTAAAAGACTATATTATATTTTAAAATATATTTTAAATAGAAAAACAAATTTGTTTATGCTTAGATTAATAGAAAAAAATATAAAAAGTTAAAAATGAATGTTTAATTTAAGTGTTTAATTTTCTTTGTTTAATAGATTTAGATGCGACAACATTTTTTTGATGAATTCTTTTATAATTATTTTTATTTTTTGCAATAATTATTCATCAAAATATTGCACCAAGTTTTTATACATTTTTTAAATATATATTATATAAGAAATTTTTTTGTTTACATTTTCCTATGGCCTTTAAAGTATCATCTTAACAAAAAAAAGTACGAAGTGTCATGCCTGTGCCATAATAGTTACTTGTAATTTCTAACACAATTATTTTCGGAACTTCTTTGAACTAAAATTTGTTTATATGGTTGAAATGCGGTTGTATAGAAAAATGTATAGAATCCCTTATGAAGTTCTTCGTAGAATCAATAAAAACGTCGTAGATTTAGTGAAACGGTGATTTACTGCATATTCATAGCAATGAATCGAAATGAGTGTGAAAAAATTTTAGCTGGTCTACAACATAATTAAATTAATTTTTTTTTTTTTTTGTTATTGTTGAATATATACAAAACATTATATTATACTAGAATAGTTTTCTCGCCTAGTGTGGCACTGTGGAAAGTTAAATACATGGCAATTCTTAAATGAATATATACATATAAGTACTTATATAAGATAATTAAAAAAAAAAAAAAAAAAAAAGAACTTCATTCATTTATTCATTAAAACAACATTTCTCATTTCTTTTGATCTAAAATTATCGAATGGGGTTACAGTCGACTGATATAACATCAGAATTTTTCTAGTTATATTTAAAGTAGCATGCAGACAATCATTATTTCATTTATCATTTAAATTTTCTCATAATTTGCACTACTGTCATTTAAAGTGATGAAATACCACACACTATAAACAAAAACTTATTTTCCTTCTCACGTCTTCCTTAGTTGCACTTGGCTTTTCTTGCTTGAGAAGATTTTGTAGCTCCTGGTATTCCTTTTCTTTTTTTATTTTGACCATGTAATCGGAACAAATCACATTCCATAAAGCGTTGTACTTCTTATAGTAGTCAATAAAGTCTGTCAAAATTTCTTTTTCCGCGGTTATTATTATTTTTTCTACACAAATATTTATTTAGTAATTTATTTGTTATTTTACACAATAATTTTTATTATATGTACTCACTTGTCTTATAAATCTTTTCTAGTGATAGAGTCACTTGTTATTATTATAATTTTTATTAAAATTGTTTTTTATTATAAATATATTTGTATTTTTTATTATAATTATATTTATATTTGATAATACACCGTACCGTACACTTTTTCAAAAATGATAATTGCTGAATTTCAAATGGACACTATCATTTAAAATGTAATTTTTTTTACAAAACTGTTTGTTCAAATCAAAAATGTTTGATATTTCATTATTTAGGTTGTTTTCGTTTATTCACTCCGAATATTCGGAATATTCAGAATATCTCAAAAAGCGTTTTTTTATTCATTAGGAATATTCCAAATATTATAACCGTAATTTTATTCTGTTTATTCCAACTCTGAGATGGAATAAAAAGAATACGTCCGGAAAATACGGAATAAATGAAAAAATACAGAACAGAATATTTGGAATATTCCTAATGAATAAAAAAATGCTTTTCGACACATATTCTGAATATTCCAAATACCCTGTATTATGGCCAAGTTGAGACATGAAATAACGGACTTTATTATTTTCAGAATAATTTTGTTTATCTTCGAATTTTTTATGGTTTGTCTATTAGAATGTCTATAAGTAATATAAATTTGATTAAGAATCGTATTATTCAAACGTGCAGTTGAGTTTTGGTAAGATTTAGTGCAGAAATTAAAAGTTTTAATAGTTTGAACACGGTGGTATAAATTTCGTACCACAGCACAGTACATATTCGAAGTAATAAACATTTTGTGTTTGAATAAAGTGATATAAATTTTATACCGTCGCGCATATTAGAAATATTGACAGTTATTTATTTGATCGAAGGTAAACGGTAAGTAACTTTTTTTTACAATAAAAGAGAACTTATAGTGATAATATAAATAATTTTTCGAATGATTAGAACATAATGAATAAAAAATCATTGTCAAAGAAAGAAATATTGAAGTGTATATTGATGGATGATGAAGAGATCGCAGAAGTACCTGATTTTGAGTCTATTTGTTCTGCTTTCAGAGATGCTATAAATAAAGAACACATTTTACAAAATTATATCGATGTTTTACTTGACGAAGAACCAGATCCATCAGATTTCAATCTCACAAGCGATTCTGAGTTACTATTTCTGAAGTGGAAAGTCAAAACAGCAGTCACTGTATTGCCTAATTTTCATGATCCATCTAAGCTAACGGCAGGTCTGAGGCGAAAAGTTGATGGAACTTAGGAAGAGGTTACATGTCCGTAAATAATAGCTGATTATAATCACCATATGAATAATATTGACATATTCGATCAACTAAAACAAATATTATGAGATCGATAGGAAAAGTAGAAAATGGTAGCATTAAATTTTCTTACACTTTCTCGATGTATGCGTGGTAAACGACAACTGTAAACCCCCAAGTTAGATATAATTCGGAGTTTTATTAACTATAAAAAAAGCCATTCAAATAAAAAAAAGAAGCAGTATATTGAATCATCTGTACGGGAATCTGGGTCTAGTCATCAACCAATAAAGACAAGCCTTTGTCGGTGTGGTCATTGCAGCAAAAAAGATCATCAAAGACGAACCAATTGGATGTGCTCAACGTGTAAAATTCTTTCAAATGCTTGAGCATGACTAAAAGTTGATTTAATGATTTTCGTCAGTAAAATGCATCTTTATTTGGGCGGTGGTGTGATTTTTATACCACGACCTTACACAGGACTCTTTAAGGATATATGCATATATTTTTTATTTTTAGTTTGAAATGAATGAATTAAAAAAAGAATTAAACATGAATTTCAAGCTTTGCCTCTGAAAGAGTTAAGACATATAACCGCTAGTTTATAGTGGTGAATGATAAATATTCTTCTTTGACAAATAGAATGGTTTTTTTATACTAAACAATATATTTTTTGAATTCATATTGAAATTATCTAAAATTATTAACTAAAATTTTTTTAAATTCAAATCTTGTAAGTTAAAACTTAAATAAATTTGAAATCAAAATAGAAAAAATATTTTATTTTATCTGCAAACTAAATTTTAGAAATTTTTTTAATGTTTTTTTTTTCTTTTCTTAATTTAAAAACTTAATACTCTTGGAATTATTTTTAAATAATTAATAATGAAAAATTCAAATATTAAATAATATATTTCAAAATGATTTAAAACTTTATCAATTTATAATACAAAAAAAAAAATAAAACTATAAAGAAATATTTCAACATCCTTAAAGAATCTCATACATAAATTCAATTACATTTAAATTTCATAAAGAAAAAAAAAAAATAAAATTCCAACAATCCAAAAGTTTTTTTCTTATTCAAACAAAAATAGTTAGCTCTCATTTTCTTATGAAATATCAATCTAAAAATTTAAATATTAAAAAGAAATGATATGGAAATTTTTAAATTGAATTTGCCTTGTATGTCTTTACCCTTGAGAAACCAATTTTTCATACAATTTAGTTAAAAACCAGTCCGATTTATATAAACAGTAAAGAAGGATTTTATTTTTGATGGATGTTTACAGCATACAATTTTGCAGAACTCCTTTCGATACTTATTTAATTTTTTTTTTCTGTTTTAACTCTGGACAATTATATTTTTTTTCTAATAAGCATAATTTGTTTTTCGTTAAGTTTATAATGTTATTATATATGAATATCAATTGATATTTTAATACTGAAATTGCAAATTTTAACTGCTAACATAATTGTATTTTAATGCTTTAATTATTTTTATTTATTTCCATCTGAGCTCATCCCGTCAAATTTTTAGCTTAGACTTTCATTGTCAATTCATTGAAATTTTCTTTTGTCATGCCCATCATCATGGGGTGTTCATGTAATCGATTTGCAAAAAAAATGTACAGCATCTAAATTCGGAGTTTTTTTCAGTATAGATAGAAAGCAAGAACATTTTCGACTTATTTATTCGATTTTATTATATTATATGATCTATTTGTTCAATAAATTAGTATCGAAAGCGGTTAAAAATATCCTAGTCTTATTATAAGCTTAATTTTTTTTTAACTTTCTAAATTTATTTAGAATTGATATTAAGTATAACTATAATAGTATGGGAATATTTGTAATATATGATTTATTTATTTTGACTTGTAGCAGCGTTTTCCATCGAAGACTTGCCCTTAAATGAATTTACAATATTATTGATCAGTTATTTTTTTTCTGATCTGTTTGTATGAGCTTGAAGTTTGTGTCTGTAGCTGGTGCTATATTTAGCTAGTACACTGACTAAGGATTCAATATTTAAGTCGTGTTCGATAAGCTATTTGAAACAAACCAAGGACCATTTACAAGTGACCTGAACACCTTATTTTGTAATCTTTTTTTAGCTTTTAAGTTTTATTATGACTTTGTAAGTTTATATTTTATTTGTTAACGATAATTTTGTGTTCTACTTTACCATTAGCCAGTACATACTTCTAAATTTGATATCATGCTGTTTCTTTTACTGGAAAGATTTTTACGCCAGCTTAGATTTTTTTCTAAATGTGTGCCTAAGCACTTTAAATCTTTTTTTCGTGGGATAATTTTATTATTTAAAATGCCTTAAGGACAGAGGTACCTTTCTTTAAAGTAAAATTGATGTATGTTGACTTAGGTTCATTTTCCTTTACGTCTCATTTATGTAGACATAATTGTATGTTTTTAATAATTTTCTTGTAATTTAAGCTAGTATCAATTGTGATGTAATCGGCAAAAATGTTATCGGCAAAAAGTGCAATTTTTAACTTTGATATTGTTGCAATATCAACCGTAAATGGCAGATATGTTATATGCCTTATCATACTACCTTGGCAACATCAGATTGTATTTTATACAGTCCACTGTCCAGTGTATGCATTACCTTGGTTCAACGCAGCTTTTTAAAATTTCATAGCGATCACATGTTAGATTTTGTTTCGATTTATAGATAAGGCCAGGATGCCACACCTTACCGAAAGTTTGACTAATGTTAAGAAGAGCAGCTGTATTTACAAATGTAAGTCATAGAAACAAAAAGAATTGCAAAACTGATATGGCCGAACAATGATCTTGGAACACTAACCATATAAATTGGTTTCTGTGTAATGGATTAACCGAAATCAAGGTAGCACTGCGTGTCCAAACTTATAATTTTCTTTTAAAATTTGAAGTCATATTTTTTTGTCATTAATAGTCTCTACTTCTCGTCGAGATCGATAATTATAGTTTTCCAATTTTGTACATGGAGCATTATTCTTAACATCAATGTTAGTCCGCTTGGGCCGTTTTTGATGCTTGTTTTTGTTTTTATTTTGTTGTATCCTGTTCTCATTTTCTAGTTAAGAAACAATTTTCCTTTACTGTATTCTTAATCCCACGGGAGTGGTTTGTTCAATTTCATGTTTGTTAAATTTCAATTCATCCGGTGTAGAAACATTCCAGCAGTTAAAATTATTGTGTATCCAAAAATCGGCAAAATTAACCTACAGACGGAACGGTTACAATACTGAGTTATAACAACTAACCGATTTACATCCGGTTTTTTCTAATATATAGGCAATTAAATTTGAAATATCTGTCTTCGTGATTTCAGACAAACTATTATGTCTATATCTGATAAAAATATATTTATTGTATTTAATCATTAGTATGTTTGAATACAGCTACAATTAAAAATCAACAAAAATAAAATTTTCTTAAAAAAAAACAAAACTGGTAGAAAGTAATCAGTCAATATCGACTTTTAAATATTGAATGAACGAGCGAAAAAATGAATTACAGAATAAATTTATATCAACTTACTTATGTATAGTTTTAGCGAGTTCAAAAATTACCAAAAAGATTTTTATTTGATAATTTCATCAAATTACAACTTTTACCAACTAGAAAAATTTTAATATATGTACCTACTCCGGGACGGTTCACCCTACTACCGACGATTCAATCAAACTAATAACGATGATTCATATTTGCTGTCAAAGTTGTTAGGTAACATTGTGAAGTAAAATTGCTACATATTACTCGTTGGTGAGCGCAGTAGGTAGAGCGTTTGCCTTTCAACCGAAAGGTAATAAGTTCCAGTCTCGACTACTGAAAAAAATTTTAAAAAATGTTTTTATAGGTTTTTGACCGTAAAACTTTGTTAAATGAAAAATAAAATAAAACTATGCTATTATGAAGGCGAAGTAGCTACTCTACAATAGATATAGGTTTCCAAATTTAAATTAGTAAATATATCATAAAAATTTAAAAGAAAAAACTATTAAAGAAATCTCTGTATAAAAGCAGTTACGGCGTTCATCGAATAGACTTGGAATTGTTATTAAAATAATATAATTAATATGCTTACCTTTAATCTGCAAATTAAAAAAGTACAATACAAATATATTAACTATTTCACAACTGATTTTCTTTATTATTGTTTTAAATGATAGATATTTAAAAAGAGACGTAGATAAATTGAATGTTTCTTAAATTTTTTGTAATTTTCAATTAGAACTTTCAATTTATAATTTCCCCTAATGTTAAATTATCAGTCGTTTTAACATCCAAAAATTTGTATTTATCAAATTGCCGCAAGCAACAAGACCGCCCCAATTTAAATTAAGTTTTTTGTCTTTAAATAAATTATTAGGTAATCGGTTGTTGTCTAAGATAAATCAATCAAAAAATTGAAATATTGTACCAAATATAAATTAAAATTATGGAAAACAACGCATAATAAAATTGAGTACCAAATTTTTTATCAAACTTCTTCGTATTTCTAGAAGCAGACAAATACAAGTAATATTTTAATCAGTAATTTTTTCGTTTGGAACTTAAACATTTGAATTTCGAATTTTAAAGTTTTAGAGCATAACAGCGATCAGTCTGACAACCCATGAGAGTATTATATTTTTGTTTAATTTTTATATTCACTTTAAAATAAATTTTAATTATTATGTATTCACACTACTCAATAAACCTCCGCTTCAACAATATTTTTTTTGATTAAGATATAGTTTGTAATTTACAAATTTATCAAGTTTCATACTTGCAGTAGAGTAGTATCCTGCAGTTGCTTAAGTCAATATTATATTTTTTGATTGTTTCTATTTTTTTTTTTTTGTTTCTGTATGTATTATTTTTGCTAAATCATCTCAATATCAATTTTCCAAGTAGCAAGTGTTTTTACACACACTATCAGTATATGAAATTAACTTAAATAAAAAAGAGTACATGGTGATTTAATTTTGACTATAAGGTATAATTTATATTAAGTTTTATACAACACGTTTATCACTCTTATATAAATTAGAGAATTAGGTAGTTAAATTTAATTATACTTATATTTGGTGAAGAAGTTTTGATTTGTATCACTTACCAAATGAAAATGAATTTGAATCGCAATTAGAAGAGAAATACTTAAAATTATTAAGCAAATATGATTCGAGGATATTGTTCCGTAGTAGAGAGGATTACACAAAGGTAATCATTATTAAGACACAGAAATTCTAGTTGTATGATAGAACTCATAAAGAATTGACCTCTTACCATTCAAAACAAAAAAATTCGTTAAAAAAATAATCAAAATGAATTATCTAGCAATTATTAATATTTCCTGAAAAAGTAGTGACCAAAATAGTTTTAATAAAGTAATTATAGTCAATTCTATGGGTTATCTTCTGCTAATTATTACTTAACATGTTTTAATAGCTTTTGTTGACGTGCGTTGACCTCTATTTATACATAGAATTATTTTGCAATAAAAAAAAACATTTTAATGAATGAGTTTGATGGGACAGCACTCATTCTTAATTTTTTTTTATTTCAAAATAATTATGTGTATATAGGCAAATGTCAAATCGCATTACCAAATTTGTCAATCGTTATTTCAAAATCAAAAAATAAAAATAAAATTAATTAAATTTTGAATTTTTGGAACATTATTCTCATTGGTTCTATTTTAATCTAGATAGTATAAAAGTTTAAAACCGGTAAAATATTCATTCTTAAAAATTAAAATTAAAGAAGTGTTTCGTTCATCAACACAACTGTAATTCATCAGTAGTCGTAGTATTGTTGGAATACTTACATACCTACATATATTGGTCTAAAGCTCCTACTTTAATTTTGGAAGTTTTGAAACTCATATTTATACGTGAGTTATTTTATCTATAAAGCCTACATACGAACCAAGATGGAGTACAATTCGCATCTATGGGCGGACGCCTCAAGGACTGCTCTAATCTTTCTTGACAGATTACAAAAACGCACCATTCGCCTCGTTAATGATGTAAATGTTTCATGAACACTTGCTGTACTTGGTCATCGTCGTATCGTTGGAGCACTAACACTATTTTATAGATATTTCGTTGCAGTAGACACATGCTCGGAAAAACTAAAATAACTACTTACGCCTCTTGAGCATATCCGTTGAGCAACGTGAGAGGCAAATGCCTACCCCTACACCATGGAAATCCCAAGATGGCTCAAGACTGGTTAGGGAAATTTGTTTATCGTCAGAACTCCTAGAATGTGGAATCATATTCCACTACAAGGATTCCCAAGAAGGGGTAGTTTTAATTTGTTTAATTTACAAAAATTATTTACTTAACATTCATTCTTAGCTGAAAAAATATGAGTGTGCCCTTTGGTAAACTCTTAAGATTGAACTTGTTCATATAAATTAAAAGAGTATTCATGATTAATCTTTTATTATTTATTTAAAAATAATATTTACAACTACGTACATACAACTTTATCTTCTAATATATTAAAACGATAATAAGGTTTGTAAAACTTTTCACCTCACTGCTTTAAAGCAAAAAGCAGTGATGATAAGAACCCAAAAATTTAAGTATTCAAATAATTACCGCAAAACATTACCGATTAAGAAATTAAAAAGATTAAAAAGTACGAATTTGTATGCCCCATTTTTTAAATAAATCATATATAGAAAAACATATCCAAGTTCTAAACCCATACAGGAAACTATATATTTAATACAAGAACCAAACAGTAAAACATCATAAATTCAAAAATAAATAAACATTTTTAAATTCGAAGTATTTTTTGTACCCAAAAAATAAAGTGCCTATTAAAATTTCTTATATTTCTCTGGTTTGTGTCTTTGAATTAGTCAACTCAAATGTTTCTAAAAATTGACCAATGCAAGCTCATCTTCAAGTTCAAATAAATGTTTATTTCGTAAAGAAAAATATTGACAAGTAGAAAAAAAATATTTTTATTATTTGTATGATCAGGAGTACTGCAAGGGAGTGCGCTGGGGCCTGTACTTTATCTAATATACACATCTGACCTACCAACAACAGAAAACACTACCACCGCTACATTTGCAGATGATACATCAGCTATACTGGCATCCCATACAAATCCTTCCAAAGCATCGAGATTATTACAAGAAAGGCTATTTAGTTAAAGGTTTGGCGAATTAAGACGAATGTAGAAAAGTCAATACACGGGACTTTTATTATCAGGAAAGAGAACTGCCCGCTGTAACCCTAAACAATGTGACATTAACGCATGCTGAATTAACAAAATATCTAGGAAGGCATCTAGATAGACGTTTACTTTGGAGGGCCCATGTCGTGAATAAAAATAAACAGGTGAGAATAAAATTCAACAGGTTATATTGGCTAATAGTATTTCAGAGCTATCACTGACAAACAAAATAAATATATATAAGGCTGTGCTAAAACCCATATGGACTTACGGCTTGGATATATGGGGGTCCACTGTATAATTCAAACATAGATATAATAGAAAGATTTTAGTCCAAAGTCCTAAAATCACTGGTAAATGCACCATGCTATGTGGGAAACGATCAAATAAGAGCAAACCTTAATATTATGTCAATTCAGGGAGACAATAACAACAAGGAGCAAAAATTATTTTGAAAGACTACAATATCACCCAAATGAACTGGCATTAAAACTACTAGACACAAATGAAGAAATCCGCAGACTGAAAAGGTAGACAGATTTCAAAATGAATAATTGTTAATTTGTATTTATACAAAAAGTAGTTCAAAACAATAGAAGAAGATGGATCAATGGATCCACTTCCCACATGTCAAGATTCATAAAATAATTACTTAATATCGCTAATTAAATTAGAATTAATAAGATAGTTGTAAAGAAAAAAATTGTTTCTATGGTGGTAAACTGGTAATCCTTTCTTAGCCACCTTTAAAAAATAACTAGATTTGCTAAAACTTCTTCTAAAGAACATATGAAGGAAAATATTGACTATTTTGTCAATATGAATTACAATTATACCATCTTCTGCATCTTTACATGGTGTTTCCGTTGCATACAACAGAAAATTTTGAACCAGAATGAACAGTTGTACATCGGTGACTTCACGGACGGAACGACAAGGAGATTAGAGGAAGAAAAGAAATACCCTATGTAACAAAGTTTTATGCTTAAAATGAAAAACTTTTACACTATTATCTATGTTGATGTTATAATATTTTTATTCTTCCCTGAATACAGGTAAGTTGTAATATTTTTAACAATTTTATGACGGTACTAAATTGAGTCAAAATTTTAGATAATGTAACAATAACAAGAACAACAAAATTGAAACAATATTTTTGTTATGTTAAATTTTTTTATTTAATGAAAAATCTTGTTTTTTAATAGGTTTGGCTATGAGGTCAGATCCAAAATAATCTACTTTTTCTAAAATATGAATCCCTTTTGTTTGTGTATAAAATGAATGATTTTCTCATAATTTCAGCTTTTTTATTTGAAGTATTAGACTTCCGTTGTTAATAAGTTAAATTAACATGTAAAGTCCTAGTTATGCATCTCAAATTCTACTATCAAAAGTCCCAGTTCTTCAAATTTGATTTGACCCTCTGCATAGATTTATGGTACAGCTAACTTACAATTTTTTGTTATATTTTTGCTCTATTTGTTTACTCGTATTTTATTATTTTAATAGTTGTTATATCACACTCGGTAAGAGTGCTGAAAAAAATCCGATAAAACAATGTGGTAAACTAGTTCAAATTTCGTAGGTACATGATAAAAATAATCTCTTCTACTATACAGTATACATCTCGAACGACAATAAGTAGAAAGAAATAGCAGAATCCTTATTTGTTTCTATACTCTCAAGAGAAGTGCTAGCATTACGTTAATTTCGTAGTTTATACACCCTGTATAATTTAAAAAAATTTCATACCTACACTTAGGACCTTGAACATTTGTTTTAGTGTATGCTAAACATTTGGCCAACAATAAATCTTTTTCGTTTTTCTATTTTTTTTTGTTTTTGTAAATTATAAGCTGGAATCAGAATCACTGTAATACAGTAGTCTTGTACATAGTTTTTTCTCACTTCAGTTTAAGTACAGAAAAAAAATTCTCCAAAAAATTAGATTTATCTGCTCTTATATAAAAAATGTTTTTTTAAAATATGGATAATTCTATAAGAATTTTCGATGGTGTGAAAATTGCCACGAATTTTAAAAATTGTAAATAGAAGTTTTGATTTTGATTATTAAAAGGTCTGAAGATGTTACTTAAATTCAAATGGAATAGTTTTTGTTTTATTATTGGAAATAATTTCAGAGTAGGAAAAAAATTTTGTACCATATGAGGCTGAATAATAAAATTCAAATATGAGAATATCAATTTTAAAAACATGATATTTTCAGATTCTATTTGGGCCTAAAATACCGCTAGATATTTGGGTTTTTTTAGTTGTTGCAAAACGTATTTTTCTCCCCGACTCACTGACTATCTACAAATCATATAGTTCAAAAGTTGGAATAAAGTTTACTTAGGCCCTCGCATGACGAACCGCATTAAATTTTCTCGGCAAAGTTCAAAAGCATGACTTTCGTCTTATCGACACCTCTAATATGATGCTCTTTCTTGTACTATTTGAAAATCGTTGTATTATCTATTTTATGAATATCTCCTAAGTTTTGCCACTTGCTAAGACGAAATTAAACCATAATACTATACCCTTTAAACTATTTCGCTGAGGGACAAGGGAGACATCAAGTGCTCAACCCTACACAGTGGAAATTCTTAGGTAGCTCAAAACTTGCAATGGAAATTCATTTCTAGTCAAATTTTAATTTTATTTTATTTTCACTTTATTGTGAACTCAATAATGCTAGAAATGAAGCTATCCAAGAATATCATCAAAGCCTAACACCAACCTAGGTCACAAATTATTCATTGTGGAAAGCTACCAAAAAACGAAAATAGCCACAACAGCTTAATCCATCAATACGAATAAATAATCAACGTTCTTGAACATATAATAACCAAGAAGAAGCAGAAGCATTCGCAGCATACCTTAAATAAGTATTTATACCATTCCCTTCGGAAAGGACAAACATAAATACAGAAATATATAACTTCCTCAGCATTCCAATTCAAATGGGCTTACCAATTAAGAATTTCATAATGGTAGTTCCACAAAAAGGAATGGGCAAGAAGACTTATATGGAAAATCCATATTCAAAGCAAAAGAAAACCACTTGGGTTGAAATTAAATAAATGTCGCTTAAAACAGCAATTGAGCTTCTGATTCATAAAGTTATTTTAAAGTCAATATGAGCTTACGGAATCTAACTGTGGAGAGTAGCGTGCAATTCTAATATTGAAATATTTTATTATTAGCACGTGCACCATGGTGCAATAAGTAACGATATTTTACATCAAGACCTACAGATGAAAACCATAAAGGAGGAAATCAAAAGTGTAAGTTGCAAATATCAAACATGATTAGATTCTCATCCAAATACCTTAGCAAAAAATTTGTTGGTCTCAAATTGCGCGAGTCGATTCAAACGTCACAATATTCTACAACAACAACCATTATCAGATATTAGATTGTGTGATATAACTAAATTGTAATGGGCAACTTATTACAATTGGGTTTTTCATCCGCAATGCATTAGTTGTTGCTTACATATACAAATATCCTACAAACTACTGAATGTCTCCATTCGAGACAGATTATTTAGCTTACAAGGGCAATAAACAAAACTTTATTGTACGTAACACAAGCATAAGAAAACAAGTTAATTTAAAGTAGTTTCTTATTAAAACCTCTTATTAAATTCACTGACGTTCGCTCCAGTTTGGATCCCGACAACAACAATTTTTCCCTAAATTTTAGGCTGCAACTATTTTTTGGACCAAAATCAATATTTTGGTTTAGAAATATTTTCAGTATTAAAAACACACAGTTTGCACTGTTTTGCAATTTTGCAAGGGACTTGAAATTCCCAACACATGTTGTGTAATGAAAATAACACTATCTGTCAAAATTTGGCAAACCTGGTCTTTGCCTGTGCCAAAATTTGTATCGTAAAGTCGTCAAATTAAAAATACAAATGGTTTGAGGCAATATTTAGAAAATTTACCTTTAGTTCCCCCACAAACTTTTTTTATTTTTAATTTGACGGTTTTGCCATACCCTAGTATATATATTGAATTTGCTTTATTGATGATAATGTTCAAATGATATTTTAATGCTAATTTATCATAAAATAATAACTCCGAGATCATTAAAGTAACTAACTCTCCTTATAATATTGTTATCAAGAGTATAATTAAAAAATATAGAAGATATGGAGAGTCCAACTAAATCCCAATGATTAGTTAGTTAAATCCAAAATAAGACAAAATCTCAACAAAAAGAAAACTAAGTTACAAAATCCAAAAATGAAAAATCCCAGTAATATAAAATCACAATGAACTATTAATATCTCTCCTATCCAAATTAGGAGAGATTTTACAGTTGGATTCAAAATCAGAGGACGTTTTTTTCCAGAATGTTTACTTGGATACTCTTTCAAAAATAAAAAAGTACGACTGTTACCGGTTTTATATAAATAACATTTGCATAAAGCTAATGAACTTAACACACCTTGGTGAAGGCTAAATTTCTGAAGACTTGTATGTCAACATTAAAATAGCAACGAGTAGTACAACCATATAAAGTATGGAAGAATTGAATGAGTATTTCCGAATTTAGGAATGAGTATAAAAAATTTACATGGCTTTGTGAATGCTCCAAAAAGTGTGACATTTTATTTTATTCATTCATTTATTTACTCAAATGAGCAGTGCAATCTAAATTTTATAAGAAATAAGGAATAAGGAATTTTTTGTTTTTTTATAGAAGATATGTAAATTTGATTGTTTTATATAAAATATTAAGTATTAATACTATTATTTAATTGATGAAAATAATCACTAATTCTACTTTTGAATTTAGATATTTGAGCAGTTTCTTTGATCGCAACTGGTAATTCATTATACGTTTTGTATGCTGTATTGTATATTATGTCATGTTTATTAAATCTTTTTGTTGAAGATGTTATCCTTATTTAAGCTGCATTTTTAGTTGAGTATGTATGAACTTGATTATTCATCATCAGCTTAATATTTGTATTAATATTCTTAGTAAGTATGAGATGTATTTGTGTGGCCTGTTTGCATTTTATAACATGATTCAATTGTAAAATTTTGTGCTTTCTATGAATTTCCTGTGTTGAAGCTTGCCCTTTATATTCAAACAAGTTCTTTATCGCTTTATTCTGCAGTTTCTGTAATGTGTTTAAATTTTTATTCACAGTGTTTCCCCATATTTGAATTCCGTACATAATTGCACTATGAAATAAGCTGTAATAAATTGATCTCTTATTTTTCAGTGGTACTCTTTTATTTATTAGTTTGAATAGTCCTGCAATTTTTCTTCCTTTTTTTATTAGTTCTTTTATATGCTGTTCCCATGTTAAGTTATCATCTAATAATATTCCCAAATATTTGTAACTGTTCACGGGATCCAACTTACATTTGTTATAGTAAATATTTAAGGCATCACCTGTCTTTCTTTTAAATAACATATATTTTGTTTTAGCTGCATTTATTGTCAGCTTATGTCGCTCCATCCATTGGTGAACTTCACTCGTGTCCATGTTGATTAATTCTTCCAATTCTTTATTTGTTTTTTCTTCATAGTAATCTAGGCCAGGTCATCAGCGAGCATAAATGGCTTACCATTCAGTTTTGTGCATAATAAGCCATTTATGTAACAAGAAAATAGCGTAGGTTCGAATGAACTTCCCTGTATTACACCATATTCAACTTTTACAGCTTCACTTTTCAACCCATCACATTTTATGTACTGCATTCCTTCCGATAAGTAACTTTCGAACCAGTTGTATTCCGTCCCTTTTACTCCGAGTTCGTATAATATTCTTAGAAGTGTATTTCTATCTACTGTATCAAAGGCCTTCCTAACGTCAAAAAACACAGCTGCCATTTTCTTCTTTTTATTCAATTCCGAATGAATTTGCGTTATTATATTAAATAATGCTGCTTGGGTGCTAGATTTCCTCTTGAGTCCATATTGTTGACTACACTATTTCGTTTTATTAATCAGAAACTACTGCAGAATATTCCAGTGCGTCCATGTATACAAATCGACAGATACAGTTATAAATGAAAATGAAGCTGTTACCTACCGAACAGATTTTCTTTATTCGTTGGAATTGACACGGTTTCCTCCTCATTAATTGAAATTTAAAGTAAAAGCTCCAATATTGCTTCTAAGAAATTTGAGGCAACCAAAACTATGGTACTAAATTGATTGTGGAAAAAAATACTATTAATTTCATTAGAAATGCCGCTTGAGCTTAAACGCTTACAATTTTCAGTGGGATTAAGTTTTACCATGTTCATTAACAAATCGAAGGCGCAAACTCTAAAACGTTTTGGCCGATAACGAAGATTGTTTCTCTCATGGACAACTATATATAGGATACATTAAATAATTGGACAAATTAAATTTTAGAAATTAAAGTCACCTAATATGAATATAAATATTTCATCAAAAGAATTATTTTCCATGAAAAATTCTAAAATATTGTAATATGTTAGGGTGCTCATCCCATAGACTTGGAATTATATAAAAAAAAATGTATTAATTGCAATTGACAATTTTGAAAAAGTACCAAAATAAGAACTTAGAGAGAATGTAGTAAAAGTGCTTTACTCAAGATTTTTCTTAATAAGAATAAGTAAACGATTTCGGGGAGTATGAGGTGTTCAAGTTCAAAAGAATTTTTTTATTGGAATTTTAACACCGCCACCTTTAGATACAATGAAGGTATTATCATTCAAATTGACTGATTCTAGGTATATATCTTTTTTAAAAACTAAAAAAGAAGCATTAAATTCCAAAATTCCAAATTCATACCAAAATTATCATTATTTATTTTGGGTCGGTGTTACGAGTATATAGTAAGGATTTTCTTTTTCAGTGATATAAAAAGAGATTTTCTTAAAATTATAAAATATTTGATTCCCTTGATATCCCTATTCCCTATATCTTAATGCCGTTTATATAAAAAAATATTGAAAATCATAAATTTTTTCTAAAAATTAAAAAAATTAAAAAATTTAAAAGTTTTTGTTTAGAATGGATATCATATCGAATTTAAATATGAAAGGACTATATTTTTTCTTTCTCTTTTTTTAAAAATTCCTTAAATTTTGCAAAGGATAAAAAACAAAAAAAAAGTTATAAAAAAAATTGAGCTTGCATTCAATACATACATATATAATAAGTTAAATATTTATCTACATTATTATTATGTACTTTATGATTTTATGTAAAATTTATTATTAAGAAAATTTCAACTGCAACTAACAAAAAAGTCAGTAAAATAAAAAACCAAACTTTAACAGTCAGCTTAAAAATGTTTTTATTTTGTTTTTTTTGCGTTTTTGCTTATTAATGAAATTATGTTAATATTAAAATTCATTCACTTTATTTTAAAAAAAAAAATATTTTTTTTTTGTTTTCTAGGTTTCTATAATGCTACGAAATCACATTTCTGAAACCACCAACATGGTATAACTAATAAGCAGACCATCTTTTCTGGTCATATGTAAAATCTGTACATTCCAGTAGAAAATTTATACGACTAATATTGTATTTTTTTGTATGAATGTGTTACTGGTAGAAGCTGCTCTCAGGGTCCACAAGTTCAAATATCCCGATCAAGTATGAATAAAAATTATTTAAGAATTATTATTTCCTATATACTAGAGTACATTCAGCTCAATTGTTCTCAAACGCTAGGTGGCGCAGTATGTAGAGCGCCTGCGTTTCAACTTAATGGTCCCAGGTTCGATTCCCGATGAAGCAAAAAAAAAAATGCTTTATGGATTTTTCGACCTAGTCCTGTAAGTACCCTGAGATATAATAAATGGCAAAAAATAATTGAGAGTATAATCTGGTAACAAATTAATTAAAATTAAACTATTCTATTTAAGAAGGCTTAGTTCCTGACAATAGCAGTAGTTTTCCACATTTAATGAGTAGAGCCAGTAATTTGTTAAATAAATTCTCGAAATATTGTAGATGTTGTAGTGTAAAACTGCAGTACCGTTAAGTTACTGTAAAAGTGTAAAACTATTCACACAGTGCACGCCTTGCAGAATAGAAAGAGCTTCAGCAATGTGATTACAGACATCCAGTATAGTGAATATACAGCTGAAGAAGATGTTTTTTGATCTGGCTAGTAGACTGCTGCAACAGCCTTGACGATAAAAAAATCGACAAGCTTGCCCAAAATTTTAAATTTCGTAAATCAAATGAATTTTCAAGACTATTTTCAAAAAAAGTCAAATCTAAGAAATTCACCTGGAATTGATGGAAAAATACAGTTGAACCGAACACAATATAGAAGTAAACAAATTGTTAAACAACATAACGACACACCAGACTATTCTTTCAGATGGAAAATATACATTAACAACAAAGTTATTGAAAACGTGTTGCATATTAATTCATCTGAGTGTAAATATTACTAACTTTTGCAAGAAATATGAACCCAACCAGGAAAAGCCGAACCCATCAGGTTATCTCTGAGTTACTACATCCTCTAAGTACATACTAATAAAAACAAAACATGAATACAAGCTGAATTCGATCCATACTAACTTACGCTATTGAAAAAACAGCAAAATACGAACTCTGACCTAAATATGTGGATAGAAATTAAGAGATAAGAAACGTAGCAACGAAATCAATGGCGCATGCGACATTCAAGATATTGTCCATTATAGTCGAAATATTTACTGCCCAAGGTAGTAATGAATGGCTAAATCAACATCAAATGTCTACTAGAAAGATCTCCGAAAAATGGCATGAATGTTGGACGTCGTCGTCACAAAATTGAGGATGATATATTAAAGAAGAAGAGCTCTTCTAAAAGAGATGTTGTATCGGCGTAGGACTTAATGATCATATCCAAAGAGTAGCTGGGATTGCTAGCTGGTGTAACATTTACTTCAGAAGACTGTTATTTCGTAAAATGCACATTCTTTGTTTTATATAGAAAAAGGGTAAAAAAAAAATAACTTTTTTAATAAATGCTTGTATATTCTAAACTATTCGACGTAAACATAAAGTATGTATGTATGAATTATAGAAAAAAAGAGGCCTTTCCAACAGAATATAAATTTTGGGTGGGTTGTATGGTAAAATCTTGAGGTATTCTACTTTGAACTAATGGCAGCACCAATCATCATCAAATAAATGTTAAAATATGCTCCAGACCGTTATCTTTCTAGAATATGTAACTGAATATATAACATATATCTAATATATCAAGAGATATAACGTAGAACTAAAATAAGATTAAGTATATAATATTCGTTACTATTGCACTAACCAATAAATATTTTTTGCAATACGTAATTATTTCAGAGGCTAATCAGAACTATTTCAATATGTTCCTGTTTCAGTTTTAAAATGATTTTCGTAAGACCACAAAAATGCAACTGGATACACAGTATGTTTATTTAAGTATCAATATATATGCCTCCAAACACACATTGGAATATTCAGTTCATTTAAAGTTACTCGGTTGTAGATTTTTAGTTATATTTATTGTTTTGATAATAACTGTGGTATACTATGTATGTACAACACCAGTATGAAATAAGCAAACTAGAGCAGTTTTTTTTGTTTTATAATTGATATACCTAACTAAGGGTGTTTACATGGTTGAAAGAGTAAAATTACGTAAAATTCTGATATACCTAATTAACGGTACTTATTGCACGAACATCAGACTTATCGTTTTAAAATTAAATTATTTTTCCAATCTTATTTTCTTTAGTCTCCTCCAGCGCAGATCAAACTCAAAAAATGATCCTTTATGTTCTCTGAAATACTCCAAATATCACTTATTCGAGGAGGTTCATGTTAGCCTGAACATCCTGTATATAGTAACATAATTTCAAATGACGTCAAACTTCATTCAAAACTTTACAAGAGTAGAATAATATTTTTATGAGGAGATTTAAATAAAAATTAGAAATTTTAGACAAAATTAGATGAGTCTATTAACTGTTTTTAACGGTAACATATATACATAGGATAGATCTAGAATAGTTACTGCATTTTATGCATCCTTTTTATAATCGTATTTTATAACAAAACATTTCGAATTTTTGTTCTTGTTTTTCTTTTTTTTGTCTTTTTTTTCAATAGAAAATTTTCGAATAACTTAAAATTTTGTTATATAAAAACAAATATCCATTTTTTTTTGTTTAATGCATTCATATTTTACAGCAGGCCATAAAATTGCAATGGATTGTTTTTTTTAAAGTATAATATTAGATTGAACCTTGCATATAAAAGGTGATTTTCTTAAAATGATAGAACTTTCGATAAGTATTGCCTTTACTTAAGAGACTGTAAATGAGCAAACTTTGGCTTAACAAGAGTCACAAGAGTTCCACAGTATTGTAAAGTGTATGAAAATGTGTTTATAAAATCAATGTTCTGCTCGTCGAAGTCTAAAATCACGTTGTGAACTTTTTGGTATATATAATCCCCTATTTTAGCAAGTGACTCTCCGTCTATTCTCCGTGGTGAACAAGAAGTTTGTGTTTGTTATTTCGCCATCTGAAATTTTATATAACGATATCTTACTTCACACTCATATAAGATCCAATTAATTCAATATCTGAAGTCGCAAGGTCATTGTTAACGTTATTTGTGTAGTTTGGATTTTGGGGCTGAAAGCCAATTACAAGTTGAGCAACTTGTGAAGTAGCTTTTTTGTTGTTTATAAATCCACAATAAACTTACCAGTCTCCACTACATTCTAAAAAAAATTACAGTTTTGGGTATCTTACATACTGAAGGAATCATTGGTTAAATTAGGCTGGAGTGAATATCACTGTTATATAGTGAACGATCCACATCAATGATAAATAATTTTCTTTCAAGGTTTCAGTAAGAATTGTACTACAGTTAACCAAACAATTATACTATACTTATTATTGAAAGCCATCAAATTTCAAAAAAATATTATTTCAAAAAATGTTTCAGTGAAATGATTACTTGAGGTCGTCTTTATAATATTTTTGAAGCACGTTACTACGCTGGAAGATATGCTGGAAATCAATACATTTTTTTTTTTAAACTAAAGGCCTCAATTGATTGGAAAAATAGTATATCACTGGATTAATCGATTGGAATTTATTAGAGCTACTCACGGGGTAAAACATTTTAAAACGCAATAATTTTAATTTATATTGGGTTTTTGTTTTTAAATTTAAATTTCACTCAATTGCTCTAAAAAAATCACCCTTTTTTATTGTGTATGAATGCTATAAAACAACAAATGGCTGAAAGTGAGCAAAAATGAAATATGAGTCTTGCGACAAATTTTATTTTAAAAAATTGGAAATTTTTTAAATTTAATCGATTAATATAACTGAACTGGTAGAATACATTTACAATTTAAACATATTTTCAAATTTCTTACCTAGCTAGGTAGGTATAATATATTATTTAAATAAATATGATTCAAGTTAACCTAGATATCTTGAATTTATTACTCTACTCAATTTTTTCACAAATAATATCAAAGCCAGCTAAAAGAAATTTATCAAATATTTAAATTATAACAAAATATAAAATACCAGATTTTTTAAATTAACTTACTTTTTACAAAACATCATAGTTTTATAAAAACTTAAATTTTGTATTTATTATTCATGGAAGAACATCGCCGCAAGTGAAGAGCTCAGCCGCAGATTGAAGACAATGGAAGTATGTACTTTATTTCTGCGGTGAACCCCATTGATGGAGTTATAGGGCAATTATGATACTGCCATGATTATACAGTCATGATGATAAATTACTTATAAATAAAAGGAGAAATCATCAAAAACAAATTAAAAATGGAAGCTATTAATAATGACATTGCGAGAGACACAATCGATCGATATGATATAATTGTTATAATGCATAATATCGTAACCACTAAACATTAATTATGTTACTTTAGTACAATAAGTAACATAATATTTAGTACATATAACAGTTTTTCTTAATTAATTTTAACTAATATAGTTAGTTATCGGTAATAATATAAAAATCAAAAAATTGTTAACTCACAACAAGACGAAAAATTAGGGTCTAGATTCTAGATTCTATTTCAATGGAATTAAAAAACTAATAAAATTCGTTAACAATAAAAATTAAAACTTCGTCTACAAAATTGAGCAGTTTTTCAAAATCTTCGGAAAATTGTGATTTGATGAAGCAAAGGAGTGTACCAAAGCGTTATTTAAGTAAAATTAATTCACACAAAAAATCGTTTGTGAATATGTATGCCATCGTATGACCTCAAGGAAAATATGGCCCTCGTACAACATCAATAAAACCAAACAACTCTTAGCCAGAGGTTCCGTACTGATATATCAAGAGTAGTAGCCATCCTACCTACCTACCTATGTATGCCATTCGATTAGAGTAACTGAGAGTCTATACACATTTTTTTGTTTTATTTTGTTGTGTTTTTTTTTTTCTTGCTGAGATCTTTAGAGATCTTAACTTCAGATGGTGCATTTACTATTTCTTTAACAATGATTTGACCACATAGATTTTCATATATTTAAAAAATGTGAAAATCGAAACTCTTAAAAATCAAAATCCCCAAACCCAATTTTTTGCTGGAAAAAAGGTATATATTATCGCAAGTCATAAATACCGAGACAGACTGCACGATTTTAGTAAAAAATATATATAAAAAAATAGCGTTTTACAAGGTTGTACCCAGAAAAGCACCACCTCAATTTATTCAGCCATACTGATGAATTCGATTCGATATAAAATTATTTGAATTTCTCGATTCGATTTGATGAGAATTTCTTAACGGTGAACTCGATCCAAAGACTAATTTTTTACTCATTTCAAAAAATGTAATCAAATAAATATAGTATAACGTAAATGTAATGACTTTTATGTCAAATAAATTAAAATTTTAAATTTAAAAATAGATAATAAAATTAGATTGCTCTTTTAGAAATAAATTATTAAAATACATATGCATAAATATAGTATTTTACAAAAGGAAAATAAAATAAATAATAAGGTATATTATTATAAACGTATTAATATGATTTTTTTTTTAATTTGTAGTATTAGAGGGCAGTGACGGGGCGTGGAATTTTCAACTGGGGAAGCCCTATAATCAGCCCTATAGCCCTAACATCAGTTTGCTTTCGCTTTCCTTTTATATTAAAATTTTTGCTAAATTCAAGAGTTAAAATTGTTCACATCTATTTTTCAAAGTAGTTTTAATTCTGTTTAGGCAGAAAAACGATCGCTCAACTGAAATAGTTGTTATAGAGGAAGTGTTATTATCAATTAACAAAGTTTAGACTATTCATTAATAGAGTTGTTTAATTCTGTTTCAATTAAAAATGTTAATATTTCGCAAATACTGTTTTTGTTATTATTGTTGTATATATGTTGTTTTGTATTTTGTTATTTTGTAATTTAAGTTCTGACTTTAAGAAGGCAATGTAAAAAAAGTGTGAATATGAATTTTCTATATTTATGTTGGAAAATACCTCGTAAACGAATTATAAGATTTTATTGAAAAATACTGATTACACCGTTTTATTGTTGTTGTTATTAGTAGAGCAAGCATTGGTTTACCGTCCTTAACAATTAATAATTTTTCCTAAAGACTTCTAGCAGAAAATTATTTTTTCTTAAGCTTTCAATAACACGGTTACAATTTTCTATTTTAATTATTTATAAATAATAAAAAAAAAATGTTTTAAATTTGTATATTTGTTAACAAATTAATTGTTTCAAAACTGCATAAAAGAAAATTATGGCTGAAAATAAACAATGTAGCATTCAATAACGAAAAACTACAGAATTACTTAACACAAATCAATACTACTCTCTAAAAAAACCCCAAAACTACATACATTATTTATACAAATATCAATTCTCATTTAAGTCAACAACCATAATAATGCACAAAATTAATTCATTCCTTGCTAATTTTTTTGTTTGTAAATTCATTTTGTGTCATGCGATATTTTGTTGTTTTTTCCCTAGATAATCTATTTTCTATCAGATATTTTCTAATTATATCAGGTAGATTTGGAATGAATATTAGCCACTCATTCAAATTTTTTTCCTTCTAAGATTTTATTTTATTGTCACTTCATTTACTATTTTGTTGTTGTTGCTAGGAAACTAAATAGAGACAGTGTGTTTGATTGAGTCTATGGCTATGCAATATGCATGCATATTGTAAATGAGAACAGAACTAAGGAAAAATAATATTTAATTTGTCATTATATTTTTATGCAATGTAAATGTATAATTATTATAGCTATATTGCATATTGGTAAGAGAATAATGATTTTTAATAAGCATTATTTTCAAATATTTTAAATTTGTAGTTGTTGAATATCTCTTGTTGATTGAAAGAATTATAGAAAATAATGATGTTTATATATGCATTATTTTCTAACTTTTCTTTCGTAATTAATATCTATGTATATGCATATAATTTTTGCTTGAAATTTTTTTTCATTCGATTTGAATTTTTGTAGTTAAGTAATTTTTATATTAAATTAAAAATATATTTTATATTAAGTTGTAAAATATAATAAATAATATTTTATTCGGGGGAGTACTTATTCAACTCAATATATGGACGCTTCGTGCCTGGTATAGGGTATTTATAGTAATGGGTATAGGGTTTTATTTTCATTAAATAAAATAGTTAATCTCAGTAAATAAAAGCGTGTTGTATCACTTACAATTAGAATAGCATCATGAAGTTATAGCTTTTTGACGGGTAAAACCTATGACCCTATTTTTCCAGCAATTTTTTTTTGATCACCATTTTCTTTTGCTTTATTTTAATTGCTTCTTGTTGTAGTTTTCGCTTTTCTTCTCTACCCAATATTTTTTCTTCTCTTTACAGCCTTTGTTATTTTAGAATTTCTTTTAAAACGTCGTATTTCTTTTGTTTTAGTTGGTACACTTTTTTAAATATTGAGTTTGCTCTGACACTTTACTATTAATTTCTGTAAGAATTTTACAGAATGCATATGTATGTTTTTCTTTTCAGTGAAAGATCTTGAAGTCGTTATTATTGTCATTTCTGCAGAAATTGACTCCGGTGAATATTTCGGCTATTAAGTTGTGTTTCATTTTCTTGTGCACTGCTATCCAAGTTTATTTGATTTTGCTGTTGTATTTCAAGTCTATAAAAGATTTTGAACCAAATAATCCATCAATAATCCATTTACATTATTTCTCATGTTTAATAAGACTATCTATTTGTAAGAATCACAAACTCAAAATTAACAAAACTCACTCAATAATTAACAAAAATCACTCAGCATTATTATAACACTAACATGGAGAATGAGAATGTTTTTACCTTGAATAGTCTACCAGCAGTTTTTTTTTACTAATCCTTATTCTATTATAATATAATTTTTTTTTTTAAATTATAGTCAGTCCAAACCTAAAATTTAAACAAAGATCTACTTCAGCATTCTTTTCATTCTATATAATTCCAATTTGATTGTATATTTTGCCATGCACTATTGGAGGACGCAAATTTTTTAACTTTTCATTCTTAACATTCCTTCCAAAATTTTTTTGTCAGTGTTTACCTTTTTCAAACCATTGTGCTAGATATTCTTTGTTTTTAGCAGGTGTACAAGCAATTCAAATTCCTTATCTGCAGTAAATTTCGATACAAATCAACAATAAATAATTATTTAAATAATAAAATAAACAAAATTTTTAGCTTACATTTTTTGTAAATATTTTTGTTATTTCTAAACAAAACACATTTTTGTTATTTCAAACACAAGAACAAAAATGGTTATTCGTTTATAAAATTTTGAACGAAAAATTCGAATTTTTTTAAATCGAATACGCCGGTTGAAAATTTACGATCGAGTACTCGATTTTTATTCGATCGAATTCACCGGTACGGCTGATTATAAACCAGGTTTTCCTCACGGCAGTAAAATGTTGACGACAAGACTTTAAAAAAAATTATAAAAATAAATTAAGGTCCCAGGTTCGAAATAATGATAAAAAATAATATCATAGAAGTTTCAGATTTCAATCTGGCAAATATGTGTGTTTTTTGTTAATTAAAATTCGCATGTGTACTTTGGCTTTAACTTTAAGTTAAAAAAAATGGGATCGAGATCGAGAAGAGAAGGGATTTATATAAGGGATCACACGGTCGATATAATGATTTATTTTAAAAACAACTGCCATTTACTGTATTCATACAGTTGCTAAATAAACAATGGTGTATATTTCCCACTGTTCCCGAGTTCACACTGCTCGTCTCTATAAATAGCAAAACTTATTTATTATTAAAATAATTTTTTATGTTTTTATTTTATTTATTCATTTATTTAGAAAAGTTTACCATTATTTAACAAAAATAATTATCATTATTTTATTTTCCTTAAATGCAATCAAATATTTCTCTTACATATTTATGTAGCCAACAATTTCTTGAATTTCTTACAATTTGTTTCTATAATTTAAAAAAATTTTGTAATTCATTATACATTTTAAGCCCATTATACAGGAGCATGTTGGTGCTTTTCGATTTATTAAAAAATTTAACCTAAAATTAAATATGTATGTTTCTTAGATAATGATGATGTACATCCTTTACATAAATTAATCTCTTAGTTAAGTAATCTGTCATCATTTTAATGCGTTTAACATAAAAAATATTTGACGTGAATCTGCTAAGTTTTAGGTGCCTATTATGTATTTCGATCGAAATTAATCGAATCGTTCATCGTTATCGTTAAAGTTATTCGATTGTGATCGTTAGTGTCATTATGTATTTCGATGAAAATTTGATCGAAAGTGTTTAAAAATGCTGCCATTGTAAAATTCAAATCTACGATGAAAATTACATATGTTTCATTCTTTAAATGTCAAATTCAAATTATTATACGAAAAAAAAAACAAAACAATAATGTTATATTTAAAATTTTTAAGTTGAAAATAAGTTGAAGTGTTTAAATAAAATATAATTATAAAATTATAAGTTTTTATAAATAAAATGATTTGAGCAGAGTTAAATTTTTCAATTTCTGATAGTGCTGAAAAACGCTTTCAAATTGCAGAATTAAAAAACAAACGAACATATATTCGGGATTATTCTAATCCACTAGATTTGGAAGATTATACGTAGGTTATTTAAACATAAATTTGATGAGTTATTATCTACATTATTAAAACTATAAAATTAGGACAAAAATTGAAATAGCCAATAAGTAATACGTCGATTCCAAATATAATTAAATTGGTTAGTGTATTAAGATTCTGTGCGGTTTGTACCAAGCAAATGATTTTCAACGTAGGAAATGATTTCCATGTCGGACTAGCACAGCTAATTTTTTTTTGTTCTTAAAGAAGTTTTATATGTATTTGCAGTTTATAACTGCAAAATGGATCAAATTCCATTACGCACTAGAAGAAAAAAGTCAGGCAAACATTATTTTTATGATAAAGCAGAATTACTGAAATAATTGGAGCAGTAGATGGAAAGCTTATTCAAATTAAATCACCGAAGCAAAACGTACAACATTTATGTTATAGTAGAAAGGGATTTTTTAGCATTAATGCAATTCTGATAAGTTTATACTTTATTGTAATTAGTTTACATTATTATAACAGTTTTTGTTTTTAGATATGTGATCATAATCAGGTAATTGGTTTTGTGAGTACAAGATATCCTGGTACCTCTTTGGAAAATTTATAATGGTGTCTCATTATTTACACTATATCTTTTCATATTGCAGTATATTTGTAACAGGCCTTTCATTCATATTAAAATTTATTTCAATAAAAAATTATTATGAAGAATAAAGTAAAATACCTACTTTCATTTCAACTTTTAAATTTATTTTTATTTCAAAAAATATCATAAATATAAAACAAAACACCAAGTGTCCAATATAAATAAAATAATATAATGTCCAATATAAATAAAATATATTTGTATCTCTTTTGTTTTATCCTTTCAATTCAAAATTGAAATAATTTGTACAAAATCTCTCTTTCGATGTCTCTTTCGTGGTAAAATTTTACATCGATAAACTTTATCGATTTCGTCGACAATTTCTGAACGATATCGTAATACGTAATGGCAATTTTGCATTTTGACATTTCGTTCGATCAAATCGTAATCGTTATCGAAATACATAATAGGCACCTTAGAATTAATCTCATGCCTCTGTTTTATAATTTTTGTAATCTACTCATCATACGAAAATTAAATAAAAAAAGTATTGACGGACAGATTTGACGGATAAATTTTTACTAATTTTTTTTACATATGTAGTTTAAATGTGATTAAAAATTTTAAATAAGATCTATAATCACACCTCGATACTTAATTTAATTTATTACTTGAATTTGTTTCACTATCCATGCAAATTTCATTATTTAATACACAATTATTTACCACACATTTAGTTTTGTCAACATTTTATTTTAATTTATTAATCACAATCACAAACCATTCCTTTAATTTTCCTAAATCTATGTTGATTTGTTTAACACATTCATCGATGGAATCACCTACTACATATAGCAAAGCATAATCTGCAAACAGTACTAAATTTAACAGCTTATTCGTAAACATAAATCAAAAACAGTAATACACCTAAAATGGTACCTTGTGGAACACCTAGTATAACATTAATCGCTTCAGAAACAATATCATTAACCTTCATTTTTTGCGTTAATTCTGTTTTTATTTCTCCACAAGCAGATTGCACTTATTAGCAAACACTAATACTATTCTAGAAAAAATCAGCACCTGCCTTTTTTGAAAGCTGTTACAATTCCGAAAATCCGTTTATAAGAGCGATAGTAGGATTTAGTATTATGACCATTTTAATTAATAGACGTTAGTTAAGATTTAGGTTAGGTTTACATTAGGTTTTATATTAGCATAAAATAATTAATTAAAGGTTTTTACTTGCCATTTTGTCCTTTGCAAATTAAATTTATTCTAAATATTTAAGTCAGGTTAGTCTAAATAATTACAAATCAAAGGTGTAAATATTCTAGTAATATAAGCTCTTAAAATATAGAATTAAAATATATGAAAATAACATATTGTATAAATACATTAAGGCAATAAATAAAATAATAAATAAATAATTCTGTTTCATAAATCCCATATTTATTTAATTTATACTTCAAAATATTACGTTAAACAGCTTGGTTTGCTCTACGGATATCCAGAAAAGCAGCAAAAATATCCTGATTATCATCATCAGCTATTTTACAATTTCTCAAGACTAAGTTCATCAATGCTTTCACAACTATGACGCTCTCTGTTTTCCATTTTCATTCTATGAAATTTTATAATTATATTAAATAATTAATAATAGTATATAATTTTATAAAAATATATTTACTTAATATATTTATAAATATATATATTTTATTTATTAATTTTATCATATATATTTTAAAAATTATGTTTGGTTTTTTGATAATTACTAAATAAACAAAACTATTCGTTTTATAGTTTATTTTGACATTTTTGTAGCAATATTGGTATTAGTTCAGTGTTTTTGCTATTTTAATAAGCAATGCTCTATTGTGCTAATTATTGTGCTAATACCGTTCCCATAAATGTCAAATTAGCTTAGCATCGCTAATTCAGTACCGGTATGACCGAAACAAAAGACGAGTCACACGTTCTTATACAGATAATCCCTAAATTAAATTCATTTTATTTAATAGTTTAACTTTTTTTTCACAAAAATATTATGAAAGAATTTCTGTTAATCGAACCTAATGATTAGTTCAATTTAAGCTCTTAAAAAAGAAAAACAAAAAACTATTAAAAAAAATTATTCATAACAACAAAATGTATTTATTAAATCATCTTATAAACTATATCCTTACTTTGAACATTATTAAAATATTCAATTTTGTTATATACATATATATAACGAAACACAACTGGTGCTAAGCACTCATTTTCAAAAATATCATAACTAAAGCAAAGTCAGTTATTACTCTTTTTGGGGATAAAAAAAATTTTTCATTAATAATTCAGAATTTTTAATAAATATCCAAATCTTTATTATCCTAGTCATCGTCGTTGATTTTGATTTATTTTTTTTTTCCTTTTCCGAAAACAAAATAATAATATTGTTGTTGTAAAATATAAATTATTCCACTGTTAAGAAAGATCGGTGGATGGTAAGGGGGGGAGATAGAAGTGATTTTAATAAGCACTATGTACTTTTATAAAACAATCCAATGAATAATTGCTTTATCACTTCCATAACAATTACCTTAATTTCCTTTCATTATACTTGAGTTTTTCCCCTGTTCTTTTTTTAAAGATTCTCTTTCATGTAGGTATAGTAGTAGTAGATATGTATGTCCTTTTCTGTTTTTGACGAACCAAAAAAACAAAACCCTATTTTCATAATAATATTTTATGTATATTTTTGTAAGCTACTAACACCACCCTACCACCCCTTTCTATTCATAAAGAAAATTATATTATGTATTTTTTAAATGAAAACTTTTTGAATTAACTGAGTTATTTAAATTCTAAAGTAAAAATTAATAAAAAAACATAAATAAAGTGAAAATTCTTGAGAAACAAAAAATTAAAGCATCGATGACTAATCAGAAAATAGAATTTATTTATTTTATTATTTTTCTTTTTTACAACAAATATCGTTGTTTTTTAATATTTAAAATCAAAAAATTTTAAAATTCAATAACGAGTTGTCCAATTAAAAAAAAAAATAATATTTTTTTGATCCCCCTAAAAATGTAACTTTGAAGATTCTGACATAAATTCAATATTAGGTTTGTAAAGTATTATAGCTAGTTTGTACAGTATTCTAAAATATATTCAGTCTATTTCCCCCTCCATTTACACTCAGGCCGTAGTGACAATAATTTTTGTTTTTAATTTTTTGGTCTTGTGACATTCACATGCTATTGGCTTTGTAGTTTATTTTGATATCTGTAACAATATTGATGTGTATGTATAGTTAGCTATGTAATTGAGCTTAATTTGTTATAGCTATTTTAGTTATCAGGGCTAAAAAATTATTGTGTTCATGCCGTTGCCATAAATATCAATTTAGGCATGATCTCAACAAAAGATGAGTAGGACGAGATAGGAAAATATTGTTTCATATTCTATCGGAATGTGGGACGTCACATCAACTTAGTACAATTGGTTCAAAAACTATCTCAGTAACAGAAAACAATATGCAGAATGTAACACGATTATTCCGGGTGTTTCAGAGCATGCGTATCAGTTTTTTAAGAGGGGAAATAACCGTTATTCTTAAAATAAAAAAAAAAATATTAACTAAATCGAGGGTGCTTTATCGATTGGTGATATTTCCAACTTCCGAGAAGGTCCGGAAAATGGTTTTTTAAAGCCCAAAAATCAAGAATGAAAACATTTTTGCATGCTGACGATAAAATTTTGGATCATAGTGAAGATAATTTAGTAAAACTGAAACATACACAAATAAATATATAAAATGTTGTGTAGTTTCTGTTAATTGAAATTTTTTGGTTCAAATCCTGTTATTAATAATAGACTAAAACGAATATAACCGAAAATATTCTAGAAGAATATCAAAGTGGATTTAGACCAGATCTACTAATATATTTAAATATTTCTACTGAGTCGTAAAAAAATGGTACGAGCTCAACAAAAATCTCCGCCTACTAATAATTGACTTTTGTCAGGCTTTTGACTATATAAAAGAAACTATATGGGAATCCTACTAAAAATTAACAAACTTAATTATGATAACACTTATATACAACAAATACAAGGTAGTTGTACCAGTGTAAAATAAGATGAATTTGAAACAATAACCGGGCACAAAAACTTTCCATGCAATAAAACTCTTAGTAAGACAAAGGAAGACCCATATTTATAAAGCATAATAAGAGCGTATATACTGACGGTATTGCAATTGTACCTATATTTTTTTACAAATTAAAAAAGTATATTTCCGACTCAAGCAAAAGAAACTACTACTATAGTAGGATTAAAAAAATTAATAAGTACAAAAGCTATTGAAATCAGTAGCTCGCCATCTAATTTTTTTGAAAATCTTAGTTTTTACTGTAAAATCAGCTGTATGCTAGTTTTAATTTAGAATATTATCAATAACAATTCTAAAATATTGACTTCTTACTCCTTCTGGTAATTTACTCATCTGTTTATCATGCTTGATACAAATATTATTGTTATATAAGCCTTTCGTAAGAATTCTGAGAAATATAGCTTGTCTTGAATTAAATAACGATATTGAATAAAGCACCAATACTAATACTAAGGCAACAAGGCTAAGATGAGCAAAACATGTGAGAATGAGTGATCAAAAGATGTCAAAATGAATATAAATCCCAGTATCATACAATACTCTGAAGCAAGACGTGCACCAACATCAAGATGTATAATAATTTTCGACTGGAAAAAAAATAATAAATTTGAGTTTAACACCTCTAAAACTCAAAGCTGTCTAGTCTCGCGCAAAATTACTCCATTTCACCCCACACTATTATTCGGGAGTGTACGTATTCAGCGAACTGAATATTTGAGTATCCTGTGCATGAAGGTCAACAATAAAATTATATGAAATAACAATGTCTTTAACATTGCTCAAAATACTGCGAATTATTTGGGCTTTTTGAGTCGATGTAAACCGTGTTTTTCTATCCAGGACATGCTAAATATCTATAAATCACACATACGACCCAGTCAGGAACCGCACGAAATTTTCTAGACAAAGTTAAAAACCGTGCCAATCGTCTTCAAAATCGTCGTATTGTTGTAGCAATTTTCCTATTTTATAGATATCTTGTTTAAATGAAATAAAAACCCTAATTCCATCTCTTAAACACTTCCGCCCATTCACCCTTACTCAGTGGAAATTCCAAAGGGGCTCAAAACTGGCTATAGAAATTCGTTTGTAGTCAAATTTTCTCGAATGTGGAATAATACAAAAGTGTTTGAATATATGTAAAAATATACCCTTATACAATCTAGAAAAGTGTTTGAATATATGTAAAAATATACCCTTATACAATCTAGAAAAGTTCAAGAGTAATATTAACAAATTTATTCAAAATGTCCCTACAGATCAAAAGGATATTTTTCTTTCTACAATCTTGAATTAGTCCAAACTGTACATTCATGTACAAAGGTATCGTTGGAAACCTAATGCTTGGCTTAAATTAACAAAAACAAAAAAAAAAATAACAAAAATTCCGAAAACCCCTTTCCTATAATTCAGGGTATTGAAAAATCTGACAATAGATTCTACATAATATTTTTGTTTTCGTGACAACAATGAATTTTATCAAATTTCTCTTCGCACTGTTTGCAGTAAACTAAAATTATGAAAATTTGAATATTTAATTTTATTTAAAAGTTTTATTTTAATTATTCTGATTTTGGAGGAGGGGGGGAGGGAAGACGATAACTTTGATTGAATTCTGTAAATGAATTAATTTATTTTTTCTTAAAATAAAAATTTTCAAATAACAAATTAAAAACAACACGCGTCAACAATGTTAATATCTTTAAATTGTTCTAAAGAAAAACAACATTAAAAATTTCCTCCTCCATATTAATAATTTCCTTTCATATTTACCAACGCGTATCTGGGAAAATGTTCTGGATTTGAAAAAGAATTTTTGAAATTTTTTTTTTATAATTTGTTTTCATTTTCTCCATAGCCACTTTATTTTTAATTTTGTAAACAAAATTCTTGGCAATTAATATGAAAACGAAAAAACAAATTTTTCTACTAATTTGTAAAGGACGTTTTTAAACGACATTTTAGTTTGATGAATTATTTTTGTTCCCATGTGTAGTAGAATTGTCAAAATCAGCCGTACCGGTTCGATTCGATATAAAATTATTCCAATTTTCTCGATTCGACTCGATGAGATTTTCTTAACGGCGAAATCGATCGAAAGACTAATTTTGTACTCATTTCAAAAAATGTAATCAAATAAAAATTATACCGAAATGTAATGACTTTTATGTCAAATAAGTTCAAATTTCAAATTTAAAAAATAAATTTAGATTGCTGTTTTAGAAATAAATTATTAAAATACACATATGTAAAATTTACAAAAAGAAAAGAAAATAAGTAATAAGGTATTTTATTATGAACGCAGTAATATGATTTTTTTTTTAATTTATAGTGAATAGAGTTTTAATTTCATTAAATAAAGTAGTTAAGCTAATTAAAAAGAATGTGCTGTATCACTTACAATAAGAATCGCTTATAGCTTGCAAGTTAAGTTTTATCACTTTATATTACAATCATGAACTTATAGCTCGTTTTTGACGGGTAAAAGATTTGACACTCTTTTTCCAACAAATTTCTTTGATCACCATTTTCTTTTGGTTTATTTTAATAGCTTCTTGTTGTAGTTTTCGCTTTTCTTCTCTACCCAATATTTTTTTTCTCTTTGCAGCCGTTTTTCTTCTACAATTTCTTTTAAAACGTCGTATTTTTTTTCTTTTAGTTGGTACATTTTTTTAAATATTGAGTTTGCTCTGACACATTGATATTAATTTCTGTAAGAATTTTAGAGAATGTACATATAAGTTTTTCTTTTCTGTGAAAGATCTTGAAGCAGCTGTTACTGTATTTTTTGCTGAAATTGACTCCAGTGAAATTCTTCGGCTATTAAGTTGTGTTTGATTTTCTTGTGTACTGTTATCCAAGTTTATTTGGTTTTGCTGTTGTATTTCAAGTCTATAAAAGCTTTTGAACCAAACAATCCATCAATAATCCATTTAAACAATTTCTCATGTTTAATAACCCTTTCTATGTGTATGAATTACAAGCTCAAAATTAACAAAACTCACTCAAAATGTTATAACTCTAACATGGAGAATGATTTTAGCTTGAATAGTATACCAATAGTTTTTTTTTAACGAATCCTTAAATTATACTTATAATCAGTCCAAACCTAAAGTTAAAACATAGATCTACATGAACATACTTTTCATCCTATATATTCCAAATTTCATTTTATCTTTTGCCATGCACTTCCGTCTTTAGCATATTCTTTTCACAAAATTTTTGTCAGTTTAGAATCTACACCTTTTATTAACTATTGTGCTAAATGTTCATTTTTTTAGCAGGTGTATAAGCAATTCAAATTGCTTATCTGTAGTAAATTTATGCCCAATACAAAAAAAATAATTAATTAGCTAAATAATACAAATTTTAACTTACATTTTTCTTAAATATTTTTCTTATTTCAAAACAAAACACTTTCAAACATAAGAACAAAAATGGTTATTCATTTATAAAATTTGGAACGAGAAAATTTTCGATCAAAAATATTTTAATTTTTTTTAAATCGAATTCGCCGGTTGAAAATTTACGAAGGAGTACTCGATTTTTATTCGATTGAATTCACCGGTACGGCTGAATATTGTATTTAGTAGCTCTTATTTTTTTTTTTATTGAATTCATATTTATTTACCTTAAAACTTAACAATAATACCTTATTTACAATGTGACTTATAAGAAATAAATGTTGACCTCATTCACGCAAGTCTATGGAACCAATTAGGTGAAAATAAGCTTAGCATAAGCTGTATGGCCTTATCAGTTAAATTTAACTAAGTTTATTTTATTTAATAGAATTTTTCATAGAATTTTTCACATTTTAATCAATAGAATTTTTCATCATAAATAATTAATTTTTTTAAAATACTCTCTTTAAAATCAACCAAAACAGAAGTTGGTATGCATACACCCTATATATTGCTTTACTATGACATACGATAAGTACCACATCACTATTCTATAAATTTTCGTCCACAATGGATTTTTAAATTTTTTTTTAGTTTATATTTCTTTGGTATTGGTGTGTGCTTATTATATATGTATACTTTGATTCAAAATACGAGTACGAGTTATTTGTTACGAGTATGTAACAAATTTTTATCCCATAAGCTATAAAATGTAAATTTTATCCTAGATGACATTTAAACTCGAAAAGCAAAATTATTTTGTTAGTATTATTTTCACCTATTTCCATTGCCCACGGATTTTGAATTAAGTAAAACCCACGTACAAAAAATTATAATTACTGGATATGGAACAAAATACGGAACGGCTTCTATGCAAGTGGAATGCCTCCACATAAACTTAATTTGAAAGTTGGTAATATAATAATACTACTGAGAAACGTAAATACTAAACGCGTCCTGTCCTCTGCAATGGGACTTGATTAGCTGTAAAAGCTTTAAAATTCAATTTAATAATCGCGAAAGTCGTAATTGGCACAGCTATATGTGAAACTGTATTTATTCCTAGAATATATTTAGTTCCAAAGATCACAGAACTGCCATTTATTCTTAGACATTGACAATTCCCTGTTAAATTGGGATTTTCTATGACCATTAATAAGTCGCAATGTCAAACATTTGAAAAAGTAGTAGTTTATTTGCCTGAAACAGTAAATAGCCATGGGCAACTGTAATTTATACTTTTGTTGCAATTTCCAGAGTACAGCGTTCTGGTGATATTCAAATAATACTTACAGAGAGAGAGGAGCAAGAAGCAAATTAATTCGACATTCCAATAAACTTTATACAAAAAATAATGTATATAAAGAGGTTTCAAATCTAATCATTAGAGAAAAAAATAGTAAAATGCTGCCTTTGTCAACAGTGCTTTGCGTCGGAGTGTTGAGTAGGCTTATTGGGAAATTACAAAAAAACAATTTTTCAATTGATCGAATTATTTCGATCTTTATAGCAAAAAAAAACAGATTTTTGCACCTGACTTAGCGTAATACACCTAATATTTGATTAGATACATTTCTTAGAATTCACTTTTTTGTGCGGTTTCACAAGAAGTTCTTTTTTTTTAATTAGAATACCGTCTAGAGACAGGCTTTACAAATAGTAAATAATAATTTGGAAAGAACCAACAAGTTATTGAATATGTATTATAATTAATAAATTAAAACTAAATATAAATAAAACAAAGTTCATGATAATAAATGGTAGTTCAGAATATCAAGTAAAAATCGATAATAAACCTGTTGAAAAAGTAAGCGAAAAGGGTTAATACTAGATAAACAATTAAAATTTCATAAGCATCTTGATTATAAAATATGCAAAAAATCTCAATAAATAACATATCTACTTCTTTAACAAAATTACAGATATAATGCAATAATTAAACCTAATTTTGAACTATATTCGATTATAACAGCATTCTTAAATAACGAACAAAAAGTCGATTGCAAAAGTCAGATTGTAAAAGCTACAAAATAAAAATATTGAAAAATATCTTGAACTATAATAGATTAACACATAGACCATAATATATTGAAATTATTAAATTGGCTGAATATTAAACAAATTAATATGTAATACACCTGTGCTCATATGCAAAATCAAGCATAATATAATGCCAAACTATTTATCAGAAAAGTTGACCTATATAGGTGATGTTCCATAATATAGTTTAATAAACATCTGCAACTTTAGATCACAGTTGTTTAGAACGGATATGGCTCAAAAGCATTTAATGTATTATAAGCTATGTTACAGCTATTTAATATTTTAGCTCCGGAAATAAAAACTGAAACTAATATTAAAATGTATAAAAAAAACTTAATAAATTATAAAAGTATAAAAACATCTTACTTATTAAATTAAAATAAATATAAAAAATTTTGTAAATAGTGCATATATATTTACATTTATATAAAACTAAATAAATTGATAAATCTGGATCTAAATATTACACCAACCAGATATACACTCAATAAACCTCCACCTTTATAGCTATTCACAAAATAATTGGCAATGTTTTATTTTATTTTATTTTATTTTTTTTGTTAGAATTTAGTTTAATCAAAAATAAAAAAAAAAAATATGTGGGAACAATGAAGTAAAGCGCAAAAAAAAACAAATTTTTCATATACCTAAAGATTTTTTTAATTTATCCACAGCTCTCCGTTACTACATTATAAAAAACTATGTTCACATTTTTATAGTTGAATTGAAAAAGAAAAAAAAAAAAAAAGAAAAACAGAAAAAGGATTTTATTTTCTCTGTTGGATAAAAAAAAAAGGAAAAAAGGTCTGGTCAGGACATTTTAGAAAATTACCTCACAAAGATTTATAGTACTTTTTGCTTGATCAATTCCCTTTTTTTTTTACTTATTTTATTCCCAATATTTTTTAGGTATTATGGGACAATGGGTGCTTATGGAGCAGTTTATCGTTTCCTTATTAGCAGGGGGCAGTTTTTGTTTAAATATGGGTGACAGATTTTCTGTTTTTTTTTTGTGTATTTTGTTAAATATAAAAAAAAAACAAAAACAACAATATGTTAACGGTTTTTTGATTTAACTTTTCCTTTTAATACTTTTCAATTCATTTATTTCTGTTTTTTTTCGCCTTTATACTTTATGGTTAAAAAATTTTCATAAAGATTTGAAAATATGCTCCTGCTTTAATTATGAGCAAATTTTTAACAAATATGTTTAGATTATATGATTAGAGAGAAATTTTGCAAATTTATGTTTTAGGAATAAATTTTCATTAACACATAAATTGAAATGTCATTAAACTAAACTAAATAACAATTGAAACGAAGAATTGATTAAACTGACGTGGTTAAAAATTTATAAATTACTACAAGCTACAAGCCATAAATTACAAATAACTAAAATGATGTGGCAAGAAAATTTTTTGATTTGGATACGACAAAACTCCAACGCATATATATTTCAATACTTGTATTTTACCAAAGAAACAAATATATATGGAAGGAGATTTTAAAAAAAAAAATCAAAATATTTTCCAAAGATTACAGGATCAATTAAATAAGTATATGAGAAAAAACATATATAAAAAAATAAAACGAATATTAAGCGGGCTTACAGAAAAGTATCAAACTAACCACCAACTAATTAGGATAAAAAAAACTTTATAATATTGGGATGATGTCTCTGGACTTGCAAAAGACATTTGATAGTTTTTGGCACAATTGTCTAATACATGTTGATGAATAATTTTCCAAATTACCTAATAAAACTAATAACAATTTGTATTCACAATAGAAAATTCAGGGTGAAAATCAATAATTCTTATTCACAGAGCAAACAAATTATCTGCGGACTTCTTCAAGGGTCGCTTATTATACCAATGTTATATAATATCTACAAAAGTTATATTCTCATTGCACAGTTGGGCTCTTTACTGGTGACATAATTTAATTAACGGACTCCGAATAGCAAATAGAAATAATTTTACAGACTGGAAAACCGTTTTAATCTTCTAAACGAATATATCTCAAAATGGAAATAAACAAAAATACATTAAAAACACAAGGCACATTTTTATTTGATGATGATTAGTGCTGCCGTTATGGAGATATTGTAGTTCAAAGTAGAAAATTTTCGAAATTTTAACTTGAAAAACCAAATACCTCAAGAAAATTTTATACTTTGAACTATAATATCTCAATAATAGTCACACCAATCATCGTCATCAAATAAATGTTAAAATATGCTCCAGACCGTTATCTTTCTATAGATAACTGAAACAACAAGGATACTTTCAAATGTCCTTTTCGTCCTTAAAGGATAAAATGTGCCACTAAAGATATATATTTTTAGAAAGCTATAAGCTTCAGCTTTCCTTAGGATATGGTCATTTCATCCCACGCCGATACAACATCTCTCTCAGAAGAGCCATAAATGTTATAATTTTTAAGTAAAAATGTAAGTAATCTTATTAAATAAATAAAAAAATAACTGTATCAGTTGTAGAAATCAGTCATTAGAATATTTCAAAAATTCATCTGCATCTGATGAATATATTCCAGCAATTGGGCTATATTTAATAAATTACATAAAAAAAAGACTCGACAGTACTCAACATGATCATACAAAAACTCCAAATAAAAACGAAGCCATTGTGATGTCGGATAAGATGATAAAAACAATTAATTATCGCACGAAATTTACTGTACCTAAAATAGAAGAAATCGAAGGTATAGTACAATTCTTATTCAAGAGCTTCGTTACTGTATTTCAATTTAACCCATCAGGGTTAAAAATGTGGTAGGAAACAGTCCTCGGTGCATTCGGGCCAAAGTTTAAGTTCAAATCTGCTTTGTACAAACATCTAACTGTATTTTAAGTTGTCACCTATGTCATTGAGGTGTCAACATTACAAAGCATTAAAAGAGGGTACAAGGGTGTTAGTATACACATATAATATCAGACAAGCTGTTTTCAAAGCTCCTGATACTCGAATTTTTAAATCAAAACTTGCTATAGCTGCCAAAAAATCGTAATAAAGTTAGAAAAAGAAAACAGAGTCACTATTATGTAGATTGCTGGACATAAGGGAATAGAAAGTAATTATGAAGCAGATATTTTTCCAAAAATAGGTGCAAAGACTCAACTCTTAGGAGAAGTGTGTAGCATTGAACGGTTGAAAACCTTCCTACAAAGAATTGTTTTTAATTGGTATATTACTGAATAGTTTCCACGAACGTTTCTAAAATTAAAAATAAAACCGATTAAATTAGGTAATAAAAAGAAAAAGTAATCAAAAAGAGAGTAGATTCAGTGTTAGAGCATTAACATGATTTATCACAGAACACCGTCCATTTAACAAACATATATATAAGATTGGTAAGCCCATCATACAAGAAAGAAAATCTTCCCCTCATCTTCTATTTTAAAACTGGACCATAGCTCGCAGAAGATATAACTAACTCCACATCACCTAATTTTGAAATTATTATGAATTATTACCGCAATATAAGCGTTTGCCAAGCAAATATTAAATTAAAAACATAGGATATTATTACGTAGAGACTCCTCCAATTATATATAAACACTAGAATTGGAATTACGAAAAGGAAATTAAGAACTGAAACAGCAAGAAATGAACTTCTTAAATACATAAAAGCTTTTTGCTATCGTGAAATGAATTTAAGCCTTCGCTTACGATTCGTTAAATGATGTGTTTGGTCAAAGAAAAAATTTAAGGAAAAACATGTAGAGGAAGGAAACGATTAACATGGTTGCGCAACTTATCAGAAACTGGACAGCATCAGAAACATTGGCGATTTAATTCATTCAGCAACAGATCGAAACATCTATTAGGACATCGTTGCCAATATCATATAGTGAGTTGTAATGTAATGTGTAATGTAATGAGACAAAAAGAATTTTGTATCTAAATGCTACAAATCTGGCGACATTTAGTAACAAATTGTCCAAATAGTATTGAGAAGTGTTATAATTGTCAAGTGCGTGCGCATATTAGTATATTAGCATTTTGAAGGTTGAAAACCGAAAAAGAAAGATAAAATCATGTACGTGATATTAATTTTTGGGAATCGGTAAGCAGTAGTATGTAGATTAAAATTAGAATAATTTGTTAACTAGATGTTAATGAATTATTACATGCATACATGGCACGACGATGGCAATTTTATAAAATGTGATGTTTACAATTTGATTGATGAAGTTTTAATCAGTTGAAGATTAACCATCAGTTAACCCATTAACAAATATTTGTTTATACCGCGCTCCCTTAGACCACTATTCAAATACATAATATATTATGTTCAAAATTACTGTGACATATTTTCCCATGAGTAGCTCTATGGAAGTTAATATAATATTAATTTATAAATATGTTTACTTGATTGTAATGTAATTTAATGATTAACCTACTGATACACTATACATTTTAGATCCTCTCGAGGTAACAAAGTGTTAAGCCTCAAAACCGTAATATCGTTACGAGAAACCGTTTGGACTTTATTCAAATTATGATTTCAAAGAGAGAATGAATATCTTTAGAATCAGTGTGAGTTCTACATTTTCACTTAGTAAACGAAAAAATTGTCTCAAATCATCAAAATGCCAAAAAAAAGGTATTCTCATACTAAGTCACTTAATCAACTCTGATGCATTTAGGTTGAAACACGTGACTAGTATTTGGAAAGTAGCGGAGATGAAAATTATCCTAAAACAAGAAAAACTGGCAACCGAAATTAAATCATACAGACCAATATCGTTATTACGAGTAATATCAAAATTATTTGAAAAACTTCTTCTTAAGAGGTTGAAACCAATAATAGAAAGCAAAAATTTAATACCAAATTCTCAATTTGGTTTTAGAGCGAATAAATCAGGTACATCGTATCACAAACATCATTGAAAAAGCGCCAGAACGTGACCAAGTCTGCTCAACCATCTTCCTCGATGTTTCAAGAGCCTTTGAAAAGGTGTGACATGAGGGTTTTGTAAATAATTGAACAAACATTACAAGCTGGGTGACGCAATAGGTAGGGCGCCTGCCATTCAACCGAAAGGTTCCAGGTTCGACTCCCGATGAAGCAGAAAAAAAAATGCTTTATTTATTTTTCGACCTGGTCTAGTACCTTTTGTCATTGGGATATAATAAATGATAAAAAATAATTGAGAGTATGTTACCAGATTACAAATTAAATAAAAATAAAACTATTCTATTTAAGAAGGCTTAGTTCCTGACAATAGCAGTAGTTTTCCACATTTAATGAGTTGATCACCCAGTAATTTGTTAAATAAATACTCGAAATATTGTAGATATTAGAGTATAAAATTGCAGTACCGTACTTAATTAAGCACGAAAAGGTAATTCCACCTAAGTTACTGTCAAGAACGTAAAAAAAAAAAACTAAACAACTGGTACAGAATTATCTATTACTATTAGAATCCTACATCTCAAATAGGTTATTTCGCACAAAACAAGAAGATTAGTATTCGGCATTAAAAGAAATAAGAGTAGGTGTCCCACAATGCAGTGTTCTGGGCCCTGTACTTTATTTATTATATACCTGTGAGCTGCCTAATTTACAGGTTATATAAATAGCTATATTTACAGCCGACACTGTAGGGTCTTTAAAGTGAAATTAATAGAGTAGTTAAATGGATGGACAAAGGACTAGCGTATAAGACTAAATGAAGAAAAATCAGTTCACTTAAATTTTACTTTCAAAAAGCTGAAAAATAAACCAACTATAACCATTAATGGTAAAACTATTAGGTTAGAGAGCACAGTCAAGTTTAGTATCTAGGTGTGACACTTGACGCTATACTTAAGTGCAAAACTAATATGAAAATGAAAAATCATATATGAAACATATTTGAAATATCATATATTGTATTAACTTATGGGAAGAGAAACTCACGTTTGTCAATACCAAATAAAATATTGATTTATAATCAAGTACTAAGACCGGTTTGGGTATATCGCATCCAAATATGGGGAGGTGCGGATAAAATCTATTTTAAATCTATTCAAAGATTACAAAACAAGGTACTAAGAAATGTGGTCGATGCTCGCAATTATAGCAGAAATAGCAACCACCGAGATCTACACATTGACCAGATGCCTGCAGTAATTAAAAAAATTGCAATCATACATGAAGTATTAAGATTGCTCCAATACGTTAAATTAATGGTTGGTCCACAACACCAGTTTTAATAAAATAATATAAAGAAAAAAAAACATCATCAAAATGTCCCTCTTTAGCATATAAGGAAAACAATTCTACTATCACAGCTTATATTTTTCAGAATTTTTCATGCTTATTACAATGATTATTTTAAAATGGAACTTGATTTTGCTACTACTAATATTCAATTTTTTTTTAAACAAATTTTAAAGCTAAAAATGAAATTTATTATACCAACTCCTTACCTATACATCGCCCATTCAGAACAAAAAAAAATCTGTTTTATTTCATCCACTTTTTAATGAAATCTCCTGAAGGAAAATACAACGATACCATTTATCCTTGTGGGATAAAAAGTATACATAAAATTTGTTACTTAAATATGTTAAAAGAAATTTCTTTGTAGATTTATTCATATTTTTCTAAAAAAAAAAACAAAAAAAGTGTTCTACCTTCAAGCATATTTCAAGAATTTTCGAAAAACTATTGAGTTGACGTCATTATTTTTTGTTCTTCTTCTATTTTGCATTTTTATTTGCAAAATGACTTTTATGGTTTTCTGATTTTATAAACCAATTCATTTTAAGAAAAAATTTAACTCTGTGTACTTTGTGTGATAGAAAATTCTTTAAAAATAATTTTTCAGAAAAAAGTTTGTTTTAAATTCTCTCACTTAAAGGTCGACTTCAGTAATTGGAAATAAATCAGAATATTCTTAGAGAAATCTGGATTTCCGGATAGTGTATTAATTTGGTTCGAAATGGATAGCAGTTGAAATTGATAAAAGAAAAAATAACACCAAATTTCCATTTATCTTGAATTGATAACCCCTTATGTGATTTAAAGAGACATTATATAAGAAGTGCTTTCATTTTGCAATCAAAATAATTTTTTAGTCGGGATGTACTCGTACAAAAAGGTTTTTTAAATTGAAAGTTAAAATATTTGTTTTTGGTACGACAGAACAGTTATACTAAAATGCAAACTATAGGGAGAAGATGAGCATTGTCCGTACGTATTTAAGTATTGATTTTATATTTTGCATTAACAAAATTTCTAATGCAAATATTTGCTTTTAATGTGAATATCTAAAAGTGATACTATTATAGACGCAATTTGGTATCTTTTTTAAATTTGGTATAAGTTAAGAAATTGGATCTCTTAGATAAAAAAAAACTAAAGCCTAAAAACAAAAGATAGTAATGATCACAACATCTTTCAGATATTTATACGCAAAAATCTTATAATTTTTTAGAAATTAGAATTTAGAAATAAAAATAATAGTACAGTAAAATTAAGGCATAATAATAAATAACTCTTTTCAAAACTTTATATACAGTCCCTTAAAACAGCAATAGTTATACCTATCCATAAAGCAGAAAGTACGTCAAATATATCAAATTACGATCTAATTTCTATCTTAACCAGTCTTTCCGTCTTAATATTTTTCTCTCAAATGATAACATTCTACCCGAAGAACAATATGGCTTTTGAAAAATCTTAAACACAACAGCAGCGTGCTTAATTTTAACTAACTTTGTGACAAAAAATATTGATAGTGCAAAATTCATTGGAATGGATGATGTATCATAAACCGCAACTAAAAAGACTAAAATTTTATTACTTGGCAATAAAATTAATAGATCTTTGAATTTTTTGCATAATTCTACAACATTATCCACTATTTGACAATCTATGTTATTTAGGATTGATAATTGTTAGAAAAGTTAAATTGATAGATTGTATTCAACAAATTATCCGCAAAATTTCGCCATACCTTTTTATTCTTCTTCGTATTCGTAAATTTATTTCCAGAAATGGTATACCATATATTCTTCCTTTATATTATCGCACATAACTTATCTGAACCTAATATGGAGTGGACGATATCAGAAAATACTACTTCAATTAGATATCATAGGACTTAATAAAGCTATCAAAATAATTTATTTCTTTCCAAATATATTTCCTACAGATATGCTCTATTCAAAAAAATACATTAGCCCCCACAATATTTGCATACGTGAATTATACGTTACGGCCTTCAAGAGTATAAAAAATAACATTAAATATAAGGATAAACACACAAAGTCATAATACTAGAAATTGTTCTAATTTTTACTTATACATTTTTAAGACAAACCAACAGTTTCCAACAATTCCCAGATCACTTTTCGATTTAACCTTCACTTGGGCAGGATTAACTTTTTTACTTTTGCATAAAAACTTTATTATTTGGCCGATCTTAATGAAATCAGAGATCAGTGCCTAATTTTTTGAGTAGATATTGAATATATAAAGAAAAATTCGGAAAAACGTGTCTATGCCCAATTTTTCGGCAATTTAATTTTTTTTCTTCGTTGTTATACAAAATATATGGAAAAACCAAAAATATTAACATATGTTAATCTTGCTCACTTACGTATATTTCATTTGCCGCCCAAGTGAAGGTTAAGTGGATACCGAATATACTTAAACTTTCAAGCCGCAGAAGTTTATCTTCCTGAAACAAAAGAGTACTGGATTTCGTTCAACTCTGAGTTTTAGAAATGTTAAGATCGACTCTGTTTTTAAGCCCCAATTAGCTATTGCGATCAAATCATTGCTGAGGGAATTGACGATGATGTCTCTTTTGGTTGGCACAGCTTCAGATTTTTTATGAAAATTGAAGCAGGCTACTAGAGTGATGTCGTCTGCAAAGCTGTGAATTGGATTGAAAGCGGTTTGAAGCAAATCATTTATAAATATAAAGAATAGCTATCTCTTTTATTCTTGGGCGTTTCATAGTCGGTTAAGTAGTCGGATAACAGTTATAAGATGTAAGATATTGCGATGTTATAAGTAAGTCGTCGTTATAACATTATTTCGGACACTTTTATGTTTTAATAGTTGCGTCACAGTTATAAAATGTAAAAACAGTTGTAAGGTAGATATAAAATAATTTTGTGGCAACTGATAAGATAAAACGTCGTATTGTAGTCGTGATGACGGATAAATTATAATTTTTACATTTTTAGCTATAAAGTTATTTTTCTTAAATTTACGACGTTATAACGACGTTGGTATGGAGATATTTAACTTTATAGTTATTTGGTGTTCTGCTACTGACAGACATGCTATATCGATATTGTAATATTGCTGATATCGTGATATTCTATATGTGTGTCACTTAATATCATGATATTATTGCAATATAAACGTAGTATTAATATTACCAAACAAAGGCATAATAATACGAATCAACGCGGTAATGATGTACATCAGCGTAGTCTAATAAATAATAAAATCGAAATCGTGAAATAAATAATAAAATTAGCACTAAAAAATAGTTGATTTGACACATTTTAAAAATTAAACAAAATTTTTCATTGTCAAGTCACAATACAAAATGAATAAAAATAAAAAAAATTAAGGCAAATTTGAAATATAACTTTAAAAAAATTGTCTTTTTTTTTTTTAATTTTTAAAATTTATTTTGTTTCATTGCCAAAGGCGCGGGGGGGTTACACGATCAGTTATTCAGTCAATTTTCACTGAAAGCCAATATAAATTGTTGTTGTACAAATGAATGAAGAAATGTAAAACGATTTTAATTTTTCTTTAGTTATTTCGATTTTATTGTTTCAAATTTCGTTGCTAAATATAAATGTCAAAATTCAAAATTTAAAATTCAAAATTTAAATCACTCTTAATAGTATAAAATCATAGATATGTATATAAAACAAAAATAAAAAAATAAAAATGGATTATGAATTTGATTAATTTATTAAATCATAATAAATCATCCAAATTACATAAATAAAATTCTCAGAGAAAATAGTTATACTAATCTCTGCGAAGAATTAAAAAACGTAAAAATTGTTACTGTTCAAGAAGTTAAAAAAAAATTAACACTTTAAAGACACAGTATAATAAAGAAAAAAACCTTATAATAAAATCAAAAAACAGTGGATCAAGTGGAGATGAACAGTATACTCCGAAGTTGTGGTGCTATTCAGATTTAAGTTTTTTTGATGACTGGAGCTTACAAAGCACCGGGGATTCAAATATCAACTTTTTAGAGGTAAAGTAAAAATAAATTTAATTTTTTTTTAAATAACATTTTTTTATAACTTTAAGCTTGAACATTTTATCACAATTTTAATTAATTTTTTTAACAATCTTTTAGGACTTTTCAAGTTCCGAATTTTCGTCATCGACACCTTCAACATCTAAACGTAATTTTCCACATAATAAAAACAAAAGCGTAGATAAGGAAGTACTGTGAAAGAGTTTAAAAAAACAGGAGTGCCTAACTTCATTAATTGAGAAAAAAAATTAAAATTCAACGGAGCATCATTTTTGCAAAATGCTTGAAGAAGAACTTCTAAAGTTATCTCTAGATATAAGACAAGAGACGAAATGGAAGTTCTTAGACGTACTACGTGAAGCCAAAAAGAAAGAAAACATTTTCCTCACCATTGAAAAATAATCAAAAACAAAACACAAAGGCCAGAGGAGTAAGCTGCCAAATATTGCAAGCAAGCCCAGAACAAGAATCTTCTTCAGGTATATTAGAAGAAGCTTTAGTAGGGGTATTTTTATTTTATGATGATCAGTTTTCATTAAACCATTTTTAACTTTTAACATTTTTTCAAATGTTAATGTTAAGGAATTAAATTTTTTTTTAATATTTTTTTGTTACATACAATATAGTTTTAAGTTACTACTACAGTTATAATTTAATAAAAAATCGAAATAAAGAAAATTGTTTTTATTTTCAAATATTTTCAAAATTTTTGTTCCACTTCCACTAATGACAATTTTTAGTTTTCGTCATATTGAAATTTCTTTTGTTAAAACTTAAAACTTATTGTTTAACCATCTGTCAGTGTTTCAGACTGAATAACTAAACGTGTAACCCTCGCCAAATTAAATTAAAATGGATAAAAATAAAAAAGAGGCAAATTTTAAATACAATTTACAAAGTATTATAATTTTTTTAAAAAAAAGTTTTATCCTCCATTTTACATGTCATAATGAATACTATACGTTAATACTACGTTTATGTTTGTCAAGAGATATCTCTAATATTACAATATTGATATTATATCATTATATATTGACATTACATGTCTGTCGAAGCAATTACCATGCGTTAAATCATCGCTGGACCGGCGGAATTTAAATCCATATTGTCTAGACAAACTACTTTATGTAATTTTCAATGCAAGAAGTGTAAAAGTATTTATAATCACACTATAAATACTCACTTTTAAACAAAATATTTGCTTTTGCATAACTGTAATAATGCCTAAAAACTCGAATAAGCTCTAAAATCCTAAAAAAGGCTCAAAATCATTTATGAAATTCAATACATGGAGTTTAAGTCCACCACCACACTATAACAATACAACTCCATGTACTTGGTGTCATAATAGTTTAAGAATCGATATTTTTTTTCAAAAACACAACAACTAATAAGATGAAGAGGTTTATCCCATCTCACGTTTCCCTAATAGTTAATTAAAAATATTGAATTTCATTTTACTCCACATCCACCCTAAAACATTCATGGAAACAATTTAGAAAATCTTAAAATATTGAGACTTTTCTTTGCTCTTTTCTGATATTTTTTATTTTATGTTTGTTCATTGTCTGTTGATTTTAACTGGATGTATTTTTGTAATTTTTATCTTTAGATTACTGTAAACGACATTGAATGAAGTAAGTAAAAATTTAACTACCAAAAATAGTTTTGTTAAATGTTATTTTTGGTGGGGCTTATATGTATACAATGTATATATAGATTTAATTTTATTCAATTTTAAATAGTATGGATAAGTTGAAAATTAGGAATTTCCTACTTGTAATGAATATGTGTTTAACTCTTGTTCATATGTGTACTATTTTTTTTTTTTTAAAATATTTATAAATAAAATTGAAAAAGTTTTTCCTTATAACACAATATTGTGTTTGTATAACTAAGAACAATGTAAAATTATAATTAATGACAGTAGTTTGTTGAAGAGCAACTGAGTACTTAAATATTCTGCATTTGATAGGTCTCAAAATATTAAATTTAAAAGTTTTTAATAGCTTGTAAAGTTTTTTTTTGTTTTTTATCCCCTCCCCTACTCATAACATCAGAAAACTACAAAGTTTAAGTATGTGTGAAAAAAGTAGTTTGTAATACATAATAATATATTATAATATATTGTACATCATATCTAAATATTATTATATGTAAAAATGTTGTATTATTACATTATCATTCAAATGAATTGATAAAAGGGAATGTATTGGGAACTTCTGTAGCCTAAAAGTTTTGAAATTTAATATTCAGTGTTTTGATAGTCAATTAATGCTCTGGAAATCTATGTTAAGCTAATGATTTTAGATAATACAATCGGTATATTCTTGTAGTATAGTTGTAACAGAAGACCTAAATTGATTTTAAAGCATCATTGTTGCCATGAAACACACAAAAAAGCAATTAAATACGGTATTCAAAACTCTTTCCAGTAGTAAACTGAAATATATAACCGAAAACAATCTAGGAGAATACCAGAGGGAATTTAGATTAAATGAATCTACTACCGATCAAATATTCGAACTGAAGAATAGCATGAAAAAATCAACAAACATTTTACTATTATTTTACAACACTTTTACTTTACAACACTTTACCTATTAATTATTGACTTCCGCGAGATTTTCGACTTTAACAAAAAATTATATGATTGAAGTTATATCTTTCATAGCTTTAGAATCACCAACATTGATAAAGTTAATTATGTTAACACTCAGACCTATGAAATGACTAATTTGAAATAAAAATAGGACAAGATAATGATTTGGCAACAACAATTTTCAATCTTATGCTTCACCATGCAATAAAAGATTTACATAGCGGAGGACACAATAAGGTTATTCATAATTAGAGCATATACTGAAAATATTGTAATTGTAGCTCAATCCTCTGACAAACTAAAAGAAATATGCCTGACTCTGGAATAGGAAGCTGTTCTGTAGGATTAAAAAACAACAAGACTTGGAAAAAATATATGAAGATGCAACGAATCGTTTACAGAAACGCAAAGACGAGCCCAAAATATAAAAATAAATATAATCTTGAAGGAGTAAACAGTTTTATATTATCTAGGTGCCTTTAATGAATAATCAAAATTACATTCATTTAACAATATTCATAATTGAATTGAAGAAGCCGATCTTAGGCCTATATCCACCAAAGTTAAAACAATGACAAATTTTGATATCAAATGTAAAATAATAAATAAATAGAATAGGATGTATAATTGTCCAGAATTGAAATTAAACAATTTTTAACTCAAGTTTTTTCTTGCTTTCATTTTTGATAAAATAATAATTAAATATTGAAAAATGGTTCATAATTTGGTAATAATTTCATTATAGCTGAATTACGCTTTTCAAGAAGGTAAACTTGATCATTATATATTTTGTTTTATATTGAGGTCAAAATAATTGGGTAAGTACCCTAACTGCATTCGCAGAATTTAAGCCAAATGTAAAAATAATGTAAAAAAAATTACCAAATTAAAAGAAAAATAATAGAATAGAATAGAAGAGTTAGTATACATAAACTGTACAGACGGTTTTAAACAAATTTATTCACCCGCGTCTCTTACTCACCCGAAAGTTTTCAAATTTATATGTTTGTGGGAACGCATGAGATATTAGAGTGTTCCATAGTTTAGAGTTTCAGTTATAATATAGGAAATAATTTTTATATTTCACAGTTCTAGTTCGAAAAGATTCTACTACAAATCTGTGAGAAAGGGCTGCCTTGCGAGTATTACGCTGGAATAGTTGTATTGCTACTACATTACGGTGTATGTAGTAATGATGTTAGGTGTTATGTAATATCTCCATCATTGATAATTTGTATGGCTCGCTTTTGTACCTTAACTAAGTATTGTAGGGTGCTACTGAATTCACCGCCCCAAATATGCGAGTTATATTCAAGTAAGAGTCGATTAAAAATAATCAGCAAATTGTAAAAATTTATAGAATCATAAATAATTTCGATATTGCTAAATTTAAAAAATTTTAATTTAAACAAAAACGGTAAATTAAATTAAAGTGCTAAACTATACTAAATAGTGAATAAAGTGCATCAAAATGAGATATATTTGTTTCCATTCAAAATTTTCCTATGAAGTGCGTACATCATCTCCAACGAAACGAATTTCCTGCTATGCCACTATGTCCTACTACCCACATTATTGTGACATTATTTGTTTGTCAGGGTTTTAAGTATTTCTAAACAATTCCATACCTACTTTGATGTGATGGTATATGAATTAATAGCTATTATAGCTGCTTTGATATCCGAGAAATTGTAGATTTTACGTTTCTTGTAATTTCTTTTTGAACTCTCTCGCATACACAGTTCTATATAGCATGTACTTCGGCTTGGCAAGCTGTGTTTGTAGAATCTAGGCTTGAACAAATATGATCATTGAGCCTTTTCCCATATACTCCCGATCCTACTCTACTAATTTTCTTGGAGCCGTCAGTATACCGTACTAATGATTCTTTGTCAAAAGAAGGTGAGCAGGTTTCCCATATCTCTTTTGCTTGGAAAGGTTTCTCAAAATTATTTCTTGGCAACCATTAGTCGGATAATTCTATCGAAAGCGTATTATTCTTCTGGGGTACACGAATTAGTTCTGGGCGTACCACTTTTTGAATTTGCAAATCACCACCAGCAATACATTTGTAGGTGTGAACCATTGCTTCTTTTTATATAGAGATGAAGGGATTCTAGGTGAAGCAGAGTCTGTAATGATGCGGTAGATGTTGTCTGCATAACCTCAGTCATCATCAAACAAGCTGGATATTGTAGTTTGTTGAGTTGATTTTGAGCTGTGATTTAAATATTCTTTTTCAACCAAACTCTGGATGCGTAGATTAAGGTTGGCCTCACTATTGTGTTATATAACCATAATGCCATTTTATGGATTAGAACATAAATTTAGAATATATTTAACATCAAGAGTTTTAAGAGCTAAGAACAACGTGGTTAAAAAAATGTTATAAAAATAAATAAAAAAAACATTGAAATCTCCCCAAAAAATCCCGAAGCCTTAAAAAGAAGTAGTTGAATGAACATCTGTAGAACAAAATCGATAAAAGTAAACAAAAAAAAAAAACAACAAACCATTTAATTAAACGTAATGGTATTTGTATATTTTAAAGCTAAATAAAAATTTAAATTAAAAGAAAAACTACTACGATGGGTGGCGCAGTAGGTATAGCCAAAAGGTTTCAACTTCGATTCCCGATGAAAGCAAAATACTTAATAGATTTTTCGACCTGGTGTATACCAATTATTATTAGGATAAAATAAATGACAATAAAAGTTAATAGGCCCTCATCTTGAAAGGGAAAAGAGTTTGAAAGTTTGGCTGCATACTAATATGCAAATGAAGTGATATACCGGGTTTTCCAGAGTTGATACGCATTTTAAGAAGGGAAGGAGCCGTTATTTTAAAATTTAAAAATAAATTTATTAACTAAATCAAGAGTGCTATATTGGTGATATTTTCAACTTCCGGGAAATCGAGATTCTCAAATGAGATGAGGTACTTTTTTATGCCAATTTGGATTTTTAAGAGCGGATATGCATGTTCTGGAGCATCCGTTATAAAACATAAATAAAAAAAATTTACCGATTTCTGAGCTTGTTTTTCAACTCTATTTTCTTTATTGGTATAGACTCAAGTTTTTGAATACTACCACAACTCATTTACAACTGCTGTGACATTAGTTCATTGTCAAATCTGTTTGATAAATTCAAAATTAAATAAAAAATATAAAACTTTTAATCACCCTGCAGCTAAACGTAAAATAAATTTAATGAACATGTAAAAGAAATTTTATGAATTTTCTCATATATAAGACATTACTATTAATAAGTTAAATAATCTATAAGATACTAGCATAATAAAATTATTTTATGGGATATTTTTTGCACGGGTTTATATAGGTATATATTTTAGTCTATGGGATTAACATTCTAAGTGATTTTACACATAGATTGGTATATGTACACAATTCCATACAATATTTAGGATTTCTATCTACTAATTTTATTTGTGGAAAACTACATCTATTGCATAGAGTAACTTCGCCTTCATAATAGCACAATTCCATTTTATTTTCAGTGATAACCAAAACTCTTAATTATTTTTTATCATTTATTCTATCCCAACAACAAAAAGTACTGGACCTGGTCGAAAAATTCGGATAGTATTTTTTGCCTTCGTCGGGAACTGAACGTGGGATCGTGGGAACGTTGAAATCCAGGCGCTCCTTTTACTGCACAACCCAGCGTGTTAATTATTCCGTCATTGACAAACATACGGGAAGGATCAAATAACCCTCAAATGTTTTTTGCCGACTCTGTAGAGATGAGGAAGATGATGAAACTACCCTTTACTTTTTCTCCGCTTTTTCCCGTCTATATCATGAAATTAAAACCTGTATAGGGGCCCCTTTTCTGGGACTCATTGTGTAACGAATTTGCATATATAACAATAATAGCGTTTATAAAACCTTCTTTTTATAAATATAGCTTTTTCAACTTAATTAATTTTTTATACACAACCTGTTAGGACCCTTTTCGCTAAATATTCCCACAATCAGTTTATAAAGGGTTTTCCAATAGTGATGATACAATTTAAAATGATTAAACTGGCACCACTGCGTATTACTTTTTGACATTTATTATGTCATTTGTGTTAAGTAGGTTATTCCAGTTTTTGATCTTGAACAGCTTGAAAATGATCAACATTTTAATTGAAAAGTTTCATTCACTGATGAAGCTCATTTTTGTTTAAATGGTTATATAAACAAACATAATTACATAATTTGGAGTGCTGAAAATTCACTCGAAATTGTTTAGGCACCATTATATTCAGAGACAGTCACTGTCTGATGGTGTGCAATTCATGCTGGTGCAATGATTTGTCCATATTTATTTGAACAAAATTGTCTAAGAGTAACAGTCAATGGGGATACAGAAAACGATAAAGAACAATGATAAATGATTTTTTCCTGCTGTTGTTTAGAATAATATGCAGGATATGTGGTTTTAATAACACGGTGCCACCTGCTATATAACCAACTTAACAATCGATTTATTAAAAACAAATATTGGTGATGAATTTATATCAAGAAATGGTTCAGTAAATTATCTCCCAGGTCGTGTAACACCTTTTGATTTCTTTCTTAGAGGATATGTTAAGTTTCAAGATTATGCTGATAATCCAATAACAGTTGAACAATTAAAAATTAACATTGAACGTACTATGTATAAAATACAGCCAAGTTTATGTTGAAAAAGTTATGGAAAATTGGGTTAACAGAATGCAGTATGTACTCAAAAGTCGTGGTCGATTCGATATTTCGATACATAATAGCATAATGTAACACTTCAAATAAAAAAAAATTTTGTGTCTCCCTATTGGAAACTCTTTATATTCTGATATCTTTATATCAAACACCGGAATTATTACCTTTTTGGAACTATTGCCTTAAATTAAATTAATGCAATTTAATTTATTATAAAATAATTTTCATTTACTTGCTTTTAACTATATTAATGAGTGTCAGTGTCAAAAGTATATAAAAAAAAGCCTTACAAATAACACTTAGAGACAATTTTTCAATTCAAGTAATGTCTCTGATTTCTCTGATCCTTTTTAATAACATTAAAGCCTATTTAGTTCAAGTATATTTAGTTCAAGCACATACTTACTTAGATATATGTACATATATATATATGTACATTATTATATTATATACACTTTTAGTTGAACTAATTTTAGATAAATATTTTCTTTGTTATTATTATATTGCACAATACATATAATAATATGTTGAATATTAGAGAATATTCTTGAAAAGAATATCTCTCCCTCCCCTCTCATATTATATTCATAATGTAGTATAGAACAACTTTCAATGAGTTTTTGAAAAATTAATTTTCTGAAATGACTGAATGAATTTACTTAACAATATGTGTATTTAGGAATAATAATTAAAAATTTATTAAAATAATCAACAGAAAACTGAATACTTTAAATTATAAAAAAAAAAAGTTAAAATCACATATGAATTTTCCCATAGATTCAAGGATATGAATATTGTGGATAATTCTCTGAAAAGAAAGAATGTTTCAAATGAAAAAATTAAATTTCATATAAATTTTAGCACTCAACATAACAGGATTCAAGTAAATCAAATATATGTTGTGACAGTAATGATACAGCTACGCAGCAGTAGCTAGGACTTGAAAACAGTAAAAAATATTACATAATGAAATACATTGGAAGATATATTGTCAAATATCAATTTCTATGTAATGAAATCTAACAAGCTTTTATGGGATTAAGGGATGGAACCATCACTTTTTATGGAATTATGGGATGGAAAAGATGAAAAAAAAGAGTACAGAATGGCTATGTGTCACCTTTGGATGATTAAATAATATGTAAAATTTAATTTTTATTTCATTTAATTTTTATTACAACTAAAACATAAAGAGGTAAAATAATACTAAAAATACTTTAAAAATACAGAAAGTTGTATTGATGATGGCATTAGTATTAAAACAATACAAATGCTCTAAGGAAGAAATTTTACCTGCTATTGTGAATATTTGTATTTTATTTTATTTTACTTATTCCGAGCTTAAATCAAGCTAGTTACATTTAATACATATTTATTTGTTATAATTTAAGTTAAGTTAAATTAATAAAGGATTACAAGTTAAGAAAAAGGAATAATAGTTTTAAAACAAAAAATAAATAAATAAACATAACGTGAGAAAAAAAAAAAAAAAAAAATATGAGAAAAAAAAAATATAAGAAAAAAGACTAAAACCTTATTCTAATTTAAAAAAAAAAAAAAACAAAATGATAAAAATAAATAAATAACAAAATACTAAAATTAATAATTATAAATAATAGTGATAGATTAAACTGATTTTTTTTTTTGGACTAATTCCATTCTGTGTATATGGACGTTGTAAAAGGGATTCCATATCTGACTACCATATTCCAAATTAGGTCTTACTAAATTGGTGTAAAAACATTTCAGTACATAAGGATCATCAAATTCTTTAGCCCAACGTTTAATAAAACCAAGCAAAGAGTTAGCTCTATTCAATAAGTGAGTATAATGAAGATGAAATGATAGCTTATTATCAAAATATAAGCCTAAATCTTTTATTGATTCAACTTTTGGAATAGTTTTGTTATTAAAAGAATAGATAAACGATATAGGTCAAAAGCGACGAGTAAATGTAATTAGTGCACATTTATCTACATTTAAATGGAGATTATTATTTGTACACTAACAATGAAATCGGTTTAAATCATGTTGTAGGACAACGGCATTTTCCAAGGTAGTATCATCAGCGTAAATTTAAACGTGACTGTTATGAATTATAGAAGTTACATCATAGATAGAGATAATATATAATAGAGGACCAAGATGACTACCTTGAGGAAATAAATCTAAAAGACACTCTATATCTACGATTTGAGAGGTAAGAAAATATCCAATTTATAAAATAAGATGGAAACCTATATTTTTTTAACTTAAAAACAAAGATGTAATGGGGGAGAAGATCAAAAGTTATATCCGTTTGAAAACTATTCTCCATCATATTAGATATATTAATAAATGTAGATGTGGATTCAATAAGATTTGTAACTGAAGATCTTAGCTTTACAAAATCATGTTGAAAGAGTGATAGAAAATTATTGCAATGGTCATAGATTAAATCACACACAATCAATTCAAACAGTTTAGGAATAGATGATTGTTTAGCAATTGGGCGATAATTAGTTATGTCATTTTTTAAGTTTTTCTTGTGAACAGATATAAGAACGGTTTAATAGCGGTTTTCCAAATTGAAGGAAGAGGGTTTTAATAAGAGCGGTTTTCCAGATTGAAGGAAAAATACCAGAGACTAACGAAGAATAAGTAGCACATATTTTTAGAAATAAGTTAGGAATACCATCAAATCAAGGACTAGAATTGTCATCAAGTTTAGTTAGGTAGTTAAAAACCATAGAATATAATAGAAACTATACAACATAATATTTAGATCGGCTACTTCTGAACTTTTTAAAACTAACTTTAAAGCTAACTCTGGCGTTCCACAATGTAGTTATTTAGGTACTCTTCTCTTTATTATGTCCATTAACAATGTAACTTTCATCATTAAACATAATAAAATTACTATTTATGAAAATTTAAAAAAAAAATGTCAGCAAGCGACACATCCTTTCTTAAACAAGACTTAAACTCTTCTTTAAATTGGTGTAAAATTACAAATCTGACCTTAATTAAGTATTAACAAATGTTCGTTAATGACTTTTTCTCGCTGTTCTGAATCAGATTTGGGTGATTATAATTTTGAAAATAAATATATTGAATGAGTCTCACACTTTAAAGACCTTGATATCCTCTTTGACAATAAATTGTGTTTCAAACAACATTCAAATGTCATAATAAATAAATCGAACTCCATGCTAGGCATCGTCAAAAGATTTTATTGATTTAACATAATAAAATTGATTTTTTATTTTTACTCACTTATTGATTTAACGATCCATACGCCTTTAAATCACTTTTAACATTTCTTGTTCAACTTAATCTTGAATATGCCGTTCAAGTGTGATCGTCTCATTACCTTAATCATATCAAAAGAATAAAAGCTACACAAAAATTGAACACGATTTTTTAGTTGATGGTTACCGACTTCAGTGATTTAATTGCGACCTGACTGTCTGTAAGTATACAGGTAATTCTAACAGATAGTACTCTGGATCTCAGCGTCTTAGAATAGTGGCCTTATAATTGTGGTTTCTACTGTGAAATGGTTTTAAGCCTGATTGTTTCTTTAACACGCTGGGTGGCGCAGTAGATAAAGCGCCTGCCTTTCAACCGAAGGTCCCGGGTTCGATTCCCGATGAAGCAAAAAAAAAATGCTTCATTGGTTTTTTGAGCTGGTCTAGTACCCTTTGTCATTGGGATATAATAAAATGACAAAAGATAATTGAGAGTTAATCTGGTAACAAATTGAATAAAATGAAACTATTCTATTTAAGAAGGCTTAGTTCCTGACAATAGTAGTAGTTTTCCACATTTAATGAGTATATAAGCCAGTAATTTGTTAAAATAAATACTCGAATTATTGTAGATATTGTAGTGTAAAATTGCAGTACCGTACAGAACTAAGCACGAAAAGGTGATTCTACCTAAGTTACTGTCAAGAACATAAAAAAAAAAAAAAATCAAAATAATTGTCATGGGTTATTTATTAATCACAAATAATTATTTATGCTCAAGAAATAATAAATTTTTTGATAATAATCCATGCTCATATGCTCATAGTTAACTGGATAATGCTTATATAAGCTATTATGTATAGCCTTTTACGAGTATAAAGATAATAATTTACAGCTAATATGAAATTTTCATAATTTTTCTAAAACTTTTCTTTATACGAATAAATTTAAAATAACTTTTGTACATTTTTTTTTTCTAAAACAGTTAATTACATTGTTAGAATAATAGTTAAATATTTTTTGGAGTTAAAAGATGTTTTTACGCTTAAAAAAAATCATTAATGCATATATGTATTTAACTTTCAAAAACAGATTCATAATTTGAATATAACATAAATTAAATAATTTAATTTTGTGTTTGTTTGTCTTTTTGGAGTTCCAAAGAATACAAAACTAAAATTAAAAAGAAAATGAAAGATAGGAAAATTTAAGATATTTTGACATCAGTATTTAAAATTGTTTAACTACAAATTTTGATAAAACTGAATTTGAGTAACTTTCATAATTTCAAAAAATGTTTCAATTATACAATATATTATTTGACAGGGTGTTTAGTCGAAAAAACAAATGATTGAATTTAATAATATTGAAAAACCGACTACAAATATTTATAAAGAAATATAATATATTATGAAATCAGCTTGTAATATATGAAATCAGGCTCTACTGGAAGAGATACAAGGTGGGCTCTAACTCTAACACTGGTGGAGTTGCATATGTTGAACTAAGTTCAATATAGAAGTGTGGCTAAATAACCAAAAAATCAAGATTAAAATATTCAAAGCTTGTGTAATTTGCAGATTATTTGGTCCAAAATCATCAGTAATGGATGAAGAACCGAAAATGACAGGTAATGGATGAAGAACCGAGCAGTGAAGCAAATGAAACATAGAAATTGACGAAAACAATTAGAATTGTTTTAAGTTCAACTTTTTTTAGACTTTTGGTGAATTAAGCGATAAAACTTAAACTATTGGATCTAGATTGTAACACAATTAATATTTTTTTGCTCAAAAACAGAGAATTATATGAACAAATTGAGCGGAATTATTCTGATGTAAAATCAAATATAAAGTCCCAATCAAACCAATATTCAAACTATTCAAACATTCCAAAATAAAGTATTGTGCAACAAAGTCAATTTTCCATGAAATCTGAAAGCCTCAATTATAAAAGACTAAATAATGAAATGCACCTCACGGCATAAGAGTCATCTGAACCAATATGTCAATACCAAAATTTATTTTTTTTAAATAATTCTATGTCTATGGGATGAACTGCTTTTACACAGAAATTCAGAATACACAATCACATACAATAGCTTTTCTTTAGAATTTTTATGGTATATCTACTAATTTAAATGTGGAAAACTAAATATACTGTAGAGTACTTCGACTTCATACCATAGTTCCATTTTATTTTAAGTGATAACCAAAACTCAACTATTTATTATCATTTATTTTATCGCAATGGAAAAGGATACTGGACTAGGTCGAAAAATCTAGAAAGCATTTTTTTGTCTTCGTCGGGAATTGAACCTGGGACATTTCGATTGAAAGGCAGGCACTCTACATACCACCAATCCAGCATCTGGCTTAATTGATAATCAAGACATTGCTCAATCTTATGGAATTTTGGTAGATCAAAGGTATCTTAGATCTTATATAATTTATTTTAACTAGTTTTTAATGTTGCAATAATGATAGGGTTTAAAGTTTGTTTGATAGTGGGTTAAAATCTTCAAACTACTCTTCTGGTAAAGCCTCTTTCGATATATAGTTCAATGCGGGAAAAAAAATGTTTGCTCAATCTGACGCCACCTACCACATGATAAATTAAATCAACATAATGAAGCACTCTGTATTCATTGTATTGAAATGTAAAAAAGTTTTTTTTAAGTTACCCGTTCATGGACCCGTTTTGGATCATAAAGTAAGTATTTTTTTTTTCATTTTAGAGTTAATTGTTTCATATCCTTTTGCATGCAGTATATACATATTAAAATTGGCTCGTATAACCTTTCGAAATTACTCTCATAGTTTTGATTCAAAAACATTAAAATGTTAAAATGTAAATTTTTGAATTTTTTATTCAAACAACAAAGTTGGAAAATTTGATTTTATTTAGATTTAAATTATTGCACATTTTAACATTTACTTTTAAACTATAATAAAAATTTATATCATAAACTTGAGTCCCGTAAATTCAAAAAATATTATCATCTCTTAAAAATAATACAAAATATTTCACTCATAAAATATTCATACAATTTAAGTTGCATAAATTTTGCAATTTTGTTGCAACAATTTGGTTTTAACTATTTAGGTAATAAAAAAAAAACAAATTTCAATGTAGACATTTGAAAAAAAAGCTTCTTTAAAACTTCTCCTTTGTGACAGTGATCTATTACGTATCCTTCTATATGAATCAGTTCTATACAAATGTTAATCTGCAAAAGAAACAACAACTCATAGGTAACTAGCAAAGTTATCCGACGTTGCAGGGATCTAACACAAAATGTATAGAATTTAATTCAATATAGTTCAATGTTTAGCTAATTGGAAATGTCATTATTTTAAAGCGTGTCTGTTTATGATTCTTAAATATTTTTCAGATAAAAGTTATTTTGTCTATTCAAAATGTATTTAATTTTTAAATTTTTGATTAAAATTAATTTTATTTATCAAACGAAAAATATATTTTTTTATATATATATAAATATTGAATTTTTTTGATGGATGTTGGGAATTTTATGTCAGCTATCCATACCAGTCAGAGTTTCGGAAAACGGTCATATGTTTAGGAGTTGTGTGGCACATACTCGAGCCTGCTAGAATCTTGAAAAACGCTAAAAGACGTGTGCCTTTATATCTGAATCAGTACCAGGTTACCGATAATCAGGTTTTCACCACCTTTTTATTAATATTCATGATGGATGCTAATGTAGTTGTATGGCAAGTATCGGAACCAGTCCGAGTTTTCGAAACAGACGTGTAATCTTTGAAAGGGTACAAAAATTCCAAATATAAATCTAAAAAAAAAGAAATATTTTCCTTTTTAGGTGATATTTTAATGTAAAAATTATTACAAAGACCAGTAAAGGAACTTTTAAACTATATGCCAGTGAAATCTGCTGTAATTACTCTCTGCTGCTTTATAGTAGAAATTATAAGAATTATTAGCGTAAAGTATCTTCAACTTGGACAATGTTAATGGTATAGTTGTTTAAAAGCAAATGCTTGTTGCTTGTTATTTATACACCAGCTGCTTAAGTATAGGCATACTACTTACATTAAATAGGTGTATTGTAATACCATATTGTTTCTGCACGTGGATCCTAATTGCTAAAATCAGTTTGAGCTTTTTACTAATATGATGAAGGTATTTAATTTTGGTACATGCCAAATTAACCAGTGACTTTAGAAAAAAAACTTCTAGATGATTTTGTCTTTTGTAAATTTAAGACAGAGAAAGTGCAGAGATTATTTTGTTCTCTTCTTCATCCTTGCTGGCTCTGTAGAAATTATTTGAGTTGAATGTAAGGTTTATGAGATGCTTGCATATAAGGCACTGTTCTGTAATAATTTATATACCATCGTACTGATATCTAATCTTATTGATTAAGGGACAGTTTCTGATTCTCTATGGATAAGGATGGATAAGATAAGTTTGGGGTATATTGCAGTCAGATCTATTGGATCAATTGGAAGCTTAATTGTTTCTTTATATTATTTTCTATATATATTATAATATTATGACCTACATCCGTATACAGTAAAATAGTCAAACTATTTGAGTGAATATTTATAATTAAATAAATTACATTCTACTTGATGTTTGAATTGCTTGTGGTTTACCTGGTTTTTGTACGGGAACAGTCATGTCATTAGCTTTTTGCAGTTTGTTTGTAGCTTCTTCTATAGTAAAACCAACTGCCATCCACGCTGTGCCATCTGCAAAGTTTGCTATTTTTATATTTTCTACTTCGGGTATATCACAAGTGTATAAAAAATATAAAATTGAACCCAGTATACTACCTTTCGGTACTCCAGCAGATATATCTCTTAGAGAGGAGTATTCATTCTCATTTGTAACTCGAAATACTATATTTGAGAGATATGACGAAAATAATTCAACATAATGTTTAGGGAGCAAACCACTTAGCTTTTTGATGGTTCCTTCATGCCAAACTTTATCAAAAGCTTGGGCTACACCAGGAAATAGGGGTTGAATCCTTCGCAATAGTAATTTTTCAAACAACTTCGATATTGTAGGGGGCAAAGATATGGGCCTGTAGGATTTGGTGCCGTTAGCAGGATTTCCTGGTTTTTGGATCATTATTATCTCTGCAACTTTCCATATACTAGGTATGTGTTTAAGCTTAATACAGCCATTCATTATATCCAAGAGTGTGAGAGCTTTGTTGGGTATATTTTTCAGCACATTTGAAGTTATTAAATCAAATTCTGGGGCTTTATTTAATTTTAGGTTTTTGATTTCCTTAATTACTTCTTTTTGACTTATTAAGGGAATATTTATGTCTTCATGGTTATTTATTTCATTTGGGCTTAAAAATCATTGTTCCTCAGTGGTGCAGAATGCTTTCCATAAAGAATAATTTGTTTCTTTAGTAGCTGTTGTAGGTAATAATTCAGAGATCTATCATTCAATTTCTTTATTTTTCTCCTGACTTTTATTATAATCCGTTTTGCTGGATGGGTCACGCGTTTGTTGCGACCTTCTTCTCGCTTTTCGTTTCTCTTTTAACATGTTAAGGATATACACCGGATATCTAGGGCTGATTTTTTTTAAATTTTTTTGTCTTAGTACTACTCCAAGCTGTAAACATGACAGCTTGCATAAGTTTTTCAGTAGCAGTTTCTAGTTGTTCCTCATTGTCTAATGTTACTCTTAAATTAATTTTTTTAGCAGAATCTTTTTGCAGCTTAACCAATCTGTAGATGAGTTGGTTAAAAATGGTTTACTAGATTTTTTCACTATTGTTGTATTTAATTTTAGGATGACAGCAGAATGGTCGGAATTGAGGACATAATTATCTTCTATAGTAGTGAAATTATTTGATACTTTTTTCTAGTTTTGTTTACATCTGCAGGCAAATATGTTGGTTTTCTTGTTGAAAGAAATAAACAACCTGTTTCTCCTAGTTAATTTCGTCATCTTGCAGTTTTAATGGTATAGAAAGTAAAAGAGAAACTTTCTTTTTTTTCGTAAAATAAATAGATACTGTTTGTGAAACATTAATTTTTACTCTCCATTTTGCATAATATCTAGAGAGTTAATTAAGTGCATTTTGCAGGTTTGTTAACATGTAATTAAGAATAGTGCCAGCAGAGTAAATTGTTATCAGCAAATACTGATATTTTTGTAAACTCTAACCGAAGGATATCTGCAGTTTAAGTGTTGTACAAATTGACCCAAGTCTTGAGCCTTGTGGAACTCCTGCTTTAATTTCATACAAATTGGAGGATGTATTATTCAATATCATACGAAATACTCTTTGATGAACAAAGTTTTGTATGATTTTAATTAAATACATAAGAAATTTATATACTTCTAATTTATGAAGCAAGCCGGAGTGCCACACAGTGTCAAAGGCGGAATTTACGTCAAGAGCTACTAGGTCAATAGATTTGCGTTCTTCTAACTTGGATTTAACGTAATTTTCGACACGTAGAAGAGGGTGAATGGTACTATGCTTTACCCTAAATCCAAACTGCTCGTTTGGAAGAATTTTTTTTAGCTGAAATAATCTTTTCCCGTCTGAGTTTTTCAAATTTTTTTGAGAAACTGCATAGTAAACAGATAGGCCGAATTGTTTATGTAAAATTATTATCACACAACACTATCAACATGTAAATATGGTAGAAAACTTTTTATTTATAATACAAAATTATGCAGTTTTGGCGTAACACATTTTTTTATGTTCTCGCTTTCCCGGTCCCGCAGAAAACGGCAAAAGTTCTCCAACAAAAGCAATATAATGTAAGTTTTACTTGAAAATTCTAATATAATAGATTCGATTGTTCGATATCTTCATTATTCGTTTATTTATTTATTTTTTAAGTTTTATTTATTTATTTTCTTTATTTACATGAATTTAATTCTAAATAAAACAAAATTAATTTTTTTCTTATTATCAAGTTTAAAATGTACATGGCTGTCTAATGACAGGTCTCCCATTTAATTTAATAATTTAATTAATTTAAAATAATAAAAACATGAATAAGGTAGGTGTACGTATTGTGGAACGACGTTCCATTGATGGAAATAGTAACCGTTTTTTTTCGTAAAAATAAGAAAACTAATGCATTTATTTATTTATTTATTTTTAACAGTTGATCCTACAGATAAATCTGTAGGCTAACTTTATAGGTCCTTTTCTCTTTCGAAAAGTGGGCCTTTACTAATGCATTTATTCAGGATTTATAAAATTTAAAATATAAATCAAATACTACTATTTGAAAATTAGTTTAAAAAAAATATTTTTCTGTCATTTTAATTCATTTTAGTTTTACAAGTAACAAGTCACTAAGTAAAGTTTCCGTTTCAAAAGTTTTAAAAATTTGTTAACAATATCTTAACGAAACACTTTGAACATATTCTTTAATTAAAACAACTTTTTTCAACTAATTGTTTTGTTTTTATTTTTTGATGTTTAAAAAGGTTGTCAGAAATGTCAAATCGCGAAAAAAATAGAAAATAGCGTTATTTCGACGACAACGAAAATGTGGTTGAGCGATCGTAGTTGGAATTGTGAGCATATACATAAGAGCGTATGTATTTTAACTTTTTTGTCGCGAATTTTTCGTCTGTAGTCGCAATTGTGTTTACCGCTTTTGATTTATTTTTAGAGTGAATAGGGTTTTAAATTCATTAAACAAAAATGTGCTATATCACTTACAATATTAGAATCATGAACTTATAGCTTACAAGTTAACAAATGTGTTGTATCACTTTATATTAGAATCATGAACTTATAGCTCGTTTTTGACGAGTAAAATATGTGACACTCTTTTTCCAGCAATTTTTCTTTGATCACCATTTTGTTTTGCTTTATTTTAACAGCTTCTTGTTGTAGTTTTCGCTTTTCTTCTCTACCCAATATTTTTTCTTCTCTTTGCAGTCTTTTTTCTTAAACAATTTATTTTAAAACGTCGTATTTCTTTTCTTTTAGTTGGTGCATTTTTTTAAATACTGAGTTTGTTCTGACACATTTTTATTAATTTCTGTAAGAATTTTATAGAATCTATATATAAGTTTATTTTTCTGTGAAAGATCTTGAAGCAGCTATTATATAGCAGTGAAATATTTCGGCTCTTAAGTATTGTTTGATTTTCTTGTGTACTGTTATCCAAGTTTACTTGATTTTCTTGCTGTTGTATTTTAAGTCTATAAAAGACTTTGAATCAAATAATCCATCAATAATACATTTAAGCTATTTCTCATGTTTAACTTTGCAGCACATTCCTCCCAAAAATTTATTGTCAGTTTAGAGTCTTTACCTTTTTTAAACCATTGTGCTAAATGTTCATTGTTTTAGCAGATGTATAAGCATTTGAAATTGTTAGTAGTAAATTGTGGCCCAAATCAATAACAAATAAATTTACGAACGAGTACTCGATTTTTATTCGATCGAATTCACCGGTACAGCTGATTAGGATTAAATTTAGGATTAATTCTTGAAATGAACGTATCAAATGTAGCAATGCATATGTGAAAGTAATGTAAATTAGAAATGGTCTGAAATAAATTTTGTCCTGTGGTATGAGAAAAAAAACAATACAAATAATAAAGATATCAGTATTACTTAATTTTCGCGGCTTGTATTGAGTGAAATAAATTATATCACTATACAAAAAAAAATCAAATATTACTTATTGTTCATTAGTCATTCCTCCATCTGTGCAATTATCAAAAATTACAAATCCAGAAGTGATATTAATTTTAGTAAGTGAATTGTTTTTTTTTTAAGTTATGTGTTTCATATTCCTTTTTTTCTGTTTTTATCTATATTTTAAAAACTTATATCATGGTATTTATTTTATTCACATTTGAATGCAATGAATTTACTTAATATAAAATATTTTTTTATAATTACTATGGTTATATAAAATGACTATATCACCACAATAGAGATATACATATACTATTTCCATTATACGTTCACCAGAAAAATCATGTATTGCCATTACATATAGGTTAATTCATCTTATTTACTTTAAATGCAATAATTAAATATTTAGTGAATTATTTTTAGGAATTAAAATCAAAAACTTTAAAGTTAAATAACCACAAAAAGCGGCATAATTAAATAAAATTATATGTGGGTAATATTTTTATTAACAATTCAAAGTCTTAAGCTGAAATTATATTTCCACCATTGATACATTTACCTTACCTACCATTTTGTAGAATAAAATTGAACAATTCATAGTTTTTATTTTGAGTTTATCTAGTATTCCATGTTAAAATATTTATTTTATTTTATGAATTATATAATTTTTTAAAAAGTTGTGTTCTATTTCTATGTAGTGATAACCTTTTTTATATTTTGACCTTGTGATATGAATATTAATTAGTCATTTTGAAATACGTATGTAGTCATATTTCATGTTTTTTCATAATCAATGTAATAATGTATTTTTTTTTTAGTGTGTTATAATAATATTGTACATACATACATACCTTGTTTTGTAATTTTAAATAAATAAAACAAAATAAAATAAAAAGAGGTCACAAATAATGAAAGAGAATCCCAAGAAACCTAAAACTCAAATCCTATGTGAAAAGACATTAAAGCACCCTTTGTCCGAACATAGAAATTTACCAAGGAAATGTTAACTTTGTGAATGCGTAAAATTAACTTCATTTCTAAGAATAAATAAAACTAAATAAAAAAAAATTAAAAAAATTTCATACAGATTAAAACATCTTAAACCTTAAACCCATAAGAAGAAATCTTATTTCTGCATACGCATTATTATTTATCTATGTGTACATCTATTTATATATGAATGTCCTAATAGGTAGCTATTTTCAGATTTAAATTTTCGTATTTTTTTTTTTTTACTTAAAATTTAGTTGAATGATTTTTTATATAAATTTTTATTGAATATTTTATTTTATAGTTGTTATATTAAGTTAATATTAACAAAAACGTAAAAATATATTATTAATATATTAAATGTATTAAAATCATAGTGATAGTACTAGAATTGAAAGATTTTTTTGAAAAATAGTGACTTTTCGTGTCATTTCTATCCTTTTCCGACATTATAAAGTAATAAAGTATTCTCGTTTGAATTGAATTTTTCTATTTCTAAAGCTATTATCAACAGATTGGGGTTAACTTATTTGATATAAATTGGTAAAACGTGGGGATCCATATGGGAATTTTTTCTATAAATGGTATAACTATAAAATAAATTTCTTTCTAGATAAAAACAAAATATTTATTAGAAAAAAAAGTTAAGGTAAGTTTTCAAAAGAGACAAATAGGATAGGACATAAAGAATGAGATGGAAATTGAATAAAAAGATCTTATAAAAAAATCAATAAAACTTTTAATACACAAAGAAAAATGTTTAAAATTTAAGTTTTTTCCATAATTTGTGAAGACAATAGTATGCCTTGGTCGAATACCCGATAATTTGAGCAAGTTTTCTAATATTGAATTACCCAAGTATATTGAATTTGAGCATCTACCCGGGTTTTTAAGATACTCAATAAACTGTTCAAACAATCCAATAAAAATTACAACACAAAAAATATATTTGTACTTTTTAATATTTTTATATTATACTGTTATATTAAAAATTCATTTATTTTTTATAAATATTTTTATAAAATTTTTAAGCTTTTTAGTAACACCAACAGATTTCCGATTTTTCAATAGACATGACTCAAAATGATAGAAGCTCACTTTTAAATACTTTCGTATTTTGTAACGTAATGCATTGGGACCAGACCAGATTCCTCTTAGGTTTATTAAATTAAATTCTTCCCGTTATTCTATCATATATTACTCACATACTTAATTCGATACTGAGAACTGGAATATACCTTGTTCCATGGAAATATGCTAACGTAATTCCTGTTGCAAAGAAAAGTAACCCTACTATTGATAATTTTAGACCTATTAATATTCTCTCGTGTCTTTCAAAACCCTTTGAACATAATATGCTCCATGCGCAGATGATTGATTTCATTAATGTTAATAATCCTAAATTTCAGTCTGGATTTTGTAGACAACACAGCCCGTCTTCAGCCCTCTTAGAAATCACTGATATAATTTACCGTGAAATTCATATGCAGTAATTTTATTGTTGTTAGATTTTACTAAAGCTTTTAATTGTGCTAATCCCGAAATGTTAAGCTTAAACATTTTTAAAACTTTGATTCATCTGACCATAAAACTGCTGCGTAGTTACTTGTTTATTACAACCCAATTTGTGCACTTGAAGTCAACTCTAATTGTTTACCAGTTCAATGCGGTGTACCTTTGCGTTGATCTATATTAGTTCCACTGCGTTTCACTTTGTTCATAAACGATCTTCATCAGAGCTTATCAGACACTCATGGTAGATTATATGCCGAGAGTACGCACAAGTTTATATTGCTAAAATCAACGATGATCTTAATGCTGTTGCTGATTGGACTAAAGAGAATGAGTTAAGATTTCATCCAACTAAATGTCAAGCCATAATTGTTTATGTCCGAAACATTGATATTATACACTTTTGCTTAAAATTGAATTGAATCATTGTGTGGTTGAGTATGTCAATATATCTAAGTGTCTTAGTATTGAATTTAACAAAACGTTTACTTGGAATGATCATATAAATCACATCTCTAGTTGGGTTTTCTCAAGCCTTTGTAAGCTTTGGAAGTTTTCATATTATATGAGTGAATGAGTAAATAAAAAACTATAGTATTATCATTAAATATGCCATTTTTGACGTATTGCGATGTTTTTTATGCGAGTATGAGTGTTTGTGAGTTATCCAGATTAAATGTTTTGTTACCAATCGTCGTAAAGTCGATAGAATTAGTGATGTATCTAAATTGATACTTGGCTGCTCGTTCACAAATTTATTGAATTTCAAATATATACTCTACATGAAGAAAATCATTTGAAACACACCTCCCTACCAACAAAATAATCTGATTTTTGGTAGATCACATAGGGGGTGTAAATTTAATTATTCCACGTCATAATGGTAGACTTAGACATTTATCATTTTTTGTCAGAGTTGAAGTATTATGGAATTCATTGCCAAATGCTATTAGTTGGGAACTACCTCTTAGCAGGTTTAGAGAGCTATCTTGGGAATATATTTTGAACAAAAACCGTAGTAAATATACAAAGTAACAATTTATTGTATTAAATTGCTATAGTTTAAGGAGGAATGAATGTAGAATCTAGGTAAATATCTAACTTGTATATTGTTTAATTAAATTTATTTAACTATAATATAATGGTTTTTTTGTAACCAATTTTTAAATGTTTAAATAAGCTAATATAATATGCTATTCACACTACGCTCTATAATAAGTTATCATCTTGCATTAGTACAAGGTGTTATAACTAGAAATTTTGTTATATTTATGAAACTATTAAGTATAACATGTTTTTCGGGAAAACACGACAAATTAAAGAATTATATTGAAACGATTATATTGTTATTTTTTAACAACTCTAGCCGAAATAATATTGTCAAAGCCATATTGATCAGAAAAATTTGTTTATTTATTTTTTATGAGCAAAAAGAATAAAAATAAATTTTTCAATTTAAATTTTTCTATTATGAAGCAACAACAAAAAAATATTTTTTGTAAACAAAAAAGTCTAATTTAAAAGTCAAATGAAAACTAGAAAACTACTTATCCGTAGTGTGAACACCTATTTCTATAACTAGTTATTCAAGTTCGATATGTGTATACGTAGTATGAACACCATATAAGTATGTAATTAAATTAACTATATCATCATTTTATTTGTATACATTTATAAAGCCTTACGCTGAAAACACAATCACGACGAAGGACGAATGACCAAAATTCGACCTTAGAGACACAATCACCACGAACTATTCGCAACGAACAAATTTTTGTGTTTTGAAATTTCAAAATTTGTTTATAAAAAAAATGGAAGAACCATTTTAAAAAAATTAATTTAAAAAAAATTTTATTTGAATTTGAATTTTAAAATAAATAAATTTTTGTGTTTTTGAAATTTCAAAATTTATTTATAAAAAAATGGAGGAAAAATTTTTAAAAACTTAATTTAAAAATTTTTTTATTTGAATTTGAATTTTAAAAATGTTTTATTAAAACAATTTTGACCATTTTATGTTGGTGTCAATGAATGTCATTCGCATTCGTCGACGAGTAAAATAGAAATAGATCTATTTTTTGCACGCGAAATTTTGGTTATTCGTCATTCGTCACGATTTACATATAATCTCATGTATTTGAACGCGAAAAATTTATCAGTCGTCGTGATTGTGTTTTCGACATTAGTCCTATTTATACTAACACTAAGAAATAAATAAATGAATAAACTTTTAAATTACGATTGTGTACTGTTGTGTCATTAAATTAGTTTGTTTTTTAGACATAGGATACAGTTACAATAATATAACTAAATATATCTATTATAATAGCGAGTTTTACAGAAATCATCTGCAAGAAACTGTAAATTTTTCAAATGATAACAACAAGCGGCTATATCTATGCAGAGATGCAGTCAACCTATTTTCTAACTCATTTCACAATAACGCAATCTTCTTTGAGTTTCACTCAATCATGCCACGCTTTTCTAAATCGTCTTTTTCAATGCCAATTATCAAAACATAAACAATGCCTTAGCTATTATTGACTACTGTTAAATAAACAAGATATCAATCTAACAATATCCACCATATTACACCATATTTGATATGACCAATGCTTTTGTTTCAAATATCCGAAAAAAACAAAAAAAAAACCTTGGGTAAACAGAGGGCAATACGTAATTAATGTAACAAATTGTACAAAACAATAAAATCTACTAAGAATCCTATAGTGACGATCTCCTAATCAAATATGAAACTCTTGCATTGGAAGTCAAAATTAAAAGAAACCAGGCGTACTACAACTATGTCATATATATTGGTAATAAGTTAATTGCAGACCATAAAAATTTTTTTCATTTTGTAAATACATATCGACATCAAGAAGGGCATTGGACGCGAATTAATTTCTTAATTTCACCATGTTTTCTATATAACTGCGCATATTTGTTGTCTCATCCGCTTCTACTAATTTTTAATAAATTCCTATCAATAATCCCTTCAAGCAGCATGGAAAGTCTAATATATTACACCTATTCATAAGAAAGGTAATAAAACTGCTGTGGAGAACTCTCGTGGTATTGCCATTCTTTTAACTATTCCCAAACTATTTGAAAAAATTGTTGTAAATAATATAACACCAATTTTGAATAAAAAACTAAACGAACAACAACATGGTTTCAAAAAAGGAAGATCTATCACATCTAACCTTACGGTATTGACTTTCGAAATCCTAAAATTAATGGAAAGTGAATATCAAATAGATGCGATATACACTGACTCTACAGAAAGAACTCAAAATATAAGATTCCAAGGCATGTTATCTAAAAAAATATATGTTACCTCGAGAGTACCTCAAGGTAGCCATTTAGGCCCACTCTTTTATAATATATTTATTGTAGATATCTCCAGAAATTTAGATGGTTTAAACATATTGCTTTTTCCAATGATGTTTAAATCTATCAAGCTATTAAGAGTAGTATATAAAACACATGTACAACGGTTTACGGAAAAACGAACCTATAAATAGATTTTGTGTTACTTTCAACAATGTCTTTCATCTTTTTTCATCCTCAATGTCACGTATCACTTTCAAACATAAACTCAAAGAATACTTTTTTAATTAACAGGGCCACTAAACTTTCTTCATATTGTGTATGAGTTATAGTTCCTAAATAATTATTATATTAATTCAGATAGAAATTTATTATTTAATATTTTATATTATTTTTTAATCTTTTTTTTTTAATTGTAGCTACATACATATATAAAAAATATTTTAATAATTATAGATAAAAATTCTTTTGTTCATAAATTTAATTTTTAATTATATTTAAAATCAAAAATTATTGTAAAAACCCTTGCTTTGGTTGTAAAAAAAAAAAAAAATAATTTAGATATTTTGTTGGTTTGTAATTATTATTCAACGATTTGATTTACTGTTTTTATTAAATTCATTACGCATAATATTTATGCTAAGATAGAAATAAGAATTTAGTATTTAATGTACATATTTAATACTTTAGCCTGGTCAAATTCTTATCACGAATTTACTTACTCATACAGTGGGTGTATATTATCAAATTATATTTTCCTTTCAAATTCAAAACAAAAAGAACATAAAACTTTCTTGTGCAATGCCGGAGAATTCTGCTGGTATTTAAAAAAAAATTACATTTTCGTTACCACTTTCATGTATTTTTATGTTTGAGCACTACAACTACTGATTATAATTTATTTTGACTTGCTTGTTTTTTTTTCAAATCTGGTTATGCTATTTTTTGTTTTCTTTTCTTCACTCACATTTTATTATTTTTTAACCGCAAAGATTTAACACAAGCTATAGTTTTTATGGTTACATGACAAAATTACATAAGACAAAATGACATATGGACAAAATTTCATATTTTAAAAAATCACATAATAAATGCGTGTCATTTGCTTGTTTTTCATTTGACTGGATACTGGATATGATAAATATTCATAATAAAAATTTAATGGAGCAAGTTTTTATGAATCAACTAGTATCAGAACTACATCTTCTAGGTGGTGACTGGTGGAAAGTGCCAATTTCAAGAAAATGAGCAGCCTTCAGGAAAAATATTTCCAGATCCCGTCTTGCAAAACCCCCGGAAAAATTTTTTTTTTTGTTTTTTTTACTTGTCTTTAGTACAATAGCTCTTATGCATGATGCAAATAAGAGGTTCGAAATTTCGGGACCGAAGACCTTGAATTTTTTTTCATTAATACAATAGGATTGAAATGTGATTAAGGCAACAGGTTCGAGAGGTCCAAGGAATTGGGCCCGAAATTTTATATCACATGCTTAAATTGTATTTTTCTGAAAAAGGGTTAATAATAATTATTATAAATAATTTTTAAAAATTTTTCGGATAGATCCGCGGTTTTGAAGTCTGGACCGAAGACCTTGAACAAAAAAGTTGTCCAAAAACCAAAATGTCAATAATATTCATTACGTATCAAGATAAAAATATTAAGGGCTATTGTACTGAAGACAAAAAATAAATTTAAAGGTCTTCGGTTCCGACACTTCGGACGCCGGAACTCTTGTTTTTATAGTTGTGGGCTGCTGCCCCAAACCCACGCTACTAATTTATTAAAACCCTGTTTTTGTCGACAACAGGTAAACGCAGACAACAGGTTTTAGTACAAAATATATAGTAAAAAACACTATGTAAATTATGACTCTAAGACTTTAATAAATTTAAAATTACAATTCATTACAAAACCAAATAATTTTAATTTTTTATAAAAATTTAAATATGTAATTTTTTTAAATATGAAATTTTGTCCATATGTAATTTTGTCCCGACACCAGATTTTATTCATTTTAAAAACTTGTTTAAATGTATGTATATGTATGTGATCAAATTCATACATAATGTACTTATAAATGTAATAGCGGATCAGTGCTTTCGTTTTTACTAAAATTGTAGAAGATTTACTACACCTAGAAATCGGTAGTATTATTAAAGTAGTAGACAGTATGAGAAACCTTTAAAACCGTAGAAATATTGTTATTAGAGTAAAACGAGAACATATATATATACACGTACCTATATAAACAAAAGTTCTAGTGAAAAATAAATTAAAATAAAAAGATAATTTTTTTTTTAGTTCTGATAAAAGTTGAAGTCAAAGGTTCTAATTAGTATGATTTATTTTAATTTTTAAAATTAAGAATGAAGCAATTATAATATTTTAATACGACTCTAGATATTAATACATAGATTAAATACTGGCCTTCAATATTGGTAAATTATCTTTAGTTTAAGCTTTGTTATGAATAATATTCTGGAAAATAAAATCTCCATTTGATTAACACACAACGTCGCCTGAAGGGTCTTATACGCCATACACCATTTTTGGATATTTTGACTTAAGAGCACTTTCAAGTGTTTTAAATCATCTCTTTCGAATGGTGTATTCCAAATATTTTTATCCGTTGTAGTTTAAAAGATACAGAGTTGTAATTTTACTTCATAAACCACCTTTTTTCAATATTATTGTGCAATATTCAATATAATTGTTCCAAACCCCAATTTTCAGTCAATGGAGCAGCTTTTAGATGAAAATTTTCGTAATCAATTACTAATTTCTTATTTTCTCTATGTACATATGCCTGCCACATAGAGCAGAATACGTGCTTGAAAAATACACAAAATGGGTATATATGAAGTTGAATATACGAGTAGGTGTAATAATGAATATGCATTAGCTTAAACATACTTCTTTTCACATCTTGTAAAAAAATGCGCATCAGTAAAATGATCAAAAAACTTTTTTATTAAATTTTTAACTAGTTTTTTTTTTAATTTGAACAGAATTTGTTTATTAAAACATTCCATAGCATTCCTATAATTTTTACTAAAATTTTATACTAAAATTAACTAACTTTTTATTAAAACTATAACTGTAACGCTTTAACTCAAATAATTCAACAATATTCCGCGCTGGGACATTCAATGATCCAAGAGACTGTGTATATTTTTTTTGTTTTTATGTTCTTGACAATAAGTTTTAGGTAGAATTACCGACTTCTTCCTACTTAATTAAATACGGTACTGTAAGTTTATACTACAGTAATAGATAGTACAATAATATTATATTGTGTAATAAATAGATTTTTGAAAAAATTAGATAGTAAAGATAAAAGTTATTTTAGATAGTAATAAAAATGTTAAAAAATTTAAATACTGCAAAAACTAACATATATGAAATTCAAATATAAACACGACTTTATTCAATATTCAACTGCTGCAATAAAACTAAATATTATATTACGAGTATAAACTTTCACAAGAAAATGTAGTCGATTCCACTTAAAAAACATTCATTTGAAGGCAACACTGTAACATAATACAAATTAATTATTAAATCGAAGCGATCTTATATTTTTGTTTAGTTTCGTTGTATTGCTGAAGTTAAAGTGGAGAAGAAGTATCGGAAAAATATAAAAAGTTTTAGTGTATTCTTAACTTCCAAACAAAATTGGTGAATTAATTAAGTTTTAATAAAAAAACATTATCAAATAAATTTTAAAAAAACTTAAATAAAATTATAAAAACAAAATATAATATTTAAAATAAAAAAAAAATTTCAAAGCAAATCATTATAAATATAATAAATATACAATTATCCATACGAGTGCATCATAGTGTGAGTGAGTGAGTCACAGTGAAAATATTTCATTTTAATAACAAAAACTAAGTAGAGTATGATCACTTTACTTTAAAAATTTTTATCAATTTTTTTTTAATTCTTCAATTTATTTTATTTACTTTAAGAAAAAAAATAAAAACTAAAGGAGTGCAGGTTCATTTCCTGGCTCCCTCAATGATCGTAATTAAATTTTATGAAAGATAGAAAATTAATAAAAAACTTAAATACGATCACTTTATGTTTGTGTTATTTGTTATATGGATATGTTACAAATCCAAATCCTGCACGTTACAATATCCGAATCCGGTAAGTATTTTGCGAAGACAAAAAAAAATTAACTTAACGGTAGATTTTCAATACAACAACAACGTGTTAAAAGAACTGACAACGTATGTACTTATATCCCATTGAAAATTGTTCAATAAAAGTTTAATTTTAAAAAGATGACATTTTTTAAAAAAATTTATATGTAAAATTATGACCCAAAAAAAATTTAATTTAAATTTTAATATTTTTTAGAGCCGAGATGTTTATGAGAAAAAAATTAATAAAGATAAAAAATAATTTAATTTATGTCATTATGGGATAAACACCCTAATTACATTCACAGATTTTATGCTATTTATTAAACATGAAAAAAATAGTAAAGACTAAACAAATAAGAAGGACAAAAAAAAGAGTGGAGTAAATAGAATAACAAAGAATAATTATTGGAACAACGAATGTTTAAGAGATACTGACAACTTCTAAGTTGTATCCTTGTATTAAATATAAGTAGTTTAAATAAGGTTCAAATGATGAAAAATTTTTATATTTCACATTTGTGGTTCGAAGAAGCTCATTTCCATCTCTTATTTGTCCCTTTACCAATTTTAATAAGAACAAAAATTAATCTAACGGTATAAAGATATTTTATAATACAAATTTTACTCAAAAAATTTATTTTCATACAGTTTCAAATCCCTAAATCAATTTTATTCTGAAATATCGATGAAATAAAATGCAAAAGTTACATGTTCCTTCTGACGACGACGTCCAAGGTTAAAGTTGCATTTAGAAGTTTATATTTTTTCTTAAAATTTTAATGATATAATTATTATAATATCAAGACTGATATTTTGCATAAATTTAGAATAATAATTTAATACGATAAATTTTAGTATGTATTTGAGAAAGAAGTTAGTGCGAAGTGGTAATGTAAATTGCGATGCGAATATACTACAAGTTTTTTTGTCGACTTTGGCTGAGTGCTATCTTGATTCATACGTCACTTTTACGTTTTTAAACTTAGAAAGTCCCAATTTAAATTTATATTTCTCGGTTTAATAGATATTTAGATGTCAATTTGATCTATATCGTCTTTTTGAGCAATTTGGAATGCATTTTGATTCATACCCAAAACCGCTGATAGGAATCAAAATTCCCAATTTCATACTAATTTGACCCGAGAACATTCTCATGCTTTGGAATGCATTTTGATTCATACCCAAAACCGGTGAGTAGGAATCAAAATTCCTAATTTCATACTAATTTGATCCGAGAACATTCTCATGCAAAAAAAAAAATAATAATAATTGTAATGAAGTTTGAGCTAAACTAAAATAAATAAATGCGACATGGCTGATAATAAAAAAAAAATATTTTAAATGCTCTATTGATGCACGTGCATATAAATTTCAAACGACATAATACATTTTTGTAATGGAGGTAGATAAATAAAAATTTAGTTTTAATTCATATCAGTACTACCTGGTACTACTTTGATCCATATCAATTTATTGTGTGAACTGTAGTGTTAGTATGCAATACACATGGATCATGTTAAATAAAAAAATGTTCAGCATTATTAATTTGTATCCATGTTTAATTACATTAAAACATGTTTTAGAAACAGAGCTTAATATTTTGCAAAATGTATCAGTTATACATTGAAACATGCAACAATCCTGCTGCTAGTGCTAAAATATCATTAAATCGAAAAATATTCAATTCCGAATTTAATACATACAACTTTTTAGAAACCAAGAAAATATATTTGTGGTAATGTTAATTGCATACTCGAAATAATAACTTAACTGAAATTGAAAGCTCAAGCTATATAAAGCCTTTTGTAAAGTCGACAGATATGTTGATCACACAAAACTGAATTTAAACAAGGAATAACATGCTATAATTTATAACAATAATCACGCTTTTATTTCAAAAATTGAACGTTTACAATCTGAATGTCAGATTAATACTCGCTGATGAAAGAGAAATTACTTACTGTTTAATTTGGTCAGAAGTTCATACCGGTAGGTCGTGAAAACATATTTCGAATGCACTGATTCGTATTTTGAGTGAAATAATCAACGATTATCCTGAACTAAATAAATTGACATTGTGAGCTAATTCATACGTTCCATAAAATAAGAACAAAATGAGTACAACCGATATGATATTTCTGAAGTCACTATACTAAATATTTTAGAAATAGCACAACAATTTTCAGAAGCAACACATTTAACTATTGATAAAATTTTTAAAAATGTCGAGTTGTATAGCCCCTTGCGTCTAGTTCATTTACTGCTATAGATGTGTATTCAAAAAAGTAAGCTAAAAGTTTTACAATAATTTCGTCTGACTGATTTTAAAAGCTATTATATTCTAGCTAAGAAATTAAATTTTAGTAAAATTCCATTTATTAAAATAAAAACAATTCGATATGAAAAGTGTGATGTAAAATTTATAATATTAAAGTATAATAAATCATTTTCGCAAGGTAGTTATTTTGAAGCATGTTGTCTAATAAAGCCTGTAAATAAAAAAAAAACTCTAGCCACTCCTAAGAATTTATTAAGGTAACCAGTATCCATATTGTTTCAACGCTTGATCTCTAAAGAGAAAATAAATGATGTAAGGGATTTACTTATTTATCTTCCAATGCAACATCAACATTTTATATGCGTGCTATACCAAAGATCTAAATCTAATAAATTATTTTAATATTACTTATTATTAGATATAATAGCTACTTTTTATTTTCTGAGCTAACTTTTGTTTGTATGTGAATTCAATTAAACTGAAATGTTAAAAAACAAATTGTATTTAGTCAATATTATCAACTCTTAATTTTCTAAACTAAACTAAAAAAAATGAATTAAACTTTAATATTTAAATCTATACGATATAACTAATTTCGACTCATATAGAAATCATAGTCTAATAGATGAATATGTACATGGCATTTACAGTATTACTTTTTGTTCTGAAATGAAATTTTATTATTTTTTTGCTTATTGTTAATAATATATTTTAAATAAAAATAAATAAACAAAATTATTTTTTTTTCCTAAGATGTGTTGTTGTTGTTTAGGGATGTGTTGTGTACCTAAGATATATTTTTTTTATTTATGCTTATATGATTCATATCCAAAACATTGTCCATGTCATACGAATGTTATAAAGGAAAGAAGTAAAAAATGTGGATATGGACCAAGATGATAATTATAATTATTTGTGAAAATGTTTATAACTTCGCATATCTTCATTTAACTTAAATGAAATTTTAAGCGTACACTTTCTGTTAAATATTTACGTCGTTAAAAAAAATTTGATCTGAAGTTTCCAAAATGTGTCTACACATCACTACACACGTAAACATTTTATAGGCAACTTCAAGAGACACCAACGAAAAATCAAAAATTTTTGATTTTACGGACACCAAGTGTCAGTATTCTGCCATTTCACTACAGACGAAGACACTTTGAAGGCAATTCAAAAAATTTTTAATATTGAACACTTGATGGCTACACCAAGTATCTCCGTCTGTAGGTATCTTTTTAAAACAACAGCTTATGGTTTTTATAATTTATGGTTCTTTTGAATACCATATTTTGAATGTGTGTTATGCTACCTACAGACGGAGATACTTGGTGTTGCCTATATGTTTACGTGTGTAGTGATGTGGAGACACATTTTGGAAACTTCAGTTCAAATTTTTTTTAACGACGTAAACATTTAACAGAAAGTGTACGCTTATTTTGTATTATTTTTTTTGACCCGAATAAGATTTCCGTCAAAAATCAAATTATGATAGTGCCTGTAATAACCAGCAGTGGTAAAAACAAAAAAAAAATTGATTGCTTACTATAATTTTAAAAAAATATTTGAAATCAATTTGGGTTGGGTTGGGTTGCTTTATTGTTTTTCTTTTATACATTTTAATTGAACCCAAAATAATGGGATAAGAACCATAACTATATTTACGCAGAAAGTAAGCCGTTTAAAAGACCGGAAAAATAAGGATAGTAAAAAAATAATAAACAAATAAAAACGAATTAGAAAAAATTATAAAGGAAATAAATTTAATTAATTTAGAACTTATTTACCCGTCTCTTGAAAACTTCTTAGCTATACGTTTTTTTTATATATTCTTGCCAGTAGCTTAGAAAAATTACCTTTTCGTGCTAAATTTAGTTCGGTGCCGCAAGTTTATACTACACTATCTATAAGTATTTTCGAGCATTTATTTGTCCAGTTACTGACTTAACACATTAAATGCGGCAAACTACTACTATTGTCAGGAACTAAGCCTTCTTAAACAATAGAATAGTTCCATTTTATTTAATTTGTTACCAGGATTATACTCTCAATTACTTTTTGTCATAGATAAGTATTCAAAAATACTTAAAAATAGAAGTTTTTATATAGTTTTTAAAATTTCAATTTATTTTATAATATATTTGTTTTAAGTATGGTATTTTATGCAGCTGGAATTTTATATATGCATAAACCGATATAATTTGGTCAATAAAAAAAAGTTAAGACGACTTATGAGCTCCGAAATTTTTAAAAGTAAACTACTCTTCCCAAACAGTTTTTTATTTGTTATCAATTTACCAATCTAGGGCTTAAATTTGGCATATGAACAATTTCGATTTTAAATTTTTTTCTAGTAATATTTACGTATGGCTCCCACGTGTGACTTGGTTTAAATTTTACGAAAATTTTTTTTTTATGATATCACTAACATTTGTGAGAATGTGAAAGGCACAATTAGAATGAAGAGGTTGAAATCCCTTCTCCCCATTTTAAATACCTATTATACTAATAAAGCTGTTGAAATACTTTTTTTTACTTAAAAAAAAATAAAATTCAAGCTTACTTCAAAACTTACATATGTTGGAAAAAGAATGCTTTGAACTAGGGAGAGTGTTGAGAATTATTTAAATGCAGCAATATAGGATTAGGAATATACTATTAAAAAAATATGTATTTGGTTTCTCTTCATTTTCATGCCATCATTTTAACAGATGGTTTTCAATAAATTGGAACGGTGGCTTGAGGTTGAAGAACTTCCACATTAAGGAAATATTTTTTCTGCCAGTAGATTATTTACGCCTTTCCAAATCACTTAAAGAATTAAAATTTTTGGAAAAAATGTTTAAATAACATTTTTTTCATGACAGTAAGACTTAAAACAAACGTTGTCGCATCGTTTTTTGTACCATTTTTGTCTGCTTTAAAGCTCTACATACATTTTTCATTAAGTTTGTAAATCTGATGGATTTCACTAAAAAAATATATTTTTTTGCAAAAATTTCAAAACATTTTGAAATGAGTTTAACTTAGAGCTTTAACTTATTAAAAAAATTAAGTAATATTTTTATTATAATTTATAGAATATGCTGTAGGCTCTAGGTGAAATATTATTAAAATCAAATAAATATTAAAACTCTAGGTATTTATCTATCGATCAACCTTCTTATGATGGTGTAATAACCGAAATCGATTAAGATATATAATAAAATTTTGAATCATTACGCTCCACACTACTTTCTATAACATGTTATCATCGATTAACTACTTGTGTAAGGTGTTATAACTAGAAATTTTGTACGAAAATGCAGCTATCAAGTATAACGTGTTTTCCGGGAAAACATGAAGAAATAAAGAGTTACCACTAAAAATTAGTTCAATTTATTCGATAATAGCGTTATTTTGCAACAAGCCTAGCAAAAAAATTATTGTCAAGATATTCTCACTGTGACATTCATTTAAAAAATTGTGTTAATAGAAACAAAAGGAAGGAGGCAAATAAAAAATATAAGAAGGAAATAGAATTTTAAATATTTTTAATAAATTTTTAAAAATGGTTGTTGAAAATGTGCTTTTCGATATACTAAATTAACTGAGAATTCAATCAGGTTAAAGCTTCTACAAAAGAAGCAGGTTAACATATGAAAAGTGTTTATGATTGCCTTGTTTCAGCTAGGTACAAAAAAAACAAACAATTTTCAATACAAATTAGATTTTTTTTAAATCATTCCTATTCTTAGAGGAAAATTCTTAACGGAAACTGATTTACAAGTTCACGTTACACAAGTATCATAAAGCAGATTAGCACGCAGATCTGGCGTTTATGTTAAAAATATATTGATATTTCTGCTGCAGTTATTTTCGGAGATAATCACAGAAATTTAGGAGTGTATTTTTAAAATATAAAGAATAAAAAAATTAATAGAGTAAATAATGAAATTTATTCAATTAATGTTTTAAGGTTTTAAGGTTAAAAGACATGATCTAAAAAGTAACTGCTTTAATTCATATCCAGAAATATTGGGAAAAAAAATTCTTAGTGAAATAGAGCGTGGTAAAGTTGGTTTTAGTTCAACTGGTATTAGTAATATAAAAGTGATCAAAAATCACCAGACAAATCGACGAATGACGTACCACAAAAAACAAAAAAAAAACAAAACTGAAAATTGAATAAACGCCATAATGTAGGTACTCAATTTACATTTTTAATGTATGCATTCAAGTTCCCTATTTCGGTTAAGTTGAATAAATTTTCCTGCAATATTTAGTTTTTATTTCTTAACCATATCTTATCAATGATAATTATATTTACACCCAGAAAAAATAATATAATTTTTAATAATTATATGTACACCCATTTGTCCACAAAATTTTATTTAAAGGACTATTTTTTAAGTTTTTTGTCTATCCAACGCACAAACATCTTTGATGAAGACTTAAAATTATACATTTTAGTCTTTGTTTTCTGTTTAGTAAAGTTTTGCTTTTAATTTTTTATTTTTTTATTAAACCATTGTACAATTTTATAATTATTTAGCCTAGATAAAGTTTACAAAAAATAGCTTTTGTGATATTATTAATTTTATATTTATTATTTGAATTAATATGTTATATTTATTGAATGCAATAATTTCTCTTATTTAAATATACAACGTATAAGAGATACAACATATGTTTTGTTTTAATTTTAAATACAATGATTAACTGCCAAATGAAAACTACTTAAAGGTAGTGTAAGCACAAAATTTCTATAACATGTTATCCGAGCTCGATAACGTGTTAGACATTCGTAAATGTGAATAGGATATAAGTTCGAAAAAATAATTTAAATTATTTCGGAATTATTTGATTTTTTAAATTTAGTAGTTAATTCATAACATCGGTTGCTGAGCATGTAAATGAAAGTAAATATTTGAATAATATGCAGTGTAATATTATTATGTACATTATCATATATACACGTTAATTTACCGTTAAGTTAATTTTTCTTTGTACATTTTATAATAAATAAATTGAAGAAGAGATAACAAAATTATAGATAAAAAAAACTGATTAGCGCAAATAAAGTGAATGACAAATAAATTTTGTAATTTTATTACAAGTACAGAGAAATTAAAAAAATACTTTATTTTATAAAAACTTTTTTTTTAAATATTAAAAATTACATACTAAACTTTTTAAAATAAAAAAGCTTAAACATAAAAATAAAAAAAAAATAAGTGATAAATAAAAAAATAAAAAAATGCAAAAATATTATACCAAATAATTAATATAATTTAATAAAAAGACCCACATTTCGAAAGGGAAAAGGACCTATAAAGTTGGCCTACAGATTTATTTGTAGGATCAACTGTTAAAATACATATAATAATAAAAAAAAAATAAATAAAATAATAACAAAAAACATGTCTGTTAATATAGCTAACATTATAAAAAAAATGTGCACAAATCTTACAAATGCTAGAAATAATGTGCAACTTGTTGAACAAAATATCAAAGAATGTTCAAAATATTTAATTACCTTAAATAAGATATTAAAAAAAGCTAAAAGTGTTAGCAGAAAACATCAGGTAGGTAATGGAATATGCTTATTACAAAGTATTCGAGTGCAATTAAAACTTTTACGAGTACACAACGTTGCAAATTATAATAGACCCAATTCAAATAGAAGGAATTATATTGGTAATCGTATTAAATGGATTAATCTGCATTCAGCATTCAAAAGTCGTATAAAAACAGAATTAATAAATAATTTGTCTCATAAGGAACCAAAATGTTTTTTGGATGATTGCAATGTAATTTTTCGCCGACATATAACTAAAATTTTAAAAAAAGAGTTCGCTATTAAAGTTAATGCTATTTTTTGTGGTTATTTTAAAGTTAATAAGGGTGATGAAGAATTATTTGAATATAAATATATAAAAACTAAAAATTTCCCAATATATAATAATACTGATATTAAGGAATGGTTTTCTATGCATATAAAAAATTCAATTTTGAAAGATTTAGAAGAATTTCAAGAAAAGGATAGTGGTTGGACATTATCTGAAATTATTAATTTGTCAATTAATATCTGTAATTATAATCCTCAACTGGGTTCATCTTTTATTAAACTACCAACAGAAATTGAAAGAAAAAAAGCTTGTGTTAATGTAAAAAATAATGATGTAGCATGTTTTGCATGGTCAATAGTTTCTGCATTAAAACCAGCTACTAAAGATCCACAACGTATAACTAAATACCCACATTATACCAAAATTTTGAATTTAACTGGTATTCAATTTCCAATTACAAGATATCAAATACCAAGATTTGAAAAACAAAATGACATTTCAATTAATATATATATATTAAAAAAAGATTTTTCTACAAATAAGTTTAGCACTGTACCAAATTATTTAACAAAAGAAAAACAAAATTGTCATATAAATTTGCTTATGATACAAAATGAATATTATAATGAAGATGATGAAAATTTAATCAATAATCAAAATACAAAATTATTACGTTATCATTATGTTTGGATTAAAAATTTATCAAGACTTCTATCTTCACAATTATCAAAAAATGATCATAAAAAATTTTTCTGTGATCGATGTCTTCATTTTTTTTATACACCAAATGCTTTAGAAAAACACACCATAGATTGTATCAATATGAATGAATGTAAAATTAGTTTACCTTCAAAAAGTCAATCTATATTAGAATTTAAAAATTATAAAAAGCAAATTGAAACACCATTTGTAATATATGCTGATTTGGAATGTTTATTAAAAGAAGTTAATGATGGAAATAAATATCAGAAGCATATACCAATTAATATAGGTTATTATATAAAATGTTCTTATGATACTAATCTATCATATTATAGATATTATCGTGGTATAAATTGTATAGAATGGTTTGTATCTGAATTATCAAAAATTGCTGAAAATTTATCGAAAATTTTTTCAAATCATAAACCTATGAAAAAATTAACACGAGAAGAATTGAATCAATTTACAATATCTGAAATTTGTTATATATGTACAAAACCATTTAAGGAAAATGATATAAAACATCGTGATCATTGTCATTTCACAGGTAAATATCGAGGCCCTGCTCATTCTCAATGTAATATACAATTTCAAGATACTCGTATAATTCCAATTATATTTCATAATCTAACCGGATATGATGCACATTTTATTATAAAAAATTTAGCATCAGATTTAGAAGGTAAAGTCGATTTATTACCAATTAACAAAGAACGATATATTGCATTTACAAAACATTTAAAAAATAATTCGATTAAATTTAGATTTATTGATTCATATCGTTTTCTGAATAGTAGTCTTGATGAATTATCATCATATTTAATATCATTTCCAAATTTAAAATCTCAATTTGATAATTTATCTGATGAACAATTGAAATTGTTAACACGTAAAGGTATTTATCCATATGATTATATGGATAATGAAAGAAAATTTTCTGAAACCAAATTACCATCAATTTCAATGTTTTATAATAAATTAACAAATACAGAAATAAATGATGAAGATTATAAACATGCTAATAATATTTGGAATAAATTAAATATTAATAATTTAGGTGAATATTCAGATATCTATTTAAAAACTGATATATTATTATTAGCTGATATTTTTGAAGAATTCCGAAAAAATTGTTATAAAACATATGGATTAGATCCAGGACATTATTATACACTGCCTGGGTATGCATGGGATTCAATGCTGAAATATACTAATATAAAATTAGAATTGATTACCGATATTGATATACTAATGTTCTTTGAAAGAGGTATTCGTGGTGGTTTGAGTCAATGCTCAAAACGTTATTCTCATGCTAATAATAAATATATGAAAGAATATGATCCATCTAAACCATCAAAATATCTTATGTATAATGATATTAATAATCAATATGGTTGGGCAATGTCTCAATTTTTGCCATATGGAAATTTTAAATGGGTAGAAAATGTTGATGATTTTATAATAGAAAATATAATTGACGATTCAGATATTGGTTATGTATTAGAAGTTGATTTAGAATATCCAAAAGAAATTCATGATATACATAAAGATTTACCATTTTGTCCGGTACATGATAATTGTACAGGTACATCTAAAGAAACAAAATTACTTGGAACATTAAATGATAAAATTAAATATATTATACATTATCGTAATTTGAAACAGGCAATCGAACATGGTTTAAAATTAAAAAAAATTCATAGAATATTACAATTTAATCAATCATGTTGGCTTAAAAAATATATAGATTTGAATACAAAACTTCGGACATTAGCAAAAAATAATTTTGAAAAAAATTTATATAAACTTTTGAATAATGCAGTATTTGGTAAATGTATGGAAAATGTTCGTAAACATAGTAATATTAAATTAGTAACTAAATGGTTTGGTAGATATGGAGCTGAAGCACTTATAAGTAAACCGGAATTTAAAAATTATAATTATTTTAATGATAATATGGCTACTATAGAATTAAATAAAATTAATATTTATTTTAATAAACCAATTTATGTTGGTATGGCTATACTTGATTTAGCAAAAACCACTTTATATAAATTTCATTATGATTATATGATACCAAAATTTAATACAAATTGTTCTTTATGTTACACAGATACTGATTCTCTAATTTATGAAATTAAAACATCAGATATATATCAAATTATTAAAAATGATTGTTATAATTATTTTGATACAAGTGATTATCCAATTGATAATGTATGGCAAATACCACTTGTAAATAAAAAAGTATTAGGTTTAATGAAAGATGAAAATAATGGTCGAATAATGACTGAATTTATTGGATTGAGATCAAAAATGTACAGAATTGAAGTAGAGGGTGAAAATAATATTCAAAAATTAAAAGGTGTTAAGAAACATATTGTTAAAAATTCTATTACACGTAATGATTATATACAATGTTTGGAAAATCATATTGAAAAAAATATATCACAAAACGTAATACAATCTGTAAGACATGATGTTTATTCAATGACACAAAATAAAATTGCTTTAAGTCCTTATGATGACAAAAGATTTTTATTAGAAACAATAGAACATGAAACTTTGCCATGGGGTCATTATAGTATACCACAATCGATATAAGTATAATTATATGTATGTACAAATAATATTTGTAAATTGTAATATAAGAAAAAATTGTTTTTAAATAACGTACTCATAAAAGACTATAAAAAATTTAATCATATTTTAAATTTTAATCAACTCTTTCAGGCAAGGTAATGCTACCTAAGTTACTGTCAAGAGTGTAAAAAAAAATGCTTCTATCTAAATGAAATTAAATTTCTCACAAAAGAAAGTTATAGTCTTTTGGTAATGGAAACAGTTTTATAAAGTTTTAATTTTTTAATTGTGTTGTTTTAAGTGTTAAAAAAATTTTTTTTTTTATTTTAAATTTTTAGAATAGTTTTTAATTTTTCTATTCAAATTTTGTTTTATTGTTAGTTCTCGATTGTAATATTTATTATTTTTATGCTGATTCTTGCTATCAACATTATCAACCGTATCATCCTTATGTATCATGTCACTTACATGGTCTTTATTTTCTTCACTCACTTCTTCAGCCTGCCTTCAAAAATTAAATACACTAGGCGATTAAAAGTTTTTTTTTAACATCCTCCAGATCCTTTTCTTCTCTTGATTTCTCGACCAATCTTTTTGGTAATTATCCCGAAAAAAATTTATCTCGATACTTTAAATTTACTATTAGTTGTTTATACAATTTTGTTTCGATAAATTTCATTTTACCCCGTTTTAAACTATTTTAAAATGAATGAGAAATATAATGAAATAAAAAAACGCTTTATAACCTCTTTAACTCGTTTTTATTACACCAGAACGTAAACTGAATTAATAATAATTATTCAAATTAGTTAAATCTAAAATTGTTTAGAATAATTTTGCTTCAGTTTACTTTTTTGTTATTAACATTTTATTACTCTGAAACACTTTATTAAATATCTTTTACACTGTTTAATGTAATTTTCTATTTATAATTTGTGGAAAAAGATTTGTTCCCAGACTTGAGCAATGTGAGTAGTTTTGCGTATTTAGTGGAATAGTAGAACAATACAACGATTTTTCGAACTGCAAAATTAACTATTTTTATTTCAAAGATTTCTTATTTTTTGACGTAGAATCTGAATTTGCATAAAAAAGTACCCCTTCCCATTTGTAAATCTCGATTTCGGCCAATTTCGGCAATTTTTGGTCTTAAAAAACCGATTTGCGGTCCTTTCCGGAAGTTTAAAATACCCCCAATCGATAGAGAACCCTAGATTTAGTTATAACAAACTTTTTTTTAAATTTTAAAATAACGGCTCCTTCCCCTCTTAAAAAGCTGATACACATTCTCTGGAACACCCGTTATATACATAGATGACACAGATATTGAACAAACGAAAAAAGAACGAAAGGCACTTAAAAAAATTGGTATTTAAATATAATGAAAAAAGTCATTGTGTTAACGAAATGTTAATTAATTTTCAGTCGACGAATATGTTCATTGAGTCAACGAAATATTTTTCATATATTAATACTAACCTTTATTCATCTATAATTAGTTCGTTATGTTAATTAAAATTTTCCATTACACTACAAATTGCTTTCGCAGATTAATTAAAACATTTATAAATTAATGTAGGTAGGTACATATTTTTGTTGTTCTAATGAAAAGTTTTCATAATTTAATAAATTTAATTCGTCAACATTTAATTAAATGTACAGAAAAGGCCTGGCTGGGCCAAATTCTGAATAAAAATTTAGGATTTATAAAACTATTTATTATCTTTACGAATAATATAGTTATATAATTAAAATGTTTAATAATTTGATGAATGCAGTTATTAATATGTATTATAAAAAATATTAATAAGCAAATAAACTAATTATTTAATACAATAAACATATTTAATAGTTTTAATGAATAGAATGATGAAATATTGATTATGGTTCATAAATTAATAGTTATTTTTATTGTTGTAATAACATTAAAAATTATCAGCTCCACCCTTTAATCCCCTTTTCTTTTTATAATCCATTAAACTAGATTATAACTTTTTATAATAGATTAGAACAAAACACTTTCAAAATTTTTGTCGAACTGTCAAAAACGAATAATTTTACATTAATTTACAGTCGTTTACCGTTGTTTACAGTTGTTTACAGTTATTTACAGTTGTTTACTTGTATTTTACACTTGTTTACGTCAAATATGTAAAGAATCATAAAAAATGTTAATTTACCCGTAAAAAGCCAACACTGGAAATTTGTTCATTTTTTTTAATTTGTGTAAATTATTCTCCATTTTTTTTTGTTCGTATGCAATGGTCTATTCCTTAGAAAAGATTAATTGCTATTAATAGTATACATTAAAATCATTCTGTTTTTATAGAAGATTTGTTTTTTTTCTTTTTAATTTTCTAGTTTGTATTTTAACCAAATGTTGAAAGTAAATAAGTTTGAGGAAATTATAACATAATAGTATAATCCATCGATTATTATTGAGCGAAACAGTTGAAATACAAGATGGGGAGGTTTCATCTTTTATGGCAGAATATTTATCACTAAGAAATGAACTCAAGAAGATATTGATCAGAGGTTGAACAAAATCTAGTTTAAAATATTATATATATAAATAAAAGATAGCCTGAGTCAAAAACAAATATAAAGAATAATAATTATAAAAAATTATAAAAAAATTTATTGGAAAAATTAAAAAAGTATTGATTTTATTTCTTAATGGCTCAAATTTAAAATTATAATTTTTATTTTATTTATATTTCAAAATTGAAATTTTTAAATTAGTTTATTATATTTTTTTATTTGATGTAGATGATGATCATGACAAAACTTCGTTCAGCTGCACATAGCATAAAATGCGTTAAGCCAGAATAAACAAAGTCTGAACATTTTCAAGCGCACAATAACCATAATATTTGAATATACATTTTTTATTTTGTTGATTAGTTAATATTTTCAAACTTGTAGGATCGTCTTCATTTAAATTGGTCACTCTGCAATGCTTAAAGATTGAAAATCCATTTTTTCTCCTCTTTGACATAAATTTTAGTATTGTTGTTTATATAAATGCCTTCAAAAAATTGATTGCATCACAGAAACAACAATGAACCGTCAGACCATCTGAATCCGTGATGATTTTTAGTTAACCAGTTATTATAGTATATTTTGTTTTTAGGTTCAAAATGTACCAACTATATGATGGTTTTATTATAAAATGTTGAACTTCATCAAATGATGAGCAATTTCTTTAAGAATGAATTTATTGTTATTATCCGTAAACCATTGTATATCAGTTATAGCAAAGTCCATTTTATTTATGCTTTATAGATCTTCAAATTGACTGATGGTGATGATGACGTAATACGTTTTATATATTTACAGCATAAGACATATGCAGTTAATATAAGAAATATTGTTGATATAAATAAAAGAATTTCAATCATATGAAATGACTGTCGATGCTGGTGTTAACTGAACTGATATTTGATTTATAAAATTTTGTTGACTTCACCAGTCAGCGGGCTAAATTCAATTAATCGATCATGCAACATAAAACAGTAAGCTGTTGTATTAGCAGGAACATATTTTGAAGTTTTCAATTCAATTTTGACATCAATTGACCCAGCTTTTAGATTCTCGTTTTGATAACGAGTGTCAATTATAAAAATAGTAAAATTTGCTTCAAAGTCCTCCCATGAAATTAATGGATCACAAATTGAATGATTATAGTATATTTACTTCGAAAACTTGAATTTGTCTCATATACAATGGCATAGCAATTTCTCTCGAATAACAAATTCATATCATCATATGGGTAGAATCAAAAACTGGTTTTTTTTTGTAAATAAATCTTTTGCAGTATGAACAATTAGTTCCAAAATATTTAATTATTACCAAAATAAACAATAATATGTTACATATTTCAAATTATAATCAAATGTTAATATGCAAATAATATCATATTAATAATAAATGTAAGTAAGAGACTTGATATTAGTTAGCCATTAATACTTTAAGTTATGTATAAGAAATTTTCTTTTTAAGTTTAGTTTTGGAATTAAATTACATATCTTAGAGAAATAAATAAAACTATAAAAAAAAAACAAAGCATATTGGTAAGCTTTAGAATTCAAATGCACTTTTAAACCGGTGACATCACTTATTAACAAAAAACTTATCTTATACTTAAAAGATTGCATGTTATAAAATATATTCGTCTATTATCCACGCTCCTTAGATTAATTTAAAATTTATAGTTTGACCAATTTTTTTATATGGTTGTGACATGAGAATTTTTTCTAAATTGGAAAGTTTTTTTTTCTTTTGCTACGCGTTTTATTTTTTCTTTTCACCGCTCTGACCATGTTTCTCGTTTTACTGTTCGTGTTATATAGGTATGGTTCTAGTAACACTGTATAGATACATTGTTTGATTTTACTTTTCAAAAAATAATATAAAGAAGTGAAAATGTTGCTGCCATAGAGCGACTGGTCTTAAAATTGGAATCACTCCCTAAAATTCAAATCCCCAGACTTTTAAAAAGCCGCAAAACCAAAACCCCGAGACACAAAATTCCAAAAAAAAAAGTTTTTATCTTAATTATTTTTATGCATAATCTCTGTGCATACATAAAAAAGCATACCCCCTTTTACAGAATATTTACCTTAATTATTTTTATGCGTAGACGCTTTTGGATGCAAAAAGGGAATATATCTCTTTTACAGAATGTTTACCGCTATTATATATTTTTTTTAGATTTTATAAACCGAGATTTTAGTTAACTTTTTCCCATTCAATAAAAACGGTTCAGTTCAATGGATTATTCTTTTTTTGTAAGGGTTATAGGATTATGTAACTTGTTACCACTTGCAGCTACAGTATGCAATTAATTAAATAAATTTATTCGCCAATGCAAGCTCATCTTAAATTTTAATAATTGACACTGTTTTTTTTTATTCAATTTCAGTTTGTTTGTTTGTTTGTAGCACTCATTTTAGTTTTCAATTAATAAAATTTTTATTATATTATTTTTTGTTTGGAGCGGACACGTTTAAAATTGTGGTTTATTGCTCATTAACTTTACATTTTATAACTTTACTATTTTTCATAGCTTTTAATATTGATGCATTTAATTTTAAACCATTTTTTCTACACCCAAAACATAATTGCGTCAAGATTATTTACTTTTGTCATGCATCTATCGATAACAATGGCTTAACGCATATTTTAACTGAAAATCAAATGTTATGAAACGAAAACAAATTTCAGCCAAAAGTTTTAGATTACTTTTTGGCTGAAATTTCATGTCTTTATTATTATGTCATATTAATTTTTTCGTTTGGTAGAACTTTATTTATTTTTATTTCTTATATAGTAAATAGTTTGAACTTCATCACTATTTAGTTCACGCTTAAATTTTTTTGAACTGCGTATTAAATTCTAGATCTTTAAAAATTATAAAAATTAAATATAAAATTATGTTTATCAGTTTTAATGTATTGGTAAAATCAATAAGATTTATCAAATTATTAAAAAAAAAATAATGTAATAAACATAATTATAAAAATTTCAAATCAATACTAAATCATAGGGGAATAATGTTTTTTATGAAAATTTAATACATTTTATGTTAATTAAAATTGATTATTTTTAGATTTCTATAATCATAATTAAAATGTACAAAATTTTAAATATTAAAATAGCAATAGAAAAAACCAAAGAATTGAAAACCAATACAAGAACATTAAAATTATAACATAACAATATAACATAAGATTTTATCACTAAAAATAAATATTTAAAATTAAATATACATATATTTAATATTTGATAATTAATATTATTCTTTTATATTATACTTTTATATTTAAAAATCAAAATCTGATAATTAAAAATACAATTTGAAAATGTTTTCTTTATTTTTAAAGTCTGTAATTAAATTTTTAAGTTGAATTTTATATCACATTTTTTGTATAAATTTAAATATTTACATTAACTAATATAATTTGACTTTTATATTTGAATATCAAAATTTTATAATTAAAAATACATTTTAAAATTGTGTTTATTATTTTTAAAGTGTTTAATTATTTTTTTCTGTTTCATTTTTGATAATTATGATTTTGTGTTTAAGTTTTACATCAAATTATTTATATAAATTTAAATATTTTATTATTACATTTTTATTAATATTTAAAATCAAAATTTTTATAACTACAAATACATTTTAAAATTGTTTTTATTATTTTTAAAGTGTTTAATTAATTTTTTCAGTTTAATTTTGGATAATTATGATTTTTGATTTAAATTTTAGATAAAATTTTTTATATAAATTTAAATATTCTATAATTACATTTATTGCTTTTATATTTTAAAATCAAAATTTTATAATTAAAAATATAATTTAAAAATGTTTTTCTTATTTTTAAATTAAGTTAAAGAAAAGACTTTTACAATTAAAAATCAACATTCATAATAAAAAATTAAAGTTTGAAATGTTTTATTATTTTTAAATTGTGAAATTAATTTTTTAAGTTTTGGATAATTAAATTTTGTTTTTTTTTGGTAGATATATAAATTTAAATATCTTTTAAATAAGTTAAGTAATATAAATAGTGTAAGTAAATAGACTTTTATAATTAAAAACCTTAAATCATAATAAAAAATTCAATTTTTAATTTTGTTTTTCTTCTTTTTAAAATGTGTAAATAATATTTTATAAATATAATTTTAAAATAAAATTAATAAATAAAAATAAAAAAATTTAATTAAAAATAGATCGAAATTCTTAATAAAGGATACTTAAAAAAACAATTGTAATTTTAAAATGATTTTGTGTTGTTTTTTTCAATTATTTCAATTCTAAATAAAATAGATTCACGATTCCGAGCTTTAATTACTACAAATTATTAAATTTTAAACGTATAATAATTGTTTTCTTTTGTTTTTATTGCGAAAAATAGTTTTCAAATTGGGTCTTACTTCTAGAGTGAAAATAAATTTGTAAATAATAATTCCAAATTGGTATTTGGAAGGGTCCCCTTTTATCATAATGATAATGGCATGGAAGAATATGATGCAGATTGCAGATTTCATAAGGTTCACAAATATTTGAAATTTTGTATCGCTTGTTCTAGTGAAAAAACAAATTTCAAGCAACCTCAATATCTCTTCGTCAGTCGAGTACAAAACACTGAAGAAGTCTGTAAGTAATAAACGAAATACGCGTATCTGTATGAGAACATATTTAATAAAATTATTTAAATATTATACATACATATTTTATAAAAATTTTACCCTAAAAGTATAGCTCTGCCCTATAAGTAAAGATCCTTCAAAGCAAAATTTATGATCTTTAGAATAGTAACTATACCATGAGGAAAAACCTTTTGAAGTAAAATAACTTGTTGGTTCTAAGGTGGCTGAATGAACGAAAACACCTTAAAATTAATTAATTAACAGAGATTTGGTTAAAATCTAATTCAAATGGAATATAGTTTATTGTTCAAATCTTTCATTGTGTGTGTTCACTTGAATGTTCTGTTTATGAATTATAAATAAAATATGGCTAAGCTTGCTCAAGGATTTGATAAATTACATGATAGAACTAAAAATTTGTTTTAGAAATTCAATTTTACTGATACCGTAGCCAAATATTTTGAATAAATTTATCTACTGATTTAGTAGTAGAGAGGACTGATATTTTTAGATATATTATTTCTATTTACAGTTGAATGATTTTTTGCATTATGTTCAAATTGAAGTATACTGATAACAGCACACATGTAAGTAGTATGATCTTGTTTTTTTTTTTCAGAAATACTTATTTTTCAAATACATCGGTTCAACAGGGAAACTTGCTTAGATAACTGAAATAAAATTGGTAAATGAAATTAATAAATGTAAATAAATAAAAATTAATAAAATACTCAAAAACATGAACCTGAAAAATAAATTCTCTAAGACGTAGCATTATTACATTATCCCCAATAGAAATAAAACTACAGCGGGGTTTGAAGATGGATAATCAAAATTATTCGAATTTTACACCCAGAAAATCAAATTCCTATCGATCATATTTAATTATCATATTTTATTAATAATGAAATATTTTAAAAATTAATAACATTAAGGCTGGATTATTACATAGGATTAAACAACATTTTATCAAACGAACCATTTAAATTTAGATCAGAACACCTTGCATCCAATAACATTATACTATTTTTCCTTGTAGTTGATGCTTCTGCTTCATTAGTAGGTAAATTATGTGATGTTGATGTTGATGGTTCTTCATTATATGTAAGGTTTGTAGATATTGAAGTTTCTGAATGTGTGGTGAGACTTAAATCTTCGAAACTTAATAATAAATTTTCATATTGTGATTCAATAAAGTGAGAACTTCCATAAACTTCATTAAATTCATTATAAAATTCCCAAGTGGTTGCATTTTTACCCCTTTTTTTGTTTCTATTTTTTATTCTGTTTCCTTCATCACTTTAGTTTTTTTTTTACACTCTTGACAGTAACTTCGGTTGAATCACCTTTTCGTGCTTAATTAACTAATGGGTATTCCACAAGATTCGACACCCACATATACGCAGATCAAAATTATATTAATTTTATAAAATTATACAAAAATGAAGCAACTAAAATTTTTAATAATTTTAATACTGCATTTGCTACGAACAAAAAAAACTGATTACATTTTTTTCTTAATCTAACTTTACAATACTGACTAGGCAATTCAAATATTATAATATCACAACATTTTTATTCTTTATTTATATCGGCACATTTCATAGTCATATTAAATTGGTCCAGTGGTGGATTGAACGTAAGTGTAGTAAGCGTTTGCTTCCCAAGCTTTTAAGGGGCTTCAAAGAAACGCAAAAAATTTGGGGTTTACAAGAACACAACATATATCAAAAACAATATTTTTGTTAGTTTTTAATTGCTTAATTAATTTTTAAGGCATTTCAGGACATAATTTTTTAAATAAACTTTCTTCTTACTTAATTTTTTGTAAATTCTACAGTCAACTGCAAAACTATTTACACCAAACACAATATTCTTTATATAATATTTTTCAATAAAACGAGTGCTATCATGTTGTATAAAAGTTCCTCGAACCTGCCACAAATTTGAAAAAAAATGATATTTTTATTTATTTTTTATAGACTACCAGGGTGTAAAATTTTCACTTTCGTCATATCTGATTTGAAATATTTTTGTAGGGTGCTGGGAGTTTTATCGCAGCTACTTGAAAGAGTTAGAATTTTGAAAAACGGTAATAAATGTGTTTGTTTATTTTTGAGAGAATACCTTGATCATCAATTATTTCAGGTTGGTAAAACTTTTGACTTTCGAAATATTCCTGATATTTACCAGCAGCTATTCGAACATTTCACTTGATAGCGTTTAGAAATACCTCATTAAGCTCATTTTTGATCATTACTAATGCAAAATTTGATAACTTATTTTTGACAAAATGTGCAACACTACCATTCACGTACATATGGACATATAACGAACAGATACAAAAAAACAATTTTCTATTTTATTAGCAGACTACCAGTACGTTCTTTGAGATCGATCGTATGTCATCGAAAACAACATTATAACACACACATACACACTCTCTCACACATTTTAAGTCTCTACGTCAACTAAAAGTGGGAAATACTTAACCGGTAAAAACAAATAAATATATATACAATACACCTAATTTAATATATACCCTTCCAAATTGTAATCACAGAAATGGGTACAAATGGCTATTCAAATTCGTTTTTATAGTTTTTTAATTATAAATGTAAATCATTAACGGAACCGTAATTTTATTAAAACCGTTACTTCTAAAAGCTTCATTCAAAAACTATTATATGTTGTGGTATTGCAATAATTGCAAGTTAAATTTTTTTATTTGAATAATTAAAAATTAGCACTCTTTGGTAAATATAAAATTTTAATCTCTATTCTTATTTCAAATATCTTCCACAGATATTTATATAGAAATTTGATAGTAAAAAATGAAATATGGCTGTAAATTAATCCAAATATAGAAAATCTGCTTAACAATAAAGAATAGGAAATACAAATAAAGCATTTTTAAATGAAAATTTTAAGTTACCCAACTGTTTTGAATTTTTTTTAGTTCCATTGTTTTGTTATACAGATATTTATAAATATAACACGATGTAAGTCTTTCATTTATATATAGTCGGCTTATTGCTGGTTTGTTCCATATGCCAAAATGTAATTTAAGAGAAAATTGAAGTTTAAGTTTGATATATATATAATAGAAAAAAAGCCCAACGTTTGGTGCATCATGCACTATGCACCATGCACCTTGCACCATGCCTCATGCACCATGTACCATGCACCATGCACCATGCACCATGCACCATGCACCATGCACCATGCACCATGCACCATGCACCATGCACCATGCATCATGCACCATGCACCATGCACCATGCACCATGCACCATGCACCATGCACCATGCATCATACACCTTGCACCATGCACCATACACCATGCACCATGCACCATGCACCATGCACCATGCACCATGCACCATGCACCATGCACCATGCACCATGCACCATGCACCATGCACCATGCACCATGCACCATGCACCATGCACCATGCACCATGCACCATGCACCATGCACCATGCACCATGCACCATGCACCATGCACCATGCACCATGCACCATGCACCATGCACCATGCACCATGCACCATGCACCATGCACCATGCACCATGCACCATGCACCATGCACCATGCACCATGCACCATGCACCATGCACCATGCACCTTGCACCGTGCACCATGCACCATACACCTTGCACAATGCACCTTGCACCATGCACCAAGCACCATGCATCATGCATCATGCACCATGCACCATGCACAATATAAACAATATTTAAAATTATTCTAGTCGATATTTATTTTAGATCTTCTAATCATAACGGTACATACTTCATATAATTGTTACGATATAAAAATTTCCTATATTTTTATTTCATTAAAGGATTGTATTTAAAGTAATATTAATATTAAAAGTTATCAACATATTATATTACACTGTCACAATTTAAATAATATTTTGCTTATTACATATAGAAGTTGGACAGTAAAAGTTTACTTTACAATAATGAACACAAACTCTACTTATGTTCTACATTTACTTGACAATTCTACAAAGTTTTATACTGACAATTCTGCAAAGCATTAATACTGACATTTTGAAAATAACAATTTTTTTTAAATAACAAAACAAAAACTGAAATACTGAGAAAAGTACTTAAAAAAATTTATGCATACTAAAACTTTATTCTGCCATGTTGACGCCCAGTATAGATTTTGACTCTGTTTTTTTTTCTTTATTCAATTTTTATACAAATACAATTAAACTAAAAATAAATGTAAATGTAGCAAAAGCATTTTTTTATCTTAGCTTTACAGTTATGTGATCTTTTAATTAAATTTTAAAATTTAATTTTTACAACGTCATATGAAATTTAAAGTACAAATTGCCAAAGAGTTTACAGTTAACAAAAAATTCATAAAATATAAGATAAGAAATTAACTTTAATTTTAACTACATACTTTATTTGCTTTTTTGTTTTCTTTTTATTTTATTTTATTTTTTTTTATTTATTTCTTTTTTTTTCTAATTAGAGGTCTAGTATTTATTCATTCATATTGTTATAATAAATTTTATCAATTGATAATAATAATAAGGTAATAAAATTTGTTTATACTCTCGTTATAAGGAACTTGCTTATATCTCTTTTATGAACAGCGTTCAGATAGTCTGACAAGTGTGTTCATAAATTCAGAATATGCAGATTGACTGCAGGTTTGTATTTATGAAAACAATGTAAATTTTTTGGAGAAAACTTTGTATTTTATTAGTGTAATTCGTAATTATGAACTAAAGTTTTTGAATTATTGTGCCAGCATCTCTGACACGATTTGTTACTATTCTAATTAGTTCTATATATAAGTTAACTAATTCAATACCGACTGAGTCACGTTTTATCATTTCGCCCAATTCATAAATCTATAAATACAAAATTTATTTCTAGCCAAATAAATCTCTAGAAGAAAAAATCGACAAACCCTCATTCAAATCAAAACTTATACTTGATATCTTGTATTTTATTTATAATAAAATTATTAAGATATAGTTGTAATGAAATTAACAGAAAAAAAAAATTCAAATTTGGTTCTCATCAGAGATGAATATTGTTTGAAATATTCAATATCCTTAGAATTAGAATAATGTTCACAGATTGTTTTTTTACAATTTTTACACGAACCATGCATCCCAATATCATACCCATTTCGTTCTTAAATTAATTTTTTTTATTGTAACGATCACACGAACCGCAGAAACATTTTATTTTGTATTTTTTAATTACAAACAAAAAAGTGTAAGAACTCGTAGAAGATATAAAATTCTATCAAATGATTCAAATCCCTCCACGGGTGGAAAGCCTTTAACTTCAATCTACAAAAAAGGGGAGAAATATTCAGTGGAAGACTATCGAGGGTATTGCCATTTTATCAGCTATTCCAAAACTTTTCGAAAAAATTGTTGTCAATAGAGTTACTTCTGCAATAAATGCTAAACTCAATGAACAACAACACGGTTTTAGAAAAGATTGTTCCACTACAACGAACCTTATGGTATACACATCTGAAATACTCAATGAAATGGAGAAAGGATATCAAGTTGATGCAATTTACACTGATTTTAGCAAGGCCTTCGATCGTGTAGATCACTACATTTTGCTTAACAAACTTAAAACTCTTGGTATCTCGGGTTCTTTTCTTGCATGGCTTTATTCTTATCTTACAGGAAGGACATAAAAGGTTAAATTCCAGGGTATATTGTCCAATACAATTAAGGTTACCTATGGTGCACCAAAAGGTAGCCATTTAGGACCACTTTTGTTTAATATTTTTATTTCTGATCTTTCCGAATATTTAGGTGTTACACCTCACATTGCATTTGTCGATCACCTGAAATTATAGCAAGTTGTTAAAGACAGTTCCGATGCAGCTTTACTTCAATCAAGCTTATCAACATTGCAAGATTGGTGCACAACTAACAAATTATAGCTTAATACACAGAAATGTAAGGTCATTAGCTTTACCCGATGGCGATCTGATTGATCTTGACCCGAAGGCTTTAGTTTATGACTATAAACTAGATAATCTTATATTAGAAAGGGTTTTTAGTATTACTGATGTCGGAATTCTTCTTGATAACAAACTCAACTTTAATCTTCACTATGACCAATTAATTTCAAGGGCAAATAAAATGTTGGGTTTCATTAAGAGAAGAGCTAAATAATTTAGTGACATAGCTGTGACAAAAACGCTTTATTGTGACCTAGTTCGATCTATTTTAGAATACGGTAGCATTATATGGGATTCAGCTTTTCAAGTTCATTCTAATAAGATTGAGTCAGTTCAAAAACAGTTTCTTCGTTTTGCATTAAGAAATCAATATAACCCTTCAGACTTTTCCAGTCTTCCTAGCTACTAAACAAGACTTAATATCTTAAACATGCTGCTTTATCCTCACGTAGACAAATATTATCTTCATGTGTTACTTACGATATTCTGAAAAATAGTCTTGCTATCCAATCTCTTAACAACAAGCTTAGATTTAATGATAGAGTTAGACAAACAAGAAATATGAAAATTTTTAATTGAGTATAAACACTCACTACTGAGTACGGAAAAAATGAACCGATAAACAGATGTTGTATTACATTCAATAAAATCAGTCATCTATATTCGTCATCCATTTCCAGAAATACCTTTAAAAACACTTTACATCAACACTTTTCCAATTTACTGACCTCTGACAATTAATAAATTCAAGTTCAGAAAAAAAAAATCACTCATAATTTAAGTTTTATGTAGGTCTACTTACTTAGGTAATCAAATTTTATATTGTACAACTTTTTTTTTATACAATATAAATTAGTCACTAAGATTTTTCATGTTTTTTTTGTTTTTTTTTTTCATTTTTATTATAATTTGTTACAATGTATATTACAAATTATAATGTATTTGTTATATGTAAAATAAAATAAAATAAAATGGCTCATTCATTATCGTGGCCCACTGAGGTGTATTAGATTAGATATCTGTTTACTATATATGAGTATAAGAAAACCAACTACTAAAACTTATATACGGTAGCTTTCTGATGAAATTTTCTGAAAATTAATTTTAGGACTTGGTATAGCAAAGAAAAATATTTTTGTATAGAAAACCTTTTGAACTTCTCACAATTTCAAATCAAATTTTTTAAAAAAAATTTTCTCCAATTTTTCTGATTATTTTTTCTTTTTGATATGATCATCTTTATTAACCTCAACACTCTCAGTTTATATTAATAATCTTTATAGATTATTTTTTATCACATCGTTTACGCTAAAACATTCAAATGAAATCAAAATCAACATTATTTCATAAAACAAGAAAATAAAAAAGAATACACCAATGCAATTCAAAGTAATAATACCCTCATGATGATGAATTGTTCCACAATGAGCATGAAAGACAAAAAAAGGAAATTCAAACATTGAATATTCAAAAAGAAAATATGAAAAATAAAAAACTAAAATAAAATATTCGAATATTTACTGTTAGAATAAAAAAAATAAAATAAGCAACCAAAAAAAAAAAAACACAAAATAAAATTACAACAGGAAAATGGAAAATGGAAAACTCTTTATTACACAATTTTCATGAATAAACCAAGTTGATGCTAAAATATTTACGATAAACAGAAACCACTCAAGTTCATTATTACGCTGAAATGATTCAATTTTTCATATTACTGTTACTACTGTTATTATTTCATATATTATATACATATGTATATAGTGCAAAAATATACTATTGTATTGTATTCTACAACATTACAACACCAGCAACAAATTTAAAAAGAAACTACAAAAATAACAGTAATATTATAGGTAAATTGTACTTATTGGTTGAATCAGATCACAAGTTCATTTAAGTTACATCAGTTATTTTCATATTTTTGGTTTTTGCATTATAATACATACATACTTACATATAACATAAAGGAAATCAGAATATATAAGAAGAGGCTGGTTAAAATTTACATCCTGAATTTTGATCCTTTTTTTGTAAAAAAAAAAAAAATACTATTGTTACAATTTTCTTTTTATGAACATATGAATATTTTATAAATTTTGTTGTTTTTTCTTTTTATTTTAACCTGAACACCATTAACAATTCAGTTAACCGTTGTTAAACCAATCCGAAGGAAATGGAATTGTTTCGGATGCTAGCAATATTTTAATTCCATGTATGAACATCCAAAATGTATACAAGTTTTAAAAGGAAACGAAACGAATTATGATTAAAAGTTGTTTTTGTTCTTCATTCAATTTGGATAATATACATTTTTAAAAAAGAAGCTTAATCGAATTCTATTTGATCGAATATTTTTTATTGAAAAATTTTAAATTAGGAAATCGAATTCGGAAAATTTATGAAATTGACCGTATTTTTTAACAAACGATTTTTAAAGCAGTAAATTTAATCGAATTTTATTTGACCGAATTTTTCAATTCAATAATTTGAAATCAATGAAGAGTTAGTAAATAGACAATATCAATAATTAGAACAAGACAAATTATGATAAATTTACTGCTATTTTCTCTACCCTTTTTTTTATTTATTTATCTATTTATTAAACAATGACTATATTTCGTCGGCCATACGCCATCGATATATTTTTGAGTAAATTTAGTTTAAAGTTTCAAAAGTAATAACAAAAAAAAAATTCACGATAGAATTTTTTCAAATTTCCCTATTTGATTTGTGTGTATTTAAACTGCAAATTTGTGTAATATCAATATTGTGGACATAAGATTCTGGAAAATAGACTCTAAAATTGGACTCTGTTTTTCGTCCTTTGTTTCGTCTTGTATGAAATATCCTAATTTTTCTTGTATATGTCCGATTATAAATATTCAAATGTATTATGTGCTTAAACTTATTGGAATAAAAAGCCACACCTGCAATAACATCGATTTCGGTGTTATTCAGGGTAGTTCACTAGGACCAGTACTGTTTTCATGTTACATAAGTAGTTTCTCAGGATTAAAATTAAATGGAAAATCGATTATATACGTGAATGATATTGCGATAGTTTACTCTGGAACAAATATACTCGATCTGAGCTCAAAAATGAATGGTGATATGATCACTATATATAATTGGATGAAACTACATAAACTTAAAATAAAGGTAAAGAAAACAAAGTTAATGTTAATTAAAGCAAAAAATATAAATCTGTCTGTGTATTATGACGGAAATAAATTAGAAAATGTAAATAAATATAAGTATCTTGGCGTGATTATAGATGAAGAACTAAGTTGGAATAGTCATATCAATAATATAATCACAAAAACTAAAAGAATAGCTTGTGTTTTGAGAAAAATTGGTAAAAGAGTACCTGAAAAAATAAAACTATCAATATACTATAGCCTGTTTCACAACTCAATTTCATATGGTATTGGAATATGGGGGAATACCTTTCATAAAAATCTGGATGCGCTACAAAAAATACAGAACAAATCTATAAAAAATCTATTCGGCTTACCTATGAGAACGACTAGGTTCAACGAGTAGGGTACTACGCGAGGAAAGTTCCCGTGGTATCACAATGGACCTCACCGGTCTAAGTGTGTCGATGTACTGTCGGCAGTCACTACTATCTACCTACCTACCTATGAGAACGACTATGAACGAAATCCATTATAAATATAGTACTTCAAAATTATATGATTTAAAAAAAATGTCACAGGTTATCCATATACATAATATTGAATAACAATACATAAAATCAAACACAGAAATAATAAAAGACATACATGGCTACAGTATACTAGATCTGCAAATCAACTACGGTGTCAGCCAGGTTTGAGATTGAATGAACTGGAGGCAATTATCAACAGTAGCTACAAATTCTACAGTCAACTCGAAGATGAAATTAAAAGTTTGTCTAAGCATAAATGTAAAAAAAAACTATTAAAAACTCATTTTTAGAAAACTAAAATATACTTTATATCTATTTCTATTTTATATATAATCATTAACTTATCATGAACTTTTGTTTAATATATTTAACATTAATTAATATGAATTTTTGTTTCCTCTTGTGCTTATATCTTTGTATTCTTAATATTGTAAAATTTTTCATATTTTCTTTTTTAATATATATAGTTTATAATGTACTGAAAAAAAAAAATACACTCTGTACGAGCTTATAGCTCTTTTTGAGATAATAATGACTTAAATAAAAAATAAATAAAAATATGAAAGGGATATGGACGAAAAATTAATAATAACAGCTACTTTATTTACTGATTTATTTATTATTTAGTAAATCTACTGATTAGAAAATAAACAAAACAAAAACAGTCTTTATTCACAGCTTATGACAATAAATTTAAATGAATTTGTACTTCAGTGTAAAACTTCATTTAAAAATACTTATTTTTTTTTGCTTTCAATTTTTCTTCAGTCTTTTTAATTTCGTTTTTAATATTTAATAACGCATTTAAATATTTTTTATATTCCTATCCTATATTCCTATCTTTTCCTATATTCCTATTTTTACTTTAGCAGCTGAAACTTTATTTTGACATGATCAAATTTGTGGTATACTATTAAAAATATTCTTTTGACTAGCCAACTTTTTCTTTGTGGACCTTAGATTTAAAACTATCACTTTATAATTTGTCTCTTCGAAAGATATTTTGAATTTGATTTGCAGGTTTATAATATAATTTTAATATAAATAATATAATTTTTTCGTAAATAATATAATTTTTGAATTATATACAATTTAAACAAGGTTTAAATTACATACATGTTGTGAATTGTGCAAACGAATCGAAATGATGAACACGTCCCTTCTACCTGTACAACAGAATAAAATTATAAAATATGAATATAGAAGATGGAATTCGGTGAAACTAATTTAGATACATTTTTATTATCCCATTTTCTATTTAAAGCAACGATTCATATTTTCTATAATTTGCATATCGATGCCTTAGAAACAGTACTGTTTATCTCTAAATTATTAACTTTACAGGAAAATAAAATATGACATATTAATCCCATCTATAAAATAATAATTCACCAATTAATTTCTTATATTTTCTATTATCACATTCTTCTTATTTCATCAATTTAGACACTGTATACATAATTGGTTATATAGGTGAGTTTGAGTTATTGTTACACCATATTGTTCGTGGCACCATAAGTGTTAAAGTTAGAGTCTAGTACGCTTGCTTGTATATGATTCAAATTGACAGCAATCAATTGTAAAATTATATCCTCATTTGATTTGCAATAATTTCAAAAATAACTTTTCTGTGGACAATTTTATTTTCCAGTTCTCCACCATATTCTTCTTCAATTTTAAATTTTAGGATTTCTAGTTTTGGAAGTTGGTTTCCCTAACAAAGATATTTAAAATTGTTGTAACTTAGTGGTAGATTATTCAAAAGCATATCAGACATAAACGTTAATTTCATTAAATTGTGTGTGTTGACGTCAAAGAATCTCGTCCATTTGATTAATTACCAATATTTTTATTAGCATCGTTATTCAAACTTGAACCATTGGACTGGTAAATTTTTGTGTTGCAGTAGTTTCTTTTGTTAATTCGATGTACGATTCCTTTTGCATTTCTTAGGCCTTTAGAGAAGAGTTCAACTTAGATAGTTTATGAGCTCAATCTTGTGTTGTCATTCCATTATTATATGTTTTACAGTGTGAGGGCCACTGCTCTATTTTGAGTAACATTTTCAATATTGTTCATCTGGGCCATCATTTGCGCAAATTAGATCCATGGTTTACTATAAAATATATATGGCATGTTTGCTCATTCATTCTAATGACATCTTCTGTTCATTTTAGTATATTTGCACCTAATGACACTTTTCTTTTATTTAACGCCAAAATAATGGGATAAGCATGGTAACTGTTTTCACAGAATTTAAGCCATTGAAGAGGTTGAAGGAAAAAAATAGAAAGGTTCTAAAGAATAATAAGCAAAATTAGAAAATAATATAGAAGAATAGAATAGATCAGAATAAGATTGTAAAGAATAGTTCGTATATCAAATATATATATATATATATATATATATGTTATAAAGAATTTCATCAAATTATTCAAGTTAACAAAATTGGAGATAAAAGATATTTGTATCTGAACCATCTCATTTTGTATTGATTCTTTATCATATAATAAGTAGAAAATGTAACGCGATGAATATATGCACATTTATTACTGTTATATCATTATACTGTATACAAGTGTACATACATATAATGTATATACATACACATAAAAATGTAAATCTATTCCTTTTAAAGTGGATTTTCTATAATGATACCTTATGTTATTACTTAGGTTTTGGAACTTTATTATTTACAATGAAAATAGCTGAGATTCAAATTTGCATACACGAAACGACACAAAAGTTGAAGTTGATTTTTATTTGTTTTCTTTTCTGTTGTTTTTCATTCACCATCGAAATTCTTAAAAACTGGAAAATTGGTGTTCAAAAAAACAAAAAAAGAAATTGTTTTGAATTTTTTTTTTGTTTTTCTATTAAAATTACAAGACAAAAATATCTATAGTTAGTATCTAAAAGGATAAAGATTTTAATTTATATTATGTACTGTTTGTAACACACATGCACATTTTATTTTGATTTTTTATTTTTTGTTTTTAAATCTTAAAGGCATTTTTATTAAAATACATTTTCATTTACAAAGCAATTCATGGAACAGTTTTTAATAATTACAATTGAGAATATTTTTTTGGTTATAAACTAACAAAGGTATCAGTATTATAATAATAAGGGTGTTCTTTTATCAAATTGCTAAAAAAAAATAAAAAAAAAAACCAAAAAACATGAGTAAAATAAACAGTTAAACTTAATTTAATGATGAAAATAATAACGTATGTATGCAAGTATATACATATATTCAAACATGTATAACTTAATATAAAAATAATATGTATAATGGATACATCATGTACAATATGGTTGAGATGAACAGAAATTATACCTCTAGGGAAAATACATTTTTAATGGAATTTGGAAAATTTTTGCTTTTAGATTATCATAAAAAAAAAAACAACAAAAAATCTATAAAATCAACTTGAAAGCAATTTTGATTAAATTAACTTTAGAAAAAATTTAATTAATATTGTTAAAATAATAAGTTTTAAAGTTTATAATAAAATTTTATTATATTAATACATGTATGTATGTAGATTATATGTATCTATATTTGTTTAATATATTAAAACTATAAAGAGAAAAATTTTAATTAAAATTGATTTGATGATTAGAATTTATTCTGTTGTGCACAATAATTATAATTAATACAACTATTTTTAAATAGCCAAAAATTACTGACTATTTTTTTATTTTTTTTATGGTAGACTAAATACGAGTATTGTCTTATATCCTTTTTATTTTGCTCAAAATATCGAAAACTAACTATATTAGCTAATTTTTGAAATTATACTTTTAAAAGTCAGTAGAAAAACCAGTACTTACAAAAATATAAAGATAGTTCGAAATTTGCTGTTTTTAAATAGTATGGGTAATCTGGTATATCTCGCAGGAGAATATGTTAAAGGGGTTTTCAAAAAGGGGTGATGCAATTAAAAAAATAAAAAAAGCACATAAATTATTCAATGAGACACAAAATATTTTTTTTATTTTAATTTCTCTTCACTTTCAAAAAATCACAATTACAGACTTTTAATTTTTTTTTTTTTATTTACACTCAATTTTGAATATCAGTGAATAAAATTTTTTGATAAAAATCTTTATCATGATGTTGATCATTTACGTTGTTCAAGCGTGTGTCTTTCCATAATTAAATGGCATAACCTACTGACTACAAATGACATAATAAATGACGAAACATAATACGCAGTGTTGCTAGTTTAACCATTTTAAATTGTATCATCAGTATTGCAAAACCCTTTACTATACCAGAATACTCAAACTAATTTTTATTATTTATTTATTTTTTTTTAATATTAATATTTTTTGCTAAAATAATTTATAAAAAAAAAATTATTAACAAAACTAAAAACTATGGGACAAATTATAACTAAAAGAAAAAATTTAATTGAAATTCATCATATAATATAAGATTATTAAAAATCTTAAAAATAATACAAATTCTGGCACGAATTGCTAATGAGCATGGAGACAATTTGAAGCCAAATTATTTGAACTAATGCAGGACAACAACTTTCATGAGCTCAAACAATGTCCCACTGCAAATTATTATATATCTATTTTATTTGCTTTAAATTCGTACTAGTTTTAAAAATCACATGTTGCATCTGATGTAAGAAAATCGATAAAACTTTTATCGTTAGAATTATTGAAAGATAAAGATAAATTTCTCATATGTTTTGATTTTTTGTTCAAGTGTTTCATAAAAACTTTTTTGTAATTTTTAATTTTTACGTTTTACACTTTCCTTAATTGCTGTCTTAAATGGTGATACTGTTAAAGCACCTTCTTTTGTTTATCTTACCACCTATATACCAGATAGTGCAGCTTTCTTCTGTTTTAAGTCTTTCTTCTGGAATAAGGGAAATGTCCCAAAGACTAAAATACATTTTGGTTGTGGAATATTTGCAAAATTATTTATTCTAATAAATTTATCTTGACCAATGAAAATAACGAAAAAAGTTGTAAACTAGAAAATGGTCTACGACAAATCACCGTAAATTCACCTAATTTTTTTTTCTTTATATTTAAGAGAATTTTTAAAGCTGCCATAGAACATTTCTCATAACATAGACGAAAATCAAAATATTTTGGTGTTAATTTACATCAAACATTAAATTATATTGTACGTATTCGAAACACTATATCCCAAGCAACAAAAACGTCCATGGCTTTGAAAAGACTCCTTAACAAAACTAGCACATCAAGCATATCAAGCAATTTATTTTTATTTCATACGCTGGACAAATATAATTTAACTTAAGCTTAATAGAAAATATTACAAGTTTTAAACGAAAATACATAAGATTAAGCTACACAAGAAACATGTATCATAAATATTTTTACTCAAATACTTTTTTAATAAAATTAATCAAAAATCACTTTAACAGAGCTCTAAACACAACAGAGTATGGTTTGATTTGTACCATATATTATTGTAATCAAGAGTACATTAAAAAATTGTTTAAAAACGGATTTCATAGCGCTCGAACATTGTATTTATCTAGATTTTAAACTTTATATTCAAAATCATGACCCTCTTATACCACTATACTAGGCGAACTACCTATAAGACAATTGAATATGTTCTTGATATTATTGAGACTCTTTATTTAAAATATGATAGGTCTATTTTTGAGAAGGATGAACATATCAACCGAAGTTATTGGTGACTGATGAATAATATCTTTTACTTGTTATTATTTTTTCTTTCATTTTTTACTTAGGTTATAGTTTAGCATACGTTCTATTAATAATCTTACTATTAGTATACTATTATAGATGTGTGTCTGCCTAATCCATATATGACAATCTAAAATACACAAACCGGGTAATGAAATGTCATTGAATACGATAACATATCTACTAATATTAAAAACATCAGATTTGAAGAATTATATACATAAAAGAAGTAATTGCAATGAATCCGAAATTTAAAATGCTTTATTGATATATTAAAGCAAAACGTGGTCCTTGTGCTGTCTTTATAAAGAAGCAAAAAATGTTTGTAAATTTGATAAAAATTTCCCAACAAAAAAATGTTCCAAAATGAGAAACAACCAAATTTCAAATTGTGGTCAAGCAAAGTCAAATTTCAGTAATATATTAATTTTAGCTGCAGGTGACCATAAAACCACCAACAGTAATTTTATTTAGAACTGAGATGATATTAGAAAAACAATTCAAATTACAGTACGGGGTTTTTGGAACTAATGTACACGGATGCATGATCAAAAAATGTTCACGAATATATTTAAAAAGTTTTTCATCCATCACGATCTATAAAAAACAAAAGTAAAATTTTCAATTATTCAAACTGTTGGCGGGAATCACACTCATCTAATAAATTCGTGATTTATTCTATATTAAACTTCAAATCATATTAATTCTAACACAACCAGCAGAAGTTTAGTTTTTTCTTCTACGAAGATTTTCCTGAAAGTTCCAGAAGTGCCAATAACCAATTACTCCAAAGAGGTGCCAATTACAAAATTCTGAATTTCTTTTTTATATTCTTGACAGTAACTTGAGGTAAAAACTTTACGTGCCTAAATTGAGTATAAAATACTGAAAGTTTATACTACATATTTTACCCCAATGTTTTTGGAGTATTTACTTATCAAATTTCCGGCTTATCAACTCATTAAGTGTGAAACTATAATATTGTCAGGAACTAAGCCTTCTCAAATAGGATAGTTTCATTTTATTTAAATTGTTACTAGATTATATATAACCTCAATTACTTTTTGGTTTTTATTTTATCTCAATGATAAAAGACACTGGATCAATTTGAAAAGCCCATAACGCTTTTTTTTGCTCTGCCTACGGCACCATCCATCGTATTAGGAAAATTACAAAATGGCTAATTACAAAAACCCAAACAGCAAAATCGCGATATGCCAAAATCCCAAAGCACTTTAGTTATAATAATTCGTAAACCGACAATACCAACTCTACGAGGTCTCCTAATTCACAATTTTAAATATACATATAATGTACATATACATATAAAGAACATACTTCTTTAAAATGCGAATAACTCAATTTTTTTCATCAACTATAAAATCCATCCAAATTCTGAATATACATATACAAGCGACCAAAAACAACACACCAAATTATTTTTTAAGTAATATAGAATTAAGAATGGGTCTAGTTTTTAAAGTTTTTGGATTTTGTAATTTGAGATTTTGGGATTTAGTAATTTGGGATTTCCCGGCGCTCCCTTTTTATATTATAAGTTTTAAATTTAATCGTATATTTAATAAAATTTTGGGGATTTGGGGATATGGAGATTTTGTACTTGAGAATTTTCCAAATCTGTGGTTTCCTACTTTTTATGTATATTTTTCTTTTATTATATAAATATAATTAATAATTCGAACTCTTTATATACAATTATAAACTGTGTACGAAGTTTTCGACTGTAGAAGATAATGGTGTAGCTTAGAAGCAAACCGGGGTCTTTGCCATTTTGCTGAATTTTGCGTAAATTGAAAAAAACTTCTGATTTTTGAACTACTGTAACTGTTTATATAATCAGGATAAAATAGTTATTCCAGGTGTTATTTAATTAATAAATATGGAATAGAACTGTTTTGATACGAAGGTGTGGAATAGAGTTGTTTTGCAAATTAGGGTATAGGAATATGCGACTTTTGATACATAATTTTTTCTAAAAAAATATGCAATTACATATTAAAGTATTTTAAATATGCAACACATTCTGATTCATTTCAAACGTGCTCCGGATTTTGACAAGGAATTCGACAATACGCTGTCATATAATTTCGACGTTCGACGTTCCGGTGTAAACCCACAGAGCTATATTTTACAAATCGTTGCAGCTCCTTTGTTTCGCTGATGACGTCGATTTTATCGGAACATCACGACGAGCAATCATCGAAGCCTTTACACAGATAGAGGAGGAAGTAGGTAAAGCGGGTCTTCTCATAAATGAGAATAAAACAAAGTATATGCTGTCGATAAATAAAATGTCCTCACAACACCATATAGGACACAACCTCACTATCGGCTCATATAATTTTGAGGTAGTTCAGAAGTTTATCTACCTTAGAACCAACATCAAGTCCTCCAATAACATCAATGTAGAAATAAGCCAAAAATTACCCTTGCAAACCTTTGCTACTTCGGTTCCTCCAAACAACTAGGGTTCAAGCTCCTATCCCAAAATACCAAGGCATAATTATACAAAACGCTTATCCTTATGGCTCATCATGCTGCTATATAGTTCTGAATCGTGGACATTACCAAAACAAGCGAGCATGCTCTTGGTATCCTTGAAAGAAAAATCGTTCTTTGCATTTATGATCCTGTGTCTGACGACGAGGTTTGGAGATGAAGTTATAATACCGAACTATACCAGCTGTTCAAGAACATGGACCTAGCCAAAAAAGTCAGCTAGGAAACTCTTTGAATCCAAGCTCCGGGGAACGCGTCGTCGAGGGAGGTCACACCTTCGTTGGAGAGATGGAGTATCGGCCAATATGAAAAAACTTCAAATCACCAATTGGAGAGATTCCGCTCGTGACCGAAGTCAGTGGAGGAGGACAATTTTGCGTCAAGCTCAGGACCTTCTAGGTCTGTAGCGCCTAACAAGTAAGTAAGTAAGTAATATTTCAATGCGATTAAATTATGATATTTGTTTAATTTCGCGCCAAAATAGGAATAGACTATTCTGGTACTTTTCTTATTACTTTTTATTTTCTAAATCGAATTTTGACAAAAACTATGGAATAGACACATTTTGCTACACTCATAAGCATGGAATAGAAATATTTAGGGCCTATGTATGAATTTTGATCTCGTTTATACATGGGAATGAACATGATTTGTTGAAATATTAGGAAGTAAATTAATTTAGAATATAAACAAAACCTCATATTTAGATTTTTTTTAAAGTGGAAAAGACCTCGGTTTGCTTCTAAGCTACACAATTAACAGGAATGAATTAAAAAAATAAATTTAATTAGTTTTAAATTCTCTTTAAAGAAAAATTTATTTATTCAAGTTTATTTATTTGAAAATTAAATTTTTGTTTGAAATGTCATTCCAGATTCCACAAATAAAATAATTTTAATTATTATTTTTTTATTTTTATTAAAGTATAGTTAACATAATATTGAAATTATGTGATATTAATAACTTGATAGAAGATTGTCAAAAGTTTATAGAACATTTTAGAATGTTATATTTTAATTTTTAATTCTTAAATTTTAAATTTTTCAACTTTTATTTAGTTTAATTAACGTTTCATATACATACATAGCTACAAGGTATAGTATATGTATAAAAAAAAAAAGTAGGAGCGAGATTAGTTATAATGTTATTTTATAATTTGAATATTTTAAAATTAGAAAAAAAAATTTTTAGTTTAATTTAATGAATTTATATAAAAATGTTTTTGATTATAATTTACTCACAAAACTAATGTATAATATTGTATTATGGAGGTGAATTTGTTCAAGCACAACATTATATACTAATTAAATTATTAACTATAATAAATAGTTATGTATATGTGTATTTATTTAATTTTTTATAACAAATAATACATGTACCGGGTTATGAGGTTCTATTTTTCACATTATTTTTGTTGAAGTATTTTTTTAAACTACGGGTTAGGTAGGATGTTTGAGTGGCTGCCTAAGTCAGCAAACGTATATCAAGGAGGTCCATTGTGGGACATACACAGAGTTTTGATTCTTCGCGTGGATATTACTTACCAAAACCAGTTTTAATTTTTTGATGGAAGTGATGGTAAGTAATAAAGTTACAAGAATACAAAAATAAAAATAAAAAATTCAGTATGAAAGTAATAAAATAAAATAAAATGTAACGCAAAAAATTTAAAATTAAGTAAATGGAAAAAATAACAAATTCATAAAATATAAAATAGAATACAAACTTATAGTTAATTAATTAAATTTACATTAGAAATAAAAATTTAATTAAACAAGGAAAGAAAAATAAAATAGGAAAGAAAAATAAAATATATATTCCAGAAAAACGATACAACAAAATAATAGATGTCTGAGAAACAAAAAACTTAAAAGATATATTAGAATTAAATTAAGTTAAACAACAACTCAATTTGAGAGTGATCAAGATTCAATAAGTGAGATCTAAAATTTTTGATAAAAGTAACAGAAGTTCTATTCGATCTTAATGAGAAACGTAACACATAACTAAAGGCAGGCAATCTAATCATCACGCCACCCAACGTCCCTTAATACTATCAGTTTAAGTTGTCGCTCATTTCTTCATTTCAATTTTTAATTGAACTAAACTTTTTCCAACAATCCGATAAAAAATAGTTCAGTATAAATGACATCCTGTTTTTATTATTTAATAATATATTTTATGTTACGCACATAATTTAAAAAAAAATGTAAATAAAATAAAATTATTATGAATTAAATATCATATAGGATGGGATAATTTAAAAATATATGCGATAAAATTTTTATTCTAAAAAACTAAAAATTAAGTTATTTAAGAATATCAATTTGATAAACTTTAAAATAAATTGCAAATAGAATGAATCATATAGAAAATAAGTAACTCTCATCTAACAGAAACAAATAAATACTTCGCATGCATATATTATGTTCCAGTAATCTATACATCTATTCTCACATGAAGTAAAAGAAATAACTCTCTCCTTCTCTGACAAAATTTCAGGATAATATAAAAAATAACCCAAATTCTGATTTCGTTCTGATGAATAAAAACTGCTGGATAAATCGAAATTCAATTTTATATAGGTAGACAGATAGATAAATAATATATTTAATATGAGATGCATTTCCACTGCCATGATGGACTTATTGTGCCTGCTAGTAATAATTTAATTATGGTAAATATAGGTTTATTAATGATTCCACTCTAGATATTCTTCAGTTGTACGTCATTCCCAAATAACGAAGTCTACTAAGAGTGAGATATTTACATTCACTCAGCAAAATTCAAATATTTAATATTATCTAAAATAAACCTTTTTTTTTAACTAAAGAACATGAATAGAACTTTCAAAAAAAAAAAATAATAATAATAAATAAAATATAAAATTTCTAAATCTTCACTATATGGAAACACAAAATTTACTCTTGAGAAAGTCATGACAAAAATAAAAAATTTCCAAAAACAAAAATTTTTTTAAATCCAATGACACTTTGAACAACCCACCACTAGATAAATAAGTTTTAAATTTGTATAATAATAACTCTTTCTAAAAACAAAAACAATCTTTTGAATCGTTTTATTTTCAATTACCAGCAACTTCAGTAGCCGTCTGAAACGGAAATTAAGGAATTATCAGATTAAATGTCATTATAGTCCGGTATTACATATAGTTTGTTTTATTTAGTGGGAGGGTCATTTTGAATCCCATTGTAATTTTTTTTTCTTTTATATTTAGACATAAATTATTTATACGTCTATTATGCTCTTGTTGAAACGTTTAGGATATTTATTTGCATATAAAAACTAACTTAAAAAATATATTTTAACAATATGTTAACTACAAACTGTGTTTTTTTGTGTGTTAATATAAAAGACATAACACCTAGAGTTAACTGCTTCAATAAGCCGAATCTTTCAAAAATTCTGATCTTTCAAAAAACGTCTTGAAACCTACAATCATTTGTTTAATTTTTATAGCAGAAATATAGATGGTCAAATTAGTATTTATATATATTTCTAAACATCATAGAAACCATTTTTTTTTATTTCCCTCCAAAATTTAACATTTTTTGAGTTGAGTATTGTTTTAGAAATCTCTTTTTTTTATATTAAAATTTCTATAAGTGCAATTTTAATAATTTACAATCTATTCGGGGTACGTTTTGCGTATTACGTGGAATTTATGATCAACATAAATAATAATTAATGGGGCATATCACAATGAACCTCACTGGTCTAACTGTGTCGACATTATGCCCGCAACCAGTACAACCTACAACATAAACGAACTACGGATATTAGCTGACATAGTTTACTATACATAATATAACTCAAAAATTTGGTATAGTGTATAGTAACAAATAGTACAGTGTTTGGGATGCTAAGAACCAGAGCCGTTATAATGTGAACATAATGCTGTAAAAATCGAAAACAATCAACTAACGTCATTCTCGAGCCATTAATTACCACATGGATTATTCTTTAAAAAAAAGGTGCATTTCAAAGCGTATAACTTTAGTTGACTCAAGAACTGAAACAAAAAACCATTTATTGCGCAGAATAATCTTGTAATGAAACTAACTTCTGTCGAATTTGAAGTGAGAAAACCCACATGTTGTTTATGAAATATGTTTACAAAAAATTAACAGGTTCGTGTGGTTTATTGTATGAAAGTGAAATTGGATCGTATTTTTCCGAAAATCACACATCCAATGGGAAACGCTACAGAAACATGATTACCGATTTTTTGTGACATGAATTAGATGATTTCGATTTGGACAATATGTGATTTCAGCAAGATGGTGCCACATGCTATACATCTCTTGACACCACAAATTTATTGAAAGAATATCAACTACAGCTCAGAAGAAACTGAAACTTTACATGAAAAACGGCAAGTCTGATATGAAAGTTGGGTATGAAAAAGTTGTAGGGGATGATGTAACGCATCAACACAATAAAAAAAAAAAAAATTAGCGAATTTTTTCGAGATAATCAACGTTTTTTACAAAATTTTCGGTTTTTAAAAGCAAAATCTTAAGTTCATGCAGTTATTATTCAAAAACGGTAAGTCTGATACTCATTCAACATATACCGTTAGGTGTATTTTTTTAATTAGGTGTATAAAAAAAGCTATGAAGAAGATTTTGCTCTAGTTTCAATTTCTTCTGAGCTGTAGTTGATATTCTTTAAACATAATTTTTCTAATCCGATTTTCTTTAACCCTCTGTAGCCCAGGTAAATTTAAAGATAGACCTCTCTTCTAGAACAATTTTTTCCCTAAAACACTCCCAGGAATCCCCTTAAAAACTTTTCGCACTAAACCGGACCACCCTGTATAATTAATAGACCCCTAATATCGTATTCATTGGGCAAAATTAGAACGGGGTAAAGCATACATTCATATTAGGGAATGAAAGTCAAGTTTCCTTTCACTAATCATTTGTATTTATTTTGCAAATATCAATATTTCGGAAGCAACATACTTCCTTCATCAGTGCTTTCTCAGATTAGTCGCAAGGAAACTTGACTTTTATTCCATAATTTAAATATATCACTAAAAACAAATCTGGTTATCAAAAACAAATATTTCCCACACACAACACACAAGCACAGTAAGCTTGATGGCTTGACCACATCAAGCTAACAAAAAACTGGTCTCTGGGGAACTAGAACAACAATTACTACTCTAGTCCTAGAAAAATTCTGGAACTCCTATCACAATCAATTCATTTATACCTGATGAAGACAGAAGGAATAACACCAATTAGGATGTATTAAACAAATAACCTTAGACACAAAAGATTTAACATGATAGAGCATGACGCTATAAAAACTTAAACTAGATATTTTTTGATGTCGGACTACGTGACAAAATGAATCGATTGTCGCAAAAACTTTTCCTTTCAGTAATAATTTTATTTAACTGCTCATATAATACGGAATCCGGGATCAATCAATACCAGTACTTGAAATGAAATTTCGATTTAATTATTACCAAAATGAAAAATCAATTCCTTGTACACGAACTTTAAAAAGATTAAACGAAATTCAGATTTTTTTTTTCTTTTATTTAGTCCTATGAGATGACTATGCTACAATTTCTTGAAATTATTTTTTGAAAATTAAATTTTTAACAAAATGAATTGGAATATACTTAAGTAGCTGATGAGTCCACAAAATCTGTTAAACAGTTTTTTATTCTACCCGTTGTCATTCGATTTATAGTTAAGTATTGGTCTATCATATTGAATTTAAATCCGGTTCTTTCTTTTACATTTGGATTGGATTGGACATTGGATTTACGATTGGTATACATTTTTTTCTGGCAATCCATTAGATTAGTATATACTCCACCTGGTTGGGCTATACAGAGTTAATCAAAATTAGCTCCCTTGAATTATTTCAATGCCAAATTATTTCTTATGAGTTTGCGGGGAATACTCCATTTTGAAAATAAATTAATGTTATAATATAAAATGTTTGATAAAATTAATCTGACCTGCAAAATTAAATGTAATGATTTTATACAATCTGCAATGTCCAATTATACCGTTTAGACTATTGAAAGATTGGAGGAAATACTTACCTGATATACTTAAAATCAATGGGTATATCTGGTATATTTTGGAAGATGATTCAATATTGAATCTATTTTATTTGCAATATAAATTCCAATAAATCTATTTTTTTTATATAAATTTCACTTGGTTTGAATTTGTACTTAGACCGTATAGTTAAAATTTATTAAAATAATTCTATATAAATACTTGCAAAACCTTCTACGTCGGTAAATTGAAGCAAAAAGCAGTGACAGAAACCTAAAAATTTAAATGTATAGCTTCAAAATGATTTCCGCAAAAAATTACCGATTAAAAATTAAAAAGTACTAATTTTTGTGCAAATCTTTCAAATAAATCATTTATAAAAAATATAGCCAAGCTCTACATAATATGGTTGTAGGAAAACTATTTATATATTTAATAAAAGAACGATATAAGATCATCTGAATAAAAGCAGAGCATCATAAAATTAATAAAATATGAAGCTTTTTTCAATTTGAGTTATTTTTTAAGGTCATCAAAATTTTAATTACTCAAAAAATAAAGTACATATTAAAAAATTAAAATTTCACTGGTTTGTGACTTTAATTAGCCACTAATTAGCCACCTCGAAATGATTCTTATTCCAATGGCACATATTCAAGATTAAATGAATGTTTGTTTTATAAAGTAAAATCTTGATAAGCAAAAAAAAAATATTCTATTGCCATGATGGTAAATCTTGCTTCGTACCTTTAAAAAGTCACTAAATTTGCTTAAAATACTTCTTATAAGTAAAACATTAGAGCCGATATAATTATGGAGAACATATCATGGGTAATATTGACTATTTCTTCAATTGGTGCTGAAATTAAAATTACAAGACTGCAATCTTCTTCAATCTTCATTATGGCGTCTTCGTTGTATGCAAAACAAAATTTTAAACAGAATGGATAATTGTACATCGGTGACTCCACTGATGTTGTTACCTATACAAGTAGATTAGAAAAAGAAAAATATTATGTAACAAAAATGTTATGCTTAAATTGGGCGATATGCTAAGTAAAAGTGATTGTTTTACAGTGCTTTGAGTTCAAAATTTAAAAGAAGAAGAAATAAATATTTTTTGAATGCTGGAGAGGTAAATGTTACGCCGCCCGTAAATAAGTTCTTTATAAGTGCACATTCAACCTATGCATTAGTCAATTTTATAAATGACTTACTTTCAATTTTATAAATCGACACATTTCTTTTACGCGGTGCTACAGTTTAATCTATAGTTCCAACACAAAAGCTTTAATTTAGGTTTAAAATTTCCATTCTATTAAAATCTCTTCGGAAGCTTATTCTAAACTGTTAAACATTTATGCAGATATTTAGTAACTTTGTAGTTGTATAAGTTCGGGCTTGTTAAACCCTAATGTTGAAATAAGCCCAATATAAATAAATATATAAATAAATAAAAGAAAAATTATACAAATCGTTATTAGTTTGATTATTGGTGCATGATAAATAGTAATATGCTTTGTTGTGAGTGTTAAAGTTGTGATTGTCAATCCTTCTGTTTCGGATGAAATTATACTTTATACAATTGTTTTCGATTTTATAGGCTATAGTTCATATGTATATAGACTAATATATTGACCAGAGTACAATAAAGTAGTCCGATGTCGAAAGGAGTATCTATTAATAACCTTTACATTTTGTTTTTTATATTTAATTTTACCCCATCGCCATCTATATTTTTATAAATCTTTGAAAGTATTTTTTATTAGGTCGGGCTATTTAAATCAGCGATTTGTATTAGATTATAATCTTAGAATCAATAACAGGATTTTAGTATTATATACCTAGAGCTCATACCGCTCATTTTCAACATTTTTATACTTCTTTGGCTCCCAGAGTTTTTAATAGCCTCCCTGAAAGCTTAAGATTATTGGAACGTTGCTTTTCATCCTTTTCTAAAAACCTTAAGAACTCGTTATTTCAATTTGACAATTCTCGAATTAAATTATTTATTAACTAAATTTTAATTTTTTTTCAGACTTCTAATTTCTTGCTAAATTTTTTCTTTCAATTTTTATTTCATCAATTTGTTTGTTAAATTTAATTTTTTAGACTATCAAATTTTAGAATCTGTAAAGTTTTTGTTACTTGAATATGTTTTAAATTTTTTATAAAGATCATTGGAACTGTATATCAGGTTCGTTAACTCTTGCTTATTTGTAGCAACTGAATGATCTCAACTTATTTCTAATACTTTACATACTTGATTATTATATTTCATAAAAATAAAAATTTTAGTTGAGTGTAATAAAATAAAATCTAATCATTTGTTTGATTTATTAATTATAAGTACAACATTATGTAAATGATATTTGAAATAAATGAATTATTTTAATGTAATAATTAATTTTTAATATATCTTACTTGTTAAGATACATTTTCAAATGTGGTTAAGATAACAAACGTGAGATTTTATAAAAGAAGTGTAGATCATGTATAAAGCTTTATTGAAAGAAAAATGTTCAATCTATGTAGGATGAATATGTACGGCACTGTTATTTTTCTAACTTAATCAATGTAGTCGCTTCAATTAAATTTGTAATCTAAAATTAATTCCTGGCGATTATAATTTTTGACAATTTCAATATTTTCATTCCTCAAAAGTATATTTGTACCCAAACTCCATGATTTATTACCAAAAGAAATATTTTGGTTTGTTTCAGCTGATTTAACCTATGTTTACTTTACCATTCTTGAATTACTTCTTCACTGTGTTCGGCATAGTATTTTAAACCACGTCATCAGTATACAATTTCAAATTATCATTTAGGTTTAGACGAATTAGATCGTCTTATCTAACATATATCTTGAAAAGATCCGGTCCTAATATATGGTTTGAAGAGTATGTTTTGGTTGATATTGAATTTTGAAAACACTCTAATTCGAATATGGTTCAAAATTCAAGAAAATTTAATTGCAAACGAATTTCCGAAGCAGATTATGAACCACATAAGAGTTTTCAATATGTAGGAATGAACACTTGAAGTTTCTCATGTTCATTGACTAAACTATTTGAGAGGACATTTTAACGTTTTGTCGTCATTGTCAGAGCAAGTGTCCTACACTATATCTGTTTTATTGAAAAATTTTAACAAAAATAACGAATTTTCCAAAAATAAAATTTCCCAAATATTATTTTTGATTTCTAAAATAAAATTTTCGAACACATAATTGTTGGATGCAACTGACTAAAAATTTTCTATTTTATTATTTTCATATTTTCATTATTAACAGTTAACATTTATACCTTTTTTATAATATTCATCTACAAATTTTCACTTTAAAATAATATCCTTTTCAATTTTTAATATTATACATTCAGAAAAGACATTTTATTAGCTGGTTAAATCATCTAGGATGTTAACGTTTTAATAATATTGTATTGAAGGAATGTTTACAGGAAATCCGGTCTATGGCATGTCATTAAAATCAAAGTAAATTAAAAAATAAATTTAAAAACGCCCATAGCGTCATACTGAATTTGATTCAATAATAACAGCATAATTCAATATTATTAAATTTAGTTAATAATGAAATGGGGAAAAAATATATTTAATTTTATATTAAGTTTGAAATTTGAAATATTTTATATATATAGCTACTTATGTAGATAAATATTTGATAAGAATATGAAACATTAAAAATGTATGTAGCATATTTGTGTACGTATTCGTATTGAATATTATAAACTTATTTGGTATTAATTTCTAAAGTGCTTTTAACATAACGGAAAATTTGTTTTTTTTTTCACATATATTCTAGGTGATTTTTACTAACATAAATTATTTATACATATTAGACGAACGTATAGTTAAATTTCCAATAATAATTAGACAAATTAAATAGATTTTCAAATTAATAAGAAATTTTAATTTAAATTTGATTTATAATTTAATAAATTGATAGTTTAGGATACTTTATTAATTGTACATTATAATATCAACATACAAATATCATTGATATGGTTAAAAAATTTAAAATATTTGAAAAACGATTTCTTTTTGAAAAATGTTATATTGAAAGGGGGAACCAAAACATTTGTTATTTAAGAAATTATTTGAATAAATCTACACGAAAAATTGCTACTATTGCTTTACAAAAGTACTTAAAGTGGTATATTTTGCTATTCTTGATTCCAAACTTCAATAATGTTTACCATTTTGGGATGGTGCATACTATAATAAAATTTACGCTATACATATCTCTCAGAAACATATGCTGTCAGATTATTGTTAAAAAAAATCGTGTAACCTCTAGCCTTCCTCTTTGATTACAATAAATACATTTGTGTCTGCGGTTAAAATCTAATCTAAAATCTAGTCTTGCTCTTTTTAGAAAGCTATATAGTTATTCTATCACTTCTCATATCATAACGAAGCTTATATTCAAGAATAGCATATACATTTGAGCATAAGGAATAGCATAAGGAATATCTTTTGTAGATAAACTTTACTTAGATTTATTTTTTAGTATTTTTTAATTTTTTTTATTTTCTTTTTGTAAATTTTCTTTCAATTTGTAAGTTTTATCTAAATTTATTTATTCACATTTCTATATTATTTTTAATTTTATTGTTAATTATTTTTTAAATTTAATTATTTTCTTATTTTTTTATACATAAATATGTTACTCCACAAATATTGAATAATTTAAATTGTTTATTTCTTCTGATCGACACTTGCTTTTGCAACAGAATGTTTCCTAACTATTTGACTTTATTTATACTTTGAATTCTGTAGATGCTTTTAATTTTGTACTTTTATTACATTTGTTTATTTTCTATTTTTAAGTTTAGAATTTTAGTTTTAATTAATTTACTATAATTGTAATGTATTCTAATATTTAATAAAATATAATAAATGAAAACAAAAAAATAAAAAATTCTCCTAATTTAAGCGAAACAAATATTGTTTTAAATGTGATGTATGATCCATCATTTCCAGTTTTCGTATTGAAAGATATTTGAAACAAGATACGGCTTCAACAATAAAATACTCATTAGAACAGCTTACAAATTCGTTAAACAAATTAACAGTTAGAGGTAGATTGAATTCATAAATGAGTAGTATTTTATAGTAAATACCACAATCTTTTAAAATAGTACAAGAAATATTACAAAACATGATTTTGTGTTTTACTACTAATTAACAATCTATGATAAGAGAACCACTTACTAAATACATCTAAATCATGATTTAAGTTCAGCAACAAGATTTAATAGACTATAAATATCATAAGCAAAAGGTTGAGAATTAATATATAAAAAAATCAAAACTGGTCTTGGAACTGATCCTTGTGGAACCCTAATGTTAGATAATTTTCTCGGAACTTAAAACAATATCTATTTTAACTTTTGGAGATCTTGAGTTCAAATACAAAGCCAGTCATTCATAAATCCAGAGAATGATTTCAGAAATATCATGATTTACCATATCAAATGCCTTGATAATGTCAATAAATAAACCTGCTGTTGATTTTCTATACAAAATTTTAAAAATGTTTCTTCAGTTGCATTTATTTAAATAATCCACTAATTTATTTTTCATTGTTTTTCAAATAATTTTGAAATTGTTGGCAATATATAGATCGGTCTATCTATAACTATTCATATCCCTTTTATTAGCTTTTTTAAATAGTTACAAAACTTCATCAGCTGTTATAAACGCGATTCTTAAAATATTTTCCATTTTCTTTCTTTAATAATTTCAATTTCACAAACATTAAATGGGGACTATATGTAAGAACTTTATTAAAAATTTTCTAAATAAACTTTAAAATTTATTTTATATCTCAACTAATTCTTCTTAATTATAATTTAAAAACACTTAATTAAAAGTGTATGTTAGAAAAAAAAAATCTGAAATAATTGTTCTTATCCCTTTTAGGTTTCACAATATTGTCCTCTTATTATTATTTTTTTTTATTTAATTTCTATTTTCTTCCCTTTATAATGGAATTAAAAAAAAAAATAATTCATTTCCCTACTTTAATTGTTTATATCTACGTTTGTATACCTATGTACAAGTAAAAAAAAAAAATTGTTTTCTCTTTATCAAATTCTATCTTTCGAAATTTATTTTAATCCAACAGAATTTCTTAGTACTGAAAAAACAAAACAAAAAAAAAGTGAAACTAATTTCAATTAGGAGAAATCCTTTATATTAAATATTAACGAAATTTTCAAGCATCAAAAAAGAAAATAAAAAGAAAATATCTGCAAAATTAAATTTTTTTCATTTAATTTGGTTTAAATCTCATTTTTATGTTTATTTTATCATCACAATAACAAACGCAATCATTTTCTTTACAATTCCTGATTTTTATTTGCTGAAACTCGCAATAAAATGAAAGAAAATTTCATAAGGGAACAAAAAAAAGTTCAATTTTGAATTTTTATTTTTAGTTTTTTTTTCGTTTATTGAGCATAAGAATTTAATAATTTAAAGTTGAAAGAAAAGTATTATTGATTTGAAATACTGTTTATTATTATAGAATTTAATCGTCTTAAATTGTATTTTATTAAGAGGCTGAGATAACTACATATAAAATTGAAACTAACACGCAAAATGTTATCAGCTACTACGATCATACAACAGTAGTTGTAGTTTGATGGTGAAATTTCAGGATGATTACTTAAAAATATGTTCAATAAGAGCGAGAGTACCACTAAAAGTAAGAGTATATTTATAAAGTAATAATTTACTTATCTGACCTACCAACAGTATAAAACACTTCCACTGCTACGATTGCAACTGATACAGCGATATTTATATCACACAAAAATTCTTCCAGCATCATCAAGATTGTTACTAGAACGACTATTCTGAATCGAAAAATTGTTAAAAACTGGACGAATCAAAACTAATCCCGATTACCTCTTAAAGAATCAATACAGCTATTTGCTATTTGCTATTAGCAAGTAGTGAATAATACATATCTGAAAAATTCCATTCTGTATGTTTTCACTATGATAACTAATAAATGACTTAATAACTACCGTCTGCTTCTTAAATACAAAAAAAGACTAAAATTCTCTTATCTAAAAAATAACTTTTTCGTAGAGCTTTAGTACTTTCTATAACAACAGCTCAATAGAAATATCTAAAAACTTTAATTATTTAGGATAATAGATAGCGAAATGAAGTGAAACGAGCATATTGATCATATCGTTAAGAAAATAAGTCTTTATATTTTTATCTTAAGGCGACTACGGAGACATAACGTACACATAACGTAACCCGATCTGGTGCAAACAAAATGCATTAAACAGAACTGATATACTACAAAAACGGCTATTAAAACTATACCTATTATCCAAGACCATTCTCAACCAGTTTTTTGTATTTTTTTTTTTTTTGGACCTTTTATACCGATTGGTACGTTTGGCTAGGGTGGGAAAGGAGAATTTGGAAAGGAGAATGGTAAAAGGGAAGGAGGGCAATTACGAACGAAGTTGTTAATGTTCGTCTTGAATTTGTTTAGGTAATAAATATAAAATTTGTCATGTTTAGGGAACACATAAGATGGAATTTGGTTCCACATTCGGGATGTTGAAGTTACAAACGAATTTCCACAACTTGTCTGTTGCCATCTCAATATACAAGTTTCGAAAATATCTGTAAGTTGAAATTGTATGCCACTGCTTTTGTTTTAAACTTCTTTGTTCTTGGTCTTTGTTAAAATTGTCAATAACTTAATATTTATCTTCATTTACCCTCCTGTAATGCTTATGCATTATAGTTTTGAATTTTGATGCTCATACGTATTTTATGTATTATATATGTATGAGCTATGCATTTAAAAAAAAAAAAAAAATAATTTCTAATATTTTTTGGTTGTTTTTCTTTTTTTTAATGTATGTATATATTTTAAATTTTTGATCGCTTCTATGTAGATAAGATATGTATATACTTTAACATTAACAACCAAAATGATTTTTTTATATGAATGATGAAATTTTAAATAACTATTTTTTTTTTCTTAACTTATAACTTAATGGAAAAAGTCTTTAAATAAATTTTTTCAGATAATAAAAGATATTTTAATTTCCTATTCAAAAAAATTTCGAAAGGCTATACGCCGTGCAATACTTCAGAAGTTATGAGGTGTTTTATCAATACACCTTTTAATTTGCTTTGATTATTTGATAGATAATCCCATATTATATTATAGCAACAAATTTATAAATTAGTACTCCAATAACATTAACACGTTGCGTGGAGCAGTAGATAGAGCGCCTGACTGTCAACCGAAAGGTCCTAGATTCGATACCCAAGGAAGCAAACTAATGCTTCATATCAAACTTATTGTTTTTTTGACCTGGTCTAGTACCCTTTATCATTGGGATAAAATAGAAGACAAAAAATTATTGAAAGTATATTCTGGTAACAACTGAAATAAAACGGAAAAACGCTATTTAAGAAGCCTTAGTTCCTGACAATAGTAGTAGTTTTCCACATTTAATGAGTTTATAAGCCAGTAATTTGTTAAATAAATGCTCGAAATATTATTGTAGATTCTGTAGTATAAACTTGCAGTAGCGCACTTAATTTAAGCACGAAAAGATAGTTCTATCTAAGCTACTGTCAAGAACATAAAAAACGAAAAAAAACTAATAAACAATGTCGATCGAATAATGACGGGCTGTTTGAAATACAAGGAGCGTTCATAGAAGCTTATCAAAATTAAATTGAAATCAAATTTTTCTGAACTATTTAAAATACCCGCTTCCTGAATAAATTTTCTAGTATGTACAACAAAATAGTAATAATAACTATCTGCATTTCTATACACTTTTATTTAATTTAATTTTATTTATTTATTTTAAACGTAAAAATTAATAAGAGACAAAAGAATTAACAATTGAAATTGTTTACGTAGAGTTGACTAGTCCAACTACATTTTTTTATTATTTTAATTTTTTCTCTATTAAATTTAAATGAAATACAAAATTATAATCGTTATAAAATTATTTAGATTTGAAAAAAAATAAATAAAAATTTCAATTCTTTCACAATTCACTTTGATTACTATTTTTGGTTTACTGAATGGGAAGAGCTGAACGGTGCATAGGAAGTGGTATATAATCTATTAAATTAAAACCAAGTCTAAAAAAAATTATTCCGAATTTTGTTTAAGAAACTGTTGGTGGTTTTCTTGCCCTACTTTCTTTTTTGTTTTTTTTCTATTTGTTTTTAAATAAAAATAATCATTTGGCTTCCACCCCATTAGTTTAAGCCAATTCTCTTTTATCACTCTACTCTATTCTATTCTACTCTAAGTCCTTTTTTTCAACAACAATTTTTTTCTTTTGTTTTCTTTTTGTGGTTTAATGGAATAATTCGTATTTAGCATTTTCATTTACATCCCCCTTCCTAATTTTTGCACAACATTAGTTCTCAACTGAACTCGTATATATGTACATACATACTTATTGTATACATGTATAAAAGATTTAATAGTAAAAATTGTTAGTAAAATTGATCAAAATTTTTAAAATAAAAACCCACTAAATTATTTCAATAAATATTTTAACTACAAACTAGGTCAGTTTGTTAACTAAGCAAATTTTCTGATGATCAAATGAGGGAGAATGAAAATTTAACCTAAATTAAAATATTTTGCAATTTTCCTTCACTTATTTACATGTTTGTATAGGTTTGTTTATTTATTTATTTGATTGATTGATCGTATGTATAAATGCATTAGGGCGAATTTAATGCCATATACCAATTGTTTATGGGCCAGCTTATACTCTTATATTCTATAACTTATATTCAGGTAAAAGAGATCAACTTGAAACACTTATCAGATGTACTAACTCTACCGTTTTCAACTAAATCAAATTCAACAAATGGAATAAGTTTTTCAGTCAAATCTTGCAGAAGCATATGCTAGATTTTAGCCCTTTTTGAGCCTGTTTTGTCCTTACTGAATCTGAATAATTGTATATATCATGAGCCTAGAACTCTGCCTAGATTTAGTTTTAAAAAATCATATCGACAACGAAGTCTACGATGATGCAAGTATAAATTTTATAATATCGTTCAGAGTAGGGCGATATGTTCGAAATAGATGGAATACCTTAAACAGTTGATGAAATATAACTTTTTCTTTTATTTGCAAGCTATCAAAGTTAGGACAGTAGACAAAAAGATTTGATTATAAATTATAAAACATGACGGGTAGAGCATTAAATAATGTTCCAAATTAAAAATCTTAAAAATTTCGTAATGTTGAATACTAAGGCTGACGCCCCCAATTGTATCACACGTACATATGTCCAAATGGGCTTGACAACAAATTATTTCTATATAAAGCCATTAATATAGAAGTAACTTGTTATCTATAGTTAGTTAGTATTTGGGTCCCACAAGCCAATACAGAAATTTCCATTTTATGTCGTTTGTTACTATATGTTTTCGCGTAGTAAGCAGTCAGTCCAAGTAGGTATAAGCTGAGATAATTTGCTTCATCGGCTTGTGAAATGTGTACTCCACCAATTATCAAAGGAGGACAGGCTTTCTTTCAGAGTTCTTTTGAAACTACTGGTTTTCTTGAGCACAAATAGGATGTTTCTTGTGATTTTCCTTCGAACATGTAATATCCTACAAGATCTATAAAATAGAGTTTGTACTCCAATGATATGACTATAGCCAAGTGAAGCAATTGTTGAGAGTGCAGAAATTGTTGATAAATACTTACATCATCTATGAGGCCAATGGTGCGTTTTTGTACTCCGTTAGGAAAGCTTAGAGCAGTGTTTGAGTCGTTCGCTAATATACGTGAATTATACTCCATCTTGATGGGTCGTATATATGGGTTTTATAAATATTAAGCACATCTTTAGATGAAAATTATACCTTACCCCAACCCAACATAAGGCACTTTTCGCAATATCGAAAATATAGTCTTTCCCTAGATCTTTGTATCAGAGAATAGGTTTCAGAGTCTCGGTTTTGCGTAACGAGACAACTTTGAATTTTTAAGGTGTTAAACTCTGTTTGCCTTACGCCATTCTGAAATTTTGGCTAAAGTATGTATGGCTTACCATGTCGCCCATTTTAGTTCTTATAGCGTAAACTGATGTAAGTCTAGTCTAGATCTTTCAACCTTTTAATTTAAGAAATCGTGGGGCGCTACAAGAGTGCCATCATTTTCAAAACTATGGAACAGTTTGAAAGTTGTTTGGAAGAGATCATTAATAAAAATGAGAAAGAGAGTTAGCGTAAGGTAAGAGCTTTGTGAAATATCACTATTAATTTGAAATTTATCAGATGTTATTCCATCAACTGTAACTTGAATGGCCCAATGCGAAAGTAAACTTTCAACCCATTTAATGAAAATCTGATCTAGACATATAACATATAATTTTTCTATTAGATCACTATGTTATAATCTATCAAAAACCTTTAAAATATCTAAGGCCGCAACAGCAGCTTCACCAAATTGATGTAGGCTGATGTTTAACCTTTCGCAGAGGCAAGTCATAAAATCAACAGTTGCACATTGAGCTTCAGAAGCCACATTGACGATCCTGAATTATACCATTGCTATTAAAACATTTCATTAGCTTCTTGTTGATCAAGGTTGCCATTGTTTTGGAGACAATGGAAGTGATAGCTAAGTCATAGCTTAGTCTATCAATGACTACATCTTCACTCTTCAAAAAATAATGACAATATCCAAAAACATTTCTTACCCTATAAACACCACAGATTTGTAGATTTTATGAAAGATTACATTAGCATTTAGCTCAGTTCCGCTCAGAGCGTGGATCTTCAGCCTGTGATTGCTTCCTCTCTCGTTATCCAATACACTCCATGATTTTTCTCTCTTCTGTCCTATATGCTTTTCCTCTCTTCTGCCCATCCTATAGTATTTAGCATGCGGGATCGGGACCCGATCAAAACATTATTGTATATCTTAAATAGAAAGAAAAATTCAATAAAAATTAAAAATAAAAAAAGTCTGAACAATGTTCAACTTAGTTCATACAAAAGTTCGAAAGTTACGATGAACCGCATAGCTAGAATGAACTAAATAAGAGCCCTAACAAAACATTTAAAAATAAACCTATAGATAGCAGAGAAATAGGACAATCTAAAGTATAATGGGATGGGAACTTAAATAATATTTTAGACTAAAACAAAATAATTAATTTGAAATAATAAGGCTATACTGTAGTGGCAAGCAGCCAAACAGGAGCAAGAATGTTATAAATTGAACATTGTCAAATGGTTAGTTTGTGGTACCACAACTTCCCATAATTGAATTTATCAATAGAATGGTTTCAATTTGACACGTTCTGTAAATTATTCGAATAAAATAAAAAAATAAAAACAAAAAAAAAGTTTATTTTATTCATATTTTCTCTTTAATTATTGCTATTATTTCCTCAGTATAATTTTCAAAGGGCTCTAATTATTTATAATGTTTTACCAAATGTTTTTCTTTTGTTTATAAGAATTTTAATGATTCAACTGGGATATTTTTCACACACTTTTATATATGTACGAGAATAATGTATACGTATACATAAGTAAAAAAACAAAAATTAAAACATAAAATCTTTTTAGAACTTATTCTATATTATAATAGACTCCCAATTTTTAACTAGACAACATATACATAATTATATATTATATATATCTGGTATAATAAACCCCCTTTATTTTTTCACATAACATTTTAGATTAAGGAAGAAAATCATATTTGTTTTTGTTTTTCCAAAATATTGGGAAAATGACCGAAAAAAATAAAACTAAAATTTTATTGAAGGAAATCAAAGGACCAAAGCTAAAATAAGTAAAGAATATTGTTAACAACAGTCATTTAACTAATGATAGACCTAAAAATGAAATTCTTTAAATGAAATATAGAACAAAAAGAAAAATAAGAACAAAAAAAAAAATAATTGTAATATGGAAAATAAGGATTGCATAAAGAGGTTGGCATAATAACATAAAAATTTACTAGCATTTAGTTATGTCTATTGTTAAGATTGTTAAGTGATGTACCGGAACAAAAATTCAATTTTACTCAATATTTCTATTAACAAATTTAATCACTTCATATAATATTTGTATATAAAATAGAGAAATCTTAATGATGTTTTTAAATTTTATTGAAGAAAATATTTAAATGATTCTATTCGTACAATGATATGCACTTAGTTTTAAAATAAAAAAAAATTAAAACAACATTTTTAAATTATATTTTAAGGTACTACAATAAATATAGTTATACTATAACTATATGTTATACATAATCCATTTTTATTGATTACTAGCAAAATTACCCGACGTTGTCCGGGTCGATCACTAAATGTATCGAATTTACTTCAATGAAGTTTGATTTATGAATCGAATTGAAAAATATTGGTTTTTAAAAAATATTTTAATATTTTTTTTTCACTACGATAACAAATTCAACAATACTACAACTTAAAATATACTTATATTAAAATTATTTCTTTGTAAACAATATTTCGGTTTTTTTTATGAATTAAAAATATGTTCACCCTTGCCACAATCAATTTGAATTAATGCTGCAATGAAATGAGGAAAAATAGTTTTTATTATTAATCTTGTACCATAGTTTTGGCTGCTTCAAATTCGGTAGAAGCAATATATTTGAGCTAATACTTTTAATTCTAATGGGAGGGAAACCGTGTCAAATCCAACGAATAAAGAAACTCTGTTCGGTAGTTAACAGATTCAAAAAATATTAAATTTTCATTGGTAACTGTTTCTATCTATTTGTATACATGGTCACCCTGGAATACTCTCTGAGCTGGGTTGTATTCGAGTAAAAGTATTTAAAAACTATAACAAATATTTTTTTTGAGTAAAGTATTTACTTTACGTTTCCAAATACAAATAGAGTATTTGAAAATTATCTGAATTTCTTTATTAAATTACTTAAATATTTTAATATATACTTTAAGTATTTGAGTAGTTTAATACAGAAATTAAGGTAATTTTCAAATACTTTACTTGTATTTGAAAAAATCAAGTCAAATAATCTTATTTAAGAAGTACTTGAAAATAGTATTTAAAATTTGTTTACTTAAATAATTTTACTCAAATACTTGAAATCAAATACTTTTACTCAATGAGTAGTATAGTACTTATTTGTATTTTACCCGGTCTGGTGATATTCAAATAAAACTTACTGAAGGAAGGAGCAAGTCAATTAATTCGACATTCCAATAAACTATATACAAAAAATGTTGTATATAAAGAGGTTTTAACATTTAATCATTAGAGAAAAAATGGTAAAATGCTACCTTTGTCAACGGTGTTTTGGGATGTCGGACTGTTGAGCAGGCCTATTGGGAAACCACAAAAACAACGCATCCTTTTCTTTACATCCTCAGTGAGGCGGAAAAAAGAAAATAAATTTTCAATAACAAAATTGTTGTTGTTTGCTTTTATAAAAAACATTTTTTTAATTTATCGAATTATTTCAATCTTTTTAGCACAAAAAAAAAAGATTTTTGCACCTGACTTAGAGTAATACACCTAATATTTGATTACATTTCTTGTGCAGTGCAGTTTCACAACAAGTTATTTTTTTCTAATTAGAACACCGTCTTGAGACGGGCTTTTTTTCAATATATCAACAGACATAACGGTTTTTATACAAAAACATCAGAGCAACGAGTATTATTTTCAAAAAAAGATTGAATTACGATCAAAATAATTTTGATAAAGCAAATGGTAATCCACAAAAAAACTTGGAAACATATAAAAAATATAATTAACAATATTATAAAAAATCAAAACGAATTCTTTTTAGATCCCACTTTAGACAATAACCAAAAAAAAAAATAAGTAAATTGAATGTTTTTTTTTTTGTCTTTATTCTATACAACTCTATCTACATAAAATATAAAAGATATTGAGTATAAGGTTGGAATTAAAATTGACGTGATGTAACTGACATGTAATCTAAGTCAAAAATCCATTGATTCTTGACTTAATATTCAAATTTATATTTATGGAGTCTCAGGTAAAGTGAATCTAGTAGATAAATCCAGCGGTCTGAAGCGTCTTAATCTGCGCTCGCTTGTTCGTTCATTATTGATGAGTTGAGGAGCAAGTAAATTTGGATGGTTTTCCAGTCGAACATAGTATTTTTCAGCTTTCTTTTTAATGAATTTCTTAACAGATGGGATATTTCAATTTGATCTAATTGTGTCATTTCGGACATACCAAGGCGCGTTGACTATAGACCTTAATACTTTGGACTGGAAGCGTTCTATTATTTCGATGTTGGAGTTACTAGTTGTTCCCCATAGTTCCAACCCGTAACTCCAGATTGGCCCAATGATAGCTTTGTACACTGCAACTTTACATTCTAGGGATAAATTGGAGAAACGACCTATTAGCCAAATTAATTGGTTGAATTTTAATCGTAGTTGTTTATTTTTGCTGATGATGTGACTTTTCCAAGTGTAGTACTTAACCGAGTCTTGGTGAGTCAATTCCATGTCGTTAAGGTGAACAGCGGGGCAATTTCCCGTGCGATTAGTAAAGGTGATATGAAGGGATTTCGATTCTTCACTTTTTCAGCCAGTTTTGTATATCCAATAAGTAGTTCTGAAGAACTTCTGAAGCTAATCTCGGATTAGTATGAGACACTAAGACCGCTGTGTCGTCAGCAAAGGTAGCAGTGAGTACCCTCGGCGATGTTGGGAGGTCTGCTGTAAATATCAGGTAAAGTAGTGGGCCAAGGACACTGCCCTGAGGAACCCCAGATTTAATTTCTTTTAGTGACGATTGTTCCCCGTTGTATTTAACGAAGAACCTCCTATTTGATAAATAAGTTGACAAAAGTGGCTGGTAGTGGTGAGGAAGTAGTTTTTTAAGCTTGTAAAGGAGACCTTTGTGCCAAACTTTGTCGAAGGCTTGCGAAATGTCCAGAAAAGCTGCAGAACAGTATTTTTTCTTGTCAAGTGAATTATTTATATGGTTCACTACTCTATGTATTTGCTCGATTGTCCCGTGATTGTGACGAAAGCCAAACTGATGAGCTGGTACGATATCTCGTTCATTATTTATTTTAATCAATCTTTTGGCTATTAGTTTTTCAATTAATTTTGATATTACTGGCAGAAGACTTATTGGTCTATATGAACTAGTCTCATTTGGCTTTTTCCCCGGTTTAGCTAACATTATAATATGAGCAGTTTTCCAGATATCCGGGAAGTAGCTAGTTCTTAATATAGCATTAAAAATTTTATACTGCAATACGGAAGTTCCTTTACCATTTTGCCTGTGATACCATCATACCCAGGAGCCTTCTTGTCTGACACAGAGTTTTTTATAATTTCCTGTACTTCCTTTATCCGGACTTTCTTTATCGGTAAATCCATTTGATAAGGCACTTCAAGGTAGTTTTCAATCTTGTTGTTTTCGTCGGTTGAAATTACTGGTGGATACGGTACAAACACTTTTTGTAAATGTGATGCAAAAAGCTCTGCTTTCTCACCATCGCTTCTGGCCCAATTACCATTTGATTTCCTTAGTGGAGGTATAATTTGTTGTGGCCGTTTCAGTTTTCCTGCTGCTTTCCACAGTGAGTAGTCATTAAGATCGGTATATGTTAGTCTTTCAAGGTAATTCTTCAACGAACTTTCTCTGCTTTTATTTAACAAAAATTTAAGTTCTTTGATTGCACGGTTTAACCTGGCTTTGATTTCAGGGGATCTAGTTTGTTGCCAATATTTCCTAAGGTTTCTTTTTTCCATGATTTTGGATTTTATTTCAGGTGGAGAAATAACATATTTTCGGATGTTACTTCAATCATGGTTATATTTAGGTTTTTTATAGCTTCATTGATATCTTGGGGGTTTTTCAGTCCTATATTTAGAGAAGTTTTCATTTCAATTTCCTTTCTATAATGATCCCAGTTAGTTTTCCTTGTATGTAACCGTTGTTCATTTTGAGTTATTACTACTTTGGATGAGGCAGAGATAATGATAGGCTTATGATCTGAAGACAGCTCGAGGCTTGATTTCACAGTAAATAGTTTTGGTGAGATACCTTTCGAGACGCAAAAATCCAAAAGATCCGGTGTCTTATTAAGATCAGTAAATTGAATGAACTTAATAAATGTTATGCTGAGGTAGGTAAAATATTGGTGCAAAAACATAATCAAATCAGCTACTACCCTAAACTAAGAACGAATTCTAGATTTAAAATAAAAAACATTTCTCTTTTTGAAACAAAGAAAGTCATAAAAAATTAACCTAATACAAATGCAGCAGGCTTTGACGATATACAAACCAAAGTTATAAAAACTTGTATATGGAAGAATTAGCCAGAAACATATGTGATTTAATTAATGCATCGATTGAGCAAGAGCAAATGACCAATATTTTAAAAATTAGCAAGGAGATGATGATAAGAACGACGTATCTAACAACAGACCCATCTCAATAGCGTCAATTATTGCTAAAATTATTGAAACTGATGTGAATCAACAACTAACGGAATACTTGAAAGTAAACGATATTGCAGACAAACATCAATATGGGTTCAGCAAAGGCTCCAATACATCTGCAGCATTATTTTTTTTTGTTACACATATATACAAAAAAAAACTGAGTAAAAATAAACAATGTTGCACTACTATTAGTAAGTGTGTAAGTGAGTATGTAATAAGTGAGTCAGTGTTCCAATATTCTTACTAAACATTTAACATTACTTTTTAAAATTTCATTAAATTCGGGAGTTTTTCCTCCTATTTGGAAAAGTTCGTATATTAGACCAATTCATAAAAAGAATGCCAAAAATGAAATCACAAATTATCGGCCGATAGCAAAACTATCATCCATTCCAAAAGTTTTTGAATTGATTATAACTGATTCAATTTATAATCACTGTTCAAAACTTTTAATAAATAATCAACGCGGTTTTGTAAAACAAAAATCTACGGTGACAAACCTAGTTGAAACAACATCACTACTTTTGAAAAATATGGAAGAAGAATTCCAAACTAATGTTGTCTATACAAATTTTAGTAAAGCATTCGACCTATTGCCACATAGTATCATATTACTGAAACTTAGAAAATATGGCTTTCCAGAATTTTTCCTTAAATGTATATACCGTGATTACCTGAATGAACGCTCGTACAATGTCATATTCAGAAACATTATTGCAGAACTTTTCGAAGCCAATTCTGGTGTTTCTCAAGGGAGTCACCTTGGTCCTTTACTTTTTATTTTATAGGTAAATGATGTTACTTCAGCCGTTTTTAACTGTAAGCTTCAAATTTATTTATTTTATTTATTTATTATTTTTCATTTCATATTTTTCGCTGAACAATAAAAATAAATTACATTAAATTTAAAAATTACATACTTAAGAGAAAAATATAGGAAGACTCTTTATTTAATTTAAAAAATAGAATCGAGTCACCTTGTTATTTTTTTAAAAGTTAATTTTGCTTACAAATAAAATACTATGTGGGGCAATCACAAATATATACTACATTAAAAAAAAAATAATTTAAATTTATATTACAAAACAAAGTAATTTTTTTAATAATAAACAATTTTAGCAATTCCAAAATTAGGTTAAATCTAGGTAAAAAATTTAAAAATTTAAAAAAAAAAGAGAAAAAAAATCCTTGAAAAAAAATCCAGCTTGGTAAATAATGATGACAAAGGGAAATTAAGAAGATAGGAGCAAAGTATATATAAATAAATAAAGTATTATAACAGGAATTTAGAACTTTAACCAAGTACATCAAAAAGGGATTCAACGCTAGAATATTCTAAACATAATAACCATGATTTTACTTTTTTACAAAAAATATTTAGTAGTCTGAGTTTTCTTATGTTAAGCGGCAATCTATTAAACAAACGACATGAAAATATAAAATAAAAATTACGCAAAGAAGTAGTTCTAAACTGTGGTACAAGGCACATTGTATTGTTGTTATTACGTTGACGATATGAAAATCTTTAAAAAGATTACGTCTAACCAGGACGCTATCCTTATGCAAAATTACCTTCACAATTTTAACAACTGGTGTGTATACCTTTTATAATAACCTTTTACTTAATGTAAATAAATGCGCACTTATATCGTATACACGTGGTTTAAGTCCGATTTCTTTTAACTATACCTCATATGGTATTGGTCTACCTAAAGTTAGCTCAATAAAAGACTTAGGAGTGTATTTTGATTCTCACCTTAGCTTTAAAACTCACTATAATAATATTATAAATAAAGCTAATTCAATACTGGTTTTGTTAAACGTTGGTCAAAGGAATTTTCAGATCCATATGTTCTTAAGTCGTTGTACACCTGCCTTGTGAGACCGCATCTTGAATATTTAAGTCAAGTTTGGTCACCGTTTTACATAGTACACATTGATAAGCTTGAGGCAGTACAAAAAAACTTTCTTAGATTCACTTTACGCCACTTGTCATGGTCTAATTCTATTATCTTACCATCATATAAGCAAGGCTAAAATTAATTGATCTGTGTATTAATTGATCAAATCAACTTTCATTTCCAGCAATATCACTATTAGAAATCAATCTCATAAATCACTCATTCAATTTATTTAATATCAGTAATCATAGGACTAATTATGGCAAATATGAACCTATTAATAGAATGCTTATTATAGGTAACAAACATAAACTTTACAAACAAACATTGACTTTACACTATCAAAACATTCCCAAAAGCAAAAATTGTACAATCGCATTTATTAGAGTGTATGTAATTGTTTATTCAATTTTAATTTTAGCTTTAATTCTCAATTTTTAATGTAATTTGTAGCAAATATGTAATAACTTTTTTTTGTAAACTTTTTGTGCTAAGCAGTATAAATAAAAACAAAAAAAAAATAAATAAAAATAAATAATATTCGATCATTCAAATGATCCTGATCCTCAGCCGCATAAAGCAGAAAAAAAAAAAAATTATCTTCTTTGATTTAAGCAAGGCATTTGATACCATTGACAGAAAAAATTTATTACCTACTCTCTTTGAGTGTGGAATTATGGGAAAAGATAGAATAACAACTGGTTCAAAAATTATTTAAGTGGTGGAAGGCATTATACAGCTATATGTATAAGCAATTTCTCTCAATTGGAATTATATAGTAAACCACTTATTTATGCTGATGATTTGGTAATAGTTGCTGCAGAAAATAATTACGAAAAACTTGAGCTTAATATAAATAAAGATTTACAAAAGGGTAGCACGTGGATGAAACTTACAGTAAATTTAAAAAATAAAAGATATAATATGTTAATAAAATAAATGAAAGTTTAAAAATAAAAATAAATAATACTGAAGTAAATGAAGTGGAGATATTCAAATATCTTCAAGTGTACATAAATTCAGAACTGAATTATCAATCGAAACAAATAGAAAAATAGTAGATGTGTTTCTGAAGTTTTAAAACTAGTACAAAACGTACCTCATAAAACTAAAAAAGCAATATTTTATGGTTTATTCCATACAACTATAACATATGGTATGACTATATGGAGTAATACATTTAAAAAAAATATGAGTATTCTTCAAAGTATTCAAAATATAGCCATCAAAAATATATACGGATTAGAAAAAAGTACATCCACATCTGTAATACATAAAAAGTTTGAAATATTACCCCCTAGATTTGTATAAAAAAATTAATCAAGCATTGCAAATATACAACATAGAAAATAATACTATAAAATCTAATGTGCATTCTAGGTGTAGTTTCAATATTTTCCAAGAAAGCATTAAATAACCTGTCCATCTTAGTAGTTTTGTAATAGATTCTTTTGTTTTTTATTTTTTTTTACAAACGAGTCTATTAACATGTACTCTTCAATATTTAAAATCACTATACCCGCCGGAATGGTTGGTTATCACTTTTGGAACAACAAGTGCATTGATATTTTTAATTTTTGTAATATCCAGAGAATCCAACTGAAAATATTTACAATAAATCTCCTGATGAATAATGAATCATCCCTTTTAATAATATAATTTCCATCCCACAGGTAATTCAAACAAATATTTGATTTCATGTAAATTTGTAAATTTGTCAATAATTTAACATTGTTTACTTCTAAATAATATACTCGTAATATAAGATTTTTAAATCTTAAATATTCATAAATATTATTTTAAATTTAAAGTTTTCTTCAAAATGAGTAATTTTTTTAGGCTGTTTTCGAAAGGGGAATACTTTTTTTCTCATTTTTTTTTTTTTGTGAAGGTAGGATAAGATAAATAATCATTGTTTATTCTTATTCTTAATGAGAGGATGATTTTTACTCTGGATACATTATAAAATATATATATATATATACATATAAACATATATATGCATAACAGTTACGAATTGAAGTACCAATGTACATACATATATATCCAAATACGTATATAATATATGTTTTTCAATTATTTTTTTGGTCTTTAAGATTTCCATACAATAATGTCCTATCGTAAAAACTTGAAATAATTTATTTAATACAAATACACATTATATACATATCTATATTTACATATTATATACAGGTCCGGTGCTTAAAGTATTCGAAGTGACGACGCAAACGGGTACTCTTTGAAAAATGCAACTGATATATTTTTTCATATTATTCATTTATTCGGACGTCGTATGATGACGAGGAATTATTGAGAATGCCGGTTTCGAAAATAATTCAATTCAGTTGTCTACTCTACGATATTTTGTTACCTACATAGAAATTTTTGAATCGAAACAGTTTACAAAAAAAGTAAATATTAGATCTTAGACTAGTTTTTTTATAGTAGCTACGGTAACTATAGCTTTTACAGTGTTCAAAATTGTCGGTTTATTTAAGGCTGTCACTGTTTTTCACATTAAAATCCTGCTGTAATTATCGCACGAAAAACTCGAAATATCTCCTACAGTACTTAAAGTACTGGAATAGAAATCATGGATATATAAAAAAAATTTGGTTATAAATGAAACTTCGTCGGCGTAGATACAACTTTAAGACGAACAATGGATCATAAATAACTTAACACAAATAACAAAACACAACTATGAAGGAGTCACAAGTTTTATATACCTCGGAACAGCATTAAGAAAGGATAATAGGGTACAGTAGTGCATTAATAACACATTTCAGGCCGGAAGCAGATATTTGCTACAATCAAAATATATATCAAGAAAAGCAAACATGACAACATATAAAACTCTAATACGACTCATAGTGACGTATGGATGCGAGGTATAGACTGTGAATGTAGTCGAGGAGAACAGGCTACGTTTCAATTTTCAATTTTTAATTATGAAAAAATATGTACCTACCTATGTATTTTGAACTATTAAGTTCTATACGAGTTTTATATATTCTTTTGAGTAAAATAAATTTAAATAAAACATAAAAAACAATAAGTGGACTTTTATTTTTTTATTATTTTGTACTAGTGATTTTATGAGATTGTTTTTTGCTATTTTTGTTTTAGAGTGATATCAAGATTTAAACAAAATAATTAACATTTGTAATGTGACAGTAAAACATTTAATAAAAGAAAAATTCACTTAACTATGGAATTTCTAATTACATTTTTCTATGAAATTTCTAAAATCTATCAAATTCAAAGAAAAAAAAAATCGGTTTGTATCACAATTTCTCAAAAAAAAAAAAAATGAAGGATATAAAACCTGTCTCACACAACAGAAAAACCACGTGCCGGGTCTGTATCCATACATATGTAAATAGGTATATGAGAAAATAATCCTTGATAGAATTTACCCGATATCTATCATCAAAGTTTTTATGGTAGCCAGTCAGCTAGTTTTTCGCATTTTATTACTGACAAGACCAACAAGGACTATAAACAATAAACACAAAAAAAAAACAGATTTTTTTTTTGTATTTCTAGTTGTTTTTATTTTTATGTTTGTTTTTTTTTTTTTATATGACATGTACCATTATAGCTCTAAGGATATATTTTGATGTTATTTATATACATATATCATTAGACTTCTGGGAGGGTATTCAAATATAAATCACCTTAGAATGTTTTATTTTACTTCTTTTTTTTTTATTTCTCTGTTGAATTTAGAAATTATTATGGCATCAGATGTAGATTTTGTTTAGAAGAGGGAAACAAAAATATAGGATTCGTAAAATACTCTATATTAAACCTACAAAGGCAAGGGGCAAAATTTAACAAAACAAAAAACATGAAATCATTGGTGATGGAAATCACTGTACTTATTTTTCTTTTTTATTATTATTATTTTAAGGATAATAAGAATAGGCAGAGAGAATAATTTTCCGGAAGTATCAGCTGACAGAAATGGATATAATGATGGCCATGTTAAATAGAATAAAAATTGTTATTTTGCAGTAAAAAAAAAAAAAAACAAATATAAATACAAAATAAGAACACTAAAATATTTTGGCATTGATTTATCAAGGAAACTATACAACATAGGAACAGATGATCATTAAATGGTTTTGTTCTTGTTTTTGTTTTTTGTTATTAATTTGGTTAGTTTTAAATATTTTATTAATAATGATGATAACAGATTCTAGAGAGTAAATGATTTAAAAAGTTAAGATGAAATAATCAGATAAAAATTTTCAATATTTGAATTCAATTTTAGATACATTTCAATGCAACCCATCAAACTGTAAGGTATTTTATCGCTATTACCAGTTCACACTTATTTTATATGAAATAATGTCTTACATCTGAAGTTTCATTAACCTTTCCGAAAAACAAAAGTTCATAAAGTATATTTGAAATATTCACCGATGTACAGTCTCAAAATTTGAATACAAAATTATAAAACAATCACGTAACCCTACGGAAACTTAAAACAAAACATAGGAAAATCACGAAAGGAATCATTAACAATTAAAAAAAACTTATTTAAACTTAAATTGTCATATTTAAATTAAGTACGGTACTGCAATTTTAAACTACAATATTTCGAGTACTTTTTTAACAAATTACTGGCTCATCTACTCATTAAATGTGCAAAACTACTGCAATTGTCAGGAAATAAGCTTCCTTAAATAGAATAGCTTCATTTTATTGAAGTTGTTACCAGATTTAAACACTCAATTAATTTTTTGTCATTTTATCCAAATGGCATTGGGTACTGGACCGGTGGCGTGTCATATGTCTCATCAAAAAGAGACAAGAATCGAATGGGAAAATTGATTCACTTTAGTGGGACATACATCCCAATGGGACTTATGACATGCCACCTACTGGACCATGCTTTGCCGGAAATCGAATCTTGGACATTTCGGTTAAAAGACAAGTGCTCTATGTACTGGCCAGCGTGTAATCTAATCGTTATTCAGTCTTGTGATTGATGATTGACAACGTGAGACTGAGAAGTACAAAATAATAAAAAATAAACATTATAGAATAAGTAGAAAAATATTGTGACAGTATAATCAAATAATCATACAAATATGTTAATTCAGGTAAGTCTATTTGTAATTTCAAGACAGAAGTTAAATTTAATTACATTTAATTAAAAACTAATATTAAAAATAAATTATTTTTCGTTTAAGATCAGAGGTAGTGTGTCCGAGCTTTACCCAGTTAAATTAACATTTTTTGAATGTTTTAAAATTGAAATTTAATATTGTGGTGGTATATTTGGGAGAGGGGTAGTTAAAAATTTCTTTAAAATTTATGTCGGTCAATTTTTAATTCATATCTATTTAAAGTAGTTTTTAATAAACATTTTTCCGTATTTTTTCCGTATAGGTGACATTTTTCCGTATTTTATCTACAAACGGAAATCCAGAAATAAAAATCCACAAAAAAAATATCGATCCAAAAAATTGTGGCAATATTAATACAGCGGTTACGCAAAAAGATGGTTTAGGTAAATATTATGGAAAAAGTAAAATGAATAGCATTTAAAATTATGAAACCTTGCTGGGGTTTCGACTGGCGAGATTTCGATACGCTCTCGTGATAAATCCGAAATTTGATCAAATAAATTACTCGAAAATTAACATTGTACTAAAAATTTGCAGTAAAAACTTACAGTACCGTAGGGCGTAGATAATAAATTATGAATATAAATGAATATAAGCAATAACAAGGATAATTTGTTGTTGTTTTTTTTATGATTTTTTTGTGACACTATCCCTATTTTTTTTTTAATAAACTATAACATTTGAAAATATTCCTTTTATTTAACAATTCAACAATATTTGACCGTCATTACAAGGGTTTCTTTAGCTAATTTATATCTAAAATATATCTCACATTTCTAATTAGGCGTATCTAGATTACCCCAAAAATTAACCGAATTAATACTGGAAAAATTACTGAATTATACCTGAAATCTCACAGACAATTTGTCCGTCCACAAAATATGAAAATTTTTATCGGTTAAAACTAGTTTCTTTTACAGATAGATATTTTAAGTTATACTGTACCGGAGATCCAAAAAATAGCCGAATCGGTCTTCGTTAGGTACTATACCCTGACAAAGGTGTTCCGCACGCCCACAGTTATTTCAGTATACAAGTCGAAAATTCACCGAATCGGTCCTCAAGCACAAATCAGTTATATTTAGAACTCAAAATTGGATATTATTTGTCGAGCAACTACTTTAAAGACCTTCATTATATAAATAATACAAATATACTATCACACAAATTGAGTAACTACTTCCATAAAATCAAGACAATGGAAATAAATAGCATTAACAACTTAAATTTCATACTGAAAACACAATTAGTTGAATTTTCAACTACAAAATAATATCTACAAAATGTAGTGCAGATGTAAATGTAAATTACAGACTCAAGGAAGCCCGAGCATCATTTAAACGAGTGTATCGAATATAGTGAAAGCAGAACATTCTGGAAACAGTATACAGTAACTATGTAAAGAGCCTGATGTTATAAAAAACAAATAGAACAACAAAAATTTTGTTGTCACTGCCTATATGGTAAATCCGATGGGAAGAAGATATATTAAATAAATAAAAAAAAATTAAAATTCATGAGTAGATACTCAAAATGTGTTAGAAAGACGAAAGATGTTGCCTTAATTTTAATTCTAATTTAATAAAAATTAAAAAATAAATTTTGGAAAATAAAAATATTTTTTTCTTTAAATAGTGAAATGTAAAAAATTAAAATATTCAACGCATATTTAAAATTTATCATAACATTATGGAAATGAAACCTAGTTAATATATGAAAATCATTATACCCTCATGTATTCATTAACAAATATTTGAGGATTATATGCAGAGTTTTCTGATCCAACAGACATTCCAAAACAAAAATTTGTAGAGACTTGCACTGACTTAGACAGAAATTGTCAAAATTTTTAAATTAATCCATCCTTCTCAATTGAAAATAATTTAATTACAAAAAAAATCGATATATTTGGTATTATCCTTTCTAAACTTTGTAAATTCCATATATGGTATTATTCTTCCAAAAATATTATGTCAATACAAAATAAAAAATGATATTATAACATAATGTATCTAAATATATAAAATCAACAAGGACAAGTGTATTCAACAATGACCTTCATAAATTCAGATAAAAGCATATGACCTCTTGGTACTGTTACACAGGGTGCATGGAAGGAGCCGTTATTTTAAAATTTAAAAAAAAATTATTAACTAAATCGAGGATGATCTATCGATTCGTTGTATATTCAACTTCTGGAAAGGATCGCAAATCGTTTTTTCAAGATCAAAAATTGCCGAAGTTAGCTGAAATAGCGATTTTCAGATGGGAAGAAGTACTTTTTTATGCAAATTCGGATTCTATTACAAAAAATAAAAAAACTTAAATGATTACTTAAATGATTTTTTTTTGTTTTCTCAGTATTTTTCTTTAAAATTATTAAAATAAAACAAAAATCCTCCATATTTTCCTTTTGTAAACTAAGATTATTAATAATTTTTTTTTATAAATAAATTTGTTTTTCATGTTATCATATTTTTTATTTCAGTTTTGGGTTCCTACCAAATCAAATAAAAAAAAAATTTCTTTACAAAAATTTCTTATTTTTTGAAGTAGAATCCGAATTTGCATAAAAAAGTACCCCTTCCAATTTGAAAATCTCGATTTCAGCCAATTTCGGCGATTTTTGGTCATAAGAAACCGATTATCGGTCCTTTCCGGAAGTTAAAAATATCACCAATCGATAGAGCACCTTCTTTTACTTAATATTTTTTTTTTGAAATTTTGAAATAGTGGCTCCTTTCCCTAAAGCTGATACACATGCTCTGGAACACCCGGTATATTTGGATACCATACAAAAAAAGAATAAAACAGATACTACAATCTCAATTACAAACACAATGTCTATTAATTGAAATTCAAAAATATGAAAGATTGCTATAGATTGATATATAGACCAAACTGAAATAGGTATTAATTTTTGATGACTAAAATAGTAGCTTCCAAATTTGTTTGCGACTAGGTTCAAAATCATAATCAGATAAAATTTAAATTACATAATACCAATTAAACATAAACCAATAGAATTTATCTGAACGCAATCTTAAATGGGAATTTTGCTTGTTTAATAGGGAATACCAGGTTTGGTTCCGTTCCTCAATCTCTCATCTCTTTATTGCTTTATTTGGTATTGTCGCAACCAATGCCTTACAAATTATGGTATCAACTAAGTTAAGTTGTTTTTCTCATAACTTCAAAATTAGCAAAACCATTATGTGTATTGGTGATTTTGTTCTACTTCAAAAAGATAGTTACAACTTTGCCGAATGGTGCAAAACTAACAACTTTGGATGAAATACCGTATGTCAAATGTCAGATTGTTAGCTTTATGAAGAAACTTCAAAAATTTCTATTATTAACTTTGAATACTATCTGGGTAATTAAGTTTTAAACTGTTAGATTGAGTTAGATCCCATCGGTCCACGGGTGACTTAATAAAATACCTTAACGAGAAGCTAAATATTTGTTTGCACAATTCGGGTGAAGCAAATATTTTGGTTCTGGATATTTCTAAAGCTTTCGACCGAGTATGGCATAGTGCATTATTAACAAAATGTCAAGCTATAGGTCTGGGTTTCTCTCATCTCAAATGGATTGAAAGTTCCCTTTCGAATCGTAAGATTCAAGTCTTAGTTGATTGATTTGGGAATGTGCCATATATGCCTGCATTTCATGTGCCTATAATATAAATAAACAAATAAAATACATGTTAGTAACCCGATGTTAGTAATATGTTAGACTTAAGTCATATCAATTACAAATAAACGCTGGTGTTCCCTAATAATCAGTTCTCACACCTACGTTATTCCTTATATTTATAAATTATTTGCTACAAACCACTTCCAATGCAATCCACAGCCTTGCAACTTTTGTCGTAAATTTAGGGATTCAATAACTTTTAGAGAGAATTTGTGTAATTCGTTACATTAACCTGTTTAGTATTGTTAACCACAGTAGTGACCAGGGTAAATTTGAGCCTATGTCTAGAATGTTCTGTGAATCTTACTCGAGAACAGCTTGTTTTGATACTATAACCTTTGTAAAAATAGTTTAAAAATAAATATGTATAACGGATATATATTGCAACTGATATTCTTTGTTTTTTATTCTTTTTTTACTTTCTTTTTGTATTAGAATCTAAGCAATAAGTGACAGAATATATAAAATAAAAAGAAAGTAACTATGAATTTTTTAAAACGGATTTAATTCTAAATTATCACTATATAACTATGATCTTTATTTTATACTTTAATATATACAAATCAAATACAATATTTCGGTTGCGAATCTGAACTAAAACCTAAGCAAAATTCTTGGTAATAAATGTTTGAAATTTGGTTACATTTATTCAAATATATATTTTTTTTAAGAGATAATTAGATGTCTAAACTAACGATTTTATCTATTAAGATAATTTTTATAAATGCACCGGTTTTCGCCATTTTCACTCGCAAACAGCAAACAAAAATTTTTTTTTTATTTTTTACATCAGTCATCAATGTTACGTAATGAAGGCGTTACGCACGCACTGCTAGTTATTACACATAATTCGCTTACTTGTACATAAATTTTGAAAATCTTGTAACTGCTAAAGAGGTCTTTTTGATGATTCCTTAAACCTCACCAATTACCCCTGATTCTTACAATACATTATTCCCTTTCCTTCCAATCTATCGTTTTACAATAAGGAAACTGATTGATTTCATACCTAAAACTGAAACAATAAAAGATTAACTGGAAAGCACCATCAAATATTAAATTAGATTATATTGAACAAACATAATTTTATGTATTTTCTATCATAGATTTATACCATAAGAAGTATTTATAAAAAATCTTATCACACACAGTATCATAACAAATTCTTAAACTTAACCAATTGATTTTCATTTTCCAAACAAAACAAAATTTGCATATTATTAAGAGTATATAGAGTATTATTAAAGTGACTTTTTTGATATTCAAACTGATTTGACAAAATAAATTTTAAATTAGCTATTTATTATTGTTCTAATGCATTAAGGACTAATAAATCTAAATTAACATACGACAATTTCATCCCACCACATTCATAGGTTGTTTAGATACTTTTAAATTGCTCTCAAAATGCTAATAAAAGTGTTACGCGAATAATAAATTTGATTTTGTGCTGTTATTTTTATCTACAAATATTAGATACATATTGTATAATATATATATATATATATATATCGCTGTACATATAGAATTTTATCTTGTTCAAAATTATCCCCAATGAATTCATAAAATAATTCATGTTGCGGGTACTCATGATATTGGGTTCAGTTCTCTATTCATATATAGATTTCATTATTAAATAAAAATTTAATTTTAATTAATTTTATACTATTCAAAAATTTTATTTAAATATATAAGTAAATTTATTTTATTAAAATAAAAAAAAAGGACTCCCTTACATGTAATAGTTTTTATACAACTATATGGATATACTTATTATGAATGAAATACAATAGATTGAGACTTGTTAGTAATTACAACTGTCGATTCTTCGAGGACTTTTACACTCAGGAAGACATCTAACATATTTTCAAAGATTCTGTAGATATGGTGAAAATTACCCCAAAAGGTTGAAGGAGTAGACATCTCAAATGTTGCTTTTCAAGATTTTAATAACATGCCCATTCGTCATTTATTCGCCTTGCTTAAATAATTAAATGATTGTATCTTATTTTCATTAATATTGTATAGAGCCATCAGTCTATTGCCTATACTGTCAAAAGTTTTAGAAAAAATTATACTGCATAAAATGATGCCGCAAATATAAAACGATGAGGTAATTCCTATATGCATCAATTTGGTTTTCAAGCTGAACATAGCACGGTTGAACAGGTACATAGAATTGCAGACCAAATAAAACAAGGATTTGAAGAAAGAAAGTTTTGTTCAGCCGTGTTTTTGGTTGTCAGTCAGGCATTCGTCAAAGCTTGGCACGCTGGATTAATCTACAAAATAAAACATAAGTTACCAGCTGAGTATCATCTACTTCTAAATTCTTATATAACCAATAGACGCTTTCGAGTTAGATTCAAATCCTATGTAACAGAAGAACATGAAATCGATGCTGGCGTCCCACAAGGTAGAGTACTAGCTGCACTTTTATACCTAGTGTATATGTCTGATCTATCGGAAAACTGAAACACTTTAACATCCACCTTCGCAGAGACGATACTGCAATCTTAACCTGTTATTCAAATTCACATACAACATTTAAAAATTTGCAAGAGCATTAGCAACAGATACAGAAATGGCTTTATAAGTGAAAAATGTAGGTCAATGAGAGTAAAAGTGTTCATATAACTTTCTCTGTAAATAAAGGATTATGCTCTCCAGTTAACATAAATGGGATAGATATTCCGCAAGCCAACGAGGTTAAATACCTAGACAAAAGACTAACTTGGAAAAAGCACATCACCGCAAAAAAAAACAGCTAAAACTCAAGACGAACAGCATTTATTAGTTTATTGGAAAAAATTCCACACTAGATCTGAAATATAAAGTATTGCTACACAAGGCCATTCTGAAACCAATCTGGTCCTATTGTTGTCAGTTATGGAGAGCTGCTTCTAATAGTAACATCGAAACAATCCAAAGGATGCAATCAAAATATTTTGAAAATCATTAGAAATATCAGTCTACGTAATGACTTGAATATACCCTTAGTTAATGAAGAACTTGAAAAATGCAAACAAATAAGCAACCAGAATAATCCAGCACCCCAACCCTTTGGCGAGAGATCTACAAAACATTATAATAACCAGAGGGTTAAAATAGTCGCTAGCAGTAATGTAAGGCAAAACATTGGAATGAACGAGCAAATATGAAGTGTCAAATCAATGAACTAGACATTCCAACGTTTCAGATTTTAAGATTTGAATAAACCATAAAGGTCACATTTGTTATAAATTATTGTCATTTTCGTTTAGAAAGATTCAAAAAATACGGTTAAGAGACAAAAAAAAAATTAATATTGTACAATATCATTTTATTTTGTTATGATTAGGTTGTTCAAAGAGTTTTGCATGATTTATGAAAATAAATAATTTAAAGAACAGATATTAACAGCTACAGGTCTGCTCAGAGAATAGGTAATTGTACAGTTCGTATTTTAGGAGACTCACTATGGGCCCACTCATGGCCTAGTATCGATTTGGGTACGAATTCCACTCCTTTTAAACTAACTACATAAATATTATGAATAAACGCTTTCATATTAGCTGAAGATTAAATTGAGGCTTATAGTTAAATTTGTAGTTTAGATATTATATATTAAATATAATCATGGATAACAATCGTTTGGACTATTGTTTGGAATTGTGAAATATTTCTATCAAAATGGTAGTCTATATTTGTACAGATACCTATTGATTAATTTAGACATTTATAAAATATTTCTGCTACCAAATGTAATAGATTTATACTAGTAATTTTCCTTTTAAGCCTTAGGTTGCTTTGACTGCGATCAAATTTGCGTTATTCATTCAATAAATAATCTAAATGTAATTTCATGTTTAACTTGTCGTGAACATCGTCGTACAGCATCACTTACACTAATTTTCTAAATAATTCGTAAGTGTAGACATATAATATACCCAATAGTGAAAATCCCAAAATTTACAAGAAGTGACTTTAGAAATTCATTCATGGTCCTCGTAAATATAGAACTATACCGCCCCAAAGTATTTCCGCAATCAAACAATAACCAGTACAACAATTTATAATCTCCCAGAAATTCAAGATCAACGGTTATTTCAACTTATTTTAAATTTGTTTCATATTTTTTGTTTTCTCCTTCAATGCCAATCCCAACTAAGAGGTACGTAAGTATCAAAAGTCCCCCTAATGCAAAAGACGCAAATATTACATAACAGCAGAGAAAAACATTCTGATTTTATCAATCCTCTTATTGTTTATCAGAGTTTAAAAGATTCGCATACCAAGAGCTGATGCTGGTATTTTATACACCGAAGTGCATCAAGTAAATAATTAAACAGAAAATAAAAGAAAAGGATAATTTACATAAATAAAATCGTGCTTCAATTTCAAAAAAACCCCTTTTCAACGTTTGTATTAACTGTACTCCAATATATTCAAATTCCAGTAGCATAACTATAAGTTCACTGTTTAGAGATATTCAAAGTTAAATCTTAGGTCCTGTCTTATATCTCATTTACACTGCAGACTGACCAACAACAAATAAAACAATCTCCGTCACTTTCGATGATGATACTTTCGTCGATTTCGCTGATGATGAGCTTGTTGGCTGCAAATGCTGTAAGTCGCCTTAAGCGTCCTAGAATCCTGCACCTTTCCAATAGACAATAGAAGGAATCAAATGGGGGTCAAGAAATACTATGGACTGTAATGTTTCATTGATGGTTGACCACTGGGTTATCTCATACGCTAGTTAGTGTAATTTACCTGCATAGAAATGTCATACAAACTACTGAATGTTTCAGTGTAACGTTTCATTGGGAAATTTAAAAAAAATATATATATATATCTTATAGTAAATTTTTGATTATAATACACGCAGTATTGATTGGATGAAAAAACTGTGATTGATTGATTGATTGAATTTGATCACATCACAGCTAACAATACTATTGCAATTGAGATTTATAATACATGTTAATATCATATTTACTAAATATGTTGATGTTTAAGCATCTTCAATTTAGTTTAATAATAATATTTTTTAATGATAATGATTATGATGAATTTTCATCATCATTTAGATAATGAACCATACCTGTTAAATGAGGATATTTTCATAATAATTCACTAATTATTGTTGTTATTGTTATTTTTTGTTACTAATGAAAACTGTTTGTTACAATCGATTCATTTTTATCATCAGTTTCAATTACAATATCTAAATTGGTTAATGTTAATAATATGACTGGATATTTGAGTACACGGAGATGGCTTATAATATGACTGGATAATATTGCAATATTAACATAGCAAAACTTCAAGGGTATTAATAATACGTCCAAATCACTGTATCTATAGAAATGACTTATAGTTAAAATGGAGTGAATTGTGTTGCAATAATATGTCAAAAAATTTCTACGATATTAATAATATGAGTAGCATCTATAGAGATGACTATTATAATGTTACAATATCATATAACAAAATTTCGATAATGTTAATAATATGAGTTGATGGTCGAATCTATAGAGACGACTTATAATACAACAGAATAATTCTGCAAAAAATTCAACACATTGATATCTAAAATTAAAAATTTAAATGAAACGTTTTTTATGTTTTTTTTTTCTACTTTTATTTGCAATCTATCGTAATAATTTAGAAATTTAAAAAAAATAAAAAATTCCAATAAACATTCGATAAATTATTACACATAGGTAATAATGTATATGTTGCAGTTAAAGTAATAAATTGGTAATTATTAATAATAACCGGTCATTATTAATAATTACAAAAAAGAAAGGTTAAAGTAATTAATTTGGACAGAAATAATTTAATTTATCACATAAACCGGTAATTATTAATAATTCCCATCCATTTTAGGTAAATGTAATAAATTGGGTAAATAATTTTTAAATTTTTTTTCGACGTCATCAGCGAAACCCAGGAGCTGCACCGATTTGTAAAATATAGTGCCCTGCGTGTTCACACCGGAACGTCGCACTGTATGCTCCAACACCAGATTAAAGAAATTACATGACAGCGCATCGCCTTGTCGAAATCCGGAGCACGTTCGAAATGAATCAGAAATGTGCCTCCCAATCACCACAGCACACCGGGTGTTTTCCAGGGTCATTTTTGACAAACGGATAAGCTTGGCTGGGAAACCAAATTCCGACATTGATTCGTAAAGCACTGATCGATGTATGCTGTCATAGGCAGATTTAAAATCGATAAAAAGATGGTGCGTATCGATTTGAAATTCGAGGGCCTTCTCCAGGATCTGCCTTAATGCGAACACCTGGTCGGTGGTTGATTTACCAGGACGGAAGCCGCACTGATAGTTTCCTATCACAGCGTTACAATGGGGCTTCAATCGTTCGCACAGAATATTGGAAAGGATCTTATACGCAACGTTTAATAGGGATATTCCTCTATAGTTGGCGCAGGACATGGAATTATTTGAATATTTTGAATATTGGAGATATTGAACTTAAATTCCAGTCATCAGGCATGCTCTCCTCGATCCAGATTTGTTTGATGATTTGGTGCATGAATTCAATCATCACTTCACCTCCTGCCTTAAAAAGTTCAGCTGGCGGGTTATCTTGTCCAGCAGCTTTGTTGTTCTTTAATTTTCGGATGGCTGCTTCCACTTCTGCAGGACTGGGTGTATCTGTATCTTCGGAGTTGACTGGGTTAGGGCGAGGCGTATCTGTGTTTTCTATGTTTGCGCCATTCAGCAGGTTCTTAAAATGCTGTTCCCATGTCTCTAATATCCCTTGCGTATCGGTTACCATTTCCCGAATCATCCCTCAGCGCGTGTGTACGGGGCTTGAAACCAGCTGCAAGCTGCTTGGCTTTTTTATAAAAGCTCCGTACTTCGCCTCTGTCTCGGTTTGATTCTATATCCAAAAGTTGAGACTTTTCGAATAAACGTTTTTTGCGCCTTAAAATTTTCTTCTCGTCTCTTCTTTTCGCTCTAAACTCTTCTTGAGCTGCTCTTGTTTTACGTTGCAGCGCTTTCCTGTAGGCCTCATTTTTCTCTACCGTCTTTGCTAAACATTCATCGTCGTACCATGGGTTTCTCACGCGAGGTGAGAGGTTTCAAAACCCACAGTATGTGTAGCAGCCATCGTGATGATGTTTGCGCATTGTTTCCATTTTCCGTTGACGGAGAGATTATGTTGTAGAGGTGTGGTATTGAGTATATCACTTAATCGCTCCTTGTATGCTAAGGCTATCTCAGGTGTTTGGAGTCTTCCAATGTTAAACTTCCTATTTTGGTGCGTCCTTTTTTAACATTGGAAATTCGTGCTCTGAACTGGGCGACAACTAGGAAGTGGTCAGAGTCGATGTTAGCTCCTCGATACGTACATCCGACACACTGGTAGCATGTCGGGCGTCAATCATAATGTGGTCAATTTGATTCGCTGTACGTCCATCCGGAGATAGCCAGGTAGCTTTGTGGATATTTTTATGGGGGAAATTTGTGCTACTTATAACCATATTACGAGCTGCTGCAAAAAAAGATTTTATGTTTCACTAAAAGCTTCTCGTCTGCGTTTACCTGCCGTCTACGAAAACAGGGTTTCAATAAATAAGTAGCGAGGATTTGGCGGCAGCAGCTCCCGGCTTTAAAATTCAATTCAAATCTAGGTGGTCAGGGATTTCAATACTGTAATTGTAAATTCCATTGTAATTAAAATCGTTCCAAATGTAAAAAGTCAAATATTAAGTGTACTTCCAAATGTCATAAAAGTTCTTCTTGTAAAAATAAATAAATTAACTTCATACAAATAAACGATTAATTTAACCATAAAAATATAACTTTTATTTTTTAGTTTTTGTTTTTTTTTGTCATAATTTTAATAACAAATATAGGAAAATTAAAAGAAATAGTTTTAATTTTAATCACATTTACCAATCCATAACGGTAATTATTAATAATTACCGATAAATGTAATAAATTCTACTTATTTACCACATTTACCAAAATACGAGGTTATTATTAATAATTACCGGTAATTATTAATATTATTACCAGATTTATCACATTAACCGTAACATATATATAATTTTAAACAGTACATTAACTTGTGCGGGTAAATTTAGATTTTAAGATTTACATTCTATTTGACAACAGTAAAAGCGTTTTAATCTCCTAAGTTGAGTACCTTATTCTCTCAACAATTTTTTCAACATTGAGTTGGGGCGGTTTCCTAACCGCGTCCAATATATTTTAGTTGAAACTGTTATTAGTTGTTTATATTAACACACTTCTCTGAAAAATGGAGTCTTCCCCAAAATTATCATGATCCAAAAACATGGGAGAGATGAAACGCAGCTCTATTATTAACTCTATTTATCTAATACTGATAAATTCTCTCTACAAATTCTGAACAAACTTCTTCGAATCTAAGCCCTGATGAAGAACGCTTTAGACAGTCTACACTTTCGTTGAGAAAATGAAGTATCGGTGTATATGAAAGAACTTTATTTCCACCGAACTAGAGCTGAAACTGGTCCCAAACTTAGTTATTTTAGAGTGTTTTGACATTAGATAGAGAACCCCAATGCTCCATATTTGGATACCATAAACCTATACTGGTTTAATGACAGCTTTGTACAGGAAAGTACTTTATTTTCAGTTCAGTTTTGAGTGTTTATTAAGTAACCAGTGCAAATTGCTTAATTTTAGTTTTACTTGAGCCACTTTTGTTTCAAAACATGTTTAAGTTTTAGATGAATTCCTAAATATTTAACCACATTACTCTGACTGATAGTCTGATTGCTGATTTTTTAATATTGGTCACGTTTCCTTTGTTAGTTTAACTGTAACTTGATCACAGTTTAATTTTTTCATAATCAGCTTTCAACAAGTTTTGGGTGATCATTTAGATATTTTGGAGTTTTTTTTTTGGTTTAAATTCTTACTTATTGTTGGGTTATCAACAAATGTTGATGTTAAAATTTGATTGTAGGTTGGCATATCGAATGTATACAGCAAATAGAAGAATTAACGCATCACACTGCTTTGGGGGACACCAACTTAGATATTTAAGATATTTAGATATTAAATTAAATGTAAAACTTTTATAATCATGTTTTACTTCTATAATTCATGAACATTTATAGGTAGAAATGATTAATATTTTGAAGATTAAGCCCTCATGTCATGCTAAGCCTCCTTAAAAACGTAATTCAATTTTATTTAAGTTATTACCAAATTATACTATCAATTATTTATTGTTATTTTTATTATTCCAATGACATGACAAAGGGTACTGAACCAGTTCGAAAAACCCCTAAAACATTTTTGTTATTTCTTCGTCGGGAATTGAACCTGGGACTTTTCGGCTGAAATGCAAGCGATCTACCTACCGTTCCACACAGCATGTACTGAATGCAACTGAGCAGCATTGTATTCTTCAAAAAATTTCTTTATGTAAGTTACTATTTGGTGTACTTGTCCCGTATTACTATGTTTACATCAAGAGCGAAATTGATATTGTGGTTGCGGTTGTTTTTCCAGAAGTGGCATTAATTTATATAGCAGCAGTTACTCAAACAAACGGTTTAAAGAAGATTGGTAACTGCTTATGGGCTTGTGCTATTACGTAAACTTTTTTTGCCATTATTATATTTTGGAATCATTATTAGATATATGTGATAACTTCCCGTCTTTTGTATATTATCCTACACGAAAAATTGATTTTGAAATACATCAGATTGAATACAGCAAAACGAGGTAATTCTATAATCGTACTTATAGTTCTTTTATCATAGCCTGATGATTTTCGTTTATGATCTAATATGTTGTTAATAATTTCAGTGATATCCTTCAACTTTAATTTCATTAGCAACGGTTGAGTATACTCTTGGATTAGCCGAATAACTGATGAAGGTGAAAGTGAAATATACCAAAAGTTCTAAATTAAAAATATTTTGCAATTCTGGAGAAATTTATTATCTATGCACGATTTTCTTGTTTTATACTAATTAATTTTATTTCTAATAATTTGTATACATCTACTGAATCAAAATATGAATTTTATTATATTTTTTTTTTGTTTTTAAATTTAATTGGGCATTTATTTTTTGTTGCTTTTGAAAATTTAAAACTGAATTGTTTTTGTTCCAACTTTGTATTTCTTTCATTTTAAATTTTTTCTCACAGTTGACAATAAATTGACATTGGAAGAATTTTAATTTTAATTTTTTTTTTGCCTTATAGCCTTCGTTCCTTAAAGCGTTTGTAATATTGTTTTTCATTTAGATTTGGTCCTTTTGAAATTTAAATTGAAACGGTTTTTGGTTTCCTATTTTTATGAAATTTTCAAAGCCTGTAGCAAAACAAGTAGAAATTGATGATTGTTTTTTTTTACGTTTTTGTTCTTGTTTTTGTTGTTTCATATTTGTATAGGAAATTTTCTTTTTGATTATTTAATTAAAAATGTTAATTAAGCGCAGGCACAATACAAAGGAAACAACTTGATATTTAATAAAAACAACTTAATTACACTTACGCAATTGCTTATTCTACCTTTAATTAAACTTTTTATAATTATTTTTTTGTTTTTTGAAGAAAACCGACTGAAATTTTAATTTTAAATTTTATTCAAAGAAAAAATTGACAGAATAGCTTAGTTTACTTTTGAATGGAAATAAATTTATTTCGTAAATGATATTTCATATATAGCACAAGTGGAAATATTAAATTTTAATACTAGCACAATTTAACCAAATAAGAGTATCCGTAAAGAAACATTGTTAATTGGAACATGGATGTTTAATTGAATTTTTCTTTAATGATATAAACATGAAATAACTTAAGTAAAAATAGGCATTGACAAAAACAATAATGTAGTTGAAGTTTTGAAAATGATTTTAGTTAAGAATACTTTATGAATTTTGTCATAAATTGATTTAGATGTTATTTATATCTAAGAATATTCAATATGTATCTTTCATATGAAAAATAAGCTACAGAGTTCCTGAAAATCTTAAAATATCAATATACCACAGTTTATTCAACAGTAAAATCCCATATGCCACATTAAATTAAGTAATTTAGTGGCGAGTGCACCTTTTCGAGAAAAGAAAACATAAATTAGCAAAAAATACAAAATGAAAATTCGTTATAAAAATTCAAATTAAAACATTTGTGACATATAGCACATATTAAAAATAAATTCAAAAAACAATAAATTAATAGTGGTCCCTGTAGCTGACTGGTAAAGCACTCAAATGTAGTAATGTAACGACCGAAGGAGGACGGGTTCAAACCCCGTGAGAACCGAAAAAATTTTCAAATGGTAAAAATTACAGTAAATGTAATTTTCAATACAACCACATCGGATCAAATATAATTCAATAATTAATAAAGATATAATATAACAAATAAAAAACAAAAATTAATATGAATATATAATATACAGAAATATATACCGAATAATTAATATAATTTAATAAAAGGCCCACATTTCGAAACGGAAAAGGACCTATAAAGTTGACCTATACAGATTTATCTGTAGGATCAACTGTTAAAATTAATAAATAAATAAATTAAAAATTTACAAAATTTCAAAACGTATAAAAATAATATTAAACAAGAGACAAATTCCAAGCTTAAAAGAATTTTAGTGAAAAAAAATTTAAAATTAAAAATTAAAAAATTGAAAGAGAAAAACCAAAAAAAAAATTGGAAAATTAAAAATATAAAAATTTAAATAAAATACATTGATAAGTACTCTATAAAAAACAAAAAAAAAATAAAAAGTATCTGAAAGGAATAAAATATAATAACAATAGAAATAGAAAAAAAAAATTAATAAGATCAAAAAATATAAAAAAATATAGAGGGTCAAGAACAAATCTTATACAAAACAGCAAAAAAGAAAAAAAATAAATATCAAAGGTTTATAGTATTTAACAGGTTTTCAACATGATTGCAGTCAAAACCCAAAAACCCAAGCTTTGACATTTTTAGTAAATAAGGACAGTACTCTAATAATTCTAAGAGGTGCCGTCGGAAGACTGTTAAACAATTTAGGGGCAACAATATCAAAAATTTTTTTGTAAAATGTGGTATTGTAAAAAGGAACCACAACCATTAGTTGAGCATTATCCCCTAAATTATGATAAAAAAAACCTGGTCCCCCATTAACCACCTCACTGCAAAAAAATTTTAAAACTTTATAATAATTAATATGTCTAATGGGAAGAATACATAACCTTTGAAATAAAACAAAACTATTACAAAAACGATTCACTCGGCTGATTAGTCTAATAACATGCTTTTGGGAAATCAATAGTGGTCTGATTTATTAAAGTAAGCACTTCCCCAACTCGTCACACCATAACGAAGCTTAGGTTAAAAAATAGCATAATATACCATAAGCAATACCTTTTGTGAACAAACTTTACTCAAATAAAACATACTCCTAGTTGAAGCCAAAAAATATTGCTTTAACTGAGAGGTATGATTCGACGATTTCAACTTTTCGTCAATTAATACACCAAGATATTTGAAACAACGTACTTCTTCAACAGTAAAACATTCATCTGTGTAGCATTTTCATTGAACAATTTAAGAGAAAATAGTGAATTAAACTCATTTAGATTCAAAAAAACAATATATAGATTCATACTAGTACATAATTAATATGAAAAATTCATACTCTATTTTTAATACTACTAGAAGAAACCCCCGGGTACATACCCGGTCGAGCAAAAGAAAAGAATTTTTGTGTAAAACGATACAATAAAATGGTTTTTAATAAAATTAAATATTTGACATGTTAAAAGTACCTGACAACAATTATGTACATATATAGAATAGTAATATTCATAGCAAACTACAAAAAAATAAAAAATGTTCAAAGTTTCAAGCTAATATTTATAAAATTAAATTCAAAAAAATATCAGATAGCATTAAACTTTTTTTGTAAGATTTAATTTGTTTTTATTATTTTTTTATTCCTCAATGGAAGGTGAAAGCTTCGAAAAATACTAAGCAGACCACTCACTTAGCTACTGTTACATAGCTATGTTGGACTCTAACCCACTAAAACCACCGAAATCCTTTACGATAACTAATATTATACCGATTAATTGATTTTTCCCGTTAATTGGGAAAACATAGTAGTGTAGGAATATTATTAAAAAATAGTTTCCAAAAATTTTATTAAACCATTAATCATAACTATGTTTTAGTACCATTACCGTTTAACAATTATTTTGAGCTAGTTTTAGAATTTATCATATAGAAAAAATTGAATAAAATGGAATATTCTAGAAAACCTCTTAGTATGCAACATTGTCCGTTACAGTGTCCGTGTCAATATAGTTGTATTTAAGTCTGTAGAGCAGTGGATTTTGTTACTCTTGATATTGCTGTTTAGAGCTGACCATGGGTGAAAACAGTATGTTCAGGGACATAAATTCCGACTCTTTGATTCGATTTATTGATTGATATTGCATATGCAAGGCTTACTGGAAATTGATTTCTAATAAATTCTTATAATAAAAAAAAGTCTCATTCTATCTGATATTTTTTTTTTATTTTACTAACAATAAATTCAAGAAATCTATGCAAACTTGGCTTCAAACTGAACACAATCTAAACATTGGTAATGCAATAGATCAAGAACATGAACGTTTGATTGGTATTGAAACACAGATTAGGAAAAGGGCTTTTGAACGTATAATCGGAGCAATTTTATATTTATCTGAACATAATTGAGCTTTCCGATGAGATTGCGATACGTTATATTCATCGCACTGGCTACTTTTTAGGTTTATTAAAACTGATTGAGAGACCGTTCAAAATGGCAAGAAAAAAGGAGAAATTGTTATTTATCCCATTTAATTCAAAATGAATTAATTAATTCTTTGGGAAAAAAAGTTAAAAACAAAATAATAGAATTGATAAACCACTGCAAGTATTATTCTGTATTACGTGATTGTACTCCTGATTGTCATCGTGTTTTATGTTGTGTTGATATAAAAGAAAGGGAAGTAAAAATTGTCAAATATTTTATAACATTTGTAAGAGTATACGATACTACGGAAAAGGGCTTATCTGAGACAATAAAAGATGTTTTAAATACCACAAGTCTAAATCTATCCGACTGCCGAGGTTAAGGATATGCATATGTTTCACGTGTAAATCCAAAAGCTTGTTTTATTCCATGTGTGCAATAATCCTCATTTACTCTTAGGAGATATCACGAAATGTTCAGTCAAAACAGTTAATTTTTTTGAGACCTTACAAATGATCTACAATATATTTTCGGCATCGACATCGCTTTGGGATATATTGAAAAAACACGTTAAACGTTTTTTCCCCAAAATGCTTATCAAAAACACGTTTGGAATATCGTGTAGAAAGTATAAAATCAGTATTGCATCAAATTTCATATTTCCAAACTGCTTTAGTCGACATTTCAAATGCAGCAACTGATAATACAATTAAAAGTGAAATAATTTGCATTGAGCAGCAACTTACCAAATTTGAATTTATTGTTATCCTCAGCACTTGGTATGATTTATTATCAAAAGTCAATTTCGTCATCAAAATACTACAGAATTCCACAATGTAGTAGATAGATGTAGCAGTTATATATTTTGTTGAATTAGAAAATCCGGTTTTGAATCATGAAAATCATGGTTTTCAAAACGTCGAAGACGAAAGAGAAAATTATTTGAATATAAAGGGGAAGATGAACCAATTGAAGATCCTAAAGAAAGTTTCAGAATAAACTATTTTTTAAAAATTGTTGATCATCATCATCATCATTGTCCTGCAACCCCATCCGTGGGGCATAGGGCGAAAATTGTTGATACTGCACATCAATTGTTGATACTGTATTTGGTTTTAAAAAGATTTCGAAAGTTATGATAAACAATACAATATTTTTGGATTTTTGTACGATTTAAATAAATTAAAATTGAAAGATGATAGCTCCATTTTAAATTGTTGTAAGGACTTACAACTAGCAACAGAAGGAGATATAGATGCTATGGATTTATATGCAGAAATTAAGTTTTTTATGAATATCGTACCTAAAAATATAACTGCTTTAGAATTATTAAAATATATTATTAAAAACAACTCGTCCGAAATTTATACGAATTTAATTACAAGTCTGCAAATACTGTTGACTACGCCTGTTATCGTGGCTTCTGCAGAGCGATCATTTTCAAAGCTATTTGTCAATAGAAAATAAAATTGCAAGAGAAATAAATTACGATGATATTATAATTCAATACAAAAAGAGCTCGAAAAATAAAATAAATTTATACATATTCTGATAATTACTATTGTTTTAAATAAAAAAATTATTTTGCATGATCGTTTTGTTTATATTTTTTTATGAAATTTACTTCAATTCATAATTAAGTTATGCAAGTTGGTAAATAACTTATTGAAATATGTTATATATATATATATGCAACGATGTGATGTCAATCATATTTTATATTAGTAAATTATTATAGCATATCCCAATCTTTTGGATTGAAAAAAAGCAAAAGAAATTAATAGAAAAAATAGTCATGCCGCTAACCTCGCACACGGGCCCGCAAAAAATTCAAGCCGGCGCTGCTGTAAAATAAATGTGAATAATAAAGTTTTAATATATGTAGGTCCGATAAACATATTTATCGTATATTTTTTATTTCAGTTATCTTTTTTATATTGGTGAATACCTTTCTTTAAATGTGTTAATCTGTAAAAGAAATATTAGTTAAATTGTATGAATTCCTATAAATTTCGTGTATCTGAAAAGGAAATACTTGTATTTACATTTTCAATCATAAAAATATTTTACAATCATTACAAAATAACTCTAGTCTTTGTTGAGTGCGGTACGTACAAATTTTTACATATACAGTAATATTTCCATTTGTTCATCATATTCGGCAATTCTATTGATCATTTTTTTTTTCAAACATTAAAACTTTAACATTAATTTTCCAACATGTAATTTTGAGTATATACGACATATGATCAATACTCAGTCGACGTATGAGTATGTATAGTTATTGACATAATGTATAACTTCTGATTTTTACTTTTCTAATAACAGCATAGTTAACTTTAACATTTTTCTAATCAAAGGTGACTGCATTTTACTAACCCCACTGGATGATGATATATTGAACATTCAAATGTAGCAAACTTTCGTCTAGTAATAGAATTTCATCTGTGCTTGTTCTAAACATTAATCGGACAGTATAAAATATGCAGCTGGTTTTGTACGTAAATTACCTTAGATTGTAATATCTTTATATTAAAATAAAAATATATAATACCATACTCTCAAAAAAAGTAGATTTAATTTTCACTTAAAAATTATAAAATATTATATATATATATATTGTGTAACTAGCGTTACTACCTACAAGTATACCTCATATGTAACACATTTAATAATTTCAAAGAATTTAACTACTTTTATACACGTTGAATTTCAAAGTACGATTCAAAAATAGAAAAAAAATAAACCAAATTTAAAAAAAAAACTAATAAAACATGCACCCAACATAAATTTCAAAATAAATTTAATTAAAAACTTTTACTTTCCTAATAAAAATTTAATTATTATACGTATTAAATTGAAAAAGAAGAGAACATACCATCTAATTAAAAATTGAACAAATGAAATAAAAAATAAAAAACAACAACAATCATAATTTTCTAGCACGTTCAAATCACATTTCACATCTCTTTATACATACACCATAATGGTATCATAAAATCATAGCACCGTTTAACGATTCGTTCGTATTCGGTTTACATAACATACAAAAGAAAGGATATCAAAATAAAAGCATACAATTCAAAATACAAAATAAAAATATATATAGGTATACATATGTAGGGATGCATATGAAGATACATAATAATATTATATTGGACAATCATCATTATAAAATTACTGGTCCTTAGATAAATAACAAAAAAAAACAGATTAATTTATAATAATTTATATAATGTCGACAACTTGCATACAACATAAATCCAACAGTTATTAGTATATTAATTTCCAATATTGAAAAAGTATTGTTAGTTATGATTAAAAAGTATTAAAAAGTATTGTTAGCACATGGCCCAAAGCCCCTAATAATAAAAATACCTAATTTAAATAAATTTTTAAAGACTTAAATTTAATCTAACTCATTTATTTTATTTTAAGAAAAAATTTAAATTTAATATTTAAATATAAATAATTATTTATAAAATGTTGTTAATTAATTATTTTTACTGTTTTTTCATTAATATTTCAATTTATTGTAACGCTTGTTGGTAAACAAAATTTCTGGAATATAAATTATCTGGACTTTTGAAAGCGGAAACATATAATTGTTCATGTGCAAAGCAAAGATTTTCCAAATTTAATCCAGCTACAATCAATAATTGACCTTGTGATTTATTTATCGTGATAGCAAAAGTCAGACTTAATGAAAATTGAAGAATTTTGAATTGAAATGGCATATCGTTTGGATATATTGGGATACGTGGAAAAGGAAGAGTGGGAAAAAATACCTGTATTCTAATTTTAAATTTTATTTTTTAAATATATCTGATTGGTCCTGGAAGCAGTCTGAAAACTACCCGAACCACTCAGATTATTGGAAAACGATAAAAGGAATGTTTGTTCATTTTCGAGAGAGTATGGATGTATTCATAAATGCCGGAAACTGACAACAAGCTCTATACCTATATATTCTACATTTACTTGACAATTCTGCAAAGTTTCTGTTCATTAATACTGACATTTTGAAAATAACAATTTTTTTTAAATAACAAAACAAAAACTAAAATAGTCAAAACAACATAGAAAACTACTTTAAAAAAATGTTTGCATTCTAAAAAATGTATTCTGCCAAGTTAACGCCCAGTAAGCTTTGAGTCAGCATTTATGAACAGCATTCAGAAAATCTGACAAGTGTGTTCGTAAATTCAGAATACGCAGATTGATTGCAGGATTGCATTTATGAAAACAAGGTATATATGAGTCCCAATTTTCAGTTCTGCAACATCTTTGGTTTTTGAAATATTTTTGACGGGTGCTAGGTCAGTTAAAATTTTGAAAAATGGTTATAGATATATTTGTTTATTTTTGAGACAATACCTGAGTACAAATTTTCAGGTACACGGTATTTCTTGACATATAATAGATAATAAAAGTTTTATAGCAGCTGCCCGACTCAGTCCGAATTTTAAAAAACGGTTAGGCCGTTTTAAGATTACTTCTTCTTTATTCGAATAATAGGTACACACTGAAAACTTCATTCAATTCGGTTGAACAGTTTTCGATTCTATAAATAAAACAACAAAAAAAATCTGTAATCTGTTATATCTGTAAATAAAACGGGCCCTTAATTTTAACTTTACCGAAAATTTTTTAAGTGAATCAAAAACATCGAACTAAATACCAGAAACAAAAACATAAAAAGACACAATTTTGAATTTATTAGAAAACCATTGAACCAAACAAACATGCTTTTTTCAATGGTTTCCCCATCCATAGTATTAAAATGCAGATGATATTAAACAATTTTATTGAATGAGATTCAATATTAGGTGATTAGAGCTTGTTTAATGTTTAATAAATTTGAAGAAAGTTATTTTGTATACCTAAAGGCTTTTCGCTATATAAAGCTCCTCCACAGCTTTAGCGCTATTAGATAATGATTATGATGATGAAAGGCTTTCAACGAATACTAGACCAGTCATCGAACATTGAATATAACTTTTGTAAATTGTAGAAAATTGCAGTGTGTTCATTGAAGGGCTGTAATAATGATGTGGCAGTAGCTTTTGAATGCGGTTGATTAAATGATCCCTACTAAAAAAATTCATATTGGCATGAATATTTTGAACTTCCATCAAACATACCCTACCATTATATACATGTTAGATATTTATTATACATAATATATAGAAATATTTTCCTATCCAAATATCTCTACAAATATTAATGAATTATCTTTGATACGTTACCAACGGTATTATACAGTAGGATCTTAGCATGACTAAGATAATAAATTCAAGTCTTAAAATAATAAATTCAAGTTTTTTATAGAATTGGCAAGAATACGCTGCAAAACGATTTAACAATTGAAAAATTGTTTGTTGCAGGTGATTCAGAAATACAGCGGATATTCAATTAGATTTCTAGTGAATATTTTCTTAATTTATAAATGCTAGAGCTATGTAACATTTATATTTCTGAAATTATTCGTTCGAATTGGATTATCAATAGAAGCATGCACTCACATGTTTTGAAATTGTATTCAAGTCTATTTGCTTGTTGTCTTCAATTCAGATATATTGCGAATAAAATAATGGTCATTCCAGAATTCCTCGAAACAAGATATTATACTGTTCGTGATAATGTAATGTTTAATTATACCATAAATTGATAAATTAGGTGGTCTATCTAAACGTCAATCTATACAATCAATTTGACAATATTTACTTTTGAGGACACTCTTATATTGCAGATCGATGGTAATGTTCTATGTTCCTAAAAGTCAGTAAAGTAAACATCGAGCTGACGATATTTTGCAAATTCAAAATCTAATTTGCTTTTGCATTGGAACAAAAACATAATTATAAATATCTAAGAGTCATTGTGCTAAAAACAACTTTAAAAATCCGTGATTTTTACAAATTAATAGTTGTGTTCAGTAGATTTAGAACAAAATCGGACAGAACAGATTTGGACAATGACAGTTAACTGTCAAACACTTTAGAACCACTGAGAACAGAAAAATCTACTAAACACTTTTCTTGATCTTTTTTTAACTTTTTTGTTCTAATTTTTGTTTACTCTCAAATTTCTTTGTTTAAGGCAGCGTTTACACATCAATATATATTAACAGTATTTACTGATGACAGAGAATATTGAAGAAATACTGATGATGTGTTTACACTGATATCAATATATATTGAAGAAAAAAATAGAAAATATCCTATTTTCTTCAATATATATTGAGAGAAACAAAATTAAATATGGCGAATAATGAAAAAATAAGCAACATTCATATGTAAATTTTTTATTTTTTTTTTTATTTTACATTTGTTTTATATTGACAGGGTACTTGATTAAAAATTTTGTATTTTTATATTAGTTTTGGAGAATATATACGAAAAAACTGACAAATAGCTTGATTGTTTGAAAACTGATGTGTAAACACAAATATCTCTCTCTTCAGTCTATAATAATTGTCAATAAATATTGAAGAATATTGATGTGTAAGCGCTGTCTAACTGTCAAAATTTAAAGAAAAAACAACAACAAAAAAAGTTGTCCAAAACTGTTCTCAAAAAAACTCCGAACAAAAAAGATCAATTTAGTTTTGAACAATCTAATGAACACAGACGTTTTAGAACGTCCTAGAACAGTTTACTGAACACAACTAATATTTATTTAACAACAGATTCTCAAGACTTTGTCTAGCACCCGGAGAAGCCTCTATCATGACTTCAATTCTCTTGTTCACAATAAACTTTCAGGTTTTCAGGCTTTCAATTTCAACATTTCAAAACAATACAGCATTTCTACTTTACCTACACAATTGTAGAAAATTAAGTAAGAATCAATCTATAGTCGATTTTGCTAACTTAATTTAACTTGATAAAAAAAAATTTAATTATTAAATTTAACACTAAAAGTTCAGTTAAACTTGATGATTACCCTAAATTTTTAATTTAACCGTTATTTTTTTTTTTTTTTTTTGTTTTTTGGTGTTTATTTTTTAATTTGAAGTTAAGTGAATACTGCAGAAAAATACTTCTTTTGTCTCTTATCTTTTATAACTGATTTTAAAAATATATATAATATGATGTACCTTACCTGTGTTACCAACCATCACCATTCAATAACAATTAGACAAAAAATATTTTCAATATAATACAAAATAAAAAAATAAAAAAAAACAAATGCAATTTTTGACATTCGACTCCAACAATATAAAAATACATATACATCTACATACAAACTTATGTATATTGATTTAGAACTAATATACCATTAAGGTCCTTTGTTATAATATCCTTTGAGCTTGAATTAACTTTTGTAGTAAAAATATCTTAAAGTGTATTAAGATGAACAAAACACAAACATACACAATAATATTTTTCCAACTGGCATTTCCCAATTCGATTAGAAGAAAGTAAAGAAATAATTTACAAGACCATCAAATCAATTAAAAAAATATACTTGAATATATGTTGATTTGACTTATAAAGGAATATCCACATACGAGTGATATTATGAACGAATGAAGCAATAATAGTGACGTTGGCTAGTTGATATCAGTTCAACAAAAACTGTTATTATAGTTCTTTTGTGTTGTTTTGCTTCCGAATTCTGGTTCTTCTAGTCTTGAAAGTTGAAATATTTTTGCCATTTGATTTAAATTTTTAGAATTTAGAATTTTAGAATGAACGTTAAGAGATAAGAAACTTATAGCAACGAAATCAGGGACACATACGAAGTTCAAGATATTGTCCGTTGAATTGAAGTCTGAATAGATTAAATAATCATTTTTCAAAATTTTTGTTTTTGATTTATGGCAAAAATATTTGGCTTGATTTTAAATTTTTAAATAGAATCGGTTTTACATAGACAGTGATGATATACAGGTTTTTCTGAATAAACTACAGAACAGAATGAATTTTACTCGGCTGGTTTCAAATTCATTGTTGAGAATGGCTATCTAGAATACGATCCTTATTAAAATTGAGCAGTCTTTTATTTATCTACTATTCACAATAACTAAAGATGTTCGCTCTTTGTTCGGTCTGTGACTCATCTAGTCTGTGTGAATGTTTTAATACTTGATAGTGAGCAGTAAAGAAATTAGTTATTAAACAAATAAATTTCTTTTCATATTTCATAGTTTTGAATAAAATTTTATTTAAAAAGTACTGAAAATTAAACTTATATGTTATTTTATTCATGATCTGTTATTCTATTCTGATACCTCTTTATTGTGAATCGGGGTTGCAATATCTTAGAATTGAGAGTTCTATTATTGCATGTATAATTTTCATGGTTAACCTGGATCTCATTCTATTTATGTGATCCCTCCATTATTTTTATTTTAACTCTTCCCTCATTGAATTATACTTTTGATATTACATGTTTTGCGTGTATCCTCACTACTTTGCTCTCTTATTACATTTTATTATTTATTATCCTTATTTTAAACGTCAGTTCTTATTTCTAAATATTTTTGTCTTAGAATAACATTTGTTTAAGCTAATACTAGAGTAAGTTTAAGTTATGAAAGTAGAAAAGTAGTTTAAGTAAAACTTAAACATTAAACTTACTTACTCTTAGAGCGCAAACACAAAAGGCAGAATCAGATCTTTAAAACAGCCAAAATATATAGATTCTGAAGTACAGAGTCTAATTTGGATTAAAAAATGCCTGGACCGAGAAACATATAGGTCAAAATATATCAAAAAGTGCATTCGGCCAGTTATGACGTATAAAGCAGAAGCCACTGTTGATACCAGCAAATTAAAAAATATTCTTCGTACGGCATGAATGAAAACGCTGAACAATATGGGAAGAAGAATGAACACTTTCGGGAACCTCTCTGAAAAAAGAGATCAACACAATGTGCTGTTATCAAATTATGCTGAAAACCGCTTCAGCGGAGTGAGTAATTAATGAAGAAATATTTTTGCGGATAATGGAAAATAGAGTAATCGCCAATATTATCAAATTCACAGAACTTTCATTCATATAGTTCGATCATTTAGCTCGACATCCAGAGAAATATTTCATATATTAAAACGATAGTAAAAACTAGGCCTTACAATGATCCCCCAAATGAATATCATGGTCATGGAAAAATGTCAGTGTTTCAATAAAAGAAGAAAATCTTGGTTTCGAGCTACAGTAAATAAAACTAAAACTATGGTCATAGTAGGTAACGTTTGCAACGAATAAAGCATCAGAAAAAAGAAGTAGAAGAAAAAATATTGTATACGAATAGAAAGTTGGTCACAAGCGTCGTTAAACCTATTGTAACATATATTATTTATATGCACCAAGAATAAACACCAAAATAACCAACTTCCTGCTAATTCTCAATAGAGCAAACTACAGGAAGATGGTGGGCATATACTTACTGGTCACAACCACATGAATAAACACATATGTAGACTAGAATTAAGTGACGACCCAATCTGGTTTATATCAGTTGTTGTATATATCAGTTGTTTGAAGGCTTCTAATGTTAAACCTTCGTTTTTTTCTGGGGATTCCTTTTTTTTAATATTAGATATTCGTGCTGTGCATTGGATTACTAATTCCTCGATAAGCACATAAATCAGAACACATTGATGGCGTACGTTGTTCGTCTATCATTATCTTCTTAATTTGTTGTTGGAGATAGCCAAGTTGCTTTACTTATTATAAAGTAAATTTTTACATAATATTATTATATTATGAGCGGCTACAAAATTAACTGTTCCATAACCATTATATGTGCTGTTAGGATTCAGACTATATTTATCAACCGAAAATTTAGCAATTTTAGCATTAAAATCTTAAAGCACAATTTGGTCGTGGATCCTATAGATCACACATATCTTGTCTAGTATATTATAGAATTCTTAGGTATTTCTTGAGTTCTCTACTTCATTAGTTAAAAATTAATCGAAAATAACATGTTTGTATACCAATATCATAGCAAAGTTGTTTTAAAACTAATTTTTATAATTTTAATTTCTAATGAAGTTTTGATTACCTGTCTGTTAATGTCTGATAATAGTTACAATGTTTAAAGTTAAGCTTCAGAGAAGGTTTACTCCTTATTTCATTCTATATAGATGATAACTGTAGTTCATGTTTGATATTTGATACTACTTTTACCAAGTTTTAACAAACCATCTCTTTTGACAATATCACACTACCTTTATTATTGTATCAAATAATGATTATAAATCCAATAGAGTAGAATATAGTTCCTAGTTAGAAGGATGCACTTCCTTTTTTTTTATTTTATATTATATCCTTTTATAACACGTCATATTAATTTCACTTAACGCATTAAAACTTTTTGGTTTTGTTTTCATTTCCTATATTAAAGAACATTAGGAGTTTTTATACTGCAACAACATTGATAAGATCTTTTCCAAAGTTCGTTTGAAATAACAAAGTAGAAAAAAAACCCAAAACAAAAAAAAGCTATAACAAACTTTTTTTTTCTACGTGGTAAAAAGACTTTATAATGGCAAACACGTTCTTATTAGAAAAATGGTAATTAAATGTTCATTTTTACTTTTATGTGGCTTTTGTGTTTAAAATTTAAACAACGGGTGCAAACAATGGCAATTTTTTTTTGTTTTTGTTCCCGAAAAACAACATCATTATTATACTCAATACAATACCACAAAATGTTATTGTTATTGAAGCTTAAAAAATGTTATCAGAAAAATTTACTATAATAGTTATTGTTTGAGTTTATCGAGGTTGATTTTAAAATAAATGTAAATCAATTTGAATTATTGAAATTTGAAAAATGTAAATAAAATAAATTAATTAGATTTGTTTTCAGAAATCATAATAACGAATCTCAAATTATTCAATTAATGAAAATCATTAATTAAGCTGGAATTATCAATTTTTACTCCATCTATGTATATAAAAATAATATCTTAGTGGTTGGTTATATGACAAAATTACATAGCGTCAGTCTATTACTCAATTATTACATAGATAGGTAAAATATTTTTTTCAAGAAAAACGAATTTGAATTAAAATTGGCCGAGATGAGATCGTTATTTTAAGCGATTAAAAATATTTAGCTTGCCATCTTCCCATTAAAATATATATTATGAACTAGTGGGCCCCTGTGCAATTGCACAGTAGTAACTTTATTTAAAAAATCTTTGCTAACAACCTCATCTTTATTTATTTCAGTTACGCGCACGCAAACTAACAATGGTAGTGAGAGCCAACCCCACTAAAACCACCTCCTTTTTGTCTTTCGTACGTAATGATAGATCGACTAATGAATTACTCTTGTGTGTATAGGAGAGAATATTACCGTATAGTAATTCCCCCGAGTGAGATTTCTGTCTAAAAATTTTTTTCGCGAAGGGTTTATATATGTAGCAAACCAAATTTTATACTAAAAACTAATACAAAATACCAATAAATATCGCTATATCGCTTTGCAGAATACCAAAAATAAAACTTTTGGTCAAGTATCACATTTTTCGGAATGTATCGAAAAATTTGCTTCTCAGAATAAGGCCAATATGATAGAGCAAGCTGAATGGGGAATAGGGCTGTATGATGCCGAATCTTCAAAAAAACGCGATTTTCAAATATAATTAACACAATTAAAAATTAATGTAAATATATAAAATAAAGTTATTGTTTGTTTGGAAAACATTGTAAAAATTAGTGAAGTACTGGAAATAATAACTAATTTAAACTGCAATAAAACTTCAGGGTTAGACAAACTATCAAACAGTTGTATTAAAAAATTACCAAGATTTGCCATAATGCAGCTGACGTTAATTTTAAATGTTTGTTTGAAAATTGGCTTCTTTCCTACTACATGGAAAGAAGCTATGATAATTCCAATATTGAAGGGCCAAAAGCCACTCACTTCCATTCAAAGCTATAGACCCATCAGTGTGCTCAGTAACCCAGGAAAAATATTGGAAAAGATTATCAAAAAGCGTTTAATAGTTTTCCTAAATGAAAACAATATACTACCAAGTGAACAATTTGGATTTAGAACAGCTCATAACACAATTCATCTTCTAGCAAGAATAAAAAACTATATTAAATCAAATTTAAGCTGTAAAAGATCAGTTGGAATAGTTTGTCTTGACATAAATTCCGCTTTTGATACATTTTGTGACCAGGGGCTAATACATAAACTAATAGAACTTCAAATCCTGACCTACATCGGAAAAATAATTAAAAGCTTCTTAAATGATAGAACTTTTAGGGTCTACATTGGGAAAGCATTCTCGAACCTATACCATGTTCCAGCCGGTGTCCCACAAGGTTCTGTACTGGGTCTAATACTATATAACATTTTTGTATCAGATATTCCAAATATTCTAAGCAACAATCTTTCAATTTTTGCAGACGACACAATATGTATTTATACTTCAAACCTGTATTCTGAAACCATTTAAGGAAACCTACAACATGCCTTAAATGAAGTCTCAAAATATTTTACTAAGTGGAAAATCTTGATAAATAGGGAAAAAACAAAAGCAATGTATTTCATTAGGAAAAAGAAAATATGCTATGTTCCTCAAAATAAGTTAATTTTAAACTCAAGTAGTTTAGATTGAGGAAACGAAGTTGAATGTTTAGGTTTACACTTCGATCAAAGACTCACATTTAACGTACATATTACTTCAATCATAGATAAAATAAACAAAACCATTAGAATATTATACGCTTTTGTAAATAAACCATCAATGAGGTTTTAATTCTCAGTTCCTCAAGATAAATGCAATATATTACATGTAAAAACAAAAAAACAATCAAAGAAATATTATAATTCAGAAGAAAAGTTTAAGGCATTAAACTAAACTATGAAAAATTATATTATAGACCTGTAGAACAAAATTGTAACTATTATAGAGAATCTAAATAAACGAACAAATAAAAAAAAAAGTTATTGTTTGTTTCTATTATTTTACTATTTTTTTTATATATATTTCTAAAAAAAAAAAAAAAATTTCTTATTCGTTTTTTTGCCATCTTATACTACTGACAGACATGTAATATCGATATTATGATAACAATATTATAATATTCTCTGCATAATAAATGTATAATTTCATAAAGTAAATATACTTCCCTTATACTTCCTTTATGATAATATTGTAATTCAACACTGCAATATTAGTATCCAACTCGAGATCAGCTAGTCTTGATAGGTTGATAAAAAAAAGCTTAAAATTAAAGGTAACATTTATCTTTTACTGAAATTAGTTACTAACGGTGATGGATATCAACCCACTGTATGATGATCTCAGCGCTTAGCAACACGATGCAAGCTTTCGTCTAAAATAGACGTTTCATTTGCTTGCTCTAAGCAGTATTTGGGCAATATTTATTTGATATTTTTGATTGGGTAATTTTACTTTATGAAGAACATTTGTAAATAAGAAAAATAAAATAATAAAAAACAACTTAAAAAAAACGATGACGGTATATAAAAAAGCTTTTAATAGTATTCTGATTAGGGAGCTCATAGGTAGAATATTTCTTGTTATAAGTCATAAAAAACATAAAACTGAGTTGAAATCGAAATGAGGTCACAGATGCAAAAAATTTTATACAATTTAAGTGTTTTATTGTAACTTGCACAAATTACAAAAAGTTTGAATTTGCTTAACTTATCATTGAAATAACTTCAAATCACAAATTCAGTTATTTAATTTAAAAACATTCTGAGGAATTACTATTACATATATTTACATATTAATACATTTTCCAAAAATGCTATCAACTAAAAGCAATAAAAAGCGGGCTGTTTGGGTATAGAGCAGAATGTTTAATTCACTTATTCTGATGCTTTTTACATCTCACATTCGCCATCCAATTATCTATATAAAACATATTACAGAGTAATTTCCTATATAATAAACTATTCTTCAACGACTTCTTTTAATTAATTTTTTATTTCATAGTTTACTATCAATTATGTAAATTTAATCAATTAGTAATTTCCGAAATAGAGCTGATAAAGCTTAGATATGACAGGTATACTTTAATTCCATAACCAGATTAAACTCTCCAAGAAGCATTTTGTTTTATAAAACAGTTTTAAGAACGTTGTCACAACTACTTTAATCAACATTTAGTTGTTGCGAATTATAGATAACAACGACGCTGCAAGTTTGTCACAACTAATTTGGCGAAAAAATTTGGTTATCACAACGTTGTTTAATATCGTTGTGCACCAGTTGTGGTTGTATTCACAACTTTTTTGATTTTCCATCTAGTAGAAATCTCCTCTCTTGTTGATTGGAGTCGTCAATATATCATCATCATCAATGTCCTGCAACCCCATCCCTGGGGCATAAGACGGAAAATTGTCAATATATACCTAACTTAATATACTGGGATCGGTCAACTAATCACTCGAACAAATTGATACTACTGGATATTATTGGGAATCTACAATTTTAAATTGAAATTAGAAAAACAGCCATCTTGTTTAACTCATTATTTCATGTGGCATTCTAAATGATTTTTAAATCCTAGTACCTAAAATTGACCTAATTAATTAATTATGATATGATGTCGATTAATATAGAACATATTGAGGTAATCGTTTTCGAAACTACAATTTTCTTTTCAAAACATTATTATTTAAATTAGTTAAGCTTACTTGATTAATTCTTTTCATTATAAGAATTTACTTACTTTTGTAATTGATTTGAAATTCAAATAATAAAAAGAAAAAAAAAGATACTTAACCTTTCATCATTTGGTTTGAGTGATTAAAGATACTCGTAACAAAAACAAAAATTCTACTTTATTTATTTTTATCATAATTTAGTTGAAATCAAATCAAATTTAAGTTATACCAGTTCTAATTTTCCGATAAATAAATGTTCCAAAGAATTCTATTTAGTAGCGTGCTTCTTCATGTTACTTTTTCTTATCTATATCGGTTTTACCTGCATTATGTTATTGTTATTTTTGTGTGCTAAATTTAAACATAAACCATTATTATCCTATTGAAAAATATAACACAACATTCAATAAAAAAAAATATTTGTTAACCTTTAAATTAAGCAAGGGGGGTAATACACATTTAATCTGATATAATTTTGTAAAGTGATTTCTAAATTCATATTTACTTATTTTTAAAAAAGTATTTAATTTTATAAATCTAAAAGTCTAAAAAATATTATCTAGACTTTTTGATAACATACAATTTTGATTGAAAACAAAGTTTTTAAAAAAGAAGCTAAATTCGAAAACAATACATTATAATCTGTAAATTAGAAAAAGTAAGGTACAAATATCAAAATTATTTTACTATTACTTCACTATTACTATTTATTTTAAAGGAGACGTAGGGAAACTAAATATTTTTGTAAAAAAATTTTTAATTTGCAAATATCAATTTAAAATTTTATCCCATGTATAGAAAAATTAACACAAAAATTGTTATTTATCCTTAACAGTTAATTTGGGTTGTCGTCTCTGCTGAAAGGTTAAATAATAATAAATCACACTAAAATATTAATTTGTATGAATGTATGTGAAATAATCCAATAAAAGAATATGATTAAGTTTAAGAAGTGAATTTCAATATTCACTATTATTTTACCAAAATTTATAAAATACAAAAATATATTTTGATAAACAAAAAAGGACGATTCAATTTGATTTGTTTTTTATTTTTTCTTTTTATATTTGCTTTTTGTTTTTATTATTACAATTTTATTTTAGATTTTCCATTTAGGCAATTCAGTTGAAGTATTTCCTTCAGTATTAATCTATTCTAAAAAAAAAAACTAAAAAAAAAACACAAACACAATAACAAGAAAAAAATTAAGCAAAAAAATGGCATTATTAATACACACTAAACATGTGATTGGCACATAAATTTATTTGATTTATTTAATCGCACCGCATATTTTCTTTTTTAGGTTGTTTATTTATGACAATAGCCTAAATTTTTTTTTCTTGTTAATTCTATTCTATTCAAATGAAAATTCTATACATTTTCACACAACAATAGAAAATTATTACGATTCTACCATTTTTGATTAGTTTCAAAAATATTATTGGTGTAGTAAAAGGCAGTTTTGGTGTTTTTTTTTTTTTTTTTGATCGATTTTGTTGAAAGAAATTTGCAAGGTATTTTATTGAAAACAACTAACAGTCATACATACATACATACATATTATACTATAGCAATGATAGATAGTGCACATGAATATGATATACACGTTTTCATCAGACTTATAAATACACATCTTGAATTTGATGGATTAGAATGTTTCCAAATTTCAGAAGTTATGATGGTTTTATAGTTGTTGTTGTTGTTCTTATTATTCTTATTTATCATAAATATGTATGTATATAGAATAAAATGTATTGAAGTATAATCACACTAACCCATATGCTATAATCAAAAAAATTGACTTAATAAGGAGAAATCTACACTATTACTTATGCTATACTAATTGTGTTACATCACGATTTTTTTTTTAAATTGCTGACATTTCTATAAACCGGAGAAATTATGACAAAAAGGAAAGAAAGATATCTTTTATTCCAATTGAATATTACATATCCAACTTTCCTTAATGACAAGTCAACAAAAGTATCGATAAACATGTGTTCGATTTTCTTGAAACTTTGATAACAAACTGTTGATAAATATTGAAAACCTGAAAAAGTCCCGGTAAGTTACACCCACATTAAGGTACTGTTAAAAAAACAGAAAAAATCATTTTTTCTCCCAACTGTATTTCAATAGAACACTCTATCTACATTCCAGCTCTGATGAAGTGATAAGAATATCAAAATTAAAAAAGAAATGATATCGTTTCACATTAATTAAGGTTTTACTATCTATTTAAAAAAAACTAAGATTAATCAAAATAATAGTTTCTTTTTAATCATTTTATTAATTTTGTTAATCAATCATAAAATTATAAGCAACATCAAAATTTATTATATCAAGAAATTACAACACATCAATTAATAAATCCATGTAGTAGTCCATTATTAGCGTATGCATCCAATTTCAAGTCCGAATAATGAACAAATGAAATCACCAACATAAGATCCAAAACTTATTCAACATCAACCAATCGCTCGTCTGTTATAAACACATGTAAAGTAATCAAAAGCACCACAACAAATCTTATACCTTATTTACATACATAGATAAAAATAAAAATTATAAATGTTCAGTAATAAATTATTAATTTAATAACTAGGTTCGATTTTTGGAAACAAAAAAAAGCGAGTACTGTACGAGCAAATGAGCTCTTTTTAAGTAAGACTGAAACAAATAAATAAAAAAAAGCTTTTTTCCGCAGAACTTCAATTCATAATTTTATTATTGAGCCTAGTTTCTTACGCTAAAATGTTTTAATTTTTGCTCAATTCAATTTCTTCTACCCAATTATAACGGAAGAATAATATAATATCAAGAAGATTGTATGCAAAGTTTTTATATGTCAGTGCTAGGTATGTCAATGTTTTTTATGTCAATAATGTACATAGGTTTAAATTGTCATTAGTAGGTCAAATTATATGGAAAACTGTATGAAACATAGATTTGAAATTTTGATCTTTGAGTCATAGAGAAACACCATATATTATAAACACATAACATATATAAATATGTTTGAATGAATTTACTTACATATTTTGACATATGTAGCAACTACATGTAACAATTTAATAAAATATTTTAATAATTAATTTACCCTATTCAATTGTTATAATTTTATAAATAAAATTCAAATAAAGATTTTTAATAATTTATTCTCATATGATATGTATGAGTATGTATATATAATATATATATATATATATATATACAGTAATCCCCGGATAATCACCCAAAAATATTCTCATGTAACAGTACAAATTAACCAAAAACTTAAAATTATCGACGATTTCAGCTTAACAAACAAAACCAAAATGGATTTAATAAGATCATGAAAATATCGCAAAAGACTTTATTGGCTAAACCATCTTAGGGCAAGTAATTGTGGCAATTGTGACCTCATTTATGTTTTTAACCAAAACCAAAGAATTTGCTAATCCACAAGGTTATAAAAATTACTTTGTTATATATTTGTAATGGAACCGTTGGATACAAGGACGTAGTTATAGAAAAATATCGAAAACTTCATTGTGCAAAAACACAAAAAGCTACCACTTAATATTTAACCAAAAATAATGGATGAAAAATTTCGAAAATTATTTATTTTAGAATTAGAAAAAAAAATGCCAAACAGGAAGAATAATCCTTTACAGATAAACAATTACAGACCGACCAATTATAGACAGTGACCAACCCTGTAGAATCGACATCAATCTTCTTAATCAATGTGAAAGCGGGATTTCAAACAGATGTAATTTGCACAGATTTCAGTAAAGTATTTGATGTTTTACCTCATAGTATTATTTTACTTAAACTCAAAAAACTAGGATTTCCTGCTAAATTTGTCTAATGGGTAAACTCATATCTTACAAATAGGAGCTCATATCTTACAAATAGATACTGTTTTATTCCGCTCTTCATTTTCATCATCATTCATATCAAATTCTGGAGTTCCACAGGGTAATCATTTAGGACCACTGTTATTCATTTGTTTTGTTTTTTTTATTTGGTTCAGGGTCTAGTTCGATACTTTAATATGAAATTACAATAACAACTCAAAATCCAGATATTTATCTGGTTTTTATACAGATCCCAAATATTTAGTAATTATATATTTATCACGAGTGGCGCTTGCGTAGTTTTTCAATGGAAATTTTTGATAATTCGATTAACAGGTTTGCCATATCAAAAGAATTATCCATATCATTAATCTACATCGTTCTTTTGAATTTAATAAAAAGCTAGGTCTTGAACCGCATGAAAAGCTATTATTGCTATCAATGATGTGGCTTCTATAATTTATAATAGCGATTTGGAAATTTACACTGATGATATGAAGATTTTCAAAAAAACAACGTCTATGCAAGATGTTTATGTGCTTCAAGATGATCTAGATAAATTTTATATTTGGTGCATTAATAACAATCTTTTACTAAACATTAGTAAATGTGCACTTATGTGTTACACACGTCGAACCCAACCATTTAGCTTTTGATATACTCTAAACAACGAAACCTTAGAAAAGGTTAACTCAATTAAGGACTTAGGAGTTTATTTCGGTGATAAACTATCATTCAAACTCCACTACAATAACATCGTTAATAAAGGTAGTTCAAAGTTGGCTTTATAAGATGTTGGTCAAAGGAGTTTAACGATCCTTACATTTTTAAATCATTGTATACATGTTTGACCCCATCTTGAATATGCATGTAAGGTCTGGTCTCCATTTGATATTTCGCAAATACAAAGAAAAGAAGCTGTTAAAAAAAAATGTTTAAGGTTTGCACTACATAGTTTGCCTTGGGATGATCATACAAGACTTCCTCCATATGAGCATAGGCTAAACCTTCTCCATCTTAATTCTCTGTGGAAAAGACGGGAAGTAGCTGATGTTTTATTTATTTTCGAAATTATTAAAGACGGTATTATTTCCCCTTTAACTTTAAATAAAATTATCATTAACACAAATACTCGTTTACGCCATTAAAATCTTGTTACATTAACATTACGCAGAACAAATTATGGTAAATATGAACCTATTAATAAAATGTTTCATTTTAATTATTCAAATTATTCATTCCTTTAAAACCTATTATATAAAACGGTTACGGTGTACGGTTTAGATCCCAATTTGTTGCAATTAACCGAAATTGAGTAAAAGAGTCTTTACGAAATATACACTGAGTGGCACAGTAGGTGGAAGCTTGTCTTTCAACTAAAAAGTCCCATTTTCGATTACCGACGGCAAAAAAAATATCATCCAATATTTTAATATTTTTCATTTCTGCAAATATACCCAGATGGTCTGATAAATCACTATGGAAGAGCTGTAGGAATATATAAGCTCTTGAATCATTGAATAGAAGGTGATCCAGGCAGGTGGGTTTCAATCGGGTATTTATCCTGAAGATTATCGTACACGGGTTGGGGGATTACTGTATACTACTACTGTGTACATCAAAGCAAAAGCTAAGTTTTTTAATGCCATTTTTATTTATACATTTCTTCACACAATTTATATGATTACATTAAAGTGCTTTTTTTATTGTTTTTATTTTTTGTCATTATAAATCAAATTATAAGACATGACTATAAAACAACAACAACCAAATGCAACATCTGGTGCCAAGAATTTCAATCAACAAAAAAAAACCATAAGAGGTACACGTCAAATGTAACGAAAAAAAAAGAAAAATAAACAAAAAAAAAACGCATCGCAAAATTTTTCTATTATTTTTTCTTATCGTTATTTCCGAGTAATAAAACATGGTTTTTATGAAATATATTATGAATTCTTCAAACAACAACAATAACAAAAAAAAAAGAATGAAAATCTTTAGAAGAAAATAATTTTCATCAGGACAGATTTTCTTTCCTTTTTTTTTGTCATTCTAACTAACCTCTCTTCTATTCGTTTGAATGAAAATTTCTTTACCTTTTCAATTTTCTTTTATCTTTATTTTCAAAACTGTACATACATATACATGTAAGAATATATGAAATATACATAATATAATATATAAGCTTTACATTTTCATTTTAATGTCATGTAATTTCCTGTAACAAGAGAATAAACCTATTGAAAATCTCGTAATTTTTTTATTTATTTCTTTTTTCATTATATGCAATGTATCTTAAAGATGTACGTCTACTACCCCACCTCTAATATTGTAATACTTTTTTTTAATTTAATTTTTTTTTATATTTTACACCCTATAAAAAATTAAGTAATTTCGGATTTTATTATGAATTTGTTACATCATTTGTAATACTCAACGAAACAGTGAAAAATTGTGCCAGATTGTTAAGGTTTTAATCAACATGGTTGAAAATACACAATAAGTTAAGATTGATAAACTCTTGTTCGATTGCAATATACAGAATACAGATCAAATTGAAACTTGGTCTTATCTATGCACTTCGTTAATAATTATCCATACCTGAAAGCTACTCTGTTATGTTAACCATTTATGATGATGCATCCAGACGTTATAGTATTAAACTATTTTAATCTAGATCATTAAGTTTTTACTTTAACTAATTGAATTAATTGAAATTAATGGGTAAACAGATAAAAAAGTAGTTATTTAGTTTTTTATAAATAATGCACAAAATGAAATACGATACATACAAGGGATCACCCCATTATCTGGAAAACAAAAATCTCGGAAAAATAATCTCGAAAAAAAAATCTCGAAAAAAAATATATATATATAAAAAAAAATCGCGAATTTCAAATTTTGAATCCGATATTTCTTAATAACATTTATTTACAGAATAAAATTGTTTTCCATTTAAAATATAAGCAAATTGAAAAGAAAATCCAAATAAATATATCTGAAAAAGTAATTATTTAAACCTTAAATATAAAAATAATTAGAAGGAATTAAAGAGTACGATTCAAAATAAGCCAATCAAAATATTACAGGGTATTCCAGAATATTTATGCAAATGTATATGCAAGATCCTGAACTAGGAGAGGCTTTAGACTTGAATTCTAAATAGGAGTAATATTCCTTTTTTTCAAGAATTTTTACCTTATTTATTTTTATGCATAGCCGCTGTTGGATGAAAAAAGGAGGATATATCCCTTCTTCCAGAATATTTATCTTAAATATTTTTATGCGTAATCGCTGTTAGAGTAAAAAGGGGAGTATATCTCTTTTTCCAGAATGCTGCGATGCTGGACTGGTTCAATAATGTCTCTGAACCGTCTTAATTACGTCTGGCAAGTTTGGAAAAAGAAACTTTTTCTAGGGCCTTTGACCTCAAATTCTGGGACTTAGTTCTCTTTGAAAATTCATAAGCCAATCAAATGTCAAGTGTTCACAAGCTTTTTTGGAAAACAACCAGCTGTTAATTTCACATATTTATTATTTATATAAAAAATTTTTTTTTTGTATTATCTTTGAGTAGAACTTAAGCTATTATAATTGGTCATACGATAAATAAATAAAATAAAAAAAAATGTGGAGGATTTGTTTGAAAGCTATTATTAAAAAAAAAGAAAATTATTACAATTAATAATAGCAAATCATATAGTGTTAATCAATAGACTTGTTGTAGACTTTACACAAGATAAGACGACTTGAAAAAAGGTAAATGTCTGTTTCTAAAATTAAAATAATTAAATTTAATTGAGTAAATTAAATTTTTAGACTAGAAAAAGTTTTTTTATTGAAAAAGATCTATTCTTGATATTTCTTGAACTTCTTCTTTGTGATTTCTTTTTCTTTTTGTTTTTTTTTTTTGACAATAATGACAAAATGAATTTATGACAAAAAAATCAAGGGTCATGCAAAAAAAAATTTAAAATCGACAAAACAATCGAAATTTCATGGATGGGTTACATGTTTATGATCAATGTTCACTCTAATTTTTTTTTTAGCTGAGCAAAAGAAAAATAAATTGCGCTATCTTTAAGAAATTATACAAAAATTTGGTAAATTAGATATTTTATTAAAAAAGAAATTATTTGTGTTTTTTAAGTTTTTTATTGTTTTTGAATTTTTTATATTAATTTTATATTTTGTATTACAGTAATGGTATTCGTAATCCAGGTCAATAATATTTTCCGCCATTAAGTGTGCCCAAATGATTTACTTTCAACCTATTTCTAAATTTTGTTTTAATCAAATTCATCAGGGTAAATCCTGTTTCACTATCAGCACTCGACGCTTGAAAGGTTCCACAAATATCAAACAAAATTTTAATATATATTGAAAACTATCTTCACGAAGAGCCAATTGAAGTAGGTCATTGAAATTACGACTATTGTTTTTTGGATTTTTCCGTAAATAAGTATTTTAATCTTTATACTCACCCATTATTATTTTATTATCCATGTCCATGATAAGATTTCTATATTTAAAATTAATGTATTCCAAAGCATTCCAAAGGCCCATGTCAGCACCACCAAATCTTTTATCCAAATGGTAACCAACAACTATGTTTTCAATAAATAAAATTATCCCAGATGACATTTTCATTTTTCATCATTTAATGCAATCAATGTTATACGATTTACATTATTTTCTAAAGCTGTTAAGCAATATTTTGCGATTGGATCAACTGAATTGGAACTATCAATCTTTTCTTTGAAATACTGTATTAAGATGATGAGAAAGCCAGCGTATTTCATTAAGAGGCCGGAATATCTAAAATTCATAAACTATTAGACTTGCCATTTCTTCAAAATTATGCTTTTTAACAGATGAACGATGGAACATCTTCGTGTTTTTACTTGGGAAATAAAAGGGATACCCTTCCAGGCATCATCGACTCCCATATCCTCTCTATGTGCCACACAATACTGAGCTGTTAAGTGACAAATTGTGTTGCGTGCTGTAACTCCATTATAGGTTCCCAGCATTACTGCAGCTTCATCAGATGTTAACATTACCATCTTTTGCATATCCAGAATAATAGTTTTATAAAAGCACTTTATGGACTCCACAATATATTTTCCGTCATATGCATTTAATTGTAAAAAACCAGTAAAAACCGTTTTTTAATTAAAATTAAAGCGGTATTTTATATGTGTAAATAGTTAACATTTTGTGAACGGAATACGCGTGAATAATACACTGCTAAATGACATAGCTGAAGCTGATCGCGAAAACCCATTCGCTTAAGCGATTCTGAAATTATAAAAACTTTAGGAATGGTTTGGGAACCAGTCACTGATGAATGGATTTGTTTATCCATTCGATGGGAACTATAACGCTATGTAAAATGACTTCAACTTCAAATCGAATTTTTTCTACTTCTTACCTGAAATATCAGTGCTTTTATCCACTATTAAGCATTGGAATTGTTCTCTTATTTAATTTAATATTTCTTGTTGGATAAGGTGGTTGATACACTCGACGAATTTAAAAGCATAATTTTTACTCCTCCAATTTTTTGGAATCTCTACATATTTCGCAAAATGATTGTTTATTTCTTGGACTGAGTTCATTTAAACATTCATTTTACTGGCAAGAATAACATTATCTTTTCAAATTTTGATGTTATCTTTACCAGTTGTTGAGAGAAAGCCACTCCGATTTTAATTGCTTCACGTTTTTGCACAATTCGTCAGTTGCTTCATTTTTTTCTTTGTGACATTATTTTAGAGAATGTCTGTCTTAGATAACAATAAATATATTAATATGTACTACAAAATGATAAACCTTATAAAATTTACCAATTAGAATTGGAACAACTAATTAAGCACTATGACAAATAACAACTGAATAACTAAGTATTAAATATTAACAAGCACGTGCGCAGCTTAGAGGGAACGTTGTTTATGATATAAACACCTAGCTAGTTGTTTATGATTTTCAGCAAAATTGTATGGGAAAACAACTACGTAATCAACCAGTTTATTGTAAACACCATGTTTAGCCATAAACATGAGCTTGAAAACGGCTAGCGTTGATAAGCGTTGTTCATTATGTGAGCCAAGTTTGGAAAAAATTTTTGATAGTTTGTATTTTGACCCATGTCGGTTGGAAAAGTTTGGAGATGAATTTTAATATTTGGATTTTGAAAGTTGAATTTCAAAATTTGGTTTTTCACGCAGATCTAGAAATTTCGTAATTTCAGTCAGTAATAACGCAAAGTAGTTATGTATATTTTCTGAAACTTTTATGAAATGTTTTTTGAATTTTCAGAGTTCGAATTAATAATGGTTAGGGTCGTATAAAAGCAGAAAAATAAAATTAAAACAAAAATTATATTAAATTAACATTTTTTTTTATATATAATTCCAAGTCGATGGGATGAACATCCTAACTGCTTTTACACAGAGATTTGGAATACACAAACACATACAATAGCTTTTTCTATAGAATTTTTATGGTTATATCTACTAATTTAAATGAGGAAAACTATATCTATTGTAGAGTACTTCACTTTCATAATAGCATATTTCCATTTTATTTGTAGTGATAACCAAAACTCTCAACTATTAATCATTTATTTTATCCCAATGATAAAGGATACTGGACCAGGTCGAAAATCCAGAAAGCATTATTTTGCCTTCGTCGGGAATCGGTTCTGTTGAAAGCAGGCGTTCTACCTACTGCGCCACCCAGCGTGTAAACATACGAATATATTTTTCCTTATTCGACATTTTTGTTTTTTAATTTTTTTTTCTACTTTTTAACATTCAACATTTAGGCTTATTCGAAATTTTTTAATTCAACATTTCGTTTTTCAACATTTTTGCATTCGCTATTTTTCTCAACATTTTGTTATTCAGCATTTATAATTCGAAATTTTTTTTTCGAGATTTTTGTTAATTCGAAATTATTTTATTCGAGATTTTTTTTTCGAGATATCGGTGGTGACCCTACATACAAACAAGCACATATTTTATAATCCATATAATAAATTGGTTGTGCCCAATAATAATGGATTTTGTGCCAGTCAAAGCAATAGAAAGATTATTTATACAAATTAAGAAATTAAATAAGCTAAAAGGCACAAAACAAAAGCACAAAAGGCACAGCTATGGGAAATCCACTATCCCCTATATTGAGCGAAATCTTCATGAATTTTATAGAAGAGAGGATAGTAGAAGAAGAAGTTATTCCCAAGATCTGGATGCGATATGTAGATGATATGTTCGCAGTAGCGGAAAACCCCAAAATGGAAAGTTTACTTGTTAAGCTCAATAACATTCATAATAATATAACGCTCACAATGGAAAAAGAAAAAAATGGTGAAATCCCGTTTCACGACAACTAAAAGAACAATCACTTCCGATTTAAACCGCCCCCATGGACAAAAGATGATAGCATATCCCACAATGATTAATAGACTACTGACTACACCTTTATCAGTTGAAAACTTCAAAAAGGAAAAATTATATATTGAGCACACAGCAGAAATAAATGGATTTTTGAAAGAAAACAATAAAGAAGAAGAACCATAGAAGTGAACTGGAAAGTCTCTCAATTTTTAAGAACATGAAGAAGCCAAAACGAATTATGTGTAACACATAAAAAATAAATAAATAAATAAAAATAGTCTTTATTTCAACAGAATTACAAAGCTAGTAATAAATTTTGAATACATACAAATTAAATTCATTTTTTGTACAATGTATCCTTAATCAAATTAATAATTAATTCAAATTAAAAATTAGTATTTAAAATAATTCAGATTACATTTTTAACTTATACTAAATAACATTTAATTTATATACTATTAAAAAAAAAAAAACAAACATTTGAATTATGAATTAAGAATTAATAATTGTTCACAAATGTACATTATATATGTATTATAGTAAAAGATTAATACAATTATTATAAACTACAAATATAAATATACATATTAGAAAATATAAAAAAAAATCAAAAAATTTGTACATAATATATCCTTAATTAGTCAATTTTAAGCTTCAAGTTCTGAATGAAATAGTTAAAGACATTCTATTGCCATAGTGCAAGAGACGAATGTCTTACTTTATTAAAATAACAGGTGTAATAGTATTAATGGGGAAAAACAATATAAAATTAGTGTAGAATTATTTGATATAATGTTTTATTTAATTGTAGAAGAATGAATTTAATTTAATTGTAAAATATAAAAAGATTTGAAGTTTATAATAAAAAATAAAATAAAATATAGGATAGTACAATGAATTACTATCTGAATAAAGCCATTAGAAATAACAAAAGAAAAAAAAAATAAAATAAAAAAGTAGGAAATAAGAAAACAGATAAAAAGTAAGTTTAAATTATGGGTATTAATATTGATTCAATTTGTGCATGAGAAAATGAAAAGAGCCAGGATTTTATTTGTTTTATAAATTTAATTTGTATTCTCTCGTTTCTAAAGGATTCAGGTAACTTATTAAACAGCTGAGGTGCAGTTACAGTAAAAAAGTGACGAAAATGAGATTTTTTAACTTTGGGTACATTTACAACGTTTCTATTATTTACACGCAAATTGTGATCCACCAACAATCTCGAATTATTATAGCCCGATTTTAAAAAAAATAGTTTAAGTACTTTAAAATAGTATAGATGTCTTAATGGAAGAATTTTTAGATTTTTGAAAAAATAAAAACTGGGAGTTCTACGACTGATCTTACAAATAATACGTACACAATGTTTTTGTTTAATTAACAAAGGCTCAATTTTATTATAATGGGTACCACCCCAACAACACAGACCATATTGAAGTTTAGACTTAATCAAGCCATTGTAAAAAAGTTTTAAAACAGAGAAAGGACAATATAAACTTAGATGATACAGTTGCCTAACTGCTTTATTCAGGTATCTTTTTAGATAAGACGTGTGATCTTTCCAGTTTAGTCTAGCATCTAACGAGATACCTAAATATTTGAAGCTATCCACACGTTCAACATAGAAACAATCTTCTGAGCAGTTATAGTTCTCATTAAACAAAATACCAGACACATCATTTGCACATAAATTACATAAACTAAATTTTAAGCACTTAGGAGAGTGATATTTTACAGAAATACTTTCACATACTTTTCCTGACAGATTAAAAAACATAAATTTTGTTTTGTTACTTATTATTAGTTTATGCATTTTGAACCATTGCCTTAATATATCCAAATCAAAATTTATATCAGTAAAAGTATTAAAATAATTTACATTTGAATAGGATAGAGCTGTATCATCAGCAAAAGCAGTAATTTTTCCTTTAAACGCTTGAGCAAAAAGTGAATTGACATAAATTAAAAAAAGTATTGGACCTAGTACAGAGCCTTGAGGAACTCCGATATTTATCAATTTTTCAGAACTGTATACATTTGAAATTTTTACTATTTGCATCCGATCTTTAAGGTATGAACCAAACCAATCCAAAATAAAACCTCTAAATCCAGCTTTAAACAATTTGTTTAATAATAAGGTATGGTCCACCATGTCAAAAGCTTTTGTGATATCTATAAATAAAGCAGCCGGAATTTCAGAATCATTTAAGGACTTGTAGAGCTCACTACATAATTTTAATAAGGCATCTTCAGTTGATTTACCACTTGTAAACCCATATTGAAATTCGCTGAAAAAGCTGATGTTATTCAAATATTTTATGATTCTAAACTTAATGCCTTTTTCAAAAATTTTTGAAAAAACTGATAATAAAGAAATAGGCCTATAATTGTTGAATAATAAAGTATCTCCTTTTTTATGCAAAGGTATAACAACAGCTGTTTTTAGAGCATGTGGAAAAATACCATTCTGTATACTGAAATTAAAAATATAACATAGAACATCAACAATTTGAAAAGAAACATTTTTTAGAATATTATTTGAAATTTTATCAAAGGAAGAAGAAGATGAAGTTTTTAAAGACATTATAATTTTGTGTAGTTCTGTCGAAGAAAAAGGAAGAAAGAAAAAACTTTGTTGTTGAGATGATTCTGGAACGATATAGTTACTACAATTACATGATGACACAACATAAGGAGAATTATCTAATAGTGAATTTGTTATAGTAGAAAAGTAATTATTAAATAAATTAGCAACATCTAAAGGATCCGAAACAAGCTCAGTACTATTTTTTATGACAATATGACTATTTGCAATATTTCTATTAAGAATTTCATTTACTAACTTCCACTCCTTTTTCGAGTTTCCAGAATTCTCAGTTAAATTTTTTTCATAATAACTGTCTCTACAATTAGGAATATCACGCTTCAACTCACGGCATAGTTTTTCGTAATACACTTTGAGTCTAGTGCAATTTGGATGTTTTAATAGACGAATTCTAATTAGATTTTTTTTTTTAATTTTTCGCAATAACTTCTGACTCATCCACGGTTTTAGTCGTTTCAGTTTGCTTGAGTTTTGATTTATTACTATACTGCAATTCGAAATATGATTTTTAAATTTAGTAAGGAATAAATCAAAAGCGGTAGAAGGATCAGGCGAACTATATACTTCATCCCACGACTCAAAAGTAAGTTCATCCTTCAAAGAAGTAAAATTTATTTTTTGAATTATATTATAATTTAATATATGTCTTTTTGGTATGTCTTTAGAAAACTGAATGGATGTTAGAACGTGATCAGTTATTTTAAGATCAAATATTGCAGTTTTATATTTAATAGGATTATTTCTATGTAGTCTTAAAAAGATGTGATCGATACAAGTACTTGAGCACTCCGTTTCCCGAGTAGGTTGAAACATTAAAGAAGTAAAGCCAAACGACGCCAGAGTAGAGAGGAAATTATCCGAATTACCATTTTCAGAAAGCAGATTAATATTGAAATCGCCTATAAGAATGGTATTTTTACATGTTAGATTTTCTAAAAATCCAGAAAATTCTTCCAAAAATTCATTAATACTGACTTTATGTAATCTATAAACACCAACAAAAAAATAACGTGTACCCGAAATACAACAATTTAAACAAATTAAATCAACGCTATTTAAGTTAAACTTAGTTATTGTACATTCAACGTCACTTCTGTAAAATACTGCAACTCCACCAGCTGAATAAGAATCATTACAAGTTGCAGCAAATGTATAGTTTGGAATAATGTAATCTGAAATTTCATAATCAAATATCCAAATTTCAGATAAAAATATAAGATCAGGTAAATGATCACATGAAACAAGATGAGAGAGAAATACATCAAAATTTTTCCTAAGACTCCGAATGTTTTGGTGTACCACAGAAAAGCCTGAATGAAGGTCACCACTGTTATGATCTATGCACAAACAATTAAAATTATTAGAAGTTGAAGAAGAAAAACTATTATTATTTTGACTATGAAGAGGATATATATCTTCCATAATGGAATTAACCATATAAAATTTTTAAATATAAATTGATTTAAAAATAAATACAAATGAATTAAATTTTTAACAAGTCCTCTACACTTTTTATATTAAAAGCTTTATCACCTTCTTTTTTCTAATAAAAATTTTAGAATTACGTACCCATACGTACTTACATTTATTCTCTGTTTTAAATGAATTCGCCTTTTTGAGCAATGATCTATTAAAAGCAGTAAGAGCATCATTTACAAATATTTTCCTGTTGTTGTTGTTGCTTATGTCTCCAAAAATATTTGCATCCAGTCTAATTTTATTTTTACGTATTCTCTCTTGAATTATTGTCTTTGTTGATGACTTAGTAAATTTAACACTTATTATATTTAGTGCTGCTGCATTATTCTCTTGCCTAATTTTTTTTACAAAGCAAGTCTCCAAATCACTTGCATTAATGTTAACACCAACACCTTCAGTAATTAGTTTGATAACTTTTTCTTCCGCATTAATGTTATCAACTTCATGTACACCAACAATGTCAATAGAATTATTTAATTCTCTCTGCTCTAAAACATTAATCCGTGATTCTAATTTAATAACATTATTAGAGAGAATATCATTCCTCTCTTCCAAGTTAGTTATTTTTTTCATTAATTCAACATTTATTATTTGCTGAATTTTAATTATTTCTTTATACAGCATTTGTAACGTAATATTCTCAGGAATATTCTCATTTGTGTTTGTTGAAGAGAGAATATTTACCGCTGATCGTTTTATAGGTGAGAGATTTGTTGAACTGTTGCTGTTGTTGTTGTTATTGAGTGTTGCTATTGCTGAATTTTGAAATGTTATAATTGGAGCACAGCTGGTTGTTGGAGTAATAGGCACCTCATTTACTGATTTTCGCCTAATACTCATACAGCTACTGCACTTGTATCCTTGTTTACTTTTTGAGAGAAATTCAATTTCTCTTTTGTCCATCTTGACACACTTTCCATGAAATATGTTTTTGCAATTCATGCAGGTAATGTTCAGATCGAATCTTTCAACTTTATTGTTACATAAATTGCACTTCATTTTTCTTTTCTTTTGTTTTTTGTTTAAATTAAATTTATTCACGTAATTTAAAAAGTACTATATATAATTTAATTTACAACTAAGTATTTAATAATTAATTAATATTTAGAGCTTAATTCTCAAACTTGTTATCCCCATTAAAGCAAGAGAGAGAATGATCCGCATACACAAAAATATTCAACAATATATTTAAGAAATACAACTTAAATGTAGTCATTACTAGAAGAAACCTCAAATTGAGAAATCTGTTAGGATCTCCTAAAGATAAGAAAAGCATAGAAGAAGTAAGTGACACATACAAAATAGCATGCCAAGATTGCACAAAAACGTACATAGGACAATCCAAGAGGCTAATTACGGTTAGATTCCAGGAACATATGAGGGAAGCAGAAATGGCGAGGCCATACGAATTTTAGGGCAACGGTAGAGAAGTATATTTTTGAAGAAGGATGTTCTTCTCAAGAATAGTTGAAAATTAATAAAAAAAGGTCGATAAAAATAATAAATTAAGCATGAATGAAAATTTAGCGATATCTATAGAACACGTTAACAACAGACTTAATAGTGATGTAGGTATAGTGAATTCTCACCATAATTTAGATTAATTCAAAATTAAAATTAGGTACAGGTAGAATTAGGATCATAAATAGTATGATAAGATTTATTACGTAATTAATTACAGACTTGTTTAAATTTAATAAATAATACTTTATAATAATAATTAAATAAAAAAAAATAAAAATAGAAAATGTAGACCAGGCAGCACTATTAAAGAATTACTATTGTACACAAAATGAACGTATAATTAAAGTTCAAATTATATATATATATAAGAAGTATTATTGTAAAAATTTTAATTAGGCGCAAGCACTGATGAAAGAAGTAACTTGCTTATGAAATATCGATATTTGCGAAATAAATATAAATAATTAGTGAAAGGAAACTCGATTTTTATTCCATAAATCATATCATAAAAACCACAAATCTGATTATCAAAAATAATTACATACAACGTTTTCAATATAAAAGTACTGCGTGGTATACTTAGTCAAAATGTCCTGTGTTATATTCGTAATTGCAACATACATAAGAATTTGGATGTAAAAATGGTAGAACATGTTATTCAAACAATCGCAAAAAGTAATCAACTCGTATTGATTGAAGCTATTAAACTCTTGGACAATGATGATACTCGGGAACACTCGGTAGATATAAATCTAAGTAATAAATAATAATTCACAAAAAAAAAACATTAAATTCAAAATAACTGTCATTGAATGGATTTATCTGATTACAAAACGAATCATATACCATAATAGAATTGTGAAAATGTTTGTATCATAATACTTTTTCCTAAGCTATTAGCATGTTTCTTAATGACAGCTATTTAAATTAAACAAGGTTAGCGGTTCATCTACTGATCGATTTACTTCATTCGGATCCCAATTCTAAATAAAAGTATTAATTTAATAAACATTTAATTCAACTAATTCTAATTAATAATTTATAAAATAAGTTAACACTAGCTGTAAATTGAAGACAATGGAAGAAGTTTGCTTAAACCCTATGCTACACAGAAACGATTACAGGTAAATAATGACAAAATCTAGAAAGTAAAAAATCATGCATAATATTCGAAATGAGCAAACTTTAATAAATTCGGAACATAATTGAATTCCATCGCATTGATATATTTATTTTATTTGGAAGGGGAACTATGTATATCAGAATCATGTTCTTTATTTAATAATATTCCTTTTAATATAGACGGAAAGTGAATCCAATTGCAAATGATAAAGGATATGAAGAGAAAAAAAAAAAAAAACAATATTTTAATAACAGATGAAAACCATTTTAAATTTACAGTTCTGTGCACGTCTGATAAAACAAACAATATTTTTTTTACAGAAAATGTTATTCGGATAAAAAAAATGTATAATACAGAGATTCAAAGTTTAAAGTGTATTTAATTGATTCAGTATTATTACTATATTCAATAAAATCTGCCAAAATAATACAGGTTCTATTATGTTACTACATTTTTACGATACAATTTAGTATAGTGTATATGTTTCATAATTAGTTAGATATTATTCTGTGTCTAAAATTCATGATAAAAGGGAATTCCACCAATTTTTGGTTATTTTTTCATAGCATTCATAATGTCCACGTCTATGATTATAAATTGAAGATTATGAATCCTTGATATACGAATACAAAATTGTATTATTATAGATTCATGATTTATGATGATTGATGATTATTAATTAGTAATTGTAGTTTATTTGATCAATAAGATTCAAGTTCATCTAACGGCTAGTTCACTCTAAATTAGTAACATTAAACAGATAGGCGTTAGTGACGAAATATATAGGAAAATTTATAAATATAGGAAAACACAAATAGTTGAAAAATGATAGGAAAGAGTTTTTAGTTTGCATGATTTTGACTGAAAATTTATTGACCGTATTGTCATTTGAATGTATTTAATTTAATAAGATAATTGGATTGGATTCATTTATGCTTAAATTATTTTTTTATATACTACTTATATGCGTAACAAAAATCTCACAAAACGAAAATTCTATCTGCAAGAATAATATAAAAGTCATATTACAATTCAAGACATTCACTATATGCCATAGCTAAAACTGCAATAAGGAAAGATTTGTCATTTTAGGATCAATAAAAGAAATTTATTTCAAAAATATAATAAAATTAACAACATATGAACTGATATGGAGAGAATGCATACAAAATATTCGAATTGCTGTGTGGCAACAACAAAAATTACAAAAATTATAAGCAAACACATTTTAAAAAAATGTACAGAAACAGAAAATAAGAACCTCCCCTTAACCATCTTCAAAAACGTAAATAGAGTAGGATCAGTAATAGTAAGAGAGGGTTAAAATAAATGACATCAAGAATGAACAAAGATTACTATACTTACCTTAATTGTAGAACTGCGAAACCTCAGAATAAAACAAATTCTGAACATAATGTTTTGTATACATGGGCATAGCACCATTAAAACAATACTAAAGAACACATATAGGACGAACATAAGAGACATAGTAGTAAAGAACCAAAGTCCAATGGTACTAGTATGGGGACTATATCAGGACATACCTATTTATTTATTTCTTGTTTAAATCAAACAGATTACAATGATTACTTTATTTTAAAAATAAAAAAAAAAGTAATTAATAATTTAAAAAATTATAGTCTTTCAAGGAGGACAGTATTCAATTGGTTCAATCATCAGTCTCCTACCTGTGATGTCAAAAATATTTGAAAAATTAATACCCAGAAAATTGAATAAGGTGATTAACGATTGAAATATCACCAGTTTGACTTTCGTCACAAACATGGTACAACCGAGCAAATTCATAGGATAAATAGTCAAATAAACAACTCACTTGATAAGAAAATTTATTGCTCCGCAGCTTTTCTGGACATTACTCAAGTCTACGATAAAGTTTGGCATGAGGGACTTCTGAAAACAAACAAATTGAATTTGTTGTTCCTCAGGCAAATGTCCTACGATCCTTGTTATACCTCATTTTCACATCAGACCTTCCAACATAATCGGCCGTTCTAACTGCTACTTCTGCCGATGACACAGCTGTTCTGGTGTCGCATTATGATCCACGTTTGGCTTCCGAAAAACTTTAGAATAACCTAATAGGCATATAAAACTGGCTAAAAACCTAGAAAATCAAAGACAATGAATCCAAATCACTCCATATTACTTTTACCAACCGTAAAGGATATTGTCCTACCGTTCTATTCAACAACATAGAGTTGATGCAGAGTTAGTCAGGAAAGTAGTTAGGCATGCCCTTGGATAGACGCCTTAAGAATTAAGATCAATCAACTTTACTGGCTGATAGGATGCTACTCCAAGATGTCTCTTGAGTGTAAATTAGTAGTATATAAATCAATCATCAAGCCAATCTGGAGCTATAGAGTGAAACTTTGACGATTTTAGTCTAAGGTACTAAAATCCATCGTCAATGCTCCCTGGTATATGTGCGCAACGACAGAATAAGATTGGATTTAAATATTTCATCAATAAAAAAGAAAACTGTAAAATATTCATATATCACTTAGAGATATTTACCCAAAGTCAACTAATTAAATCATCAAATTTAAAAATCTTAAAACGAAAAATCTTATTTCTCATCATTATAATCTAACTTTATTATTCTCTATATAAGAACAAAAAGGCAATTAGAGACGATTTTATTTCAGTTCAGAGTGTTTTAGTTGAGCCCTCATTCATGTAGAGTACAATTCTACGTGTTGCACAATTTACTGCCAGGATTGATGGGAATTACAATCAAACAATCAATGATTCTTGCAATGGTTCGCGTGAGTTTTGGCAACATTTAGGTTATTCAGGTTCTCCTGATAGATAATATTTTAGTTAGGGTTTAACTTCACCAAATATTGCGATACTCTGAATTTTAGATTATTTGGCAAATTATTAAAACCAATAATATAAGTATGATCAAGATACTGTACTCGTTGAAAGAAAGAGAAGATTGACGGGGAGAAGTATTAATAAATTTGATGAATATTTGATTATAATTTCAGAGATACATTGGTATTTGTATATATAATGTCAATGAAATTATTTGTGATTTTGATTATTTCTCTGAGTGCAAAATAATTTTTTAGAGTACAAAAGGTACTGACAAAAGTTTTAATTTAATTTTTTTTTCTACATGATATTTTCTTATATCATTTCAACGTCGTGTATTTTCAGTTTTCCTCCAATTGCTTAAGGTGCTAAAAATTCATTAACCGCATACATACACATACTTATGTTTTGTAACAGGATAGAAAATATTGTTATTATTCATATACATATATATATCAGTCAGTATATATACAACATACCTAATATACATAGATTATGATTACATCTATGGGGAGCAGGAAATTTAAATACCAAAGAATCATTTTTTCTTTTAGAGTTACTGTCGTAATATAAAATCATGCGATCACAATATCCCGTGCAGATAAAAACGGATGGATGTATTTTAAAGATAGAAATTATTATTTTATTATTTTTTTTTCATGGAAATTATTCTAAAGTTGTATATCACTATAAGTTATAAATTTTCTAATGATATGGGTTTTGAAAATATTGATTTAATATTCTTAATTTAATTAAATTTAAAAATTTGTTTTTATTTTTAACATTTAAGGTTAATATTCTGGGTAAAGTAACGGTAAAAGAAAAATATGTACTAAAAAGAAAATTCAATTTAAAATATAGGGGAAAAAAAAATTATTCAAAATCTATTCAAGAAGGATATTATTTTATCAAATTTGTGATATCATTCGAATTGATTTATTAATCCTTAGGGTTGTTATGTACATATTTTGATGAAAGGTAAATTAATTTCATTGTGAAATTTAAAATTATTATTAAAAATATTTTCATTTTATTCAAGAAATGGTATAAGAATTTGCCAATGGAGCCATAGTACAGAGTATATGAGTTATTTCAGCAATCTGAATCATTCAAATGCAAAATGGTATCATATTATCTTAATAATAATAATTGTTACGATTGTTTGTTTCTACAAATCTAAAAACAAAACGAAAGCTTGGGAGGAAGAGGCAAGAGGGAATAATAAAATCGTGGAAAATAGGAATGTTTGTGAAACTTGGAGAGCCAGAACTGGCAATATACAAAGCTGGCAACATATACAAAGTTTTCGCAACCATACTGAACCAAAGAATACAGCCTAACATAGAATAAAATAAAATATACATATATATATATATATATATATAACCACACCGAGGTATAACAGTACAAAACACCATCACGCTCCGGTTGATCATAGAGCAGCCTTCTCTATACCGTTCTTCTCTATACCGCTTGTTCATTGACTTCAACAAAAATTTCGACACAGTTCCACGCATTGCGATATGAATTGCATGAAAATGCAAGTGCAAAAAGCCGAGAAGTTAATGAAATTTTAATAAAAGCATTGTATGAAAACGCAGAATTAGCAGTTCTATACTGCGGACAAATAAGTGACACATTCACCCCAAATGCCGAAGTAAGAGAATGATGCCAACCACTTCTTATACACGGAATAAACAGGGTCTGATGGAACAGGTAAAAGTTAGAATCTCTCACGAAAGCTTGAGTACACCTTGAATATGCGAATGAGATATACATATATATATATATTTATTGTCACAACACAAATCAATTCTACTTCAGCAAGCATCGCTCTAGAGTTGGTCTAAAAATTAACATAGACAAAACCAAGATCATCAGAATAATTAATAACACCAATACGGACACCATCAAAATAGAAGGCCAAGCAGTCGAATATGTTGAAAGCTTCTCTGAAAGAAAAATCTACTGAACAAATTTACAGTTTACTGAACAAATCTATTAACAACAAACAAAGGAACGGCAGTAGATGTCAACAAGAGACTACGTAAGGCCAGTTAGAGCTGCATTTAGTGAATTAAGTAAGATTAGAATATTCAAAGCAATATGTAGTGTCAACGACAAATAAAATAAATCAAACGCTTCAAACATTCGCAAACAAGTGCCAAAGACGAATTTTAAAATTGGCCTCTCGAACACCAGAGAAAACCACCAAAAAATATAAACGGAATGGCCGTAAAGTGAACCTTCTAGGTAGTAGATGGAAACGAAGACCCAACCAACAATACCTGGCATCGAACTATAACAGTTGAATACACTAGTTATGTACGACCTTGGGAGAAAATAAAGATCACTGCACAAAACAGAGAACAGTGGAGGAAGCAAGTTGATGCCCGATGCTCCCACAAAGACAAAAATTGAAAGCAAAATTAATGAGAACATTAAAAGAAACATATATATATATATATATATATATATATATATACAGGATGGACCGGTTTAGAGCAAAAATATTTTAAGGAGTGATTCCTTGTAGTATTTTAGAAAAAAAATTCTTCTAGACGAGTGGTCTATCTTTGAATTTAACCTGGGCTACAGAAAATCGGATTAGAAATACTATGTCTAACAAATATCCAGCAACATCTTCTTCATACCTTTTTTTCAAATTAATTAATCTAATTATGGGTATGTGTGGATGAGTATCAGACTTACCGTTTTTAAATAATAACTGTACAAACTTACCATTTTGCTTTTAACAACTGAAAACTTTGTAAAAGAACGTTGATTATCTCGAAAAAACTGGCTAATTTTTGTTGTGTTGCGGTACACCACCCCCTACAACTTTTTCATATACAACTTTCACATCAGTTTTGCCGTTTTCCAGGTAGAAAGAGTAAATAAATTGGTAAAGGAAGCCACGCTTGAAGAACACGATAATAAAGAAGGAGTTAATAAATATTTATGGAACAAACATAACCAAAACACTGACAAAATGTTCCCAATTCGAAAAAATTTAAGAAGATTAATTAAGGCGTCAACCGCTGAAGTCGTTTTTTGGCAACTCTTTTTCCTTTGGAGAAAAAAGTCGCAATTCGATGCCGCGGGTCTTTTTAGATGCGACTTTTTTCTCTTTCGCAAACTTTTAAAGTCGTTCGTTCTTTTGTGAACGACTTCCTTTGCGTGGTGTAATATAATTTATAAAAATGAAAAATTTGGAAAAAAAAGTAAATAAAAATATTTAGACTTTATTTAAATTTAAGATTAAATAATAAAATATACTTTTAGAAAAATAACAAAAAACTGTGTTAGAAAAACTGTGTGTTTAATTAAGAGAAACCTGCGGTAGTGTAAATTTTTTTAGCGACTTTTGAAAGTCAAGATGACTTAAGTCACGGTGCCTCCCGCGTTTGACACCTAAATTATCTCCTAATACACCTCCTAGTGAATGGAATAATAAAAAACCAATCAGCAGAAAAACTTGAATCGTCCTACGAAATTCAGGATTGGATATATACCAGGCTTATGCACAGCCACAGCTATCTGTTTGAAAGACCTCTAAATGGTCCTCCGATATGCAATTGTGACCACATTTCCTCAATTATACAATTAAAAATATTTTTGAAGACTGCAATCTGTACAGAGATGAAAGAAACCAAATAAGAGGACTTCAAGTACCACTCGATCGGCTACTCGGCTCGACTTACCACTCGAGGCCACTGTAGTCCTATAGGTACGGGAAATAAATTTATCAATAAATAGGAAATAAAATTGGTTCGCAATAATTATTTTGACAATAAAAATCCCACTCCCACCTATATTTTGTTTGTGTTTTAAATTTTGGAAAAATGTTATGTGGTTAAATATCAAATATCTGTCTATGTAAACACTGCAGGACTTTAACTGAATGTTATTTCGATATGGTAAGATTTTGATTGGACGGATTTTTGCATCTGGATATCGTATACCTCACCTATAATTTATGAAATAAAAATCAGCTGTCCAAATAAATATGAAATTTTTATTAATTTTTTTCCACTTACAATTAGTCAAGTAGACTTTCCCTTTTATGTTTTATATAGTAAAAAAATAAAAAAGTTTTAATTTATTTATCAAACAAAAAATCACTAATTTTCAAAGATGTTTAACGAATTATTTGGTGATCGCAAACTGGAAAGAAACTATAATAAATTAAAAACATAAAATTAAACAACATATTTTGTTAGCCTAACCGTAAATATTCATTTAATTATAAGTTTTATTTGGCTCATTTTTAATTTTTAATTTATAATTTTTACATTATTAATTAAATTTTAAAATTTCCCCCTTCAAATTTCATCAAATCAATCATTTGTTTTATAAGTTAGTCAGTTTGTTAGATTTTAGAACATTTCTTCTGAACATTCGGTTCTTATATATCTACACACGCATATGTAAAAAATAAAACATATTATGTATGTATATAATACCAGAATTACCTCATTAGTGAAAGTGAATTCCTCAGATTCCCAAAGAATAACTAAACTATAATGAAATAAACTAACAAAACTGAAATTAACGGTAATTTAATTTTTATTTTAAATTTGTGGATTGTGGAATAATTTTCAACAGTTCAATTTCAATCAGTATTGAAAGTGCGTTTGATTGAAAATGTTAAAAAATCGTTGTTAAGAAAAAAAAAATTAAATTCAAAAATATTTTTAAAAAAGTGTTAATTCATTTAAAAAATTTATTTGAAATTGAAATATTTTTATTTTAACATCTTTATAAAATAATAGTTTACCAAAATTGATGGCTGAATAAAACTTAAATGGCAAAAAAAATGTCTTAAAAGGTACGCTAAAAATTAATATCGTCCATTTTAAAAAAATTACTGTTATTTGACTCTTCATATCAAATTTTTATAAAATCAAAATATAATAACGTTACGAATAATGCAATAATCTAACTAAATGTTTCTACAAATTAGGAATCCAAATATTTATGCTGGTAAGTTTAATTGTTTTTTTTGTAATTAACTAATTTTTCTTTTCTTTTTTATATAAGTACTTTCTTTTGTCCGAATCGCCTTTGATTCGTTTTGCGATTCGCTTACGATTCTTTTATTAAAATGGAAATTTCCTGAAAACTCAAAAACAAATTATTTCTTTATCAATTATTTTACAATGAAATAAAGCTGATTCTTCACCTCTACTAGTACTATATACTCTATTGTAAGTATGCATGATGTATGTATTATTGCATTATATCCTTGATACAAAACCTACAGTAATTGCTATAATTAATATGATTACATATTGTAGATCTTGCTGGATAATTCAAGTTTTTATTGAAGATAAATCTAAAAATTGTTTCATGTAAATGAAATTTTAGTAAATTCTAATTTGAAACATATGTTATATGTTACATATATGAATAATAAAATAAGTTATTCCGAATTCTCTATAAAAGACATGTAAAATAAAATAAATGAATTCATAATTAACATTTTAAATATTTAATAGCGTTCAAACTCAAACAAATATTTCATAATAATATAAAATATACAGTTAAATGTAATTTTATCCCAATTTTTCAATTAATACAGGAATATTTTAATTTAATTTACAAAATTTGAGCTCTAAAATGTTTTTGCAGTTTGTTAGCTTTGCAACTTAATTTCATAGCCCATTTAGCTTGAACTCTTTTCATCATATGAATATCTCTAGCTTTTCTTGCAGCTAAATCTTGTTCTGTCTTATTCCAACCAATTGCTCTATACTGTGATAAAACTTTATGTAATTTTTTATCATTCTTATGAACAGTTATAGCTCTATTAGGATTTAATCGTTGTTTATAATATCTCAATAAAGATCTATGACCTATAACAACTCCTGATGGTAAAACTAATTGATATTCATCACCATCTAATAAATCAGGTTGGATTTCTTCATCAATATCCATTCCTTCAACCTAAAACAAAAAAAAATTAATATCAAAATTAATATAATTTGTAACTTTAATAATTTACATGATCTGGATAAGTTGAACTATAGTCATAAAATTCTGTATATTCAGCTAGAGCAATACCTTCATGTAACATTTTACAATGACCTTTATCTTTCATATGTTTGCGTACGGCATCAAGTGAATAGAAAGTTTTTCCTCTATCATTACACCAAAGACAAATAAAATCTCTAGCTACTTTTTCACCTAAATAAAACAGTAAACCTTCCAGATCAATACAGTATTCAGTATCAGGAACGAAAAAGGAATGAGCAATTGACATATGCTCCAAATTGGATTCTAGATCATCGCTAATATTTTCACAAAATATGCAACCATTATCAGCAATTGGATTTTCAGCAACATCTTCCCATTCGTCAGAATCGAATTCATCAATCATTTCTATTTCGTTTTCTTTTTGTTCTATAATTTGATCAACTTTTGGCTCAATTATACTTTTTATTGTAACTTCTTTTAATTTATCCTTATCTTCTTCCTCCAATATCAAAATATTTTCTTTATGTTTTTTACTCTGCAAATGATTTGTATGGGATTTGGTACTTGAGAAATTTTTTCTACACACTTTACAAAACCAGGATGTTAATTGATTTTCTATTAAATCAGCATTTCGTTGTTTTATAACCAAAGTTTGAAATTCTTCAGCAGAAATTGGTGGTAATGAAGCAACACGTCTTTTTAAATTATATCTATGCCAATCCGTTTTGTAATGATCTCTTTGAAGATCAGCATTAATAAATTTAACACCACAGTTTATACATGTAAAATTAGACATTTTTAATTATTTTCTCAAAAATCAATATCTCAAAAACTGTAGAATTTGTTGTGAAATACTAAACAACACGCGTAAATATTGAAATAATAAACACAAGTTCTAAATTTCTAGACCAAAACTCAAAGAAAGAAAAGATTATTCTATCTTGACATTTCACCACATCCACATTTTACTATTTTTTTTTTGTTTTACATCAAATGTATTGTCAAATAAAATGACAGCAATAATCCCAGTAAACATTTTGCAGGAAGCCGATAAGGTAGTTCGATAAATTGTTATTTTAGATTCCAAACAAAATCTGTTATATAATTTTTGTTTTTCTGGAACTTAATATAAATTTAGATTAAAGTTCTGGAAATTTAAATTTTTTAATACCATTAGAATCCTTTTAAAATTTCATTTCACTTCACAAGTATTCCTATTATTACATCACATTAATTTAATTTTGATGATCATTTCTGTTATATTTTTGGTTTAACTGTTAACGTTTAAAAAAAATAATTTTTGGTTACAACGTTTTTGACTGCATCTGAAAGATAAAAATAAATCTGACCAAAAATGTTAAACATTTTGAAAAAAAAAACGAAAATTAAAATTAAGTTACAAAATTTATTGTAAGTTGAGAAAATTTAAAATTTAAAATATATAACATTTATAGTATATGTAAATAAAACTGATATTTACATAATTATTTAATTTACGTAAGTATATACGTAAGTATCAGTTTTTCAACAGTAGGAGTCGTTATTTTAAAATTTTAGAAGAATTTTATTGCCTATTAAAATGCTATATCAATTGATGACATTTTCAAGTTTCGATAAGGTTGCACACAGGTTAGGATAAGGTTTCGACAACACCGATATCGAAATTTTCAACTGGACGTTACAAAATTTAATTGATAATATTCGTATTAAAAAATGTACACAAGTTGATCAAGAACAAATATTTATGTACAATTATGCATACGTATAAAATCTGGTCAATATGAGCATGGTAATCCACTTTCATTAAATAATTGTGACTTTTATGGTAGTACTGTAGCTGGAAATGCAAATCAATGTTATCATTAGGAGCATCTAAGCCCTGGCCAGTATTTTGAGCGATTAATTGTTTGGTTTAAAGCTGAAAATGAGAAAAATAATATTTATGAAGATGGGAAAAATTCAAATAAATGTCAGTGGTTTTTATGAAATGATTGATATTTTTTATCAATTTATGGTGTTAAGGTTCCAATCGTATAAAAAAAAATCTAAAATTATTAATTATAATACAGTGTAGAATACATTAGACTGTGATTAGACTGTATACGAGTATAATACAGTGCAGAATACATTAGACTGTGCAGAAAATGACTAGGAATCGTACGAACAACAACGTGAAGAATTCGAAGACAAGTATTACAGCACTAGATGAAAATTATTAAAACTACAATTCAAAACTTCAGAATCACAAATCAAAGTGGAAATGGATGCAATGGCAATAAAACCATCAATAAAACTACCATTAATACAGTTACCAGAATTCACTGGAAGAAGTGATAATTGGTTAACATTTCATGACACATACATCAGCCTTATACATACAAACCCTAGCTTAAAACTAATCGAAAAATTTCACTATTTAAAAGCATCATTGAGAGGTGATGCGTTACGTCTAATTGATTCAGTCATGATAACTGAGAACAATTATGAAGTAGCGTGGAGATTACTTAATGAACGCTTTGAAAATAAAATGCTGTTAATGAAAAAGCATGTGCAAGCGTTGTTCGAGATCCCAGTTAGTCAAAAAGAGTCATCTGAAGCATTACATCGGCTAATTGATGAAATACAAAAACAATTAAATATTTTAGCAAATCTAGGTGAGCCAATTCAACATTGGAACACATTAATCATTCACATTATATGTTCCCGGCTTGGCAAAAATAGTTTACGTGGATGGGAAATACAATTATCAACAAAAGAGATGCCTAAATTAGCTGAATTAATTCAATTCTTAAAAAAAAGATGTCAAATACTTGAGTCATTGTCATCATCACCATCACAGCAACCTAATGTTATCAGTTCAAGTAAAAATTATTCAAAACCGATACGTGGAAGTTCAACATTTGTTACAGCACCAGCACAATCAATTAAATGTCCAATATGTGAAGAAAATCATTATATTTACCATTGCAATAAATTTTTAGCATTATCAACCCTAGAGAGAAGTGATCGAGTAAAGTCTTTAAAACTTTGTTTTAACTGCCTTAAAAAGGTCATCTAATTCATCAGTGCAAATCAAGTGGTTGTAGACAGTGCAATAAAAGACACAACAGTTTATTATATCATAGTTTTAACAAATCATCAATAAATGAGTTGTCAGAAAGCAACAATGAGAGTGATCATGCAACACAACATGTAATGACAAGTGGTGTTTCCAAACATACTTCAAGCAGTGTATTTCTATCTACAGCAGTAGTCAACATTTGTGATTCCGATGGAATAGTTCATGCAGCAAGAGTACTTTTGGATAGTGCATCACAAGTGAATATTATAACAAAACCAATGTGCAATTTATTAAAAATCAAGAGATAACAAATATCCACGAATATCAATGGAATTAATCAATCAATTACAAAAGTATCACAGTCAGCTAATATTACAATTGCATCACAAGCAGGTGAATTTAAAATAAACATAGAGTGTATTATAATGAAAAAAATCTCAGGGGTATTGCCCACACAATTAACAGATACAAAGAAATGGAAGATACCACACACAATTCAATTAGCAGATCCATTTTTTAATATACCAAACAAATTAGATGTTAATTGGTGCAGAATTGTTTTTCAAATTGTTGTGTATTGGTCAAATTAAATTAAGTGAAAATTTACCAATTTTACAAAAGACGTTATTAGGATGGATTGTGGCAGGCAAATGTGATTTACCACAACAGCAACAACCACAGAATTCATATTTTGCATCTTGCCTATTTTCATCATCAGAAGAAGCTGAATTAAGTAATCAATTACAAAAATTTTGGACTATTGAAGATACAGAGTGAAAAGTGAAACAATTTACAAATGAAGAACAAAGATGTGAAGATCATTTTTATAAAAATACAAAAAGAGATTCAACTGGTCGATTAATAGTAAAACTACCCTTAAAAAGGAAAAAATAGGAAATACACGTGACATAGCATATAAAAGATTCTTAGCAGTCGAAAACAAATTAGAGAAAAATCAACAGATACGTCAAGATTATAATCAGTTTATGACGGAATTCAAAAGTTTAAATCACATGACACAAATTATTGACAACTCAAATACATCAAAGTCAGCATATTTACCACATCACTGTATAACGAAAGAGTCAAGTACCACAACTAAATTGCGTGTGGTGTTTGATGCTTCAGCAAAATCATCAAACGGTCTATCTTTAAATGAAACATTAATGGTTGGTCCAAACATTCAACAAGACTTATTCCAGATTCCAGATGGTTGCTGATATTGCCAAAATGTACCGGCAAATATTGGTAGATGAAGAAGATCAACATTTTCAACGCATCTTCTGGCGTGATTCTAAAAGTGATGTGCTTCAAGAATATAAATTAAATACCGTGACATATGGAACTGCAAGTGCCCCATATTTAGCAACAAAATACATTCAACAGTTGGCTATTCTTGATGGACATAATTTTCCAAAAGCAGCAGAAGTAACATTACGTGATTTTTATGTGGATGATATTTTAACGGGTGCTGAAAATATTGAAAATGCAATTATATTACAAAAAGAATTAAAACAATTATTATCTCAAGGTGGTTTTGACCTGAGGAAGTGGTCATCAAATAGCAATGAATTATTATCAGAAATTCCAGAATCAGGTAGAGAACTACATGTTCCACTTAACTTCGACAACGACCAATCAATTAAAACATTAGGATTGAAGTGGTTTCCAACATCAGACACATTTCAATTTTCTGTAAATAAGTTTAGTACAATTACAACAAAACGGTCTATCTTATCAGATATTTCTAAAATGTTTGATCCCTTGGAACTATTGGGACCAATCATTATTGTGGCAAAATTGATTATGCAAAAATTATAGCAACTTAAGATAAATTGGGATGAAAGTTTGCCTGTTAGTATATTTTCTGAATGGAATTCATACAAAAATCAAATTCTAAATGTGGAACGAATCAAGGTTAACAGTTTAGTCATCAATATTGAGCAACCAACTCACTATGAAATAAAGGGATTTTGTGACGCATCACAAAATGCATATGAATCGTGTATATATATTTATAGTACAGACACAAATGGAAATACTGCATCTGATCTTTTGTGTTCCAAATCTCGTGTTGCCCCACTAAAAACGTTAACAATTCCTAGATTGGAATTATCGGGTGCATTACTATTATCACGAATGATAAATACCATTAGCAAATCACTACACATCCCAATACACAAAATATCAGCATATACAGATTCAACTATTGTATTGGCATGGATTGCAGGTGATGCAAATAAATGGGAAACATTTGTGTCCAATACAATAGTGGAAATTCAGCAAAATATTTCATCAGAAAATTGGCATCACATTTCAACTCACCAAAATCCAGCTGACATGTTATCTCGTGGAGTTGATGCATCATACATAATACATAACAATCTATGGTGGCACGGTCCATCACAATTCAGTGAAACAAGTGAGATTGACAAAGGTGCAATCAACTCAAAGGAAGACTTTATTGTAAACGAACAAAAATCAGTGAAAACCTTTACAATACTAGCAAACGAGAATCAAAATATTGTTTTAAATGAAATTCTAAATCAACATTCAAATATTTTCAAAATTCAAAAAATTATGGCATACTGTTTGCGATTTATTTCAAACAGTAAAAGTAAATTAAAAAAAGAAAAGTGGATTCATTTCCAGAAAGGAGTTACAATGTGCATTAAATATATTCATAAAATATGTTCAAGAAAAGGAATTCAAAGTCGACATAAACCAGTTAAAAACGAAACAGACATTGTCAACTAAAAGCAAGTTATTATCATTAACACCATTCTTAGACACAAATAATATTTTTAGGGTGGACGGTCGCTTGCACAAATTAAATGCAACATTTGATGCCAAACATCAAATATTATTACCAGCGAATCATCGTTTAACAAGATTAATTTTCGAATATTATCACAAACAACAACTACATATTGGTGCTCAGTCATTATTAGCAGTTATTCGTCAACGTTATTGGCCAATCAATGCCAAAAACATTGCAAAGGATATTGTTCGAAAGTGTATAACATGTTTTAAGGTAAAACCAATGAATTTAGAGCAATTAATGGGATCGTTGCCTGAAACTAGAATACATCCAAGCAAGGCATTTTTAAATTGTGGTGTTGATTATGGTGGTCCAATCACAATTTTCTTAAATAAAGGGAGAGGACGTAAAACTACCAAAGCTTATATAGCATTATTTGTATGCTTTGTTTCAAAGACCATTCACATCGAGTTGGTTAGCAACTTAACAACGGAGGCGTTTTTAGCAACTCTTCGACGTTTCATTGCCAGAAGAGGTAAATGCCTAAATATTTGGAGTGACAATGCAACAAATTTCGTTGGTACCAACAACGAAATATTAGAAATATCAACATTAATCAACTCCATGCAACACAATCAAGTAATTTCAGAGATGCTAATTGAAAACGGTATTCAATGGCATTTCATTCCAGCTGGATCACCACATATGGGAGGCATCTGGGAAGCTGCAATTAAATCTTGCAAACATCACTTACGTCGTGTCATGGGCACTCAATTGTACATATTTGAAGAGTTGTACACCTTATTGACACAAATTGAAGCGTGTCTAAACTCACGACCTATATCAGCCATGTCAAGTGATCCAAATGACTTGAATCCATTAACGCCAGGTCATTTTTTAACTGGTGATTCATTAACTTCTGTTCCAAAACCAAGTTTATTAACAGAGAAGATAAATAGACTGTCGCAATGGCAATTATTTCAAAAAATGAATCAACATTTTTGGAAGCGTTGGTCCAATGAATATATTACAGCACTACAAACAAAAAATAAATGGAAAAGTCGTCAAAACAATATTAAAATCAATGATCTTGTACTGATTAAAGACGAAAACAAACCTCCTTTTAAATGGAGCTTGGGACGCATTTACGATATTCATCCAGGAGCCGATGGGTTTATGAGAGTAGCTTCAGTGAAATGTGTCAATGGAATAATCAAAACTAACATTACAAAACTATGTAAGTTACCTATTGATGAAGAAAATGTAAATACTTATCATATCATCGTTTCAAACAGTTTAAGTAAAAGTTGAAAGATGTAATTAAATTAAATTAAAAATAATTATAATTGGTGGGCGGAATGTTAAGGTTCCAATCTTATAAAAAAAAATCTAAAATTATTAATTAACAAAAGTAGGCTTTTAAAAAAGGAGTATGACATTTATAAATATTACAAAAAATAAAATATATTGAATTTAGCTTCCAACAAAATCTATTCGTTTTTTTATCAAGTGACAAATTTTTTTTTTTTTTTTTTTTTTTTTTTCCAGATAGTAGTAAATCATTGAAAGAGGCTTCAGGGACTACCTATTACCGGGGAAGGCAGTTTGAAGGACTGTGGGACTTTAACCCACTAAAAACTCCTATCATTATTGCAACATTAAAACTAGTCTTATAGACTAACCATTAATTTACATTTAACTCAAAGAAACATAGATACCTTTGATCTACCAAAATCCAATAAGGTTTTAATAGATAAAAGGTTTTAACCTAACTCAAGTGGTCTTGTTCGTTTTAGTCGCTTAACAAAGTTTTGATTGTCAATTAAGCTAGAAGCTGCGGTATTGACATGTTGGATCAGATGAGTTTTATGCCGTGCAGCGCATTTCATTATTTCGTCTTTTATAGATGAGATCTTCAGATCTCGATGAATATCGGCATTGCGAACATACCATGGAGCATTGACTATGTTGCGCAGTACCTTATTTTGGAACGTTTGGATAGTTTGAATATGGATTTGTTTAGCACATCCCCATATTTGAATACCGTATGCCCAGACTGGCTTCAATATTTGATTATACATCAAAACTTTGTTATAGGTCGAGACCGTAGAATTCCGCCCAATCAGCCAGTATATTTCTCTATATTTCAACTGGAGTTCTTGTTTTTTGATTTTCACATGCTCTTTCCATTTCAGTTTTGCATCCAAGGTCATGCCAAGATATTTAGCTTTATTCTCGTATGGAATCACGACATCATTAATTTTAACTGAGAGAGGAGTTACTATGTTTTTATAGGTGAAGCTTACATGACTAGATTTGGCTTCATTTAATTTAATTTTCCATTTTTTGCACCAGTTGGAAATTTCGTCATTAGCTTTTTGCAGTTTGTTTGTAGCTTCTTCTATAGTAGAACCAACTGCCATCAACGCTGTGTCATCTGCAAAGGTTGCTATTTTTATATTTTCTACATCGGGTATATCACAGGTGTATAACAAATATAAAATTGGACCCAGTATACTACCTTGCGGTACTCCAGCTTTTATATCTCTTAGAGAGGAGTATTCATTCTCATTTTTAACTCGAAAAACTCTATTTGAGAGATATGATGAAAATAATTGAACATAATTTTTAGGGAGCAAACAACTTAGCTTTTTGATGAGTCCTTCATGCCAAACTTTATCAAAAGCTTGGGCTACATCTAGAAATACTGAAGAACAAATTTGTTTATTTTCCAGTGCCCTTTCTATAATGTCTGTTATTCGATGTACTTGATCTATTGTTGAGTGTTTTTGCCTAAACCCAAATTGGTGATTAGGTATTATATTCCTGTTTTCTATGAGGGGTTGAATCCTTCTCAATAGTAACTTTTCAAACAACTTCGATATTGTAAGGAGCAAAGATATCGGCCTGTAGGATTTGGTGTCGTTAGCAGGCTTTCCTGGTTTTTGGATCATTATTATCTCGGCAACTTTCCATATACTAGGTACGTGTTTAAGCTTAATACAGGCATTCATTATATATACCAAGAGTGTGAGAACTTTGTTGGGTATATTTTTTCGCACATTTGAAGTTATTAAATCAAAACCTGGGGCTTTATTTAATTTTAGGTTTTTTATTTCCTTAATTACTTCTTTTCGACTTATTAAGGGAATATTTATGTCTTCATGGTTATATATTTCAGTTAGATCAATAACAGTGTTCATTTCATTGGGCTTAAAAATTTCAGCGAGATGATCTGCAAAAGTGTCAGCTTTTTCTTTATCGCTTCTTGCCAATGAGCCATCATTTTTCCTCAGTGGTGCAGAATGCACAATAGACTTCTTCATTTTACTCGTAGCTTTCCATAAAGAATAATTTGTTTCTTTAGTAGCTGTTAAATTTTCTAGGTAATAATTCAGAGATCTATCATTTAATTTCTTTATTTCTCTCTTTAGCTCCTGACTTTTATTATTAAGATCCGTTTTGCTGGATGGGTCACGCGTTTGTTGCCACCTCCTTCTCGCTTTTCGTTTCTCTTTTACCATGTTAAGGATATACACCGGATATCTAGGGCTGATTTTTTTTGATTTTTTTGTCTTAGTACTACTCCAAGCTGCAAACTGGACAGCTTGCATAAGTTTTTCAGTAGCAGTTTCTAGTTGTTCCTCATTGTCTAATGTTACTCTTAAGTTAATTTTTTCTAGCAGAATCTTTTTGAAGCTTAACCAATCTGTAGATGAGTTGGTTAAAAATGGTTTACAAGATTTTTTCACTATTGTTGTATTTAATTTTAGGACGACAGCAGAATGGTCGGAATTGAGGTCATAGTTATCTTCTATAGATGTGAAATTAGTTGATACTTTTTTCATTATAAAAAAGTCTAACACATCAGGAGTTTTGTTTATATCTGCAGGCCAATATGTTGGTTTTCCTGTTGAAAGAAATAAACAACCTGTTTCTCTCAGCGCCTCTCTCAGTTCTTTACCTCGAGTAAGGGTCATCCTGGAGCCCCATTCTAGATGTTTAGCATTGTAGTCACCTCCAAGAATAAATCTTTCACCTAATTTCATTAATAAGCTCTTGAACATATGTTTTTTAATAGCGTGATTGGGCGGGCAGTACAGCGCTCCTACGTTGATATTTTGCTTTGTGCACCTTATTTGTACGGCTGTGAGTTGCATTTCTGTACTTTGTATGTTACAATGTTCATGATGGGTAATAAGATCATTTACTATGACCGCACTACCTCCTTTTGGTAGATTGTCAGGGTGCGTTGTATGATATACTTTGTATCCACGAATTACTAAATTGTGCCCCTTTGTTAGATGGGTTTCTGACACGAGACAGACATCTATGTTTCGTAAGTTTAGGAACATTTCCAATTCTTGTTTTTTGTTGTTAATGCCATTCGCATTCCAAGTACATATAGTGATTTTGTCCTTATTCATTATCTAATTGAGTTATGTGGCATATCAGGATACTTAACAGTATACCTACTTTCCAAGTTATCTAATCTTAGTGAGATTCTATCTACCAGACTCATTAGTTTTTCCATTGTTTTTAATATAGTTCCGTGCTGTTCTTTTTCTGCAATCAATTTCGTATTTGTTGAACGAGCTCTTCTCGGAATTTGATTGTTTGACGAACGAGTTCTTCTCGGCGTTTGATTATTTGCATTTGATGAATAAGCTATTCTAGGTGTTTCATCAGCAGTGAAATCTCGATTTTTTTTCATATTTTTATTGCTTTGGTAGACATCTTCATTGAGTTTGCCTTTTGCTATGGCAGAATAAGTTACTCCCTTTATTACTTTCTTTGATATAAATTTTCTTGGTTGTTGCCTTTGAACTAATTTCAAACAAACAAGTGACAAATAAAATAAAATAGGGAAAAAAAAAATTTTTTTTTATAAATATTTGCCTTCAATTTAAGCGTACTAAAACTACAAAAATAAACTTTAGAATCGCAGCTTGATATAATGTTTTCATAGCAAGTTATGATTGTAATTACGGAAACAGCAAATTAGCCGAAATTCTAGGAAGTCTTGAGATGAGATTAAGAGAAGAAAAAATATAGTAAACAAAAGAGAGTAACAAAAAAAGTTGGCTGAAATTAAATAAATAAAGTTTATAATTTTGAAAAATATTTTCGACAAAAATTTTCGTTGAAATATTTAACAATATTATTTTCTAAATTGTATCAACTATGCATAAGATTTTTAGGAGACCTAACTAAAACAGCGTTATCATATTCTTATTTTCGTCAATTTCCGACAATGTTTATCAAATTTGCATATGAATTTGTGTGCAAACAAATTAATACATACATGAGTTCTTACTCTTTTTATGGATATACTTTGGTTAAATGGTTATTGAAATGGGTATTTTGTTGAATTGAAGCAAATTGAAACAAACATATAAAGTCCAAGGCAAGTTAATTAAGGCAAATATAATAATAACAATTCATATGGTTTATGTTAATTGTATTAAGTAACTAATTTAATTTAAAAAAAAAAATGTTTTTTGAATTAAATTTATTTGTTAGTTTGTCTTTCTTTAATAAAAAAAAAGAGATTTTAAATAAAATAAGAATATTGAATTGTTAAAATTACATTCGTTTCGTACTGAAAGAGAAATTTCTTCAGAAGAGAGTGAAATTTCAAAATATGTATAGCTAGCTATACATGAAAAATTAAAAGAAATTAAGGAAATCCTGTGTAGTAACTTGTTATTTTCCTTTTCTGTATTTAAAAAAAATAAACTATTTTGTCTTAATCATTTTTTTTGTTTTTTTTTTGTAATCGTTTAAAGTATGTAAGTCCCAAAAATGTTATAACGACAAGGTTATGACAAAATATGATAATACGAAAAACAAATTTAATTTTTTATGTTTATTAGTTTATTGCTATTATTATTATTAGTTTCGGTTTACAAAAGAAAAATATGAAAGATTTTTGTTTTGTTTTTATTAATTTAAAAAAAAAATACTGTGGTAACAAAAAAAATTATTAAAGCAAAAGTCAAAAAGTATAATTCGAATTTGCATCGAAAAATACCTCTTCCTATTTGAAAATCTCAATTCTAGCGAATTTCCGGTCCTTCCCGGAAGTTTAAAATATCACCAATCGATAGACCAACCTCGATTTGGTCAATAGCTTTTTTTAAATTTTAAAATAACGACTCCTTTCTATAAATAAAAACCTGATACGAACTGTGGAACACTGTATAATATTTAATATATAAATATACAAAATAATATATAATATATAAATATTTAAGTCTGAATTTTTAATTTTTTTTACAAACTTTAATATTCGTTATTAAATTTGATTTATTTTTATTATTATTGATTGATTTGTAAATTATACCGTTATTGAAATTTATTTTTTCATTAGATGTATAAAAGATTTAAACTGATAAAGAAATACATTTATTAATATTTCATAATTTCAAAAATATAGAAGAACTAATTCCAAAAAGCAACACGATTTTTTTCTTTTTAATTATAACATAGTTCATCCAATACCGGTTAGATTTATTATACTACTAGCAAAGAGTCCGACTAGATTTATTATACTACCGCCTTTGTCCGAGAAAATGTGAAATTTTTGGGAACTACCTTTGTTTTTAGTTTGGAAAGGAAAATATTATTTGACTAGAGATCCCTATTTAGTAATTATAGTTTAAGCTAAAGCCAAATTTAACGTTTTTAACAGAACAGGGGTTTAAGTAGACTGATATATTTCAGTAATTTACGTACTGATATAGACTTCGCACGATATAGCAGAAACCACTCGTGTTTAATAAAAAGTTTTGTGGTTAGTAAGTTTTATTTAGGACATATAAATACACATCCTTCATATACTGCTTCGTTTACTATATATTCCCTCTAGTAAGTGGCATTTAGTGTAAAAACTATATTATTACTACAAATAACCAAAATTTAGAAACAGTTACTTAAAAAGATAAAAATGAAGAATTCAAGTGATTTGTTTTTTTTTTGTTTTTATATTTTTTATTTTAGATGAATTTGTTTTTTTGTTTTTTTTTGGCATATGTACATAGATTCATTTGCAAGTACATATGTAAATTATAATAACTGATTTGTTTGCTTTTGTTTATTATTTTAATAAGAACTCACTATACATAATGTATTTGCTGAATAATAAAATCATATGAGTAAAAAATTTTCAATTGTGTGCGCATTATTGTTTTATATACAACTTATATATTACATATATTAGAAGTTCATTAAGGAGTAGAAGAATCGAAATAAAATGAAAAAGTGTCTACTGCGCAGGTCCCTAAATGCTTGTCAATTATAATTATAGATGTTTGTGCTACTCTTAGCAATTTCATTTATTTCCTTTTTTGCTATAAAAATTTTAGCTGCCATTCTTTCTTGCTGCTTGAGATCAGATATTGTGACCGCATATAGAATTTTACAACGGTTCAAAAAAAAATTTTTTAATACAAATACAAATATTTTTAACCTATAAAATGCTGATTTAAAATAGATGTGTTCTTTTCATCCCGTTTAAGGTCCAGGTCAATCCTTTAATATGAAAATACAATAACTCAAAACCCACATATTTATCTGGTTTTATACGGGCCTCAAAAATTTAGTAATGCTTCTTGTCACAATTGGCACTTGCATAGTTTTGTAATAGAAATTTTTAATAATTCAATTAACAAGTTTGCCAACTTAAAAAAATTATTAAGATCATTAACCTACATCGTTCTTTTGAATTTGATAAAACCAGGACCTTGAACCATATGAAAAGAGCACTGCTAATGTAATAGTATTTTTATTACAGCTTTTTATAAGTTTACCGTATATATCACAATGTGTAGATTCTATTCAAGCATTTTAGATCCATTTGCTGTTGAGCTAGGCACTTGAAATTTTGAACATACCTTGGAACCCGATGACAACACTTTCTGTCAAATTTATTGCGCCTGCTTTCCGTTGGATCTCTTATTTAAACGAAAATTCATATTTTAGCAACTGACATAGGTTCATGAACAAATTGGGTTCCGGTGAAAACTGATTTGTTATTAGAAAATTTTTTGGGCCTGATTCCCGGCCGAAGAATTCCTATTTGAATGAAAATTCATATCTCAGAAACTACTATTGGCTCGTATTTAGGACACATGTTGGGTTCGGATGAAAACTTTTTTTCTTATTGGAAAATTTAGGAGACTTGCATTCCGCTAGAGCTCTTATTTAAACAAAAATTCATATCTTGGAAACTACTGGGCATATTTGGTTCAGATTTAGGACACATATTAAGCTTCGATGAAAACTCTTTTTCTTAGTAGGGGATCTACATCCCGTCGGAGTTATTTTTTTGACCAAATTCTTTATCTCAGAAATTACTGGGCCAACTGATGACAACTGTCAAAATTTAGATGACCTGATTCTCGCCAGAGCCCTTAATTTAAATTAAAACTTTTATCTCAGAAACTACCTGGCCAATTTGGTTCAAATTGAAAACACGCATCTTCTTGAGTTTCGATAAAAAAAAACTTTTGGGAGTCAGAAAATTTGAGGAACCACATCCTGCCGAAATTCTTATTTTCTCTTTTATTTTCTTATTATCAAGCGTTGAAACGAATTAAGAGAATTTAACAAAAATTCTCTTTAATTTTTTCAAAAGTTATAGCACCCTCCTTTAAAAATGAAAACAAATCACCTACGACAAAATTTTTTTGACAAATCGATGTGCCCTAACGGGTTATCTAGTGAGCTCCTCCCGTAGAAAAAAATATTTCTACCATGTTTGAAAACCATCGAAAAATGTGTTCACATCAATAAATTCGTTGTCTGAATTTACTCCCGTTTTAAATATATGAAGTAGGCTAGGAGTTGTGATACAGCTACTAGAACCAGTCAAAATTTTGGCAAAAAAATAAAGACATTTGTGCTTATTCTTGAGAAAATACCTTATGTACAAAATTTTCAGCTCTGTAGCACCTTTGGTTTTTGAAATATGCTTAATTTTTATTTATATCTTACAGAGGCTTAAGACGAATACCAACAACATTGTTCTCTCTTTCCCACAAAACTTTTTTCTTCCTTTATCTTTCCTTTCCTTTAACTATCCTTTCCTTTTTCATTACTTGCGTACCTTAATAGTCAACGGTACGCAAGTACTTAAGGATTCACAACCTAAGTTTTGGCTATAATATATAAAAAAAAAATGGATTCTAGGAGTTGTATGGCATCTATCGCAACCAGTTGGAATTTTGAAAAGCAACATATCAAGGATTCTATTCTATGTAACAGAATACCTTTCTGTAAAATTTGATTGGAATTCGTTTCGGAGGAGTTCTGACATAAACATATGCATACAAACAAACAATTATTTATATATATATATATATATATATATATACATAGATTAGAATATTAGATAATCAGCAATGAAAAAATGTCTTGAAACAGCTGAATTTGCAAATTTTAGGTTCTTCCGGTATAAATGGCTATTAAAAACTAAATTTCCCAAATCGTCTATCAGAATAAGGGTTTAATGCACATTTGGGGAGACAATATGTATATTATATTTACTCAATGCAAAAAGTATTAATGATTGTCTCTTTTTTTTTTTTTGTTATTGTAGAACTTTAATAAGAACTAACTACAGAAAATAATAATACATAATATATATATATATATATATGTAGTAGATATTACGATGTTTTCAATATAAAGATCACATATTAAACACCAATGAGTTTTCATTTCTTATAAAGTCTAATAATATTTAAAAAAATTTAACGTAAAATACTCCTTTTTTATTAATGTGGTTTGTTTTTTCAACCATATTGTTTACAGAAAAGGAAAATAACAAGTTACGACACAGGATTTCCTTAATTTTTAATTTAATGTATATATTTTGAAATTTCACTTTTTTCTGAATAAATTTCTCTTTCACAAAAATTTCAGTACGAGTGTAATTTTTAACAATTCAAAATTTCGCTTAAATTAAATCGCTATTCAAAAAAATAAATAAATATTTATACATATGTACATAATTTTGTTTTTAAATGTGGACATACTTTACACATAGTTCAAATATAATTCTACTGGATATAGTGTAGATGGTTGTATCATCTGACTGCCAATCAAAATGTGCCAGGAATAAGTCAAGTTCAGAGCGTAGATATTGTATATTGCTTTTATTTCTCTTCTTCCAATACTATCATTTATTTGGCTAAAGCCACATGGGTGTTTTTTTTAGGCTTCCAATCTGCCAATGAAAAATTATAATATAAAAAAAATAATTCTTAAAAATTTATTTGGAATACTTATCACTTAAAACAAAATAGAACTATGGATATTATGAAAGCAATAAATGTATTCAGAACAACAGAAATTAAAAAAACAACAAATTTATGAGTAGTTGTTAGTATCGCAAGACTATCCCAAGGTAATTCTAATAAAAAAAAATAATACATAAAAGATTTGTAGAAATTAACAAAAATATATCTCCTGAAAATCAAGAAGGAAATATTATCTGAAGATACTACAAAAATGAATCCTTTCAATCAAATAAATTACAAAGACATTTTAGATTATTCGGACGAGGTAGAAACTAGAGGTCAATATTGTACTTTTCTAGAATATATTTTGTATGTAAATCACTTTTCAGTTTGTTTCATGTTCCGTTCTTGATGAGTTTACAAATTTTTCAGTTTTTAAAAGCAAAATTTTAAGTTTATGCAGTTATTATTCAAAAACGGCAATTCTGGTACTCATTCAACATATACCGTTAATTAGGTGTATTAATTCTAAAATAAAGGTATGAAGAAAATATTGCTCTAGTTTCAATTTCTTCTGAGCTGTAGTAGATATTCTTTAGACATAATTTTTCTAATCCGATTTTCTTTAACCCTCTGTAGCCCAGGTAAATTTAAAGATAGACTCCTCTTCTAGAACAATTTTTTTCCTAAAATACTCCAAGAAATCACCCCTTAAAAATTTTTTGCTCTAAACCGAACCACCCTGTATATCCATTTCATTCCATTTCAAATCCATTTCCAATGAGCACTTCCATAATCTTACACCCTCACGTATGGTATGTATATTGTGTTGGCGTTTTGATTAATTTGTTCTAAATGCACTTTTATAAATTCTTATATTTTATGGTGTTCACCTAACCAATTTTTGTAATAACACGAAAAAAAAAAAATGCTTTATAAGTTTTTCGACCTGGTCATTAGGATAAAATAAAAAGGCCAAAAATTATTGAAATATATGAGTATAATTTGGTACTTAATTAAATAAAATTTAGAAATATTATATTTAAGAAGGCTTATTTTCTGATAATAGTAGTACTACTTTTCCACAATGACTTGGATAAGCCAGAAATTTGATAAATACATGCTCCATATGTAGTAACAAACTTGAAATACCATATTTAATTAAGCACGAATAGGTTGTTCTACCTAAGTTAATGTAAATAACCAGTGATAAACCATGTTAGTGTTCGGACATTGGATCTAGTTTTCTTGATACCTGATTTAATCGGTGAATACTGAGTTTGGGAGAGGCTTTAAACTGCGTCCTTAGCAACTACAGAAACCCAAAACATATGGGTAGTTGCTAAGGATTTACGCAATCTAAAGTCTCTGTTTTCTTCCTTCCTTCCTTCCTCCTTCCTTTCTTTTAGCTTCATTAAGCTTTTCTAACTGCTATTAATTCTAACAGCAAAGAAACTTTACTGTACCAATACCTAGAAGAGAGGATGTCAATGGATTAATAAGAGCCTTTTCTCCAGGAGATTTGATATGGTATACTGGTGCCTCAAAAACAGATAAGCTTTGATATCAAAATTGGACAAGCCAGAGCTTTTAAAACCACTTGGCTATCTGAAATTTTGTATAATATATTGGCACCTTTGTACCCTATTTTAATGCCGATACCTAGATGGCATAAGCTTCAGCTTGAAAAACAGTGGAATATGTGCCAAATATTAAAATTAAAAAATTTAACCAATCGGGTTAAAATTTGAACCTTGGTTCAAATACACCGTCACCATTTTTCTCACCGATTTTTGAGGCACCAGTATACCATGCCAAAACTCCTGGAGAAAAGGTCTTATTAATCTATCGACTTCCTCTCTTCTAGATATTGGTACAGTGAAGTTCCTGCGGAAATTAATACCTTTTGTCATATAGTTCGACATTGAAATTTTTTCGGGTCCCAGTTTAACTTTCTGCATCATCATGCTATGTCTTGGTCTTTTGTGTTTGAAGTTATTTGTTAACTGTAGCCTTGTTGCTGTTATTCCTGCCGTCTTCATCAGTTATAGATGTGAGACTTGGTGAGACTTGGGTTGTTTCTTTTACCATTGCGATAGCAATTCAATCCAATGAAGGTAGTTTATATTTTTCTAGTAGGTAGGTAGTAGGTACGTACCATGCGTTCGGTATCATCAAATTGATCCTCAAAGAAATCATCAAATAATATGATTGACAGTAGTCATTTTGGCTACTTTTGGAGGTTGCCAAAATTCAGAAGGAGGAGTTGAACCAAGACTTAAAATAACAAGAGTGTACGATTATGCCAAAACTATAGAACAACCTTGTTGCAACTTGCAACATTAAATGTGGTTATCTCCAGCTTAAAAAATATTTGTTAACAAAAATATTTGATTGTAAAAAAAAATCGTTTAGATACTTTATTTTTTTCAAAATTTTCTTCTGTATCCATGTTTTTTTTTGTTCTTCTACTTTTTCACTGCAAATTTGAAGAATTATTAATTTTCTCTATAATATTTTTTAATATTTATGAATTATTAATAAGATATAAAAAATGTACCTGATAAAAATAAACCCTTTCTTCCATCCAGCAGAAAAGCAAGAGAATAAATTATTTTACTGCGCTATTGACTCATTTATGACGATCCAAATGTCAAATTTGATAAAACCGAACGAATAATACTTGCAATTTACAATGTCGAACGCTTGATCGTTGCAGGTTGCGCTGTAATTTACAATACCGAACGCGTGGGTAGTTTACTTTTCTTCGTTTGGTAAAACTTACGTTGTTCAGGCCCCGTTTTTGCATCATATATGCACAATGCTTAAATATAAATATCTGAACACATACATACTAAACTTAAATAACATTTTCAGGTACTTAAATAACATTTTCAGGACTTTAAGCTTAATAAATGAAAGGGCTACGCCTCTTTAATTAAATTTCCATAATTTTTTTCAAAGAGCAAAAATTCCTATGCATTTGCATCAATAAAAAAAATTAAGCATTTTAAAATGACACATGAATAATTATACTGACCCAACAACAACACTATGTATACTATACAAAATTCACCAGTCATAAAAGTATAACTGACCAAATTTGGTAATTTCACATAAATGAAACAAACAAAGTTAACAAGCAAAAAAAAAACGATTTTCTTTTATTGTAATTTCAAGTTCAATATCGGAAGCTGACGGTAATAAGTCACAACATTAAATCTCAATAAATAAAAAATTAAAACAAGTTTGGATGGACTACGAAATGCAACAAAATTCGTAAATTTTACAATTTTGTTTACGTATTCTTTCGTATTTTTTATTTATTTATTTTTGTTATAGTATATTTTTTAAATGATGAGATTTTTCACCAAATTAAATTCATCACATCATCATACATCATGTTTGACTTGTTTTGACGTCATTTTTTTTAAAATTATTTAGCGTCTGAATGAATTGATCTTTTAAGGAATATTATTTTTTCTTAAAAGAAAAAGCTTAAATACATAAATTATATAAAAGAGAAGTACATAAGAGGAGAAACTATTATTAAATTTAAAAAAAAAGTGTTAACACTTGATTACGTATGCATATACAAGACAAAGCTACATCTAAAACAAAAACTATACTACGCAAAATTTATTCAGTAATAATCGTGTCTAGCACTCTCAAATAGAATTTAAAATTTTAAAAATAAAAAAAACACAAATTCGATTCAAAACGATTTCACCTTTTTTTTTGTTATTTAAGAATATTTTGAATTTTTGGAGAAGACCTGGTCATCTTCGTAGAATATTAATTTTTTTATTGTTTTGATATATTTTTTTCGAGCTGACATAACTGAGATACAGTAACTTCCCCCCTATACTTGAAGATAAAACATGTGGTTACGAGACCTAATCACATGTAAGAGATAGGTAATATAAAGATATTTTGTGAGGTATAGGGGTCAGAAAATTATTTAGACCATCGTTTCATACCTAAAGAAGAATTAGCTTTGCTCGCTACTTTCTTTATCCGAAGATCTGTACTAGAATTTACTCTTGAAAAGCGAACAGCCATTAATGAATTTTGTTTTTGCAATTTTAAATATTGCTAGAAGTGTTAGAATCTTATATGACAAATTTTTCTTAAAATTGGGACTGCCCCAGTAGACAGAACACTTTATTGGTTTAGCTAAATTGAATAATTGTTTGTTTTTATTATACTATATGATGGTAGATTTGTCAAATTTCTTGCGGTGGTCTAATATTCTTTTGGCGTAATTTCTTGTTTCTTTTTCAATAACTTTTTCTACTGTATACGTAAATTTAGATCCTTATGAAGGTTTGAGTTTTTAATATGCGCCATGGTATTAGTAATCATTCTCATTGTCTTCGACTCTCATTGTGGGCAAGTTTTTCCAAATACAGCATCACTGTAAGACCACATTGATTTTATGATCACTTTATAGATGAGGACTTTTAATTCCAGGCTCAACGACGATTTGCTCCCAATCAGCCACTACAGAGAGATAATCCAATATAACCAAATGGACTTTCCCGCAAAAAAAAATAAAATTACAGGAAGTTGTGGCGGTTATTAAGAATGAGATCAATCCAAAAAAATCACCTGAATTACCGGAAGAATATTATGGAAATTGCCAGTGAAAGCTTTAAAGTTACTAACATAAATATATATATATATAATGCAGTACTAAGGAAAAGATTCTTTCCATCACAATGGAAAGTAGCAGAAATAATCGTCATACGTGCTTAATTATTAAGTACGGTACTACAATTTTACACTACAATATCTACATTATTTCGAGTAATTATTTAACAAATTACTGGCTCTACTCATTAAATGTGAAAAAAACTACTGCTATTGTCTGGAACTAAGCCTTCTTAAATAGAATAGTTTCATTTTATTTAATTTTTTACCAGATTATATATACTCTCAATTATTTTTTGTCATTTATTATATCCCAATGACAAAGGGTACTAGACCAGGTCGAAAACCAATAAAGCATTTTTTAGCACAAAAAATAATTTGTCTATTATATTATAAATATGTTATATTGGTAGGTAACAGTTACCGTCGGCATACAGAAATAGTGAGACCAAAGAAGTCTATTTTTGTAACACGAAAATCAAAAAAATTTCCCACACATAAACATATACTCGCTAAAAACAATTGGAATATTTTGAAAAGCATTCGAGGTATTGAATGATCATCTAGTGGGTCCAAAAAGAAGACTGCTAAGTAGTTTGTTTAATTTTATTGTGATGAGTCGATTCACTGGAACTGAGCATGGCTATTTATTATCTATATATAATTATTCGCCGGTGTCAGCATGTACCGTTATAATTTTTTGTTTGAAAGAGAAATATTGTTTCTGTTTCATTCATACATTTTGTTTTTAACATAAATGAAGAAATGAATTTATTTGAAATCAAATTGGAAGAAATTTTTTTCTTTCTTTCTTACACCTCATCAAGAATGCCTTTAATATAGGAGAAAAAAAATCAAACTTTACTCAAATTGATTTAAATGAAACGGAATATACTGTACACATTTTTTGTTATTTTCTTTTGTTGTTTTTCTTCTTAATACATCACAGTAAAAAAAATATTCTTTAATAAGAAGATATGCACTGGGGAAGTCAAGATTCCATTTACAAAAAAACTCCATTAGTTAAAGAAGCAAAAAACTATTGTTTTTCTTATGTAATAAGTTGTGAGAAAGAAAGAGTGCGATATAAATGATTTAAAAAACCATTAAATTTTTGAAATTTAATTTTAAATAGCCCACGGGCCAAGGGAGAAGAGATTTCTAATGTGCATGATCGTCTGAAATCAACGTATTAAATTTATTAGGGTATGAGAGTAAAGAAATTTTGAATGATTGATTTTTTACAGGTACCTACATAACATAATATTGGTTCCAAAAACATGTTATTTCTTAAACATAATGTTATTTTCTTTTATTGTCTTATAAGGGAAGTAAAATTTTTTTTATTTCAAACAGATTATAATTGATGTATTTTCAATATATAAATTTTTTCAGGTATTGAAACAGGTAGTTAAAAAGAATACCAAGAACCAATCGTTTTTTTTATGAATAACTGGATGCATTTTTATTTCCTTCAAAATTAAATTTTGCCATGTAATAATCAATGATAATTTATTAATTATTAATAATATTAGAATTTATAAATAGGAAGGAAATTTGAATATTAATAATGTGAATAAATAATGTTTCTTATTACTATGCATTTTTAAATGTAACACATCTCGATATTTGTTCGATAATTTTTTTCCCACTTTGTGTTTGAATTTTTATCTCTCTCTCACAAATTAAATTCTTATTACTTTCTATTTCTTACAATTTTGGAAATCGACTAGAAAAATAGTAACCAATCATTAACAAATTATAAAATTCCAGTGCATTTTCTTATAAATGGATCCTTTACCTACCTTTGATAGTAGATGCGTTTGTGGCTTTATATTATATAATAATTTATGTACATAATATTTCCCCTTTTTATTTCAATCTACTGAGAATTGTTTTTGTTTTATGGATACATTTCTTTAACCCAAACGAAAGAGAAAAGAAAAGATACCAACAAAAAAATCAAATAAATGTCGAATTAGCACGTAATTCTTTCTGTTTCCTCCCCTGCTAAAACAAAATGGATTAAAAATATTTAGAATAATAATTTCAAAGCTATTGAATACATTTTTATTTACTTGAAAAATATATTTTAAAATAATTTTTTGACTACATTGATTAGCGTAAGTTATTACGTATTTTTTTATGAAAAATAATCAAAAAAACTTTAATCAATTTATATAATCAATTACATAAATGTTGACTTAAATGCTATTAAGGCAACGTTTACATATCAGATTTTATTTGATAAAAGTTACTTATTTATTTATTTAAGGTTTGTTTGGCTCAAATAAAAAACAATGATTTTAAATATATAGAAATTAAAAATTATAAACAAATAAAATAAAAAATAAAAAATACAACAAAATGAAAAAAAAAATTTACCTATTAAATTTTGAAATAAATAAAAAATACAATTAAGAAAAAGTTGAAAAAATCTTATAAATGTAGGTAGTTTAGTATCTACTAATTGTTATTATCAATACTATTATTTATAACAATCAATATAACAACAAAAATAATCAAACACAACAAACATTAAACAAAAAGTGTAACAAATGACAAGAGTCGATTTCGATTTAAAGGAAAAAATTAGTTTCCAGCATTTTTTGTTTCAAAAATGTTTGATGATAATAGGATAATATTTTATTTTTTCATTAAACAAAGTCGGATGTCAAAATTTGTGGAACAACATTTACAGGACAGTCAAACTTTCAATGATATAAACAAAATCTTGATGTCTAAACGGTACCTAATAGTGAGTACCTAATTTTTTAAATAAAAAACAATAGCTATATTAGTTTACTTTAATTTTAATATTTTATGGTTTTTTTTATTTAAAAAAAAAATAAACAGTAGGTATAGATAAATAATAAATGTACCTATGTAATATATGAATATATCCCATATCTATCTATTGATATTTTGATATTGTAGTATTTTGTAAATAAAAAAACTAGTAGTTTTTAATTTTTTGGTTTTCCTAATTTCTAAAAACAATAATCAGTAAGAAGCCAGTTTCCCGTTCGAGCTGCCTTTGCAATGACCATCAACAAAGCGCAAGGTCAAACTCTCAATAAGGTTGGTATTTTAATTGATACACCAGGTTTTTCACATGGACAACTCACATGTCGGGATTTCGCGCACTGGGAATAGAAATCATTTGAAAATTGTAACCGAAGAGAATAGAACTGCTAGAAATATAGTTTTTAATGAAATATTAGTTGATTAAATATTTCAATCTATATCAATCCAATTATATAGTCTGTCTGCTAATCTACTAATTTAACTATAGTATTATTACTAAAGTATTGTTGATAGGGGAATTTTTGATTTCGATAATTTATAATGTAGTACAACCTAGAATGCTCTAATTTTGATTTTCCACTATATATAATGCGAGCAAAAAGTTACGTAGTACCGGGTATTTAACTAGTTATTTATAAAAATCACGAAATGTCATCATTATATTTAATTTGTAAATTGAAAAACGGTACAAATATCTGAACCATTTCACAACCGTTTTTCATTATTATTCTTTTGAATGACAATGATATTAAAAATGAGACGTAGCGAAATTAAATAGTATTTTTTTAAATGTTTTTAAATTTCAGTTAGAAATTTAAATTTCATCCCATGTAACATACAAAAGTTTTAATTTATCAAATTGCCTCAACTCACACATCACCAGAATTAAATTTAAATTATTTTTTTTTTAATAAATTATTACTTATGCGGTTCTGTCTAAATTAAATAAATAAAAAAATAAAATATAGTACTAAGGACACAATAATTCATAATGAAATATTGAGTATGACTTTTTGATGAAACTCCCTCAAATTTCGTGGAGCAGGTGAATACTACTATATTTTTAACATACAATTTGAATTGTATAGCAGTTATACATAAAAAAAAATGTAGATATCATAAACGAAATATTTACTCTGAATAATGATTTCGAATTTCGATTACATTTTGTATACAATTACAAAATAAAATTAAAATAGAATAAATTACTTTGTATCATGAAAACAAGAATTATTATTGTTTATTTTGTGGTGTGGCGTAATCAAAAGATATTGGATTAAATGAAGCTCATGTCAAGAAAAAAAAATTTGATCAATGATACATCATTCTGGGATCACTTTCATTGATCTCACTTTTGATAAATGTGGTTTAAGTTGTCTGCGAACTTTTTTTTTAGAATATATGTACATAATAATATTTATATAGATACAACATACATAATACCTATGTTTGTCAATTTTATTTGTTGATTATTGTATTGATGATTAATTGATTGATTTTAAATCAATTTCTACAATTGTATTACATACACTGTTGTTGTTATTGAAAGAGCTGTAACTCAAAAAAACAAAAAGTTTCGAGAAAAGGACTAATTTGTCAAAATGTCATTTCCAAATTAGTAATTTTATAAATATTCAAGAATATTTTAGTTTTTTAAAAATATACGTTAAAATTGTGGTAGTTCAGATTTTTAGTGAGACGCTGCTATTTAGATTTGTATTTCACGTGTTTTCATATATTTTGTGTTGCTCTCATTAATTTCCAAACGTAAGTATTTCACTTATCTTTTCTTCTAATTTAACGAATATTTCTACCATATTCTTAAAATTTTTAGAAATAATTGCGTGAAGTTATCAGCAATAATTTGGTAAGATTTTGTAAAAATATTACCGTCTTTATCCATTTTGATCTAACATCATATAAAACAATAAATATAAAAGAAATCACCTTCCTGTACACTTGATTTTATTTCAAAGTCTATTGTGCTTGAGTTCTGTACTAAGACTTTTATCCGTGAATTAAACTTAGTTATATCATACCTAGATTAATTAATTTACAAGGCACATCCAATTTGACTAACGAATATGATATTTTATTTCTGTTGATGCTATCCAAGGATTGTTTTTAATCAATAAACAAAATATCTCCAATCTTGATCAAATTTATGGAATTTTTTATTTGTTTATTTGAATAGATATATTTGGCCAATACTAGATATTTGTTTCCGAAATCGGCATTGATATTCACACTTTTGATCTTCAATTTTCTAATACACAATGTTTAACAGAATTTTGTAGATGGTATTTAGTAACATTATACCTCAATAGCTGTTGAAATTTGCTTTACCTCACTTTTAACAGATAGTCTTTAAAAAAATTAGACACCTGTGAAAAATTCAATTGTCTTTTCGAATTGAATTTTTAAATGTGCGAGTAATTCAAATTTTGCTAAAACCACATTCCAACAAATTAAATAAAATTTTTTTTAGATATTTAGATTTTTAATTCATTTATTCATATTATAGTAAAATACAATACTTAAATTAAAGAAAAATTTACTAAATAAAAATAATAAGAATAAATATAGGATCATTCGGATATTCATTAGAATATGTGATGAATGAAACTGCAAACAAAAATACAGGCATTAAAAATATAAAATATAGTTGGGTACATACATAGTAAAGTAGAAAATTAAAGCTAAATATGGAAAAACTAAAATATCTTAAAATGAAACTATTGTATTTAAGACTATTTTATTTAAGAAGGCTTAGTTCCTGACAATAGTAGTAGTTTTCCACATTTAATGAGCAGATAAGCCAGTAATTTGTTAAAATAAATACTCAAATAATTGTAGATATTGTAGTGTAAAATTGTAGTACCGTACTTAATTAAGCACGAAAAGGGTATTCTACCTAAGTTACTGTCAAGATCATAAAAAAAAAAAAAACCACATTCCAAAATATCAAGATGGAAAAAATGTTTAGGTTTGATTATTGACCCATCTTCAGCTCTGACAAAAAACTGTTTCCAATTTTTTCCGAACTGAAACCGTGGCATTTGAATAACACATTTCTGAAGAGAATTAGTTCACATTTACTGTAATTAATATTCAAGCGCCATGAACAGATATAGTTTTGAGTGATTGTTTATTGATTTATTTATTTGTTTACAGGCTTAATTCGAGTTACATGGCTAATTCGAGTTTGACCAAGTTACATGTATTATATTTATGTGAATTTAAACAAATTTTAAAATTAACAATATATAAAGAACAAAAAATTAAAACTAAAAAACTAATTGCAAAAATTGTGAAATAATTAAAATGTAAATGGTTAGCAGTTTAACGAAATGGAACAGTCTGTAAATCATAAACAATAAAATACTCTTATATTTGAAAATTAGTGTAGTTATGGGTCAAAGTTAGTACTTTGAGAAAAAATTAGCAACTTTAAGAATATTGAAGATAAAGAAATGAGATCAAAATTAAATAAAAGGAATATAAAAGTTTCTTTAAGGTGTCTTTGGAGAGACAGAAATTAATACGGTTCTTATAATTGTTACTTATATAATCATCATTCTATGGATAGGTTCGTTCGTTCCATAGTAGAGCGGAATTGATTAGTAGTATTAATATGGGCTAAGTTTGAAATATAAGGGGAGTTAATATTTCCTTTAACTACCTCAGTGATGATTCAATTTCGCAAATTTCGCATCTATTCTTAAGAGTATAGCAAGATAAATTATGTTTACTCTATGTTCATATTGTGGCGAAATTAAGGGTTCAGATCACGGAAGGTGACGTAGTACGAATCTTAAGAAATTTGTTTAGATTGGCTCAATCCTATGTATATGAATTTCATAATATGGCGACCATACCTGACTGATATATTCTAATTGGGACCTAACAAGACGTATAAAAAGGGATTTTATAAAACATTTTATAAAACCCAACGGTGAATTTACTTTATTTATCATATTGCTATAATGCAATTTAAATATTAAAATAGACTTAACCACTTCTAATGCTTGTCCGTTTAGGACATAGTTATAGAGAAGTGTGGACACGCCTATGATATGTCATCACTGCACATTTTCTTACATTCAAAATTATTCAGATACCAAATATATAAAAATTATCAAGATCAGCTTGGAGTAAGAATGAATCATTTGGTGAAGAACTTTTATTGAAAATTTTCATGTCATTAGCATCAATCTGAACTTTACTATTTTTAATTACTGATGTAACATCATTTATGGAGATTATAAATAATATAGGGGACCTATGTGGCTACCTTGAGGAACACCGGAAAATGCTTCAAATAGTGATGAATCTAAACTGTACACTATATGATGTTCTAGTAATGAAGTAGATTGCAACACAATTTACAAATGATTTCGGGAATCCCAATTTCAATAATTTAAATATGATTAAACTATGGAGCAAAAGAGACTAGCTTTACTAAAATCTGTGTAGAAAACAATCGGTTTGAAAACATTTTTCAATATTGTTAAGAAATATAGATCATTTTGCTTGTGAACTGGTCTAATGAAGACTTTTAACCACAAAGAAGTAAAAATTTCTTTAGAGATCGATAGATTAAAGATTTCGGACAGTGTAAAGGATAAAGATTTTGAGCATTTTTTTAGAATAATCTTAATATTAAGCATTGTTTAGAAATGGGACACTATCAGGGCCAGTCCATCAGGGAAGTTAAATTTTATGATATGTTATCACCAAGTTTTCTTAGGTAGTTAGAAACTTAGACTTCACTAATGTTTAAAGAGGAAAATGTGGTTTTCGGAAAATCATTCATGTGATTGAACTCTTAGGGCGTTTATATTAAAAAGAGAAGAAGAATATGAATTACTATAAAATTCTTGAAAGTATTGTGAAATAACTTTGGGGTCATTACTCAGTGAGTTATTGAATTTTGTGAAACTTGGGAATTGGTCACATTTTCTTTTTGTGTTGACAACTTTCCAAAAGATTTTAGGTTTAGTTAAAATATAAGAGGATACATCAGTTTGTAAATAAATGTTATAAATATGTTTTATGTCAATTTTAAATTGATCAAAGATTTTATATACTTGGTCCAGGTTTTATTTTTGAAACTTTTAATTTTATGAGTAAACCAGGAATTACTTGAGGTTGAGTGAACTTTCGGGTTTGTAAATATCTCTTGTAAGTTATCTTGAATTTCATTGAGTGATTTAGCGTCGACATAACAAGTTAAGACGTCGATGAAAGCCATGGATATTCTGTTAACTGAAGTCATTTCGTTATTCGTACTTAATATGTAAAGCAGTTCATTTATATATAAATAATAAATGGGATCGGAGATGTCACAATGTTTTTTTTAAATTGTTTTCTTAATAAAAAATAATATAATTTGTACAATTGATGTAATAATATTTTTGTAAAAAATAAATATTTTTATCCAAAACCACATAAAACAGAATATCGATATTTTTTGTGTTACCACTTTTTCAATTAGCGCAGCAATAATAGGTGGGACTGTTAATACAAACAATTTACACAGTTGTATACTAGGACATTAATACATACCATGGGTATTTCATTAAACATGTTTAAATATTTACTTAAGTATTATATTCATCTTAAACTATTATTGCGCATTGAAATACTTATATAAGCTCCAAATATTTATTTCAATCATAATAAAAAAACATTTTAACAAAAAAGTTTAAATTTTAAAACATTTCAATTTAAAAATTGTAGCACTGTGAATAAATAAAAAAAAATTTTTAGTATATAGTACAGTAAATTAAACTCATCCACGTAATTTTCACCTTTCTACTCGTTACTAAATACTAATAAGTAAACACTAATAAGTAATTTACTACTCGTTACTAAATAGTCACTCATAAATAACCAAAGTAATTAACATTTTAAATAAAATAATCATTTATCATTATTTGATTTTTCAGTGGTCTTTTATCGATGAAGCCTTGAACTGCAATCCCTTATTTACCCTAAAAAATGTATTGGATGTAATCCGAAGAAAATAAAGTATTTAAATTAAATTAAAAACCCTAACTATATACACAAAACAATGTACATACTAATTGTATAGAATCTGACATATTTTAAATTCTATGGAGCTTAACAAATTCTACGTGGTTCATCAGAAATTCAAATATACAACAAATATCTTTAAATGAAGAACTCCATGATAGAAAAACAAAGAAGTTAGCATTCAAATATTCACTAAAATTGTGTTAATAAAAAATTTATTAAAGTCAGAATCAGTGAATCCACTAAACTTAGCATTACTTAGCATTGAAATTTTTTTTTAATAATTTAAAAAGTTAATTTTTGACATTAGGTTAGAAATTATTAATTAACAACTTTGTAATTTAGTTCATGAGGTTTGAATAGCTTTTGAGAGTTTCTTAATAAATAAAGATTCAAAAACAAAATGAAATGAAGAAGGCAAACAATATTATAGTTATTAAATGTAAAAAAAAAGCGTTAGGGTTTGTGGTAACATAATGGACCTATTTGGTCTATGTTTTCTAACTATGGTAACCACCTTAAGTAAGCCTCCTATCTACCTAATAAACTTAGGGTCTCATAAACTTCATGTAATATCGCAACCTATAGAAATATCTTGTTCTGCATTCTGGCTTAACTTTCTAAATGATTTCGATCTAAAGTATTTTACAGAATCAATCACTTGATTTAGATTTATATGATCTAGCTGAGACAATGAAATGTTCCCTATGTAGGATTGTAAAAAAGTTGCATAGCTGTTTCAATCTTCGACAGAATTGACAAATCTGTAATTTTACATGACTGAACCACTTTGGTACCTTGTAGATTGTAAAAATACAATGTTGTTAGATGATCTTGTAACGAATACTATAAAAATGATTTTAAATATCTGTAAACGGTAAGATTGACCTTTTACACCTTCTTTATTTCCTTATATTGTGTTAAAACTGTTCAGCTTTTTGTACAAGGGTTCTGGGTTCGATAAACTCAATTTCTGCTCATTGCTATAAATCATCGAATTTTCATTTTGATTTTCATTTCTAGGGTTTCCAACAGCTCACGACAAGACAATATACCAACATACTCTTGCACAAATTTTCCAATTTGAAATGTTAGTATATACACCGTTAGAAAAGCATTGGAAAGTCAAAGCATAATTTTTTTTCCGTGAATTGGTGGGAATCTTCATAGAAACAATGATAATCGTAGCTTACATTGCCTGTCAGATTTTTATTGACTAAACCACACCCCTCATATTGAAACTAGTTCGACGGACTAACCATTAATTTATTGCTAGTTTTATATTCTTATAAAGATAGTTTACGAAATTATATCGTATTAAATCTAATGGCTTAATTTGTTTAAGCCTTCTGGTATCATTTTGATTTTCCATCAGCAGTTGAGTAACCTCAACGTTAACATCGCCCTTTAGATGAGCCAAATGCTTTGCTGCATATCTTTTAATTTAATTTGCTATACAAGCAATTTTTAGATCTCTATGCAAGTCACTGTTCCGAACATACCAAGAGAGGCATTTACCATGTTGCCCAATAATTTATTTTGGAATTTTTGTATACAAAGTCCACGTGTTTGATTAGCACATTACCATATTTGTATGCCGTACAACTATATCGGTTTGATTATCTAATTATATAACAATATCTTATTATGTACAGGTAATTTTGAATTTCAATTTAGGAGCCAGTACATTTTTCTATATTTATTATCAAGCCCAAATTTTTTCTTTTCGATGCGTGCTCTTTCCACTTAAGTTGACTTGTTATCCATTATTTTAAGCATAAAGTAATTGACCAAATATATTATTTCATTACTTGATATGTTGCTATGATTCTTAAGGGACCTATCTAATGTACACATTTTTTCTGTTAGTTGTTGTCTGTTTGAATGAATGTGTAGTAATTGTAATCCCAATATAATACATGTAATCCAGTTCTAAGGTTTAGTCATGTTCTCATAATTTAATATTCTGAAACATTTATTAGAAAAAACATTATCAGATTAACATAATTTAAATATTTTGAATTCATATATTAAAAAATTTCAAATTTTTTATTTCCGTGTCATTCCTACAATGACTTCGACAAAACCAAAGTGTTAAAATAACATCGTGTGAAATTTATTTTGATTAAAATTTGTTTTTGAATAATTACTCAAAAACTAATAGACTTAAGCTTTTTTTTCTTTAATTAATTTAAAATCAATAAAATTTGTCATTTAATTGACAATCGCAAAATATTTTAACCTTTTAATAATATTTTTTTTTTTTTATTAAATATATTGAATTAAAAATTCGTGTTTTATATTTCAAGTTCATCCCGCCAACAGAATAATTTTATATTATGTATTTCTAAAGCTTATAAGAATTTAAAAATTTAATGTCATATAGTTAAGAAATATTTTCAATTCTTTATTATTGTACACATAAAACAAGATGCCCACGGAATTAGAATGGTGTACTGGAATAAGAATTAAAAAAAAAAATTAAATTATTTCATGTAGCTTCTATTAATTCCAAAATATTTAAAATGAGAATACTTATTATGATAATGCATTTAAAGTTGCTATAACTGTTCCCACATATAAGTAGGGGAAATTATGAATATTTGAAACCTGGTAAAATCAATTATGCTGCTGTATGCATACTGCTCGTGAAGCTTAACAACCAAACAAGTCCAAATGTAGAGTAATAATGTAAGATCTTGTGACCGAGATGATATCAGTACCAAAAATAATTTAACCTAGATTTTTGTAATTTTTCAATAGGCCACTTTTGTAGAATTTGATAAAAAAAAATCGTGTTTTTTTTTTTGAAATTTTAGCCGAACTACAAAGCTTAAATTAAAATTAAGTGATCCGAATTTTTTATAAAGAATCTGATTTAATAATTATGATTTAATCATTTGAGATATTTTCTTATTTTAATCATTTTTTTATATTTTTCAATTATATAAAATAAATTTTATAACAGTTAAAAGTCTAATGTACGATATTCCGACTATACGGGCAAAAAATAGGCCTACTAATAGTTCTTCCGCCATATGAAAATTCCCGCATTTGATATCTTGTCTTTACTATAATCCTAAAAATCCCTCTCTCTTACCACAGCTAAATTTCAAACCTCTTCCAAAATAAAACAAACAAAAAAACGGATATGAAAAGATTTTGATTGTGGAGCTATTTTTGGCGTGATATCGTTACACACATCAATTAAAGCATACATTAAATAAAATATATAAAAAATAAATAAAATTAATCTTAGATCAAAAATTGATAATAAGAGCTTAAATTAATTTTCGTTTTTAATCATTGGTAATCTAAAAATATTACCCAGTTTCTTAATCAAACCAATAATTTGTACTCGTACTATTTATAAATACTTTGGGAGAGTGAGCTCCTAAAACCACCAACAACGACGTGATATCAAAAAGGCACAATTAAGTGATAAGTGATTTTCCAGAAGCAACCAGAATGTTCATCTTTACCTACCTACAAATTAATAACGTATATATAAATGATGAACTATCAGTTTAACTGATAATGTTTACTATACATAAGATTATGTGTACTATACTACATTAGTATTACCTATACAAGAAATTTGAAGTAAAGTTGAATTTTGAAATAATCTCATAAAATTAATTTTCGCTACGTTGCTTAATAGTTAAATTATAGTTTAGCAATTAATAACATTTGAACTTTAACAAAGATAAAAATTTGAGAGTACATCTATGTAGGAAAAGGTCCAAAACTAAAAAAGAACCAGGATCTATTATACGTCCAGTACGTACTATACCAAAAACCCATAAATGAAATGTTGGAAAACCCATATGTGCATATAATAATATCTGTTGCAACTGTAACAAATAAATATACTTACCATAATTTGTACTGAAATAAAATAAAAAAATTTAAATATATTTTAATAACAAACCTTTAAAAATTCGTATGTTCTCAAAGAAAGTTCTATATTTACTACTTAAGAGATTTATTCTTGTTAATGTCTTGCTGAACATGAAATAGCAGTATACAATGACATTTTATCAACAACATACATGTTAGCGCTGTTGAACATTTTTACTTAAATAACTGAAGTTAGGTATATAAGTTCGAAAGATTCGGTCCATTTTTTATCTCCAAATAATTTATTGACTAATTTACTTACTGCAAATTGACATACATCCCATCAAATTTACGACATTAAAATAACTACATTTTGGTACACCATACCATCAGATATCAACCACCCATGGTTTGATACCCAGAAGAAAATTCATTATCAATAAATCGAATAATAAAATCGAAATATATTTAAGCTCAAAAATATTCTCATTTCGAATTAAAATCACTTTAATCGTCAAAAAAGTCTTTACCTTTACTTTTTAATAAAGATTTCCCTGAAAAACAGTAACTTAATTATATTGAGGAAAAGCTCTATTATGAAGTCAAATTTATGGTAATGAAATCAAATCCAAATCTGAAACAAAAAACATTCTAATATTCAACTAAACCCTGTTAATATTGTAAGAAAACCAGCCTCTTTCTGAAAAGTCGAGGTAAAAGACTTAAAGAGCTTAGATAAACAAAGTAGACATTTATTTTAACCTTCAACACATTTATTCATTTATAGTAACATAAGTTGTTCAATTACTTATTTTTGATTGCTAAAAGGCTTAATAAATGCGCTTGTGCAACTCATATACATGTGCAATTATACATTCGATTTCTATGTAGTATACTGCTGCTTCACATACAATTAAACAGTTGAATTTCGACATTGATTTTTTTTGTGGTGAGAGATTGTCATTGTGTTATGAATATAGGATGGAATATCAAATTGACTTAAAAAATGCATAATAATAAATTTCTTGTATTACCCGTTTCACGAAATTTAGGGAATAAAAGATCGTACTCATCATTTCAATTTATATTTTTTAATTGATTTATCATAGACAGCAACCGCATATGTATATAATAATTTATTTAAATTTAATTTTGGCGATGGGTGAGTGGCTGCAATTTGATAAATTAAAATTTTTTTAAGTTAAAATCACTCATGGGGTGAAATTTTGGATTGAATATTTTAAATTGAAAATTAGCAAAATTTTAAACTATTAAAAAATATTTTGCTTTGCTAAGTCTCCTTTTAAATGTCTATAATTTTAAAGAATAATATTCAAAATCGGTTGAACAATATTCATATAGTTGTATCGTACTTTTTTTCAATTTACAGATTAATTATATTTATTATATATAATTTTTGTTTCAATTAATAGCTATTAATAATTATATTATATAAATATAATTATATTAATTATTTATATGATAATAGTGTTATGCAAACAGTTTTTATTCAAATGAGCACAGGTACATTTAAATAGGTATACAAGGTTCACAAAACGATTAGAAAATCATTAAATTGCAATCAGTTTGAAAAAAAAAATAACAAACTGTTTACTTGCAATTGTAAGCTAATGAAATTCACTTATGCAATTAAACCGTTGCACAACTAAAATTGTATGTCAACGTCCGACCTAAATATCTACACTTAATTAACACTTAGATTGACAATTTCAAATTTATACTTATTTACGATTTTTATGTCTTCTACAAACTTTCAGAAAATAATTTGATGAATTTTAAAAATCTATTTGATTGACACCCTGTACATAAACATATTTTTTAAATTTATTTATAAATTATTTTTTTTAGTTGTTACAAAATTTTGTCAAAGCGGTTGTTAACAACGGATACCAACTATATTTGGTAAATTTTAAAATTATACTTTATTTAGTAAAATTACCATTATAATTCGTCTAAAAAAAATATATTATTTTTTTGTTTTTGTTTTTGAAGAAAAAGTTTACTACAAAAAGTTATGACTGAAACAAGATTTTTGATTTATTATTAGATTTAAAAGGAAATTGATCTAAATTCATAATTTAAATTTCTCTAATAAAAAAAAAAACATCGTTTTATATTTGAATAAATTAATAATTTTAATAATTTAGTTCTACTGCATCTAATCTAATCCAATCTAAAATATTTTCTAAACTATAATTGATTAGTCATCATTATTATGTTATTGTTAATAATTAGTTGATTATAGTTTAAAAGAGGGTATAACAGCCACAATAATTCTCAAAGTGATCTCTGTAACAAAATAAGAGTTTAAATAAATATCACTGTAAACCTCTTACTAAAGTTCTGAAGTGTTTTCCGACATTAATCTGCCATATGCGACACTGCAAATTCGCAAACACAATATTGCCCTTATTATTCAGTCTTATGTATATGTGGTCTCATTTTCGTGTTCCGTTCAATTAATTTGTATTTTACTATTGGGAGAACTGAAAAATATATCTTATCTTATTTGCTAAAATTATTCTATTTCGTCAATTTCATTTTCAGGTTTTAAAGGGGTTGTTGCTTGATATATTTTGAGGTAGGGCACATTTTCAATTTTATATACTGTCAGATTTATGCTTAGAGCAAACACATCAGACATTTATTACTAGACGAAAGCTTGCTTCATTTAATTGTGCAATAACTTATCATCCAGTAGGGTAAGTAATTCACCGCCACCTTTGATTAGAAAAATCTAAAAATAAACTAAACCAGACACATGCTGTTAGTAGAAAGGTAAAAGTCATAAGTATTGTTAATAGCTATACATTTATTAAAAACACTTCCAAAAGTTAGGCCGAAAGTATCAAAGTTAAAAAGAACAACAGTTGTCTCAGTTGAACGTACATTAAAACGTAATCGTTTTTTAATAGTTAAAACACTTAGTTGTCGATCAAAAGAACTATAGAGTTAGAGTTTACTTCACGGAGCATTCTAGTGATTGGCTCGAATCTACCATATTCAGTGGTAGAATGTGGAATGTGGAATGTGGAACAAGTCAACGGTTCTGAGATTATTCTGATTGGATCTTTCAACCAAATAATTTGGAATTTCAGGGACTAGCGTTATACCCGAAAGGATCTGGTGGATAAAAGAGATATTTGCAATTATCCGTCGATCAGACAACGACGTAAGTCAATGAGTTTAAGACGGTGGGAATGAGGTGGAATTTGCAATGGATCATTCCACGAAAAGTTACTCAAAGCGAAACGTAAAAACTTTTGTTGAACCGATTCAATTCGATTAATGTCAGTCAAGTAATGTGGAGACCACACTTGACTGGCATAGTGCAATTTTGTTAAGTTTTGTCTCTGGGTAAGCTTTTTCTGGTTTCCGTCATGATTTTTGTTTAATTTTCATTGATATTGAGCCTTTGTACATTGGTGGTTTCACTGCCTGTTACCTTTTATTATTCTTTCCCTCACACACCTTTCAATCTACAAACATAAGAGTGTTACTTTAATAAAATCACAAAATGGGTCAGACAGATGGTTTAGTATTCTCGGGCAATTTTTTACTATAATCATACATAAGATCAACAAAAATATTTTGGTTATACATTATGGCTTATAATGTTTATCTCTTGAAAACAAATTTAAGATGAAATTCTTATGCATACATTTAAACATCTCAAGCTTCGACTGTTATTAAAAATACCATTTTATACTCGACCGGCAGGGAAACAATAAGCCGTGAAAATACCAATGTACAGAAGCATATTTAATCTTTTTTTTGTTAGTAATTTATATCGTTCGTTCGAGTATGTGATTTCGTCACTGTAATAGTCTCTGATGCATGTGCTTTTTTTTCATGCATATCCAAAAAACTTGATGGGGTCTTTTATACCGATTGATACGTTTGGCTAGGGTGGGAAAGAAAAATGAGGAAAGGAGAACAGTTTTCTGATCAATTTTCGAGTTATGTGCATAACTAGTACACTTAAGCTTTCAAACCGTACCGCCTGAAGTTTATCTTCCTGAAAAAAAAGAATAGGATCAAAAAATGGAAATTTTTATGAAGATTGTACAATTCTGAGTTTTAGAAAAGTTAGACTCGACTGACTGATCTAGCGGTTGATACAGCGATAGATGTTGCTTCAGATTTTTTATGAAAATCGTAGGAGCCTACTTGAGTGCGGTCAGCTGCAAAGCTGTGGATTGGATTGAAAGCGGTTTGAAGCAAATCATTTATAATATAAATAATAGTGTGGGTGAGAGAACTGATCCTTGGGGAATACCAGCGTTTATTTGGAATTGATCGGACTTAAATCCATCAACTAAGACTGGAATCAAACGATTCGAAACTTTCAATTTATTGGAGAGAAGAGCAATCCAGAAATAAATAGCATTATGCAGTATGCACTATGCACTATGCCTTACTCGATTGAAAGGTTTAGAAATATCCAGAACCACAATATTTGCTTCAACCGAATTGTTCAAACAGATATTTAGCTTTTCGTTAAGGTATGTAATTAAATCACCGGTGGACCTATGGGATCTTAATCCATATTGTTATAGCTAAAAATAAAAATTCGATTAACAAATAAAAAAATATCATTTTAAAATTTAAATAATCTTTAACCCCTAATAACAGTTGAAAGTAAACCCATCCGCCCTTCATATAGTTTTTATTTACTATACGATTTTCCCTGCCACTCCTGAACCCTTATGGCAGTTTATTTTCAAAATAATCTGTATATTTTGATTTAAAGCATTTCCGATGACCCAAATGGGTTCAACAAATTATTAGATAATTTTATATCCCCTCTGTATATACACTCTGTATGTTTGTATATTGATTAAAACCATTCCCCATTATAAAAATAGGTCACAAATGAATAAAATGGGTTAAGGAAAAAAATTAAATCAACCATTCCCCAAACAACTTTAAGTCTATTTACACAAGCTTGTTTACTCCCAGCTCTATAATACTCCATACCTGTTTTACTTTTTTCATTTATTTTATTAAAACAAAATTTTAAATATATATATGTATGTTTTTTTGTTTTATTTTTATTAATATAAAAAAAAATTTAATTTAAAATTATATTGTAACAAGTGTGGACTTTCACAAAAAATAAGAAAATATACACCTTAAAAATAAAAAATTATTAGAAAAAGCAATTAAAATTGAAATAATAATAAAAATAAAGTTGTTATTCACATTTTAAATTGTTACATAAATTAAATTGTTATTCTCATACATGTACATATTTATATATCTATATATAAGTAAAAAGATATTAAATAAAAAATATAACTTAAAATTATAATTAAAGCTATGCACAAAACAAAGTTACACGTCATAATAATATGTTAATTAATTTTATAGTTTCCAATTGTTTATACTGTTTACAAATACGGTGAAATTTGTGTCAACAGAAATATAAAATTATATTAATATATTTGAAAAAAAAACCAAAAAGAGACCCTTAAAATAAATTAAAAATATACTGATTATTTTAGCAATGTATCGCAACTTGTATTTTTACAAAAAACAATTGAAAAATATTGGATTTGTTAGCAACATGTGCACAACTTATATCTTCAATTTCAACTTATACTACTGACAGACATTATCAATATTCATGATAGTTACATCTTTTTCTGATATTTTTGAATTTTCATTCAAATCGTAATCCGGCTTTTTATCCAGATTTTTATACTGCAGATTATCCGAAATTAATATCTTTTTTTTGTCAGCAGTGATATTTAATAGTTCTTAATTCATTATCTAGCTAATATCATAATATGTAGTTCTGTATCTGTATCGCCTTTACATTTTGAAAAAAAATATTTCCAAAGTTGCGATACTTCACTTGCTTTTTTATATTAACATGTTGCAGTACATTATTTCATTGTATCTTTTATCCTACAAATGAAGTAAAATTTTCATTTTAGAAACTAGTCGAGTCGAGTACATGCAATCTCTGTTTGTACAAAGCTTAACACAATTTTTAAATACATACATAATATTGTAAGTAACGCAAAAAAAAAAAAAATAATGCTTACAATGTGACATACAAAGAAAAATTAAAATAGTAGTTCTGTTATAATCGGATAAATAAAATCTTTCAAATTAACAAATTGTTTATATCTTAAGAATACAAATTTTTGAATTATCGCTTACTGTGTTCACAAAATTTTAATTGTATTAATTTTAAATTCTAAATTGTATTTTAAAAATTTGAATCTGTTACATTCTGTTTTAATAGTACATTTATTGTTTTTAACTGAACGTAATTTTGAAACAAAAATTCTAACTTAACTATGAAAAATATTTTTAAACTTAAAATTTTTTTTCTAGATTAAATTGTGACAATATGCAAAATGCAAAAAATACGTGTCAACCACCAAGTATACTCCTTATTATTAATTTTAAAAAAAATCAGATGTCTAAAAAGCATTATGATCTTTAAGTAGCTGAAGTAATCCTAGTTCATCACTTTTCTGAACTATTCTCCTGATTTTTCCTATTTGTATAGAAAACATTATGTAGGTAATAGTTGCACACTTAGATTATACAGTTTTTTTTTTAACAGAAGACATTCAGAAGTTGATTTCACATCTTTTATGTATATTATGTTTATACATATTGTCAGTTGTGGCTGCAATAGTCCATCTCTGCCTTTTTTTATTTTTTTTTTTTTTTAATTTTGTAATTTAATAATATTCAATAAAAGCCTCACTTTTCATACTATTTGATTATTAGATAGCTTTAAGATTTATTTAGATTACTTTCCAGACTAATTAGATGTTTGTCAGACTTGTTTGATAGCTGTTTTTATGATTTTTGATTTAGTTTTTGCCATTAGTTTAATTTGAAGATGATCCTAATTTATCATAATTTAATCTTACATCATAGTAACAAATCTCAATGTGCCTGCTTATAAGCCTTAGCATTTTTGTAGGAATTATTAATATTTTATTATTTTGCAATATTCTTGATGGATTACTGACTAATATAACGTTAGCGAAAATTGTTGTTGTTGTTTTATTTGTAAGCTATGTTCTATAGTGTAAATCAAGTTTAATTGTTACAGTTTTCTTTCCAAACACCTTACGTAAAATTGTGTAGAAATGTTGAAGAATATTGAATTTTGCTTCATAAGATAAAATTATCACAAGAAGTGGTAATTCGGAGTAAGCTCAATTCAATTCAACATGTACGAAATCATCTCATGACATACAATTTCAATCAAATGCTTAACTATATTAATCCAAAATCCAATGATATCCAAAAAAAAACTGAAATGAGCAGTATTTTCTTCCAAACAAAATCTTATGACACCCCCTATTCTATGTTTTTCTGTTCTGTAGTTACACTTTGGAATCCAAAGTAATGTTAAAGTATGCAGTATGTATATTCTAATTCCAAATCGACTTTATAGTTCTTGTAGAAATTGAGCTTTTTCAAATGCTTTGATTATATGCATTTTAAGTGTAATGTCTGGATACTTAAATGCATTTCTATTTTGCACTTTCATATTATATTCATAATATATATTTAACATGATTTGGATAATACAAAACAATGTCACATTGTACGAACATATTGAAAATATGTGTATACATAATATTATTTATGTTATTAATATTAATTATAATTATTTTATTAATTTATATTATTAAATTTAAAAAAAAAATTTAAAACAATTTTGTTTCTTAATATTATTTTTTTAATATTTAATTTTAAATTAATCGATTCGGTTTATATTTCATATATATTTTTTGTTTGTGTTGTTAAAACTATCAAATCTTTATCTCAAAATTTAGAAAAAAATTTAAAATGTTACGAATAAATCCAAAAAAAAAAAAAAAACAATAATAAAATAAAATAAAATGTAATGAAACGAAATATATCCGAAAATATGAGATATTTAATGCATCTCATTAATAACACTTCTTACTTCATCTGGATCTATATGCGATTCAGTTTCCCATTGCAATGGTGGCATTATAACTTGTTCACGTGCCGGAACATCTTCTGGACCAATACCAGCTGCCTTTGGTGGTAATTTTGAAACTTTAGCTTGAAATGGAAAAAAATTTCTCGGATCTGTTACAGCATGATTATGTCGTCTGATTTTAGCACCAATTGATATATCAGCTGGTGCACCAGGTTCATGATCAAATTTACCATTCCATCCTTCGCATTTGACTGGAATATAATCGTCCTTTTTTTTTAATGCCATTTTTTCGTTTTTGGTTTTTGTTTTTGTTGCTTTTCTTTTTTTACTGTTTAATCAAGTTTGCACTGATGAAATCGATGAATTTTTGATGTTGAAAGTGTTTTATTTTTTGTATTTGTCTTGTTGAATTAATTTAGTAAAAACCAAGAGAATCAAAAAATAAAAGAAAGTACCCAATCTGGTGTGTATATAGTGTACTTTGTATATTGATATTTTTTAAGGGAAGAGTCTTAAAAAAAACGTTTTATTTAATTGAATGTTTGTTTAATACTAACTGATATTTTCTGAAGTAGTTTTTTATGAAACTTTTGTATTTTAAAAAATATAATAAAAACAAAAAAACAATATAAGATCCTATTGTTTTGTAGCAGGGGAACGGAAGGCACAACAATTATAAACCGCCAACATATTGTATCTTCTTTTATAAAATAAATTATTTATATACATAAACATAAATATAAGATACTGGATTTTTAGATGAATTCTAAAATATATCAATTATATATTGTGTATTAAATTCCCTCTAATAAAGGCAATTTTAATTTAATATTATATAAAAAAAAACCAATTTATAACAAATTAATTAAAAAAGTCCAATACAAAAAAAAAATTAAAAATCCAAAATTTTTAAAACAATTCTTATTGTTTTCTTTTCTTTGTTTCTGTTTTATCATTTTGTATTTCTTTTGTTATATAACAAAACTAATTTATTTTTTATTTTTATTATTTTGATTTTTTGTTTTCGCAGCAATGATACATGATTTCTAAGATGAATTTAACAAATTTCAATTTTATGTATTTTAAAACTTAAAAATCGGACACACGTTACGCTTGGCCCTGAAATTTTAATTAGTAAAAAAAATTATCTTAAATAATTGTACTTAAATTGGATTACTTTAGGATGAACCATAATATTATAATTGACAAAAAAAAATGAAAATTTAATCTAATCGAAAATTTTATGGTAATACTTTTATATTTATTTAATTGTAATTTTAGTTTTCTTTTTATGAATTTTTCCAATAATAATCTAATTTTGTTTATAATTAGTTAATAAATTAATTATAATTAGAAACACGCTTTGGTACATTAGATATACGGTAAATACGGATAAAGTATATTTAGAATAAAAATTATGTGGGAAAAGATTTAGTAGAGTGTTTAGCTATGAAGCTGAATTTTTACATGTGCCGATTTACAGTTACGGTCGTTTTTTTCTATGCCAGAATTCCACATGCGACTGATTTCGCGACAAATACCCATTCATTAAAATATTTGAAAAATTAAAAATATATTCAAAATAAAAACAATTTTTATAATATTTTAAATCTTATATAATAAAACGTAACAATCCTGTTGCCAACGTGCCGTAGCAGCCGTTGCTACAGCAAAATAAAATAAAAACTAAACAAAATCTGTAAACCAAAATTTTTTCTTTCCTGCTGCGTTTGTTATGTACCTAAAAACAAAACAAAAAAAAACAAAAAAAAAACAAAAACAATTAAAAAAAAAAACGTAAACCAAAATTTTTTCCTATCAGCTGCGTTAAAATCGTTTCTGTACTTAATGTGTATGCATAATGAAAAGACTTCTATATAATTGCGAATTTATGATATGTATATATTATGTACTGCAGGTTTTGGAGAAAAAGATGGAATGCCGAACTATATCAGCTGTTCAACAACATGGACCTAGCTAAAAAAAAAAGTCAGAATAAGACGAATCCATTGTCTAGGTCATGTAGATCAAATCGATGAAAATGCTCAAGCTAGGAAACAATTCGAATCCAAGCCGGGAAACGCATCGTCGAGAAAGGCCACACTTTCGTTCGAGAGATTAAGTATCGGCAGATATATGAAAAAACTTAAAACCATCAACTGGAGAGATTTCGCTCATGACCGAAGTCAGTGGAGGACAATTTTTTCATCAGGGCCAGGACTCTCAAGGTCTGTAGCGCCCAACGTAAGTAAAGTACATATGCTAAAATCATGAGCAAAATAGTTAGTCCTAAAATAAACTACGATGATGAAATATCAAATTAGATCGAGCGAGAAGCTATAGAAACACTGAATCAAGGCCTACATCGTTTACTTATATATTATTTCCCTAAATTTGGAATATATAATATCATCTTTACCATACCTACCGTAAGATCATCATCAAGTCTATTAATAACTTCTACGTCCAATTTCTTAATGTTTGTAATTGAATGAATGTAAATTATCAATTTGTAAATGATGTTCTGATTCTAACTAAACTATTTCTAATCAAAAAATGTCAAACTATTAAATTCCTACAAATTATAAAACCGGATAGCTTAGGCTAGGGTCGTATAAACGTTTGTCTGCAATGCTTGTCAAGATTAAATCTATATAACATATAATGAATTAATTTATAAATTGATTTCGAAATAATAAAATTGTAAATGAATTCTAAATAACAAAAATAAATAAAGAAGAAAAAAAACATAAGTCCCAAACGACTTCATACTCTTATGCAATTTTATGTTTGCTTCGGCCTCCCAATTAACTTCTGGATCTATGATTCAATAAATACTATTATTATATCCTGTAATATTTTCCTATCTTCTGTTTAGTAGTCAGTAGATGATATAACCACTACATCATATCGGTTGGCACTCTCAAATAAAACTTTAAAAACGAAACCGAATTGCTAAATCATATTTTTTTAGCAAATTTAATACAATTTCAAATTAAAAAAAAAGAAAAAAATAAAAATACGAAAATAAATTTAAAGTGCAATGCCCTGTAATTTAATGCCCATTAAAATATTTATATGTATATTAGGTAAATCAACTTTTCTATAAATCTTTTATTGAAATTTTAACTGTTCAAAAATAATAAATAAATTAATTTCAAAAATAATTTCAAACTTTCTTATACGATTCAAAGTATTAGAAAAGATAAAATAAAATTTCAACAATATCCAAAAAAGGATTACTATGAATAAATACACCACTTTTCTGGTTAAGAATAATTTAACTTAAATGTTTTTTAATTGGCTAAATTGAATTTTGCATTTTTTTTCCACATTTCTTCGCATTTGAAAATAACATAATTAGGATATTTACATGGAAATTTATTTTTAAAACAAAAATTTAATTTAGCAAATAAATGTGTAATACAGACAGATAGAACCAGTGAATCAGTATATAATATGTAATTTGGTAAATAACAAAAGAAAAAACCTAATTACTTTTTAATGATAATGAAGATTAATAAATTTCATTCTAAAGTATCGCATCAATTTAAGCATTAAAAATCAAAATTAATTTATTTAATTAATTTAATTTTTTATTCATTCCAAAATTAATTAAATTCGCATAAAACAAAAATTAAACGTTTTCTTACTACTATAGGGCGAATCTATATTTTAACAATGAAAAAGTTGGTCTCAAATAAATTTAATGATTATTTTATTATAAGCATATAGGTACATGAAATAAATAACAGTATTAAAAAATTTAGTACCAATTGTATTAGAAAATTTAGTAGAAAATATTAATAACATATTTAAGTTTAAGAGAGTTAGTTACAATTAATGAGCTTAAGAAACTTATTAAAAATATTTTAATAACAAAAGACATAATTATTTTGTTAGCTCTGAATTAATTTTGAATATCTTTGATATTATGGGTGAAAATTTATTACATGGGTACGTACTTCCCCAAAATATCTTAATTCAAAATAATTTTATATTAAAATATAAAAACGTAAATTTTTACAATTTTTCAAAATTCGCACTGGTTCGGTTAGCTGCCATATAACTTCTCGAAGCTGTCAAGCATATTTCGAAAAGCAAAACCGTTATAGCCCCGAAAATTGAAACTTAGGAACTCTTAAAAATAAACAAACATGTCTGTTACCGTTTTTGAAATTTTAGCCTGGTTCGGATACAACTAATCAATAATATTTCAAAAAAATTTATACAAAATTTATAGCATAATATTTTAATTAAAAGTAGTTAAGTACATAATTAGATAAAATAATTAAATTAAGCTATTGAAAGGGACTGTTATACGTGTCTAATAAATGATACAAATTAAGAGATAAACTAATATATCTGAAAAATCAAACAATATAACTCTACAAATGACATATGGAATTAAATATGTAATACATATTGAAATAAGAAAACAATTATTGTGCTAAGACATTAATAATTTTGGATAATACAATATTCTTAGACATTCTATTGTATTGAGTTATAGTTTAAGTTAATTAAATATAAATTTTTGATTTAAATTAATATAGAAATACTAAATTGAAATAATAGTTTTTAACGAAAACAAAATGTAACTATAAACTTACAATCATAAAACCGAGTTCTACTATTACAATACAAGTGGTAAAATGAAAATAATTTAGACAATAAAAAAATAAAATGACACAGATGACATATAACAGATGACATATGACATGTGACATATGACAGATAACAGATGGCAATTGACAGATGATAGATGACAGATGACAGATATAAGAAATCGGACATAATCGACGTGTAAAAATACTAAAATCACATTTGTTAACATTACAAATGATTCATTTGGAAATTTTACTTTCTCGGAAGTATTAAGGTTATCCAAATTAAAAAAAACTGAAAATGCAAAAAAACCAAGCGAATTCAAACCGGTAAATACCTATATAGCTATTGATGCTTAACACTTTTTACAGAATATACATATACTAGTGGGCCCCTGTGTAATTGCACAGTAGTAATTTTATTTAAAAAAATCCTGGATAACAACATCATCATTAATTGATATCAATTTATATGAATCTTATTAATTTTTTTCTGTAGGTAGGTAGGAATCAAAAATCCCAAGCAAAAATCTTTAAAGACAGAAACTCCAAGGAGTAAATTTCCAATCGAAGTATTTATTTATTTCTATCCAACGGTTTAGGAATTTTTTCTCGGGGATTTTGCCCTTGAAGATTTTTTGTCAGATTTTTTTCGCCTATACCACTAAACTTCAAAAGAAAACTGTTTCTTATGTGTGAAGTAGAATAACTCTGCATTCTGTATCAGCTTTAATACTAGTAAAAAACAAGTAAAATGTATGAAATAGAAATTTAAACTGATATTTAAAATTGCCTTACTGATACATAAGATTCTCTTACTTCTCTTCTTCTTTAATTATAGGCATTTAGTGCTTGTTTTTACAATATTTCTTATCCCCAACTTTGTGATGACGAAATCCAGTACTTAAAATTCACTATAATCAGTTAAAGTACTGTTACTCTTAACTCTTCCCAAAAATGCTTCTAATTAATCAGTAAAAAACCAGTAAATACAAAACATTACATGTGTAGCAGGAAAAAAATTAATCGTACTGGGAGTTAATTGTTTTATTTGAATTTACTAATCTTACTGGTTGTAGACTGATGGTGTTCAGTTCTATCATTTTGGTTAGTTTTTTGATTATTTTATAAAGAATACTTTCGTGTTTTGAATTAACGGTTATTGTTACTTTACCATTCCATTTTCCTTACAATCTTACAATCATTTTATTATTATTTCAAATAAAAAATTTAGTACCTTTAAATAAGCCCGAGCGAAATAAAATCGAATTAACTTTTCTCGACAACAAAAATTTTATTTAAGACAGTAATCTTATTTTTGAAAATTGACCAAATTGAAAATACTATCGTTGTTGATATTACCACTTTTGACAAGTTCACAAGGCTAGCACTCATCTTATACTTACTGTATACTTCGCACATCCCAATAACACCACAAATTTACATGGCAATATTTGCAGACGACACGGTTCTAATCACCACAAGTATATCGTAGACTCAAGCAATAAAGCAACTTCAAAATGGGCTGGATAAGATAAGTAGATGGGCACATGATTGGAAAATTAAGCTTAACAAGGCAAAATCGGTTTACATTACCTATACACTAAAAATCAGCGCAATATCATCACTTAGCGTAAATATATAAATAACATAGAAATCCCAAAAAGCAGAAACAGTGAAATATCTTTGATTACATCTTGATTCGTGCCTTAACTGGAAACATCAAGTTAAGCAAAAAATATTACAAATCAAACAAAAAAGAAAATAAATATGTATTGGTTAATAGGTAGACTAAGCCTAAGCCTAGATAGAAAAAAAAAATAAAAAAAAAAAAATTTAATAATATTAAGTAATTTATGAATTCAAAACTGAATAACTAACAACTGCCGTTGTAAATTTTTCTAACATAAGCATATAACTTCACTTATGCAGTTATGGAGGCAACACTTACCGAAAAGTACAAAACAAAAAAAAATTATATGTTAAGATATACAGTTTCGCATTTCCATGTATATTGAAAAATTTTACTGTGTACTATACATTTTTTTTTTGTATAAACTGAATAACTGCAGTTATCATGTTCTTCAGCAATAACTTTTATGTAATAAAAATGAATAAGTTATTTAAAAATTAAAAAAAGGTAAAAATTTTACGAAAATTAAATAAATATTGAAATGATTTCAAAGATCATATCTTTTTAAAGATTTTCATTAAAAATATTTTTTAAAAATCAAAATTAACTAGAAAAGTTTAAATTTTATTCAATTGCGATTTACAAGAAATGCCAAAAATGCAGTTATCATCTTTCGTCGTAAAACCACAGATTTAAATATACAACAACAATAATATATAGTAACAATAAGATTGATTAATAGTAACAATAAGATTGTACTATAATACCCTAAAGATACCATGGTTTGTTAAGTTATCAAATAAACACACAAAATAGCTATCATAATAATTTTTTCTATTTTTCTTGCAGCGCAGTAGTGTTTTATTGCTTTTCAACTACTAATTGCCATTATATAACAACCGTGTTGGGTGTTACTTATTCATTACAACCTATAATACAATTTGATTAAATAATCAAGGCTTCAGACTCATCAATATAAATTATAAAACTAATGGTTGTATAAAAAACCCTTCATACATCACTCTTTTGCATAATCAATAAAGAATAATTCCAAATTATATACACCGCATATGTGTACCGTATTTGACGTACAAAAATGTATTATCTATGTATTATGTAAAAATTAATTTTTAAGACTTCATAAGGCAGAAATTGAGAATATTTTGTCATCTATTTTTATTTTTCAACTTTTTTATGGTATTTTTTAAAATCCCCTCCTACTCTGTCATACAATTTTTTTTATCTTTTGACCTCTCATCTTCTCTGGCCATTTCTTTATGTGCATATATAGATTGATCTTTCTTTTTTCTCCAAAAAATTTACATCGATTTTTATTTTTTTGATATTTTCTGTTTTTATCTTTTTTGTTTTTTTTTTTTTGCTAATTTTACAATTTTTTTCGAATCTGAATAAGAGACGCTCATTTAAATTTTAAACTAGAAATTTTGTTTTTTTCTATTTCTTGTTTATTCTAGAATATATTATTATTATTATTATTATTATTATTACCCAATAAAGCAGGGTTTTAAGAACAAACAAACACTTGTAATATGGTTTTCTTTCGATATTAATTTAGCAATTATTACTCAAGCTTCTACTTCAAGTTATATGAAATAAAAGTAAACAGACAACTCAACTTTTATAAAGAAAAAAAAAATAAAAAAAAATACGCTAAGCTTTTTTCTGACTAGCATAATAACAATAATAAAGGTGCGTTGCAAAATTTTGTATTACAAAATCTTATTTGTTTTTTATCTTTATTTCTATTTTGAATCTTGTCAACTCCTTTTTTCTGCTGTTTATCAAAACAAAATTCCAATAAATATCGCAAATCTTTTTAACGGAACAATTTCCGATTTTATAATTTTTTTTTCTTGGTTTTCTTGGAGTTCTGTTATTTTTTTTTTCTTGGCCTTCTTCTTAAGTCTACTGCCAGTTGGGATTGTTTGTTGCCAATGAATAGAATTGTTTCCAATTGTTTCCAATTGCCAAAGTTGAATTGTTACAAGAAAAAAAATAGACCGCTGCAAAAAATTCTCTAAATTTCTATTTGAGAAATTAATTTAATCACAAAAAAATAACAATTCAACCGTCATCTGTTGAAAAAAATTATTTTTTTTTATATAAGATTCATTCAATAACATGTGATCACAATCAAAATCACAATCACAATTAAAAGCAATCCAAAATGTTCAAAATATGAGTAACCAATAAAAATTCTGTTCAAAAAATATCATTTCCAATCACTTACAGTTACAATCTATTTTTCTTATTGAACAAATTTTGTGTGTTTTTGAAATTTCAAAAGTTGCTTATAAGAAAGTTCCTCTGTTTTTTTTTAGGAGGAAAATTTTTAAAAAACTTAATATAAATTTTAATCAAAGTTTCTTGGTCCTTCCCGAAAGTTAAAAATATCACCAATCGATAGAGTATCTTTGTTTTAGTTAAAAAAATTTTGCTTTAATTTTAAAATAACGACTTGGTCTCCTCTTAAAAAGCTGATACGCATGCTCTGACACACCCGGTATATTATACTTAACCAATGCTATAAGCAATAGTAACTAAAAACGGTTTCCATTGCTATTCAAAAATGATTGTTCATAAAAAATTCCATACCTATCTACTTTATTATATGCAAGATTTTGTAATGAAAGATTTTATGACACAAAATTATGACTCTGACCCTAACAATAATTCTGATACATGATTCAGTCATCGAAAAAAAAAATTAACTTAAATTTAAAAAAAAAAAAAAAATTATATAAAAATCTAACGCTCCTATTATTATTTTGAATAAAGTTAAAACATTTTTTTTTACGTTCTATAAAAATTACGAATATTAAAAGAAAAATACCCGTAAACATGACATCCATAGATCAAGTTCACAAATGATGGACTTTTATGGTTTTAACGAATTATACAACTTTTTTGTTTTTATTTTTTATTCGATTTTTCTGTATTTCGTATGTAGGCGTTGAATATAATATTCTAGCGTTTTCCGTTCTCCTACTCAAAAAAAAAAAAAAAAACAAGAATAAATAAATATATATATATACATTTTTAATATGAACATATATGAAATAGAAAACTTCCAACTTCCAATTTTGATTTCAAGTAGGAAAACAAAAATTTAATTTATTTTTATTAAAAAAGATTATTATTACCAAATATTGATTAGTAACAAATAAACTCTCGAAGACGACGTTAAACATCAATATTTGATTTTTTTTCAAAATTTTATAGTTGCGCGAAAAGCGCTTTCAACATTTTTTTTTTATTCGCGTTAAATAATGTTTAAAAACTATTTATAATCCAAAACAAGTTAATTAAATTCTTTTTTATAAAAATTTCAAAAAAAAAATTATTAAAAAAAAAGTTCTTTACAAAAAAACACAAAAACAAAAAACATTTTAAAATGCCAATTAAAAAAAAAGATGATTACATTCCAATTAAATGTGAAGGTTGGAATGGTAAATTTGATTTTGAACCAGGTACAGCTGTTGATGCTGGTCAAATAGCAAGAGTACGACGTTATAATCAATCGATAACAGATCCAAGAAATTTTTTTGCATTTCAAACAAAAGCAACACAATTACCACCAACATGGGATGGAACATTTGCTGGTTCAAAACATGATGAAATACAAAATCGTTCTGAATTTGGTAATTCAAATCGTAATACATCATCTGGTTGGAATATACATGGTTATACAAATGAAACAATTGTATTGCCAACAGAATGGGATGGTACATTTCAATTAGATCCAAATGATGTTAGGATTAAAGCTGAACGTAATCGTTCTGATAATCGTGATTATATGGATCCACAATTATTAAAACAAGAGGAATAAAAGAGTTTAACAAAAAAAAAAAATAACAAAAAAAATAAATCTAATTCCAATACATATATACAAAATGTATTTAAATGATTTAAGCTATATGAAACTCTAATAATAACTGCTTATTTTTTTAACAGTTAAATGTGAACAAAAGAATATCCATATATCTTTTTTTTTAAATTAAAATTAACACAACAAATGTATAGATTTATAAGCATCCCTCTAATTATAATTTTAAAATTTAATTAGAAATTTAAGATTTAGAAGAAAAAAATATCTTTGAATATCAAATTAAGATCAAATTAAGATCAAATTAAGAACGAGAAAGAAAATACGCACATACACACACAGATCATTTTGTTTAAAGCAGCGCCTCAAAATTCGTTGTATTTTTAATTATTTTTATTATTGTTTTTATTGTTTTTTTTTTCTATTTTGACTAACTTTTGTGAATTAAAGTTTTGTTGAGTTTTTTGAGTTAAATTTTTTTTTTGTATATTATATAAAATTATATTTACTATAATTATATAATTGTATATGTATATTTAATAATTTTATATAATATGCTAATAATATCATTAATAATAATTAAAAGTAGTAGAAAGTTGCTACAGAAACAAAAATACATTGTCTTTCAATTTTAATATTTAGTAGCAAAGTCATCTCGACGTTGTCCGGTCTGAATCTAACACAAAATGTATTAAATTTACTTGAATAAAGTTTTATTTATGAACCAAATTCAAACAACAAAATGATTTCTAAAAAATATTCTAAAAGGTCCATAACAGTTATTTAAATATATGGGTTCAATTCAAAATCTATAGTAGGTTTGAATTTATCCTTGTGACTAACTGGAATTTCGTAAAAGTATAACTGGAGCTCTTACTTTTGGTTCTGGCTGGTGAGAAGAAATGCCAAAAATCTTGTCAAATCCAACAAATTTAAAAATTCCGTTGGGTAGCTAATTACTATATTTTCAATTTTATATTTCGACTGTATCGTCACTATTTCAATTTTACAATTTAAGTCTTCAGAAATTCTTCTTTCAACTAAGCTAAAGTAAGAAGTCCGGGCAAATATAAGAATTACTTTCACTACAAATTCTTCTGAGCCAGTCCAAATTTCGACAAACGATTAATAAACATGTTTGTTTCTTCTTGAGAGATTACCTTATTACCGATAATCAGGTTTGTAACATCCTTAGTTTTTTTTTTGTTTTAGCAGGTTTTATATTCAGATTTTGGCAGGTTTTATATTTGTTTTGCGAATTTTATGTTAATTCGCTTTTTTTGGTAATATGAAATTTTCTGTAAAGGCAGTTAAAAATTTTCATGAAACACTATCATATGTGTAGATATCCTATTATCTTTTTGCTGAAAGACATTCCATATATGAGTCTGACTTGGTAAGTTTAATTAAAATTTAACCATCACAAAAGTTTAAACTGTATTAAGCTGATACATTATGAACCACCTACTATTAAATTTTCTCAGGACTGGAGTTACATTATAAACGAAACGAATTATACTAACCTTTAACTACGCAAAATATTTAAAATGTAAGCCAAAGTTAAAAAATTTTCAATTATACATACCTTTAAAAAAATACTATGTTCATTATTTTATATCCTTCGCTGGTAATGAATTAAATGCTAAATAGTGCTCTTCCGATCCTCAAAATTCGATCAAAATCGTACTCAATTTCAGTATGAATTGTTTTCCATCGTTACAATTTATCCTTCGTACTATAATTTAATTTTATATTGATTTACCTTAGACAACAACCGCTATAACAATTTATTTAAGGAAACACAATAATTTCTATTTAATTCTGGCGATGGGTGATTGCGGCAATTCGATAAAATGAGTTATGCATGAGCTGAAATTTTAAATTGAAATTTCTAATTGAAAATTAAAAAAATGTTGTTAAAATATTAAGTTTCGCTACGTCTTCTTTTAAATATCTATAATTTAAAATATTAATAATGACAATCGATTGTGAAATGGTTCAGATATTTGTACGGGAATTTAATTTACAGATTAAATATAATGATAAAAGGTGTTAATAGCTTCAAATATTTGTTTGAAATAATGCCGTGAAGAAAGATTTTAAATGGCAATGTTATGTAAAGTATAGAAAACAGAAGAAATTCAACGGACTAACCACATACTTATGGAAGTAAAATAATTATTCTGCATTAATTAATTGCTCAAAAAAATATGTCATTCAATTACCTGTTGGGAAAATCAATTCATTCTCATACCAAATAAAGTAACAGATTAATAACAGATTTTACTGCGCTCAGGAATGCAACAACTTTCAAAATATACGGATGGGATACTAATGGTAAAAATAATTCTTAGATAATTTCTAGCATTATCATACAAAGTGCAAAATAACAAATGAATTATTTTTAATTTATAAAAAATGGTTAAATTCAAAAAGTGTTAAAACTGTGCTAACTGTTTAATCACATTTTTTTTATGAACATTTATTGTGTAGGATTTCGAACATATTTTGTTTTTATAAGGCCATAATTACATTTTCATTTTATTTTCTAATTCCTAATTAAAACTGTATACATACATTTATAAAATTCCAGTAAATGGAAAAACGTTAGCATAAAGTAAATAAATAGTTACTTTATGGTAGTTACATTATGGTATTAAATTCAAATGCTAGCGAATAACATATTTATTTATAAAAAAAAACACTAGATGACTCTTCGCTATAAATGAAAAAAGAAACATTTAACCTACCTTACCATTATCCGAATTATCCGAATTATCCAACCTGTATTATGAATTATGACATTATGACGTTATATATGTATGACAATGACGTTGTCAGTGGAGATTAAAATGTCAAATTTTGTGATAATCGCTGAGCACCCAGAAAAGTTGTAAACAAAGCCTAATTTTATTAAATTATTCAAATTTATGTATTTAGTCTAGTTTAGTTATAGTCCTAGACCTAGTACTGTAGTAATTAATTTAAATTACTGCTTCAGTAATATTTGTTACGTTGTATTGTAATATACTATATTTTAGTTTATATATCGATATATACACATATTATTTACAATGTCTTGGAAGGAAGATGATAGAAATAGACGGTGAGTAAAAAAAATTGTTATATGCAGAATCGAAATATTTTCAAACATTTTTTTATTATGAAATTTAGAAAAAGAAATAATGCACGTACATTTAAGAAGCAACATTATCGCAATATATCAGAAAATAGTAAAGAAAGTTCATCCAGTCCACATCTTCGAGTAGATTCACAACATATTCGAGGATTAATTGATGTTGCTGATTCAAGTGATGATCGATTTAGTTTTGCTTCAAATCAACCACCACAAACTTGGTCAACATTAAATAGCGATGATGAGGATTTAAATGAACAAATGCAAGGTGGCGATTTTGAATTGTTACAAAAATTGCCAACGGTTACTTCTTATACAACTCTTTCATCAGAAAAACATTGGGAAACTGAAACAGAAAAAACTTTTGAAAAAACTTCATATTTTACTTTAAATTTGACATTAATAAATGCTGGTCTTCAAACAATTCCATTTTATAAAAGAATGGATTATCCCAGTAGCTTATTTGATAATTTTGATATAAAACGTATGAATTTAGAAGCTGAAATTGCAGAAAACAAATATCCAGCTGTCGTTAATGATTTTGAAGAAGGTTTATTGATAAAACCTAGCAGTGGATTATCTAGAAAATCAAATTCGGCTAAATCAGTAAAAACTGTAAAAAGTATAGAAAATGAGAAAAAATCAAATGAAATTAAAATTGAAAATGACAATGAGTTGGATGAACTATTGAAGTTAACAGAATCTGATGTTTCTAAATTGAATATTAAAGAAGATGAAGCTCAAACTCAAACGAAAAATGTTACTATTGATGAAAATCAAAAAAATAATTTACAAACAAATGAAGTTAAAGGAGATAATAATACCACTGAAGAAATTCAGCAGTGGTTAGATCAAGTTTTAGAATAAATAAAATTTGAATTCAAATAATTTTACTTAATAATATTGAAAAATGCTTTCACATGTTACATTACACAAAAAGGTTATTCATATATTATCACCATGTTCCTTCACAATGAAAAATTAATTTAAATTTTTTTTAAATTCTATTAAAGTTATCAATATTATTAATAAAGATATAATATAACGAATAATAAATAATATAAATATATAATATACAAAAATATATAACAAACAATTAATATAGTTTAATAAAAAAGGCCCACATTTCGAAAGGGAAAAGGACCTATAAAGTTGGCCAACAGATTTATCTGTAGGATCAACTGTTAAAATAAATAAATAAATTATTATTATGTTCAGCAAATAAAAAAATCAATGATTAAAAAACATTGAGAATAAAAATGAATTGATGAATGTTTTTTTCTTTTTTTTAATGTTGTTGAAACTTGAAACCAGCATAGCATATAATTATTATAGACCGCATATAATTTTTATAGAGTTTTATTTTATATAATGAAATCAGTAAGCAACTAAACCTAAAAATTTAACTGTTACTAATGATTGTAATAATGGTATTGGCTTATTTGGCAGTTAAAGACTGAATTATAGAATACAGTGTGTTATTATATCTTGATAAACATGAATGAAACAACAGTTGGTGATTAATTAATTTAAGTAGTTTGTACATGTACCATTATATTACTGTATGTTTACTCTTTCGTACTTTCGTAAAGATAAAAGGATATTAAAGATACAACTGAGAAAAGATTTTTTTTCATTAACATAGTACTAGAATTTCTATTGTTTGAAATATCGTTGCAAAATAATTTTCAAAGAAATATTGAAAAAATTGTTAACCAGTAAACTAACGAGATTTGAAAATTGGTAATTAATTTATAAAACGAGTTAATTATCTTGTTTAATTAATTCTTAGAAATGGATAAGTGAAAATAAATAAATAAAAGTTTCCTACCATATTTAAACTTAGTATCTACTTTAATTCAAAATAATAATATGATTGTTTTACAATTAATATTTTGCATTTCAAAAAGAAATAGAAATAAATAAAAATTCAATCTTGTTATTATATCTTGTTCTTAACCCATTTTTAGCCAAAAAAAAAACATATCTTGATTATTAATTAATCCATTGATTTTAGGATAATTGATGCCCAAAAAATTCAAATCCGTTGTCAGATTGGAGCTAGCACGTTCCAGACTTCCAGAGCCTGGGAAAGGGAAAAAATGGGAAAAAATCGAACACTGGCCGCTATTTGACTTTTTTTTTTTGTTCATGAAAATCAAAATTAAGTTTATATTTTTAGCAATTTGACTCAATTTCAGCAAAATTAAAGCTAAACAATGAATGAAAATATGAGATAGAGTTAAACAAAAACTTTATAGAGATAAAAAATTTATTAATATAAAATATTTTTATATAATTATGAAATCTTAATACAAAAACTATTTATCATGGTATTTTTCAAAGCGTTTGATATGTAAATGAACGTTGCACTTCCTATTCCTACACATGAATTTCGTTGGCTTGCTGGAAAAAACAACACATGTCTGCCTGATACTTTTGATAAATTATAAGGCTGACACTCTTCTTGAGATGATTCATATTCAAATCCAAATAATAATTTTTCAGCAACGAAAACACAAAAACTTTTTTGTGGCAAAGGTTTTTTATTTTATATTTCGCCACAAAGCAGTGGAGCTTCCAAGCATTTACTATTGAAGAACTCAAGCCTGCAATCCACAATGGCCAATACTGTTTTTTGCTCTGATATTGATGCAATAATTTGCAACTCCATTATCATGCAAATCGACACCTCCCATGCCATACTTGTGTTTATGTGGTAGTAATGTTTGCTGATAGTTGACATAAGCCTTCTTTTCTTTTTTCCAGCATTTAACTGTATTCAATGGTACGATTTGGTCAAAGGTAGAACAAAATGTAACCTCTTTATTATCAGACTATGGACACAATAATAATTTGTTTGTTGCATCAAATATGTAATCATGCTCTCCACGCTGTAAGTTTTTATGTTTCAAATGGTGCGTTTGCTATTAGATTTCGTCGTTTGTTCCAGTGGCAAGGAAACGTTTTTCACCAAGCAAGCATATCAAATAGTATGATGTGAAAAAGTAATCAAAATACCTTGTGTCGATTTGGATGTTGAACATTTTTAAGTAATCGAATAATAACATCGGCATCTAAATCAATTTGCTTATTATAGTTGTCACTTGAACCAGCATATGGTATGCATGAGAACAAGTATCCATCAGAAGAACATAGGCACCATATTTTACAACTGAAACGGATGAAACGGAAACGGTTTATTTCTTATATACATCTTACAGGAGTGACGACCAAAATAAGACACCAACTGTTCGTCTATTGAAAGATTCTCAGACCAAACATCAAATTGATCTATTTCTGGCAAAATTTCTAATGTTTTAAATTTTTTCTTTTATTTAAGTTTATTTATTTAGCTGATTCTTTAAGGTAAATAATTACAAGTTTTTAATTACAAAAGATATTATTGTAGTGATATTGTAGTTACCATTTTTTCTTACCTGAATTTTATATTACTATAATAAATTGTTATGTTGGTAATCTTATAGACTTTATTTTAAATTTTTATTATACAAAATTATGATATTTTTCCTTACAAATTATTTTATATCATTTTTATATTGCAAATGTTAGAAAACCTTATTTTAAACATTTATAAAAATATTATCTACGATTAAAAAAAATTGTTCCGGATTGAAACAACAATTATCATAAATAAATAAAATGTATGAAAAAATATCAAATTATTAGTCTTAAAAAAAATCTGAAATAGCGGCCAGTGTTCGACTTTTTGAACAGCAATATTTATACTTATATGACACATTCTGGTGGGGTAAAATCGACCAAAAATATAAGAATATCGAAAATATGACTCTTTGACAAGAAAACATCATCATTGGTTTTTTAAATTAAAAATTTAAATTTGTTTTGTTTTCATTTTCAAAAAATCGTTAAAATTATGAGCTTTTTCACACCCCCACTATTTTGAGAAAGAGTGAGTCAATTTTAAATATAAAACACTTATTTAAAAGCCAAGAGTCCAAAGTTTATTTATGTATTAAATTTTAGTCAAAAATATACAGCTATAACAGAAAAAAACTTTAATAAAAATAGGCAATATATCGAAAAATCGAACAGCTGCCGAAAATGGGTTCATCACATCCGAATTCATTGATAGATAAAGTGAGCTTCGAACCGTAATGCAAGTCTTCGTTTTTAATTATATTGATATACAGCTTAGTTTTCTTCAACCTTGCTTTTAACCCGTTCAAGGCAGCATTTTAATTTTTAATATTTTTCCCCTTTTTTGTTGTAGAGGTACCTTAAGTCTTTAAATAAGTAAAATAATTGCGAACTTGAAAAAAATAAAAGACAAAAGTAATGATAATTGATAGACCGAATGATAATCAGCAGCAAAGCAGCAGGACATTCAATTAATTTTTGGTTATCAAACAGTAAAAAATTATAATTACCTGCGACCAATGTTCGATATCAACTTATCGATGGAAAAGATGGAAGGAAATTAGAAAGCTATGAGTTATGGGTATATAGAAGAATAGTTAAACGTTTTAAATGTGAAATGCAGACTCCTAAAAAATAGCCAGTCCTATATGACATATTTTGGACACATTGGTAGGTGGCTGGGAGAAATGGAAAAGCTGAAAGTTAAAGGTAGAAAAAAAGAAAGAGCGTAGCTTGAGGAGAGCTTGACGTTATTAAAAAAAACATTTACTGCAACTACCCTCTATATTAAGTGTAATTTACTATTGTGTGTGACAGTAATAATGATTGTGGTTTCACAACCTCTTTACTGAACTTCTTAAGGATATTACCATAGAGTAATCATATAATTAGAGTATTCACGTAGAATAAAATTTGCTAGTCACTTTTTCAAATATAAAAATTCTGTGTTCACTCAAAATAATATTACTCAATTTTTAAATGCTTATAAGTTGAGCGCAATGGATTTTGTACTCATAAATAAAAAAAAATTGTGTACCTACTACCTACGAAGATGTTTACTTGGAATTATGCTGCCAACAGTGTCAACGATATAAAAGTTGTATGTATATATGCGAATGTGCATGCTAGAGTATGTATATACAAAGAATATCCATAATAAGAAGATTCACTGGAAGTCAAGATATTTTTACAAACTAATTTACAAAAAAAAACCATTAGTTAAAGAAGAAAAGAACTATTGTAAATATTTTCTTATGTAAGAAGTTTTGAAAAAGAAAGAGTGCGATATAAACCATTTAAAAAACCACTTCATTTTTGCAATGTAATTTTAAATAGCCCACGGGAGATTTTTGTTTATTTATTTAGCCCACTAGAGATTTTTCATGTGTACAGTCGTCTGAAATTTTGTGTACGATTTTTCTTAAAAATAAACGTATTAAATTTATAAGGGTATGAGACTAAATAAATTTTGAATGATTGATTTTTTACAGGTCCCTATATAAAATAATATTCGTTTCCCAAACATATGTTATTTCTTAAATATAATATTATTTTATTTTATTGGCCTATAAGGGAAGTACATTTTTTATCATAGAGAGAATATTACACAGTTTTTCAGGTATTGAAATAGGTAGTTAAAAAGAATATCAAGCGGTTTTTTTTTATGAATAATCCGATGCCTTTTAAGTTTCTGAAAAATTAAATTGTGGATTTTAATTATCAATGAACTAATAATACATATTATATTATAAGTAATATAATGCATTTAGGTACCTGTTAATTTTATAAATAGGTAACAAAGTTGAATATTAATAATATGAACATATCAAATTTGAATAAATAATATTTTTTATTGATATGCATTTTTAAAAAAAAATTAGTATATAAGAAAGTACTTAGAAAAAAAAAAATGCAGATTATATATGAAAAATAAGCAGTGTATGTTATATTTAAAAATAAATCAACTCTAACGCTTAAAAAAAGTTTTTATAAAAACTATTCTATACACAATTTTTTAAAAATGTTTCGAAATTGAGAAAACATCATCTTGTTAAGTGTTTGGTGTGCGGTGCTGAAACAAATTTTAATTTGGAATTAAACTAACTAACTAAAAATAAAGACAATATTTTTTTCATACAAAAAAATTGTTCGTTCATTTTTTTTCCACTTTGTATTTTGAATTTTTATCTCTCTCTCACAAATTAAATTCTTATGACTATCTATTTCTTACAATATTGGAAATCGACTGGAAAAATGGTGACCAACAGATTGACAAATTATAAAATTTTATTCCAGTGAACCTTCTTATTATGGATATTCTTTGCTCATACACTCTTCATATAAATCAAAAGAACATACGTATGTGAATACGTATACTCTTCAAATTATCAAACAAATGCCTCTATACTCCTAACCTAGTCACTGGCAGAACAAAACTTTATACACAACATAAAACAAAACTTAAAACGAAATCGTAATTCAATAAAATTCCGGAAAAATCATTCTGTGAATAGGCTCGCTAGAAGTATAGAGGCATTGTATGAAATATTCTCCTCAATAAATTAAAAATAATTGAATTTCGAAAATTATATTTGAGTGTTTTGGGGTATTGAGTGAAAATTGGACGGCATTTTCGTGTTTTGAGTAAGAATGGAACGGGATTTTTAGGAGAAAATGATTAACAAATGTTCTACGTTGTAATACTCTACTTATATGATTACTCTATGATATTACTTAAAAATTAATTTGAGATTAAATAAAACAACAAAATCATTTTGTAGTTTTAAATTAAATGTGTATTTTAATTTTCTGATTTAAATATATTTTGATTTATTTATATATGTATATTTATATTTTATTATAAATTACTACTTATATACACAGTAGTAGTAAATATATTAATAATAATATGTATTAAAATTGAATTTTGCGTTTTTGCATTATTATCATAGTTTTTTTTTTTGTATTTTCTTTTATCTATTTCTTAATATATAACTAAATATATATTTTTTTATAGTTACGTTTTAGTTTTTATTTTAATTTTCTACAGCTATATATTTCTTATAGAACAATTTTTTTTTATTTTTTGTTTTGTAAATTAAATATTTTCAATTTTATTTTCAAAATTAATTAATATTTTCATTTTTATTATAATATATTAATATAATTTATTATTTTTAAAATTTTAATTATTTAAACATTTTTTATTTTTACAATTTTGTTTGTTTTTTATTATTTTTTTTTTTTTATTTAATTTTGGTAAGCTTTATACAGTTTATTCTATTCCATTAATGTTAAATTTTAAAGGCTGAAACTAAAATAATTAATAACCCTGTAACCAGGATTAATGTTATATTTGAAAATTCAGCGATATGTTCACACTATCGTCTCCGAGTATATACTTTGAAAATAAAAAATAAATAAATTTAAAAATATGCGTTTTTATTATTCCTATTTTTAATGTATCCAGAATTAAAAATATGTATATGTATATATATATATATATATATATTTATTTAGTGAATAATAACGAAATAGTGAACTTAATTTATTAAATATATATGAAAAAAAAATTCGTTTTTCGGACGCGCGCACTTTCTAATTAATAAAAAAAAATATATTATAGTAAATGAGCAACAAAATGATATGTATGAGAACATAAATTAAAATAAAACTATTAATGATGTTTAATAAAAATTAAATATTTCATTCTAAATCCACCTATTTGAAAAAAAAATACATTTTTATTATTTCTAAATACATAATTGTTTTTGTTTTATACATATTTATTGATAAAAATAGTTTTTAGTATTAAATTAATTGCATTGTATATTGTGAATTTTAAAACTTTTATTTTAAAAATAAAATTTAGATGTTTAGATTTATATAATTAAATTAAGAATTAAACGAATATGTATGTAGTAATTTCCTAAAATAATTGCGAATCTTAAAGACAAAGTTTATTTTTGAGTTGAAATTTAAATATGTATACGTAAGTAAAGTTTATATTTTATTAAATAATTTTCAAGGATGATATTTGTCAAAAATATTTAGATTTATTTAGATAGTCTGCAGGAATTAAAAACGAGAATCAATTTATAAAAACTACATTGTACTGACGAACTCCTATTAATAAAATAACATATCGGTTATGTCTATGTTGCCTACCGGGTTATGGTAATATTTCGAGACATTGCAAAACATATTACCTCACTAAAGTGTGATACAATTTTGTGGACTTTTTAGTAAAAGGAATTTGGGTACACCTTTAGTCAAATGCAATATGTTAATTAACAAAGAGACAATAATATCATACAATCGCAGATGGTCGAATAGATCTGAACTGTGTAATGTAGTCAAACATATTATGTGATTTTGAATCAAAAATAATTCTATTAACCTAAAATTATTCATAAAAATTAAAAAAATTTTAAAATTATATTAAAAAACAAAAAATTTTTACTATCGTATACCTGACCATTATGTCAAAAAAAAAAACTTTGTTTTTATTAATCTCATTGGATCAATTACACATGTATGTACTGCATAAAAAAAATCTATCAAGCTTTTAACTATTAACTGAAGTCTGATATATTTATTATATTCATAAATATAATCAAAAATTTAACAAAAATTTCAATATTTAATTATTATTATTTTTTTATTTAATACCTAAGATTTTAGGTGTCATGTTTCCTCTCAATAACAGTTTTAACAAAATATCGATAGTACAGGAATTTATATAATTTTCTCATTTGTAAGTCAATGTCCATTAGTACACGCAAAAAGATAGATAAAATTACAATATTTTTGACATAATCATAAATTAGTGCACTAAGCTAACTAATTGGAATATTTTAATATTTATTGTATATCATCACTCATCATTAACTTAATTTTACTGATCTTTTACAATTCATTAATAATCAACTTCAATTCAAATTGTAGTCTTTTGCAATTCAGAAATAATATATAATAGCAATTGCGAATCCAGATTAAATCATTTGGAATTCAGAAATTTAATTTATCATGATAACGTGAATTCTATCAATGTTTTCCAAATAACATTTATGAGTTTGAAAAAAAATCAACTTAAAATTTCTATTATATAAAATTTATTATTGATGTTTTAGCAAATATTTTCACATTTATAATGACAAAGTAGTGTGTCAACTTAACTAATGCTTTGATTAATATTGATTTAGTTATTTAAATTATAAATTAATCTACTTTTTCGATATGACTGCTAGGTTGATTTATTCCATTGTAATTGTACCTTTTAATTTTATTTTATAAATTTTATAGTTAATTAAATATTTTTAATTTCGATAGGTGATTGAATGACCAACGGTAACAATGAAAACTTCTATTTTCGTTCTGTTTAGGACATACAAATAATTCTTAATTTTTTTGGTTTTAAATATTGTGTTATTTATTAATTGACAATTTCTTTTAATATTGCAATTTTTTTTCTACAAACAAATATATATGTACGTCTGTTAACATGTATTAAGGGATTGATCGAAAAAATGTTTCTAATCCAGGATTAAATTCTAAAACTTATAATTAAATAAATAATTCAACTTGCGAGGTTTTTTTTTATTTTATTGTTTTACAACTTAATGTTTTTCGTCGTCGTGTTCATAATTGATTTACATTGATTGATTTATTATTTTTTGATTTATTGATAAAAGAGATAAAGTTAAATTATTTGATTAAAAAAAATTTGAAGTTAGATACTCCTATTCACATAATTGTCACATAATAATTGTTATTAAAATTTAAAATTTTATTTACTTATTTTATAAATTAGTGCATCAATAATTTTTATTATTAAATTTAATTAATAAAGTAATTACTTTTATTTTCTACATTCTGATTAAATTTTTTATTTGAACTTTTTTTCGTAATAGTTCAAATAGTTCGAATATTATAGTGTTGTCTTAATTGAGTCAAAGTTCGTAGCATAGTTCTGAACAGACATGTTTGATGAATATCTGCTCTTTTACACATTTTTCCTATTAATGGAACGTTCTGATATGTACATAAATTATATTGAAGTCTTCATACAGATTTATCGTAATTAAAAGGAACTCGGTTAATTTCAGCAATTATTTCAACAAAAATTAATGAATTAAAATTAAATGTAGGGAAATATTTTTAAACGAAAAACTAAAAAAATTTAATTCTAATTATGTAAATTATTTAATTAAAACATAAATAAATTAATTAAACATAATCCATGCATAATGCATATATGTATTTTAAACAACAAATTTACTTTTAAATTAACATAAAAAATTAAATTTTGTTAATTCAGTTTGATAATTAGATCAAAATGGAACAAAATTTATTTATGATGTGGATGTGACAATTATGTAGCTATAAGAGCTTTCCAATATTTCAATTTCTATTTTGTTTACAAATTTAATAAAATATCACAAAATTATTCAAATATATAAAAGTCAAATAAAGTATTGTTTTCTTTGTTTTGTTGTTTTTTTTTCGATAAAAATTTTCTTCACCACAAAGATTATGATGAATATTAAACTAGAATTAATTTAGGCTTTCATTAAAACATGAAAATATATTGTTTATTATTTTGACTAAAAAACACACATAAAATAATAATAATTGTCTGTTATAAAAGATACCAATACATTTTGTGATACTTTATTAAAAAGTTTTCATACATAGGCATACAAAGTATACTATACACAAGGATTTATGTAAATTATGTTATCAGCTGAATAATTATTTTTTATAATAATTAAAAAAAAATTAAAATGGTCATTATATTTTTTTTTTTTTTTTTTTTTTAAATCTATATTAATTATTTTTAATTACTTTCAATAATATTGTTATACTGTTATACCTAAATTTTATAGGTAATTTAAATCATTATTATACACTTTACTAATTACAAATTAATTTTTTTTTGTTTTAACCAAAAAATTTTCTTATTTAATAAAAAATAAAAAAAAATAAAAAAAACTAAAATAAACTACAATTGAATGTAAAAATTAAAAAAAAAAAAATTAAAATATACATATATATATATTTTTTTTTGTTTTTGTCGATTTTCCCTATTTTTAATTTACTGAACACAAACGCCTACCATAGGAGAATCATCACTACGATCATTAGAATTTGATGTCCCACTGGATCCACTGTTATTATTACCAGTATTAACAATATTCGTTGTTTGATTCGATGATGATAATATTGATCCGGAGATTCCACTACCATTTCTACCAGGTAATTTATTGGATTGTAAATTACTGCTTGGTGAATTAATAATTGAATGATGATCACTATTACTTAAGTTACCAATACTTGAACTTATAGGACCACTGTGTGTTCCACCAATATTACCGGTGCCAACTAAAGCAAAAGGATAACTACTATATTGATGCATTTGATAATTTAATGGACCTGATAAATTAGGATTTGATGTTGTATTACCACCAGTTGCAGTAGCTGCTACAACACTTGGATCAGTCAACATTAGATGAGCTGTAGCTGAAACATTATTTCCACTTGTTGGAACTGTAGCCAAATCAATTGGCAATGATGAATAATGACTAATCATTGATGTTGGTATTTTACTATGTAATGATGATGTTAATGATGTATTTCCACTATGATGCCGATGATGATGATTAATACGATTACCATTACTACTACTACTACTGCTACTTGTATTATTTCCGTTACCACTGCTATGATGTATATGTTGTCCAGTTGATCCAGTTATTGATGATGTATGATTTGCTGGTATATATCTTTGTAAACCTATTGAGGAGGGTGGTGGTAATGATGATGGTGCCGGTGGATCGCAGTCCATTGGATGTGAATAATGTTGATTTAAAATACTAGTAGACGATTGTTGGCTATTTAAATGAGATGTGTTACTACTATTGCTACCATGCGAAGACGATGAATTCGATGAATTTGATCCAATTGATACTGCTGATGGGGGTGGTAACAGAGATTGTAAATTTTGTTGTACAACTAGTTGTTGTTGTTGTGCTGCTAAAGCAGCAGCTGCTGCTGCTACTGCCAATGAGTTTTGAGAATTTTGTTGTTGTGATTGTTGTTCATATAATTTCATTATTTGATGATCAATACGAAGTGGACGAGTATGATTTGTAGATAATTGAGCTGATGGATTTTGTCCACCACCTGATAATGTTGATTGCGATGAATTTGAGCTATGTGTATTAGGGCGATGAAGCAAACCTAAAATTAAACCAAAAAAAAAATTATACATATTAATTAATTTTTGTTAAATTTTATTTCACTTATATAATTCAAATATGTAACTATACAGTTATGTAAAAAAAAAAAAAAAAAGTTTTCTATCACTACAGATAGATTCGAAGAGAATAAAATATTGACAATGAATAGAATTTATCAGTCAGAGATGGAATATAAAATTTTACAATAAGTATAAATAAATAAATTTAATATAAATTAAGTTAACTCCAAAATACTTCTGTAATTTAGTTTTAAAAATACATCTAACAATAGTTCGAAATTGTCATTGTAAATTTATACAAATTTAGATCGAATTAAATTGTAAAATTAAGTGTACAAAATGTTGTAGAAATTCAGTTAGCGATAGTCCTTTATTGCAGTTGATCTTGCAATTGATATTACAGTACTCAATTGGCAAAATCAATTCTATTTTGAATCCAATTGGATGAATCAATGTACGATGTCAAAATATAACTAACATAATACAATTTTCAGATCAATTTAGTTATCTGATTTGTGAAAGATCAGATCACAGTATATGCTTTTAATGTGATCTGATGCATACATTTGATTTGATGCACACATTTTTGTTAGCTAGGAACTACAATCGGACATAATATTTTTAAGGAGGAATTGCGAGAACTTTTCTCATGAAAATCCTGATTCCCGATATTACTTTTTATGAAATTGCAGGATTTTGATGGACAACAAATTTTACCTGACAAATTTTTATTACACTAATTACAATATGTGATATTTAAAAATCTACTAAATAGTGTTCTGTGGTAACAATTTGCTATGATCTGCTTATCAGAAAGGTTAACAAAAAATATGGGATCCAATCCAATCCATTTGAAGTTATAACACCTTCAAAAATTTTTTAATGACGAAATAATAATTCAAATATGTAACTATACAGTTATGTAAAAAAAAAAAAAAAAAGTTTTCTATCACTACAGATAGATTCGAAGAGAATAAAATATTGACAATGAATAGAATTTATCAGTCAGAGATGGAATATAAAATTTTACAATAAGTATAAATAAATAAATTTAATATAAATTAAGTTAACTCCAAAATACTTCTGTAATTTAGTTTTAAAAATACATCTAACAATAGTTCGAAATTGTCATTGTAAATTTATACAAATTTAGATCGAATTAAATTGTAAAATTAAGTGTACAAAATGTTGTAGAAATTCAGTTAGCGATAGTCCTTTATTGCAGTTGATCTTGCAATTGATATTACAGTACTCAATTGGCAAAATCAATTCTATTTTGAATCCAATTGGATGAATCAATGTACGATGTCAAAATATAACTAACATAATACAATTTTCAGATCAATTTAGTTATCTGATTTGTGAAAGATCAGATCACAGTATATGCTTTTAATGTGATCTGATGCATACATTTGATTTGATGCACACATTTTTGTTAGCTAGGAACTACAATCGGACATAATATTTTTAAGGAGGAATTGCGAGAACTTTTCTCATGAAAATCCTGATTCCCGATATTACTTTTTATGAAATTGCAGGATTTTGATGGACAACAAATTTTACCTGACAAATTTTTATTACACTAATTACAATATGTGATATTTAAAAATCTACTAAATAGTGTTCTGTGGTAACAATTTGCTATGATCTGCTTATCAGAAAGGTTAACAAAAAATATGGGATCCAATCCAATCCATTTGAAGTTATAACACCTTCAAAAATTTTTTAATGACGAAATTAATTTGATTTAGTCCTTTTCCTATAAAATTACACTCAGATAATATACGATAAAAGTAAATAAGGTCTCGTATATAACTACATTAAGTCTCCTTCAAACTGATTATCAACCACCACTATTCTAGATGTTTTTCATGGGATAGACAGTTATAAGGTTCTAATTAATGAAATATTACACTTTATGTATCTTCTTCTAAAAATCATATACACGTTATAATTTAAGAATTCAAATTAAAATCAATATTGTTATTGAAAGATCATGGATCAAAAGTGATTTGAACCTTTTTTTTTTGTTACATTGTCCATTGTACAGATCAGCTCTTACTCTTCTTGATTCAGGCAATGCTAAGTGATTGTTTCAAAATACTCATATGTCTTTTTTAATCTTATGAGGTTGACATCCAGCATTCGTACCGTTGTTGTTGTGGTTTTCATAGTAGATAGTTTTGAACTTGGTTTGGAAATCATTGCTAATTTAGCCAAACGATCTTCAACCATTCTGTGGAAGTGGTCTTTCCAGTTTCTTCGTCTGTTCAGCATCCATCGAACAAAGTCTTGCATGCCCCACATTTTATTTTGTTAATGTCGCTCTTTCGTTTTTTGTCAGCGGGCTACCCATAGATTTACTTTAGAGTTTACCATCCCGTAGTAAACAATATTTGTTTTGTTTTAAATGTATCCAACTAAGATCAAGCCAGATCAAGGATCTAAATTACTATGTGTAATTTCATTCATATAATTATTGATTTGTTAAACAAGATAAAATAACAACCGGTATCGAAACATAATTCTCAAAACCCATGTGTTGAGGAAAACCACGTATGTTTCTTTTTGTTTTGCGTGTTTAATAATGGGCCAAAAAATGATACTTTAAATATAATTAAATATAAACATTTTATAATTTTCTTACAATAATTTTTTATTTTCATAATTTATTCAGAATAATATTAATTTTATTTTTTTACAGTCTCAAGTTTTTCCATTTTGGGTTGTCTTTCTCATCATTTTTAAAATATTTTTATTTATTTTTTTTTTGTTTTATTTTTTTTTTCTATTTTAATATAAGAATAATGTGTTTTCATAATAAATTGGGATAACCTTTGCTACAATTTTTTTTAATGATTTTTGTAGTTTAATTTATAATATTTTTCTTTTTCAACTGCATTTATGGAATACCTTTATTATTTATTATTTTTTTTGTTTTATTTCTATATTATATATAGAATCTTTATTTAAATTCATATCTCTATTTTTGTTTGGAGTATAACAGTTTGAAAAAAAATATGTAAATATATATGTATATATATGCTTAATATGTTGAAAAATAAAGTCATTAATAATATTAGTTTAATTATATGAAGGTGCCGAAATCAGGATTAGAACAAAAAGTATATTTGTATGTACATTTAGTACTAGTTTTTGTATATTTAGTACTAATAATTTTTGTCGTTTTACTGAATAACTTTGAATTAACTCAAGTTAAAATGTCAATTTCATTTCTGAAATTCTTCACTTTTTCTCGTATTTGTAAAAATAAGTCTCGATGTATGACGAAAAAATCTAATAAGAAGATTCAGTGACCCAAAATAAAGTTTAATTCAATGAAATGAGAAATGTGCTTATTAAGACCCTTTAATCAATTTTGGTTTTTAGCATATTTTCAGTTCTGAAATTATATTCACAAAAACTAATTATAGAATCAAATTTCCTTACTTGAATATGTAAAAACAAAAAGTGAAGAATTTTCTTCCTAGTTTATTAAATCTGTAATTTAATGAATATGCAGAATTCAAAAATGTATAGTGTTAAGTCAACTGGCTAAAATTATAACTTTTGAAGTATATATCCATATTTGCTTAATTTGGATCAGTTATTTGTAATTTTAAGTTTTAATTGATTTTGTAAAATATTAATTAATTTCAATTTTTGAAACCATAAGATTGTCAAAAGACTCGTACTTTGAATTATATAGCATTAAATCAACAATACCATAAACAATTATTTTAAAAATGCTTTCAATTTCGAAAATTTAAAATATTAATACAGCGCTGTCGTTTTTCTGTAATTGCAGTATTTTTGGGCCAGTTTGGCGGCAGCTATAACTAAAAGTGTCCAGATTCCATTTTCTTCTTAATTGCCGAGTTTTGTTTTGAATTTAAATATTATTTTTATACAAAATTTGTTTAATTTATTCGAAAGTACAAAATGCATACAATTAACTATAGCGATAAGATTAGCTCTAATTAGCTATACCATAAGCCACGAAGACTGGGATTCTTTTTGAAATACGTGTACTTTTTGTTATATTTATCGAAACCGTATGAAAATAAAAATATAATTTATAAAACAAAAATTATTCTTGCAAATTCATAAAAAAAACAATGTTTATACTAAAATTTGCGGAAATTTTACTAGATTTGACCATAAAAGAAATATATACAGGGTAATCACGCAGAACAAAAATGTTGATTTTTTTTTTAGCTTGAAAAAATTATTGCAGTACCCTACATACAGTAGGACCTACATAAAATCACATCAAAATTTTGCAATTTGTCATTTTAACCATTTCGTTGACAAAAACACATACAAAATATTGAACTAAATTTTTTTATTTTATACAGGTTCAACTGTATAGTTTCTAGTTTCGAGAGAGAGAATCTGTCAAATGATTTAATTCTTGTTGTTTTACTTTTTGTTTTTTTTTTGTTTGTTTGTTTTTATATCTCATATGTAGTAGCAATTTAACAAAGCCAAGAGGTTTGTGTGTGTTCGTTCATATAACAACCAACACTCTAACAAAAACAATTTACACGCTATTAACTGAACGTGTTCTAATATTTTGGGCTAAACCTAAGTCTACATATATATTACAAGTCATGACACTGCGGGGAGGATATTGATTTTGTACGTTATTTATACAGGTAGCATAGGGAAAATAACGTACCCATTTTTTAAGTCTAAATAACTGAAAAAATATAATTTATTTCGAATTTTGTTCTAACAAGAAATTAAATTTTTTTATTTTTTAGATTGAATAGTAAGAAAAAATAATTATATACTTTAAGGCACCGTTTACGCTTCAATATTCTTTAATATTTATTTACGATTTAAGCTTGAAGAGAGAGACATTTGTGTTTACAGATCAGTTTCGAAACAATCAAACTATTTGTCATTTTTTCTTATATATTCATCAAAACTAATGTAAAAGTAAAAACTTTTTTAATCAAGTACCCTGTGAATATATAGCAAATGTCAAATCAAAAATTATAATAAAAATACACACTTGAATGTTGCTAAGTTTTTCATTATTCACCATATTTAATTTTGTTTCTGTCAAAATATATTAAAGAAAATAGGATATTTTCTATTTTTTTCTTCAATATACATTGATATTAATCTGTGTTTACACATCAGTATTTCTTCAATATTCTCTCACATCAATAAATACTGTCAATATATATTGAAGTGTAAGCGCTGTCTAATGTTTTATTATCGAAAAATTGATTCAAAACAGACCTTGCATTGAAAAAAAAATATTTACGCCTTTTAAAAGAGAGTAAAAATTTACTACACTACTGGAAATAAATATTGTATCTGTTTTTAATATCATTTTTTTTTGTACATGTACTACATCAAAACACATAACAAATTATATCTAATCAGTACAATTTTTTTTCACTTTTTTCCTTTAACGAACACTTTTTTAAATTTTAAAATATATTTTATGCAATATTTATCTTATTTATCTTATTTGAGATATAAAAACTCAACAGAAAAAGTAATAAAATTTCTGGGGTACTAAGATAAATCAAAAATATATTTTATTCTCTGGGGTACTACGAAAAAGTGAAGTATTAGAAAAAAGCAAAAAAAATATTTTTTGTTCCGCGTGATTACTCGATATATATTTCCTTTATGATTTGACACAATTTGGGGACAGTTTTCGTGGAACCTTCAAAAGATAAAACGACAGCACTGATTAATACAAATGTCATATTACTGCTCGCGCACAATGAGAACTACAACGACAACTTCTACAGAAAAAATTAACAAATTTTCGTTGTCGTTCTCATTGTGTTTAAGCAGTTAAGTTATACTTGTTTATTGAGACATGTAATTGTTTTACTTTTTCAGTTTTAAATTGTTTGTTTTGTTAGACTGAGCATATATCGTCCATCCAATACATATGTGCACAATGTATATAATAATCTCGATTTAATAATAATAAACTTACTATGAAAATTAAGTTTTAGTTTAATTTAATTTTGATTTTAAATCTATCCATACTATATATATAGCATTGGATCTATTTGGATCTTTAAACTTTTCATCTTAATAAAAAATGTTGTGTAGGTAATTACTATCTATAAAAGATTAGAATTTATATCGCATGTACTGAGATTTAATGAGGAAAAAATGAGAAATCATTATGCCAGTAATGATGCGGATTTAAAATACAAACAAGGTATGGGTCAACTTTTTTTTTGCAATAGAGTAGTATATTATTTAAAGTTGATTGCGCCATTATCAATTTAATGAATGCAGATTTATTTTGAAATTATCTATATACAAAAATAACTTGTTAGTAAAAATTACATAATTGGGTGCTACAATTGAGAAAGTGAGACTTGATTTTATTCACAATCTTCGTTTATTTTAATTCGTCTTGGAAACAGTTTTCAATACGTTAATATAAATTTTTTGAAATTTGTCTTTAGACTTTGTTTTATTATCGTGAATTGACCCATGTTAAAATTGGTAAAAGTATAATTAAATAAATTAAAGAATTGCAAGAGCAAATGCAATGTGTCAATTCTTAGAACCAGAACCAAGCATTTCACGCTCAAACTGCCTACAAAGGATTGTTATCAATTGGGAGTAAAAGAAACTAACACCATAATGGGATAGTGTTATACCAAGAACTATTGCAGTCAAAACATTATTCAAATTCAATATTAACCGATACGATAATCAGGAAAAGTAGATCAAATGTCAGAACACTGACATGGTTTATCACAGGATACGATCCATTTAATTAATATCTTTTCGAAATTTATAAGGTCAACATAGATAGATTCTGCTTACATGAAGAAGAATTTCCCCTCTCACATACTATGTGAATATGCGAAAAAAATATAAATATTTCCTGAAACACATTCGGTTGATTCAGAAATTGATATTAATGTAATAACAGCGTTTGCCAGGGACTTGCACCTTCAATTTTAAACGATCAAAAAGGGGAAGTACCCCGCAGTTAATAGAAAAATAGATAATCCATATAAAGAGAGTAAAAATTAAAATATATGAATTAAGTTTTTAAGGTTTTCATAATGACGACTAATAATTTATTAATTTAAAAAAAAATCATTTCAACTATATTAAAGGGCTAATTTTCGAATTTATGTACCAAAATAAAGTAATTTGACTTTTAAAAAATTTTAATAATTTTTATGTGTAATTTTAATTAAGATCTTTTAAGCAATATACTGTTGTTACGCGTGGTTGGGAATATATTACCATTTTGTTAAAAAAAAAACAGAACTACATGAAAGCTCTAACAATTTTTTACACCAAGTAAATAGAGAAGTATTTCCATTTAGTCATTTATATCAGAATTTATAGGGCTATAGTAGTTAATCATTTTTTACTGCAATTCTTTCAATTTATAACAAATGTAAATTATTATTTCTTCAATAGAGCATAATATGTATAGTGAAATATCGATGAAGAATTAACTTCAACTAAATATGTTAATTAATATCAATATTGATTCTAATGTATAAACTTAACCTAGGACATCTAACTTATCAGTATATGGCAAACATTTGAAGCGCAATAATCTAGTATCCAAATATTAATTTATTTGCAATTTAATCCAGGATAATATAAATATTAATACATGAAATCTGATGAAGATTAATGTTATATTGAATCTAAATGTTGTGCGGCAATAAATTCAGATATTTTCTGGTAAAGTTCCATGAACTTGTTGATACTCTTCCATGTTCCATGCACTTTTTAAATCTTATTTTTTGCCGTAGAATCCAAAATTGCATAAAAAAGTACCTTTTCCTATTTGAAAATTTCGACTTTTGCCAATTTCGGCGATTTTTGGTTTTGGAACCCTTTCCGTTTTTTCCCGGAAGTTAAAAATATCACCCATAGATAGAGCCCCCTCGATTTATTAAATTAATTTTTTGTTTAAATTTTAAAATAACGGCTTCTTCCCCTCTTAAAAAGCTGATACGCATGCTCTGGAACACTCAGTATAAATATAGATTATATAAATATAATACTAAATTAATTTATTAATATTAAAAAATTATAGTTTAGGGCGTTTCCGAACCTCTCGCACTTGCACTTGATACTCGCACTAAACCTGTCAAATCGCACTTGATTTGTTTTAGTGTAATTTTAGTGTAGTCTCAAATACACTAAATATCGCAAAATTAAATTTATTAAAACTGAAAATAAAAAAAAAATTTAGTGCGATTTGACAGGTTTAGTGCGAGTATCAAGTGCAAGTGCGAAAGGTTCGGAAACGCCCTTAATAATCAAATCGATTTTTTAGTGATATATTACCAATAAAATTCGACTAGTTGCAAGCACTGATAAATAAAGGAAATAAGTTGCTTTCGAAAAATCGAGACTTATAAAATAAAAATTAATTTATTAATAAAAGAAAGTTCAATTTTTAATTGCTTAAATTATAAAAAAAAAAACTGTTATACTACATTTAAAAACAAAGTTATGTATTTAAAACAGATCTCTCTCATTAATTATAAATGTACAAATTATAATATAACTAATATTTGTATAAGATTTAAGTAGTATAATTTTTTGTTTTTGCAAAAAATAATATAAGTTTCTATTTAATGTAATTAAAAACATAACCAAAACAACAAAAAAAGAAAAAAAGACATGTTTTAGAAGTAATTTTATAAAGTTCATATATTTAATGTCATTTTATATCCTTATACTCCTATAAATTAGTATTATTAAATTAATTTAATTAAATAAATTATTTTACAAAACTAAAAAGTAAAAAAAAAAAATTAATAATTTATAAAATTTAATTTACCTTTTCTTAAATTTATATTTTTCATTTCATTTACAAATATTGTGTGTTTTTTATTTTAATTTATTAGTTTCTTTAAAATTATTTTAATATTATTTTTTATATAATTATATAACAAATTTTTATACTTATGTTTTTTTTTGTATTATTATTATTACTTTTTTTAATTTTTCATATTTTTATGTTTATGTTTTTTTCATAAAAATTTGAACTGTTCTGAAGTTTTGAATATCGAATGATTAAAATTAAATATTGTTATATGAAGAATATAAAACCACTATTTAAAATTAAAATTTTTGAGCTAAAATTAAATTTAATAAAATAAATTAAATATTTTATTTAAAAAAAATAAAAATAAATGGAAAACAAATAAATATGTTGTTATTAATATAGAATAAGAATAAAATATAATTTATAGAATATGCTGTAGGCTCTAGATGAAACATTGTTAGACTGTGTAAGTCTTCTGATGATGGTGTAATAACCGAAATCGATTAAAATATTTAATGAAATTGTGAAACATACGTAGAGTTTTAATATTTAATTAAGAATAAAATAATTTACGAAATAGCAAAAATTTTGTATTGGAGAAAAACAAATTAATTTGACATATAAAATAAAAAAAAACGTCATTCAAAAAGTGTTGTACAAAATTGTTGTGTTGAAATTATTCATGATTAAGATAAAAACAAAATTTTGTATAAAAATTAATTTGAAATTTTTTGATATTATTTAAAAAAGTTTCATTTAAGTATAACTACTCAATATTTTACAAATATGTGTCTATTATGTATACTCTACACCCGATTTTATTAGTTTTTGAACTTTTAAAATGTTCGAGAAAGTTTAGTTCAGTTTAGTGTAAAAGAAAATGCCAACAACAGTAATCCACCACTGCCACGACAATAGGCCACGTACGGGGTATACGATCCGTTTCATCACATCACAGTACGAACAGAACCTTTATATATTGTCTGAGCAGACCCGTAACTGTTACGAATCTGTGGATATGCTGAAAAAGAACCTTAAGATTTCGGTTAAGTTGTCAAACATATGCTCTTAAACTATCGAAACCTAGTTACCTAGTTTTAGACAATATGTTTAATGTCCTTCTAAGTGTCAACACTCTCGCAGATTCGACAATGATTATTATTGACGTCGCATTACGTGTTTGTTAAGCAATCAATGAACTGTAAATATACATGCATTAGAGTCCTATACTTCCTTCAATTGAGTTGAAAAACTTTCATAATTTTACCTTGGTCAACTTCCGGCCATAGTTTTCTGGAAGTTTACAGATCATGTATATCAATCAGACTTTACCTGTTTTCTGGTTACCGTGCCAATTTAAAAAAAAAAAAAGACTCTTTTATAGAAATATGAGTGCTTGCATTCGCTAAGTTGAGATCGAATTTAACCTGTTACTTCATTAACCTGTATATTATAATGTACAGAAACACAGCCTAACTCGGTATGTATATTCCACTGAAATCTTCTAGTAGTGTCCAACAAATCGAGAAAGTTACTAAAATTAAATTAGAATAACATACAGGATGTCTTCGTTTCTGTGTGGTCAATTATCGTGTACATCATATTATCATCAACTATCATTTCAAGCTGGAGAGTTAAGATCAACAAAAAATTATATCGAAGATGAACTCAGTTGACACTGATTTATAAGTTATGATATTTTTTAAACTTTGAAACGAATTTATTTTGGTTCTATGCTAATAAAGTCACCATACAAGACCAGACAAAATTGGTATGATTTTTTTTAACCACCTTCAATTTAACATTTATAAAAATTATAAAAATACTTTTTTCGTTTTAAATTCTATAAAACAATTATTTTTTTTTAAATAACAAAATAAAAACAATAAAAAAATTATGCTATACGTTTTTTAGATTCGTTTTTGGGAGAGTTTGAAAACAGTTTTTGCGTTCTATGATTTTTGAAATACGAAAATTATAATACATACTAACAGTGTAGGTAAGGAATTATCTTATACCTTAAATTTTTAATTATAATTTTTTTCACAAAGTGATTTATTAGTGGTTTTTTGCTATTCTATTTGGTGTCGCTTGCGCCACGATCTTAAGAATTTTTGAAGCAATTTTATGATTAAGAGCGTAAATTCCAGTAACCTTCTCACATAAATGTCAAATAAATAATTTATTTTCTCTGACAGCATTATTATTGTCTTTGCTTTTTGATATGGGGAGATGAACTCTCCCTTTATTACTTCTTTCCATTCAAATGTTCTTGACTATGACACTCAACTAATTTTAAGTTAATATTTTTTATTTTTATGAAATTCTTAAGCGATCAAACATTCTCCATAATTTGCTAGATTTCGTGATAGTTAAAAAACATTTTCTGCATGTTTCATTTTGTCAATAAATGTTTTGCAGTAAATAATGTTGATTACCAAATAATTTAAAGTCACTCGCACAATAATGTTAAACGAAGTTATTTTATCTTTCAAAATTTCTCATTTCAACGTCTAAAAAGAAATACCGCTCATATTAAAATATTTTCAAAATTGTGATATATATGAAACATGAGTAAATTTAGAACTCGTTGATTTCTGCTTCCACAATCTACTAAACTTATCATAAACCTTTAACAAACTTCAATCTAACAATTTCCAATACGATTCATCGGGATTAGTTTATTAAATGGATTTGAGATAATATAGAACTCATTGGTTTCGGGTTCCATAATTTACTGAATTTGTCATCAATGAACCTTTGACAAGTTCATCTAATAATTTTCCAAACCGGTTCATCGGTGTTACTCCATAGATTCAATAGATTGTCACACAATAAATTTTAAACAGCTTCCTTTTATATCGCACATATTGTGGTTGTTTTTTTTAATATATTGCAACATTAAACAAATATTTTGGAACCGGAAACAAAATTCAGATTTTTCTTAAAAACTAAAACCAAACTAAAACCAAAGCTAATAAATGAAAAATTCAAATTTAAATAGAAATTTTTTATTTTCAAAGTAATTTTAAGAACGATTTTGGAATTGACCTTAAAAAAGCATTTCAAAGTAAAAAATCTGGGTTGGGGGCAAGTTTTATGATATACAAAAAAAAATCAATTGACATGGAAACAATGTACTTAAATAGCTGGATATACTTTAAATACTTTTATTCTTGTCACCAAGCATCAAAATTTTTTGATTCTTTGAAAACCAAGTATATCTGATATTTTGTCTTTTCGCTACAGATCAGGTCACTTCCAAGGCTTCTCAAGAAAATTTTAATATTGAACACTTGGTGGCGACACCAAATATCTCCGTCTTTAGGTAGCTTAAAGATTTATCTGAGCATTCCTATATAATGTTTCTTTTTTACATGTTAATTGTATATTCTATTATGTTATATATTGATTTAAAGTTCGAGTTAGTAATTATTAAGTATTTTTTTTTTGAAAAAATTTCGCCCTACTAAGTAGATCCTAGAATCGAATTTCATTCTATAAATTACTATAGTTACAAAATATCTATAGTCTCAATGTTTTGATAATCACTTAAAAATTAAAAAATTGGCTATTTTAATCTACCTCTATTGACATGAGCACCATATTCCAGTGATATATGAATCTATTAATTTATGTTACTTTATCCTATGTCTGTACATTTGGAATTAAAATCACTCAATTTGTTTTTTTATTTTGATATAGAAAATTTTTCCTGAAATAATTTAATTGATGATCCCAGTTGGTAATGAAATACAAAATTTCTAGACAAGCCCTAGCTAGAGCACTAAAATCTTTTCTACATTAAGTCTTTTCTATTGTAAATAAATTTCAAATACAGCTTGAGGACCTCATCAGGAGGTACAAGATACAAATTTATTGGATTCCATGTTATTCAAGAATACAATGAAAAGATATATGGTAAATGACTTTGCCAAAGATATAGTTGATATTTGAAATCAGTCTAGCTAACACAACCATTTGTATATCGACTAATAGGTTTATAACCATATTGAAGGTATGTGATCCCATACTGACATAAGATTTTGTAAGACTTCTACTCCTACTGGCATAAAATCTCACTAAAACTGGCAAAATTATGGTCGATAATTATTAACAAAGGGAAGTGAAGACAACTTATTATTTTTAATAGAAACAAGATCACACTAACAATTAAATATAATGACAAGTATTTATATCATTTATCTGTAATATTTTGGCTTATGTACACACATTCTCTGTGGATCTGATGACAGCTGATGTATTTATTATGGAACAATATTTAAATTTATAAAAAACCTGCTTAATTGAATTATGTCTGACATATTTCGGTCATGTTACATACTGTTACAAAATGTTTTATTTTATTATGCTTAACCATTTCAGTTACAAAAAACTAATCTAGTGCGGTAAAACTAACTTATTAAGTGTATAAGTAATGAATAAGCATAACAATTTTGTACCATGAAGATACCTATCATAATTTTGTTGTAAATTTCATTAGACATATTTATGTGTCCCAGTATGTGTCATCAACGGGTGTTGCATTTTCTTGCAATTAAAAATATATGGTTTTTAGTAAAACTTATTTGCAATAAAATCGAAAACTGTTAAAATATAGAAAAATTCAATAATCGAAAAACAATGTGAAAAAATAACATAACTTAAACTTCGAAAAGTATTTTTCGTAGCAGTTCCAACCTTTAAGGAATTATATACTAACTTCCAAGTTCATTCATTCGATATCCATTCCAATGTTTTATCCGATATCTATTGTTATGTTCAATTCGATCACAAAATGGCATATTTCTTTTATGTAAAGCTGACATATTAGTTTTCTTATTTTGTGACACCTCTACAAATAGAGTTTAAGTCTTTCAAGAGAAGCCTTAATTAATATTCAAGCGGCAGTTTGCCTATATAAGCAAGTTAATAGTAATCCTTCCATCATTTTAAGCAATCTTACGCTTACATAAAGCTCACAGAATTATGAACATTTATACTCATTAAACAAAACACGTAGACGTTCGCTATATTTTTGGCTTTGAGTTTTGTTTACATATAACAACCCTTTTCCGGTAACCCCATACGATCAAGTCAAATCAACTCACATATATTTATTAAATTATTATTATTTAATTGCTATTGTTCTTTTCTTTTATACATAGTCAAATCAGTGTACAAAATAATTCTTTGAGCTATAATGAGTTTTGTTTTTCAGAATTGCATTATCAAGATTGTCGAATAAATAGCAACATGACAATTTTTTTATTAATTTAGCATTCCAAAACTGTCTCCCGTATTATTAGTCATAGTTAATTTAGTCTATAAAAACTAAAACAGTTAACATAGTCATAGTCTAAATAGTCTATAAAATTCATCATTATCAAGATTAAATTTTGTTTCAACTTAATTTTTGTAGAAATTTAGAATAAAAAAGTGTGTTAAAATTCAAAATATTCAATACGAAATAAATATATTAAAATTTTAGAAGTACATACATTGAGACAGATTTACCTCAAACCCCATGTACCTCAAAGGGTTGATAGCAAATATTTTGACCAAAATTAATATACACATGTAGAAAAGAAGTGTCTTATTCGGATAAAAAAAGAAATGTAACAAATTTCAATTCGCTGAAAATTAAACGCACAGTAAAAAATTAAAGAGTAATTGTATTTTAGATAAATAAAAAATTTTCCCAGTTAATAATTTAAATTCACAGTAAAAAATAAAACTAAATGTTCAGCAAATAAATTAAATTCATAGTAAATAAAAAAAATTCACAGTAAAAGAATAAAAACACAAAAATTACTTTCTGAAAAGGATTAATTTAATAGTAAATAAATCTGCAACAAAGTAAATTTAGACCAAAATTTCGGTTAGTTATCTTAATTGATTTTTCAATGATAGACCAAATTTATTCAAAATAAGACCTCAAAATTACTTTTGAAAGTTTTATGGATAACGTTACTAAAATCAATATAGCTCGTAGGGGGTACCTCCTTTTTCCAGATGGTTTAACAAATTTTGATCGATTTTCTACAATTTCGAGAAAGATAGAACATATCTGCATTCTCCAGAAGGTATAACAAAATTTTGAACCGTTTTGTAACAATTCTGGAAAAGGGGTATGTCCTCTTTTTTAGAAGGATTCGCACAAATTTGACACGGGTTTAAAAAAATTCTGGTTTCGCAATATATTCCTTTTTTCCAGAAGGTTTAATTATAATTTTGGATCGCGACGTGCTCTTATACTCGAATTAAATGAAAATCGACATTTCCCCCTTTCCAAAATATGAAAGTCGGTTCTGAGAAACATTTACTGTGCGCTTATTTTATTTATCATGCAAAAACTAATTTTTTACTGTACACATTTAACTGTGCAAAAAAAACTTTTTAGCTGTGTTAATAGTAATTTTCTACTGCACGTTCAATAAATTTTAATGAAGGCATTTTACTTAGCATCTAATTTTTTTACTGAACATTTTAATTTTTAACCTAGTGTTTTGCTATTTTTTACTACCTTATTAAAGCCAAGCCAATTCAAATTAAGAAAATTGAGTTCAAGTAATGACAATTTTTAGTTTGAAATAAAAGGTATGCAAACAATTGTTTTCCTCAAAAATTTACATTAGACAACATTAATAACAGATTTTTGACGTTTCAGAACAATAACAAAAATTTCTATGAAATTATTACAAATTAAAATTTTATTTACAATAATATCAAAATACAGAGCCATTTTTTAACTTACCAAAAATTTCACTTATTTTGCAAAAATCAAGTAAAAACTCAAACTCTCAATAAATTTGTTTCAAAAATTTTCCTTATTCTTCTTGACCAAACCGAATAGATACAAATGTTTTCTCTCTAAAAATTTTAATCAGAAAATATGCAAAATATTGAAAGGTTCTATCCAACAGATTTTTTACGATTTCAATTATTAAAATTTATTTCTCCAATGTTGATTTTGACAAATTCTTTATGGATCAAAATAGAATCAAAATCATAAATATATAAAACATAGATTGGCAGCAAGCAAAACATTTTCAGCCAGCTTTCGAAACATTTGATTTGAGAAAATTTAGTTTCTACTGGAAATAATAACCCTGAATAAAATGGAAACTTCGCACCAATATAATATGAAAAATTTATGAGTAAAATAATTATCAAACTATAATAGTTTTAATAATTATTTTTAATGTAGAATTTCAATTAATTTTTATTCTTTTCAAAATTTCTATTAACAATATTGTGTATATATTGTATGCCGAAATGAATTTAAAAGGGTAATTAAGCGTTTTCCGATCTCTCTACTTTGGGTTCCTGGCCACTGGGAATGAGAAGAGTCCATGTACTGGCCAAACAAGATTTGAATCTTCACAGACCCCTTAAGGAGAACATTCACTCTCCAATGAGAGTCATCAAAGAAGGTATTCATTCATACTATCTGGCCAGAGCAAACGAAAGGTGATACTACAAACTAAATATGTGTGCCACCTCTAGGAAAATGTGTCCGTCTTATAACATCAACAAAACCAAACAATTTGTAACCATATCCCGTATTGTTATATCTAGATTAGTATTCATCAGAATGGGTTACTGGTTGACAGGAAATTATCCTACCTAGGTATTCAGCTGAACCCCCATTGTTGCAATTGCAAAATGACACAGAAACTTTTGAATACTACTTTGCAGCTGCCCACCATTAGCTAGAGTCAGACTACGAATTTTAGGCGAGGTTTTCCTTAATAATGCCAAAAGCAAAAATGATTATTCGATCAACATTCTCAATAAAAATTATCTAAATTAAATTAATCTAATTGATATATGGTTGATTCAGTCTAACGTTAAACTAAATAAAACGCCCAAGGATGATGTGGAAAGAAATTCATTTAATTTAATAAGCATACATCGTAAATATATATGTCATTTTATCAAATTACGAATAGTATATACATATATCGTATTATTTATTCAGCACTATATATTTATAATATTAAAAAATGTTAATATTTATAAATATATTACATACATATCTTATATGTATACTAATTTTTTTGTATGAAGCCTTTTATAACAATAACAATAATAATGAAAAAACAGTTCATTCGGATGAAAGAATAAGAATTAAGACAACAATAACTCAATTTTATTAAATGTAGGTGTAGGTAAGAATGGTTAATGCATTATGAAATGACACATATGTACTTCATATTGTTGTTAGTGTTTTGAGTTTTGATATGCATACATTTTTAACTACACCCAAACTTTCAAAGAATATTAATGACTAGTATATTTATAATATTTATCATAACCATCAAATTTCAAGTTTCCCCTTCTATTTTTCCTTGAAATATGTTATCCATATGTTTTAAAATTGCAATTAATAAAATGAAATGAAACGATTTTTAGTGTAAATAGTATAAAATTAAAACAGAAAAACTATGAATAAATAGTTAGTAAATATGTTAAAAAATAACTAATTTTCAATTCAATAAGAAAATAAAATAATACGTAAAAATAAAATTTTTAAAATATATCTACTTTTATCGAAACAAAATTAAACCCCTAAAAAGTAGAAAATAAAATGGATCAATACTGAGATTCTACAAATTATAAGAAAAATAAACTTGCTGGATTATTGATGGAAATTTTGAATATTTGAGTCTTAAAAAGTCATGAATGTTAAAAGAATCATGCTAAACTTTTGAAATTCTGTATGAGACCAAAATAGACACAGACGAGAAAAATGAGAGGATTAACTAACACAATTTAATCTGATTTTTTTATATTGGCTTGAACACATTTACAAATTCGTATAAAAAATGTTCTCAACACCGATAAGCACAATTTTGTAATTGGTTGCCTAATTTTTATGTTTCTAGCAACCCTTGTCAACATTGGATTTGTTTTTGTTCATAGGTCGGAAAAAAAATTTAAACAGAAAAACAAATAACCAAATACATAGATAATGTTGAGTTAATATAAAAATATATAATGAAAAGAAATTTTTCTAAAAAAACCCATCAAAAAATAAAAAAAAATTGCTGTTATATATACGTACAAAATTAAATCATCTCATTTTAAATATTAAAAATATAATATGTTAATTTTTTACTGAAACTGACAAATAAGGATTAATAGGATATAATGTATTAGAGACAAGCTGCCTATATCTATATAATATTATATCTATAATGATCAAAATAGAATTCAGGTATTTTACTATCATTCAATTCAAATAACACCCCTCCCATCCTGTGCTTTTCTAATTAAATTGAAATTAAAATAAAAAAAGTTAATTTTTTTTTATTAAACAAATTAAATTAGATATATTTTGTTTTTTTTTTTTTATTTTGAATAATTTCGGTTTTATTTTTGTTCTATAAATATTTTGAATTTTTTGTTTTTCTTATTTTTTTTTTGTTATTTTTTTTTTGTTTTTATAACTTGTATGAATTTGTTTTAAATTCTGAATTCACAAAATTTTTTTTTTTTATTTCCGTTTTCCTATAAAATATCGTATAATCATTTCATGTGTTTGTTTGTTTTTTAAAGTTTCATGTATTTTTTAATAATTTTATTTTTATTTCTTTTGTATGGTTTTTTTTTTCTTTTTATTGTTTTTTTTTAATATATAAATATTTTTGTTTTTTTTTTTTGTATTCCTTATGAATACTTTACATAATTTTTTTTATTCTCAAACATTCTTTAAAAAGTAGTTAAATATCACCGCGTTCAAAAATTCATGAAAAGAAACTCACCTCACTCACTCTAATTTATATTTACTTTTATTACTTTAATATATATATAGTTATTAATATATATATTATATATTATAATATTATATCATACATTTTTGGATTGGTTTTATTTCTTTATCATATTTGTTTCCTAAAAATCTCAGATTATGAAAAATTCTAAATTTAATTATTACTTTCATTTCCTTCATTATTATTAATTTTTCATTGTTTTTTTTTTTTTGTTTTTTGATTTTTTAATAATATTTTTTTCCCTTAATTATTATTGTTTTTTTGAATTTTTGAATTTTTTGGAGTTCTATAAGAAAAGCAAAAAAAAAAAAATAAATTTTTAAAATAATTAAAATTTCAATTAGGTCCGTTATTTAATCACAATTGAATATATATATATATATATTTATAAATGTGTAAGGTATGTGTACATGGTTTGCTTTGGAATATTATTCTTAAGTTATTGAAAAAATTCACCATATCAATATAAATTTTACGCTTTTATACAATTCACCATTTTGATAAAAATTCTACAAACTTTTTATATTTCGACTTAAAAACTGTTAAATTCTTTTTATAAATTCGATTGTGGGCAGCCTATTTTCCATATTATGAAATGTAAACCAAAAAGGTAATTTATTTTTTGTTTTTCATTTTTTTAAATTTTTTCAATTGTTATTAACATATTTTTTATGTTTTACCATGTGTTCACACTAGGTTGCAATTGCGTCAATTTACTACTGAACAAACGTAATATTTAAGTAAAAACTTTTATGGTTCAATATGTAATGAAAACAATATACAAAAACAATAAATATTTTATTTCCGCCAAATAACTTAATGCAGTGTACATTTTTAAGTTTTGAAGCTGATTTATGTGATTTATACAACTTTGCAAAAAAAACATGAAAATGTAGATATTTTTCCCAAAATTTGAATTTTTTTATTTTTTTTTTTATTTTTATGTGATAATGTTGTTAATAACGTAATAACCAAAGAATATCTATTGTTAAGAAGGGGGCCCTAATGTCTAATTTCATCATATTTCAACAACCAAGTTGTCATTATTCAAATTAACCTGAACTCATTTAAGAAATATGAATAAGAATGTAATTTCTAAGAAAAATTATAAAAAATCTCAGCCTTCGTGGCTTATGATTAATAAAATAAATCAAAATAGTTAATTGATACTCGCAGAAACAGGCCAATTGTAATAAGAGTATGAGAGAAATCGAGAGAGTCGCCATATCGGAGGATCGGCATAAATGTCGGAGAATATTTATAAAAAAATATCTTGTCAAAGATCTGTCTCTAATATTTATCGCCGACATTTTCAATACTTACATAAAAAAATGTGTACTTAGACTTACATGTAAATATCTACTTGGTATATAAAAATTCGTATATGCATAAATATACACCCATATTCTCTTAGACCCATTGCTGACGAGAAGAAAAATTCATCGCGTCACGTGTAACTGAATATGCATTTCTGTTAGTGTACACTGTAAGCGAAGTGATCGAACATTTTATTATGTTAATAGTACTGACCACTTTTTACTGTCAAAGAAGATTATTGGTACATACCGGGTGTTCCAGAGCATGCCGAAATCGAGATTCGGCATGCTCTGCCGAATCGAGAGTACTTTTTTATGCAAATTCGGATTCTACGTCAAAAAATAAGATAAAATCCAATCGAGTATAGAAATTATAATAAATAAGTGTTGTAAAACAGTAATAGTAAATATGACTTCTTTTTTTTTTCAAAACAAAACACAATTTTTTCAATAAAAGTGATAAAAAATTAATGAAAAATGTAGAGTATGCTAAGTTATTTTGTATTTTTTTGGATTAAATATTTAAGTAAGGATTAATAATATTATTAATCAGCAGTTATTAATTAACACAAAATAATTTAGCGCGACACTCTACATTTTTAACTTTTGGGGATCTAAAAAATTACTGCCGTGTCCTATGAACTTAAAAAATTAAAAAGAAAAATAGTAAAGAAATAAACAAAATTGGAATAAGAAAATATACTAATCAAAAGAGAAAGAGAATAGAATAGAAGAGTTATGTATACATAAAATATAAATTTTACTTAATTTAAATTATAAATTATTCGAATTAGTGGTACAACATAAATTGTTTCGACAGTAAGATACTTAGATATTAAAATTTACATGAATAAAATTTTAAAAATAAAATATGTATATTTAATAAAAAATAAATAACTGGAAGTTTAAAATATAGTTTTTAAAAATTAGCGTATATAGATTAGAAAATTTAGAATTTAGCTCCTTATTGATAAATATTCTTTGGTTTTATATTTAATAATAGAAAAACATAGTCTCCATCAACACACCACCGATAATGGTTACCGATTGATCAGTTTTGCAGCGGCGCATAATACGGTTATAAGCAGCACCAAATTTCCCCATAAAGATATTCATAAAGCCACCTGGCTATCTCCAGATGGCCGTACAACCAATCAAATTGATCACCTTATGATTGACGCACGCCACTCATCGTGCGTGCTGGACGTACGGTCATACAGAGGGGCTAACATCGACTCTGATCATTTTTTGGTTATAGAACTTTTCAGAGCCAGAATATCTAATGTTAAAACAGTGCAGTCACATCATAATCCCAAATTTAACATTAGTAGCCTGCAGTCGCCCGAGATAGCCAGAAGCTTCAAAGAGCAAATTAGCCTAAATTTAACAGCCACACCTCCTTCAAACCATTCTTCGATTGATGATCAATGGAAAAACTGTGTCAGTATCATCAAAGAGGTAGCCGCAAACACAATTGGCTTCAAACCACGAAATACCAGAAATCCATGGTATGACGAGGAATGTGCATCAAAAACGTTGAAGAAGAACGAGGCGTATAAAAAAGCGCTGCAACGGAAAACAAGAGCAGCGAAGGAAGAATATAAGGCTAAAAGAAGAGATGAGAAGAAACTCATCAGGCGGAAAAAACGGGACTTCGAAAAATCTCTGCTCATAAATATCGAATCTCATAAAAATAGAGGCGAAGTGCGGAACTTCTACAAAAAAGCCAAGCAACTGGCAGCTGGCTATAAACCCGCTACACACGCGCTAAGAGATAATATGGGAAATTTGGTTACCGAAACGCAAGGGATATTGGAGACATGGAAGCAGCACTTTCAGCAGCTGCTAAATGGAGAGCAACAACAACAACAAGAGCTAGCAACACCAGCACCAGTCATTACCAGCAACCCCCCACCACCCACTGTAGAGGTTGTTGGCCAAGCCATCAGCAAGCTGAAAAACAACAAAGCTTCTGGACCTGATGGACTCCCAGCTGAATTATTTAAAGCTGGAGGCGATGTTTTGGTTAACTGCATGCACCAAATCATTGGCAACATCTGGAAGGAAGAAAGCATGCCAAATGACTGGAGTACCAGCTCTATATGTCCCATTTTCAAAAAGGGCGACGCCATGTCCTGTAAAAACTATAGAGGAATATCCCTCTTAAATATTGCATATAAGATCCTGTCCAACATTTTGTGCGAATATCTGAAGCCCTATTGTGACGCTGTTATTGGCAGTTATCAATGCGGCTTTCGCCCCGGAAAATCAACAAGCGACCAGATGTTCGTACTTAGACAAATCCTGGAGAAGACCCATGAGTTTCAAATCGATACACACCACCTATTCATCGATTTCAAGTCTGCGTACGATTGCATATACCGCAGCGAGCTATATGCTGCTATGTCGGAATTCGGTGTACCAGCCAAGCTCATCCGATTGTCAAAAATGACACTGGAAAACACAAGATGTGCTGTGGTGATTGGAAATAACACTTCTGACTATTTCCAGACGTGTACCGGATTTCGACAAGGAGATGCACTATCATGCGACTTCTTCAATCTAGTACTGGAACGTATAGTGCGACGAGCGGAAGTAAACACGGCCGGTACTATATTTTTCAGATCTGTTCAACTACTAGGGTATGCCGACGACATTGACATCATCGCCAGATCACAACGGGCGGTCGTCGAGGCCTTTACCCAGATTGAAGAAAAAGCGAAACGAATGGGTCTCAAAGTAAATGAGGATAAGACAAAATATATGTTGTCGACAAATAAAAAGACCTCTCAACATCATATTGGTCAAAACATCACTGTCGGCACATATAATTTCGAGGTAGTTCAGGAGTTTACCTACCTTGGAACCAGTGTTAATCCCACAAACGACATCAATGTGGAGGTACGGCGAAGAATAACCCTTGCAAACCGTTGCTGCTTCGGTTTGTCAAAACATCTCGGGTCAAAGCTCCTCTCTCGAAACACCAAAGTACAAATCTACAAAACGCTCATACTCCCGGTTTTGCTTTATGGATCAGAATCATGGACACTGCCTAAGGCAAGTGAGCATGCACTTGGTGTCTTCGAGAAGAAAATTCTTCGTCGGATATATGGTCCTGAAAACGTCGATGGGGTCTGGAGGAGAAGATATAATGCCGAAATCTATGAGCTGTACAATGAGGTGGACGTAGTCACAAAAATTAAAGTCAAGAGACTACAGTGGCTCGGACACCTAGAGCGGATGGACGAAAATGCTCCAGCCAAGAGAATCTTCGATTCCAGACCCGAAGGTACAAGACGTCGGGGCAGACCAAACCTTCGTTGGAGAGACGAAATATCGGCGGATTTAAAGCAATTTCGAATCTTCAACTGGAGAGAATCCGCCCGTGACCGGCAAAAATGGAGGATGTTGATGAGTCAGGCCCAGGACCTACATGGTCTGTTGGCCACCTAAGTAAGTAAGTAAGTTTATATTTAATAACAAAATTTTGTTGTCGAGCTTTTTTTTTTGTCTCTTAAAAATGATTTACACTTCTAATATTTTTTTTTTACAATAATACTTATGTAAATTTAAAAAAAAATTAAACAAATATTTTTATTATAAAGGCCATTATTTGAATCACCTTAGATCTATTTTTTTGTGATAAGTTATAGCCAATAATTGAGAAAACAAATGGTGTAAATACAAAATTAAGTGTATGTATGTATAATCCTTTGCTTAAGCATAATAATTAGCTTAGCTTAGCTATTTTTACGTTGCATGCAATATTGCAAAAACCCGTGAAGTGAAATTTTTTTGGATAACATAGGGAGAGGGTATTTAACAATGTAGCAAAATGCAATTGAAAAGTGGTGTTGGTGATCAAATGTGATTATGGTGATAAAAAATAAAAGAATTTTTCCTATATAATATCAACTCGTGAATATTCTTTATATACATCTGTACGTATATTATTTATTTATTTACCTGTGATAGATATACATATATATAAATAATTATCCAATACGAAAAAAACTTTAACTTAATAAAATTATCAAATAAAAATTATAAAAAAAAAATTAAAATTATATTTGAGATTAGCAATTTTTTTGTTTTAACAACACAAAGGTTATAAATATATAAATTTAAAAAAAAAATAATTACCTATTATTAACAAAAAACAATAACAAATGATGCTATTACTTAGATTAAATGTATTTATTTTTTTCTAAGAACTCACACAATGCAGTTTATATTATTGGTAGATTTTTAGTGAATTATTTAAATTACACATACATATATAAGTTTTAATTTACGTATGATTTACTCTATAGGATGTTCTTAAATAAATATGTAAAAAGTACGACAAGAGTACCTAGCAGAGATGATAAAAATTGTACATTATCAAGATTTAGAAACTTAACACATTATTGTCAATTTTGGAATTTGACAGTATGAGCATTCTATTAGATGAATCAGTTTTACTTTACATTTCATACAAATAATTTTTAATTTACAAAATGAATAGAATTTATGAAAATTAAATGATTCAATAAAAATCTTGTGAAACAAAAAATTTAACATTGAAAATTTAACATATTCTATTATAGAGTAAAGGTGGGTTTTAGGCTGATAAACATTTTAAGTGTGAAAATATTTTGTTGGCTCTAAAAACGGATATATGAAGTTTATTGAGTATACATAAGAAAAAAATAAATGCTTGCAAAGGATTTTCTAAATTTCTATTTGAGAAATTTATTTATTACACAAAAAAACATAGTTGAACCTTCAAAATCCTTTGTTGAAAAATGTGTTTCATTTTTATTTACATATTTACTCAAAAAATTAAATAAGGAATAATATCTTGTAATCACCTTGGTCAATAAAAACATTTTTGGCTTCACTGAAAATTTAACACAAATTTTTGACTTTACTGAAAAATTAAGCCTGATAAAAACTGAACCTAATAAGATTCAGCGGCAGTCGTAATAAGGGTAAATTATGATCTTTGTTAAAATTTAAAGTAATTCGAAATTTTTGAATTTATACAAAATTTCTTCTAAAAAAGTTTTTTTTAGTACTCATAAGGATGTTTAAAGAATAAATAACCAACTTTATTCCACATTCTTAGACCCTCACCTCATTTTCAATCAGATTACAAAATATCGAACTAACTTATACATAACAAAAATATTGCATTGTTAATTTAAAAATTAAATTCTTTATTAGTTACTTAAAAATTAAATTCTTTATAAGTTATTTATTTACATAGTTTGCAGGTCGGCCAACTTATATGTCCTTTTCCTTTCAAAATGTGGGTCTTACTTTAGATATTTAAATAAAATTTATTTACTATGAAGAAAATTTTATTTATCCGGGTTTTATTGCACACTACTATACGACAATTCCATTATGTGTGATTCCAAATTATATATGGGCTACCTATATTTATTACATATTTATTTCATTTTAACAACCATATTTTTAAATCAAATTTTTAATTTTATAATTTTTAAAATCATTTCACTAGAGATTGTACCATTTAATTTACATAGAAATATTTCTTTTAAATCATATTAAAAGTTTGTTACTGCGGAGTTCTAGAAAGAATTAACATAATTTTGTGTAAAAAAACATTGTCAGTTTTCATGATTTAAAATTTTGATCCTTGTTACGTGAAATATAATTTTCTTGATACTATTGTCAAGAAAATTATCGTGTAATAAATATTTTGCATGGTACCCGAACCTGCAAATTACTATACGTAACAATGCTAACAGACTTTCTTAACTATCAGTAGTAAACTTTCAAGTAATTTGACATTCCGTATATAAAACAAATATGAACGAAATTGAAAAAAAAATTAAAAGTAACTATCTAGCTCTTTAATTGAATTTTTTTTTTGTCTTGTTGTTGTTTTTGATTTCTTTTAAAATAAAATTAATTTTTTTTTTTATTGAAATCAGTTTTGGAATTCTTTCAAATTACATTTTTATATATAATTGAATATTTTATATTTATAATGCCTAAATGTTGCTATCTGAAATTTTATAATTTGTTTATTTATACAATTTAACTCAAACCATTTTACAATTGAGTAGTATAACTAAATTAAAAGTTATCATGAAAGTAAACAAACACAAATGGTAAAAATATATTTACTCTAATTGCAACTTTCATGTTGATTCACTAGGCTATTGGTCAGGTGCGATTATAGCAATCAGTAAAGTTAAGACATACAATTTTTTTTTTCAATTTTACTGCCGCGATGATTACGAAATTTTAATATGAAGTTATAGGAATTATAAAATTTTTTTAACATTTTAAACTTAATATTATTTCATATAAAAAATCAATTTTTTCACAGTACGGATCAGTAATAATTATTTTTCTGCACAGATGAAATAAAATTATTTCACTGAAATATTTTTTTTTCATTTTGTCACTGGTTCATTTGTATTTTACTAAAGTTATATTTCATTTGACTAGAAAAATTACCATTTTGATGCAATCTTACCCAAAATACCAAGCAATTTTACTGAAACAATTTCCAAAATCGCTATAACCGTTTCGTAGCCAAAACATTATTAAACTTTGTTCACTATTTTAAGTATTTATTTTACTGATCACTATAAGCGCAGTAATAGACTAAATACCAGTAACTGCACGTGCAACAAGATATAGTGTAATTTGATGAAAATTGGATGGAAATCGAACGTGTAAATTATGTATTTCCATTCAACTAAACTGGATGTTTATAAAATTTTCATATGATTAAATTTGACGACTCAAATTATATTTAGGTTAATTTGGTTTGTTTAAAAATTTATTTTAAATTAAATACATAAAAATCAAGTTAAATGTTGTTTTTGATTTCTAAATTAAAACTTTTTGTTGTTTTTTTTCAGGAAACTCGGTTACAACGAACAATAGAATTTTGCAGAAATTAAAATGATTTTAAAATCACCCTATACTTTAAAAAAAAACAATCAAACGATTAATTGGATGAATTAAGTTTAATGTGTAAAAATACGTATCCAATTTTATCATACAACCTAGTTGTACAACTCAATCAAACATCTAAATGCAATCTTACATCGGTGTTCATTGACACGTGAATATATATTCTTATTAAGAAATGGGGACCAGGTAATAAGGTAAAATTGACTTAACTTTAAATAAAAAAATTAGAATATTTCAATTTGTTTGGCATTAAAATTATAAAATTTTGTTATTTTAATTCGTTGAGTGCCAAAAAGAAAGTAAAATCTGTAATCAAAAAATATTTCAAATTAATTTATAAATATTAATTTTGAAATGGTGTTTTTTTTATAAAATTCAAAAATTCAAAAATTTTTTTTTTATTTTAATAATAATTTTTTGTTTTTTTTTTTTAATTTTTTTTTTTATAATTTATATATGTATATATAAAAAACGGTAACAAAAAAATCAAAAAAATGTGGGCCTTCTATAGTTATTTTTGATAGCTCTAATATAAAACATTTCTCTTGTTAATTTTTTTTTTTTTTGTATAGTTATTTACTTTTGGTATTTTTTATACTTGTTTTTTTTTGTTAATTTTAATTGGTTTTTTTTTTTTTTGCAAATATTTTTTTTTTAATAATTTAATTTGTTTTTCCTTTTGTTTGTTTTATTTATTCTTACAGTTTTAATGCCATTTTTTATTTTATTTTTTTCCATTATAAACTAAATTCTTATTTGATTGGCTAAATGCTAAATAAATTTTATTATGTATATGTTATATATATATATATCTATATATATATTAATTTATAAATATAAATTTATACATTTATTATTATATTAAATATGAGTTTACATGTATATAATATTTATATTATTACAAATATATTAAAAATTGTTTTATTTTTTAAATATTATTTTTGTTAAATTTTTTGTATTTTTATATTTTAATTTCTAATTATTTTCAATGTTTTTTTTTTTTGTTTGTTTTAGTTTATTTTTTTTTATTTGTTTTCATTTTCAAAATATTCAATTTTTTTTTTTATTTTTTTTTTTATTTTTTTATATAATAGTTTAATAATTCGGTTGTTATACTAAAGGATTTCTGTTGTTATTACTACCACTACTACTATTACTACTATTATTATTACTGTTACCACTATTGACAGTATCTAATATCGATTGTTGTTGCGTCGGTTGATGTAAATGCGGCACATTTGTTGCTGAACCAGAACCTGATCCTGTTGATGAATTTGATGAAGATGATATATTATTTATTGATTCCCGAGGCAATGCCAGTCATCGTCTATCATCTGTTTATTAAGATTTTTTGCGTTTGTTGATTTGATTTTTATTTTATACATTTTTATAATTTATTATATCATATTTTATTATATTTACATTGAACATAAATTAATTTGATTAAATAAATTAATTAAAATATTATTTGAAAATATAATGATTTTTATCAAATAATTAATCCACAATTTTAGGAAAGCAATAAAGAAAATTTAAAATTACATTAATATTAATTTAATTTATTATTTTTATTATAATAATGAAATATTTAAAATATCAATGTTTTTGAATTGTATCTCATTAAAATTCAATGTCAATACGAATATCGCATAAAATTTTTTAAGGCTAGAAGTTAAAAGACGTATCAAATGGACGGACTTTCAGAACTATTTGGCATTGGGAATAACGAACTCAATTTCATGTCAATTTGTGTACAGTATCCAGATAAACATCGTTCTAGTATAATATCGCAAAATTTCCAAAGAGCTTATGTATATTGATGTTTAAACAATTTTAAAACGTATTTTCTTTTTATAAAAAAAATAAAGATTATCTCACATCAGATTAACGGTTTGATCATTTGGCATGATCGAATTTCGTACCCTATTTCAAAAATCTTAACAAGTATTTTCTGTTTATAAAAAAAATAAACATTATCTCACATCAGATTAACGGTTTGATTATTTGGCATGATCGAATTTCGTACCCTATTTCAAAACAAATTTTATGAACACATTCTGTCAAATTCCACAGAATCGGTTTTCTTCTTATATAAGCGAATAAAAAAAATATTCTTATATAAGCGAGTAAATATTGCCAATGGCGGTGTCTAGATGGTCAGTGAACACTGTCAGTTTTCACTGAAATCCATGTATTTGTTGTTGAAAAGAATAAAAAAAAGTTAAAATATTTTTAACTTGTCAATTTTTCGATTTCAATCGTTCCGAATTTCATAGCTAACGTTTTTAATCTTAATGTCAAAATATACAGCATAACCATAAACACAGAAAAAGGCGTATTAGAGAAGCAGCATTTGAACTTTACATTTGAATTAAGGCATTTAATAATATACCTATTTTTTCTTAAAACGAACCAAACAAATAAAAAATACTACATTTTCTAAAAATTACTTTTTATAATTGTTTAAGTTTCACTTCCACTTGTGAAATAAATGACAATTCTCAGTTTTCGACATCTGAAATTTTTTTCATTCAAACATGTAGACACTTCTCAGTTTTAACTGATCGAATAACTGATCGTTTAGACACTTCCAATGACAATGGCGACAAATAGAGGATAATATAGGTAATAACGATTTAAAGGATAACTCAAAAATCAAATACCGAAGTTAGCTCTAAAATATTTGACTCGGTTAACTATCAGATCACCAAATTATAGTGGACTTCAAGTGAAAGTATCGGTAATAGTCAATACTGCGGAATTCGTACTATGGTTAAATAAAAATTTCAGATACGAATATTACTATTTATAGGAATAACCAAACACAAATTTGAGGTTAGATTAGATTCGAATTTCTAAGGGTTGGGTTCTAGTTTTATTTCACCGCAGTCGCAGTTATTTGATTACTGATTGTGATTTATTGATTAGACTCATTATGTTGGAGAAATCCCATTTTTCGAGGAACGAGATACCAAATTCTACTACGTCTGAGACGATCGAAATTCACAGGTCAGCCAGTTCTATGTAAGGGCTTATTCTGCGCAAGATCTACAATTTTAAACAAATAAACCAACAAGTGCAATAGATTTGATGAAAATTCAATCTATTCAGCGCCAAAAAAGGGCGACTTGACTTTATGTAATTGTTAGTTATTTTTTCCACCATGTTGTACTTGGTTTTAGTAAAACTTGATGTAAATTTTATATCTATAATTACCGGACTTAACGATTATTGATGCTGGTTACTAACCGAGGTGATATATCTAAAATTTCTATTGCGCGTACATAACAGAATGGATGCATTCTCCTAAATTAACTAACAAACTAACAGAGTCGAAGTTAAAGTTTAAGAAATCAAAGTAATATACTAGAATTGGTTGCTATTTATTGTGCATGTTTCTTTTCTTTTTATGTGGTTTATTTATAAGTAAGCGTCTGAAACTGTTATTTGTTATAAATATTTGACAAAATTGTCAATATTTCACAATTGCAAAATATTACAATTTAATTTTGATTGTTTTTGATAATCAGATTTGTTTTTAGTGATATATTTAGATTTATGGAATAAAAGTCGAGTTCCCTTTCACTAATCATTTGTATTTATCTTGCAAATATCGATATTTCGGAAGCAACTTACTTCCTTCATCAGTGCTTTGCGACTTCGCATAATAATTATTTTTGCAAAATAAATACAAATGATTAGTGAAAGGAAACTCGACTTTTATTCCATAAATCTAAATTTAATTTTGTTATTGTATTCAATTGACAGTAGTAATTTTACAAATTTTTGTCAAACTTTGTTACAAAAACTGACAATTTTACAAAATTTTCGCTTTTCAACTTTTATGACAGTCGATTTTTTTATTAAATATTACAATTCAAGATTTATGAAATACAATTCAAAAAACATATTTTATAAAGAGATTTATTTTATAAAAATAAAAATAGTTTAAAAAAGTATAAGTAAAAAAAATAATTAAAACAATAATATTAATGAGCAAAAATTAAATATAAAATTTAACTTAAAATTTAAATATAGTAGATACAAAATTAATGTATGAACAAAAATAAAAAAAAAATTCTTAAACCAAATTATAAATAAAATGCTAAACAAAAATTACAATAATTTAAAATGTTTATTTTTTTCAATCTTATACGACACCATGTTCCCATGTGCAAGCCTCAAACTTATTTATAATTAACTGTCATTTTCTATTTTCATCATAATTTCGCAATTAATTTTGTTTTTTTTATATATGTATGTATATAAAACGAAATCATCTACCCAAGCTAATTTTGGCGAAATTATATTGTTAGTTGTGATTTTTTCTTTTATTATCATTTTTACCATATTTTTTTTAAATGAACACGTTATTTTTAATTGAGAATTAGTATTATTACTCGTTCCATATTTATTTTTTGCAAACAATAGTTTTTTTAATCATAAACGCTTAAAACTTATTGGATTTGAAATACAGAATTTTAATATTAAATAATTTTTTTCTATTTGAATTAATCGGAAAATCAAATAAAATAATTTTTTTAGTTAACGCCAAAATTATTTGCCATAATTTTTGTTTTTGTAAACACGTCGAAATAAATTAGAATAGATGTAATACGAACAATTTTTTTTATTATAATTTCGAAGCTTATTTTCGTGACAATGTGAACATACCATTATAATATATTTTAATAGATTTGTAATAATTTTATTACTATTATCACAGTATTAATTAATTCTCAATACATTCAACTTGACTTTATAAATATCGAAATATGATATATAATAAATACACTTGCCATAGATTCAGATTCAGATTTATTTATTAAACTCTTCCGTCATGTAATGTTAATAAATTATTTTAAAGAACGACATTTGGTATTTGTATTTGGGTTAAATTTGTTATATTTAATAATAATTATAAATCTCATAAGATTGAAAAAAGAAAATTTATATATTATTGAAATGCTAAATAATATTTAAATCAGTGGAATCATTCAGTCGAATAGCACTTGGCCTTTATATTTATAAAAAATTGCTAAATTTGTTAGAATCTGGAAAAATAATGGTATAAAGAACCCCAGTTGTCTTTGAAGAAGAACTTATATAGTAAAGAACTTATCATAACCGTAGTACTGAAAAGCAAAAAAATACAGAAACAGTAATAAATGAATCGCAGTGTTGTCATTTTTACTATGTACAATATTATAAAAACAGTGCAGCTGATTGTTTTTTTTTTTGCAGTTTTAATCTAAAATTCGCAGCGTTTATGAAGAAACTTGATTTACAACTTTTGTTTATGAACAAAATGCTTTAGCAGTATTGACAGTACTGTTAAATATACTCTTTATGAAAATTTCTTATGTATTAAATTGAATAATTTATATCGAAGTACCCTTTAGTTTACATAATAAACAAGGCGAAACTACAAATAATTTGTTGAACAATATATATCTATCAAGAGTATCAAGAATACCTTAATAATTTAGTTAGGATTTAAAAATGAGATATAAACCAAATCAAAGTCTATTTTATTTTATCAGTGGTTAAAAAAAATTTAAAAAAATAAATTAAATTGAAAACAAATTAATTAAAAATTAATTTAAATTAAATTTAAATAAATATATTAAATAAAAAAATATAAATAAAATCGGAAAAAACTATAGATAATAAAAAAAATATAGATTTTTTTTTTAACATACCATGACTTTGTGAATCTGAATGGGATTGCTGTGGCTGTGATTGCTGTTGTTGTTGAATTTGTTGTTGTTGTTGTCCTAATACCGATGATGTTGATGTAACTGATGGTGATGATATTGATGATACATTTGCTGTATTAGTGCCCTCATCGGATGTACGTTTAAAGAAATTATGTTGCAAGGCATAATACGGTGTAACACGAGTTTTTTGATCATAATCTAACATTCTCAATATTAAGTCTTTAAATTTTAAATAATCGGATACCGAATGTCCTAATTCATCAAGTCTTCTACCACCTGGTCCACCAGTTTCAACACCTAATATATCATGTAATTTTCTAGATGCTGGTAGTTTATATTTACGACCATTTTGACTTTTCTTTAATACATAACTACCATCTGTCAATTTATCAAAAAATTTTCGTGTTTTATGTGCTTGATCTAGAAGATATTTTGGTGGCATTCCTAATACTTCAACTATTTTATTCATTTGATCGATTTCATTACAGCCAGAAAATAATGGTTCACCTGTATGCATTTCAACTAATATGCAACCTAATGACCACATATCAATTGCTAACTCATATGGTATTCCTAATAATACTTCAGGTGATCGATAAAAACGTGATTGAATGTATTGGTATATCTAAAAAATTAAAAAAAATGTTTACATTATTCAATTTTAATTTTAATTTAAATTTATAAACTTACTCTTTGTCCTAATTGACATGAACTACCAAAATCTACTATTTTTATAGCTGAACGTTTTGGATTACAAAGTAATATATTTTCTGGTTTTAAATCACAGTGTATAATATTCAGTTCGGGTGTACTCAGAAAGAGTAAAGCAGTGCATAGCTGTTGGGCAAATTTCCGTGTTAAATTCAATGATACACCACGAAAATTTGTATTTCGTAATAAATCATATAAATTATAGGAGAGCAATTCAAATACTAAACATAAATGATTACGCCACATAAAATGTCGCTTTAGTTTTACTAAAAGAAAGAAAAATAAGATTAATTAATTAATTTTTAATTTACATATATTTTTATATCTTTATTTATACAATTTTTTCCTTTTTTTTATTAATTTTAAGTTTATTATAATTTTACCATATAAGAATGTGTGTTAGGTAAAATAAAGAGACCGGCAAGTGCAGAGAAGATATAGAATTGTTCCGTCCTTTGCAGAGATCATTTGAGTGAAATCCAAACCTTCTTGCTTGCCTAGTGTCCTGTGATAATCTCTTCATCTATCTCAATTGTACTGATACCCAATCATATTGATTATTAGGTTAAGGGACCGCTTATGATCGAATATAGGACAAATAAATTTGACTAAATTGCAGTCAAACCTATTAGACCATTCGTGTCTTTGTAAAGTAATATGTTACACATGTTTTAAATGAAAGGATATGTGTTAAATTCAAATATTTATATTATAGGATATAATATTTGTTTGCAATTTAACACTTCAAAACTAAAGCGATTGTGGTGGGATTTAATATATATATATATAATTATATTAATTAACAATTTATTTTATTTTAAAAAATGGATGAGTTATAATAATTCGAATTCTAATTTGTTTAAGATAATTAGGTCAAAAACAAAACTAAAATTACTTTCAACTTAATGAGAACTTATTAATTGATAGAAACAGGACATAATAGAAACGTGTCATATGCGCAAATTTTTACAATAAGGGAATCATAGTAATTATTACTAACTAAATGAGACGAAATTCTCATTGGGACTTCAATAAATCAAACTATTGCGAAATTCTAAATTGTTATAAGATTGTAAGAATCGAAATTAATGTTCAGAAGCTGTTAGTATAGATCATGTATATGAGAATATTACCGAATACAATGGATCGAAATTGAAATTGAAATTAATAGCATTTATGACTACAAAAAATAAATTATCGATCTTAGACCTCGAAATTGTTGTCATAAGGAATTTTATGCAAATTTTGAATGGTTAATTTTTTGTTTCCAAAACCATTTGGGCAAATTCTTTAAACTTCCGAAACATTGATTGGCAGATTTTTTAGCATTTAATCGCCATTTGACATTATGCTGTACACCTATCTAATATATTAATACGCTAATAATGTCTGTAAAAATTAATTGTTTTGCTGAAATTTAAAACTTTGTTTCGAGTGAAATATTTAAATGAAGAGAAAAGAAATATTTTTTTGATGCTTGACCGGCGAATATTGTGCAAGTAATAGCTGGTAATCTCTCATTTCTCACAAATCTAATACAAATTCTTAAGCAGTAGATCATATAAAAAACACTAGGTTCAAAAAGTACAAAAAACAAATCTGGATGTCGGTTATAACAACACAAGCGAAACCAATCAAAAACAAACTATTATACATATTGCTATATATACAAATGTTTCATCTAGAACCTAAATATTATTTTAAATTATAACAGAAATATTTACCTATATAATATTTATTTTCAGCATCAGCTCGATTCATCATTTCTAATAATTTTACTTCAATTTGTGCCTGATTTAGGAACGGTTTTTTATTTTTAATAATTTTAATTGCAACATGACATTGTTCTTCATGATCATAAGCTTTAACAACTTGTCCAAAACTTCCTTTACCTAAAAATAAAATAAAAATTATAAACAGACTTCTACTGAATATTACAGAAGTAAAACTTACCAATTAGTGAATCAATTTCATAACGATCTAAAAATTTTTCACCATTTTTAATAATATAGTCATGATTATCGTCATCATATCCATCGTTATATAATTTTCTTTCTTTTTTGGTTGATGAATCGTCTTCACCTTGAGTTTGCTGTGCACGTCTTTTCTTTTTTGCATAATAAACCTAAAAAAAATATTATAAAAAAAACTTATTTTAATAAAATTGAACCAATTATTATGTATACATTATGAATATACTTAGTATATATAAGTATTTATTTGTAATACCATAAATGCAAATTTAATTTTTATTTCTGATAAAAGAAACAAACGCATCCATTAAAAGTACACATTTTAAACAAAAAAAAAGACTATAAAAAAATATTTTTTACTAAAATTAAAATTTTATAATATAAATTTCAAGTATATTCAAAAAATTTAGTTCACTAAATACGGAGACATCTTTGCAAATTAAGTGTAGGGACGAAGACAATTTTACACCGCACTAAGTTGCTGCTCCACAAGTTATCGAGTTGCTAATAATACCATTTCGAATTTTATCAATTTAATTTAATAAAAGTTTTGCTGGCCGAGGTGTTCATGATTTGTGATAAAAGCAAAATGTTTAATTGTTCGTTTTTTCCCTGGTCTTGTTGTCTTTACCATTAGGACAAAACACAAAAAAAAATTACAGACTCATATCTCGAAAGCGAAGACATTAATATGTAGGTAAACTGATATTATAAATAAATAAATAAATTTAACAAAAAATTAATATAATTCAGAAAAATTTATTCAATTGGTAATAAATGGAAAATTAGATTATAATAACTTCAACATTATTTATGATATTTATATATGAGGCTCGCCAGAGTGAACACAACGCTAATTTTTCGAAAAATGAGTTCTTGTCATTTTCTATTAGAAAATAAAAATTTCTTGCATCGTGCAAAAAGTAAAATTGAACGAATTTAAACATGATTACCATTATTTTTCTAAATGGACTAAACTGCTTGAAGTGATCAACTTTTTTTTATTGTAGTTTTATCTGTAAAGTACTTTTTACATGGTCCATTCTTGGTCAGTCGCCTCATATTTCCCAATGACTTCGAATTATATTAATACTCTGGTAACTACTCTTGAATCGTTGTACTTTTGTTTAGAAAAGATGTAGAAGTGAACCATAACTGAAGTAAAAAAAACCCATAAAGCATTTTTTTTTTTACTGTGGCCGGGAATCGATGCTTTGGTCTTTCGGTTCAAATTGTTGTCTATCATTTCAATTTATTCTTGGTACTATATAATTACATAATATGTATAATAAACGTAATAACTTATTTAAAAAAAAATTAGGTGAGAAAAAAAAACTCTATTAATTGGTGAGTTGCGGCAATTTGATAAATTAATATTTTTGTATTTTAATGTATAGGGTGAAATTTGAAATTGAGATTTATAAATGAAAATTAAATAATATTTAAAAAAAAAATGTAGTTGCGCTACGTCTCGTTTTAAATTATCTATCATATAAAATCCTTTGTGAAATAGTTCAAATATTTATGCCGTACTTTTTCAATTTACAAATGTAATGATTTATTAGTAAAAGGAAAGGACCTATGTCTCTATTTATAAAGTGCACATATATATATAGATTTTATCCCTTTAAATTTGATTTTCCATTTTTTTGCCATAGACAGACTGTGTTACAGGCGAAACAGGCATGTGTCGTCGTAGATTCGTCAATATTTGATACTATTGCCTACGTACACCTGATTTTATGTCTTAGAGAATAGTTATTGTTCTGTCTACTTAATTCGAAAAATTCTACTATCTACGATGACAGTAAAATTACTTAGTATTGTTATTTTCAATTTATATAATATAACATATTAACTAAGCTGGACATGCAATTGTAATAAAATAATACTTATTTGCATATTTGCATTTTGTTTTTTTTTTTGTTTAAATCATGGAAGTAATTATTTATATATAAATATATATATATATGTACGTAGATGAATTATATATACACACTAGTTTAATTAATACTCCACAGAAGAGACAGAAATAATAATCTTAAAATGCATTTTGACCCAATATGAATTTCTACAATCAATTAAAATGTATAATTATATACATATACAATGTAAGTAAGAATATGTATAAACTTCTCAACTTCTTCCTGTTACAATTATTGCTCTATTCTGTTCTGACATTCTTAAAGTGCATACTTAAATTCTAACATTTGAAATGTTACTTTAAAATAGACAAATCTATTCTCATTAAATTGAAAATAAACATTTAAACAAATATACAATTAGTGTCTGTATATATATGCATAATATGTTTTATGTACATACAATATAAGTGAAAAGTAAATATTCTGCAATCATTCACGTTTATAATTTATTGTTATAAAATTCGATTTACTTTCAACGGTCGACGGTATCACACAGTACCAAATTAAATCAGTAACATAGAAACTAAAAAAAAAATCTATTTTTACTATTCATAATGGTATAGTTGTTAACTTTATCCTGTAGAGAAGAACGTTAGTATTTTATTTTTATTTTTCTTTTTCAAATTCAGAACATATAATAATGCACTTCCAAACATGTGTACATATATCTATATGTACATATTATACCATTGTAAGTATGGATATATGTAGGTCCTTAAAAGAGGCACTCCCAAATGCTTAGTAATGTTCAGAGAATGCTAACAAATATAATATAATAAGTATATATATTATATATGTATGTATGTATGAAATGCATATACAAATGCACATAAACAAGTGAAGTACAAAAGCTTCTTGAAAACAAAATAAAAAAAAAATAAAAAATAACACTATGACAGTAAATTATGCGACCTACTAGATAATAGGAAGTCAGTAACATTACTAGTATAATAGTAATGATGGCGACAGCATCAACAGTCATTTCATTGTACTCAACAAAACAAAAAAAAATTAACAACTAAAAATAACAAATTACACTCCGTCATGACATTTTATTGTTGTTTTTGTTTTTTTTTTCAAAACGCATTCAAATTATTTTTTCAAATATAAATTGATTCATCTCAAGTTTATAAGCCTATTTGAAAAATTTACAAATTTAAACTAAGGATGAACCAATTTATGTAAATTCGGCTTGATTACAACCACAAAAGAATAAATTTAAAAAAATACGAAAAACTGATAGATCTTACCACCTACCGTTGGTGTTAAAAGTATATTATTGCAGTTTTAGCTTTACAAAAGAATTTTCATTTCACATTATAATTGTCATTATGAAGAATTTCTTATTCCTACTTAGATATTCAAATGCATTGTTAATTGATAAACAACCCCTCATAAAACTAAAATAGCACATTTTCTAAGAACTACAAAAATAAGTAAAAAATATGCCAATCAATTTACATGAAAACCAAACGAACTCTCAAAAACCTAACCAATATTCATCATCATGTACTGGTGCTAAAATATTAGATACTATTATTTACAACTTGTTTCCAACCATCTCTCTTTCGGTTTCACCAATTACTGATTCTCTTAGTTTTTTTTAAATATTCTTTTACGATCCATTTTTTTCTGACTCCTCTTGGGAGCATCGTGTTCCCACTTGATATTTCCATCGTACTCCATTGCTAGTCGCTGTTTCCGAGGTAATGTCTAATTTCATTTATAATATGTTTGTACTGTCAAAGCAGGAGACATGCCTACTGTACAAAACCATTTTGATAACTCTATATACGCCTACGTGGTAAGACGATGTCATATTTCTGCAAGATGTCGCTGCCATTTTATCATTTTCTTACGTTAAGATGTTTACTAGGTACGTCATTTCCCTTTTTTTCAGTTGTAGTTGATAATTGTGTAATTATTATTGGTGGTTTGTCAATATTTATTTATTCTATTATTATTTATTGTGTTGTATGAGATATATGAATATTGATGTAGGTAATTTTTTTATTTTTAGTTATAAAGTATTGATTATAAATTTTATATATTATTTGTATATTTTTTTTTAGGTTATAATTCATACTCCATACGGGAGACAACCCAGTGACTACCACATGATAATTGAAAAACATTTCTGTGCTCCAACCATTAGGCCACGGAAGGGATTAATCCATTAGTATGTTTAAAAAATGCATTTCTGTATAGGCTGGCAGGCCCAAGCATTCTAATAACGTTTTCAACGTATTTCATTTTCAACTTTTTATATGCTCGTATTATATTTTCTAATTTTAAATCTTCATTTATGGGTAATAAATTGTGAAAAAAATGCGTATTAAATTGTCATTCACTAGTAGTTTTGAATCACACATTTTGTGTAAAGTTTTTCTAAAGACTGTAAACTGAACATATTCTGGCAAAAAAATGATCGCCAAATCATAAGCCCATCATGCTCGGCCGCGTATTTTACAATATTTAATATTTATTATAAACAAAAAAATAAAATTATTAATAATTAATTTTATATAACTATCCTGTCAGGATTATACATATTGTAGTAAGTCGACTACTTTTATAATAAACAACTAATTTTATATTGGAACGTAAGTGTACCGGTTAATGTATCGCGGTTAATGAAAATGGATCTGAAAAAGTTCTAGATACATTTCATGGATCTGACTTTTAATATGTAAAAACAGCAACAATTTTAATGTTAAGTGTTGTGACATCTACTGTAAGAAAAATTAAATGTTTATATTTTTTATGAAAGTTGTTAAATTTAATTTTTTTGAATTAATGGGAAAATTTAAATTTTTAAGGGAGATTTATATACATAAAACTTAAAGTAAGAGTTATAAAAAATAAATTATATGTACGATAATAAATATTATTCCATTCAGATTTAATTTATTTTTAAAATTACTCATTATATTTTCCGGTGACGGCGCTAGTATTGCGGTACATTTTTGTGGTCACTCATGTCAACTTATATTCAATGTCACTTATGTCAACTTATGTCATTTTTAATAAAAGAATTTTATTGCACGTTGAAACGTTGAAGACTCTTTTTAACATAAACAATATTATTTTATGGATTAGATTATAGACTAAAATTGCACAATTGAAAAACAAATGATCAAGAGTTCTGTTGTCTACATTATTATTGTGGTACTGTTATTAAATTAGAATTTTTTTATACTAATTCAAATTTTTTGTTCAGCCTATAGTTGACTTCCTAAATTTTATATTTCGATCTTTTGATTTATGTTGAATATTCTGATTCTCTAATAGAACATTTTTTTTTTTTTTTTGTTGAAATATCAAAAAAGTAATGAAAAAAAAAAATATGCATAAAATTACTTATATAAATAACGAAATGTTCGTCAAGTGAACAAAGGATAAAAATGAAAATGAAAATCAAAGTAAATAAATGAAAAAAGTAAAGTTACTTTCAATTATATGTTCCATAAAAAATCAGATATTTTAAAGTAAGGAAAATTAAATTTTCTAAAAAGTTAACAAAAATAACAATAAATTATTTGAAATGAAATGAAACGGAAAAGTTTTCGTTAACTGAAAAAAAAAGTAACAAAAAAATAAAAAATTTAAAGAGGAAAAATTAAATAAATTGAAATTAAATAATAGATTTACATATTTAGTTTGTCAATTGTAAGATTATCGTTAAATACTGTAAATAATATTTATGTAGAATTTAATTGAATTAAACTTTTTTTTTATTTAAAAAATTGTTTTTAAATTTTAAATTTTCCGGGCATATTAATTTAAAACAAATTTAATTTTAACAAGTCAAAGATTGATTTGTAAAAGCAATTGCTTTTTATAGCTTCAACGAACCACTTCTCACTTACAACTTTTATTTTATTAGTTTTGTTTTTTATATTCTAATATAATTAATTTATTTCAATTTATAACGATACGTAAATATTTTTGCTTAAAATTTTATTTATAGCGGTAGACACAAAGTTTTAATATAAATTTATAAAAATGGTAAACAAAAAATGTTTAAATAAAAAAATTCTCTTCGAAATTTCAATATTTTAAATTAAAAATTTGATAAAAAATCTTTTAACATTTGTAGAAAACAGGATTTACTGTGTATTATAAATTAGATTTTATGTGAAATATTAAAATACAATATTATAAAAAATATAAAATACAATATTATAAAAAGTCAACATTAAACAATTTTTTACATATATTTGTTTGTTTATTATTGTTAATTGATTGACTACAATTTAAATTATAACAAATTATAAGGATTAGCACTAAAGACTTTTGGCCTAGGACCTTAAAGATTAAAATAAATAACAAAACTAAGTATTCCTCAGACCGAAGCGATTTTTGTGCGACAAAGGCTCGTTTTTGTTCGCACAATTTAAATACATGGCTTATGAGTATGACAACACAAACCACGATTTCAGCGCGGTTTTTTAGCATTTTTATGTCGCTGATTTTCTTATGAATTTTTGCTTTATAAAAAATATATATAAATACAATATATAAATATATAGAAAAAATATAAATATCTTACTTATATATATTTTTTTTTTTAATGGTTATTGGTTTTTTTTTAGGTATAAATTTATTTGAATTTTTATTAATTAGAAAACTGTTAACTCGGTTATATTTTGTAGGGCATTTAAAAAATAGACTCAATTATAATTTACATTCAATATTAGTTTGGGAAAAAGAGGCAACCCTGATTTTATCTAGATTCCATCCATATACTTATTTCATAAAAAAATATTGAATTTTCACAGTTTCAGTTATTTTTTTTTTATTCATATTATTTAAAACATTTACACCACTATTTTCTACAAACAATTTAAAAAATTGTAAAAATCGATGTTTTGTCGATATTCTAGGAGTCGACATTTTCCTTGACATGGTAAGGAAATATACAAAGTTGAATACAACGTTGAATACAACGTCCACATGATCTTAAATGTCTACAAAAGCTCGCAAAAGTTTGAAATATTGACTGCATGATCATGATAACTATGGTTGACGGTGTATTCGCGAACGGTTTGACAGGTATTTGGATTTACAAAAATTTTTAAAAACTTAATATTGTTCAGTGTTAATAAAAACTTCCTGTTCATTTTGCTTGATCACAAATGAACTAAAACACAATGTCTCAGAAAGCTTTCGTTACCCAATGTTGTCAACTTATTTTACGTATTACATTTGACAACTTAGTTTTTTTACATTATACCAGGTTGAAGTTTTTTTTTTTACGACATTTACGATGTCACCGTTTATCAAACAACATTTTGGAAAGTCAAAATTTAGTACAACGTACATTTTTGGAGAAAAAAAGTCAGCATTCAAAATTTTTATTTATTAGCAAGATTTTACGACAATTTTTGTAAATTGTCACTTCATATGAAGGAGGGCTCTGGTATGTCAACTAATTAAATGCAAAACAAAATAATTGTAAATTCTCAAATTGTAATTGACTAATTTGTAAACTTAGGTGTCAATCGCGGAAGTCTATTGGGAAGGACTTTTTTTCCTATTAATAGAATTTGAAAGTCGGCAACATTTTGTTGATACACATTAACTGAAATAGTAGAAATGTAAAATAAGTAAGTTTCAATTTTATTTTAATTTTATATGTTTTTTAATATTAGTTGTTTTTTATTTTAAAAGTTTTAGTGATAAAGGGATAAAAGGCAATTGGAGAAAATTGTGAGTTTGATGGAAAATAATATTGATGAAAATTGGAAAAAGCTTTTTATCAATAAAATCGGTCAAAATCAAACTCATTTTCACAATTTATTTAAAATAATTCGCAATGAAGACACACACACACACTTACAACTACAACTTTAAAAAAAAATATATCAAAGTAAAATGAATTTACGAAGAATTTATGTTTTTCACAGTAAATATTATGAAGTACCTACATGTAGCAAGGTTTTTGACAAGTCTATTAGTTTCAATAGACATCCGCGATTCCAACATTTTTTTTATAGAATTTTTAAAGTTTTTTCTGTTGAATTTCAATAGGCATCGGCGATTGACCCCTAGGGTAAATCTCAATTGTCTAATTTTATGACATAAGGTCAATCTTTTTTTATTGCCTATCCATAATTGCATTGGCGGTTATATGATATATAGGGTCAATGAAATAATTAATTTCTGTAATCAGTAATTACCAAAGAATTGTAATTTGGGAAATATTTTTTTTTCTTTTAAATTACTTGAAATAATCAGTAAACAACAACATATTGGTTTGATTGAGGAAAATTCTTAAAATTCATACTAGAAATTTTGATACATAATAGCAATCTTTATGAATATTTTATTCTCTCTTCTGAATTACTCTTGATACTCTCTTTAACTTTTGTGAAATAAATAAAATTTATAAAATAAATCTTAAAGATAAATTTTATGATTAAAATTCCAAATTCAATTACTTATCTTAAAAAAAAATGTTTAACCTTCAAGTAATTTTATATACAATTTGACATAGAATATAATACATGTCAACATCGTCCCTATGCAGTTTATATAAAATAGAATTTTTAAGTAACGGCGCCATCATTACTATTGCAGTAAATAAAGTAGATATAATAAAATATAAAAAAAAAACAAACAAAATCCTTTTAAAATTATTTCTTATACATATACATATATATATTATACATATATTACAAGTATATGTAGTTATGTACGAATATAAGAAAATTATTATCCTTATTCAAGTACAAATGAAATTTATTTATATTTTGTAAAGGATAAATGCATTTTCCTGTTAACAATTTTATTATTTCATCAATTTTTTTTATTTTTAAATAGCGCAGATATATTTGAAGTTGTCAGCGTGCTAATTTTTATAGTAAAATATATATATATATATATATGTATATAGTATAAGCCACTACAATTTAGATTTCTAGCACTCGTTTATTAATATTTTATCAGGCAAAACTCAATAGAAATTATTGTAGTTTTATTAAATAGAATAAAAATAATTTGTAATATCTAGATTAGAATTTTATAGGAATATTACAGTTTTATGGTAATTTCTATTATTATCTTTTTTTTCTTAGAATGCTAAATTATTTTTCTATTCCATTTTGATGAGAAATTAAATATCTAGAAGATTCTAACTTAATTGAAAATTTCCGAAGAAGTCAGTCGTAAAACTATATTAAGCGACTAAAACAAACAAGATCACTTGAGTTGGGTTAAAACCTTTTATATATCCAAATCTTATGTGGTTTTGGTAAATCAAAGATACCACAATTTCTTGGAGTCAAAAGTTTATTAATCGTTAGGTCTGTAAGACTAGTTTTAATATTAAAAATAATGATAGAATTTTTAATGAAATTAAATTCTACAATTCTTTAAACTGTTCTCCGATTAAATACAGATCTCAAAAGAGCTTCTGCAAAACGACTATAGGGAGTTTTAGTGGAATAACGCCCTTCAAATTGTTACCCCGGTGTAATGCAAATTTCAAAGCAGTTTCAGCTAAACGATATTGTTTGGTTAATAATGTTTCGGTCAGACAAATAGTATTAACAAATTGTGACTGACTAATTTTTGTAGACAAAATCACTGCCTTTTTTGTATATAGAAAATGAAGAGGAAACAGAAATTTTTGTCACTGTTATTTTCATTTAACATTTATGTTCGCCCAACAAATTATTTGAATATCAATTAGAAAAGTTAGCATAATTAGTAGTTTTTTTTTATTAATTTTAAGTATTGTTTTTCAAGTATTCTATCACACAATTTATTGCATATTATATTTTAAGATTATAGTTTATCGCAGTTTACCGCAGTCACAGTACATTTTTGAAAGTCTCTGTATAGAGCAAGAAGAACCACCATTTCATCCAGTTTGGTATGATATAGACTATTGAAAGATTAATTAAATGCACATCGTCCAGTCAAGAAGCTTCATTTTTCAATAAGACTAATAGGGGCTAAAAGCATTGCCCCACTCCTAGAAAAGTAAGAATACATTTTTGTTATGTTTCTTAAGTATAGCTTAGATATTGCACTTTTATCTCTGAATATTTTTTTTGTAATATCAAAAAAATAACTTTATTTTCAGGTTCAAGATTACATGAAAAACAAAAATATCTCAGTAACGGAGTGGCCTCCGTATAACCCATCCATAAAGCCGATTGAAAATATTTGGTCAATGTGTATGAAAGTTGGCGATATCCAGAGAACATAACAGACTTAATAATGATGTATAAATAGGTGCTCAGGTAAATATAAGATAATAGATATATCACCAGGGTTGCTACCTAATTAATTAACGACTAGTTTAAATGAATATAAAAAAAAATTTTTTGTTTGTAGATCAGTTAGCACAATTAAGGATTTATAATTGTACACAAAACTAACTAGGGCTCAAACTATACTACTATTTTGAACATTTTATTAGTCGCAAGTACTAATGAAGGAAGTAAGTTGCTTCCGAAATATCGATATTTGAATTAAAAATAAATAAATTCAACTTTTTATTAATAAATGGAATATTTCATTTTTAACTGTTAATTCATGTGATTCAAAAGCTATTTTGAAATCTACATTTTACCGGGGGAATAGTTTAAAGTATTTTAGGATGTCATTCCACTAAAAACTTCTATCATAACATGTAATTATTAGAAATATACCGAAAACACTCTACTTTTCGTACCTTAAGTATACAATTTATGGAAATCTTCCAATTTCCTTCAATTTCATCTTCCAAATCTTAATTAAAAAGACATTTCAATACAAAAATTAATAATTAATAATTGAAACAGCTGAATTAATAAATATCTGAATAATTAATAAAGATAAAATTCAAAATATTTATGTGTGTATCAACCAACACCTATACACAAATAAATTGGCGAACTATTATTATGTTGGCTTAGTTTTAAATAATTTCAATATACAATCAACCAATAATTGCATGTCCACATTATTTTTATTTTCTACGGTTGCTGTTGTTACAAATTGTTACAAAAATTTTGAAATTAGCACGATTAGTATAACTATAATAATAAATTTAGCAACAGTTTAGAAATTTATAAAATTAAAACTTAATAAATTTAACTATATTTGAAACACATATATGTATGTGTATATGTACTATGTAGTTTCTTATTTTTAAATCAAAGCAAATATCCTTAAAATTGTTTAAAAAAAAAAGCAATAAGAAAAAAAAATTAAATTTAAATTTGTTAATTCGTTGAAAGAGCAAAATAAAAAAAAAAAATGGAATAAAAACAACAAGAATAACAACAAAATAACAAATAAAAATAAATGCTGTAGTTGTTTTTGTAATACTATAGATAAACAAAGATGATGAAATAAAATAGAAAAATAAAAAAATAACAAAAAAAAATACAATAAAAATCCCAAAAGCAATTAAAATAATCCATTGAGAATTTAATAAACTTTTTTTTTTAATATACTATATATATATATATATATATATTTATATAAATATATATGTATATATATGCCTTTTCCTCTTCAATCCAGAAATTGCATCCTTTCATTTGTAATATCCTTTTTGTGATAGAAAATTTCATTTTCGCATCTTTTTGCTGCATTTAATATACACCTATATATTTGAAATATATAGCATGTATACATGTTTATTGTTTACCAGTAAATATATGTATAGATAAGTATATATAAATACACATATATATATATATATATATATATATATACATATATGATATATATCTATATGTATTGATGTCCTTATATTTTTGCACTATATATAATATTCGCTGAATATCCCACTAAATTTTAGTTACACGAAATTTAGTCTTGTGTTATCATAAAAAAAACACAAAATATATAAAAATAAATTATATCAATATATATATATATATATATATATACATTTTTGTTATAATAATTTTGAACACTGCGATCATGTAATATAGTTGTAATGCCATTGCCAATCTCAGTTGTACAATAACTTTATGATGACAATAAACTTCAGCAGTAATATAACTGCAAAACCCCCTACAATTTAAGCTTGAATCCTGGACTATATAATCAGAAATCAGAATAAATTTTATAGGCAAACTAAAAGAAAGAAAAAACTAAAAAAATAACATAAAATCAAAAACAAAATAATTTTTTTGTTTTGTATTTTTGTGCTTTTTATCTATATACAGCAATCAAATGATTTTTATACTATAACTAACTATTTTTGATAGTTTAAAATAAAAACAAAATAAAAAAATTTAATTTAAATTTTATAAGGTCGTATATAATAGATGGATACACATATAGTTAATTATATATCACTATCTCATAGAAGAGTCCATTCATATTGCAACGCAAAAATTTGATCGTTTAGAAAGATTTTTAGTATTCATTCACTTTCCATTATTCATTCGGTGACGCGTCCGAACTCAATAAGTGACTTTTGACCGATAATAATTACAATTACACATAAATACGTTGAAAGAAAAAACAATAACCCCTTTGACTGTCTTTTGATACTCAGAAATAAACAATAAAATAATACAACCGGCACCACAAATTTTTATAATTTTGAAAATTGGGACCAATTATGTAACAATTAGTTTGTTACAAAATCAAGTTTATATCCATATTCTGGAAAAAGAAATACCCTGATTTTTAACTCAACTCTAAAATTCCTCTTAATTGGCTCCCTAAAGTTCTTTGATTTAATAATAGTAATAAGCACTTATCTCGTGAAAAACGAAGGGCAGCATGTACCCTTTCATAACTTCCATCCCTAGCCAAACGTACCAATCGATATAAAAGATCTTCAGCTAGTGTTTTGGCTATGTATAAAATAATTAATGCTACTCTCGTGAAACACCAAGGGCAGCATGTGTCCTTTCCTAACTTATTTTTCCTACTTCGATAGTGTTTAGGCTATGCATAAAAAAAAAACTTACGTATTTCATATTTTATATATTGCTAGCAAAGTTACCCGTTGTTGTCCGGGTCGAACACAAAATGTATAAAAAATTACTTCAATGAAGTTTGATTTACGAATCGAATTGAAAAAAAATTGGTTTATATGAGGATACAAAGTTATTATTATTAATCTAGTACCATAGTTTTGCCTGCTTCCAAATTTTGTAGAATCAATATTGGAGCCGCTACTTTTAATTCCAATTGGTGAAGAGGAAACCGTGTCCAGTCCAACAAATAATGAAATTATGTTCGGTAGTTAACAACTACACTTTTATTGGTAGCTGTATCTATCTATTTGTGTACATGAATCTCCTGGAATACTCTGCAATATTTTCTGATTAATAAAACGAATTGTCACATTTTTTGTAGCTAATTCATATAGCCAATAAATTTTTATACTGATTCCTAAAATTTGGAAATAACTCTTCAGTTAGTTCTTCAATACTTTGTATAATTATAATGATCGTTGCTATATTAATTTGAATATTTAAGTTTTCTGAAATTTGTCCTTCATCAAGCTGTGTTAAATTCATTAGCTTATTTCAAATGTTATTTATACGAAATCGGTAACAGTCGTATTTCTTTATCTGTGAAAGAGTACCCAAGTGTAAGTTTTCAGATCTGTAACACCTTTGGTTTTTGAAATATTCCTGATAGGTGCTAGGAGTTGTATGGCAGCTACCTAAAGCTGTCACTTGATAGCTTTATAAAGTACCGCGTCACTTTTTCCAGAATATTTATATGTACATAGTATGTAATTCTGAATTTTGAGATATTAGAGTTGGATTCAAAACAAGACTAAGAGAGTTATGAACCATTAATTTGAAATATAACTCCCTTAGTTCAAATTATAAAGCCAAAAACAATTTTGGCAACATTATCTCATAACAAGTAAACTTAATTAAAATTTTTTTGAATTTGTCGCTACAATCAAAATTATTTAATTTGTTTTGCAATAAGAGTAAATGAAAAATTCGATCATAGCGAAAAGCTGACACCTAAAATTAATTAATCCAATTCAAAACTTATTCTCATCAAAATTATTTTAAGTCTAACAATTCACATGTCAGAATTATACATCTACAACCGATCATTAACAATGATAAATTTTTCTGGACAGAAACTGCAGTTTAATGAAATTTTACGTATATCAGTAGAAAAGGATACGATCGACAAATAATTAGCTTTGAAATATCTAAAAAATCGAATTCATATCGAAGACCTAAAATCAAGTGAGTGTAAGGAAAGTATAATTAAAGTACAACTGATATCCAACTGAAATCATTTAAAAAAAATAAGATAAAAATACATAACCCTTGCGAATCCATTATGACCTATGCGGCAGAATATAGAGTGGAACCTGCACTCACCAAATTCATCAAAGTAAGATACATCAAGATGAAAATCTATGGATCATGAAGAAGCAAAATAGAATGATGAAATCATATCAGTAGATTATGTAAAGGTGACACATGCAGACGACAACCAAAAAATAAAAAGATTTTTGGAAATTGGTATAACAAGAGATTACAAGAGAGAAGAAATGAAAACAAAATAAAACTTAGACACATTACTTTAAATCATATATCCTACAGCCATAACACCCTTATGCGTCTTATGGGATAATGGGATATGAGATAAATTTTATGTTACATTACATTAAAATTGTTAGGAACTTTATAAGCTCATTTGAGTTAAAAAAAAAAGAAAATATATAAGTACTACACTGTCAACATTCTAAAATGGCAGTTCGAACTTCAAGAATGTTGAATAATATTCCCTCGGATGTGTTTCCACATTCAACATACAATTTTTTTTTATTTATTATTAATGAAGAATTTATTATTAATGAAAGCGCGACCTCTTGAGATTTATTATACTTCCCGTTCATTATCTTAGAATTGTAGGTCTATGTTCTTGATGAACACTAAACACTATATGGCGTCGCAAACAAATATAATATAAGAGAAGGATTTCTCTTCTTCTAAGCAGAATTTGCACCTGTCTGTGTTCAATCTACCAATCTTGAACATATTCTTATTAATGGGCCATGACCTGTGACAAAGCATGTTAATTTACAGAAATTTGAGGAAAATATTAATACTTTTTTTTATAACTTCCTGCTAATCCAACTCATACCTTCCTTCCTTTCTAGTTTTATTCTATACTATCAGAACCAAGCGGTACGTAAAGTAATATACTAACGTTTTGGCTGATTATATAAATGTAAAAAAAGTAGCTATGACACTATCTGTAACTAAAATTATAACAATAGTAATAACAGTAACAATATAAAATCGTAACAGCAACAAAAACAACAACAAAAATTATTGTTTTTATTTTTTAATTGTGCCTTTTCAAGTTCTGTATTACACCAATTTGTTTTAGATAATTTTACGTTTGATCACCTTCACTTTTACATTCATCATTTTTGAATTTTAATATTTAATAAAAACGAAGAAGAACTAAAGAAAATTTCGAATATGATATTATGTTATGATTTTTCATTATTCAAATGTATTAAAAATTTGTTTAGATATATATAAAACAAGGATGGACATCATTTTTTTTTTTTTAGAAAATCTTGTTTTTGTACTTGCATTACAGTAGAATTTGTATAACTGTTAACAATAGTCGAATAGTATCCTTTTACGAAATATGCTAAATATACGTGTATTTCGTCTACTACTTGCAGGCTCAACTCGACTGAACACAAGTGAATACTCGACTGGGTTAAATAATTCTCGATCGGTAATATACGAACTGATAGGCTGAAACTATTATAAGACTGAGATTATAACGATCAGTAAAATGAATACTTAAAATTGAAACAATTAAAAACTTATATCGTGATGGGTTGTAGCGATCACAAACATTATGTTTGTTCAATAGGTTTAATGAAATAGTGAGATTAACATTTCTGAGACGAAAAATTTTATTCTAATCAACATTTTTGAAAAACTAATTTAAACTAACCCAATTGGCTTTACCGAATAGCCATATTTTCCGTTTGGGTGGAAATGTGTAGTGTTTAGGTTTGTGAAACGTGCATTAATAAGGCAGTGGTCAGAGCTTCCTATAGGAGTGTTTACAGAAATGTTGTATTTTTCCGGATGTGATGTTAGAAATAAATGCAAAGTATAAGCACTATGGCTCGAAAAATCTGGAATACGAGTAGGGTCTTTTACCAATTTGGTTAATTGGTGAAGCTAAATAATTTTCAATATCTACCTTTTGACGTTTTTTGTGCTGAGTATTGAAACCAATTTTTGTTGTGGACATTGAAATCACCCGCAATTGTGATTTCCGTTTGAGGGTAGTCCTGAAGTATGCTATTAATAGAATCTGATAATTTATCAAAGTTTATTATAGTGTAATTAATCGAAATATTTGAACTTCAATACAAAAAACAAAAGTGTATCATGTGACCTCCTATGAGAAATTTTATCCAAACGTAGTTGAATTCTGGGTTGAAGCTATTATTATATTTGTCCAGAATTTGGTAAGCCATATCATTACGGACATACAAGGCAATGCCTCTACTGGACCGGAAAAATGACACAAGTTTGTAACCGGATACACTAAATCTGTTAGCGTCTGCGTTTGCAAATACCTGAGTTTCATTTAGAGCTAAAACAGCTGGATTTTTTGTTGTAAGATGAACGTAAACTCCGAAATAGTTAGATTATAAGCCTCTTGTGTTTGGGAAATCAAGATCTAAATGATGTTGCATCAATAAACTTAGAAATCATCAGCGACAAGTAAACAGAAAAAAGACAATACAAATAAATAGATTAAATAAATTTAAATAATTTTAAATAAATAGATAAGTTAAATAAAAAAAATTACATTAAGTACATTACAAAATACACTCACAATTGATGCTGATGTGTTTGCTTCGAATGAAAAGGTGCATTCGAAGCAGTATAGTATACTAGAAATTTTATTAGCAGTGAGATTAACATTTCTGACGAAAAATTTTACTCCAGTAAAAATATTTGAAAAACCAATTTAAACCAACCCAATTGGCTATACCGAATAGCCATATTTTTCGTGTGGGTGGAAGTTTTTTATGGGTGGTGTTTAGGGTTGTGAAACGTGCATTAATAAGGCAGTGGTCAGAGCTTCCTATAGGAGTGTTTACAGAAATGTTGTATTTTTCCGGATGTGATGTTAGAAATAAGTCCAGAGTATAAGCACTATGGCTTGAACAAGTAGGTTCTTTTACCAATTGAGTTAATTGGTGAAGAGAGCAGAATAATTCTACATATACCGAAAGGAAAATTTACATCTAGTATGTCCACTATTCAATAAATAAATAAATAAAATGAAACATTAGTGAAAAAATTAAACATACTTCAATTAAATAATTTTGTATAATGTCTTCAATATAAAAAAAATTAAAACATACAACAAACAAACAACAAAACAGGAAATAAATGAACTTGCTAAAACTAAAAGCAAGGAGCTCAAATTAACACTCTACGGTTTTATCAGAACTGACACTCCTTAGTTTTAGTCGGAGCAAGTTCATTTTTTTCTTTTTTGTTATACAAATTTTAACTACCACTCTTTCTTGCTGTATGAGGTCACTATCACTATTCCTATTTAATATTATTTATTATTACAATTTTTAACACTTTTCAATTTATGTTATTGTTAAGATTTTTATTTATTATATTTGATATACAACCAACAATCTGAAGAAAAAACATTACTTGCATATATTTAGGAGAAATTAGAAAAAATTCTCCTGTATAAATAAATATCAAAGCGACCTTATAAAACAGAAATGTGAAAAACCGAAATGGTGATCAGTAATAGTACATTTTCAAGCTCATGTTTTTGGATAAACATGGTGTTTACAATAAACTGGTTGACTACGTTGTTGTTTTCCCATACAAATTTGCTGAAAATCATAAACAACTATCTGGGTGTTTATATCATAAACCACTTCAAAAACATGTAACCCATCCATGAAATTTCGATTTTTTGTCGATTTTAAAAATTTTTTTGCATGATCATTGATTTTCTTGTCATAAATTCATTTTGTCATTTGTCAAAAAAAAAAAAAAAAAAAAAAAGAAAAATAAATCAAAAAGAAGTTCAAGAAATATCAAGAATAGATCTTTTTCAATAAAAAAACTTTTTCTAGTATAAAAATTTAATTTACTCAAATAAATTTAATTAATTTAATTTTAGAAACAGACATTTACCTTTTTCCAAGTCGTCTACTCAAAGATAATACAAACGAAATTTTTTTTATATATAATTAATAAATATAAAATATGTTTAATTAACAGCTGATGGCAAAAAAGCTTGTGAATACTTGACATTCGACTGGTTTATGAGCTAGTTGTTTAGCCATAAACATGAGCTTGAAAACGTACTAAAATGATCAAATTAATTTTATATAAAATATTAAAATGTTAAAATTTGGAACTCAATTTGTTTTTTAGAACATTTTGTACAATTCCTATAACTTTATATTAAAATTTCGCAAATACCATGGCAGTAAAATTGTTATCGTTTAATTGTGATTGTTTTATTCTAATGGGCAAGAGCGATATTTTCAAAATAAAAATTTTGCTTCGCGAGCTGTATTTTTAGAATTTCAATGAGCGCCCATTTAATAAAAAATTTCAAACACTGGTAAAAATTAATAATGATTCATGATTATTGAAAAATAATATTTCGTGATTTAAATTCCAGTTGTGAAAAACAAAAAATTAACAATAGTTCTTTATTTTGATTTGATTTTTAAAAGTTAAACTGTACGTACGGTTTTTTTGGTTCGGTTCGAAACTAGTTTCCATCCCTTATTTAAAATATAATTATTAAAATATTATTCACAATAAAAAAAATAAAAAAAGGTTCAATATACAATTAAAAATAAATGCATTTTTATTATGTGAAGTGACAAAAATTCAAAACGATCAAAAATAGTTTATATATGTACTATTTTAAATACCATTTGATATAAACATACGTACATAGATATAGTATATATACATATATATATATAGTATTTTTACTAATTTTCAAAACTTCATTTTCATAATTATGTAAATATTTTATAAAATTATAATTTATTTACTCATGTTATTTAATAATAAAATCATTATATTACAATTATTAATTGTTCTTTTTTATTGTTTTGTTCTTTTCTATTTATTTTTTTTTATTTGATTTCTATATAAATTTCAATAGTCAATTTTTTATTTCTCTACTGTACCCTGTTCACATCAAAATTCTTCTCTCTTTAATTTTTGTTGTTTTCTTTTCTTATTTCTCTATAATTGTTTTTTTTTATTGTGTATGTAGTGTAGTGTAGGGTATGTGTATAGTATACCTTTAGATACATATTCCATTTCCATTGCCATCACCATATACTTCATTTGGTTACATACTTTTAAAATATTTCTCTTAAAAACATTTTACTCTTAAATTTTATATTTATGAGACATTTCATTTTCAACAGTTTTTTTTTTTTCATTTTCTTCTATATAATACAGATTTAATCAGGACATTTTAGATAAATTCTTATTTTCATATATACAAATGCATATGCATATATATATATAAATTGTAATAGTATTAGTGTTAAATAAACAAACTAATATATAATATGAAAATTTTATATGAATTATATTGTTTTTGGGCTTTTTTTTTTAAATTTAGTTTTAAATTAAAATTTCAATTTTATAAAATATAAAAGTTTTCGGATATTCAATACATAGTTTGTTTTCTGCAATAACAAAAATGAAAAAAAAAAAAACAAAAATAACATCAAATTATTAGAAGTATGTTGTTCATAGGCATTTTAAATAAAAATGTATGATTCTTATGTGCATACCTAATGTAGGAAATGTACATCAATATAATATACCCACTGATACATATACATTTTTTATATTTAAAATTATTTTATTTAATATGGTTCCTTATATTTATTTTTATTCACATATTCTTTTCAATTTTATTTCAACTACAATTTTTTTTTACAGTTTTATATGTATTTTTAATACATTTAAATATTATATTTATGTACAAATTGTTGTATTATATTAAAGGATATATTATATGAATACAGAATTTAAATACTTAAAAAAAATTAGTTCTTACCAAAAATGATTTTTTAATAATTGTCAATAGAAAAATCATTGCGCAGGGTCATGGGCACATCAAAACAGAGAGGAACAATAAAATAAGTTTTTTTTTTCTTCCCAAATTAAAACAACAAAAACAAGAAAATTAATGCCAATTTTAATTGTTGTCTCAAATTTTCTCTTATCGTTTTAATCAAAGAACAAAAAAAAAAAATAAGGACAAGAATTAAAAATAATTAGTGAAAAACTTATTTAATAGTAGGACATCTGTAATATTCTATTAAAAGAAAATACAAAAACAAACAAAAAATAAACCACAAATATTTTTTTTTAAGGACTTGATGATTAAACGAATATAAGTATACATTTATTATATTATTTTATTATTAATATTATAAAGTAGATATTTTGTTTTACATATATGTATATTAAAAAGCAAAATATAAAAACAAAAAGTTTAAAAGTGTTATATTAAATATATATTGAGAGTATATATTTGATTTGGAGAGTATGTTTTAATTCAATCTCATGTTTTAAATTCATAATTAAATAAATTATTAATTAATTTCTATTAATCTTTACGTGAATACAACAAAAACTTACATATTAACTGAACAAATAAAAACATAGAATTACCTATTCTAGTCACTGTTTATTATGTTTTCAGCTCATTTATTTGCCTTTACATTATTGACAGTTTGCTAAATATTTAAAAGTTCTTACACTTCCGAACTTGTGCACTTTTGAGCTAAGAAATCGGTATATTTTGTGTATGGTATACATTCAAGCATATACTATAGGCATATACTTTTATATAAACCGAGATTTTAGCAATGGCTTTATATGTTGATTTTGAGAAATTAGATGTGTAACAATCTTGAATACCTACAATAGTTAAAAAAATATCTTTGGAATTGGAGTTGATACAACACCAGTACCAGTAGGCGCTGAAATTAAACATACAGATATTGATCCACATTTGCCAGTTATCTTACATGGTATAGTATGAGATTTACTAATTTTGTTATTCCAATATTCATGAAGAAGTGGTACAAACAGACTCCACGAATAACAGTTGTAACTTAGTTATTTTTAGAATATTGCTATTCTTTTATTTTGTTTTGTTGTTTTATTAAGTGTATGCAATTGTATATTCAATTTTAATTTAATTTGTACCAAATAACCATGTAATAATTTGGTTTTGTTGTGCGAAGGAGTATAAATAATATAAAAAAAACTTCTTTAGTATACTTTACTACTAAACCAATATGACCATTGTTTTACCCAATTGCAACAAATTTATTTAAAATAATTGTGATAATTCATAAAAATCTCCAATGAAACCACCACTGGCTCGAGCTGCCATGCCACCACCATTATTTTTTATTTAAATTTGTGTTGGTAAAGCTCAAAAACTGAATATTATCGAATCTATGCCCCAACAATTATTAGAAGACACTTTATACATTCTACTTTATGTAGTAAAAATTTCAGTACCGTACAGTTAAGTGCGAAAAGATAATTCTACCTTAATTCTACTGATACAAGAACTTAAAAAAAATACAAAAATTCCAGTTAGGAAATAAACAATATTGCCATACTATTTAAAAACTCTAAAAAACTTCGGCTACGCCTCTTATAGTGCCAAGTAAGTTTTGCCAGATTCCTCTAAGTACAATCAGAATACAGACTAAAGTTTTTGTGTAACAAACTATAATATACCTTGCAATCGTCAAGTAAATATGTTCATGCTCATTCTAAGTTTCAACTAGGATCGGGACTGACCACTACCTAGTTTAAAAGCATCTTTATAAAATCAGCCTTGTCGAGAGCAATTTGTGTAGAACATGTAAGAACACTTACACGCTGGGTGGCGCAGTAGGTAGAGCGCCTGCCTTTCAACCGAAAGGTACCAGGTTCGATTCCCGATGAAGCAAAACAAAAAAAAAAATGCTTTATGGATTTTTCGACCTGGTCCAGTACCCTTTGTCATTGGGATATAATAAATGGCAAAAAAATAATTGAGAGTATAATCTGGTAACAATTTAAATAAATGAAACTATTCTATTTAAGAAGGCTTGATAAGCCAGTAATTTGTTAAATAAATACTCGAAATATTGTAGATTGTAGTGTAAAATTGCAGTACCGTACTTAATTAAGCACGAAAAGGTGATTCTACCTAAGTTACTGTAGAGTGTAAAAAAAAAAAAACAGAAAAATCTATTGAACATTTGCTCTATAAATGCACTGGTCTCATTTATAGTAGACTTCGCCATTTGAGTATGACTTTTCACGAACAATGTGAGCACTTAAAAAGATTCTAAGTATAATGATTAAATCATGTATGCCATAAGGAAACTGAAAAAATTAGAAAGTAGCTTTCCAGTTGCTTCTGCTAAAAACAATTACCACTTATAGTTGTACCTTTTTAATATGATGACTTTTGAGTAAATTTGTTGTTATTTCTTGTTTTTAGACGAGATGATTAAATGATTACATCGATACTAAAGTCAACATACACAATTGAGGAAGCCAACAAAACAGATCTTGAAATTTCCGCCCTGAGATGTGTCCATACCATTTAGAAAGGGTTTGACTACAGTTTGAACACTGGCTTTAGTTTAGAACATGTAAATGCTAATGATGTGCTTAAGAGCCTCCTCACTTGTCTATATCGTTACAGCTGCGGTTATGAGAGTTTAAAGAAATGGCCTAACTACGCTGGGAGATATCTCTCAGTAGACTATAATGATAATCCTTAAAAACTCAGTAATATGGTTTAGAAGAGACATGTTGTTATACAAAATTCCTGTTCTATCCGAGAGCCATGTTGAAACGGCAGCTAAGTTTTATACTTTATAACACTCGCACTTGGTAACTACCTTACATAATAAGTCAATACGAGATATGGTCAGAAAAGTATCATGTTTGTTATATATATACGAAATCCATGTTTTCCTAGAGGCTACACAGGTGCTCAACTACTGTAACCTTGCATTTGTTTTGGCCACGAATGATTCATTTTTGGTTTCCAACAGAAAATTAACTCTCGCCAGAAGATTTCCATCTTACTTGCCTAGATGCAAACATCAGTTTGTTCATTTCCATAAAAGGTTCAATAGTTAGATTTAGTTCTAGATACTGACTAAGTAAATGTTTTAATAAATATATTACTAACAAAGTAGTAAATAAATAAATAATAATAAATAGAAATTAGGAATGGTTTAGTATTGAAAAAAATTCCAATCATTCCAAAACTAAAATTTCCCAATTCCAAATTTCAAAATATTCTAAATTATTATTATTTTTTTTTGTGTTTAAAAGTCTAGTCTTGACGTCCACATTTTTTGTCGTCAGAAAAAACAGACCATTAAATCGAGGTGCCTTCCAGGCTACTTCTTCCAAAATATAAATAGTTTTCTGTAATTTTTTTTCCAGAATACAAGAAACAAACAAAATCGTTTGATTGCTATAAAATCAATTTTTTATGAAATTTTACATTTCGAAAATAATTTTTTTCTTTAATTACATATGTACCTATTAAAATAATTTAATATTTCATTTACCTAGATGTAAGTACATTTAAACTCGGTACATACAAATGAAATAAATAAAATGAAGTATAAATGCCTTTCTTATTGACACTACAACTCTCAGTCGGCCTTTGCCACCTTTATAATAATCCTTAAAATTGTCAAACTTGTCTTGTATTTTTTCTTTCCAATTAATTATTCTATTTTCGGTTAAACTATCATTTAGATTATCGCGCAGTGTAAATTAAGTATCTGGAAATAAATAAACTTAAAGTTTGAAGGATAACAAAACAAAAAAAATCATCCCTCCTACCTCGTTTTCTTTCAAATCACAAACAATAGGAATTGCAATTAACAAACAATTTATAAAAATTAAATTTTAAAAACTGATTAGGGACAATAATTGCAATATTTGTGACGTCATAAAAATACGTGATTGAAAATGATAACTAAACATTAAATATTAAATTTATGTACAAAAACGAAGTCTGACTGTTTAAATACAATTCGTATATAAAAACTATAATTTTAGATCAAAATTCACACATACATATATATAACAAAAATATTTCTCATGCATATGAAAATGTTGTTATTTGAATATTTAAGAGAATATAATAAAATTTTGGAGAAACACAAAAAAAAGAAAAGAATAATCAAAAACACCGGTATGAAGAGATAACCACATTGTATATATAGATACCAAGGATACTTTAAACACAAAAACAAAATACATTCCATATAAAATAAAAGCAATTGTATTTGTTATATACTCAAAAAAAAAAAAATTTTCTATATTCCCTCATGTACGAGGATGTAGTATGCATATGGAAACTCACAAATACTAAAATATAAAATAAAAATTTTCATCTTCATGTTAAAATTGTATAGCGAAATAAGTTATAAAACAAGAACGAATAGAACATTTTATGGATCGATATTATTGGTACTCCACCCAAACTGGATAGTCAGGCAGCCAGCAGATTATGTATAAATGTATATATATATAATAATATAATATATATATTATTACCATTTGATATAAAACATACATTTATATTAATTTTTGAAAAGATGAAAAGCGTACATATGTTTTCAATAAATTCACACTTCAGATTTATATATATATATAAACATACATATACCGTAATATAAATACATCATTCATTTAAATAAAATGATACATGGGTATATATACAATCCATCCACTAACATAACATCTGTATTGTGTACTTAATTTTAAAGAATTTTACAATTTTTAATTTAATAATTTTTATCATTAAAATTTATTAAATAAAATTTAATTTAATTTTAAAAACTAAGAAAGAAAAAAAACCAAAAAATTTTTAGGTGTTCACAATTTGAAATGGAGTAATTTTCCGAGGTTTCCAATTTTTTTTTTTTTTTCATTTATAACAGTAAAATAAATAAAATATTTTTTGTTTTTTTTTTTAAACAATTTTAACCTTCTTCAACTTTATTCATAAAATTTTTAATATTATGAACCAAACAGAAGTTACCAGATGTTTATTACTTTTTGAATGGAGAATATTTTTTTTATATTTATTAATAAATCAAATATAATATAAATTAGTTTTAGAACATTTTTTTGACTTAAAAAGAAATAAAAACGCATAGTTAATTCCTTTTATTTTACGAAAATCTTTATTTGTCTTACTTAAATGTATATATATATACAACCATATATATACACTTTACATTGTGTTTTCAAAAACTTTTCGACTCAACATCCGAAAAAAATTCGGGTTTTCTGTTGAAATTTGAATTATAGTTCTTTTCGACTGAATGTCCGAACACTTCGATTAAATGCGGTCCGATTGAATTTCGTCATATAAATAATTAAATGGAACCCACACCAACATAGAATCATAATATTAAAAGAGTACCAACATAAAATCATAATATTTAATTTGTTAATTATAAAAAGTACAAATGTTTGATATTCTAAAGGCGGTACAAATGCCTGATATATTTTACAAGCGACTTCGTCGTGATAAATTAAAATTGAAAGAAAAAAGGAAAATATATTTGCGAGAGTTATATTTGATAAATTAAAACGATAAAAATAAAAAAAACAAAATTTAAAGTGGGTTTTTCCGTTAATTTTTGTATTAGAAGTGTCTATTTATTCAGAAAAGTTTTTGAATGGAAATTTTGATTACATTGACCACAGTAATTGATTATTAAATCTTTCAAAACCACTGTAGAAAAAAAAGCAACAAATTAGGATTAGAGAAAATGGTGAAAAAGGAAAAAATTAAACTACGTGTTTGAAATATCATTTAAAAAAATTCTCTTGAATTTCGAAGGCCGGCCTATAATACTACTAAAAATATACATATAATGAAGTCAATACGAATGCATGTCATTCAGCTGTAGAGCAGTGTCAATAAAAAAACATTAAAGTTTTCCAGAACAAATTGTGAGAATCGTGAGCATACGAAGTACATATACGAAACATCGGCCTAGATAGAGACCTGAGTTACATAATTTTTGTATTTTCGTATCACCTATATTTTACACTCAATTACGATAAGCAAAATTTTCTTCTGAGTATTTGTATATCACCGTTTTATATATTATCTAACTTTCCAAATAATGATTACACGGTAGTTTCAAGTAGTTTTTGGGGAACAATTTTATTTGAATATTGCTTTAGTATTAAAACTACTATTAATTTAATTTGTTGTTTTTTATACATATATGTATATAATATATGCTAATATATGGGTTAAATTTCAAATTTAGCTAAAGGTTTCCCTAAACATAGAGAGATTATTCCGGATAAAATAAATTTTGATTAAATTGACAAAATTAATGATCTAATTGACTTTCTTAATTACACAGGGTGGCTCTGTAATCCCTTGAAACAACCAAAAATTACAAATGTTATTGCATCAAAAAGGCACAATTCACATCTATATAGTTTTGAAAAAGCAACTAACTTCGATAATTATAAACTTGATCTAGTTATTTTTGCTACCAGAAGTTGTAATAGTGCTTTTATCGAAAAAATATGCAATAATGACTAAAAAATGGTATTTTTGTGATAAAGATGAATGTAATATATTAAACACTTTTTAGATTAAATCTCAAAAATCATCAAAAATTGTCTAAAGGGCCAACCTAATGATTGACACTAAACTTAATTAATTGATTGATTTAATGATGAAAGTATTTCATTGTTTATTAGTTTCGCTTTCACATAGAGGTGCCTATTATGTATTTCGATAACGATTACGATTTGATCGAATGAAATGTCAAAATGCAAAATTGCAATTATGTATTTCGATATCGTTCAGAAATTGTCGACGAAATCGATAAAGTTTATCGATGTAAAATTTTACCACGAAAGAGACATCGAAAGAGAGATTTTATACAAATGATTTCAATTTTGAATTGAAAGGATAAAATAAAAGAGAGCGCTTGGACACTTGGTGTTTTGTTTTACATTTATGATATTTTTTTAAATAAAAATAAATTTAAAAGTTGAAATGAAAGTAGGTATTTTACTTTATTCTTCATAATAATTTTTGATTGAAATAAATTTTAATAGGAATGAAAGGCCAGTAACAAATAAACTGCCAAAACTTCCAAATCTAGTGGATTAGAATAATCCCGAATATATTTTCGCTTGTTTTTTAATTCTGCAATTTGATAGCGTTTTTCAGCACTATCAGAAATTGAAAAATTTAACTCTGCAGAAATCATTTTATTTATAAAAACTTATAATTTTGTAATTATATTTTATTTAAACACTTTCAACTTATTTTCAACTTAAAAATTTCAAATATAACACTATTATTTTGTTTTTTTTTCGTATAATAATTTGAATTTGACAGTCAAAGAATCAAACATATGTCATTTTCATCGTAGATTTGAATTTTACAATGGCAGCATTTTTAAACTCTTTCGATCAAATTTTCATCGAAAATACATAATAACACTAACGATCACAGTCGAATAACTCTAACGATAACGATGAACGATTCGATTAATTTCGATCGAAATACATAATAGGCACCAGAATCTTATTTTTGAAAGAAAACAAATTGATTAAAAATTTTAAAAAAATTTCTGATGAATATTTTTTATTACATCGACTTATATTTCATCATCGTACCACAGCAATGTTTTGTAACACATTTGAATGTCCTTTTTGATGTTAAATAATTGCTAGAAACCCAACTTTAAAGTTCTTCACTGAGCACATTCAAAATATTTTAACATTAAATTTGTGCATTTGGAAATGTATACCAGTTCCAATAAGCAATGAGACTGTTGCAATTTTATTTAAATTTTCTAAATTTTCATTTTACCAGTCAACGTTGAGATGCCTTAAGGTGGGTTTTAGCTGGTTAATATTTTAAGAGTGACAATATTTTGTAGACTCTAAAGAGAGATATACTTAATACGAAAACATTTTATTTTATATGAGAACTCACAATACGTACGACAAGAACAGTAAATATCATTTATTGGTGATATTTATATTTGACATTGCAATTTTTCACACTAGTTTGAGATATTATACTTTGATAAAGTATATTTTTAAAATATCAGGAATAGTTTCTTTGTAAGCGGAATTAACAATTTTTTGAGAAAATGTAAATAAAAGTAAAATTATTATTTTTAACAGATAATTTTGATGATTTAACAATATTTCTTTGGGTACATAGAAATTTAGAAAATCCTTTATCAAAAAATCAATATAACTATCTTCTTGTTTAAAGCCAACAAAGTATTTGTACACTTAAATTTTTATCAACTAAAACCCACCTTTATTATCCACATTGAATTTAATTTTATAATCCAATATTTTGAAAAGATGGTAATCCTAATTTCAAATATTATTCCTAAATACATTTTTTTTATACATTTTCTTACACATATGCAAAATGAAAAAAATATGTATATATTAAAAAATTAATCAAACACAAATACATGGACATTCAAATGTATATATATATATATGATTATACAATTCAAAATATAAAAAAAGACACAAAAACAATCCAAATGATAATACAAAAAAAAAAATAAAAACGCTTTGTTGAGTTTTAAATAAAACATGATTTTATGCAGCACAACATATAAAGGATATCTTCTCTTTAAATATATATATATATATATATATACCGTTATGCTTAAACGTATATACGTTTACACACATATAAATATAACGGTATTATCCTTTTTAGTATTTTATGTTAAAAGATTTCTTTTTAATTTTCTATTTTCCGTGTACAAATACATTGAATGTGGGTATATATATATAAATATATATCGAAAACTGGAAAGCTACATTGGAACCATATATATATCGACATATGCATATACACATAAATAGAAACAGCAGCATCGCGTATAATCAACTGAAAATGAGGGTTGTTAGCCTCAAAATTATATAAAACAAATATAATAGTATATATATATACATATATATATATATACAAATTCATATAAATATAGGAATATGTCTGTATGAAAGATATGTTTATAGATATAATATATTTACATATGAATGAATTTATAATATATACGAATGGTTTTTATATAGGGGAAAATGTTCTTATAGAGAAATGGAAACAGGTAAAGAGATGAAATGACATGAAATTATATACTGCTGTATATATCTATATAAATATATATATTAAACTCATTTATATATAAATGTGTACATATATAGTAAATAAAATATTAGTCGATTTTATTCTATTGAAAGGAAAAGGACAGAGTGGTGATCCATAGGAAGTAATAATATAAAAAAAAATATATATCAATTTTATTTACACACATGCAAATATATATTTATATATCTATATATATAATAAAATTTTATGTTTTGTATATAATAAATATTTATAATAAAAATGTACGTAGATTTGTGTATCCAAAAAAAAGTATTATTTAATTTTATATTTTGGTTTTATTTTTTTTTTATTTTTTTTTTATTTTGCTTTAAACTCGTTTTTGTTGCTATGCTGCTACTGCCTGCTTACTTTTTGCCAAATGAGATGAAACAGACATGTTTTAAAAGAATTTAAAGGACGAAAAAGAAAGTTTTTTTTCCCTTTTTTCTTTCGATTTTTTTATTTTTTTGTTTTTGTTGATTTTTGCTGTGCGTTTTTTTTTCGTTAACATTAGAATTTTTGGAGTTTTGTTTTCGTTTTTTTCTTCTTTTTTGTATTCTTTTTTGAAGAAAATTTTTTAACATTTAAACAACATTTTTTTTTTTACAAACTTAAGAATTACATAGCATTATTTTCAATACAAGTTGAATAAGTTCCTTTAAAATTCTTATGAATAAATTTGACATCGCTGGTAATTTTTTATATAACTTTAGTGTTTATGTCGGCAAGCATACCTCTATTGATCTATTCAAGAATTAAAAATGGAAGAAAACTTAAGCATAGTTTAATTATTTTTCAATGCAGTGGTTTTCTTTTTCAAATCGTATTTAGAATTGGAAGAAAATTAAATTAACTTCTTAGAAAATAATGTCATGAGGTTTAGAATTTTGGATTTGGAATACAATTAAGACGATATTTGAATTTTGTTTTTGAATTTCAATTTAAACTGATTATTTGAAATGCTTAACAAGACTTAAAAAACAAAAAAACAAAATGAGTAGGGAATATAAATGGATTTCATTCAAAAAATGGTTTGAGTGTTATTTAAATAATAGAAAACAAAACATAAAAGTACGTTGAATTGACCAGTAAACGTTGATCTTATTTAAGAGTCTGTGTATTCCTAATTTTTAATTTAGGAATATTAATTTTCATCATTTATTTAAAATATAGCCAAAATTGTAAATCGTACTATTGTAAAATGATATTACTTGATCTGATCCACTAATATTATATTGATGTTAACAATATTAATAATATGTAATAAAAACGCTGAGTGTTGCACTAGGTAGCCTTCTATTTATGAAGGCATACCTCCTGACAATAGTAATAGTTTTCCACATTAAAATGAGTTGATAAGCCAGAAATGAGGATAAATAAATACTGCGAAAACATTGTAGTTAAAACTTTCAGTACTGTACTTAAATTAAGCACAAAAAGGTAATTCTACCTAGGATACTGTCTAGAAAACAAAATAGTATCTATTATAATAAAATGTTCTATCATCTCGAAAACAACCTTGAAAACATTTATTTTAAAAATTATATTTATTAAAAATTAAATTTATTCGGCCCAAAAAGATTATAGAATGGACTTTTTTAACTAGAAGCAACATAGAGCTCAATAATCTAATTAAAAAATAAGATATTGTACGGTTTTGAAAGACCTAAAGACTTATAAGAACATGTCGAAAACAAATAACGATACTAAATTTGTTTATATATATTTATTTATAATCTTACAGGAAAATAGTACTAAAACCCAAACTTACCCAGAACTGTAACGTTATAATATATGAATAATTTAATCTACTTGTTTGATTAGACATAAATTCTCAGCCAAAAAAAATGGATCGTTTTAAAATTAAATTTTAATTTAATTTATTCTATGCTAAGCTATACTATAATTCTATGTAAAATTTACTTACAACAAATAATAAATACAATTCTCGTTTATGACAGCTTCAAGCGTATACTTGAAGCTTCATTCAAGCTCAAATAAACATTATTTAATTCAAATTTGGTTGGACTAAAGTTAATTGAAATAAAAATTCCGATTGACTTGAAAATCAAAAGTAAAAACAAAATTGGAGAGCTTGACAATTGAAGGCCTATTTGAACTATAATAGACACAGACACGATTAATTAGACTTTAAGGTGTATATATAAGAAAAATGTTATTTCAAATAAATTTAAGAAATAAATTGAAAGAATTTATCTAGTTCTGATATATTGTCCTAAAAACGACAATGGGGTCTGGAGGAAAAAATATAACACCGAACTCTATGATTACGTTACACATTCAAACAATACACATTTTTTTCAAGTTAATTTAAAACGATATGTAATTTTTTTTAAAAACGCTTCTTATAATTCAGTCTGATTTCGAATGAAGTTTTAAAGTTATTTTATAAACAGGTAGATAATAGTTATAAGAAATCAATGAAATATATCAAAAATTCTAAACGATTTACCGTTTTGTATAGAGGTCAAAGTTTACAATGTTACCACCTAAAAAAAATTTTATTGAACATTATGCTATTTCAGATGAATATCGACTTAATATGATGTTATCTAACTACGAAAAGAAACATTTATTTTAAAAATAACTAGATGTTGCTATAACAGTAAATATTTTAAAACTAAATTGAGGTTTTTTCAAAAAACTTATGTTTTAACATCTGCATATTGAGATGCACTATCATGGAACTTCTTTCTCGAATCTAGCATACTGGAGTAAACACGACCAACACTATATTTTTCAGATTTGTACAACTACTAAGACGAGGCTTTTACCCAAATTGAAGAGAAAGCGGAACAAATCTGTCCCAAAATAAATGAAGAAAAAAAAGAACCCCCAAACATCGTATCAGTCAAAACATCACTGACAGACCATGTAATTTCGAGGTAGTTCAGGAGTTTACGTACCTTGGGTTAATCCAACAAACGACATCAATATACAGCGAATAATATCCATTGCAAGCTGATTTGCTTTATCAAAACATCTACGGTCAAATCTCCTATCACGAAGCACCAAAGCTCAAATCTAAAAAACGCTCGTACTCCCGGTTCTGCTCTACGGATCAGAATCATGAACACTGACCAAGGCAAGTAATTATCTAGCACTTGGTGTCTTCGAGAAGAAAATTCTTCGCCGGATATATTGTCCTAGAAACGACAATGGGGTCTGAAGGAAAAAATATAACACCGAACTCTATGATCTGTATATTAGACGTAGTCACGAAAAATTAAATGCAAGAGACTACAGTGATTCGAACACCTAGAGTGGATGAACGAAAATGCTCCAGTCAAGAGAATCTTAGATTACAGACGCGATTGGAGAAACGAAGCTTCGACAGACATGAAACAATTTCGTATTTTCAAATGGAGAGAAGCCGTTCGTTCATTTTCTAAACAGAGGTTTGCAGTTATTGCTAGTTGAAAATTGGATGAATGATTAAAGAAAGATGAATTAATCAAATTAAAATATATTCAAGACCAAAATAATAATAACAAATTAATAATAAAAATTGAATAAGTTAATATAAATTAATGGGGTGCAATATATAGTAACTATAAAATATTTCGAATGATTACAGATGACACTATTCACTAACCGAGAGTAGCTAATAAATTTACCATATTGAAGAGACTTAACGACTGAAAATATTCAAAAATCAGCTTGAATTATAAGCAACCTTCTTACTATATTAGTTTGAAAGCTCAAAGACAACATTACGGTTCAAATTACATTAAAAACAAAATTGTATGTTGTCAAAATGTATTTTACAAATTAAATTCGATGGTAATAACTTTATCTAGGAATAAATCTTTCAAAATATGAAACAATGGAAGATGTAAACGAAAATGAGCAAAATAAAAAGAAGAATTAAACAAGCATTTCTCGGTTCTCATAATTCATTTCTATGTTTCAGTTATTATGTAGTTTGTTTGGCGTACTTGAACTTAGCATTGAAACAATGTTTGGTATTTGTAAAACACGGAAAAAAAATATTGTGAGTGAAAAAGAATAATTAATTTATAAAATAATAATTAAAAGTAAGTTCTATGCGTTTCGAGGCAAAGCATCAGGCGCTTAAGAAATGTGCGTATGTTTCCAATAATCGCATACCAAAAACTATGCATATTAAACATCAGTTAATAATTTCAAATTTAATTCTATATATTACCATGAATTTTGTAATTCATTATTCCTCATGGGGCTCGTCAATATCTGAACAAAACTGAATTTGTAAAATACAAACTTAAATCAAATGATATCACTTTGTTATTTGGGACAAATAAGTAGACTAATAATATGATATTTACATAAATTATCAAGTTTTAAGTATGCATTACATTTATAATTTTTGGTATTGAACCCACCATAGCCCAGGGAACTGATGCGATATTTACAACTTACTGTAAAATGTATGGTAGCAAATATTCGGTTATGACAAGTTCGATTTAGTTACAGCAACTGCTTTCATTTTATTGTGGTGATTGACAAAATACTAAAACGTGCTTTAAGGTAAAGGGCTGACCATGTAGAAAATGCCATAAAGGCGTTTACTCAGTAGACGCAAAGTTCTAATTCAATTGTTGAGCCAATGAAAAGCTTTCTTCTACTATAAATATACGTCTGATGTGCTTGCTCTAAACATAAATATAACGGTATAATATTAATAGTTATAGTTATATTGAAAATAAATTTATAGGTTATGATACGTAACGAAAAAAAAAACTTGAACCCTTTCGAACAATTAAACTGAAACACCCTATATATATATATATATATATATATATATATATATACAATCAAATTTTCAAATAGAAATATTAATAATGACTTTATATACGAGTAATAAAAACCTTTATTCTTAATTTTTTTTTTTTTACTTTTAAGTGCTTGTACCCCCATGATCCGATAAAATTTTTGAAACACTTAAACATTACTCACATTTGTGAATGTACTTCGTATTGGTAAAATGTCCTTACTACAACCAAGATTAACACATGTTTTTTTTTTCTAAACATAAATTTAAATATGGATAATAATAAATTTTTGTTTAGTTATTTTCTTCAGGGTTAAATAATTGCATAGTTTTGTTGATTAATTTTAAATAATTTTTTTCTTTTTTTTTCGCCTGCATATTCGCGATTATTTTTAAACATTTTTTTCTATTTGAAGGACATTACTTGCTGCTCCTTTATTTGCTGCTCCTTTACTTGCTACAAACTTTTTTTTTTATAATTTGTATCAGCAAAACACTTTTATTTCACTTCATACATATTAATTTGAAGGTTGCGAATGATTTAAAATATTAGTATACATGTAAGTATGTACAATTTATATCTAGACATACACACACAAATACAAAATTTGTATAGATGCAAAAAATAAAATTATAAAAATAAAACTAAAGAACTTTTAGAGTAGGGAAATTTAAAATAGGAATGTTTGAAATTTTTTTTAAGGATACCAAGTTTTTTTTTTAGAGGTAAACTAAGAATTTTTCCAGAGTTTTTCTTTTCATCTGTTTTTTTGTTTTTTTTGTTATTATTATTGTTTTGGTTGCATTTGGTATATTTTTGGCAACTTTTTTTGTTGTTGTTTTTAATTTTTTTTTTATTTTTATTATTGTTGCTATCTTTAGGATATGTATAATATGTATATATATATACTTTTTTCAAATTTTTTTTTTTGCTTTTGGTCCTTTCCATGTTTTTTTGTTGAAATACTTGAGGCCAATTTCTTTTTTATTTTATTTTTTTTATTTTTAAAATTTCATTTTTATTTTCTGTAAATACTCATACATTTTCGGTACGATATTATTTGTGTTGCCATTTCCTAATACAGTTTTGCTGTTATTACTTTACTATAGAATACTGTACAAAGTGATTCAAAAATCAATGTCGTGGTTGTTTTGTTCAAAATAAATTTCAGGGAAGTGGATGATTAGGAAGTTTTCTGATTGTAATAATTCTTTTGTGGTCAATTTTTTTCGAATGTGGAAGCATATGATGCCAACAAATATATTTCCTCAATGCAAGAATATACCTGCATACAATTTACAAAAGTTCAAGAGAAGTAATAAAAAATATTATATGTGCCGACAGTGATGTTTGGACCAATATGAGTATTTATCTACAACATATGTTCTGTTTTTTCCTTCTTTACTTTGTTGCCAAATACCAAATACAAATAATGTGTAATGGGATGAGTCAATTCTAGAATAAAGTTTTTTTATGGTCATGTAATCAAAGGGTACCGTCAAATTGCCTAACTTTGACCAGTATAGGTATTGACCGAAATAAAAAAAACTTTTGACAAGTATTTATAAAAAAATTCCGTAATAAATTTCATTTACAATAACAATTATTAGGTTCAAAAATAATTCAAGAGATGACAGAAAAAATATTAGAGGGATTTTAAATGTCATTTTTAAATAATTTAAATTTAAATTACAACTTAAATTTAAATACAAACTACACTTATAGTGCTTTTTTTTACTGTGAAAAAAATTTGAAAATTTAAGCTATTAAAATAAAGTGAACATATAAAAACCATACAAAAGTAAGTATTTTAATCAATTATTTTTTCAAATTATATTTCATCCACTAAATTTAAGTTAATTAAAAGTACTTTTTACTCAAAAATAAAACGTTAGTAATAAAAATCGCGAAAACTAAACACTTTGACCACCGCTAGTCTGACTTTGAATGGGTGGTCAAAGTTATATTAAGGTTTACTAACAATATTCGTAGGCAATAGGTAATAATTATTTTAGTTTATCATTATTATTGGTACTTAGCTTGGTATTTCACTTTAAAAATTTATATTTCAGAGTACATACTTAGGAGTATTGGAGCACGCCATAACCCTTATTAATATTGGAAAAATTTCCATTACAAAATGTGCCAAAAAATATAATATTTCCCAAGGTGCCGTAATAAATAGGTTAAAAAATCGAAACACGAAAAATCTGGGGAGACCTACTGTTTTCTCGGTAGAAGAAGAGAAAGTAATAACAAATGCCCTTATCGTTCTAAGCGAGTAGGGATTTCTTTTCGATTCTAAAATGATAAGAAATTTTGTAAAAACATATTTCTATTTTTCAAAAAAGAAAGGTACAATATTTGGTGAGAAAAATATGCCTGGAAAGGATTGGCTTCGTGGCTTTTTATTAAGAAATCGAGAGCATTTAAGAATGCGATTTTGTCAATATTTAAAGTTGTTAAAAGCCAAATTAACGAGTATATTTCGGATTACTTTCAAAGGTTGAAAGAATCGGTTATAGATTCAAATGGAAAATTTATTCCTCCAGAACGTACTTTCGTTATTTTATTATTTGAAAAATTTCCATCTCTTTTAAAAACATTGATGGATTCTCTAGTCGATGCAGGAAACAAATCCGAAAATGTTATATCAGGATTTGTTAAATGCGGTATTTGTCCATTCAACCCATCAAAAAGTTTTGGACCAGATTCCGACAGGTAGTCATTTTAAATTTGTTCATATAACAAGAATTCAAAAGGAAAACTTATTGTGTGTGATTGTTAGTATTACAAGATAATATTGCTCAAACTAATTACGAGTGTTTATGAAACAATATTGTCAATTCAAAAAAAAAAAGTAGAGGGTAACAAATACATAAAATATTCAGCACACTGCTGATCTACACCCTACAGAAAATTCTAACAAATCAATTTAATGATATCATGAAATCTTATCAAATCGAATCAAATACAACATACAATCACAAATCCACATTTAAATAAATACCTAAAATATATCAAAGTAGAAATTATTTAGAAACTTTAAAACAAGATAATTGAAAAATTATGTACAGCTCTCTGGCACTGTTACAACAATTAAATAATCTCTTTAGAATCCTTCACATATTTTTATACATATATATATATAGTGGACATACAAAAATGTAAAAACATCCACCTACACGACATATTGATTCAAAAAAATTAAATTATTTTAACTAACTGTATAATAAATAAAAGAATTGAATTGAATAAAATTTATTTAGGGCCGCTGAACCTTATTAGTAAAAGAAAAGAGCAATCATTGGATTACTTCCTAGAAAAAAATTGTGAATATAAAACCCAATATAAAATTACTTATTAATTATGTAGATAGTTTTAATTTTATAATTAGAATAGATGAAGAGTGTGATTTATTGAATAAAAAGCCGTGTTACACATCGTTCGCTACCATAACATTAAGCTACGTGTGGGCTCATAGTCAATTTCCTTCTCCGAGCAGATCCGTTGTATCATATGATTGTGAATATTCTAAAAAGAACCTTTGAGATATGTGTCAGGTGATCAAACATATGCCCTTTCAGGCCCTGAGCAGCCGCAGAAATTAATTTTTATTGACAAACACAGTCTCATTGCGTGCTTGTTAAGCAAACTGTGATATATTATCTTTCCTCTATTATAACTACCGAAGATAGATCTTGTACGAGACCTTTGTGAAATAATTAGCACTAAATTATAACTTTTCGATGCTATAAATTTAAAACTCACTAAATTAGATTTGAAAACATAATTTTTCTCTTCTTTTATTTTCATCTGCTATATTTTGACACACTCTGTATTTTTTATTTTTTTAATATATAAAAATATATATATAATATATATAATATATATATATGTATATATATATATATATATATATATGTACATTTGTGTAATATTATGTAATATAAAATGCACATTTATATATTTTTGCGGGTAACGCAGTATATTTTTTTGAACCGAAATGGCTAGAATATTAACTATCTAGAGAGCAACTATGGAGAAAAGATATTGTGTAACTTTAAAACCAAAAATAAAAATTATTTTTTTTTTGTGAAAAATTTTATATTTATGAAGAAAACTAAAAAAAACTAAAGAATGGTAGAATGAAGGAGAAAAGAAACAATCAAACATATTAGATAGAAAAAGAAATTATAAAAGAGACTATTATGCCTCTTTTACATGTTTACAAAAGAGGAATCCAAAATTTCGGCTATGTCTCAAATGATCTCAAAAGGAGGAGCAGAAATGTGTTCATGATGAAAATAAATTCATAATTTTAGTCTGTTTTTTTTTTTTTTTTTTGTAATTCAATGTACATATTTTTGTGTACTTGCTAAATGGATACGCGAATTCTTAATAAAAAAAAAAAAAAAAAAAATTTTTTTTCTAAATTATTTTGTATTATATATGTAGATAGGTAGGTAAATAGACAGATAGATAGAGATGCCAATGTTATAAATATATAGTACAACACATGTTTTAATGTGTGTAAATAAATGTTATTATATTATCCACAGGTATATAAGTGATGCGTATATGGATATATATATATACATATGAATAATTTTTAAAACGATTTTTTTTTTGTGCTTTATTTTATTGTTGTTTTTGTTGTTATTATGTTGATCTTAACTGGCTTTTGGTATAATATTTTTGATAGGTTGTTATACACAAGATTTAAAGTCAATATGTTTACAGATAATTTTTTTTTTCTCTTTTTTTTTTTTGGAGACCAACCAAACAAATATACATACATAGATAAATCTAAACATTTTTACAAATTTTTATATAGATATAAAGATATATATATAGACAGCGTTATATTGTATATAAATATCAGATGAGTTTATATTTTTAGTAAATGGAAACAAATACTTATACCTATAAATATATACATTAATCCTTCCATACATAATAATATGAAAAAGGCATTGTTCGATTTTTATAATTTTTTTTTTTTTTTTTTTTTTATAGATGTCCTTTTCTTATTTTTTTTTGTTTGTTTTTATGTACATATCTATATAAATATACATATATATAATATCAATTGATGTTATGATTCATTACAAGGCATTTAATTTTATGGGAATTTTGAACTGCTAAAACCGGTAAAAGGATTCATCAAGCCACAAATTGGGTGGCGATATATACAAAATTATTTTATATAATAAGTACATACTTATAAATTAATACACATATACATATATATATATACATATGTTATAAACACATTTAATTTGTGTGTTACCTAAACAGATAGCAAAAGAAAAGGTATGTATGTCCCTTTACTTAACAATAACAATAATAATAATAACAATAGAATTAAATTATTAATAAGTTTAATTTATTTTTAAGGGTAGTTTTATTTTTACAATACCTACTTATTATCTAAAATTAAAATAGAAGGAGAATGTATATATATATAGGATATGTAGAAATGTACTACATAGTTATGTAGTTAATATAATATATATATAGGTATATGTAATTATTTTTTTCTTTATTGACATTTTATCAATATAAATAATTATTATATATAATAAATAAGATTGGGCAAGGTTAGGTTTACTTAAAAGTTATTATTTCATTGATTCTATCACATTTTTCCTATTGCAACATGGTACATATTTGATGGATTGAGCACATATCATTTGAATTCAACCTCCATTCATGTATTCGACTCATTATCAAACTAGCTAGCAAATTCGATCATAATTTTGATGTTGCTAATATTATCTTTGTTATTTGTATTACTTGTATGTTAAGTATTTAAAAAAAAATATTATGTAAAAATGTTCTTCAATACTTACGAACTTAACTTTGGTAAATAATTTTTGGATGTCTAAACTTAAATATGACCAAACATCATGGTAAACAAAAATGAATACCTACTTTTTTGTTAAAACGATTTATCTTTGGAATCGTATACCGATCTCTCAATCCGAAGTATAAATCCAATAACTAAATTTTGTTAAGCTCACTAAAAATTTTTTTGCAACACAAACTTTTGCTATTTAATTTGTGGTCCTTTACTTCCACAAATTTCGTTTTTATATATTTTTTTCTCTTTCTTTCAGTTCGAACATAATTCAGATTAAATTTGAATTAAATTTATTTTATATCAGTTTTTAAATATTTTAAGTATCAAACCTAAATACATACATGTTAGATAACCAAAGGAGTTTTTAAATTTGCTGAATTTCTTCATCATGCTAGTAGGTACTACAAGTATCCCATTATTCTTCTATAAAATTTCAGTCAGCTAAAACTATACAATAACAGATTTATAGCAAACCTATTATGTTACTGAATTATAAATTCAAACAAATTTAAACCCATCACAGATTTTAAATTGTACCAAGCGGCTCGCTATCATAAGTTCGATACAAAAAATTATTTAAGTTTGACAAATTTTCTGCCGAATTTATTGAATTTTTTGTATCGAACTTACGCTACAAAAATGTAATTTTTTGTATCAAACTCATTAGTTACGGTAACGTAATATAAGGTTTATATAAGAAAAATAGCGACAATCATATCATTCGAACTTATGACATAAATTCGGATCCAGCATTTGTTTGAAAATTTATTATGCAGTTTTTAAATACTTTTCACAAACCTTTTTTTTTTTTAAATTCGGTTTCAAATAAAACTTTATTAAAATAATTTTTATACGTTTGTATTGGACCAGAACAACGTTTGGTGAATTTACTTCTTACTCATATTTGTGAGTCACACGTTACAGATGTTAAATGAGAATGCATTTTTTTTCTTTATTTTTCGTCTGGTGTTCATGATGAATCAAATATTTTTTACTTTCTTCAACTATGTACAGTTAATTTTTTGAATCGCAGAGATTTTAAACAAATGCATTTTTTTCTAACGACATGTTCCTATTGTTAATTTACTTGTAATTAATTCACTTATGATATTTGTGTTGTAATAAACCCACTGAATGATGAATTCATTGCCCAAAAGAATATGACAAGCTTCATTATTTTATTTATTTATTAGTTCTCTTTTTTATAGAATTTAGAAATTTCAACAGAAATGAGTACATAAGAAGACGAACTTAAGGGACTCCAAAATGTCGAAAAATGGTTAATATTTAAAAATTACGAATAATAATATCCTTGTATGTCCATAAAATATCCCTTACTTTTGTCATTTTTTTTTGGTTTTTTTTTTTTATTATTTTATTTTTTATTCAAAACTAAATTCCTTTTGAAAATAGACAAATAAAAGAAAAATATACGTGATAAAAATTTCAAATTAATAAAAAAGCAAAAAAATAAAAATAAAATATTAATCCGCATTCAAATATGTACAAATGAAGATAAGCTTTTATTCTCTTTTTCTTTCTTTATTCGATGTAATATACATAATAATATATACATTATATACATATATATACAGTCAGTAGTATGTATGTGTATATTGCATATTATATGTATAATAATTGTTTGTCATTCCAAAGAAACTTAGTTAGGCTTATAGGTTTTTCCTATTTTTTATTTCGGTTTTCTTTTTTCTTCCTTGAACAATAAAAAATTAAAAAAAAAAATAAATAAATAAAAAATAATGCGTTATTATGAATTATTTAAAGGTTTTCATTAATTTTATGAAAAAAAAAAAAATATATATATATATATATATATATATATATATGTATATATAAATATATATATTTTTCTGTTAGGAAAAAGTCAGAATAATTCGATTGCCTTAAAATATTTGTGATCACATTTTTTTTATTTAAAAATTATTGGATTATTTAGTTCTTATATTTTCGTGTTACAGCCCAGTACAAAATGTCCTTCTAGAACACCCCTATGAAAATATTTTTCAGTGACGGGAAAGGTTTAAAAAAATTACAGAAATTCAAGAAAACCATAAATAGCCTCATTCTGCAAATTCCTACTAACTTTTGCAATAACTTTCCTTCTCTTTCGATACTGTGGCCAAAAGTGGCACGTAAATACTTAAGGTATTTATTCTAACGTTTGGCTGTAAGCCCATACATTGACCTGCACGAAATCCAAATCTTAATTATAGATTTCTATATTTCTTTCATGAGGAACTACGAAGGGTTCATTTATGAAACATCATTTAAAGAATTATAGCAATGTATAGGAACAGCAGCCCAAACTATTAGAGTACAATTTTCAACTATAAGAGCTATTTGAAAACGTGTAACTAACTTGTTTTTGGACTATCCACCACTTTTAGAATTTATTTTTATTGCTATTACTTCTAATTCTTTCTTTTCGTTCACGTACTAAAATATGACTGAAAAACGACAAATGAAAGTTCTATATAATATGACGAAATTGTAATGAGGAGGATGCAGTACATTAAAATAATTAATAAAAAACAAAAAAATTTGCCCAACTTTTTCGAGTTAATCTACCTTTTTTTTTACAAAAATTTTAATATTACTCGAAAATTGTAAATCTTATACAAACTCAACAAGTACCTACTTTATTTGAATATTATAGTAAATACTTCAAGGCATCAATCAGCCGTGAAAGTATGATTTTCAGGTCTAAACGGACGATACTGTATAATAGATTTCTTATTCCTTTATTTTTTTAAGTTTAGCCAAAAATTAATAGTTTATACATCTATTTATACATAATATGTGGTTGTTTTCTTAGATAAAAAAATTATATAGCCCCAATAAGTAATAAAGATTGATTTAAATGATGGAAAACATGAAATTTATTACGATTTTTTAACAAATTTCTTCGAATGTAGAGGAGCGTGCATTTGTCTATACTAATTATATTTTAATTTTCAATCCGAACTTTGAATAAAATCAAATATATAGAATCAAAATTTTTAAATAAAAAAAAAGTTTTGAATTTAACTTACTTCATTTTTTCATATTTTTTTTTGTTTTATTAATCGATATTGTATTCATTAATTGTTTTATTTTACTTAATTGAACTTTATTTAACTTCAATTAAGTAAAATACTTTTATGTATATCTACTGGATGGATTTGACTTGACTTTAGTAAAATTTTTTACTGATTAATGAACTTTTGAAACATTTGACAATTATTATATATAGCACAATTATGATTTTGATTATTGCAAAACAATTTCGATTTTGACGTTCATTTGACAGTTCTTAAAAATCGATTTTGACTATTTTTGACAAGCACGTCATATGACAGTTTTTAAAAAGCTCCTGAATACGTTTTTAATTTTTTTCTAATCTCATCATTTTCAATGAACCATGGTGTATTCAATAAATAATAATTTGAAGTTGTAAAAAAAAAAAAAATTAATGAACAATAATAATTGTATGTACTTTGAATTACGTGAGTATCTCTATTAAATAATATTGTTCAATAATAATAATTTACACACCACATTCTTAACGAGTAATTTATAATAAATAACATTTCATTTATATAGATTTTATTTTCCAGACAATGCAAAAACAGAAAATATATATTTTCTTATTTTTTTTTTTGTTTTATTTCAGTAAATATCAAATCAGAAAGTACCTTGTTTGTACCACATTATGCCAATTCGCGCATTCTTCTTTTTGATAAATATTAATAATAATAATGAAATAATAGTAATAATAATAATATTAATAATAATAATAATATTAATAATAATAATAATGACATTAATAATAATACTAGTAATAATAATAATAATAATAATAATAAGATATTGATGAAAAGTAAATTTGCAAAATTTACAAAAATAAACAAAAAATTTATTTTTAATTTCTTTTTCTTACATTTATGTTGTTGCTATTTGTGTACAGATTATGGTGACATTAAAAAAAAAGAGAAAAAACTTACTTTCAAAAAAATATCTCTAAATTCAAGACAGCATAATAATAAAAATAAACCAAACAACAACAACAAAAATAAAAATGTACGCAAATTCCTTATAACTATACTATGAGTATATTTTGTTCTGATATCCTCCAAATATGTATATCTTTGTTACTGTTTTATTTTTATGTTTTTTTTCCTTACAACATATTAGACGACAAAAAAAAAAAAAATATTATTCTATATAAAAAAAAAAGAATTTCTTTTTACTGCTGTTCCTAAGTCAAAATGGAAAAGAAAAATGTACAAGCCATCCTCAGTTACTAATTCTAAACACGTAATTTTTTGACATTTATTACATTCCAAAATAAATATTAAAAAAAAAAATATAATAAGAATAAGAACATAAAAATAAAAAGCTCTGAATCAAGCAAGAAAAAAAAGGACGAAAAAAATAAATAAATAGAAAACTTAGTATATATATAAGTTATCTTCACTTATAAGAAAAATCCTTATGGAAAAAATAAAATTTGTGGTCTTGCACACACTACACTATACATTTTGATTTTTGTTTTCTTCTTTTTTTTTCTTTGCTTTCCTACATCAACTTATAGACTTCTGCCCAAATATATCTCAATGTATACCATACAAATAGTTAGTAGTATATTATTTTATATAACATGCCTGTTATTATCCCAGTGCATCATTTTAGGAATATTTAATGTATTTAAAACGACATTATTTAAAGGCACCGTTTTTGAAATTATTCGAAGAGTGGCAGACTGAAAAGGAGATTTTCTACTGGAGGGGGAGAAAAAATTTGCAAGCTGGACAAAAAATTACCGACTGGAAAAAAATCTATATGTATGGAAAGAAAATGACAGACTTTAGATATAGAAAGAGATTTATTTGACGGTGTCCAAAACAATGTTTAAGGAATGCTTTGACGCAGACGCAGCAGCAAGCCGTAGCCATGAAAATTAGCACTTAATTGTTTTTTGGTTGTCCCAACTGGATTGATCTATTTGTTGTTGTTAATTGTTTTTGGGGCATCACTATTCGCAGTAGGTTGACCGTCTTCCTCTCAACCGAATCAAACGGGTTATGGGTTTTTCGACTTGATCCAGTACCCTTTATATTTGGGATAAAATAAATGATAAAAAGTAACTGAAAGTATAATGTGGTAACTGGTAACAACTTAAATAAAATTAAACCACGCTTTTTAAGAAGGCTTAGTTCCTGGATAACAACAGTAATTTTCTACATTTAATGAGTTGATAAACTATATTTTTAATAGGGCAGTAAAAATACAGAGTCACTCACTACTATTACATTTAAGATGTTCATTGTCATATAATGAATTCAATAGATGATTCGTAAAGTAAGTAACTATTATTAAAATTCAAGTTTTTGACATCTATTATGTACTGTTCAGTGTTCATCACTTTTTTCATTATTGTTCATGATTTTTCATATTACTATATAAAAGTTTTTAAAATAATAACAGTAAGTCAGGTATTGTCCTGTATGTTTTTATTAATTTGTCAATAGATATTGAATACAAGTTTTATGATATTAGGTACCTAAATGGTAATTACAAAAAAAAAACAATCAAAAATAAAAATAAAGTAAATTAAAAATTTTCAGATCATACAAAATTGTTTTAAACCTAAAATTGAGCCTTGTTACTATACATATACATACACATTTATATTTAGAATTAGGAAAATCGTTCTTTTCATTTTTTGTTTTCTTTATTTTCTTTATCCTCTTGTGAAATTATTTTTGTGGAAATTATATATCAGAGGTGAATAGCATTACATTGTTGTTGAAGGACGAAAACACCATATTTAGAATTATATAAATAAATAGTATGAATATGTTTATATGTAGGTGTGTCTGTATATATAATTATATAATAAATTCATGTGCATTATTTGTATTTTATTTTTATTTTTTTCAATTTGATCTTAAGAATTTTACTCAATACTTATACAAACATACAATCAAATTATAAAATATTTTAATCCTATTTATTAATTGTTGAGTGATGAAAATAATTTATTTTATACAATCGCCGTTAAATTAATAACTTTTTTTGAAAATTTAAATTATTATTTTTGTTTTTCGAGATTTCTACAATCTAAAATTTTTTTGTAATTCGAACGTTAAAATATAAATTACTAGAAAAGTCATTCCACGTTGTCTGGTCCAACACAAAATGTATTAAATTTACTTCAAAAAAAATTTTTTATGAAACAAATTAAAAAAAATGGTTTCTGAAAATATATTCGAAAAGTTCTAAACAAATATTCAAAGTGAATTTCAAAAAACATTGGTACTATTTAAAATTGGTAGATGGTTTAAATTTGTGCTTTAATAACATAGCGACGCTAACCCTTATTTAAAACATTGGCCAAATTCAAAATCTGTGGTAGTTTTGAATTTGTGCTTCAATAACATAAGAACGCTAAAATTTATTAAACACATGGGTCGAATTCAAAATCGATATGTCAAAATGGGTATCAGTTACTTAAAAAAATTAATAGAATAAATTTCGTTTCATTATGTATACAAATAATAAGATGCTGAATGAACCAAAATGAAAATTTTATTTAAAAGTTTGAATATTATAAAACCAAATGTAAATTTTTTTAACCCGTATACGCATTTCTGTTTTATCTACGGCTTATTTACATATTAAGAGTTCATTAAGGAGAAGCGAGATAAAATGAGAAGATGTCTACTGCGCACTGCGCAGGTCCTTAAATCCTTGTCTATTATAATTATAGATATACATATACTTTTTATGTACTTACATATTTTCTATATATAATATAAAAATCGCAAAAGTAAAATTAAAATGAAGCATTCACCTATAAAATCGGTGTGTCGGTATAAAATCGACCCAGGTGAAGTTTGTTGTAAGTTCAAAATTATTTCTTTTGCCATACAATTTAAAAAAGATAAAAGTTAATCAACTATAAGAATAAGATATTATTAATTGTATTGTAAATATTTAAGACAAAAAAAGGTATTCACAATAATTTTAGTCAATTAGAAGTTTGTTTTACAAACTTTTTTAACTGTTCTTCAAGCAGTAAATTTACAATTTACATATATTTTTTCTTATTGCGTATACACATACAAGAGAGTGATAAATGAATTTGTTAGTTTTTTTTTGCTACATATTTAGAATCTTTATATATCCTATAAGATATGTTGACTTTAAGCCAGAGCTTAGTATTATTAATTATAATTGAAAGTACAAACATTAGAGTTGATTTGATATGGAATTTGAAACAAAAAAAAAATACTGTGTATTTGGAATGAATTCAATTTGTTTTCTTATCTCAGTATTAAAGAGATTTTAGGGTGATATAAACAGCTAGAACTCTTACTTATTGTCGAAAGACAAAGACAAGTAAATAGTTTTATAGATTAATTTACGCTAAGCTAGATTAAGTTTTATATTTTAACCAATTTACACCAATCTTTACAATAGTTTATTGTAGTCTGTAGAGAAAGTAAACCAAATTCTTTTTATAAAAATATATTTATAAATTGTAAATATAAAAATAAATAAAAACGTCTCTACAATATCTCTAGATTAAATTTTAAAGCTACTTCACATTTTCTTGTTATAAACGCTTTAATTACACTGTTAAAACTCTTGTCTGTAGCACATTTGGTTTTTAAAATTTTTTTGATGGGTGCCAAAATTTGTATGGCAGGTACCTGAACCAGTCAGAAGTTTTGAATTCAACATAGCCTGTGCACGATACAGTGTCTTGCTGTAAAACTTGGTTGAAATATCTTATATACAAACATTATTGCTTAAATAAAAATATTTAAATTCATACTTGTGTAGGCATTTAAAATTTCATAAAAATTGAAATTAAAAAAAAATGTCAAAAAATATGTTTTAAAATTAAATAAAAAATGTTCAAAACGCTTATTTAAAAAAAAAAATAATATATAAAAATATATTATATTAATAATATAAAAGATAAATCTGTAGGCCAACTTTATAGGTCCTTTTCCCTTTCGAAATGTGGGCCTTTTTATTAAATTATATTAATTATTTGGAATATATTTTTGTACATTATATATTTATATTATTTTTTTTTATTAGTTATATTATATCTTTATTAATTATTAAATTACTAGGGGCCTCTGTTGAGTAATTATATTTCAAGTTGAAGTCAAATATAAAGTTTTTGAAAAAACAGTAATTTACGTACTGACATAGACTTCGTACGATATAGCAGAAACCACTCGTGTTTAATAAAAAGTTTTGTGATTAGTAAGTTTTATTTAGGACACATAAAAACACGTCCCTCATATACTGCTTCGTTTCCGATATATTCCCTATAGTAAGTGGCATTTAGTGTAAAAACTATATTATTACTACAAATAAACAAAATTTAGAAACAGTTACTTAAAAAGATAAAAATGAAGAATTCAAGTGATTTGTTTTTTTTTTGTTTTTATATTTTTTATTTTAGATGAATTTGTTTTTTTGTTTTTTTTTTGGCATATGTACATAGATTCATTTGCAACTACATATGTAAATTATAATAACTGATTTGTTTGCTTTTGTTTATTATTTTAATAAGAATCCACTATACATAATGTATTTGCTGAATAATAAAATCATATGAGTAAAAAATTTTCAATTGTGTGCGCATTATTGTTTTATATACAACTTATATATTACATATATTAGAAGTTCATTAAGGAGTAGGAGAATCGAAATAAAATGAAAGCTGTCTACTGCGCAGATCCCTAAATGCTTGTCAATTATAATTATAGATGAAAAGGTGTATACTGCGCAGGTCCCTAAATGTTTGTCAATTATAATTATAGATCAATTATAATTATAGATGAAAAGGTGTCTACTGCGCAGGTCCCTAAATGCTTGTCAATTATAATTATAGATATTTGAACCGATGTGGTTTTATTGAAAATTAATTTTTCAGTAATTTTCACCATTTGAAAATTTTTTCGGTTCTCACGGGGTTTAAATCCGTGCTCCTTCGGTCAAAATTGGTGAAAATTGTTTTAATAAAACATTTTTAAAATTCAAATTCAAATAAAAAAATTTTTAAATTCATTTTTTTTTTATTTTTCCTTCATTTTTTTTATAAACAAATTTTGAAATTTCAAAACACAAAAGTTCGTCATGATTGAGTCTCTAAGGGCGAATTTTGGTCATTCGTCACTCGTCACTCGTCATTCGTCGTGATTGTGTTTTCAGCGTAATTTCAAATAAAAAATGTATTTAGGAAAAATCTACAAGTTATATTAGTGTATTATATTTATAAGTGTTATATTAATTATGTAAATAATTTAAAGTAGTGTGGGTGAAAGTGGTTTGATTCCAGTTAACAGAGGTTTTGTTTAAAAATATAACATAAATCGAAAAGGTTTACATTTTTAGTGTGTAGCTTAAAAAATATCATAAATTTTATTGAAGGGTTGTAATAATGACACCCGTGTACCGTAATATAATTTTTAAAGAATTAAAAGTTAAAAATGTTTTGAAGCTTTTTCAAAATACAATTTAACTAATTTAACAGTTACAATTTAATAAATGTTCCAATAACATTTATACTTATTAATAATAATTATTGCAATTCGAAATAAAAATTTATAGTCGAAAGTGCAAAGTTTAAAATTAAATTTTTCTTATTGTAAACAAAATAAAAAATATAACTATATATTAGATGTGTGTGTATTTATTTATATATATATATATAATTATATATTACTAAACAAACTAAAGTTAAAAATATAATATTTTTTTAAATAAATTCTTTAGGATCATTGATGTACACATGCATATATACATATATATTTATTATTCATAATTTATAATGTAATTTAAATCTGCAAATAAATTAATTTTTTGTTATTTAAATTTATTAATTTATATTTTTCTTTTTCTCTTTCTTTTTGCACATAGGTAGGTGAAGTTGTTCATAATTTCATTATTTGAAAAAAATAATGCGGGATTATTTAATGTAAGTTCTTAAGTTTATCATAAAATTTAATTTATATCTATTTTGGCGAATTTAAAAACTAGATATTAAATAATATTATATTATTCATGTGTATTTTTGGTTTTAGGGAAATAAAAGGGTTAAAGGATTATCCATTCTAGAGAAAATCTACTTTGCTAAAGAAATCAATCACTTCACTAATTTTTCTCACTGAAATGCTACTTACACTGTTTGAAAATTTTTTATCTCCATTAGAGCCCGGAATATGGTTACCTGTATACACACAGACAGTCAGACTGTAATTAAACCGCTGGAGTCGGTAACCATCAAATCAAAACCGTGTTAGTCTGTTGCAGTTCTCTGGACGAATTAGCGGATCGGTTCAACAGAGTGATATTCCGGGTAAATGCAATGCAGATCAGCTTGCTACAGAGGGTACTATGTTAGAAATCCTTCCGAAAAGGAATAATCCAGGTGGAGCTCTAGCTATACCCCGTAATCTATTGCTTCGCACAGATGCAATAAAAGCTTTAAATTTCAGATGGTCAGGTAGACCAGACTGTAACATCACCAAGCAAATTTGCCCTATGGTGAGCCTGAAGCGCTCCCTAAACCTACTAACTCTGAAAAGGTGGGACATTAGCACTATGGTAGGGGTCATTACGGATCATTGTCTTATTGGTAAACATTGACGAGAAGACTTGGATCTTTAAAACGCCCTTTTGGAGAACGTGTAGAGAGGAGGAAAAGCTGTCCAACAACTACTCTGTTTCTGCCCTGGTCCTAATCATAAAAGGAAAACCCATATAGGAGCCTAATTTCTGGACTCGCTGGATGACCCTGAATGCACTGAAATCAAAGATCTCCATCGCTTTGTAAAAAGCTGGAAATAGTTCAACGAGTAGAGTCTTATGCGACGAAAGTTTTCGTGGGTCTTCTTCACTTAAACAAAGCCGACTTATCTATGGATCTGATTAAGTTTGAATTTAAAAATTAAATTTGATTTTAATTCAATAATTTAGCACAAATTATAATATATTGTTTACAAATTACAATAAAAATATTATTTGCAAATATAAATATTAAATACATTTTCAAAAAATACAACAAAATAACATTTCTTGCAGAATGATAGCACAAAAACGAAAGATAAAAAAAAATTAAAACAATTTAAAATTACTAATGAAAATACTCGACTCATTAAATACCAGACTTGTTCACCTAATTTTCAAAAAAAAAAAAAAAAAAATAATCAATTAATTTCTTTTTATACTGTTCGAAAACAATAAACATACAATATGAGAGTTCTTTATCCTTTCTTCAGACGTTTTATATCCTTTTCACCTTACACAATCTTTAGTTGGGTTGAAAATCGAGAAAATAAAATTGCGTGTAAAAATATGATTTTTTATTTTTGTTTTAATTTTTGTTTTTATTTTTGTTTATAGGTACAAGGAAATTTAAAAAAAAACTAAATTTACCAGACAATTTTAATGTTTCCCTTATGTTCTGTTTTTCTGACACAATGTCTCCAATTCCACTTGAATCTTTGAGATAGAGATAATAAAACAAAAATTATGTTCTAGAAGCTCATCTTTTACACTGAAGTTAACACTTTTTTATATTCAATGGGAACTTAATTTAACCTCCTTCTCTCCTTCATTTATTTTTTGTTGTGTTTATTTTCATATTCTCTTTCTCTTTTTTTTATTCAAGATATCATGCTGTTTTCTATTTCTTGTGTTATTGTTGTAGATTTTAATTTTCTCTGATTTTGTTCTAGTAAAGTTTATGCAATCTAGTAAAATGTATGGTCCAAAGAATTTTTTTTGAAATTATGCAGAGGATGAAGAGTTGATGTAGTAGTAGAAGATGGATTGAAAAACAAAAACAAAATATTTTATGTTAATAATGTGTTTGAATGTATTTTAAATCAAATTTGAATGAGTCCAATGCTCCAGTTTAAATTGATTATCCATTTTTGTTCTTTTAATGCTCCAAATAGAAACAAAATTTGTTTAAAATTTGAGTCGCATATTGTAGATAAAACATTCTTGTTTAACACGAAAATTATTGTTTTTGAAATTCCAAACAAAATCAAATTCAAAAGTTGGAATTTTATGAGATTATGATAATGGGATTAAATGGTGCTGGAGTTAAAGAATTAATTTTGTTGAGAGTTTAGTTTAATCTAATTTCACGCAATCATATATGGGTTAATTGTGATTACGGGTAGCATTCCAATTATGCATTTGAATCATTATTAATGTCTGAACATTCTGCAATTGTCTGCTTTGGTCTAAGAACACAATTCGATTTTTTGTAATCCTTATTAATGTTAGATTTATTTATTAGATGGAACATTCTTCAATTGTATATGTTGAATAACTCTCATTGTTCTAGGAACTACTAAGAACACTATTCAAATATACCGAAGTTTCTTTTAATTGAAACACTCACATTCACAGTGTATAAGATGTTGAATATATTCTTCATCTATTCCACATTTTCTGCATATTGTGTTTTATGTAGGTGCTTTTTTCACTGGGTGTAGTAACCTCATGAGAAAAGATTCTAATGTCCACTTACATATATATATTTGTAATACTATTAAATCCGGGTTTAGAATAAAACTTAGAATGCGATAAGTTAAACTGTTCTTTATTTTTTCCACCTCAGATAATAAAAGGAAAAAACAATGAGAGGAACCCAAAAATTTCAATATGAAGCGTTTTCAAAATATTACCGCAAAAAATTACCGATTAAAAAATAAAAAAATATAAAAGGAATTTTTTTAAATAAAGTAGATAGATATTAATTAAATCATTTTTGTGGTGCCCACCTTTCTAACAAATTATTTATATAAAAAAACATATCCAAATTCAAAACCATAGTTATATAGCTTGCTGTATAGCTATCATGTATATTTAATACAAGAACCAAATAGTAAAACATCATAAAATCAATGAAATATGAAGCTTTTTCAAATTAGAAGTATTTTTTAAGCCATTATTTTTTACAATAATGAAATATTGTTGTAAGACAATAAAAATTAAATTTGCATTTTAAAAATATGGTATATCTATACATAACTACACAATAATATAACTTACCTCATTAATATGCTTATAAGTTTTTATTAAATCTACACTTAATTTCCGTAACGGCGCTAACGCAGGATCACGAAAATGTGTTGGTATTCTCGCTTGCATTGCTCGTACATCCGACTGTGCTGTCGGACTGGATCGCTACAATTAAGTAAATATGTAATTATTAAAACAATGAAATAAATTTTAAAGCATTAGTAGAAAATTCAATACCGGATCCGAAGATACAAGACATCGAGTCACACCAAACCCTCGTTGGAGAGACGAAATTTCGACAGAAACTCGAACAACAACAATTTTATATTTTCAACTTGAAGCAGTCCGTGACCAACAAAAATTCAAGATATTGATTAGTCAGTCCCAGTACCTAAATGGTCTACTTACCACCTAAGTAAGTAAGTAAGTAAGTAAAAGGTTTTCAGATTATGAACAAATCTCAACTTCCAATGTGCCTTCTATATCGAGATCAACAATTTTAGAATTACGGCTAGATATTGTCTTTGGAACCTAAGAGTAGCTCTAGAAGAACATTCAACTGAAAATCAAGATTCTGAGACCAGTGAGATTGAGGAGAACTTATAGAACTTAATAGAAATAACAGATGAATAAAAAACTAAAAACGAAACGAGGGAATTTTCAAAAAATAAATTATACGAATGTGAAGAAAATGCGAGAATGCATGTATGATCAAAGAAACTGTTTATGAACAAATCTATTTGAGAAAAAAAAATAATTTTCAAAATGATCTATTTTCAAGTATTCGCTGAAGTAACAGTGGTTTAGAGGGAGCTTTTTCTGCCGCCAATCACAATTTTTAACCACAGATACAGACTTGATAACTGAATTTTCAAAATAAAACGAAAGCCGGTCTATTTCAATTCTGTTTTATCAAAATTAGAGGTTTAAAGTCATACCTTTTAAAATCCAGTTTCATTTTAATTTATTTTTTGGACAAAACGATATTAATTTCGCGTTATGCATAGTGCAACTTTATTTTCATAAATTTTTGGAAACAACATATAGCTAACCCCTATTTTGTAAATAAACTCTGACTACGCATAGTAAAGCTATTGCAAACAGGTTAAATTTTTCAAAAATCTTGAAAAAAATAAATATGGGAAAATTCGAAATTATTAAGAAAAAATTATAGATAATTTAAATGATTAATTTCACATTTATTTATATAGTTTCTTTGAAAAATCCATTTTAATACTGGTTTTATTGTTTTATTCGATATTGGATTGGATGAACGACTGAATTTATGAATTTTTTTACACTAAATAGGCAATCAATCATTTATTAATGTAATTAAACCGCTATTATCTACATTAGGAAAGGCCGACCTTACCCGTTATTTTGAGTTATTAAAATAAAATATCCGTTTAGTTGCAATAGGTAAATCCCTAACGTTCGTAAACCTTACCACTGGGATAATTACTGTGATTTGATGGGTCATAGTGGTACAGACTACGAACTTTTATACGATTTAATTATTGTAAATTGACAGATTGAATATACAAGATATCAGTAGAGAAATCAAAATATATGGTAATACCTAAAATCTCGACGCATCGAAGATATCGGAGTTTCAAGTATCGAAGTAGCAAAAATTGAAAATTATATAATTTTCAATTTCTTACTCGACACAATATAGAACAACAAATAGACCAACACCGCAAAGAAAATTGAGATTCATAAAACATGTAATAACTATTATAATCTACTCCATAGAATTCAGTGTAAATGTAGATACTAAAGTGTAGATACCTACTAAAAGAAAATATAAAATTTAAAAAAACTGAATTGAAATGTATCAGAAAAAGAGTAAATTAAGCTTTACGGAAACCGTTCGGCGTGACAATATAGAAGAATATCCAAGATGTAGTATATTGGAGAGAACAGTTAGAAAAATGGATACCTTAGACTTCACATAGAATGAGTATTGAAAAGACCGTAAAATTACTTATAAATTTATATCAAATGGTCAATGATTAACAGGACAATCACTGAAACTATGAATGCAATAATTCAGCTTCCAGCACAACAATTTCACAATAAAGAGATTTCATAGAATATTTGCAACGAAAATGATTACCATACTAATGGAATAAAAAACGAAAATAAGTTCGTTGGGAGAAATTTTAGGAGGCACTATGTTCCCTAGGGAAGTATAAACAAGGAGAAAATAAACAAAAAGAGGCGAACAAATTATAAAATATAAAAAAATATTTTGCCGTTATAATACGTTAGTTGGTTTGAAATCATCATAGGTACGTACGTTAATAAAATTCAAGCCGAAGTTGCTTATCGAACTAATCTAGAAAAATTAGTATTTTTTTGAAAAACTACCCTAATATCTATAACATTGTAAGTATAGTACTTATTGTCTGACTACTTTTTATTTAATGATAGTTTTTATCAACTTACATGATGTATAACATCTCTATGGGTTGCTGGTAACTCCTCTTCAACAACAAATCTTCCATATAAAGGTGCATGTCGTTGTCGTCCTGATTCTGTTCCAGATGGGACAGATCCATAACCTGCCGATACTATATAGAAAAAGAAAAATTAAATAATTAAAAAATTGTTGAAACAGTTAAGTATTTTTTATTTTTATATAATAATAAGTAAAATTAATTAAAATCGATTACATTTATAGAATAATTGACATACGAATTCTAAAGTATTTAATTTCAACAATGTTCAATATGGAACCAATTTAAATATATTTAAAAAAAAAAAAACACAACAACAAAATAACAAAAACAACAAAATTTTCATTAAATTAATTAATTAAGACTGAAAAACTAACTACGTATATATATTTACAAGGCACTTCAAATGATCTGAAAATGATTTCAAATGATATGAAAAACAAGGATAAATACATAGCAAGCATAATTTAAAATATTTAGAATTACATGATCAGGTAATTTTAAAGAAAAATAGTTTATTGAAGGCTTAGTCAATTTTACTGTAATTTCCGATATTAGTTATTCTGATCTATTTACTTGATACATCTTTAATCAAATACAAAATTCGTAATTACATAGATACAAGTTGTTGTCTAAGTTGGCAAACTTAGAACATTGAGGTTCATAGTGATACCAAAAAATCTAATTTTTCCACACCGGCGGGTGATACCTGCAAGATAACCAACGGTAAGACTTTTAGCGCTGGGATTATGACTTGTTACCGATTTATTATAGCAAAACATTATAATCTAGGTATTGGCAAAAAATTATGTAGCACAAAAACAAAACCAATTTTAATTTAATTTTGTAATAAATAAAACTTAAATCTATTTCTTAAACCTAATACTAACTAAATCTAATCTAACTTAAAATATTGTTTCCAGAAAAATGGCTTATTACTAGTAAGCTTTTGTTATTTAGAATGTACATAACGAACTTGAAGCGGTCGGTATTATTAATGTCCAATTATTTAAATTTATTATAAATTTTTTATCACCTGCATTCCTTGTAAAATGTTAAATTAACGATATAAACTCATTATTTTCAATTTGATGTCTTATTTAACTTAATTGTATAACTAAAATATGATATACTTAAATTTAGTACAAATAATTGTTCTAATATAATTTAAATAACTTAAATATAGTAGGCTATTTCAATTAAACAATTTAAAAAAAAAATTACTCTTAATAATAGTAGCGTTCCGTTAAGCTGTGTAAACTACTTATGAGTAGATTGTAAAAGGAACGCTCATTATATACTCATGAGCAAAACGTTGCCCAAAAACATTGATGTTACTTTTGTTTTGTTTTGGAAATTTATTTATCAAAAATAATTTATCAAAAAATTATCTTTTTTTCATGGTGTTGTCTAGTTTTATTCATTAAATTTAGTTTTATATGTAAATATTTTTAAAATATAATGTTATAATTTTTGAATTATTTTTTTGTTGAAAAACATTTAAATTTAAATTTTTGTTTATTTGAATGTTAATTTCAAACTTCAAATTATAAATATGACACTAAATCATAATCATTGTCCTGCTACCCCACCCGTGAGGCATAGGGCGGAAATAAATTCTTTCCATCGGCTCCTATCTGCGTCTAACCTCTTCAATTGTGGCCAGGTTCTTTGCTGGGTACTTACTTCGGCTAACACTAAATAGTCAGCACAAAAAATTTTATTCTGCACCTAGCGGAAAGAAGATCATTACTAACCATTGTTTCTACACAATTAACAAGAGGTAGTAATAAACGCTACTAATATTACATTAAGAACATTTGAAAAATAAAATATTGAGTCAGGCTTTAAATAAAAAAAAAAAAAAAATTATTTCAAAATTCATGTAATTTAATGAAATTTTAGAAATCTATTAATTACCGTAAAATTTAGAGTTTTGGAAATAAAAAAAAGAAAAAACAATATAATTTTGTAAATTGTAATATTCTAAAATCGGCTTCATGTATAATTTTTATGTTATTTAAAAATTAAAATAATCCAGAACGAACTAATAAAAACGAAAAATTAAAAAATTTATACTAAGGTAATTCAATATTTATGTTTCTTAAATGTATATTTTATACAGTTAACATCCGCTTATTTATGCACCCCCACCCATATATAACCTCTATTAATATCTGCAGTATCCTATTTAACTTCTATTTCATACATAATATTCTTTCATCAATTTTATTACTTGTAACGGAATGTACATATTGAATTTCTAGAATTTTGTCAAGTGAAAATAACAAAAATTCTCAAATTTCAAAAAAAAAAAATAATAATAATAACAAAAATAAAAAATAAACCAGGACAGATATTATACATAGTGGTGAAAGGATACAATTTATGTTAGTAATACAACAACACTAAAATTACTTTAAGGTGCTTTTTTTTTTGCTTTTTTTTTGTTTTACATGTAATTAAATGTTTAATAACATCTGTTTGTAAGAAAATTTTACACAATACATATGTGTGCGTGTTTTATGTATTTCAATTTAATACATACACAAAAATCAAATTAGTTCAATATGAAAATTGTACAGTTTGTTGAAAACAGAGAAATGCAAAAAAAGAGGCAAATGACCTGATTAACATTATTAAAAAAATTAAATTTGATGTGAATTTAATAAAATTTCTTCTTTCCTACATAAACTCAAAACTATCAATTATTTAACATTTATTTCGATTGATAATACTCTATTTTTTATTATCTGAAAGACCCTATTTTCAAAATAAATTCCAATCGATATGCAAAAACAGCTAGAATCAAAAAAATACAACGAAAGACAGGTTTTAATGTGGCACGAATCATCCGCTTTCTGAACTTTAACACAGCTAAACGGATATTTTTTTTTTATATTAATTTTTTATTACTTTTATATAATTTATTTTTTCGTCTTCTAAATAAAAACTCGTTAGCTTATTTAAATTAAATTGAATTATATACAAAAAACAATAAGATCAGACAGCTTAAAGCTAAGCTATGATCAAAAAAACTAAATTTAATTATCTATTACTTATGTATTTGATATACATGATTTATAAAACAAAATGTAAAAAAAAAAATGCAGACTTCAAGACAAGTCTATAAGAGTTGTTCTGAGATTAAACCGTTATGCTTCTGTACATTTAAGGTTGGTTACGCTGATTTGGTTAAATATTGATTTAAACAATCTAAAATTAATATTTTGATCATTTTATCTTATATATAAAGAATAATGTTTGTATGTTTGTATGCTTATATGTCTGTATTTTTGTTCCAGAACTCCTCCCAAACGCATTAAGCTAATTCAACCAAATTATACAGAAAGACATTCTGTCTCCTAAATTTTTTTTTTTTTTTTATTTATCTCTCTGATTATGTTACAACTATCTTATAAATTACTAATATGTAAGGCGTATTAAAGATAACAAGAAAAAATTTTTGAAAATGTACAAATGGCTTATGAGGAAATATTCCACTGAATTGACCCCTTATATCAAAAATTAATACTAATTTTAATATTAAATATTTATGACTCTACAGTTACTTACAGAAAAGAAAAAAGAAAATAATAAAAGAAATATAATATGAATTTGACCTTAGTTTTAGAATCTACTTAAAAGATCATGAGGCCTGAGGCGTTTTAGTCTTCTTATATGGGCGGTATTTCACGGAGTACATGTTTAAATCCGTCTCCTAAATTTGAGCACATGCTTTATTCTGACTGGTTTTGGTACCTGCCATACAACTTCTGACACCCATGAACTATATTTCAAAAACCATTGGCGTTACATACCAGAAAATTTGTAATCTGGTACTCTATTCTGGTACTCTGGTACAAATAAATATATCTTTTACAGTTTTCTAAGACTGAGGCTGACTTGGCAAGAATATATCAAAAACTAGAGACATTACAGACCAGTAAATTTAAACTCAGGTGTTCTGTTAAAAATAAAAAAGCATAATAAATAATTAAACAAAAAAAAGATTTAAAGGATCCACCTCCGTAAGGAAAAACAAAACAAAAATCATCGATTACTATCTTTCAGTGAAAGAAAATTTTTAAGGAGATATTCTACAATTAAATTTCTATTTAGTCATCTCATAAACTAACTATTATTATTTATTTATTACTGTTAAAGTTAATTGCTCCCAATTGAATTATTCGAGTATTTAATAAAAACGTCATATTTATTAATGAATCAAAATATATAAAATGGCTTTGAATAAAGTAAATTATTATTATTAATATGTATAAGCAATATAAGTCAATAATGACTGCTTATTGTCTTTATTTGAATAAAAACGAAAAAAACGGTATAGAATAATAATAAAAAACAGACAAAAAATAACAAAAATTAAAATGCTACCATTGAACTTTTTTTTTATTTGTTTACTTAGAAAAATATACCCAAAAATATCCTGTGTAATGATGTCATTTTTTGTTATTTTTTTGTGTTTTTTTTTTTTTGATTTTATGATTTTATGAAATATTGTGAAATATAGAGTGAGATATAGATTTAGTTTATTTGTATATAAAATATATATACATTTGTCATCAATCATAACAGGTGAATCAACTTATTTATAACAAACAAACAAAAATAAAAAAAAATCAATTTTAGAATATTTTGAGAGCGATGATCCATCTTGATTTTATTGACTCAATATTCTCATATAAAATTTATTAATATATAATTTTATTTTATTTTTGTTTTTTAAATTTGTTAATAATTTTTAAAATGCTAGAGAAACAAAAATTATTTTTTATATTGTTAAATTTATAAAAATCCTTGAAGAAAATGTAGAAAAGAGAAAATGCACATTGACTCTTTTAAGTATAATTCTGTTATTCTAAAAATTTAATTTAAAAAGGATTTTAATATTATTTTGTATAGTTGTTATTAATGTTTTTTGCGATACCAGGTGTACGAACCCTAAAAATTTTGTATTCATATAATTTCATGTTATTATTTTAACTTATTTTTAACAAACTATACCCAAACACCAGGAGCAGATGAAACATTTATAATTTTTTTCTCTAATTTTGTTTAATATTTTTTTGAGTGCCTTATGGATCCCAGGTTATGCAAGCATAGAGGTTAATATCAGAGTACTCCTAAAAAGTATGCAAAGAAATGGGAGCCAGAAGGTGTTATCTGTAGGTATAACACTTCAGGTCGTAAAAGATTGATTGCGAAGTGGAAACAGTGCTCCGTGCAGTCCATTGCTGGGTGGCGCAGTAGGTAGAACGTCTGTCGTTCAACCGAAAGGTCCCAGGTTCGATTCCCGATCAAGCAAAAAAATGCTTTATTGGTTTTTCAAACTGGTCGAGTACCCTTTGTCATTGGGATATAATAAATGACAAAAAATAATTTAGACTATTGAGAGTATATCTGGTAACAAATTAAATAAAATGAAACTATTCTATTTAAGAAGACCTAGTTCATAACAATAGCAATAGTTTTCAACATTTGATGAGTAGATAAGCCATTAATTTGTTAAATAAATACTCGAAATATTGTAGATATTGTGGTGTAAAATTGCAGTACCGTACTTAATTAAGCACGAAAAGGTGATTCTACCTAAGTTACTGTCAAAAGTGTTAAAACAAAAAAACAAAACAGAGATGGCAAGAATGCTAGCAGAGTACTATTGGCAAAATTTCTCAGTGGTAAGATTCAAAAAAATCTAATGAAATACTTCGGTTCATGAAAGGAGTTAGCTGGCTAAACGACGGAGTCTGATAACGACCAGAAGTGAAATAGTTGAAAAGGGGTACAATGGGTCACAAGGCCTAAGAGTCAGGCATGAATACTATCTAACCCATTTAATCAACCAATCAACCAACCAAATCGAAAACAATGAGTTATTACTAAGAAAATCCGAAGAAAAGCAAAATATTAAATTAAAATTTTCAGAAATTGTAGGTAGACGGTATTGGGTGTGTTGACGTTAAACAAATATCAATCTTTTGGAATATTAAAACAAAAAAATTGATATGTACTTACAAATTAGGAAATTTTGGGAAGTATGTTTAAAAGATAGATTATATATTTTTTTTTTCATTTATTTTGCGTAATATCATCTCATCTCATTTAATTATATACACAAGTTCTCAGAAAATGTCCTGTATGTATCCATCTATAAATGTTGTTTCAATGTATTTTGTTGCACTTCAATATTTATTTGTGCGGCCATTGGCACATTTTTTTTATTTGATTTTTGTCTTTATTTTTATTATCTGTAGGTGCATTTGCAAAATGATGAAATGTGTGTATGTGTGTGCGTGGTGTGGAATAGTTGTGCAACTTAGATATGCAACTTAAATTCTATATATTATATGTATATATGTATATGGGTATAATTATACCCATTTGAAAATATATTCTATACGTACATATATTCAGCCCAGAAAACTGTAAAAAGATTTGACGCGCATGTTCTAAATACATATATATATATAACTAAATGCATTTATCTCCACATATATATATATGTGTACATAAATGCATATATATGTGTACATAATTATTATTTATAAGATTTTCCATTCATAATTTATATTTTTTGTACAGATTTTTTTTTTTTTGTAAAATTTCCGTGTTGTATTGTGAGTTAAGAAAATTAAAAATTATCGCAAAAAATTCAAGAAAATTAATAAAAAAAAAATTTTTTTAAATTATTATTAAATGAAAGTTAACTATAACGTGTAAAATTTGTTATTCTCTGTTCATGGTTTCTGAAGTATCTGAAGATGATGGTGGTGTACTAATTCAATCATAACATTATATTATTATTTTGTAATCTGGTTTGGGTATATGTAGTTAAGGAGAGCCAATGTATGCATATATGTATGTATATATATATATATAAAATAAGTTTGAATGTATAGTCAAGAATGAAATGACAATAAAATGCGATACGAGGACGCATACTTTGCAAAATAAATAAAAATCATAATTTTTAAGGACATCATCGTCACTTACAAAAAAAAAAAAAATGTTTCTATTATTGGTTGATGATTTGAGGGAAGAGAACGAAAATTCACTATGCTACAACAAGTGTTAAACTGTTAAACAGAGTTTTTTTTTATTCTTTCTTTACTTTGCTTATTTTTTTTTTTTTTTTATGGTAATTTTGAAGTGTAACACGTTATTGTAATAAATACTGTGGAAAGGAGTAAAACATTAAAGAATCGAAAAAAGAAAAGAAAATAGGAAAAAAGCTGGTACCGAACACCAGTACAATTTGCACTTGTTTTTCTTTTGCTGCAACTGCTGCTTATACTATTGGTGTCGTTGTTGCTAAATAACCAGACGGTTACAAGTTTTTCTATTTTCTATTTTTATTTTTTATATTTTTTTTAATAGAATGCTGGTGAAATAAAATAATTTATTATGTCTTCATTTAGCATCAGATGTTCAATTTCAATGCTAATTATATTTATAGTCTTTTAAATACGTAATAAGTAGCTATATTGGAAATTTATTTATTTTATTTTTTTTTTGTTAAAGATGATGAACCAGAAAAAAAATTGTGAAAAAGTTGTAAAAAGAAATTTGTTTTTTTTTTTGTTTTTTTTTTTAACTATTTTGAAGTACTCTAATTTTTATTTTACCTATAAATTAATTTTATATAATTAATAAATTGCAGTAATTATATAATTCTGTGGGGCAATAATCAACACAGAACAAATATTACTAATTGTAAAACGAAAATGAAGTAAAAATTAAAAAAAAAATATAGTTATATGTATATAATCGCTTAATTCGACATATTTAAGCGAAGAAATTAGATATTTTAACCATCACATTCTCTACGTGCAAAAATCTATCCTCCACAAAAATTTCGAGTGTCCTATGCTGTATTTACTATACGCAGCTGACCTGCCCTATACTAATGAAGTTAAAGTAGCAACTTTCGCAGATTACACTACGACTATGGTTTCCTACAATGATCCATATTTAGCCACTCACATATTGCAGCAACATTTAAATTTACTACAAACATGGGTTGACAAATGAAAATTTAAAGTAAATGATTTAAAATGCACACACATATAACTTTCACGCTAAGGAAGCACTTATATCCGTCAGTTTTATGAAATAACGTCAAATACCTAAGATATTACTTAAATATACAAGTTATGGCGAATATTTCCGAACATTGAAATTCAAGAATAAAACTCACACAAAACAGGAATATAATATGCAGGTGAAAAACGTAGGGTACAATAAACTACTCTATATAACACTATAGTTGATTAATTGATTATCATTTTCAATATCGTCACATTCTGCATATTAAGCTGTATCAATTAAATAACTCTTGAATCATTTATGTTGCATTGCAGTCCTTTGACACCACACTCGAACTGTATTCTAAGTATAACTAGTGCCTGTCAACTGAATCAAATGTTTTTTTTTACATCAAAGAAGCCCGTCATCACTTTATTATCGTTTTTTTTTTTATATATAGTTGAATATCTGAAACAAAATCGAACAAAGCTGCATGGGTACTTGAGTCACGTTTCAATTCATATTGTCTAGTGTTCATAAAAATTGCTTTTTCAAGATGTTCAGTTAATTGTTTCGGAAATTTCTAGATTATACAACTCATTCAAACTTAATGCAAATTAATCCCTTTCGAACCCAGCTTTTTTTTGTATAAACAGCCAAACGTTAGGATGTAACCTTTAGTAAATACGTACCGCTTTAATGGGATAGAGCAGGATAGGAAGAAAGAAGAAAGTTATTGGAGGAATTGATTGGAGTTTGCAGAATGAAATTATTGATGTTTCCTTGAATTTTTTCAAGTTATACAATATACGGCTCCTCTTGTTTGATGAAGAAATTGTTTAAGAGAAGGGAGTAGTTCTTGGATTTCTATAATGAGTATGGTTCAAATCTACAAAGTATCTATAAAACAGAGAAAGCACTCCTACTATACGACGATGTCCAAGAGAAGTTATGGACGAAGTTACATTTGGATCGTCGATTAAACGAATTGAGCGATTTTGAGCGCGGTCAAGATATCCTAAGACTGAAAGAGAAGCGCCAACCCAAATGTGTGAATTGCATTCCATCTTCGGTCGTATAAATGATTTTTAAGAAATTCTGAGGGTGAAAAGAGAGTTTTTCAAGTCAAGCTCCTTTTACGATGTCAAAAATATGATTGTCCCAGATATTTTTTTGGTTCACATGCATACCTAAAATGTTTAGACTATCTGAGTTTTGTAAAGTAACACATTGGAAAGAGAAAATTGGTTAAAATTTTAGCTGTTTGACTGAAATTAGACAATTTTGAGTTTTATACGAGTTAAACTCAATTCTGTTTTTTTTTTTTTTGCCCCAGACAGCAATTTTTTTTTAAATCATGGTTAATCGTGTTAACCACTATTTGTCTTCTATTGCTAACTTCAGCAGTTGTAGCATTAAATTTGAGAAGAAAATCGAAGGATGCTACCAGAGTACTGGAGTAGCATTGTGTAATTTGAAACGTCGTTTTGTTTCGACTATTTTCAAAAAGTGGCATTGCATAATTTTGTTTCGACCATTTTTATTTTGTTTCAATCTTTTCAAAATTGGTACGACATATTTTGGTATTGCGTAAGATTGAAACGCTACTTTTTTTACATTTGATACGACCAAATTTTGGCGATTGAAAAATAGTTGACGCTTTTAGGTAAATTTTAAAAATAATAATAAATTAATACATGATTTTTATTGGAATATTTATTTTAGAAACGCACAGAAATAAAAATTCCAATAAAATGAAAAATTAAGTAAATTTATAATGATTTTCTGTAAAGAAAAAAAATTGTCAGAATAAAAAAAAAAAAATGTTGGTATTATTATTAGCTTCTTTTACTTGTATCCAGTTGCAATTTCTTTCAGTTCCATTTTTTTTATTTTAATATTATTTTCTAGCAGTAATTGTTGAAATTTTAACGAAACAAATCAAAAATGGAATTATGTAAAGTGTTTCACTGTTCGCGCGTTTCAAAATAAATTAACGTTTCAAATTACGTAATGTCATCCAAATTTTGTTTCGACAACATTTTGTTTCGACCGAAATGTTTGAAACAAAGTTACACAATTCCACCCCTGTCATCTGCAAAGCTAAATATTGGATTAAAGATTGATTGAAGTAGGTCGTTGATGAAAATCAAAAAAAGAGTGGGTAAAACAACAAACCCTCGCGGTACACCATCATTTATATTAAATTTTTATTAATTAATTGACTTAAATCCGTAAGATTTAGTAAGACACGAATCGAACGATTCGAAAGAAAACCTTCAATTCATTAAGAAAACACAGACCCTAGACCAGCGATGGCGAACCTTTTTCACAAGTGAGTCAAAATTGAATTTATTTTTTTGACATATCAACCTACGAGTCAAGTATTATTTTAGTAATTAAAAATTTAACAAAAATACATGTAAATATGATTTTATTTACTATTCGAACATATTATATGTAGGATTATTATTTTATAATAAAAAAACAAAGAAAATTTAATATAAAAAAAATTATACATATATATATACATATATTTAATGCGAAACTTGTTGTTGTTTATTTTCAGATAATTGTCGTATATTTGGTTCATACTTGGAATTCATTACTTTTACACATGCGGCAGTGATTTCATTACTTCTATTTCTTTGCGTGAATTTTATAAAATTCATTGATTAAAATAAAGTTCCGCATACATATGTTGAACCAAACATTAAATGTATGTGGTAAAGAGTCCCATTCTTTTAATATTATATTATCAGTTCTTTGTTTGAATATCTTTTTCTTATTGTCAGAAATATTTTCTAAAATCTGTTTTTGCAAATCTGTAATTAAATTTTCAAATTTCTTTTTCCACATAAAACTGTTTTAGAATAACAGTGAAAATAGTCGAATATTTTCCTTTTAATTTTACTGATATGCTTATGGTACAGATACACGTATTTCGTCTACTACTTGCAGACTTCTTCAGTGTTTTGTACTCGACTGAGGAAAGAAGTCTAAAATTGAATAAAAATATTTTTATTTATTTTATTGTTGGTATTTGAAATAATTTTTCCGACGTTAGAGTGACAGGTAGGGGTAGGTTTTATTGTATTTCACTAAAAATTTAAATAAAGAAGAATATCCGTTGCCTTGGTCTTTATTTAGGAGTGAGTCATTTTTAGTTTTGTAGATTTCGATGCTTTCAGCTGAATCAAGTTTCCTAGAATCTCTAATGTAATTTACCATTACAATATCTTCTTTGGAAATGCTATGATTCTCCTGGATGATGTGTTCTGCTACTTTGGATTGGAACTCTGTTGAGTTCTTCTTTTTAGCCAGTTCTGCTTCTCTCAGGTGTTCATTGAGTCGTGTTTGCATGTTTCTCCTAGTTTGCCCAATAGAAACATTGTTGCAATGACTGCAAGTTACCTTATATACACCTGATTTTTCCATTTGTTCGATTGGGTCTTTAGTTGAACCTAGAACAGACTTGAGTTGGTTAGTTCTGCTTATATATACGATATCTAACCCGTGTTTTCTTAATTTCGCTCTGAGTGGGAGAGAAATCTTGCTAAACTCCAATGCTACTCTTCTTATGGGTTGTTGATCAGTGAGTAGGTTAGTGAGGGAATTCCGTTGTAAACTTCTTTTCAGTTTACTAAGTAAGGCCGTGATGGTTTTTTCGGGATATCCGTTTATTCTCGCAATTTCAAATATGTGTTTAGTTTCTTTTACTAAACCTTTTTGGGAGTTGGGAAGTGTTAACATTCGATGGATCATGTGGTTGAACGATACCATCTTATGTTGATAGGATTGGTTGGAGGTATTCGGGATGATCCTGTCAGTATCCGTAGGTTTCCTGTAAATCTCTAGTTCTAGAGACGTTCCTGTTTTACTTAACAGTAGATCTAAGAACGATAGTTGACCTTCTTTTTCTACTTCGACAGTAAACTGTATATTCCTGTGAAGTCCGTTAAGAGTAGTTAAGGTTGATTCTAAGTCCTGTTTTGGAATTCTACTAATTCTATTTCCAAATTTTCAATACCTAACCAAGTGAACACGGTTAATTCCAAATTATTAAATTCAATTTTGTGTGGATACAATATAAACTGTAATGTTTTTTCTAAATCCTTAAATTTATGAAATCTATCCAGAAAAGTTTTCACTTTTATTTCCTCAATAACAGTTAAATATTTTTTAATTGTATGATCATGTGTAATAATACTATTTTCAAAGTTTTCAGTTGCTTGGAAATGTTTTTGCAGATATGGAAAATATTTCAATATTTCCATTTTCAAATCATTACTAAATATATCAAGTTTTGTTATAAACGTTTTAATATTTTCAAACATGATTAATACAACTTGACCAGGTCCTTGGAGTTTTTTATTCAATTCATTAAAATGCTGAGTGACATCACAGCAAAACATTAGGTCATTTAGCCATTCTATATTTGATAATTCGTCAAAAACATTATTTTTTCCATGCAAAAATAGTTTTATTTCATCTAATAAACCTACAAACCTATTTAAAACTTGACCACGGCTGAGTCGTCGAACATTATTGTACATTAAAAGCCCAGAGTAGTGAGAATCAATTTCCACTAATAATTTTTCAAATTCTCGCTTATTTAGAGCTCTTGCATTTATAAAATTGACTATTTTCGTTACAACTAGTATTACGTTAAAAAATGTTTTCAATCCTTGTTTTGCACATAAGACTTCTTGATGAATGAGGCAGTGGAATTCAATTAAAGAATGTTGGACACTTTGTTTAAGTTGCTGAATAAAACCAATATTTTTTCCAATCATGCTAGGAGCACCATCAGTTGTTACAGAAACAATTTTATGTAAATCAATATTCATTTTCATAAATGTATCAGTGAATTCCTTAAAAACGTCAAGACCAGTAGGTCTTCCTGTCAATGTTATTAACTTGACCAGTTCTTTCCTTTTTATATTTCCTGATTTATACCTGGCAAAAACTGCAAGTTGTGCGTAACCACTTATGTCCGTGCTGTCATCTAAAGCAATTGAATACATTTCGGCACATTTCAAATCGTAATTTATTTGAGAAGAAGTATTTTCATCTAATCTTAATATTCGTTTTTTAATTGTATTGTGGTTTATAGACAACTCATTAAAGCTCATTATTATCAAAACTTTTTCTTTAAAATCAGCAAATAGGGCAGCACTACATTCCAAAAACGCTTCTTTTAAAAACTCATCTTCCGAAATGGTTTTCCATGTCGTGCGACACAATGTGCTACATGAAAACTAGCAGCTGTAATGTTGTTTTTAGGAATTAGAAATGTTTTAAATACATTAGCTTGTGATTTATAATCTTTTAGTTTCTGAGAAAATAATTCTTTTTTTTCTTCTTCTGTTAAGAAAGCAAGATTTGTATGTATCTTTTCAAAAATGTCGTTTTACATTGTAAGAACGAAGGGTAATATTTTCCCTGCAAATTAAGCAAAGAGTTTTCTTATCTATATCAACAGCTCCGTATTTTCCAAACCATTCTGTTTGATATGGCCTTGAACTTGTATCATTTATCTTAAGTTTCTTAACCGCTGACATCCTAAATACATCTAAAGGATTAATATTTATAATTTGAAAATGTTAAATTTGAATTGAAATAGAAACAAATTATTAAAACTAATTTTCTTACCGAAAATTGAAAACTTAATAAATCAAGAAGACTTTATGAATCAATAATTTATAGACCATGCGCAAGTTACGTCTTTAGTTTTGTTAAAAGTAAAGTTAAATGATGTAATACAAATAGTTAAAAAAATTATTATTTTTTTTGCAATGCCTACTGAGAAATTGTTATACTCAATTAACAAATTGTGGTATTGTAGATGTGCGAAGAAACCTGTGTAAATTTTGTAAAAATAACACATAAAATGCAAGCAAGAAATTTGTGTGTCATTTTTCTGTGGAAAAAATAGAAAAAAATGGAATTTAAAATTGGTTTGAAAAAACAAACAAAAGTTTTTTGAACAAACAAAACAGTTAGTGAGTCACTTAAAACTGTTGCGTGGGTCAGTGTATGACCCGTGGGTCATAGGTTCACCATCGCTGCCCTAGACCTACAGCTTGGAGTTTAGCTATTAAAGAAGCTTTCGATACTCGATCGAAATCTTTCGAAATATCTAAAGCAACAATATCAGATTCCCCGTAATTGTACCAACTGATATTGAGGTCTTCGTAGAGGCACGTTATTATATCACCGGTTGACCAGTGCTATCTTAAATCATATTGTCTAGCAGATAATAAGTATACCTTTATCATTTTCTCTTTAATTAAGTTCGCAAGAAATTCATTAAGAAAGTTTCTCATTAATTATACTTCCTATAACTTTGGACAAAATCGAAATAATAGGTCTGTTGTATCGCTTTTGTTACTTTTTTTGGATAAATGTACGCAACTTTCAATTGCCTGGAATATTGACCGGTCGAAAATGATAGATGGAATAACTTATGCAGAGGTTTGGAAATGGCGAATGTAGTTTTTTTGAGTACTATAACTTGATTCAATTTAATTCAGTTTAAACGATTTTAAGATGTAATAGTTGATATTTCAATTTTAGACCCAACATCATCAATCCATAGTTCTTATGTAGTTGTGTAAAAAAAATGATTAAGTGGACTGATTACATATTAAATTTTAGTTGTGTAAAACTAACCGAAGTGAAATTACTAGATGAATCGATTTGCAGCGTTGTAGAATATCGGATATAAACAAAATGCACAGAACAATTAAGTAATCCAGTTAAATCAAACTATGCTTGCAACTGTTTGCGTAGTCTTTCGAATATGCATATGGGTAAAAAGTGGAAGTAGAAATCTACCAAAATTTGTTGGCGATGGATGATTTCAGTGTATGGGGTAAGTAAATATACCAAAATTTAAAATTTTTGATAGATTTTTGACGTTTGAATTTTGTTTATGGTTTTGTTATGGGTTGTTTGTTAAGTGCAAGGAAATTGATATTAACAACGTAGTTTTTCGATGAAATTTTAATAAAAAAAAAAAAATACAAATAAAATTGTTGGACTAATAAAAAAAATTTTTAAATATAAAATTAAAATAATAATAAAAAATTAGTTATTTATTTCTTTGCCAATAACTCCATTTTCGGCCATATTGATTTCAATAATCTGACAGCAACAGTGGCATAAATCTACCAGTTTTTTTTTACGTAGGAACATGAAAGGTAGATTTCTGCCTCGTATAAACATGGGCAATAAGAAGAACCTATATGTGTAGATAATATATATATATATGTATTAATTTTTATTTTTTTTATTTTTTACAGATTAGATTTTTCAGATATAAATAGACTTGGCACTCTTCAATTATTTAATAAATAAAAATCATAAGTATCTATTCAAAAAATAAATTTTTGAAATTCTTTAAATGCATAGATACTTAACGAAATCATGTTAAATATTTGTGACTTATTTTTTTTGTTTTTATTATTATAATTTACAAAACTGACTCTACCTTCCATTACAAAATTTATGAAATTAAATTTCGTGTTTACAACACGATGATGATCAGTACGTTTAAAACAAAATACAAACAAAAAAGATTTTTGACCCAAGGTGTATGAATATATTGTGTAGATAAATAAGTATATGACTAATCTTCCCATACATTCATTCATTCACATTATTGAAGTTCATTAAACTCAAAAAACTAAAGTTAAAAAAAACTAAAACAACAAGAACAAAATTTCCAAAAATTTCTTTATAATTCTCTATGGTCGCATCATTACTTAATTTTTTTTATTTATTGTTTTTTTTTTTATTTCTGAACTTTGTGAGAAATTACCATGCATATCGCGCACCGGCCGGTGTTTTTTGCGTTTTAATTTACCAACAAGAAAAACATGAAAACAAAATAAGAATAACAAAATAAACAGAGCGTCTTTTAACCTTTTTTCTTCGTTTTTTTATTGTTTCCGAATTTTTTTTTTTTTGTTATTGTAAATATTCCTTAATACAACTAATAGTGTTGATGTGTTTGTGTTGTTTTGGAAAAAACAAAAAAAAAAATAGCTACAAACACATTACAAAAAAAAAAAAAAAAAATTAAATAAAAATTGAACTGGAGGTTAACATGCGATTTTTGAACCATGTCATTGCTCTGGTTAGACGGCATACATACACACATACACACGAACAAAAAGTGTTTTTTCTAGTGTTTTCTAAGTAAATCATTGTATAATAAAAACAATAATAAAAAAAAAGTAAAAAATCCAAGATGAGATGTTAAGAATGCCTTAAGTAATTTAAAGTTGCGACTCATTGACTTCATTTTATCCTGATTATTCGTAATTTACTTGCTAACTTGTAACAAATTAAATAAAATGAAACTATTCTATTTAAGAAGGCTTAGTTCCTGGCAATAGTAGTAGTTTTCCACATTTAATGAGTTGATAAGCCAGTAATTTGTTAAATAAATACTCGAAATATTGTTGATATTGTAGTATAAAATTGCAGTACCGTACTTAATTAAGCACGAAAAGGTGATTCTACTTAAGTTACTGTCAAGATCATAAAAAAAAAAGAATATTGATGGAATACTTTTACAAAATCGGTGACATCGTAAATGCAAGACTAACACTAATTAACAGGCCGAGACACGGGGAGAGGAAAGTTCAATAGTAGGCCTGTTTTTTGCAATTTTAACGCTCCTCAAACGTACCAACCATTATTAAAAATCACCCCCCACTTATTGTTTTGGTTATGTATAATTTAAACAAAAAATGAGATTTGCAGAGTCTGCTGAGATGAACAAAAGCATGAAACAATTCAACCTTTTCCTTGCATTTTGCCAAGCTTTAATTTTTAAACGAAAAACTTATCTAAATATATAATTTTTAGATTTCTTTCTAGGTTATCTTACATAAATCAAGTACATCCAGCGCTTTATAAAAAGCCCGAAATAGTTTGACGATGCAGATGAATGTAAGGAAACATTTTTAATTCAGTGGTACTACAATGGATATATTTAGTTTAATTGTACCAAATTTCGGCAGCCACTACCATCTATCTAATCACCTACTTTTAACTAGTAAGACATCACTGAGCACAACTAAAATGCAATTAAAAGCTTGGACCAAAAACCTGAAGATTTCTGGATCAACGTTCCTGCAAATCGTCAAGCAAAAATCCTCATGCCTAAACGCTCACTCAAAAAAACCAAAAATTTTCTAGGTTTCAATTGAAACCAGGTAGTATTTTGGCAGAGATAATAACAGACCATTGCCTAATAAATAAAAACCTTCACAAAATGGGTCTAACAGAAAACAACTTATGTAGAATATGTGCAATAGAGGAATGCGAAGGGCTCATCGTTAAAGACTCAGGGACTAACTAACAAGTACGGGTGATCACAATTCACAATAAGCCCATTTGCGGCTACGGTGATATAGGGGGCAGATTACCTCCCGAAACTAGTAATAGAAGTAACAAATTCAGAAAAATTTAGTTTTTGTTATATTTCCGTCCCATCAGATAATGAAATATTAAATAGTTCGTTTACAGAGATTTTACTGTATAATGAAACAAAAACTTCACAACTAACTTGACTTATTAAATTTAGCTTTTTTACATCTATTAGTTACCACAAACTATTGTTATTTCCTCAATCTCAACACTCAACTCTTACAATTGAAATTGATAGACAAAAAAATCAAGTTTCAACATTTCATTTATTTACAACCCATATTTAAATATAAAAATATCCACCACTATGAAAATTAAAATCTAAGTTGTTCACATCACCTACATTTTTTTTATTTATAGTTAAAAATTTCTATTCTATTGTAATTAAATAGAGGCGCGTGTGAAATTTGATGATTTACAACAAACAAACAAAAAAATAATAATAAAAAATAACAAAAAAAAAATCTCAACATCGCACTTTAGATACAATTTACCATAATATTACATTATGTGATTGGGAATGGGTAGGTTGTTTTGATTGTCAACCTGGCACAGTTAAAACATACAGGTTCATTACATGCCATGTAACTAATCAAAAAATTTCCAAATATAGATCGTATTCTCTCTAAATCAATCAATTTAAGTTTTTAACAAAGCGATGTTGGTATATAATCACCGGAAGATCACCTAATGAGACCTAAAAGTTTGTGTGCACGAAAGAGAAAATAAGAGTACTACCAGAGTGTAAATTTTTTCTATTTTGCACAAGAACATAACTCTATATCTGCATATGAACTCTGCATTAGCGGTCTAAAAACTGTTTCACATTTTTCTCACTGATAATTCTGTATGGTATAAATTAGTGAAAATAAATTAGTCTTGTGATCTGGTAAAACTTTGATTCTATTAATTACGAAATTATAGGTACTAATTACGAACTTGTTTTAGATATCGCAAAAAAAAAAATGAGTAACTACATTAGAGTTGAGCTAACGTTAACTGGTGACGACACGAATAAGATAATTAAATTAACACAAATTGAAGAAGATGTAGTTAATCTCAGTTCTTAATTTAAATGACATATGTAATTGTAGGTGTATCGGAAAGACAGTGCACTTTCAATAGAAATTAACCAGAATCATTACTGATTGTAAGTGATAGTTGATAGTTGTAATGTAATTGTTTTAGGTTATACTACAGCTATTGGTAATTCTTCACCACTAATTTTTACACCTTCACAATCAAAATATACTAGAAATCAGGTTGAAAAATCCAAATCTGTTGTTTTAATTGAAAATTAAATCAATATTAAAAAACAAAATTTATTGAATAAAAATAAAATACCTGTAGAAATGACAAAAACAAAAGACTGAAGGAATGTGTTCTGGCATGAGAAAAGTATACAGGCTTTAGAAAAAATTAATGAATTACAATACAAAATAATTGACATGCAGGTAAATAAAATTTAAGAATAGACACCATAATTTGGAAATGGAAAAACCTGCCATAGAAAAATTTAAAATAACAAAAGCTTTAAAATTGATTAACAATCTCTTTGTCCTCAAGAAATATCCATTTTTATTAGTAATATTAATTTTAGTTAACTAAATAACTATTTAACAAAAACAATTTTAAAATTTGGCTTTGAAATAACATACATAAATACATACATGTATTTGACATTTATCACTTTGATTTTGAAAATTTTTCGATTAAAAAATCATCATTTGATCTAATCATAGAAAATAATTTGGTATCATCAAAATATTATAGAGTTGAATTTTTAATTTTACAATCAACATCATCCATTTAAAGCAAAAATAACAGTGGACCTAGGCCTCAAATATAGCTTAAAATATTTGAAATCGTAACGGAAAGTTTTCGGTCAATTAAGTAGGACTGTAATCATGTATGCATTTTCCCATGAATTCCTATAACTATAGTAACTCAATTTTAAATAGGAGTTTATGGGTGGCTTACTTTATCAAAATATCTTTAATAATATCTGTGAAAACGCTATCAACGTGATAACATTTTTCAACTGAATTAATGGTTTTATGTAGAAAAATAGATAGATTAGTATAGTTGTATAAAAATGTGTTGATTTTAAGATATGTTTTCCTTGATTAAAAAATAAATTTTTTCCGGGACAATATTTTTAAAAAATTTGGGGATTACAGATAGTTTATCTATATAGGTCGATAATTTTCAACTGAAATTCTTGATCCAGATTTAAAGAACAAAGGTACAATATTAGAGTATTTCCAATCATTTAGGAAAGCATTTAGCGATCTATATTAAAGATTTTACAAAGTGGTTCAGTTATGCTTAAGCTACATTTTTTTTTTTAAATTAAATTTGGAATACCCCTGGACTTAAATTTAGATCAAGAGATTCAATCTTGTTATAAATATCATAATAAGATAGAGACAAAGAATCTCGATCTAGACTATGCGTATTTAATTGTAAAGCTACTGGTGCTGAAGAATTTTCAAAGATTGATTTAAAATATTGTGCAAATAAATTACATGTAGAGTTTAAGTCCGTAGTTGTGTTGCCATTGAAAGAAATAATGTGTGGAAATACAGAAGAACGAATATTAATAAATTTCCGAAAATGCTTGCTATTGAATTAATGCCTTGATTCATGACTAAGAATAAAATACATAAAAAGAAATTTTCTAAGAAAAGCAGATTCTTTACACAATCTTTGAAAAAACAGTTTTGCCAGCTAAAAGTTTGATTTTTTTTATATTTGTTGTGGGCATTAGTTTTTGTATTTTTTAATGAAACAACCTATGTTTCTTATATATTGACAAGTATATTTTGTTCATAAACAAAATGTTTTAAATTAAGTTTGTTCATAAACATTTCTAACTTTAGCAGGAAAACTGCAAATTTATAGTAGATAGAGCGTGACAATCAGTTGTGTTGCTCTTGTTTTATTTATAACACAAATCTGCAAATGTAGAAAATTAAAATTTTAACAACTCTGTAAAAAACTAAAAAATTCCGCAGTATTTTGCTTTTGCAGTTTGTGTTTATGAAAAGTCCTAATTTTTTCAAACTGTCAATTTTATGCTTTCAGGATCATATATTCATAAAAAAAATAAAAAAATGTAAAACAAAAATAAGAAAAAAAAAACAAATTTTGCGTAACTATGAGTAGAAATTTTTCTTTTTCATTAGAAAATTAATTGACTTCATTTCATAATCCAACCAACACATGAGAAACATTTATAATAATATGTATATGCATGTGTATACATTATGTTATTCTTCGTTAAATTTGCATAAAATTCTCACTGATCACATAATTTAATAAAATAAAGAATAAGACTAAATAACAACAACAACAACAGAAATAACAAATATGCATTTAAGTAACTGGTCAGTAAAAAAGATTGCAAAAATAAACTTGTTGGTCAAGTTTTAAAGCCATTAGCATTAAAAATAAATCTACGAAAAATAAGAACAAACCAGAACAAAATTTTATTATTAACTATAAATGTATGTATATATATGTATATGTATATGATTCAGTAACTCTTTCAAAATTAATGACTCATTGATTAAAAGCATAAAATCGAATATAAAATTCATGTAAAATTCTGACATCATTTTAACGTCACGTTTTTTTTTTTTCATTAAAAGGAATTTTTTATAATATTTCAATAACATTTAAGTTCCATTAATAATGTATAATCACTATCGTTAAACATTCTGTAATTACTATTTACGTTGGTAATATGAAAATCCGTAATGAATCTTATATATTTTACAAGATATAAACTCTTCCCTTAATATTTCGAAAAGCATCTTAGTAAATTTAACTCATTCATCCAATCCATTATTAAGTAGCTATACTCTCTTATTACGATGGGTGAAGTAAGGTCTAAGGTTTGATTCCCGATCAAAATGTTTTATCGAGTTTTTCGACCTGGTCCAATACGCTTTGTCGTTGGGATACAATAAATGACAAAAAAATAGTTGAGAGTACAATCGGAAAAAAACTTGAATTCATTTTCCACATTTAATGAGTTGATAGCCAAAATTTTGATAAATAAAAATTGTTCTTATCTAAACGAATTTATAGGAATGAAATGATAGTTCAGAAATTTTGAACACAAAAAACAACATCATTCTCCGATACTATAATTAATGTAAAAGTATGGAGTAGTGTCCTCAGAGCAAACTTTAAATATATAATTAGAATAGCTGGAATATAAGTATAATTAAAAGTAGTGGAATTAAGTCAGCCTAAGTATAACAACGAGAACAGTAGGATATAAATGTATATAAACCATCTACATGCAGCACATAAATATAAGGTACATTTTAGTCTTTAAACTGTATTAATATTAAGTGATAAAATAAATATAGCAAACAAATTTTAGATCTAAGTAAGTATGATTTATATAAGATGATTTTGAATAACGCAAGGGCACCGTATACCGATCACCTATAGCTATAAGTAAAAAATAACTTTTCGAAAGATAACTTTATAATTTTGCTTATTATAGAGCACCTGATTCCGTTCACTTAAATACATTTTTTATGATGTCGTCCACTAGGGTGCCTGTATCCGACCTATTGAATCGTATGGTAATATTTTGCTACTAAAAAAATAATTGCGATGTACCTATATAAATTAGCAAATATAGTTACATATTCATTTACCGAATTATTATTAATAATTTATAAATAAATTAAATAAATAATAATTAGTTATAAATGCTTTAAATTGAAACATATTTAAAATAAAAATGTTTGAAATATCATTAAGTAGCTTAGATAAAGGGCAAAAGTTGGCTGCGTTGGTTTCTATTAGTCACTACACTACTAATATAATACCCTTAGTAAACATTAGCTAGCATAAAGATATTATGAACCTAGATAATATTACTACAAGGACATATAAATATATAAAAAATTATATGACTTCTGACTAAGCAATTTATTAATTTGAAATTGCCTTGATTCTGTCTGAAAAATTTTCGAACCGCTTGTTTGCATGGTGTTTATGAGTCATTGTAGTTCAGACAAGTTAAAACAAAAAACTAATTTTTTTCGAGAGCTTTGTGAGACGGGACCCGGATCTATTTTTGCTGAAGTTTGCTCAATTTCTTGAACTTGACCAGTCACCACCTAGAAGATGTAGTTCTGTTCTGATACCTGTTGATTGATAAAAACTTATTACATGAAATTTTTTATTATGAATATTTATTATATCCAGTCAAATGAAAAACAGGCAAATTAAAATACAGGCAAATTGCAAGAAAACAGGCAAATAATACTATAGGCAAATGAAATACAGGCTCATAGCACGCTTCCCATTTTTGCTACTTAATAAGATTAATTTATTTACCTAAATCCTACTTATATTAACTTTAAGCCTTTCACTTTTGTTAATTTTTTATTGGGCACTATATTATATATTTTTTTAATTTTAATTGAAGTAACAATTGTAAGTAACAATTTTGTTAAATATCAAAATGATATTATAAGAAATAAACTACAGTTATAAATTCTGTTATTTTACAAAGCATGTAAAATAACAGAACTTATAATTATTTACATTTTTCTTTAGTTAATTTCATTCCGACCCACCATCCAGATAAGATAAAGGTATCACATAATAAAATTTATACTGGATCCGATATTTGTTTTTAAGTACCATTCTCACATTTTAATTGAATTTTAAGTTGTTCTTTTTAAGCAATTACTAAGAAGGTAGGATATTACACAATTATGATAAAAGCGAACGTTCCAAGAGCGACGTATATGATTTTTAATTGACTAAAATCACGCTTAAAAAGTAGATTTATTAAGAAATTTCATGTAAATTTTAAATTTTCTAAGTTGATTAGCGCTGAAACGTCATCTAAATTTTCAAAATAATTGAGTGCATTTTCGTATAGTAAAGTGACATGTAATTTGTTAAAACATACTATTAAAATTGTCCGTACCTTCTGATTCTTTAAAAATCGAAAAAAATCATTTTTTTACTTCTGAGTTATTTTTGCATTAAAAATTTAGAAAAAAAAACCCCTGTTGACATAAAATCGGGGGATACAAATCAGCTACAAAAGTCGTAAAATTCTAATTTTTTAACAAGAGATGATAATTTATTAAATAAATTCATTTGAGCTATATAAAAACCAAAAATAGGTTTTACAACGAATTTATTAGGTGGTCGGAATCAGGAGGGTTGATGGAGAATGGTGTCATTGCATTTTTCAAAAATGGTCACGGTATATATATATACAAATAAAATTGTGAACATTTTCAATTTTAACAAAACACAAAATGACAAGTAAGTGTGTTTGGATATCTGCTAGCCAAACCTATTAAACCAATTGAACCACCATTTAGAATAGATAACAGTTTAATTGTGTATCGTATAATCGAAATGGGCCCATATGTATAGTCTAATCATTCGACAATGTCAGATAACTATAATTATCATCGACTTTCTTACTAGCAGTAACAACTACTTAAATGTAAACACATCAACAAATCAAAAGACTATTATAGTACTTAGTTCCGAATGTAAATTTAAATACATATATTTGTTTTATGATTTCATTGTTAACTTAATGTACTGACAATTTACAATGTACCAAAATAAAATTACTAACAAAATTTATATCTACATATATATTAAATGGCCATTATAAATTTCTTTTTGAAATTATCTAAAACATCTTTCTTAAATATATATAAATCTTTTCATAAACTTAATAACAATAATATAAATAATAAAATTCGAAAAACACTTAGTTAAGTTCTACGAATAATTTAAAGAGAAAAAAACACACAAAAAATAGGTGTCTTAAAAACCCATTTTAGAAAAATTCTGAATCACTTCTCATTAGTTACAAAAAAAAAATTTTTTTTATTAAGTCTACCGGCGCCATATAAAAATAAAAAATGTAAACACACACACACATTCACACACACAACTTCAACAACCCAAATAAAAATCTTCAACTTTTGTGTTGAATTTCATGAATCAAGTTGACGAAACCCTGTTTTATTTAGACCACCTACTGTTTTAAAAAAAAAAAAAATTCCAAAGAAAAACCTTTTTTATTAGATTTTCATCTTTATAATAATAAGGACATCATATATAACTGTAAAAAATATACAAGAAAAAAAAAAATAAGTAAAAAATAAAACTAATAAAATTGAATATGCGATTGTGTATGTTCGTATGTATTCTCTATTATACAGGTTCGTTACCAATTTTATGTCCTTTTTTTTGTATTTTTGTATTTCAATTTTGCACTTTATTTTTTTTTCCTTTCTTTCATTTCATTTTCCTCGTTCTAGTTTTTATGCTCTTTTATACGATTAAATAGCTACCAGCTAATTTATCCTTTTTATTTTTTTTTATCTGATTTAATTTTTTTTTTTTTTTAATTTTCCGCCTACTTGTGTCCATAACGTAAATTTTAAGAAAGATAATATTCAAGGATGTTCTTGAAATTTGAGAAGACACTTTAGCTTGTGGGTGTTTATAATTATAAACATTTACAAAAACAGAAAAAAAAACACATCAACATCAAAAAATGGTGTAACTAAAACTTACTACACATTTAATCCTCTTCTTCTAATAAAAAAAAAAAAAAAAAAACTACAACAACAACAAAAAACGTGCAACAAGTACCTGTGTTCTAGAATGCCTTAAGTTTGTTGAAACTATTTTTAGATAAGTATTATTTGCTTTATTCGATATTTTAATTAATTATTTTAAATTTATTATTTTACAGTTATTTTTAAGTAAGTAATTGACTCCAATGGATAAATATTCAATATTGTGAGTGAAAAACCAAATAGAGCACTAAAATGACCATTTCAACGTTTTGAAATTCTAAGATATCAGAACAACAAAGACAATATCAAAATTAATTTATCACCAAAATTTTAGGACTTGCTGAATATACCGGGTTTACCTGAAAGCATGCCTATCAGCTTTTTAAGAGCGGAAAGACCGTTATTTGAAAATTTAAAAAAAAAATTATTAACTAAATCGAGGGTGCTCTATCAATTGGTGATATTTTCAAATTCCAGGAAGGACCGCAAATCGGTTTTTTCAAATTGGGAAGGGTACTTTTCTGCCAAATTCCGATTCTTGTCAAAAAAATAAGAAACTTTTGTAAAGTAAATTTTTTTTTTTTTAATTTAAACTTTGCAGGGACCTAAAAGTGATATAAAAAATATGGTTACATGAAACACAAATCTATTTATAAAAATGATTTTCATTAAATTTTAGTTTACCAAAGGAAAATTTGGAAGATTTTAGTTTTATTTTTATTAATTTTAAAGAGAAATACCGAGACAAAAAAAAGCAATCATTTAATATAAATTTTTTGTTTTTTTATCATAGAATCCGAATTTGCAAAAAAAAATACCCCTTCCCAATTTGAAAATCTTGATTTCGGCCAATTTTGGCGAATTTGGAACTTAACAAACCCTTTTCCGGTGCCTCCCGGAAGTTGATAGAGCACCAATCGATAGAGCACCCTCGATTTAGTTAATAATTTTCTTTAGTTTTAAAATAACGGCTCCTTCCCCTCTTAAAAACCTATACGCATACTCTGAAACACCCGGTCCACTATTTTTCTTAATTCCTTTTAAGCGAACCACAAAACTTCTGGGAACCTTGTTCATTTATTTTAATAAAATACAAATTATATTTTTTTAAATTGAGGGAAATTTCAGTGTTCCAGATCTGTCCAGATTTATTGGAAAAAGGTAACACTGTAATATTTTATTTAAAATGTTAACCCACTTATATTTATTATTAAAAATTATGGATGCTTATATTCTAAAAATGACGAAATGAAAACAATTACACAATGAAAATCATTAAATGCATACTTTCGTTAAAACTTTTATTTCAAATGAGATTAATAATTCGAGCATGAAAGGGTTTATACTCCTTTTGATATTTTTCTTGATAAAAAAAAGTTGCATAACAAGAAATGTGAAATGTCAAAATAATTGCAACAAATTACATGTAATTAGAAAAACATTTATGATTTGTAATATATATTTTGTAACTATCACGATCAGTAAAATGAATACCGAAGTGTGTAAAAAAAACAAAGAAAAAATATTACTTTTAGTTAGACGGTTATAGCGATTAAAATTATTCTCTTTTTTATTTATTTTGATTATTTCCAAGGTTACGCATTCCAAAAATTAACTTAAAAAAAAAAAAACCGAACTGTAATTATTAATTGTTTTAATGATTGGGGTATCTGAAACAAAGTGACATGTTGCCTGTGCGTTTTGGGGACTACCAAAGACATAGCTGTGGGTGTATCATGTGTGTCCTATTCGGAGTCTATAGCAGTGATTTTTCTGCTGGCCTTGTCGATATATTACTTGGATATATTTTCTTAATATAATTTAATTTTTTTGTGAAAGCGTTTCTATATCCATTAAAGTTCGATCACATATCTCTTTATAATCCATGTAGTACCGGTTTTGTTATTTGGAAAGTGATTATAAAAATGCTTCATTTAACAGTCGGTCGGGTTGGTTCATATTAATACAATATTTTTTGCATACCTGCAGCTGATTGATCTTGGATTGTAATTACTGTCGGGTGTTTTGAAATAGCAGATGATAGAACATGTAGGCTACTAAGGGAATCAGAACAACTTATGAACCTTATTATTAGTTTATAAATCAGCCCATTTAACCACACTGTGTCGAAAGTATTTTCTAGATTTACTAAGCAAGATCTTACATAGATCACACAAATTATTTCAGTAAAATTGATGGCCATTTTATTTATTATCAGAATTTTTTTCTAATCAAATGAAACAGTGAAAAAATGAAACATTCTTCAGTAAAACAGTTTTGTTTCATTACTTCAGAAAAAAAGTAATGATTCAAAAAATGATAAAATTGATTTTAAATCCGAAGATATGTTAAAAGATGACTGTAATGCTAACTCTTTGCAATAGATTGATTACTGTCTGGATAAAATATTTATCATATTTTTCAACACAATCAATGGAAGTACAATAGCAACTCTCGTTAATATTGATAACCATCATCCCCCCCATTAGCTTCAACTATCTCTACGACAATCCCATTTGCCTTGCATCGACTGTATTTTACCCTTATTATTTCAATAACACTAAATTAACAGGTCCTAATAATTTTCTATTATCTATTGACTTAAACATATTAATAAACGATTAGTATTCGCCCGCACCAAAAAACTGGAGGAAATTTGATATAAAATCATTATGATTTGCCCCATTTCAATTTATTCATGGCAATGTATAATTTTTATTATTGATTTATCTTAGACCACAACCGCATACATAATAAATTATTTTAAAAAAAAAGTTAAATTTATTTTTAAATTGGGTGAACCAATTATAAAACCATGTTCTTTGGTATTAAAACCCAAGGTTGGAACCCTGAATTTGGTAAAAAATTAAAAAAATGTTTAAAACATATTTAATTTCGCTACGTCTCCTTTTAAATATTCATCATTTAAAAGAATAATAATGAAATTTGATTGTGAAATGGTTAAGATATTTGTTCCATACTTTTTTCAATTTACAGATTAAATATGATGATGTGAATAATAAATTTTAAATTTTAGGAGTTATTTTAGAAAACATTTCTTTTTCGAGAAGATAAATTATAAATATAGAAACGAGCTTAAATGTAACAACAAATCGAAAAAGTAGATAATGTAATCTATAGCATCACCAATACAAAACCTATCGCTAATTATTTTTCAATAATTTAATGACCATTTTCATTTATCCCATTAGTATTGAACATCGGTTTTCTCTAAAACAAAAACATCATTCACTAAAAATACAGAATAAAAAAATAAAAAACACCAAATAAAAGTGAAAATCATAAAAATTAAATATAGAAGAAAAATTCAAAAGAGAAGTAAAAGTATTGATGATGATAAATGCAATGCGAAAAAATTTCTGAAATGCTCGATAAATATTTTTCAACAAAAAAACAAAAAAAAAAAAAAACAAACGTTAGTTGAAAAGTTGACTTTAAACAAGTTAATGTGAAATGAAACTGTACCGGTAAGAGGAAGTATTAAATTATAGACACCAGGTGCTAAATTTACAAAATTTGGCTTTAATTTTTAAAGACAAAAAAAAAACTCGAAAACAAAAAAGTTCAAGACAGGTGAGGTGCCACTTGTTTCAATTTTCGGATTTTTTTTTTGCTAATTTTAAATGTAAATAAATTTGTGAAATTTTAAAATACAAAAATTCTATTATTGCTGACAGTGTACAGTTGTGTCATATAAATACTTGTTGTTCGTAAACTGGTTGAACCCGAAACAGATTAACCGGTTTTTGTTCATTCGAATTTTTGCTATTCGATAGTTAAGCCATTTTTTTTTTTTGGTTTTAAGTCCACTTTATTTATTAAATGGTTGTTTGTTTGTTTTTGTACTAATTTTAAACTATTCATTATATTCAAAACCGAATTTAATAGATGTATTTACTGAAATTCAGATACGTAAGTATGATACTTCAGTATTGTGTAGTTGAGTAATCGAATCACAGTACCATCAATAATAGTGGAAATTATTTAGTATGACTTACCAATACCAAAAAAAAAAAATATGAGTAAAAATACTGGTACTGGGCGGCTCTTTCAAGAAATTAATAAATAAATAAATGATTGGTTTTTTTACCAACAAGCAGTCAAAAAATTCTCTTATCAATTGGCCAACAGATAGAAGCAAAACTACCGGTTCAATAGATCTTTGCTACAACCTATAGATATTTCTCATAACCATTTAGTTATATGTAAAGCCGTGTACAGATTTATCATCAGATCACACAGTTATAATTATTACGGCATCAATCGGACCGAACTAATCGATGTATATAACACATGAGACAAAAATTTAAATCAAAATTCCTACACTGGAATACCTATAGAAATATGTAATATCAATGCTAGTATATATTGGTTTTTCGACCTGGTCCAGTACGCTTTGTCATTGGGATAGAATAAATGACAAAAATAATTGAGAGTATAAATCTGGTAACAAATTAAATAAAATGAAACTTTTCTATTTAAGAACGCTTATTTCCTGACAATAGCAGTAGTTTTCAACATTTGATAAGTAGATAAGCCATTAATTTGTTAAATAAATACTCGAAATATTGTTGATATTGTAGTGTAAAATTGCAGTACCGTACTTAATTAAGCATGAAAAGATGATTCTACCTAAGTTACTGTCAAGTACGTAAAAAAAATATATAGAAGAAGCTTTCGAAAACTAGTCTAATGACAAATTCTCCCTAGTTTGATCAGAACTATTCAACTTCGGAATTAACCACCACTTGTAAAAAAAAAATAAAGCAAAAAAAATTACTTGATATCATCTAATAGTACCGCACTATTATTAAATTTAAATAATAACTATAGATTGTAAAAAAAAAGGTAAAAAAAAATCTTTTGATTTGCAATCAAAATAATAAAAAAAGTTTAAACTGAAAATGGTTAATAATACTAACTTCAAACTTCCTCCAAATAGTTTAACAATCAATTTTATATATGTAACGGGAACAAATTTAAATAAAAATGTGTTTAGAGTAGTGAAGGTCTTCAAACTAAAAAAAATTGAGATTTTTCTTAGTAGCAGTAGGTGACTTAAGAATTCCATATATTTTCTTAAGGTGATATTTACATATTTATAGCAAAATTAATATTTTTTATAAATTATACACTAGTATTAATATTTTTTCTATTCTAAAATATACTCTTTTTAACCATTTTTTTGTTTATATTTCAGAAGTTGCTTCCGAAATATCGATATTTGCAAAATAAATACAAATGATTAGTGAAAGGAGACTCGACTTTTATTCCATAAATCTAAGCAATATACCTAATATTTTTTATAAATTTTTTTCAAGTAAAGCTGGCTAAGTTAATTCGAAATGTTATATTAAAACAAAAAAAAAAATTTAGTATTGACGGTTTTTTAAAAAATTCGCACTTTATTTCACAAGCTTTTTCTAAATTCAAAAAATAGTAACAATTCTTATATTTACATAACAACATAAAAAATAAAATGACATTTTTTCACAGCTCAATATATATATATTTTAAAAAAATAAATAGAACATTAAAAGTATAATATTACTAGAGGGTACTGGGAATATCAGCTTGTGAGAGAGCAATGGAGAGAAGTAATAAAGAGAAAAACAAAGACAGTTTAAAATTTACCATCACGTCATAAGTTAAAGGTTAAAATAAAAATATTTTTAAAGCTTTGAAATAACTAATTTAATTAGTGCCGGTAATAGAATTATATTAAATTTTAGCATCTCCTGTATTACCGACATGTATTAACGGTAATAAAATTATTTTAAAATTGAGAAATTATTAATACCGGCATTAAATATTTATATAAATATATTTGAATATAAAATATTGATTGTTTTTATTTTTTCAAATGAATTTTACTATTTGAAATATAATTTTTGTTATAAATACGTAAATATCATCTTAAGAAAATGGAAGCAGTATATATGCAGCTAGTAAAAAATTCGGCATACCAAGAACAACACTAAATGACAACATTTTGTTAAAATATGAACTGAATAAAAAATCTGGCCCTTCAAAAATATTGAATGATAATGAAGCAAAATGGTTTTTCAATTTTCAAAGGCGTTACCCAGAGCTAACTCAAAAAGTTCCACAAAATTTATCTAAAAGCCGCTCATCTTTGACTGAGTGCGTAATTAGAAATTGGCTTGAAAAATATTTAATAGAGCAAAACTTGCCTAAATAAAAATCCGACCCGATTTGTTAATTGCGAAGAAACAGCTTTTCTTATGTGTCAAAAGAAAAAATGGGTTTTGTTCAAAAAAGGTTCTAAGCAAGTATACAGTAGAACAGCCATCAATGATGAAAAGGAGTATATCACAGTACTTATAATGACAAGTGCTGATGGTAAAATACTCCCTCTAATGATGTTTAAATTCATACACATACAAGGGGTTGCCAGCAAAAATATTAACAAAAATCCCAATGATTGGAGTTTTGGTCGATCGAAGAGTGAAGGGATGATTTCGGAAACTTTCTATGACTATAACGCAATGACTTTGTTCTCCGTCCATCTCCTGATACCGTCCACTTAGTAAAATCGTTGTATTTTTGGTTCTTATCGCTCAAATGAAATTTTTGAATTCTCTTGTTAAAAATTTTGAGTTTTACGACTAATAGTTTATTTGTAGTGCGAGATTTTATGTCAGCAGGGGGTTTTTTTTCTAAATTTTTAATGCAAGAATAGCTTAAAAGTAAAAAAAATATTTCACTCGTACAGACAACTTTAATTAGTATTTTTTTATTTTACTATGAAAATGCACTTTTCCACTCAATTATTTTGAAAACTCAGATTAAGTACATTAGTAATATAAAAGTGGATGGAATCAGAGAACTGTTCAATAAATGAAGTGCCTGATTTCGTCCAAGTGTTATTAGACTAGTTTTGAAATTGAATAATATTATTTATTTATTTTAGGTTAAAACCTAATTAATGGTATTAAATTAAAACAATAAAGAACTAATTATATTATAAATAATGTCTTTTAATGTTCAATAAATCATATACGACGGTAATAGGAATGTAATCGCCGGCAATAGGATTTTTTGAAATTTCATGCGCCGGTAATAAGACAATTTGACTGATTTATTAAAATTTAATGAATATTAAAATATATTATTTTTTAATTAATAGTTTGTATTATAAATATGTTCTTAAATGTTCAATCTGTATTTTTTATGTATCTGTTTTGTGTGTATCTGTATTGAACAGATGTTCTTAAGATTGAACAGATTGAACAGATGTTCTTAAACGTTCAATCTGTATATTTAAGATAATTTTTATTTAAAATAGTTATAGATTAAAATAAAATTTTACAGAGAAAATTAAGTAAAATAACTCTTAATATGCCGGTAATAGGGTACTTTACCTTTGCCAAATTTTTCATTATTCGCCATATTTAATTTTGTTTCTCTCAATATATCGACCTATCCAAAGTAAAGTATGACAACTCAGAAAAGTCAATTTTACAGGAAGAGCAATTTAAAATTTTATCATAATTGGAATCTATTTTAAAAGCATTAACTGATTCGTAATATGATCCAAATTTTTGTCAGCATATTATTTTAAGGTATATTATTAATTTTTGCACTAGGTTTAATTTCAAAATTAGTTAAGTTCGAGATGTTTGAATTGTACTAGTTCTATTTTTACCCTTGTTTTTTATTAACATAATAATATCTTGAGATGTAATACTTTAACATGGAATATTTGGAAAACAAAAGATCGATAAAGTGTAGATGTCATAGTCTTGCTGGGAAAAATAATTCTCCACTATGTTATATCTCTCAACATAGTAAAGTTACATGGATAAGTATACGGGGTTTTTATTACATCTCTTAATATAATAGTTCTAGCTACCTGGTTTTACATTAATAATTCAACAAAATGCTATAAAATAATATATAAAAGTTTTAAATTGTAGTGTTATTTTTAAGTCAATATAAAAAAGAAACATTTTAAGAAAAATAAATTAACAGAAACCCATTTTATGGAAAAACAAAACTAAAAATATCGATTTCAATCTTACTTAAAGTTTGCATACTTTTATACTAACTTTGATTTTGTTTATCACATGCTTTATTTTAATTTTGGTCACATATAGGTAGTTAATTTTAATTTTATGTTACATACAATAGATCATAGTTTGATCAATTTAATTTTTACATTTTAGTTTTCCTTTTCTTTTCTGAATCATATGTGTGGTCGAATTTAACTTTACTAATTGGTAAAACTGATGAATATAATTTTTTCATTACAAATGTTTTCTTTTTTTTGGCTCGTTTTTTATTGTTTAAATTTATAACGTTGTATTCGTATTTTAAATCATATTTACTTACTTGGCTCCATAAACCTTTTTATAAATTGATCTTCATATTTCTTGGTGCTTATCTAAATGTAAACATTGAGTTAAATTCTTAAAATTATAAATTTCGTCTTGGACCATTTCTATAACCATGTAACTATGGTTTTCCAGTTTTTTTTAACATTGTATTAACATAAACCATTGACTAGGTACATATATTTACTTCCCTTTTTTTCTCTTTCTATATTGGCATGAGCACTATCAGCTTCGTTTTATGTATGGCCTTGCTATTTTATATTATACGGTTTTGCAATCTCATTGACCTCATTTACAGTTCTTTTATGTCTTCCTCTTCAATCAGGTAGTAAAATTCCAAGATAATTCTCAAACTTTTTGAAAGCTGTTGTTATCCACTGCTTATTAGTATTCAAAGTATTCATAAACATTAACTGGCAAACCCAAATCTCCTCTATATTTTCACTGTTTCTCTTTTTTAAAAAATAGTTTCTTATAAATTTTCTACTTATTTTTGGATTTAATGTGCAGGTCTTTTTGTCAAGTCTAATTGTACGCTCTAAAATAAATTGCCACTACCTAATTTGCAAAAACTATCAAAAATCTTAAGACATTCAACAAATTCAAATTTCTTATAACACTTCAATTGGCAAGAACAGCTATCCTTTAAGAGTCGAGCAGCCCCCATGTAATAAAAATATCCATCATCATCAAGAGACAATCCGAATTTGACGTAAAAAAAAAAATTCTCCACAACCAGTAAAAAAAATACAAACGGTAAATATAATAGATGAATTGAAACATATGTTATAAATAAAAGTATGACAAATCGAAATGTAATACTAAAAAAAAAACAAAAAATTACCTTAAAGTATTACATATTGCCTTGTCTGATTGTTTTTTATGTTTAATTTGACGAGAATTAATACAACTGGACTTAGATTACTTTTGCTCGGAAGATTTTTCAGTTTTTAATTTCAGTTAAAATATGTTTATGAGCATAACTTCCTTAATTTTAGGGCAATCGCTGTAAAATTTTGACAGGTTATAGATTGGAATATGAACAATCAGATGTATACCATAACTTAATTTGCAGATAAGTCGAGTTGTCATACTTTACTTTGGATAGGTCGATACATTGAAGACAATAGTATAAATTCTATTTTTTTCTTCAATATATGTATATTGATATCAATCTATATTTACAAATCAGTATTTCTTCAATATTCTCTCTCATCAATAAAGTCAATATATATTGAAGTGTAAACCCTGCCTTAGATAATTCAATTGGCAATTTTATCACTTATTAGAAAAAAATTTAATCCACATTCATTTGCTTCTCAATAGCTTCAGAAAAAATTAAATGATTGCATTCTAAGTACTTTAATTTGGAAATCTGTTGTAGTATTTGAACTATCTTCTAGCTACTTGTTCTAACAAATTATTTGGTTTCATAAATTTATAAGCCTTATAAATCATCAACACAATAAACTAAATTATTGAGAAAGAGAGTACACGGAGGGCGAAGAGTAAACGATTTATGTTCTTTTTTTCTGCAATACACATAAGAAAATATCTCTAAAGTTTAATTTTTTAACAGTCATTGAATATTTTTCCATTTAATGAATTTATAATGTTTTAAATGTGTCACCAAAATACTTGAATAAAACTTTAAGTTCATATTTAACAAAAAAATTTATTTCTTGGAAAAACAAAAAAAAACTGATATTTCCATTGGAATTGCAATGATTTTTAATAATTAAATTAAATTTACGTGCAATGAAAACATTTTTTTTTTCATGGGAATTTCAATTTCATAATTTAAATTTTTAAATTTATCTCCAATTTTTTTTTATTCTCATGGTAGGAATGACGTAATTTGTAAAAAAACAACTTTTAAACATGCGATGTAAACTAAAATTTGTATATATAACACATTGATATAGTGTATATTTGGGCAAAAACACTATTGTTAATATTTTGAATAGAAAATTATGTAAAAAGGAAAATTCACAACTCAATACTGTTTTTTTTTTTTAGAATCATGTTACTTTGTATCTAATACACATTTATTAAAATTTAGATGTCACGGTATAAGTATACATAATTCAATTTTCCAACCATAAAAGCTCTTATGCAAATGTTTGGCCTTAAGCTTGATAAAAATTCTACTCCTACAATATGTCCTGATAATAATTGTAATTTATTGTTGAAAAAATGTAAGCCTTCATCTCTTCCGTTTAAACTAGGACAAAAATGCAGCGATTCAAAAGCATTTGTCACAACTAACAGTAACTAAGGCTACCGAATAAAATTTATGGAAGATTAGAAAAAAAATTTAGCAACCGGAGATAGCAAATTAAATCCCATTCATAAAACTGACGGCAATTGGCCAGAAATGATGTACCGTAATTAAGCACAAAAAAGTGATTCAACCTAAAAAATGTCAAGAGTGTACAAAAAAAAAAAAATGATGTGGAAAAACGTGTTAAAGGTTTTAAGTTTGGAATTTTGGAACAACCAATATAAGTACAGATTATTTATTTATTTATTTATTCATTTATTTACTCAAATGAGCTCCATTGCTCGTGCAGAGTGTTTTTAGCTTTTTACAATTTTACTTATAATTATAACTAATTAAGTTTTAATTCAGTGCAATTTTAAGTTTAAAATAAGGAATGTTTTGTTTTTTATAGAAGATATTTAAATATGATTTTTTTTATAGAATATTAAGTATTATTACTATTATTTAATTGATGAAAATAATCACTAATTTTACTTTTGAATTTAGATATTTGAGCAGTTTCTTTGATCTCAACTGGTAATTCATTATACGTTTTGTATGCTGTACTGTATATTGTATCATGTTTGTTAAATCTTTTTGTTGAAGATGTTACCCTTATTTGAGCTGCATTTTTAGTTGAGTATGTATGAACTTGATTATTCATCATCAGCTTAATATTTGTATTAATATTCTTAGTAAGTATGAGATGTATTTGTGTGGCCTGTTTGCATTTTATAACATGATTCAATTGTAATATTTTGTGCTTTCTATGAATTTCCTGTGTTGAAGTTTGCCTTTTATATCCAAACAAGTTCTTAATCGCTTTATTCTGCAGTTTCTGTAATGTGTTTAAATTTTTATTCACAGTGTTTCCCCATATTTGAATTCCGTACATAATTGCGCTATGAAATAAGCTGTAATAAATTGATCTCTTATTTTTTAGTGGTACTCTTTTATTTATTAGTTGGAATAGTCCTGCAATTTTTCTGCCTTTTTTTATTAGTTCTTTTATATGCTGTTCCCGATTTTCTAAACTTCTCAGACTCTGCTAAAATCTGGACGAGTTATCATTTCAATAACTTCCTTCTCTTAAATAATTTCTCAAAAACAATAATGGTACTCCAAAATAGGATTTAAAATCTAGACCTAACATTTCTAATTTATTCAAATTTTATTTGAGTGAAATTAAAATTCACTTAAGTGTAAAAGTGGTTTTTTTTTGTTCTTGAAAAATAAAAAACATTTTTGATTGGTTTTCAAACAAAGTCTTAGTAAAAAAAAAAACGTTGAAAGAAAAAAAGCTGTTAATTTTAACAACTTGTGAAAAAAATAAAAACTGCAAATTATTAAATAATATACATACATAATATTATACATATTATAATGATACAACAGTAAAATGAAAAAAAAAAAAATTAATTATATATTGTTACGGTAAATTCTATTATTCATGTATGTAAATGCGAACTAACTGCCACCACAATAATACCACCGCCTCCGCATTAGAATTTAAAAACTAAGTAACTACATAACAAAAAAAAAAAAAAAAAACTTTTAATTAACTAAACTACTGTTATATTGGTATGCAATTAAAAATCTTTTTTCACAGGATGTTAATTTTTGTACCGTTACTTTTTTATTTTATTTCTCTTATTCCCTGATATCATAGTTTAGTTTTATGTACACTTGTTACTACCGTTACCCTAACATTCTAACTAATTCTAAAATTAACTTTTATTCTATTAGATTGGGCCTATTATTTATAATAAATAACAGTTAACCAATTATTTCATAATTAAAAAGTTAAAACGCAAGTTCGCGTGAAAAACTGCTATTGTGGCATATTTTTCTATTTTTGTATTGTTTGTTTATGTTTTGTATTTTTATGTTGTTGTACTACAGACCATAGCTCTAAAGACATTGAATAAATGTTATTAGTTTTCGATAATATGAAAAATTTGTTGATTTTCCTGTTAGTGAAAAAACAACAAGGACATCATTAAAGGATAATTGATGTGTTGGAAATATATATAAATGTAGATTTTTAAACTGTGGAATATCTTAAAATATTTGAAAAATTTCAGTGCAATTTTTATGTAACTGGTTTTACTAAATAAAAATTAACAATTAAATAGTATCAAACAACGAAATTGGAGAGAAGGAAACTTCAGCTGTCAAATAGTTTGTTAAATAACATGTTTGTTCAAAGTAAATGTCTTTTGTATTTTCTTTCTTCTAATGAAACACATAAAACAATGTGATGTTCATAAATTTCCTGTTAATTTTATCTACAAAAGGTATTGAGTCTCTACTCTTTTTAAAGCAAAATTTTTAAAGAAATTTAAAATTTCCTGAACTTGAATCTGTTTTATGACATGATAAAAAACTGATTGTTAATTTTATGCATGAAAGTACATACAAGTTGTATAACGCCATGAATGTGATTAACGCTTTTAAGAGATTAAAATATACCCTAGAAGTATTACTCAGAAACCACCAGAATACACATTAAAAATTTTGTTTAAAAATTAAATCTGTTTTGACAACTTCTTCAATTCACAATTATTACATTTCAATTTGTTGAACTCAGACTCTTTAAACTATGTACTAATGAAATAAATTAAAGTTCCACAAAACGCCACCCAATCACCTATTCTTTTCTTGATTTTTATCAAAGACCTACTTTCTTCAACCCTTGATCCAATTTATAATTTTGCGAACACCAGCACCTTGGCTCCTATGACTTTTTAAGTAAATTTAACAACACCTCTACCGTAATCAGCTTGAATAGAAACCTGACCACTAAAATCATGATCTAGAAAAAAAATAACCGATTGGGGTGACACAAACAAAGTTGACTTCAACACGTCCAAAACTTTAAATTGTTTGATCACCTGTAAAAGAGAATAATGTCAAAAATTTTATTTCAAAGAGAAAATCTACAACGGCCTCGAAGTAATATTTTAGGCATGCAGGTAAACTAAAAAATGCAGTGAAATTAGCATATTTTTGATAAAGCTAAGAAAGCTGTCAAATGTTTGTGTTTTCCTTCACGATGTAAATCGTACTTTTCTCCAAGAGATCTGCCCAATATTCCAACCCCGAAAAAGGTTCGAAAGATACTTAAAATAACAAAAAAAAAATAAAAAAATAAAAATAAATTTGAAATATAAAGCTTGGGAGTATTGTATTTACAAAAAAAAAGGTTTGGGCGGCATAATGTGCTAGGGCGGTGATAGGTACATTTATGTTATATATATACTAATGAATGTTGAAATAACGAAACGGTTCTTTAATTTGCGGTATACTTAAAGTTTTTATTTTATTTAGGTTTGTAATAACTGTTTTTCAAAGAGCTATATTTGATTTTTTATCACAAATTCCTTTTAAATCACAACAAAAGCAATCTCTAAATACGTCTACATATGAATGAATTTCAATGAAAATAAATTTGACTGGATTTTTGACTAGAAGTTTTATGTTGACTGGAATTTCTAATTCAAATTAATTTTTTTATCTGAATTTTTTCGATTCAAATCTGTTTAGAAACACATTTTTAAAATAGCCAAACTGTTAATATTATCATGAATGAAACACAAACAATGCCTCTATACTTCTAGCCGTGTTCGTCAGAGAACATTTTAGAAAATAAGTTATTATTTTTATATAAATTCTGTCTTTTGTGTAGTTATATTACTTTCGTGTAGGAATAATCTGTTATTGTGATGTCACTATATTGTAATATTTTTAATTGAAAAGTAAATGCCTTATTATATGACCCAGATTTTGCTTCTATTAAACTTCTAAACAAACGCTGATATAAAATAATTTTTGTTTGTTTTTTAATAATACAGTAAAAGCTTTTAGACAACTTGTATTTTGTATTTAAAGCTTGTATTTTATTTATTCATTTAAATCTCAAATGAGGTGAGAGAGCTCGTACAGAGTTTGTTTACTTTTGTACTATTATTGTCAAAAAAAAAAAAATAAAAAAAAGTTTTACAAGTAGTTCATGTAAGTACGAGTATATTAATCTTTAACCAAAAATAATTATATGTATGTAAATTGTTCTTGTTTATTATTGTGTTCGTTTATGTTTCATTAAAATTTTATTGTTATCTAATCAAATACAAAACAAAACCAGATTAAAAATACGAAGTGGTAATTTCGGTAAATTATCGGCGATTGTGGCTAGAGTAATAGCAGCATTACATGATTATTAAAAATAACATGACAGAATGAGTAATAAATGATGAAATATAGACACATTATAATGGCGAGTTAATATTAAAGTATAATATAATAAAGCCAATTATTTTAACAAAATCAGATTTGTATCTAAACACAATTTTGCTTATGATACATAATAATAATAATAAAATGTCTTTAATTCATAAAAACCAAAAGCTAACTTACATAAATTTATATTAAAAGTTGTATAAACTATTGAACACATGATTTAATGAGATATAATAATTAAAATTTAAATTTAAAAAAATAATACTTAGGCTAGTTGTTTTAATTTTGAAATGAAAAAGCTAGGACAATCTGTTCAGTTCACCTTTATCGATAAAAGTTATTACGAGCGCTAACACTTATGTATGCTTCATTTCGAATTTTTAAATCTAATATATTAATACACTAATAATGTTTGTAAAACTTTCCATCGCGGTGAATTAAAGCAACAGGAACCCAAAAATTTAAATGTAAAGCTTTGTCAAATAATTACCGCAAAAATTTTACCGATTAAGAAATAAAAAAAATTAAAAAGTACTAACTTTTGTCCCCATCTTTCAAAAAAATTATTTATCGAAAAAACATATCCAAGCTCTAAACCATTATATGAAACCTATATATTTAATACAAGAACCAAATAAAGCTTTTTCAAATAAGAAATATTTATAATATCAAAAAATAAAGCACCAATGTGTTGCATATTTTTAAGTTCTAATAAATGATTAATATTTACAAGCAAAAAAAATATTCCAATTGTTTCTATTGTGATAAATCTTGGTTTTGCACCTTTAAAAATTCACTAGATTTGCTAAAAACTATTTTTGTAATAAAAACTCAAGAAGCAAGATATTATAGTAACCCTGTCACGGACAATATCGACTAATTTTAATATTGACAATTGGTGTTGAAATTACAAAACTACCATCTTCTTTCATCTCCATATTGTCTTTCGGTTGTATTCAAAGAACATTTGAAATCGAAATGGACAGTTGTACATCGGTGACTCCCCGGAGGTAACAACGAGAAGATCAAAGAAAAAAAAACAATACCCCATGTAACAAAAATGTTATGATTAAATTGGACGACATGTTAAAAAAAATTAATTGTTTTTGTGTAAATAGAAAGTTGGTTTTCAGGAAATAAATATTTTTTTAATGTTCGGAAGGCGAATGCTGCGCCGGAAATAGCTATTAATGAGACTATAACATCTTTTCCATTCAACAATCGGAGCAATTCAATGAATGTTTAGGTGGAAGTGTTACAAAAATTTATCTATTAAATATTTTTCGATTTTTGTAATACAACTCTTTACTTAATAATCGTTAGTTTTAACAAAATTTCGGTATTCACTGAATTTATAACTATAATCATAAATTCTGTTTTTAATGACTGCAATAAGAACAGCTGATGAAAATAATAACAAAAATAGATTTTTTTATTAAATAAATTCAATTCAAAAATTTATAATAATAGAAGACCACCCACTTTTTATTCTTATTATTATATATTTTTCTAAATTATCAAAACCCAACATATCCAGAGTATATATATATATATACGTACAAAGATACACATACTCATACCCAATTTTATTTATTTTTATAAGAAATAAAGAAAAAAAAACACAAGTAAGAAACATTGTTTTCTTTGCAAAAGCAGAAAGCAGACGTTCTTATCATTTTTTGTTTAATTTTTTTATTTATTTTTTTTTTGTTTTTATTGTTTCTGTTTTTGAAATATTTACACTGACCTAGATTTCAATGTTCTGATTTTCTTGTCAAAAAATTTAATAAAAAAAAAATAATAATAATTAAAGAAGAAAAAAAAATATATTTTGGTTCTATGAACATTGTATATTTACCAAACACCTGAATTTTCGATTCGAATACATACCTGGAAAATAAAAATAAAAATATTTAAAAAATTGTTCAATTTATTCAAAATAAATTTTAAAAATAGCTTAATGAAAATTAATTAGTAATACTATAAACTAAGAAAAATTTGGAGACAACTGTTGAAGGAATAGGAATATAACAAAGAACATTGTTGCAACTGAAAAGGCTAATCGCAGATAAAAACATATTTTTGTTTAAATTTTGGGTCCCATTGAAAGGGTTATAGAACGCTGATAATGATAATGATGATGAAGAAGGTGATTATGATGTAGAATAGTATTATATTAAACCAAACAAAACACGTGGAGTTAAACCACATTCACATAAGCCCACAGATTTATTAGGAAGAGGACTTTTTAAATTTAAACAATAGCAAAATATATCTATATTTTTATAAAATTATTATTTTTTTATACATAAGTATAGTAACTAATAATACTTAGGTACATATATTTATATAATTATATTCTCTTAGGTACACGAGTATTTATATAATTATTAATTTTCTGACATATCCTCTACTAGTCAATTAAATGTCAAACTTTACTACTAATATAAGGAAATAGGCCTTTTTAAATAATAATATCGTTCTATTTTATTTAAATTTGCAAAACGAATTATACACTACCAACTAATTTGATAAAATTTAATTGTTTTATGAATCATGAAAGAAATATTTTAATTATAAACGTGAGCACCCTAAGGTGGACTTGAATCCGAAATCAAATGACTACAGTGGTCAGATAACATTGAGCCTACACTGAAACCATTTTGCTTCATTGTCGTACGTACATATTTATGTATGAACGTCGCGATAGGTTGGTGCTATAAAAAATGCATGATTCAAATATTATCGAAATATTTTTCGAAATATAGTAGTGTTCAATAAAATATCCGGACAGTTTGAATTCCTAGAAAACTATTATGTTACGGGTAGTATTTTTAACTTCTTCACCGATTTTTAGATGTTTTTACACGTTGAGCACAAAAAAAAACAATCAGGTATCCTTAAGGACTCAAAGACTTACTTAAACACATGAGTAATAACAATAAGCTCATTTGAGGCTGCGGCGATATAGGGGACAGATTCTCTCTTGCAATTCACAATTTAAAATTTTTTTTTTATTTTTCACCGTGAACTAACGCTTGCTGTGCAACTGCTAAAACAAAATGACTACAGCACAATATTTATATAATAATTCGAAAAATTAAGTTCGAAACATCATTACGGTAAACCAACGCTAGCGCAATTATTGCGTCATATTAACGTTTTAAGTAATGTACGTTTGATGGATCATAACTACTAAATAGTGTAAACTCATTGGCAGAAACATGCAGATCACACAGTCAAAATCATCCAAGTTGAACATGGTACAACATAAAAACCAAATAGATTATTGTTAGATTATTGTTGTTGGTTGTTTTAGGGGATCACTCTCTCATTACAATTTTCTAAAGCAACTCAGTACTAGAACCACCCTGTGCGTTTATGAAGATTTATCAGATCATCTATTTTGCTTTTCGAACTAATATCTATATTGTAAAGGAATAATAGAAAACGAAACGCAGTACAATTCGTAACTGTTGCACCACCACAATGTAATCAGTGATTGTATGAAAACTTTTTTCGTGTATATTTTTTTTTTGACAAAATAATTTTAAAATTCTTAATTTATCTACATGCATTTTTTTTTATTTTTTTCTTTAATTAATAAAAATTTAAAAATATATTTCGATTTACGGAAAACATTTCTTATATTATAAAATTCGGTCAAACAAAATATATACGTACATATATAAATGCATTTTGATTTATCTTATCGTTAATTTAGTCAAACTACATTTTCAAATTATATGCATAAATCATATAAACAAAAACAAAACAGAACAAAAAAAACAAATAGAATTTATTTACAAAAATCTCCTAAATAATTTTAAAATTTTTAATTTCATATTTTTGTGAGTATTAAGAAATTTATTTAGATGTTGGCACGAAATTAATTTACAATTACATACTTTTTCTCTTTTACATTTCTTAATAATTAATAAATTTAATTTAATTTATTTATTTATTTTTTTTTTAAATATTTTTGTGCCAAATTATGTAATTTTTAAATCTGTTGTTTTTATATTAAATTTATATTAAATAGTTTTATTAATTTTTTTAATTTAAATTTTTTTGTGTGTGTCAATGTAATTGAAGCAAAGTAGTTAGCAAAGCAATACTAACTATAGGAATCACAATGAGTTTAGTTGATTTGCAGATTTATTGTATGCATGTATGTACTGTACAGTAAATTCAATGGTTATTGGTCAACGCACTTAGACTTGTGCCAAATGTTGTAATACAAAACTATTTCCTATCTATAGAAACATTTGTATAGCAACATTTGTATACGAAACATTACATTAACAGTAATTCAGGAGAAAATAAAGCTTTATAGTGAAAAATATTATGAAAGACGATAATAAATTCATTTCAAGATTTTCCTGCACCATCATAAGGTTTGTATATTTAGCAAATTAAGTCTAGCATAGTAGCTTGGAAGAATAGTAAAATCTGATGGATTAAATTGATGTCTTAAGGTGAATAAAAGAAATTGCTTTTTGATGTATTCTATTCTATTGGAGTGTATTTATATTGAAAGCTGGATCCCAGATAATGCAGCCATATTCTAGAATAGATCGAACTAATGAACATTAAAGAAGGACTTTGGTAGGAACTTATAGCAGGAGTTTCTAAATTATTTTGATCTTCTTCTAAGATTTTGCTAGCCTTGGATATCATATGATCAGAATGTAGGTGAAAATTAAGTTTTTCATCTAAGAGTATATCGAGATCCGTTATACTATGCACCCTTTCAAGGGATGTATTATGAATTGTATAATTGTTGAGAAGAGTATACCGTCTCTTATATTTCTCAATATTAAGTTTTAATTTATTTAAGTGGCACCTTCCTTATGAACAGGTGCAAGAGATGAGATTTTCCATGCTTGAGGGAATGTTCCAATGTTGATATGATTTATTAAAAATTAGAAGATGCAGATGACACGACAAATATTTGCAGTTAAATATAGAAAACATCGTGAACTTAAGTCGAACCCCCCATGCCTTTTTTATGTCAATATCAAGTATTACCTTCTGTACGTCATTTCGTCAAATTAGTAATGACTGAGTTTGTGTTATTCGACAGAATGGATAATCATAATTGTATATGCCTTCCTGTGGATGATAACCTATTTTGGAAACATTCCGCTGTTTCCCTAGACGGCTTAAAGCCTAATAAATTTCATACAAAGGCCTTGCAGGTTTGCCGATCTGACTCCAATTCACAGTTTTGCGGCTGACAGTATTCTGGTGGCATCCTTCGATTTGCTTCGTAAATTGAATGCTACAGTTGCCGAGATTGGTAATAGAAAAAAAATAACGATTAATATGATTGACCATGATTTGACTAACATTTTTGTCTGGGCAAAAAGAAAAAACAGAATTGAGTTTAATTTGTCAAAAACTTAAAACCGTTTTATTTCACGCAAGCTTTTACGATTCGAACCGAATCTTTTTTTTTGGTGTTACTTTACAAAATACGTATAGTCTAAACATTTCAGGTATTTTTCTGGTTTTTTTTTATATAATTCAAAGTAAATGGGATGAACACCCTAAATGCTTTCCTAGACAAAGATTGCAATACACAATTATATACAACATGTATTTAGGATTTTTATGGTGATGAACTAATTTTAAATGTTGGTATACGATATGCGGTTTAGGTATGCGGCTTAGGCATCGGTTATAGCGAGCATTGAAATTAATACATAAAATTTTTATTTTCGATTTTAGAACCGCTGTAAACACAAAATTTTAGTAAAAAATTATAGGAATGCTAAAGAATGTTTTAACAAACAAATTCTGTTCAAAATTTTTACATTTAAGTTAAATTTTCAATAAAAAAGCTATTTTACCATTTTATGGTTAAAAAAAAAAATACAGATTCGAAAACAAAAAACATTTTATATTTTTGTTTTATTTTTCAAATCACAAACGTAATTTCACCTTAAGAGCATTGGAAATAGGTACATTTACGTTAAAAAAAAAATTTTTCAATTTCATACCACTTTCATAGTAACCATTTGAAGCATCAACAGCATGACCATTATTTATTCGCCAAGTTTGATAAAAATTTCCATTGTTTGCCGCTGAAACTGCTTGTAAATAACAAAGTGATACTGACATTTTAATTATTATTTAATCGACAAATTAATAATTATTTTTTTTATTTTAATTTATTTCTTAATTTTATTCAATTTTTATTTAGTGATTCAACTAATAGACATCATTACATCATTTCATATAATTTTTTTCCTCACTAAAAAATTCACTTCGAAACTAAAAAAAAAAAACTAAAAAAAATGTTTTTAAATTATTTTTGATCACTGATCACTGAAAAAACAAACACAGCTGAGGACACTGCGAATTTTTTGAAAAAAAAAGCAAAATTAAAAATAAAATATTATTATCAAAATTTTCGAAATTATTTTTTTTTTATGTAATTTTATACATTAATAAAAATTTATGGAATTACGAAAAATCCTTTTAAAATTTCATTTAGATCAATTTTCGATCCAAGTTGATTTTATTATTTCTTTATTTTTTTTTATAAGTTTTCTGATCTAATTGCGTGTAGTACCGTTATGTTACTATTTTCTTGCATTTCTATTTCTAATTAAAAAAAAAAAAAAAAAAATACAAAAACAAAAAAAAAACTATACAATAAATAAAATAGAATAGATTTTAATTTTATTTTAAATTTCTTAATGTCTCTTAAAGAATTTCTCTAAAAATAAATCTGAAATTTTGCAAAAAAAAAAAAATAAAAAAAAATAAATATTTTTGTTAGCTTGTAAAGAATTTTTTTTTTTAATGGGGAAGCAAAACAAACCGATTCTGTTTCTAGTTTATTTTTTTTATTATTATTTATTTATTTTTATTTTCTTTGCTAGGAAAATAAAACAAAACAAAAATTTAAATTCAGGAAAATTCACTTAAAAAACGATTTTATGGGGGGATGCTGCTGATTTGATGAATTTTAAAGGGTACAAACATTTTTTTTTTTGCACAATCAAATTTATTCAATCTTGTCAGTGTATGGGTTTATTTTATAACTAAATATAAACGTTTTTATTATCATATATGTGTGTGTGTTATGATTGATATTACAATGTGCTTCAGAAAATTTAATTTAAGGACAAATATTATCACTCTATCAAAAAACGAAATTAATGGTTTGTCCACTATAGAGTTTTTTTTTTAATCATCAAACGAGTCTTCTGCACTTGCTTCAATCCTATTTTTTATGAGAGACATGCTTTAACGACTTTAAACTAACAAAATGAAAAACTGTACCAATGATTATGTTAGGGTCACCATCATCGAGGTCTGATATTATATTTTCAGTTCTATAATAAAAGATTTTATTTTATATAATATGCCTGTGGGTTAAGTATGAACCTTCTATTGTAGAGTTTATTAAGTCAACTTACACATATTTCACCATCTGAAGTTTGTATTATTGTAGGTTTGGGAAACTCATTTGTTTCATTGCGAAACTACCTATAACTCTTGATTTTGAAATTAATATAACTTTGCTTCTATAATTAATAGAATTAAAAACTCTAGTCATTAATACCTACCTCGTACTTTGATCGAATTTGGTTGTTGTATCAGTCTTTTGATCAATTTGTTGAACATCCGAAATCAATACTTTTACACACTACTCAAACACTTTAAAAAAGATTTTATGACTAAATTATTTTAGGTATAGTAAGTTTATTAGGCTAAAGTATTGTAGGTTAGATAAGATGAATAGAACTAGAAAGAAAAAAAACACTAATGGAAAATTGAAGCCGAAACCGAATAGGTTATTTTTGACAAGTTGCAAATTTCAAATAGAGTATTTAACTATCGGAGAGCAATACTTTGAATACCAAAGTATGTTTCTCGTTTTAACGGTTCTCATAATAAATGAGTTTTTATAACTAATTTTGAATCACCTGGTGATTTCCAGTGTAGAAATAAATTATTCTAATGTTGATACTACACAAAATTATCTAATAAATCTGATTTTATCATCAACAGGCAGTTGATGTCCTTTACATGAATATTTACGTGATTTGTTATAAGCTATAGACCTACATTGTATATATTACCTGAATAAGGTCTTCTATCGAAGTATTAAATATTAGAGCATTTCTGCAGTACCCTGATTTCCCAATATTATAATACTATGATATTGACGTATGATTTCGAAATCAGAAATTTTTCAATACTTCTGACAAACCATATTATGTGACAATAATATCTAAAGCGATTGATTCAAAATTTAAAACTTTTCAGTAGTTATGACCATTTTAAAATTATTCTGTGTAAAAGTTGAGAATACATATAAAAAGTCCCGTTTAAGTTCGTGATATTCATTTTTATTGAACTTAAAGTTTCATTGTTGAAGTCAGAAGTCATAGTTAAAAATATGATAATTATTTTTTTTTTTTTTCTTAATTAACAAAAAATAATGTTTACATTATATATATACATATGTATTTGTATAATAAAATTTTATCCATTGAATTATTCATTATTGGAAAAAATATTAATATATAGAAAGATTCAGACCATAGCCTAAGCTGTATGGTCGTATAGTTAGTTACATTTTAAGAGTTATCAACAAAAAATAAAAAAAGTAAAAAAAATTAAGTTTCAATTTTAAATAATAAAAAGTAGATTTTCCTAAATATTCAATAATACTAAATTTAATAACTACCAGCATTCCAACATTCCTTCCTTATTACATTATTTAGTTTATTTTAATTAAGTTTTAAAGTTTTAAGCTGCTTAAGCTATAATATAAGAGCAAAATGGAATTATAAGTTATTACACGATATACAGTCTGGCTGATGTAAACGAATAAATTAATTCGATTTTCTCAACTTTACTCTAACGCTAAAAAATAAGTTTTCCCAAAAACGTAGAATACGATGGGGACAATATGTATATCATTCTTGGCTTATGTCAACTTAAACCGTTATATATTATTGCCACAGATTCAAGCACAAAAGAAAAGCTTGCCAATCTCCTTAAACTAAACCCAATAGACTGATATCATAATTTTTAAACATAATCACAATAAATTTCTATATAGATCGCAAAACTACATTTAGTCTGGACATCTCCAACTTCTCGATAGAAAAATTAAAGCACTATTAATTACGTCTAATATAAATAAAAAAAAAAAATTTTTTTTAAATGTTTTAAAATCTTATAAAATTAATATTTAGAAAAATAATTGAAATAACCATGTACCTTCTTTCAGATACTAAAAAAATTACAATATGTAAACAGAATTAAATTTTTCTTTTTTTTCTTAAATAGAATTTTTTGGCAACAATAGGTCTTCAATAAATAAAAAAAGTCTTCCTGTCAATAATATTATTTGCTAATTTGAATATTCGTTGTGTATTCAAGAGTATAAAAATTAATGGTCATTTGTTTATTTACGCGAATACAATTTTCATAACTTAAGAATTACAAGTAAATTACACAAAATAATTAAATTAAGCGAAATTGATTTACACAAGCATCTTGCATTGCGAACCAACTGAAAATAAAGAAGAAAAATCGCATTTCTAGAATCTGCTTACTTCAGTTTAGTTAGTCGTATAAATTCCAATGAAATGAACATTTTTCTGGAAAATTGGAGAGAAAGATGAAGAGTCCCATTTTTTTTTGGGGACTGGGATGAGGAGTTCTATGTATGTGCAACCTCCACAGATCTTAGATTTTCAGATCTATGTTCTTGTTGAACGCTATTATTGCTTTGATGTCAATTTCAGAATTAGGCGATGTGTAACTACTCCTAGAAGTGTATTTATGTCTTTTGCAAGCTATGGCGTCGCAAACAAATATAATACGAGTGAATGATTCAGGTCGAATTTTCCTTTCATTAATAAATTAATTTTTCTTTTGTCATGATATTTCGAAAGCAAATTATTTTTATTAAAAAAAATTTTTAAAATGGTTTTGCTTTTCTTGTTCATATTAGTGGGGAGTTTCAATAGCTTTTACCAATTATTTTGTTGTTTTAAACACTACTACCCAAACACCAGGACAGAATTCCTCTATACAAAATTATTTATAGGTTCGGGTAACGAGAAAAGGATTAGGAGGGAAATAGAATGATAGAAGAAACTTAGTAGATAAGTTGAATACGAGCCTGAAGAATTTCTGTTTGAAAAGTGGCAAATTGTACAATGGAAAATTTCCATCGGAGGAGGGAAATACATGAAATGGAAGCATGTTCCACATGTTAACAATTCTTACAATAAATGAATTTTCGAAACCAGTTTTGGACCATCTGGTAATCCCAAGGTCTAGAAATAATTGAAACCTTGCTAGTATTACGCAGGAATTATTTGAAGGGAGACTTTATTGATTTTATTTCAATAGAACAAAAGTGTAATTTTCTCAACAAGATATCTGTAAAAGAGAAAAAGAACCCTCACGTTTTGACGTGTTCCAAGTGGAATAATACCTTTGGAATTCGATTTTAAAGTAACAATTTTGAGCTAGGTAATTTTCGATTCGTCTTAAATGTACGGGTAATAACTTACATATATTTTCGTCCGATTCCCATTGATAAAGTCGCAGAAAATATTGTACATGACAGTGACATGACACGATATTAAAGTTATTCAAAGACTAAAATCAATAGATTACTTTTAAATAATGGTGTTCTGATTCGATTATCGTATTTATCCGATAAATTTTATTTTTTGTACATATCCAAAAAACTAAGTGTACCAATTTGTACATTTGGCTATTAGGGAGACAAAGAAAAGTTAGGAAATGAAAAGGGTAAAAGGGAAAAAAGAAGAGCTTCAATATATTAAGGTAGTAAAAAAAACATTAGAATTGTATCCAAATAATAATGATAACAAAATGAAATTGAATTGAATAAATTTTAAATTTCTCACAGTACTAAACTCACCACTCACACAATACACACTCTCTTATACTCTATAAGACAAGACTAGACATTTTTATTTCACACATTATACACATAAAATTATTTTTTCTTTACTTTCTATAATTTACTTACCAATTTATTAAAAATCTAAATTTTTAAAGAAAATAATTTATAAATAGATCTATGAAAATTCATGTTTGTCATAAATTAAATTAAAAAGAGTTTGAACCCCCTTAGTTAGTCAATTCATTCATTTATTTATTCATTCATTTATTTATTTCGTCAGTCATCAAACTTGAATGACTTGGAATTGTACAAAAATTTATTGTCAATCAGTTTTTTCTATTTTAAAAATTTTTTTTTTTGTTTTTTGATTAATTTTTATTTTTTTTTCTAATGAATTTTCTAAATTTAGAACACGTGAATTTAACGCCACATCACTTAACACCAATTTTAGTATTAAAATAAATTAATTTGATTACATATAGTTGATTAATTTTTTCAATGTGTTGGTAATCCTTTTTTGAATCATTCATTATACATATATATATATATATATATGTGTTTTTTGCTTTTTAAAATGTCAAACATCAAAAATTTCAAATTTCAAATATTTTCAAAGATTGAGAACAGCTGTTGTTAAGCTATTTTAAATATTTTATTTACCAAAAATAGACAAAACGTGACGTATTTAATTTTTTTCTTTTCGTTTTGATTTCTGTTTTTTTTTTTGTTTTTGTTATTTATTTTAAGGACTCGTTGGTAAGTGATGATGATGATAAAATTTTATTGTTGTGAAATTCTTTTGGCGTTAATTTTTGTTTTATTTTTAATTTTTTAGTCAAACAGTTTTTTAAACTCTTAACATAATCTGTGGGATGAAGTCTATTTTTCGATCTAGACCAGTACGTTATTACATATAGTTTTACAATAATAACAACTGCATAGAATGAATCAAATACTATGATGGAATTAAAAGCTTATGAAATTAATATTAATAATAAATCCTATAATTAGAAAAGTTGAAATGGGTGACTCAAAATCGACTCATCATAATTACTTTGTTCGATAATTAGTTTGAAATGCACTTTAAATTGCATAAGTCTATAGTTAAGCTTATCAAAAACTACCTTTATTACAAAACACAATCTGTCTTATCTGTGTTATTGAAATAGCACAGAACCATGCAACTGCGAAAAACATCAAATTGTTACCTGTGCGAATAGAATAAATAAGACGATTTTAGATATCTTTCCTCAGTCGAGTACAAAACATTGAAGAAGTTTGCAAGTAGTAGACGAAATACGCGCATCTGTATGATAAGCATATTAGTAAAAGTAAAAGGAAAATATTCGACTATTTTCACTATTATACCAAAATTTTACTCTAACGATGGAAAACAAGTTTTTATAAAAACAATCTGTCATCAAAGTAACATTATATCAAAGTACCTGTGTGATGTTCCTCTAGGTTCCATTTTGGGACCGCTATTATTTTTAATTTTTACACATGATATTCCTATATGCTTGAATGAAGCTTACTGCAAACTTTATACTAACGGTGTTCAGAAATTTATGTGAGCTGGCTCACGAAATCAAGGGACACTTTCAGCTGTAGATATGAATAGATCAATAGATATTTTTAATAACTTATTGCTAAATGATAAAAAAGGAGACGTAGCGAAACTAAATATTTTGCTATTTTTTTAAATTTTCGATTAGAAATTTTAATTAAATATTTCACCCCATAAGTCATTATTTAAGACACAAAAAAATAGATAAGTTGATACCACTATTAAAACAGTATATATAATAAAAAGTGTTTTTGTGCCAAAATTTAGTTAAAATCGGATCCGGAAGCGTTATGTAATAATTGAATAAATATAGTAAGTGTTTCTCCACACTGTCTATTTCACTCTAACTAACACTTATTTATTTATTCATTTACAATACCTAGATGACAGACATTGTAAATGAATACAGATGTACCTTTTTAATAACTTTTTTTAACAGTAATTAATTAACAGCAAGTTAAATTATTGACTTGTTGAAACAATTAAAAAAAATTCCATTTCAAGATTCTTTGATGAGATCCTTTCCAAGGGATGAAATGTAATAAATGAAACTAAAATAACAGTAGATACCACAATTAAAACAGTTTTAAAAACTTCTCATTCTAATACAATTCACACTCAACTCAAAAAATTTATTTTCAAATCTAAAAAAAAAAAAAAAGAAATCCATTTGAGGATGTAATTGATCATTATTTCTAAATTAAGTACATCACAAATAATTAAATATTTAATCAAAAATAGAATTTTACCAAAAAAAAGTAATAATAAAAAAACATAAAAAATTTAATTATAGAAGTATCTAAAGATATTTTATTAGTGAGCAGGTAATAATTTATGAATATTTTTATCTACCTGATTAAATACGATTTAATACAAAATGGTCAACAAAAAACTTTTTTCGATTATTTCTGGTGCTAAAACTGTTTTTCTAATTTTAGTCAATTAAAGAAGATGAAGATGGCTCATTTTTAGAATTTATATGCAATTTTTATATACGTATTTATTATTATGTATGAATTTAATTTTATTATTTATAAATTTTTAAGATTCATTAATTTTTCTAAATGAAAATTATAAAATTAATAAATGAACAATTTACGAGCCATAATAAAAATTGACATATTTTTTTTAAAGATATTTTTTTAGAAAACAATCTTGTTAGTGCAAAAATTTATTTTACGACAATACTTAACAGTAAATATTTTGACAGAAATTATTCGAAATTTGTTCTTCAAAAAGCACAAAAAAAGAGAGCCGTTAAAATCGAATGTACTTCATTTTTAATACAAAAACTTTTTATAAAAAGGTTAAACTTTAATACGAAAAGTGTAATTACAATCTAAAATAAAGTCAAGACAATAACGCTAACAAAATATAATACAACTAGGTATTTCCGGCGTAACATTCGCCGGTCTAGCATTAGCATTATAAATGAAACAATTTATTTTATTTATTTATTTTCTTAAAAGAAATTAATGTTTTACATATTTTTTATTACATAATAAATAAGTTACAAATTAAAAAACTTAAAACTATAATTCACTTTATTTAATATCTTAAAAATAGTTTAACATTTTAATACTTATTCAAACTTTCATAATAATTTATACTACACTAACACTATCAAAAGATCGTACTCTAGCCAAGCAACATATAACTGTGAAATAGAGAATTATGTTTTTAGTAAAATAGTCCGGCGAATGGTACGCCGGGAATAGCTAGTAATTTACAATATTGTTTGATCTATCTATAACTATTTTTTTATATTTTTTATTTAGGTATTTATTTATTTATTAAACAGTGGACCTGTAGATAATTCCGCACGCCTACTTCAGGTTTATATTTTTTTGTTTTATTTGGAAAGCACTTTTCACTGTATATATTGAAATTTTATTTTTACAACCGGTAGATAGGTATTATATTACGTACGGTATCATAAATTATTATTATTGTAATTATATTTTATTATTATTGAAATAATAATAATAAAATGAATAAAAAAATGAATAAAATTATAATTTGCAGTATTTATAATATACTTAATATGTATAATATAATAAATAATTTTATTTGTTTTTCATAGAATCAAATTGAAAATTTTGACCGCTAATAGTTTTGAAGAAAACTTTTATATAAGGCAGCGCTTATACGTTTTTGAATTGTGTTCATAACGTATAAATGATGTTCATTCAAGTTTGACATCCGACTTTGTTATAGAATATCATAAATTTTTTTTTCAATAATAGTGCTCGACACGCATTTTTGTATTTCGCAAGTTGAAAAAGTGAATTTTGCTAGAAAAGGTATTTATAAACTTCTAATTGTGTTATGCCAATATATTGAAAGATATACATTAAAAAATACACAAAATGTGTATTAAATATTATTATTATTATTCATCAATACAAATAATACTTAGAATAATTGATTTACTATTTAAATATTTATATTTCATAAATGTTCTGAAATTACACTGAATATTTATATTTGTTTATAAGTATTTATTATTAGTACTCGTCACGCATATTCGTATCTTCGTATTTTGCAAGTTTAGAAAGTGGATTTTGCGTGAAGAAATATAGTATACTTTGCAACTATATTTATTTATCTTTGAGATATGCAATTAAAGCTTTTTAAATTAAATTTGATGTAATTGCAATATAATTTGTAAATGTAATAAAAATAAGTAAAACAAAACTTTCATGAAATAAAATCTGATGTCTAAACGGTCCCTAACAAATACCATTAATAGAGACGTATATTTCAACAACATGTGGCGAACAGAGATGTCGCTGGCAGTATAGATATGAAATTAAATGCATTTAAACATACCACACCCTCATTAAAAACACATTAAAATAGCCATAGATACGTTTTTTGTGTTTTTTTTTATTATCATAATAGCCCTAACTATTTCAAAACTCAAAATAAAAAAACAAAACATTTATTTATAGAATTTATATTTTTATTTCACTTCTTTTAAATTTTGGTTTTGACGTTTTGGTATGATTAGGTATGACCATTATAGTAAAGGTTATGATTGGTTACTACTTTGTTAAATCATATCGAATCATATAGGCTATTTAACGAAGTATCATATGACATCATATGACGCGTTATGACTATTATAGTTAGGGGTAAAGCCAATAATAATTATGCTTTTTCTCTTATTCTTCAGTTTTTATAGTTATCCCGCTAGGGTCTCTGATGTAGGTAAAGGTAGTCTGTGATTTTTCTTTTTAAGGTTTTTTTAATTTTTATGTTTACTAAATTTGCCGTGTATTGAATTGGAACTTGATAATAATATCACAACATATTTTGTTTTTATTGTTCTTAGCAGATCGTAAATTTCGGTTTATGATTCTCCATGTACAATATAATATTTACTCAATGCTACTGCGCATTTGAATTTATACTTTTGAATTATATGTGAATAAAATAAATAAATTTCAATTTGTGGATTTTGTGAACATGGTCTGGGTGAGGTAAAAAATATATTTTCTAAATTTACTATTTGTTTTACCTGTAAGTTTTTTTTGCTGTAATATCGAAATATCGTAATATTTTAACAAAGTTATTTTTATAATTCGATATAATAATTATATTCTGATAATTCGGTTTTTGTCTTTGCTACTTTGTTGTTTTTTTTTTAAAATTAATTCATATAAATCAGATAGTCAATGCTATTGCTCAATAGGTGAATTGTTTTTAGGTTAATTTTAATTTGTTTTTGGTTTTATTTGGTTTTATCGTTTTGTGGTTTATGTCTTTAAATAAAATTTTTCACACTATCGTAATTCTTAATAGTTCTAATAAAGTTGTTTAATCTAGTTGAAAAAAGGTCTGTGTTGTAAAAGCTTTGTGAAAAGTTTAACAGACGTTTAAGCGTATTAATATATAAGATTATACTGACGGAACACTACTGCTCATCTTGCTGCTCTTAAATTACGTCATATTTAATATAAAAATATAAATTATTTGATTAGTTTTTTTTTTATAAATGTTTTTACAAAAGTTTAATTTGAAATCCATACAAATATGAATAAAAATAATTAAGACTTGTCTTTATTTAATGCTAGCGAATACTAGCCCTAGCATCTAGAAATTCGAGAAAATCGTTTGATAAAAAATCGAATTCAATTTTTTTTATCAATTGTTTGCTATCATTTAAATTTATCCTTGGTAACTACAACATTTTTTTTTTTTTTTAATTTATCTTAGACAACCTTAAATCGAAATTTCTAATTAAAAATTCATACAGTTCATACTTTATAGCTAATAAATAACTAAGATGAAATAATGCCGGATACTCAAATGCCGTCAGATTCAGTGTTCGAAATTTTGTAACAAGTGATCAACTTGAATTGTGTAACAACTATTATTACTACAATAATGTAGTAGTAATAATGTAACAAATATTATTACTACAATAATTGAAAGTCTAAATAACAGAGTCAATAAAGCAAGTGACACGAATAGTGTATGGATCAATATTAACGAGTGAATCATGACATTCAAAAATTGATGAGTTATTCTAGTTTGACAGGAATACTAGGTCTAGTTTACGACCTTGAAAAATACGAACTGCTGAAGACACACTAAGTTAAAGGGATCAATAAATATTACTCAATTTCACTACAAATATTACTAGGAATCAAATATGGTTCTTCATTATGGCAATGCCACTTGAGATAAGGTAGATTGAAATCACCACACAAAATTATTTGATCAGAAAGCTTTAAGTTGTTTGAAATGAAGTGGATGATATTAGAATAATTGTTTGTAGATATTTAGGTTACTGTCGGTGGAATATAATAAGGGAAGGATCAAGAAACGATAATCCTAGGCTTTCATGCTACGAAAGAGTAGCTTCAAAATACCAGGTAATCAAATGATCTGAATCTTCCTGTTGAATTAAAACACTAGTGTTGGTTTTGTTCTTACCATCAACACATATACACTATCAGGTATGATCATGCAGACTTATCAAATTCTTTGAATTTATATTGAAATAATTAAAATAAAAAATAATTATTTTTTCAATAATCTTAGAAAATTTAATTTTATTTGAAAAACTATTCATGTTTTATTTTTGCATCATAATCACTAATGCATTACGAGTAGTACGTATATATCACTTATTATTGAATTTTAAATTGGAATTTCCGAGTTTTTATAAAAATAATGACATTAACATCTATACACAAATTTACAAACATACCATCATATATTAATTAAATATTTATTATACACTATTAAAAAAATAATATTGAAGGCATGCATACAAAAAAAAGAAAAAACAAAAAAAAAAAAAAAACACAAATCACAGCATATTATTATTTGCAAACTCATTTAAATTAAGTGGGTTCGCTGTAAATTTGAACATATAAGCATGGTACTTTAATTAAGTGTATGTTACCGAGAATTCGATAAAATTTTTATTATTCATACTCATATATGGTGAATATGAATGAATGACTGTGTTAAGACGAGTATTTAAGTAGATACGATATTGTACCGACGATAGTACTCCAGCAGCATCTTTCGAGTTTCTTCGCAAATCACATGCTACTGAAACACCAGTGAGTTTAACACGTCCAAAACTCAAGTTTGTGTAATCCCGCACAAAACTACTCCATTTAACAATTTTTTTACTTTAATTTTGTTAGTGAAGCAAACTTGTATAGAGATCATATCAAAATTAGTATTCTTGATTAATGTGATGTTTTAAATAACTTTATTTGATATTGATTAACCATGATTTGACCAAAATTGTTGACTGAGGCAAAAAAAAACGGAGTTGAGTTCAACTCAGCAAAAACTCAAGAAATTGAAGCACTACTTCCTCCTCTAAAATAGTTCCAACCCGAAACAAGAGGAGCGGCAAATGCCCACCCCTACACAGTGGAATTCCCAAGATGGCGGAAAAATGGCTATGGGAATTCATTTATAGTTCATGAGCGTCACGAATGTTGAATCCCATCCCTCCCGACGTGTTTCCACAATCAAATAATAGCAGAACAGCTTGTTACAATCTTCAGAGGTTCAAGTCAAACATTAACCGTTTTTTGCTTTTACTACCTGCTAATTTGTACCACAATTTCCTTCTTTCTCTTTCTTCTCTATCCCAGTCAAGCGGTACGTAAGTATCAAAGGTCCTATTCTAGCGCGCGGCTGCTTATAAAAAAAAAACAAAAAAATTTAAAGACCAATTGCTAAAATTTATTAGTTTCGATTATATATATTTATCGTTTTTTCTTTTATACCATAGAATACTACACACTATGATTCGCACCTCCTACTGTACTGTTTGCCAATTTTAAATTTAATAAAAAATATTGTTTTGTTTTATTGCAATTCAATTGAATATTTTTATTGAAATTCGCATCAAAAACGATCCTTCCTATTTGTAAAATCTCGATTTCGGTGATTTCGCCGGCTTAAAAAAACCTATTTACCGTTCTTTCCGGAATTTGCAAATGTTACCAATCGATAGAGCACCCTTGATTTAGTTGTTATATATTTTTTTTAATTATAAAATAACGGTTCCTTTCCTCTTAAAAAACTGACGTATACTGTGGAACACCCGGCGAAAACCAAGTTTACGAATTTCTTTCATGTTTTTGGTATTTTGGTGTAAAAGGTACAACATTAACAATTTCAAATCGTCATGTTAAAACAAAATAATATAATTCACTTTAATATTAAATCAATCCATTTATGTGCGGACGATTTAATTTTGATTCATAAAGTTTGTACGATGTACATCAGTACTGTGCAATATCACCTTTGACAATGCACTCCATTCTTTTTTGTAAAGATTAGTACAACTTAGGGCAATCCTCTGGTGTTGTTTCAGATCAAATTTTCGCCAGTCTTTCCTTCAATTCATTTTTTGTCCGAGAGTGAGAACATATTAATTTTTTTTTTCATTATGATACACAAATTTCTTATTGGATTTGACTTCGGACTTAATGATTTTTTTTTTTTGTGTAGTTTTTATTGAATATTTCTAATCTAGAACTCACAATAAGTAGATCAAATCTTAACCTAAAGAATTGGTATGTCCCTGCCCATGCATTGATTTTTCCATTTACAAATTAAGTGAATTTATAAGAGTGATAAGTATAGGTAAAAACAACAAAAATTAAAAATAAAGAAAAGATAAAAATAATAAAAGTAATTAACATTAGATTGGAGAGATTGGAGATTAGAAGTCTTATATGAAAGCTGTTTATTAGTTTGCTGTTTGCTAGAGGGTTTGGATGATCTAGATTTTTGAATGAGATAGTTTCGATTATATCCGACGATTTTTTCGCCGACCAGTGACCATCGAAATGTTTAGATCTCTGTTGATGTTTGCATTTTTAATAAAATCTAAAAAAAATTCCTGTGATCCTCATTGAGTTTTTTTTATAGTTTTTCTACATTGGATGGAGATGCAGTGCCCTATATTTGAATGTCATAAGTCCATATCGGTATTTACATTAAATTACATTAATTTTGTTTTCAGTGATTCATTTTAAAGTACTTTTAGCAGTTTGAAACAGCGTACTAATTTGTAAATCTTTTCCCAGTAGATTAAATGGATAAATAAATATGTTTGTGATGTATACAGTCACCTACGGGTATGCACCATCACCAAATTGGATTCCTCGTAACATAGATATGCCTACATAATACTATTAGTATAAAAAATTATATTTGCACATGTTTACAAAAATTAGAGAAAAGTTACTAAGAAAAATCTGTGAATATTTCGATTTTAAAATAATTTATTAATGTATTTTAGTTTAGATTTTCTTTATACTTGAAAATTCATTTTTTTTTTATCATTGGATAAATTTGTAATCTCCCTAGACGAATGCCAAATATTTCGCTTACTTATTTGTACAAAATTTAAAAACAAAGATTACAAACAAACAAAAGAAATAATTTTGCAATTTTTTCTTATCTTCTTTCTTTTTTTTTTTTTTTGTTTTATTAACATAAGTTTAATTACCTCTCTGAATTGAATGTAATAGGAAGTATAATTTGTGTTTTTGTTTTTGTTTTTTCTTTCAAAATAAAAAAAAAAAATAACTAAAATTTTTTAAAAGTTTTTCTAGTTTTAATTATATTAAAGTCTATTTATGTACACATAAGTACTGATGTATTAGATAACTAATAATATTTTGTATTTTATAGGTCTTCTTTAAAACTATCACTTATATTTTCTCTGAATTAATTTGAAATAATCTATGAGAGTATTATGAGACTAAATTTAACACGTATACCACGACCACGACCATCACTTCATTTTCAGCAACATATTCACGAAATGAGTAAGCGATAACGAACCTATGATCTTAAAGTGACTTCAAAGACATTGTTTTATATTTACCTTTATTAACTTAACTCGGCGTTAATTTATTTAATATGCTGTTTAAGCTATTCTTTTAACCGACTGATTTTCAGCCGACTAATAAAGAAATGAAAAGGGGAAATGTAAAGTTTTAATTATTTTTCTCTAAAATTCACTTTATATTAAATAAGATTAATGTGCTACCTTTAATGACAAAGAGCTACATAATATGTAAATATCACATTGCCTTACAAAGCTAACATAGATAATTGTCAAAGCCTATATGCTAATCCATAATGACGTAAGCAACATAAGAAAATATTTTTTAGAAAAACAACAATAACATTGCATGTTGCATACGTATATTGCATTACTCTATCCCCAGAAAAAACTCTTGAACTCCCACTGATTCATCTATACCTGATGAAGAGGACAGGAATGACAGCAACAAGGCTGCAACTAACAAATAATATCAAACACAAAATACCAGGACAATGCAATATGATCCTGATGCAGAAAATTAAGCTAGGAACCGAAGCAATCGCAAAATCAGACTATATGACAAAAGCAATTGCTTGCCGCAGCAACTTCAGAAGAGAAGAAGTCGAAGGTTTAATAAGAGCTTCACCTCCAGGAGCTTCAGTATGGTATACTGATGGCCTAAAAATCGGGGAGAAACCCGGTGCCGGCGTATTTGAACCAAGGTTCAAATTTAACGCGGCACATATCTCAAGCTGACAAATATGCATTCGAGGTATTGGCATTACAGTGCAGTAAAAGAAGGCACAAAGATACCAACATAAACATAAATTCAGATAGCCAAGCTGCCTTAAAAGTTCTGGCTTCCCCAATTTTTAAATCAAAGCTTATCTATAGCTGTTAAAGAAGTTTAATCAAGTTAGCGGAACGACACAGAGTTAGTCTTATGTGGACTCATGGGCATGAAGGAATAAAAGGCAATTGTCTTCGCAAAAATAGGTGCGAAGAGTCAGTTCTTAGAGCCATTACTCGTTTAAACGCCTACTTACAAAAGGAAACTAATGGGATAGTTGCAAAGGAAAGCCTTTTTCAAACTAAGCATTCAAAAACTGAATCAGGTAATCAGGAGACTAGACCCAATGTCAAAATGCTGACATGGTTTATCACAGGTCATGGTCCATTTAACAAGCATCTGTTTAAGATTGGTAGATTCTGCTTCGAAAAAAGGAAACCTCCTATCATATTATATTTGTTTGATATAACTCGCAAGAGATAAAAATATTTTCAGGAATACACATTGCAGAAAATGCAAATTGGGCGAAATTTTACGAATTATTCAGTAGAAATTTCGGCTAATTACAATTCGTCAAATATTTCTGAAAATACAAACCTGTGACAGTAACCCAAAAAACAATAATTCAAGGACTATTTTTAATTTTTATCCCTCAATATTTATTTTAAATACGAAATATGAAATTACTTGCAAGTCACTTACTTGCATTAAAAAGTTGATGATTCGATAGTTGAGATATATCACAGGTGTTCAACAAAGGTGACATGAGGGACTTCTATATTAATTGAAACAAATTATATTCTCTCATAAAATCGTACCTTCACTGTGTTGAAATTTGTAATAAAATACCAACAAAAATGAAAATCAGAAAAATGATAAAATTGAGGAGTTTCTCAGAGTAGACTTAGTAACACCTATAGTTTGTACTTAATATACAAGGGAGACTTGCCAACAACAGAAACACAGATACTGCAACCTTTGCTAACAACACACTAATATTATAGCAACAAACACAAGCTCAACTGCTGCCTCGTACAAATTGCAGGAACTTTTATCGAAAATTAAAGAACGGCTGAAAATATATGGAGAATAAACGTCAATGTAAACAAATCAGTTCATGCTACTTTCACCACTAGAAAAGAAAATTTCCCGGCTGTGACACTAAATAATGTCCCATTAACAAATGCATGAAAACTTTGCAAAGTACCTTGGTATGTATTTAATAGGCTGTTAAATTAAAATTTAACAGTCTGTGCTGATTAATAGGACCTTATCCGCAGCTATCAATAGAGTGTAATATCGTGCTATACAAGGTCGTCTTAAAACCAATATCTGGTATTATGATATAGAACTGTGAGATACCACAAGTGTAACTCCAGCATTGAAATACTAAAAAGCTTGCTGCGATCAATAGTAAACACACCATGGTTCGACAGAAATAAAGTAATTATAAAAGACTTAAAAGTAGAATCGATTAAATAAACCATAGCAACAAAAAGTACAAAATACTTTTCCAGATTGGCAATGTATCCAAAAGATTCTGGAACCACAGCTATACAGTACACAGATCAACATTTCCGAATGCTGATATAGGTTTCATCCGGCAGATCTAAGCAGAAGATTTATCAATAGTCCAATGACAAATCGTCACTAGCTTTAGCAGAACTATGTAAGTTCGGAAATGAGTCAATTGATTAAAAAAAACAAAAACAAATTTACTTTTATATCGTCTAATGGTAACATACTAATTAAATTAGATAGATTGTAAAGTTAAATAATAATAAAAAATAAAAAAACAAAAAACCAAAATATTGTTAAGAAAGTACATATGTATGTATATAAGTACTTAAAAAAATATTTAAAAATTCTTGCACTTGCATGTCGAATTTATCAAATTTTATTTAAGGGGAGCGTGTCATTTGCTTTATTTTATTTGCCTAAATGTCACATGCCTATATTTCACTTTCCTGTATTTTATTTGACATGGATATGCTAGATATTGAATATGATAAATATGAAATGAATATAAATGCGAGATTTTGAGATTCTAAGTTAGGAAAGATTTTAGAGTTGGATTCAAAATCAAAATTCTACGCCTTTTACAGAAAATTTACATAAATTATTTTTATGCGCAGTAGTTGTTGGATACAAAACAGATGTTTACTCATTTTTCAACAATATTTTTCTAATTCATTTTTATATGTAGCTGCTTTTGGATACAAAAGTGATGATATCTACTTTTTCCAGAATATTTACTTAAATCATTTTTATGCATACTTGCTGTTGGAGACAAACAAAATATTGAATTCGAAAACATTAAATGAATTAAAGTCTAATTTTCGAATTTTGGTATTTTGGGATTTTGTGTTTTGGGATTTTGTGTTTTGTATTGAGATTTCATGAACAACGCATAAAATTGTACATATATATAAATTCAGACAAATGAAATAGATGCAAATGATAAAACGCGAAAATGAAAATACAGACAAATGACATACAGGCAAATGAATGCAGGCATATTTGATAGTAGTCCATATTTAATTTATTTAACAAAAACAGGTTAAATAAATTAAATAAATAATCAAAATTTGTAGAACAAATCAATAAAAAACGAAATATTGAATTCATAATACACAATTCGAATTATAGAGAAATTGAAAATGTATATATATAATTACGTTTTTTTAATAGTTTTAAATTAAAAACTTTTAACAAAGTTCATAAGTCTTAATAATTTAAAATTATAAATATTTAAATTTTGTAAATGAATTCACCACTTAAATTTATTCGAGTTCAATACAACTCACACATATATACACTAATACACATAGCTACATATTGTTTTTTTTTTTGTTTTTTTTTTTACTTTCGCAATTACTTAATTATCAAATTCCGTTTTAAAATTTTAATAACTCTAAAAATAATAATTTTTGTTTAAAATCAAATCGAAGCATGATCATAGAATTTATAGATCATTAATATTATATGACTAATCAATACATTGATCTCAAAATAACGAGATCTTATTCGGGTTTTAAGCCGAAAATTAATTTCGATGAATTAGCACAACAATAACAAAAAAAAAATATTCGACAAATCAAAGTAGAGTACACACGTTCTTACCTTAGTTTTTATTATTTTATTTTATTTTATTTTTTTTGTATATTATTTTCTCTCAGTAAAGTTTCACTGACCTCGACATTTTTTTGTTTTGGCACAATAAAAGCTTTTTGAAAGTTTAAAAATTTTAAAAGGTAACAAAAACAATAATAAACAAAAAAAAAAACAAAAAAAAAATTGACGAATATTAGAATGTATATACTTAGTTAGTAAATGAAATTATTTACGTCACCTTTAGGAATTCGTTAAGAAAAAAAAAAAGAAAAAACAAAACAAAAAAATGTGTGTTCTAATAGTGGCAATTAACATAAAAATCTTGGCCTAATCTAATTTATTCTTTTGTTTGAGAAAACATCAATTGAATCAGACCATTTCAAATTCAAGTCGAATTTCATTATTTTTAACGAATAATACACACACATTTTTTAATTAGTTAAACAAATACGAATGTATTACCATGTGTTTTGTGAAAGGGGATCGACCACAACGTTAATTTTTATTTTGGATTGACGCACATAAATTTTCTAAATAGTGAAAAAAGCTATTATTGAAATGAATATTTTTATCTGATCACATCAGTTTCGATTTAGGAACAAACATTCCACAATTGGACAAGTATTATATCGGATAAATGAACACTTTTATTAAGCAATATTTTGTTCGGCAGTGTTTGGCAAATTATGGCACAACGGTTTATTCTATACAAGTTAAAAATATGTCCACTTCTAACCATTATTATTAGTTAATCAAAAGCTATATTGAATATCGTTCGTACTTCGTCAAGCAAAGATGTTCGAATCTTCATGAAATCAAATCAAGGAATTGTTATCGGGCCGATTCTTCACTTGTTGTACATTACTGATTTGCCCCAGATTGCAAATTCAACATTAGCTACCTTTGCAGACGACACAAAAGACAACAGATTTTACAGATCATTTAGATTATCAGCTAAGAACGTATTTATATTGTTGATGTAAGCTTGATTTATTTTAATTCCTTTATCAACGCCACATTAAGAGCCTGTTGAAAAATATGTTCGAGTATAAGTTGAACAACAATGATAGTAGTATGCAACCTTGACGAACAACTCTACTAATTTTCAGATTGCCTGCCTATTACAGTTTGCTGCCAGTAAAGATTTCTGATGCATTATACATCTTTAGTATCAATGCTCATATTTTTAAGAAATTCTATCATTTTGTCGGTTACATGACAAAATTACATAAGACAAAATTACATATGGACAAAATTACATAGAGACAAAATTACACATTGACAAAATTTCATATTTAAAAAAATTACTGTGAAAATCAAAAAAGGGTTCCAATAAATGAGTAGCGGGGGTTTGAAGATGGCAGCCCCGACTATAAAACAAAGATGTCCGGCGTCTTAAGTGTCGGGACCGAAGACCTTCACATTTTTTTTTCATCAGTAAAATAGCCCTTAAATGTGATGAAGATAATAGGTCCGAAGTCCAAGGAATTGGGGCCGAAACTCTATATGACGTGTTTAAATTATCTTTGTCTGAAAAAAGTTTAATAATAATTATTATACATAATTTTAAAAAAAATTCCGATTGGTCCGATCGATGGTCCGAAACTCGCCACCAAAACCTTGAACAAAAAAAAAATGTTTTGTATACTTATCTTGATCTGTAATGAACATTATTGACATTTTGGTTTTTGGACAATTTTTTTGATTGACCAATATTAATTTGTAATCCAAAAGAAAAAATGTATTTGGAAGTGAGAAATAATGCTTAAAAATGGTGGATAATATAGCTCATGTGAAACCTAGAAGTGGTATACATTATTTACCACTTCTAGATTTCTAGTACTGTAAATGTTTAAAAATATAATGGATGACTTTGAATTTATCCATGAAATGTTATACTAGTTGCATATAATTTACGTGGAATTTGCCATTCCAGTTAGTTCTAGAAAATCAATTAATATTTCATTGTTCTTTTTTGATGCTTGTCAATGTATTATACAATATAATATATAGATCATAATTTTAAATGACATTTTTATTAAATGATAACTTGGTTAATTTTATGACATTTTGAACTTAGTAGATTTTTCTTCCAAACCCCATAATGCAACTTTACTAACTGATATTAAATATTAAAAACGGTTTTAACGTACATTTTTTTACAGATTTGATTAAAATACTTAAAATAGATTGCCGAAGAAGTACGAAACATTTTTTTTTGAATGCTGTTAATTGACTTAACTATTTTAAGTGTCAATTATTCATTGATTATAAATTCTATACACCTTTCTGTGTTTTTTTAAACCTACTACGGGTTTTCGGACCATTAATCAAATTATTGCGAATGTGAACATAATTAACAATAATCCGGCTTTCGGTTATCTCGTCTGCGCTGTTGCAACTGTAAAAAAATCAACTGTCACCACGCTTTTGTAAGTGAAGATAATTGGCGGTCGTTATACTTTCCATTCTTGGAATTTCACAACCACAAAGAAAAATCTGGATAACCGATAACACATGGGCCTTGATTAAAAGAAGAGGTGAAATGAAGAAAATGATAAACAACAGGATGGCATCAAGAAGAGAATATGAAGAAATAGCGAAAACAGTAAAAAGAGCAGCAAGAAGAGATAAAAGGAAATTTCTACAAAATTTAGCCGGAGAAGCAGAAAAAGCAGCACAGCAACATAACCTGAGAGAATTGCATCGCATAATCAAGAACTTAACTAACCAGTCGGAACAACAAAACAAACCAATTAAAGATAAAAATGGTGCGCTCATCACAAACTTAGAGGATCAATTAAAGAGATGGAGAGAACATTTCCAAGAACTGAGCAACGAAGAAAGTACAAATAATGAAGCAGACATAAGAAACAGAGACAATGCAAATATCTACCCAACTGAGGGACTGCCAATATCTACTCAAGCTCCAAATATAGAAGAAATCAAAGCTACAATCAATATCCTGAAGCACAACAAAGCAACAGGTGAAGATGGAATTCCAGCAGAAATAGCCAAACTGGACCCTGACTTATTCGCAAAAACAATTGAACCCCACATCAGGAAAGCATGGATAGAAGAGAATATACCACCATCATGGAAGAAAGGAATGATTGTCAAGATACCTAAGAAAGGAGACTTGGCAAATTGCAGCAACTGGAGAGGAATCACGGTTCTAAATACTATTCATAAGATAATAGCAATTATTATAAAGAAAAGATTAGAAGAAGTACTAGAACCAATACTACGGAAAGAGCAGGCAGGTTTCAGACCAAACCGAAGCTGTGTAGACCAGGCAAATACTTTACGGGTCATAGTTGAACAATCAGTGGAATGGAATGCCCCACTATATCTACTATTCATAGATTTTAAGAAAGCATTCGACACAGTCAAGAGATGCGCAATATGGAGAACACTTACAAAGAAAGGAGTTCCTGAAAAAATCATCAACATCATCAAAGCGATGTATGAAGATGCAGAGACAACAGTTCAACACAGAGGTAAGATCAGTGATCCATTCTACACCAATATAGGAGTTAGACAAGGATGTCCACTATCTCCACTTCTCTTCAACACAATACTAGACGACATTCTAAGAGAAGTTTGCACTGGAATAAACGGAATAGAATGGGATCTCTTCGGAAACTTAGAAGACTTAGATTACGCAGATGATGTATGCCTCATATCAAAAAATCAAAGGGACCTACAGAACAAAGTCAACAGATTACAGGAAGAAGCAAAGAAATCGGGACTGGAATTAAATATCGAGAAAACCAAAGCAATGAGGACAAACAATAGTTACAGTGAGCCAATAACAGTGAGTGGACAACAGATAGAATACGTAGAAGAATTCAACTACCTGGGGTGCATTATAACATCAAGAGGAGGTGCAACAGAAGATGTCAACAGCCGTATAAATAAGGCAAGAAGAACATTTGGGAGCCTAATGAAGATATGGCGGAGCAACCAAATATCGAGAACAACAAAGCTAACAATATTCAGAGCATGTGTTAAGTCAACATTAATATATGGCAGTGAAACATGGCTCACTTCGGTCAGAATCAAACAGAAGCTACAAGTATTCATCAACAAGTGCTTGAGAATTATATGCAGAATATTCTGGCCGGCAAGAATTAGCAACGAAGATTTATGGATGATAACTGGAGAAGAACCTATCAACAGACAGATAAATAGGAAAAAATGGAAATGGATAGGTCATACACTAAGGAAATCAGAAAGTGATATAGCAAGAAGAGCTCTAGAGTGGAATCCACAAGGACAAAGGAGACCCGGCAGACCATACAACACATGGAGACGCACAATCGATCAAGAATTAACAGTCAACAATTATACCTGGGACGATATTAAGGAAGTAGTACTCAACAGAGAGGAATGGAGGCTCACTATCGAAGCCCTATGCTACCACGCGGAGTAATAGGAGAAAAAAAAAAAAAAAAAAAAAAAAAAAAAAAAAAAAAAAAAAAAAAAAAAAAAAAATACTTTCCATTATGTTAAATAGCAATCAAATTTGAGCATACAAAGCAGTAATAATTTGCTGATGTTCATTTGATCGTCGTTTGTTCTATATTGTGAGACCGGTAAAAAATTTATTTTTGTTTTGTGATGTTTTGTTTTAAATTCTACTTTTTTAAAATATGAAATATAAAAAAGTTGCATATCTTTATAAAAAATTTAATTAAAAAACAAATTAAATTAAAACCATAAATACAATAAATTACAAATAACAATTAAAAATGTTCGATTATTATCGAAAACGTTAAAAGTACGAATAGGTCTATTTATTGAATCAAAAGTCAATTGATTTACAATTCAATTCTGCATTACCGAAAGCAGGGTAATATAACTATTTCCAAAATTTGTTAAACAATTTCTGTACTGAATCTTTGTGAGATGTAACAGTGCACCTCTGGTATTTGATAGTAATTAAAATTTGGTTCATTAATATCCAATACAAATACGATCGATTTATAATCAAACTGTATTACAAACGTCTCCATTCAAAAATCAGCATTCAGTACAAAATGTGAATAAAACCAACTAGAAAAAAAGAAATAACAATAAAATTTTAGTTATTGAAATCGCGAAAAATAACAAGCGGAAAATAAATATATCATCTACTATAGGAAGAACAAACAATGAAGGAGAAAAATTTGATTTTGATCGAAATACAAAAGTTGAGAAAAACAGAAAATTTTGTTATTTGCGCATTTAAAAAAATAATAATAATAATTTTTGTACGATTAAGTTCCAAAGTTCAAGTTGTTGTTCGCTTGGTGTGATATTTTTTTTTTTATGTTTTCTTATTGTCATGTGGTAGTGATGGTGATTCTGTTTTTTTTTTATTGTTATAATTTTTGTTTTATATCCTCCAATTATTGATATTTTGATTATTTCATTACAATTATTTCTTTTCTCTTTTTAAAATATTATAAATATTTTCTTTTTGAAATTTCATTTTATAACTTTACCAGATTATATTCTGGTCTCTCTTTCCACCCCCTTCCCGCTTCAACAATTTGTATAAGATATAAATATTGAAGACGAGAAATTTGAAATTTGAAATTTATCGATATTTTAGTCGTCGTCTGGTTTATTGAAAAATCGGTAATAAAAAATAGGTTTTTGTACTTTATGTTCATTGTCGTCACGATAGTAGAAATAATAATAATGGGGATGATGATGATTATGATGATGATGAATAATGATGATACGAAAATAATACAAAATTGAATTGCGTAGCGTAATAAAATATAAAGAGTGAATTTTTGTTTCAAAATTTAATGCCTGACAATAAACCATACGAGAAGGAGAATAATTTAAATGTATCGGCCGAACTTTTAAAAAACTGATCTGAACTTTATTGACGAAGTACAAAGACACACCATTCATTTTATGGATGATTTGAATGTCTCATATAAACAAATCCGAAGCTATGGGGTTCAGCCACTGCAAAATTGAATCTCAGGTTAAGTAATAGAATTATTGACACCTATCGTCTCATAGATGATGTAAATGTAACATCAAAACTTAGTCTAGTTGATTACAGTTGTATTGTTAAAGCACTAACTCTATTTTAAAGATATCTTGTCAGGTAAATTAACAGGTTAGAAAATTAGTGGAAGAACTAAAATAAAAGAAACTAGTAGAACCGCACAACTTAAATGTAAATTACTACATATTTTATTACAATGTTTTTCTAGTATTTATTTATCAAATTTCTGGCTTGTCAACCCATTCTATGTGGAGAACTACTAAGTACTATTGGCAGGAACGAAGCATTCCTAAATAGCGTAGTTCCACTTTATTTAGGTTGTTAACCAGGTATTCAATAATTTTTTATCAAAAATGTGGAAAATCTGTTTTTGAATACCGTGGGAGATAAAATTTTTTTTAACGGCTTTTAAACTGCCTCTCGGAGATTTCTAAAAAAAAATTGCCTATTCCGCTGAATTTTCAAGCAGTTAAATTGATAGAAAAATATTTTTTATATTTTTTATTGTTAAATAACTTTGTTAATTATTACAAATAACAGTAAAAATTTGTTAAAATTGTTAAATAACAGTAAAAACAAACTGTTTTTAAATATTAAATTGCAAATTAAGTGAATGTCATAATTTTTAAGAAATTTAAATTTTGAACTGTATTGCAGGGACTCGCTATTGAACCTGATCAAGCGTTACTATGACGACGGTTTAGGTTTAATACATTTTTAAAATAAACTAAACTAAAGAAAGTTTTTTTCCAAAGCAATGATAGGAAGTTGATCAAGGACATAGACTTGCAATTCTAAGACAGCAAATGGGGAAGTACAATGGATTTTAAGAGATCTCGTTTACATAGAACTGCCCATTAAAAAATAAGTAAAAGTTTTGACTTTCAAATATAGAGATCATAACAAAGTGATCTAAAAATTATGTTCATTAGAAAATATGGAAATAGTTGTTAAATTTCCGAATCGTTCATTATCAGGAAATAATTATAAACATTTTGAAAGATTCCAAATTTTCATATATGAAGTAAGATAAATAAATGCTATTTCGAGCTTTTAATGAATTTATAGAGATATTTTATGTACTTTATCTATCACTACTATGCGTTTCAATAACTATAATAGTTTCGTATACAGTTATTGAATACGTAAATAGGATATATTAACATATAGAATACACAAATATATGCCAATGTTCATTAAAGTATGTAACATTTTGTACATCGGAGGTTTTGTGCCATTACGATAACAATTTAAAAAAATAACGTTTCATCTAATTAATGCAAAATTAGCATTTCCGCACCAATACAGACATTTATTGCATCCTTAATAAGTAATTACTAAGGCTAAAATAATGGCATAAGCACCCTAACTGCCTCGTTAGATTAAGGAAAGAAAAAGAAGAATATAAAAGAGTAATATAAAAAAAATTAGCAAATAATTAGAATAGAATAGAACCGAACAGTTAGTACAAAAATTTACGGACAGGTTAAAAGATATTTATATACCCTTCTCCTGAAAACTTCTAAGTTGTATGTTTGAGGGAAAACAAAAGATTGTATGATGTCCCATAGTTTAGAAGTTCGATTGATAAAACAAATTTTTTATCACAGCTCTGGTTCGAAGAGGCTCTACTACAAATTATTTAGCGACGGCTGCCCTGCGAGTATTACGATAGAATGATTGTATTTTGGGCATAATACTTTTTATTTCGTCAGAGCAATTATCCAGCATATAATTCTTATACCCAATACATAGTTCTTACTTACTTAGGTGACCAACAGACCAGAGGTAACCACGTGAAGGTAATGTAAGCACTTACGCAAGAACTTGATAATTCCGCATCTGGATCAGCAACCGATCAGATGTTATCCTATCAATTCCAAGCCGCCCGTAGTTACTTAGTCTATTTTCTAAAAATTTCGGCTCGAAAGGCTTTTCCCAAAAAAAAAATATGATAGAAGCTAACTACTTAAATTTAGGTTTATTAAACATTAAAAAAAATTATGTATGTAAATCAACTGAAAGTCATTTAATTAAAAAAAAATTTGTTTACATGAAAAAAAAAACGAATCAAAATCAAACGATATTATTACAAAATATTTTTTTTTTATTCTTCTTACATCTGGCCATTTTAATATGCTTAAAAACTAAATATTAAAAATTAAAATTTGCATAATATTAAACTAATTTACCTCTTATTTTTCTAAACTATTTTTCTAAATTGAATACTTGAAATTTTTTTCTATTATAGATTTTACAGACGTCAAAACATACCTAGATGATTTTAAAGGGTGGTGGCAGAAGTGTTGTGGTAAAAATAAATAAATTTAAAAATTAAAAAAAAAATGTATAGTTATATTTAGAATTAATAACATTGCAAGTTCTGGAAATTGCAAATATATATATATATAGTTATGTATGGTATATGTATGTAGGTAGAGGCAGTAGAGAAAAATGAAACACCAAGAAAATTCGATATTTTCATTTTATTTTGATAGAATATTCAACGAAAATCTCAAAACTGTGGTATTAGGTAATCTAATGGGTGTCATCATCATCATCATTAGCACTGTGATCAGTGAGACATACAGTCGATTGTGTTCAATATTCTTATGTTCACTACACACTTGCAATATAGGAAAACCGCTAAACTAGGTAATTTAAAACTGGTTATAATACTTTGTTTGTAGCTAAATTTTCTCGAATGTGGAACATATACAATGCAAAAATATATCCATTTAAATACTCAACCTTTAAAAGTTCAAAAGAAATATTGATAAATTTATTAAAAAATATCCCTACTGACTTATAGTACCGTATTCTACTCCCCAATCTTCCGCTATAGTTTAAGCTGTGCATTCGCTAATAAAGTTATGCTTTAAAATACTAAAATTAAAAAATGCAAATTCTGAGACATTTTTCTTCGTCTAGACTGTTTTACACAATTTGGAATGGTAACTTTTGACCTATTAAAAATTCAATGATCATATAAAAACATCTCTGATTGTTTATAATTTTTAAATAACATTTTTAATTTTAATTTATTATTGTTTGAAGTGTTTAAACTCAAGTCGAACAACATTTACGTCATTATTTTCTGAAAGCAATATGGGTGGATATATAATAACAAAGAAATTAAATAGTTATTTTTACAAAAATATAAAAACAGAGTGTTTCCAGAATATTGAATCATAAGGTTAGAAGCGATTAAGAAGCTCACAAACCATTACAAAATTATTTGAATTTAAAAATTTTTGTTCATTAAACAAAAATTAAAATGACTAAAAAATATTGACTGAAATATTTTTCTTTGCACATTTCAATCGGCATAATCACTTAACTAAAACAAGATAAAAGTAACTATGTTTTTATCTATACAAACCCTGAATAAGTGTTAAATACGGGTTTTTATTTGCCGTGAAATTCAAATTGTTCGGGATGATTCTATTTCCGGCATTTGTTATCAAGGCCAAATTAATCCAAATAGTACATAACTATGTGTCGTTGTGGATGAAGTATTTTATTTAAACCATTCTATTTTCGGGATCCGTTATTCCATAACGTAATCCGTAATTAATTTGTTATTAAAACAATACGGTTTTTTTCAAAAAAAAAAAATATTTAATAATATAAACCTAAATAACAAATACAAAATAGATTATAATTAAAACAAAAATAAGATTTATAACAAAATTTATTTCAAATGGGGTAACGGCAAATTATGTTTTATATTTTTTCAAAAAAATTTTGTTTGAGTATTGGGTAAGTCTGAATTTACATATAAAAAAATCAGACCAGTTTCAGAAAAACCTCTTTCTAACTGAATTGATTTCGGTTGATTGAAGTAGCAATTCAGATGTAGTCGATCTATATCACCGCATCTAGAAATGGGCTTATTGTGATTACTCGTGTTAATGGTATTAATTGTTGCAGCTTCACGTCTGCAAAACTTAATATAAATGCTGGTGTTCCGCAAGGTTCTGTTTTTTCAGCCATTAATTTTTTGATTTTCATCAATAATTTAATCCAAACAACCTTCAATCCAATCCACAGTTTTGCCTTCAATCCTTCAAACTTTCAATCCAAGCCACAGTACTCTGGTGGCATCCTTCAATTTTATCCGTAAAGCAATTACTACAACTACCGAAGTTGGCAATACAAGACAGATAATGGTTTACATGATTAACCATGATCTGACTAAAATTGCTTTCATTGTTCGGGGATCGCTGTTACCAGGTGACGAAGTCTGACGATTTGATTGACGATTTTCAGAAGACACGGAAATCATGAGCGTTTTGCTCCACATAAGTTTTCAAATGAATCTAAGAGAATCCCAACAGACTACCTATGAAAGACGTATCCGGAGAAATACGAAGAGGAAAGAGGGGGGAAAACTTAATACATCGTAAGCATTTATTATTTGATTGGCAAAAGGTTGAATCAAGGTACTTCGACTGTGAAAAATGCGTAAAATAAAGGGTTACTTTTGATGATTAAATTCGTTTTAAGTTTTATATCAAATTTCATTTCAATAATAAATTAATTATTATTTTATTTCAAATTGCATTGGTCACAAACACTGATGAAGAAGATAGGTTTCTTCTCAAATATCGATATTTTCATTATAAAAATGAATTTATAAGTAAAAGATTTATGAAGATTAAAATCCCCATTACCCCATTCAATTTTTTTTTCTACCTCTCAAAACACATCTGAATCTATTATTCTGTACTCGTAGGACACGGACACTCTTCATTATTTAAATTTACATATATGTATACATATTTACATATATATTATATGCATGATATTCTATATTATATGCATTATATAATATATATAGCCATTAAGGCTATGGAAGGACTTAGAACAGGAACAGAAAGAGTTCTTCATGCCAACAGATGACATCACTACATACGTATCCCTAAAGAAGAGATACGAAATAGAAATCCCGACAAGAGAAACCTGGCGCGGTTCAGAAGAGCAGACTAGGTCTTCAAACACCTGGGACATTTTCACTGACGGGTCCCTTACGGCTCGAGGCGCTGGAGCCGGAGTGTTCTCTTAAAAAGAACAACTTGAGCACCAGTTTTCTCGTGGCAAATACTGCACAGTCTTCCAGGCTGAAGTCTTTGCCATAAACGCAGCAGTGAATATAATAAAAGAGCAAAGTCATTAGAATCTTTAGTGACAGTCAGGCTGCCTTAAAAGCTCTTGAAAGTAACTTCATCAAATCTAGATTGGTGGCAGAATGTTCGGAAGCCCTAAACCTCATAGGATCGTCCACTGATCTGGATACCGGGTCATAGTGACTTGACTGGAAACGAGAAGGCTGACAAACTAGCCAGATCATCGGCGGGAAACATTTATGGCCCGGAACCGGCAGTTGGTATGTCTATTGGTAATATCAAACTATCGATAGAAAACACCCTGAATAGGGAAACAAACATTCTTTGGGAGCGTATTGAAGACCACAGAGTCTCCAAAATATATGTACCAAGAACAAACACCAAAATAACCAACTTCCTGCTAACTCTCAATAGAGTAGACTATAGGAAGATGGTGGGCATACTTACTGGTCATAACCACATGAATAAGCACATGTGTAGACTAGCACTAAGTGACGACCCAACCTGCAGTTACTGTCTGAAAGAGAAAGAAACCTCTACATATGTTGTAGGAGAGTGCCTAGCTCTTTTAAGGCTGAGACTCAGGATGTTGGAAACGCACTACATAACCTCAGAAAACTTCTGCAGGATAGAACCCACAAACCTATTGGCCTTTATCAAAAGGGTCGAATAAGTTAAAGGTGGAGGAGGGCATAAAGGACTAAAAGCCTACATGCCGGCCCCGACACATTAGGGCCACCTCCGTTTTAAATAAAAAAAAAAACAATATGTATGATAATAATTCGATTTCATGGTATCAAAATTTAATTTTCAACAACAAAAAATATCATTATTTGTTGTTTTAATTTTTTTAATTTAAATAAAATAAAAAGCACAATAAATAAAAATAAACTGATACAATAGCGCCACTAAGTTAAAACTTATTTTCATTGTGAATCAGCGAAAAATAATATAATAAAAAAAAAAAATAAAAAAAAACATATATGAGAAAAATGTGAGAAATGTAAAATTTTTTGTTTTTGTTTTCTTTTTTTTTTTTGCTTTCTTATCTTAAAAGAAAAAGAAAGAAAAAAAAACTGTGTTAGTTCACGTGCCTCAATAAAAAAAAAATTAATTGGAAATTATTTAATTTTAGTAGGAAATAATTATAGTTAGTATTTTGTCTTAATGAGCTTAAATTTGTTATCTAGGCCTTAGTGAACTCACCACATTCTTATTAATAACTTAATAGGAAAAAGTTTAAAGTACTTTCATATAAATAAATTATAAGTATAATTACATTTTTTTGTTTTTGCGTTTTTGTTTTAAATATTTTTAATTAATTAGAATTATTTTTTTTTGTACATGATTAAACTGATTATTCATTAAAAATTTCATTAGAAGTCATCTGTATTCAATTTAATAGCATGTAGAAATAATATTATTCAATTATAGATAGTTTATTTAATTTTAATTTATTAACAATTTTTGAATCAATCACGGAAATCTATTGGAATAGACTTTTTCTATAATAATAAAATTTTTAAGTTCATGCAATTTTTTTAATAGACTTTAACGAACATTTTTAAAATGTAGAGCAAATAACTTTTAATTTATTTTAATTTTTTATTAAATTTGTTATTTTTTATTTTAAAAAAGAAGTTTTAGTAACAAAACACAATCGGGACAAATTATTAGTTTAATGGAAAACAACGTGAAAGCAATGCTCAAGTTTCAATGGAAGTTAACTTAGCTTTAAATTTTCCAAATGAAACTTTTTTAATTCACTAGCATTTTTAAATTTATTAATCGGATTTTTATTTTTAGTGATAATTTAAATTAAATTTGATTGTTGCCAGGTTTCCGTTCACTAATAATTTTTATAATATTTGATTTAAATTTACAGATGATAGAATGCATGTTGCAATCTCAACACAAATTGTTAAATTAATTCGATAGAGTCCATCACTATATGGCATACGTCCTCCAATCCACCTAAAACTTACGACAAATGAGCGAAGGCAAGTATTGTTTGTAAAATATTACAAACTGAAAAATTATTTGACAGCAATTATGTTGAACTACATGTAGTAACCTTTTTGGAAAGTCTATTAATTTAAATACACTTCCGCGATACCAAAAAAATTTCTTTGATAGATTTCATATGTCTATTCTATAGAATATGGAATATTTATTTCATACAGAATCGTGACTGCAATTCAATCTGCAGCCTCTAAAGAAAAAATGAATTTTTGGGAAAAACCGAATTAATTAAAAAAATGGTTTAAGTAGTGTGCTAACAAATAAATTTTTAAATAGAATCATTTCTGTGAAATTGCACAGGGGATCGACTAGCGAATAATATAGATTAATAAATATTAATGATAATTTGTGGAGAGGTTTGAGTCTGTTCGACTTAATTTAGTATTTCTATTGTTTATAGATCTTTGAGTTTGTTAACCTATAAAAAGAAAAAACAACAAGGCCTGATACACCATTACCATTAGAAATTCTAAAACTAATAGATGATTTATTGATCTATGTTTTCTAGAAATCATCTTTAATCAAATTTATGATACTAAAATATACCTGGAAGAATTGATAAATTGAACTTTCTAAAAAACCTGACGAACATCATCAATGAACCACACATTGAAGATCTTTTTTTAGAAATAATTCACTTCCGAATCTACAAGAAATGTGAAAGAACAATAACTAATAGACAATTTGGTTTTAGAACAGGCAAAAATAAATTGTATTTTTGCTTTATAATTTAGTAATACTTTTTATGTAGTTACTTATATAATAATGTAGAAGTGTAGGGTGTAGAAAAGATATGTAGTGTAAAAAGTAGGGTATAGAATTGCAAAAAAAAAATAATTTATACTTTTTTCTATTCAAATTCAACATTTTGTTTGAACAAATGTTCTATTTGAATGAAAAAATATATATATTCATATATATTTTTTTTTATATTATAGTCAAAACTTATAGGTTAGTTTAAAAAAAAAAATGTTTACAGTACAATGAACTGTAATGAGCTAACTGCTAACCTATAGAGTTATTTTTTTAATAATAATTACGTTGAACAGCGTGTATAGTATATTGATGCACATTTTTTCAAATAAATAATAAATTTGAATAATCGATCAATCAAAAACAGAAATTGTCGGACAATTTTAGTTATATATTAACTGCGAAACAGCTAGATTACTAGCCTGATACATTTTACAATTTCATTTGTCAATATTTCTATATCTTCAAATTTATATCTAGATCGGAATTTCGGAATGTATGTGCTATGAAGCATTTAAAATTTACTTTTAATATCCGGTTGTGAAAGCTAAAATAATAATAGTAATAATAATAATATGATAACTACATGCTAAATTTCATGTTATTTATTAAATTTATACTCTCTACATTCAAAAGTAGTTAATAAAACTGTTTTTTTTCACTTAAAAAATCATTTCAGAATAAACGAAATCTCTTAACAAAATACTAAATCTTTAATCATCATCGTCATCATCATTGCAATTAATGTCAACACCTGCAGGTCAATACAATAAAAAATATATATAGATATATATATATAATAGGAATTCAACAGAAACATCTTGAGACCTTAACTATTTCAATTTTATTAAACACTTGTGATAGTCTTCATCATATATTATTTGTTTTTCTTTATTTTACGAAAACTATCAAAGCCCTCTTCAAGTCTTTAAACTAATTTTTCAAAAAAAAAAAATTTAACTATACTTATTTCTTTTTTTGTAACCATTAAAATTAATCCTAAAAATTTTTAAGAGCTCTTAAAATGAACTGAATGGATAAATTTTGATTGGATTGTGCTAAAAAAAAAATATATATATATGTATATATATTTTTTTCTCTACCTCTTCCCTCCCTACCTAGGTTGGGTACGTCCCGACAAAACTCACCACAATTAATTATTGATCGCAGTTGTTTTGCACAAATTTCAAATACCACTGCAAAATAAAAACAGGTGACAATGAAAAGGTTAATGTAATAAATTTTCATTGAAAATATACATACATACATGCAAGTAAGTAAGTAATGAAGGCATAAATTATCTTTTAGGAAGTTTTATTATTTCATCAATAAGTATACACATTATAATTATATATATATTTTTTTGAATAGTTTAAAATCCACTCAAATTATTCAAGTTTTCATTAGGTATTAAATAATTGAATTGCAAAAATTAAAGATATCATAAAAAAACACGTGATACAATGGACTGCACATACAATGTTGCAAGACTACAAGTAAAAAATTAAATTAAATAAAAAAAATATTATTATTGTAGGTATAAAATACAGTACTGTTCGAAATTTTTATTACAACACAATAAGTAATTTTTCCGTCTTTCAACATTTTGTTTTAATTTTTTTAATAGAAAGTAAGTAATTAGAGTATCATAATGGGTCTCACTGGTCTAAGTGTGTCAGTGTAATGTATCCACTACTACCTATCTAAGTAACTATTTAAGTACTGACACTGCTGGTTATTTTTCAAGCAGTCGCATAGGAAAATAGAGCAACTTTGATATTTTCCTCCAATTTGTATGGAAAACGTAATATGTACCGTCCTCTATTCTTTTAGTTTATTTTTTCATTTTTTGGTTTATTTCTGTTCAAGACTTATACATATATATATATATATATATATACCTGATTGTGATTTTGCCATTTTGAAGCGCTTATTTAATTTTTGGTAAGATTTGATATTTTTTTCAGCATTAATATCTTAGTTGAATATATTTTTAATATAGATTATTATGATATTCTATATAATTATTCTAATATAAATTAGATATTGTTAGATGCTAAAAGTTTTCAGTTTATTTTTCTTTGACAAGTGAAAACATGTGAAATTGACACGTTAAATTGGCAAACGGCGCGTTTGATTTCGGTGAGCACCATTCGTTACGCTCTTAGGTTGAGCAGTAAATGTAGTTAAATGAAAATGCAGTGCAAAAATAATGAAAAAATGTACGATACGAACATACGATTTAACAAAATTGAGCATATTTATTTAATTTCCGAAGATTATTTTATGAGCCGGCTTTCATTACCCAGCAGTCATCTAAGTTAAGATATTGACTTACAATTATTATTTGGAATTGATTCTTAAAAAAAATTAATTTATTTCTAAGTAGTGCAGTCTCAGATTTAATGTCAAAATTATGGATTACTATCACATGCCTGTATTGCATTTGTCTATATTTATATTTACAATTTATGCGTTGGCCATGAAATTCAAAAACCTTCAATGCAATAACATAACTTCGTTTAAGAAAATTAATTATAGTGTAAGCAATATAAATACTACATAATTAAGCAATAAAAAATCGAATTTTCTTTCACTAATAAATCATCCTTATATTTAATATGTAAATTGAAAGTACGGTACAAATACCTGAAACATTTCACAACCGATTTTCATTGATAAATATTTAAAAGGAGATGTAGCGAAATGAAATATTTTTTAAAAATTTTTTAATTTTCAATCAGAAATTTTAATTTAAAATTTGATCTCATGTATATATAAATCATTTTAACATTCAAAAATTTTAATTTAACATCCATCATCAGAATCAAATTTAAATTTAATTTTTTTTTAAAAATAAATCGGTTGTTGTCTAAGATAAATCAATAAAAAACATAAAATATAGTATATACTACAGTAAACTCAAATGATACGAACAATTTATAATGAAAATGAATACAATTTTTTTATAGTAATCTGATTGTCAAAAATTACTGTACATAATGTATAGTTTTTTTTTATTATGGAGTATGTAGTTATATATTATATTAACAAACAAAAATACTTAATATAAAAAAAGTAAAAATTGGAACTGCTTATTGTTTTTTTTTTGTTAAAGGTGACAGACAAATCAAGTACTCGAACATCAGATATCATTGGAAGAATACTTCATTCCTGTATATAATTCAATTTGAAGCTTATCAGTACGACTTGCATTAATAAACTTGTATCAATAGACTTGTTACTTCTGGTTTTGAACTTCAATTTTTCATTAATTTTGATGGCTTGATTTTTGTAATTCACATATGATTTTTTAACATTATTTTTTAAGTTGTAAGAACTTATATGAAAATGTTACAAAATCATATGTGAATTATAAAAACCAAGTTTTCAAAATTGATAAAATACCGAACATCAGATTTAACAGAAATCTAATTGAAAAGCTAAAATAATAATTTTATATGGTTAGTTAATGTTATTAATTTTATTTCTATCTCACAATGTCAAGCTAAAATTTAAATCGCTAATAATGTAAATTAGATTTCGGGAGTAATAACCAGGAAAATAATTGCACAAGATTGAACAAATTGTAGAAATATGATGAAGCAGATTAAAATTCGTATTGAAATGTATTATCATAAGAAAATAAATATAATTAGTTATCTTGTTACTAGAGAGTTTACAGTTTGTACGCTCACAATAATTTTGTCTAATTTTACTGTTATGTGTTTTTAGCTTATGACTATGATTCTATATTTTAGTATGCAATATCGATGTTATTAATTTTTTGATCAACACTGTACTATAATAATATTGTAAATATATACATATGTATGTCGATATAGTTAGCAATTTAATTAAATGCATTCAGTGCAATGAACATTAGAGAATTCATGTATGCACATACATACATACATAATTATCATTATCATCATCATAATCAAAATCACCTGTGCATGATGATTTTATTAAAGGTGTTATTAAAGTTGATTTTTTTTTTTTGCTTTCTATAAATAAATAACTTAAGCGCTCAATTAATACAAAAGAAAAGTTTTTCTTTCATTTAATTTTTTTTATTATTAAAAAAAAAAAACTTTTTATGTTAAGTGACTATTGTTTTTATTATACTTGAGTAAGTATGAGTTTATACATTATATAAAAAAAAACATTTAGTCAAAAATTCTAAGAAATTTTTTTTATCAAGTTTGACTATTGACGTAAACTATTTTATTAAATTTTTTTTTTCTTTTTTTACTTTCCAAAGAGTTGCATTTTAAATTAATCCAAGTTTATTTTTGATATATACTTACTTATAATACAATTTGAAAGCAATTTCATGATGAATAAAATATATTTAAATTAAAATACAAAATAAATTTAGTTTAATTAAATTTAAAATTTGGTCATTAGTGTCACATTATGACAGCCACGTTTTTAAATTACAAAATTCAAATTCAATCAACTCAATTGATTTTTTCGAATGATTGAATCTGGTATTAGAATTTTTAGTGGATCTGTTGACTTTAGTGGATTAAATCTATGAGTCGATAACAAGAGTTAGGCTGTGAAAGTTTATTTATTTTTTTCTTATTTTTTATTTATACATATATGTATACATATATATATATATATCCGTTTACCTGTATATTTCAAAGGAATATATATATACTCTACGTACTGTCAATCACAATCATATGGTGCTAAATTTTCATATATCACTTAAAATATCTGTTTTAAAATGTGGGGTCAATCATGAAAGTCTACTGGCATTACACTTTTTTCTAATAAAAAAAGTCAACAAAAATAAGTGATAAATAAAAATGTTGCCATTGTAGGAAAAATTTTAGGGATTCTGAGGGAGATGTTGTATCGGCGTAGGATCTAATGACCATATCCGGAGGATAGCTGGAATTGTTAGCTTTCGAAAAATATACATCTTTAGTGGCGCATCTTATCCTTTAAGGACGAAAATAACATTTAAAAGTATCCTTGTTGTTTTGATGTTTTTGTATAACAACCGTTATATCTGTTGATCCATTAGATATATATATATATATATTCAGTTATATATTACAAAAATATAACGTTCTGAAGCATATTTTAAAATTTATTTGATGATGATTGGTGTTGCCGTTATGGAAATTGTAGTTCAAAGTAGAAAACTTTGTAAAAAAAAAAAAAAAATCTTTACTTTCTTTCTTGAAAAACCAAATACTTCAAGATGTTTGCACAAAACCTCCTCAATATTTATAGACTGTTGCAAAGGACTCTTTTTTTTGTGTATTGAAATAATAAAAGTTTAGAACTTCATTTTAAATGAAGAAATGGAGAAATTGGAGAGAGGTCAATTTTGCTTTACACCGCAACAGAAGATGTCTAAGGGATTCATTCAATATTTTGAAATTAGAAGATAGAATGTATAGTTAGTTTTTTAGCTCTTTAACTAGATGTCCTAACACGATTAGATTCACTGGAGCTTTCTTCCAAAAAAGGTCACTTTCGGATATTTTTTGTAATTCCTTTAGCTATTTGGCAGTTTTCCATTCAGCGAAACTAGTTTTTCCAGCTGCTTTTTGTAAAAATTAAAAAAAAAAAAAATACTTATTCTTAATTCTTCAAAGTCAACAGCAAAATTGTGGTTGACGTAAAATTGTCAACCATGTAGACTTATATAACACCTCATTAGATTTTATGATAACAAAAATTGACGTTTTCTAAAGTGGAAAAAGTCAAATCCAAGTGACCCCTGTATAAAGTATCAAAACTGTAAATATTGCATTTATAAATCAAAATTTTTGGCATGAAAATAAACAGTAACGTTTTGTTGAACTAAGCTTTTTTTTTTTAAATATTTCTAATTCTTAATTTGTGCTAATTAAAATAGTTAATCTTTTCAACGAAAATCTAATCCGTTTGATGATGTGCTGTTCAAAGTTTGGATACGATTATTTCGCTTAATGTAGGTAGGTAAGGTAGGTAGGTAGAAGTGGTCGTTCCAGCTACTTCTGGAAAACCATTAGCACTTAATTGTGCCTTTTTAATACCACGACTCGAGTGACCTATTTCGTTCACTCTCCCCAGGGACTCAGTACTAGAGCCACCCTGTGAGGTTGATCAGATCTCCTATTTTGTTTTCCGTGATAAAACCTCTATTTTGTTTTCCGTGATAAAACCTATATTGCTGGGGAAAGCTTCACCTAAAGTCCGGAGTCTAACTCTAGCTAATGCTGGACAGCTGCAAAGAAAGTGTTGAAGTGTTTCTGCCTCATTCTCATTCTTGCAACTGCGACAGTGGGGATTGAAAGGAATACCTAGTTTGGCAGCGTGGCTTCCTATTGGCCAATGACCCGTACTGATGGCTACTACTCTTGCTATGCCAGTACGGGACCTGGTTAAGAGTTGTTTGGTTTTATTAATATTATACGCGGACCATGTTTTCCTCGAGGTCGTACAGGTATTTAGTCTATGCCACCTTTCATTCCCTCTGGCCCGAAAGTATAAATTACTCTGGCACGAAAGTAGTAGCTTGATTATCCGTCAAAATGGTGACTTTTGTTTTGGTCGTATGAATGTGATTAAGGGTTTTAAGCGCTTCCCTAATTGCAAGCCGCTCTGCTTGAAAGACACCAGCGTATTTAGGGAGATCATAAGATTTTGATATTTCTAGATTTTCTGAGAAAATTCCTGCATCTACTCCGCAGTTCATTTTAGATCCATCAGTTAAAATTCCTACATCATTTTCCCTTTTCTTTAAAACTCGCTTCCAATCGGCCCTGACAGGAAAACCTACTTTAGGCTTTTTGTTGAAGTTCAGTTTCATCATCATCTTATAGCGCTACAGCTCTGGGTGAGCTTTGGCCTTCATCACTATGCTCCTCCAAAAAGGTCGATCTTGTGCCGCTTGTCTCCAATTTGGGATTTGTAGGATTTGAGCATCGTTTTTCACGTTGTCTGCCCATCTGCTTCTTGGTCTTCCTCTACGACGGCTGCTATCGGGCTTTCTATTCAGTACCACTGCTTGCTTTCGGCTTTCGCTCATTCGACTTACGTGGCCAGCCCACCTTAGTCTTTGGGCCTTTGCAAACCGTACAATGTCCTCACTATCAATCATATTATTGAGCTCGCTGTTGCTTCTGATTACATATTCTCCATTCTGTAATATATTTGGGGCGAGTATTTTTCGGATAATTTTTCTTTCAAATAGGCGCAGGCTATTCTCCTCGGCCACGTTCATAGTCCATACCTCACATCCATACGTCACTAAAGGGTCGCATGAGAGTTTTATATATTGTCATTTTGGCCTTTCTTGATATTAATTTTGATTGAAGCAACTTTCTGTTTGCATAGTAGCATCTATTTCCGGCCTGAATTCTATTATGAATACACCATTGCATACTATTATCACTTCTTATTGTTGCTCCGAGGTATGTAAAGGTTGTAACTCCTTCAAAGTTGTATTCTCCAATTGTTATATTCTGAGTATTTCTTATTTGTTCATTTCTTGACATTTTTAGATATTTTGTCTTGTTTTCGTTGATTTTTAAGCCTACTTTTTGTGTCTCCGCTTCTAGTTGTACAAATACTTCTGCCATATATCTGTAATTTTTTGCCATGATTACTATGCCATCCTCATATGCCACTATTTGTGTTGTCATATTGAATATACTTCCCTTCTTTTCTAATGAAGTTTAGTTTAGGGGTGATATAATCGGTTGTGTTTGGCAGTAGTTCATTTGGAAACTGAGCTATGATATTACCGTGGCCATATGGTCTGGAATACCAGAAGGCAGTTCCTCTTAGTCTGACTGCACTGCAGAATGCAACGTATTTTATGTACAAATCGGGAGGAAGGATATTTAAGATCACATTTAGAGTGTCAGTAGGGCACGAGCGCAAAGCACCTGTGATTCCAATTCCCGCCGCTCTTTGTATTCTCCCAAGTTTGGTAATATTGTATGTCCTATTTACCGTTGGCCACCAGGCTAACGATCCGTATGTAAGAATAGGACGTACCACAGTTGTGTACGTCCATAGTAACATCTTCGGTTTGAGTCCCCACCTCTTACCACAGGTTTTACTGCATGTGTAGAAAGCTTTACTCGCGTTCTTGATTCTATTTTCTATGTTTAGTTTCCAGCTGAGCTTAGTATCAAGTATGATTCCTAAGTATTTGGCACTATTAGTGAGTGTGAGTGTTTGACCGTTTAGTTTCGGGAGATTAAAGGTTGGTATCTTAGTTTTTGTGGTAAGGAGCATCATCTCCGTTTTGGCGGAATTAACACTTAGACCGCAGCTTGTAGCCCATGTATTAATCCTACCAAGAGCACGTTCCATGATTTCACTGATCACGAAGAGATAGATCCCCGATACCAGAACAACTACGTCATCTGCATACGCAACCACTTTAATTCTTAAAGCCTTCGGTTAATGTAGTCTGTTAGTAAATCTAATTTAAATCAGGTAAAACATATAAATTTTCGCCTTACAACCATATTCAGACACTAAGAGAAGTTTGAAAACTTCGCCAAACCCATTAGATATGTAGAAGAAAAATAATTTGATTTGACATAACAAAAAGAAGAGTCGTAATGAAAAAACAAATTAGCAAAATATTTTCTAAAAAATCTAAGGTTTTCTCAGGTAGGATATTAGTTTAAATAATCATGTGAATAACACTGATTCTAACGTAAATATATTTTGAAAATAGCATGTATCGCTTTATAAATACAACTTAAAAATTAGCATATTATTTTAGTTCAATCAGAAAAAATTAAAAAGAAAATAATTTCCATCAAAAAATAATCTTTTCCTCTTCTCTGACCACTAACAAAAAAAAAAAAATACAAAAACAAAAAAATCAGATTATCAAGAAAAACCCTGAAAGAAAATCCGTAATATATTATATGTATACTCATATAATTTTCCATGTAAAACTCACATCAACAAATACATATGTGCATACTTAATATGTCAAAACATAACCTGCATCAAACCATCAACACAAACAAACTGAAATAAACTAAAATAAACTTAAATGAACCACCCTAATGGCGCCAATTTACAACTTATACGTTTTCTTCGGAAACTTGATAAGTCAGTAAAATTAATATTAAAAAAAAAAAAAAAAACTGAATAAAAATAGAAAAATGAATTGTTTGAAAATAGCCGCTGTTGTCGCTACTAACAAAACTTTTGTTAAGGATTTAACAAATAAGGTAAGCATCAATATCACAAAAACGAAAAAAAAAGAAAATACAAAAAACCAAAAAGACTACTTATCAAAAAGAAAAACAGCTCATTACGGTAATTTTTTTTTTATTTTTTTATGAATGTATGTATGACTGTATGATGTAGACATTTTTACAGGTAACAAATTTATTATGAAATTAAATTGAGTTAACAAAACAAAAAATACATTAAATATATCTACATAAAATGTTTGTTTATATATGTATTTATGTTTATGTATGTAGATATTTTACAAAATGTATATTATGTATATATATGTAGGCAAATGAAAATTCAAATTTAAGTTCTACCAATTCCTTGTCTTGTATTTAAGGAATCGTCACCAAGTAAGATATGTAAGATATGTAGTAAACGTTTTTTTGTTTTATTATTATTATTGTTATTATTTTATATTGTTACTAATTTATTAAAAAAAACATTCAAAATATACATATATAATATATATAATAAAAACAAGGTAAGTTGATATTTGAGGTGTAGACAAAAAAACAAATAAAAATGAAATAAAAATAAAAGTACATAAATATAACTGAAACTAGTGTTGCCATATTTGTTTAGTTCTTAATGTTTGTATTTACAAAACCACCGTTATTATACTTGTTCTATTATATTTATACTCAATGACTAATTTATTATATTTTATATAATCTATGTCTAATTATAGTCTAAATGGTGCAAAAGTTTCTAAATCAAATAAAATAAAACTTATTTCAACACACCTTAACATCATATCGATCACACTAAAGGGCACTGTTTGAAACCCTATTTGGAAATTTAATCTGACGGCAGTTACAAAGCTCAACCGAAAAAAACAGTTTATTGACAGCAACAAGGTATTGAAAAATATTAGCAGCAGGGTATTGGCTATGTTGGAGAACATTTTTGATTTTAACCTAAGTCTCAAAGTCTTACAATTAAATATTAAACCGAATTTACAATTTAACGCATAGTTGACAATTAACATTACATTTCCCGTTTTTAATTATAATACCATGAAAACATTCTTTTCATACAGTATGATTTATGGAATTCGTACAGGTGGTATTACAGCTTAGAGAACGAAACTCATTAAATCAATTTTTTCATCAATGCAAACTCATTTTTAACTTCAATAATTGACAGTAACTTTTCTATCAATTGTTTGTTTACTTTCAGTCATCATTATTATTGTCGTGTAACCCCATCAGTGGGGCATAGGATGGAAATAAAATTCTTCCATCGTCTCCATTCTGAGACTAACCTCACCGTTTTTGCCACAGCGTTTTCTTCCGGAAATAGTTTGTGGTCAATGAAAGTTTAGGATGCACCGGAGGCATTTATTATACGTTTTGAGTTTACTGATGATGTGACTCCATCTGTTGATACGATGATGCTCAGATAATGGAAATTACTTATTTGCTTCATGGAGGATCGAATGTTGTGATTTGCTAGTTTATTTTCAGTACTAATTTTAATTTTGAAATTGAATTTTTTTTGTTTGGTATACTTATATTGCAAATCATCTTAACTTTTATAATTTTTATAAATATAAAGTGAATTAGGTAATAATTGGTTATCAACATTAGATTTAAGTTTTCAATTATTAAATGGTAACAATTTTATTTCACTTCGTTCGTTTCCGAAAAATTTAATGTCAACTAAAAATGTTTCTATTATTTTTTTCAAGCTAGAAACAAAAACACAAAAATATTTAAAGTTGGTTTCACTTCTAAAATCGCTTCCTATTTAGCAGAGTATTTGAGTTACTGTAAGTTTCTCGAATAGTACGATTTCATTAATTGGTCACGGGATTGTTTATATCAGCTACAAATGATGTAAATTCAGCCAAATAGCCGGCAACTACAACGATAACTAACCTACAGTAAAAAAATTAGCTTAAATTAGTATTTAAAAACACGTTTCAAAATTACAATTGCGTCCTTTGACTCACTTATGTGAAGCAGAAATAAATTTTTAGTTAGATATCAGAGGCTAGGCAGGATATGATGCAATATCAAAATAAGCCTCCCTTAAAGATTTAATATTTATCAAATAATTATTGCAGTTTCGCTTTAATGAGAACTAATTGAACATGATACAGTTTTGTTTTATTCTTTTTTAAATCTTTGTTCGATGAGATAGTGAAAGAAACGGGTTCTTCCGGAAGAGGTATAAAGTAGGATATCTCAAGGACACTTGAGGACCGTGACTATGCGGATGATATATGTCTGTTAGTACATAGATTCTGCGACATCCAACATAAAGCAGATCTACTTCATCAACCAACGCGTAGAGTCGGGCTACAAATGAACATAGATAAAATCAAGGGCATACGGATAAGGAACACCAATGCAAACACAATCCCTTGCCTAGATAAAATCAAGGACATGCGGATAAAGAACACCAATACAAACACCATCCAAATAGAAAATCGAACAGTCGAATATATGGAAAGTTTCTCCTATCCAGGTACCATTCTAATAACAAACGGACGTACAGAAGCAGATGTCAACAACAGATTGTGTAAGGACAGAACTACGTTCGATGAATTAAATCCAATATGGAAGAATGGCCAAATAACTAGAATATTCAAAGCATGTGTAATGTTAACACTTTTGTATGGTAGCAAAACTTGGATGACGACAAATAATATCCGTCAAAAACTTCAAAGAAGAATATGCAGAGTATTCTGGTCCAACACCATCAACAATACTAACGACTAGACTCATCAGTTACGGTCACACTCTTTGTTGGTTATTTGCTTCAATTGAAACTGTTGTCGTCAAACTACTACTAATAGTTACTTATATTATTGTTTTATTTATAGAAATATATATTAGTAGTTTTGTTAACTGAACAGTGAATTTTTAGAAGAAAAAAAACCAAACTAAACATAAAAAACAAATAAAAATTCAAAACACTTTTCATTTATTAAAAAAAAAAAAAACAAAAAAAAAATTGCTAATTCATACAAAAATAAATAAACTAAATAAAAATTTAATATGAAATCTAGATAAGCTTAATAATATCTATATAATATAGATATATATATACATATACGTATAACTATATATTTAATATTAGTATTTAAAGACAGAGAATTTTGATGTCTAAGTTGGCGTCATTTGAAATTACAATTTTTAGCGGGGTTTTTTTTTTATATTTAGTATGGTGAATTAAGAATTTAACCACATCACGTGTCATTTGATTTAAATTATCAAGTTTACTTGGCAAATACATTTCTTGCAAATAATATAATATATTTTGAATTAAAAATAGAAAACGTAAAATTTACAAGTAAGTATTTAGTTAATAATAAAGAATAACAAAAAAATAATAATAACAATATAATAATAAAAAAAACTAATATTAATAATTAAATGGTTGATATAAAATTTAAAGTATTCATAAAAATACTCATTAAGTGGTGATATTAAGAAAAACATCAGAATTGAGGTTTTAATGAAAATAATATAAGTATTGTAATTAAATATAAAATTTCTATTTAAATTTAAGTTAATCAAATTTAGCGAAATAAAATTTATTAAATCAATTGATTAAAATAATGTTAAATATTGCCATTGGAATAATATTTAACGAAAATTGAAAAAAGATATTTAATTGTACCAATATACAAAACCGCAATAATTAAAAATAATTTTAATGTTATTTCAAGCATCAAAAATTTAATTGATCTATTAAATAGCTTCTAGATACAAATAATAAGATTTAAAAGCCAAAAAAATAAATTAACATTTAATTTTAATTTTTTTAAATGGTAATTATTTAATTTTTCTATGTTCTAATCTCGTGCAAAGTATTAAATATCATTATTGACTCACCAACCCTGGTTTTCCAAAAACAAAAAAAAATATTTATATAAAGACTGTTAATTTTCAATTATGTAAATTCTACAATTTATTTATAAAGTAATTCAGAATTTTGCAAAAACTCACGACTAACTAAAAAGATATCATTTCACGATGTGAGTATCGCGGTAGTTATAGTCCTAGAAAATGCAAGTATAATAAGAACACTCAAAACAATAAAATCGAGTTAAGTTAGTATAAAGCAAAACACAATCTCTAAAAATATATAAAGTGCTTCAAAATCCATCTAATCAAAATCTCATCATATCTATAATTAAAAAACAAACATCTGTAAAAGACAAAATATTTAAGATACAAAATTTGGTAATTAAGTATGTGAAGTTCGGGGATTGCCAGCAAAAACAGGATTTGTGTACAAATTTGCGAAAATATAAAACAATCGTGTATAAATAAATATTTACATATGTAGATATAGATATATGTACATAGTTATCCTTACAAAAAGCAGAACAAAAATGGATCGTTGTCTGTTTTATTTTTTCAAAGAATAAAAATACCAAAATTGAAATAGAATTATGATTTTCAACCGAAAACGGTATTCACGATTTGTATGTAATGCATCATAAGTAATAAATTTTATTCATATATTACTATTATTTTTAGAACTTTTTCTAGATTCTGTGATTCTATCATTGACTCTATTATTGTATGTTTAACTACATACTTATTTCAATACATATTATTATTATTTCGATATATGACTACATTGTACTTATATTCATATAAGTAAAATATAATTATTTCATTGAAAGATAGAAATTTTCTTCACTGAGGCGCGTAGTACAAAGTATCAGGCGCGTAGTACAAAAAAATGTTTGAAAAATTTATATGAGATGCGACTTCTTACTATATATATTCTTTGGTTATATATGTTTCTAAATCTGTATTCGACTCTACATTTGAAAATTACTTGAAGTATATATAAATAAATCTGTTTTTTTTTTTAAATACAAGTACATACTATTAAAAATATACAAATTCAGTGTTATTCTGGGCGACCAAAACATTTGCCATTCTTTGTTAGGATTGAGACTTAGTGGAAAAAGCTAATGAAAGAAAGATTTTCAGTTGATTGTTGCAAAGAAGTTGAAATGGAATTTTTAATTTAAAGTTAATTTTTATTTGCATTTCTTTATTTTTATTTTATTCTTTGTTTTCTTTTCTTTTGTTTTTCTTGAATTAAATTTATATATTAATATTTCTGTAAGCTGTATTTATTCGAAATTTTAGTTTTAAGTGTTTTGCTATATTTTGTTAAATTTTCTATTTATACTCTGACAATACAATATTAAAGATTTACCATCTCGTACATATATGTATATATGTACAAATAAATTAACTATAAATATTAAAAAACAAATCTAATGTGCCATCATCGACATTTACGCTTTAACAATTCAAATAATAAAAATATATGACCAAAAACATATGATCCATATTAAACCTATAGATAAAACCTCAATCTTTTTTTTCAAGGCTTGACCTGAACCGGTGAAGAACGAAGAAAGGACCCTGAAGATCGTAACTGAAATTAAAAACAATCAATGGTAAACCAAATAAAGTTGTTTCAAGTCTATCAACAATGTTTATATATGTCATTTCTGTAAATAAGAGTATGTGCCTATTACAGGTATCACTTTTTTTGTCGGATCCGAATAATTTCAGGTGACAACACTAATTACTATTACAACTGTCACGCGCCGACTGAAAAATGCGACTCTATTGTCACTTGCAATTATTTATATGTGAGGATTCCGTTTGTCTGTAATTTTGTAATTTTTTGTGTCTAATAAATTTAAATAATGGATTCTGAAAAGAAAGGGTATGTAAATATTTACAAATTTATTGAAATAATTTATATTTATAATATATATTTGAATTTGAATTTATATTATATAATATTATTGTCTTGCTTTAAATAGAAAGTTAAGGATTTATGAAATAAAAACAAATTTTAATTTATTTTAAATTTTTAAATTTTCCCTTCAAATCCTCAAACAAAGCAATAAAAGCGTCTTTATTCAATCGGAAATATTTAACGAAGCTAAAAGCAAATCGTTTTGTTCTATTTCACATATTTGTACATTAATTATTTTACAAATTGTTTTACTTACTTTTCATTATCAATTTCCAACGGATTTGAACAATTTCTAAGAACCTTTCTCTGTATACTTAGATTCTCTGTTTCTTCTTCTGAATCACTATCACTAAAATATTGATCCACACTTGTAAATAAAAACATTTTTATTTTTTAAATATTAAAAACTTTCAAAAATTTATAAAAAATAACATCAACCAACTTTGTATTCTTATAAAAATATTTTTTGTCTCAAATGTCAAATGAGTTTTTCTGTCAAAGTACAATAAAAATACGTTCAGAAATTTGTTGCTGTCGGATGAGACTTGTAATACGAAAATAAATTTCATTCGGGTGACTGGAAAAAATAACTGGAAAAGTGGTGTGACACCTGTAATAGGCACAGTAATTTTAATTATACGAAATTGAATAGCAATAAAACAAAATAAATTTCAAAAACTGTATGAATGGATGGAAATTGTAATTTAAAGCTTATCACCACAGATTTTTGTTTTATTTCAAATCAAATTGCATATATATATACGAACTATATACTTATTAGTCGTTTTAAAATTTATATAATCAAGTCAATACATATAAGTAATACATAATTTTCAGTTTCAAAATAAAATTTTTTTCTATAGTACTTATTTATAAGGACAGTAAATAATATTAATTATGTACTTTTAATTAAAAGTACAATTTCCATTTTAATAATTTCTCTAGACAACAATATTTTTTACAGTCGTGGAACGCTTAACAATTTTAATAATATAAGATAACATAAACTGTTGTGGTCATATTTTCATCATAGTTTTTCCTATAATTTAATACTTAATTAGTTGATTGTGAATAAATAGTGAATAACTAAAGAATATTCGAATTAATATTTCAATCACATAAGTATTTTAAAATTGTGTCATATTATTGACAATATTGACATAAGTTATAACGCAAATAGATAATGTAATTAAAATGGTTAAGTTTGTATTTTAAAAATTGATTAAAAATTTCAAAACTCTTTAGAGACTAATTAAATACCACTTTACAGATAGTTATCAGCCGTTTTATTTACTTATTCGAATTTATCAAATAAAAAAAAAAAAAAATAATAATAATAAATAAATCACAAAAATGTATGTTTGAGCATACTTAGTTGATTGACATATTTTATAGAACTAAGCTTCAGATCCTAATCATCATCACTGTCCTATAACCCCATCAATGGGGCATAGGGTAGAAAGATATAAAAAAAAATATTTAGATATAAAATAAAAAAAGAGTAAAAAAAATGTAAGGTAGTTATGTTCAAGAACTCATTTTCTGTGCTTAAATTGCTAAAAGGTCAGACAAAATTTATCTTATTACTTTAAGAAATTTAAACGGACACACAGTTAATCTTTTCTGGTTAAAATCGAAATTTAATCTACATCTTTTCCGATGTCAAAGAAAGCATAAATTCGTCTTATTTGACTTTAGAGAAAACACAATATGAAATTGGCTTTTGGGTGAAAGGAAGTGACGCCACTAAGGTAGGTACTGCGTCCAAATTCCATTGTCTCAGTTGCAGAGGCTTAAACGAAACAGAAACTTTTGTATATTTACTTTACAGTTGTCCAGTTTTGGTTAGAGTAAAATTTCGGATTCTAGGTAGTGAATCCCGAAACAATATATGACTCATTGCTAAATTCAAAAAAAAATATTGAATTTACTTTCTGAATCACACAGATTGCATCAAAACAAGTGCTAAATAATTTTTCATAACCAACTGGTATAATCATTTTAACTTAACTACTTACGTCTAATGCCTGGCGTCTAAAATTCGTTCCATCTTATTTTTCAACCAATATTTTTCCATATTCACTCTTAAGGCTTTAAAGGTTTTTCTTAATAGCTATTAACATTGGGTCATTAATTTGTTTTTTTATAATTTTCTTAAATTTACTATTTTTTATTTTTTTTTTTATTTAAATTTTGAGTTTATTTAATTTTTTTATGTTTTATTTTTTTTTTTTGTATATATATATATATCTAAAGTATATTAAATACAATATCGTCTCCATGATTATACAACATGTTCTATTTTTAATAATTGCACTTAAGTATATTAACTTTTTTGTTTACTTTGTATTAAACAAAGATGAAACGATAATATTTACCTGGTATTTAGGGAAAACATAAAAAAAACAGCAATAACAATAATAATAAAAAAAGAAAGACATACCTAACAACAACAAAAATTGTTTACACGTGCATGCAAAATTTTTGCGCAATTCATAATAACACAAGAGCATGGAAACAGAATCCAAGGTCAATTTAAAAAAAAAAAAAAAATTATTAAAAAAGTAACAAAAACAACATAAAAAAAAACGCAAAAGTTCAAAATTTACAAAAAAAAAAAAGTAAAATAAATACAATAAAAAAAAATAATAAAAAATCAAATAAATTAATAACAACATCAGTTATAACTAAATAATTAACTAACATTAACTAACTAATAAATTTGAATGTATTATTACGTATTTATATACAACAGAAATACAAATATAAAAACAATTATTATTATCGAAGATAAATACTTCAAAGTTTTAGAAAAACTACAACAAAAAACTAACAAGAAATAATTGATTTCATCTACTGTACTGTACACTCATGTATGATGTATCTAAAAATAAAATGAATATCCGGGAAAATATTGTATTAACAAAGTAACAACAGATTGATATTTCGTTAATCTTTCGAAACATTTTTACTTTACCAAATTTAATATCATAACATGACGTCTAAAATACAGGACTGATTCAAAATTTTACGAATAAAATTTAATGAATGTTCCGGTACTTATGTCCGACTGATGGGGAGTTTTAGGATAATGTTAATAATCATGCAATTCATATTAACTACTTACTTTTATATTAGAAATGTAAGTCAAACAATGTAAATTTGCATCCAATTTGCTATAGTTTTAATAAGCTTGATACAAACAATAAAATATTTCATAATGATCTGTAAATGCTAACGGTTGAAGATGAAATTAAACGACATAATAAAGCGTATCAAACTTGCTCCTAAACTCTATAATCGGTATAGAATAGCAGAATGCAATCTAACGGCATTGGAGGAAGTGAAATATTGTCTCTTCTATTAGATAATAAGTGACGCAGGTTTACTATACTGACACTAATTATATAACAGTAAACAATATTATTTAAAAAAACCTTAAAGCACAGTCTCAAAATTACAACATATGAAATAAGTTAAAGCTCTATAATCGCAAACGGGAGTTGGGTTTTTTCTTATTTAACATTTATTCTATCTATCTTCAATTGCAATTTTGGTTAATTTTTAGAAAATATAATCTTATATGTGCCTATCGCAACATTCACATTGTTTTTTCACTTCACTTTTTTTTCAGTTCATTTTTCACCCGTCTGAGGAATAAATCGGTATCGCAAGTTTCACTTATTGTACAAGAAACAATGTTGAGCAACATTTAAAAAATGTTGTTTAGTTTTGAGTAGTTGCCTCTTTTTTTCTTATGTTAAATACAAATATTGCTAGTTTTTAACATTATTGAGTATAGTTCTCATATTTACCATAAGAAAGAGTGTTAAAAAATTTTCTAACTCTTTTGCTCTAGTAAAAGTAAAAAAATGAAAACAAATCATCCGAGTAAATACTATCCGGTTCATTTTTTGAAGTGAATAATATACAAAAGTTGAAATTTGAAAGAAAATTTTTTTGGTGTGTTAAACAAATAGGAAAAAGCTACTTGGTTAAAGAATATATTAAAATTATTATATAATATAATAGTAATTTTAACTATTAGTAATATGAGCTTAGTACCTTAATAGTGTTTATAGAAAAATTATATAAATAGAAACAATTAAAATTTATTTTTACCTACATAATGTGTGTCAACATTAATTTTTAACTTTATTCACTTTACACTCACTTTTTGAGTTGAAAATTGAATGCTGCGATACCGAAATTGTCATCTGGACGAAAAAAAAGTAAATTGAATAAAAAAGTGAAGGTTGCGATAGGCACGTTAATTGTCTATATTAAATCTAGAATATTAAATTTTCTAAATTACCTATCAATTAAAGTAAACCACCACATCTCATTGTCCCCTAGATATCGAACAATTTCAATTGTTTCTATATTCATAATCTGATTAAGGGTTAAAAATATTTGGTTTAATCATTTTTACAATTGAAAGTTGAAAACACATCTAAACATAACGATTAAGTGTATATTAACTTAAGATACTTTTTGAAGAAGACACTCCTAAAGTAAATTATATAATTCTGAATCAACTTTGAACATCTTCTGTTCACATGGGATATTTTTCTTTCCGTGATTCTCAATTAGTCCAAGCTGTGCTGATTCGTAAATAAAGTTATCTTAATTTAGTAAAGAACAAAAAAATGATAGACATATTCGAATTTGTAAAATAAATTTTAGGTCTAATGAAAATGTGAAATTCCTGGTCTACTTGTACATTTGTGCAACATGGAATTCTTTCGTCAGTGTCACTAGAAAACCTCAAAAGTAGCTAGAAATAGATAATTCAGGCGCTTCTCAAATATTAGTTAACTATGAAACAAATTTCAACAGAATGTTATGACATAAAACGAACTAAAAGATAAGATATATAAAGATAGATAGACAGACCTAAAGAAAATGAAAAGAGAATTCCCTTAAATCAAAAATTCTCTGAGAAACAGTAAAAAATACTAAATTGTACAATAATAGTCTATAAATATAAAAATAAATATAAATATAGAATAAACAAAAATTGTACAATAATAATCCTACTGTTGTTAGTTCTTATTTCCATTACGTAGTCGCTACTGAACTTACCACCAGCTGAAGATAGGTGAGAATTGATGAAGTTTGTTTTCGTTCTATGCTCCACTACGGGGCAGCGATTACAGCAGAATGACGATGATCATGAATTTTATTTTATTATAAATATCTTATATCAAATAATTTAAATATGGAAAACTATATTTGAATATGAGTTGAATATAAATATCCAAAATATTTTGTTTTGCTTGTTGACAAACAAACATTAAAAACTAGCAAATTAATTCATGATACCATACAAATGTAGATAAACACTAAGATAAAATAAAAAAAAAAATATGTTCTTTGAAGTAATAATAATAAAAAAAAAAAAACCCCCCGTCTCTGTTCTCACCGTCTCTTTGTTATACCTACAGAGTAAAACATAAATCATATAATATCCAATACAGAAGATAAGTAAAAAAAAAAAAAAAAAAAAAAAAAAAAAAAAAAAAAAAAATAAAAGCAAAAGAAAAATTATTTATTTGTTCACAATGTGACTTGGTAACTATTATTATATTATGTAGTAACAATCAAACTATCAACTTTTAATTAGCAACAGATCAATTTAATTTTTAGAAAATATTAAAGTTAAGAGGTTAATATTATTGAATGACTCATTTAATATATATATATATATTATATCTGTGGAACAGATAAGATATGTATTTGTAAAAGGATAATGTAGAAAATACAAGTTTTTAACATAAATGAGAATGTATGAATCTCAGTAATAAATATTTTTTTTTACAGTTTTCTATTATGAATGTTTTGTGTTGTGTTAACAATCAATAATATATGTACTTTTTGTTGAATAGATAATACTAAATTTGGCTTGATTTATTCAATAACTCTTCTTTTATATTTATTTATTTCTTTCTTTATTTTCCTTAAAAGTAAGTTATTTGGATATAATAACATAAATGTACGTTATGTCCATGCACCTTATTCTGACCAAACCTTATATTGATAATATACAATAAACACCTTTTTATTCGTAATTTCTTTTTACAGTAAACAAAAAAGTATTATCTCCTCCTTGTAATTTAAGATTTTTTTGTTAATTTGTTAAGACAAAAAATAATGAAACTATGATTTATTTTATTCAAATATATTCACCCATGTTTCAGCATTCCCTATTATAAAAATATAATTTCTATTATAAAAAGAGAATTTTATCGGAGAATGGGAAAAGTGATATTCTACTAGAGAATGAAATTTTCGAAAATGAATAAAATGGTGTTCTGTGATTTTCTTTTTGAGATGTCAATGGAATAGAATTCGCTTTTTTATTTATACATAGTTAGTAAATGTGTAGCGAATGGTGTTTTTGAAGTTAAATTAAAAAAAATGTTGTTAAACTTTGAATAAAATAGTTTAATATGTAAGTACTTTATTAAATATGCGTATATTTTCCTGATTTGTATTAGTAATTAATGAAAATGCATAGGGTTAAAAGAAAACACAAAATCTGTTGTCAAACGATATAAATATATTATTGATGCTCTTTAGAATGATTTGCAAAAGATTTAAATGGACAGAGTCGTCCGACCAAAAATGTTTCGGGTTGGAAAAAAGTAATTTTAAAATTACTTAACTACTTTTAAGGTAGCTCACAATAAAAATTAAAAGCCGAAAATGGGTGGAGGACCAGTTAATTCTTTGCCAATAACGGCTACTGAAGATGCCATCGCTATTTTAACTGGAATCTATACAAAACTGTATCTGAAATTCCAAATACAACAGTTTTTGGCGATGAAACTGTGATGACGGAAGATTCATTTACAATGAATACATATATCAAACAGTAAATTTAGAATCACAGGTTGAGAAGGCAATAAGCGAAAGAGAGAGGTTAAGAAATTCATCAGAAATACCATTGAGGAGTTGAAATCGAATATCAGAAAACGTAGAGAGTTATATATATGGAAAACCAGAAAAAAAATTTGAATGGATATTTCGAAATAAATAAAAAACTTAGGTGAAGTAGCAAAATAAAATACAAAGTAAAAGTACCAACTACCGCCAGGTTAGGAGCATGATTCAACAAAACATTTTTCAATTTTTTAAATTTTAATTTTACCGAATTTGTATTTAATAAAAGTTTACACAAATTTTCGTTTAAGTGTGTCAAAAAATAAATCTAAAATCAATAAATTAGTATACTTATATTCGGTTCACTTTTCCTAAATAATTTTTGAATAATTTTTCCGTCACCTAAATTCTTGACCACTACCACCCAAAATAACTCCAATTACCTCTAGGCAATAATTTTAAGGTTTTGTTAGCGTTTAAAAGGCAAATTTCCAATTTTTTAGAAACATTTTCTTTATCTAATTTTTTTTCCATTATTTTTTCATCGATCATTTTGAAGTAAGGTTCTCCAGTAATTTTTTAAAGGATAAAAAAAATCTACGTCACATGGCTGCAACATATGAGTGGCATTTGAATATAAAGCTACTAAAAAATAATTGCCATAAGGTATCTGAAATGAATTCACAAAAGAATTTCTTTATATTTGAAACATTTTTTTGAATCTATACGGATTATGCAGACATTTTAAGCAATCTTGATATTACAGAGCATCAAACTAAACTTCAAAATAATTTAAGAAACATGGACATATCTTTAAATAGCGTAACATTGATGCTAATATTCACTAAAATAATAATGATATCGATCTAAATATCGAAGATAATGGTCTAGTTGAATTAATAGGTAAAGTGATCAATCCCGAGACGAATCTTGAAGAAAATAGTATTAAACAAGAAATTCAAAGACAAGACGTTAAAAGAAATATGCCAAAACTATTTAAAACGGTTTTATTTTGAAATGGAAAAAATTAAATGGTGAAGAAATTCAAAAACAAAAACGACATGGAACACCAACGTAGCTTAAATTAAGAAAAAACTGCTAATGTGCATTGTTACAATATTTAATTTGATTAAGAGCTTATCTTATTTTTTAATTTATTGATTGGTTTTTGTTTGGAATACTGTATTATCGAATTTTTGAAATACCTATCACTTAACTATAATAAATTTATCTGTTGTATAAATGATAATAAATATAATAATTCTACTCAAATACTATTTATTAATTACAAATTATAGTATGTGATGTAATATTGAATTTTTATTGCAATAATTTTTTTTTACCATACTTATAAGTACTTAATAGTAAATTATTTAAAAATTGATTATTAATTTTACTCTTATTAATTATTTTAAAGAGATTTCTTTAATAAAAAAAAAAATCATTAACCATTTTCCTTAGGTTGATTTTTATTATAGCACTGTTTTGCAGTTCTTCGATTTAATTCGCAAATCACATTCTACACTCCCAGCAAGACTATTATTTTTAAGACTACAATTATTAAAATATCAAAAAAGATTTTTTTCAGATGGGGATACAACTACCTAGCTACAATTAATTAAATATTAAACTTACAACAGCTTTATTTTTCCATTTAGTTATTATTTACTACTTATATACGTAAGTACGTACATACGTACATAATATTATAGTCGATAACATTAAAAACAATAAATAACTACATAACAACATAACAACATAAATAAGAATAAGAACAAATTATATTTAAAAAAAAAAACTTAGCTAACAAATACTTTTTTTTACGTGTTCTATTTTATTATTGTTAAGATTAAAACAAATTAACGAGAATGGCAGCGCCACAAACGTCATTTATTTCCAATGTAAGAAAAAAAAAATTAAAATAAAAACAAACAAAAACAAATATTCCGAGAAAAAATAAAAAATAAAAATATTATGAAAATTCACAATTTGATACGTCAAATAGAAGATAAATAATTTCAAATAAAATATAGGTAAGTACTTGAGTACTAAATAATTTCAAGTAGAATGAATAGAGATAACACCAGTCAAATATATCATGTACAAATTTTTATTAGTCTATATGTAACACATAATAATATGTTTATTTAAAAACAAATAAAAATAAATTGATAATCAGTATAGTGTACCATAAAACCCGTTTACTTTACTGCTATTCTATATATATAGAATTGTACAGTGTAGACCGGCCTAGTGTTGTAGATAGTGAAAAAACTACTTTAACAAAACTAATTCAATGATAATAAAACTTGATCTTTTATTTTTCCGGAATTTATACGCCTGCTTCGAAATAATTGAAAGGTCCAAACAACTAAAAAAAATTTATATAAAAAGAGGAAGACTATTCCTTTTGAATTACTTCCGGAAGGCACAATCTTCAAGATTTGTTCACCACCGAAATACCCTAACCAAATTCCAAACAGATATAATATAAAAGTAGCTGTATAAATTTTCAATTCCGACACAAGTTCTTCTTCACATAGAAAATACATGCTAGTATTCACCCACTTCTCGAAAATCGAGGAAGTTTTAATAAAAAATTGAACTCAGTATATATATATATATATTTCATTATGAATTGTTTTCTATCATTTTTATTTATTCTTGGTACTATGTAACTATATAACTTTTTTTTAGTGATTTATCTTAGACAACAATCTCATACGTAAAAATTTAGTTAAAAAAAAATTAAATTTTGACGGAGAAAAGAAGAAACTCTCTTCATTGGTGAGTTGCAACAGATAAATTAAAATTTTGAGTGAAATTTTATGCTTGGAAACATAAAACTTAGAACTTGGTCTCGTTATTATTATTTAACAATTTCGAGGAAACAGGTAGATAATATATTGAACAAGGAAGAGTATCCACCGCTATTTAAATTAATATAAACTAAGTAATGTGAAAAAGTACATATAAAATTTCTAACTGGTAAGTATGTATTAAAATATAGAAGCGGAAAAGAATTAAGAAAAATAGTTAGTCACAAGTACTGATGAAGAAAGTATTGCGAAATATAAATAGCTATTTGCAATCAAATATTAAAATAAATTTTAGGGAACGGAAAACTGACAACAATTAAATTATTTAAGCTAAATTTATTTAAGAAATAACTACTCATAAAATTTAGTGTTATAAAGGTGATAATTTATATCCAACTTTTATATATAACAGTTTATATATATTTAAATTGCTAAGTCGTAGACGAAAAGCAAATAAAAACAAACTTGTACCTTTTTGATTGTTCGAACTTGAGTGACTCATCATATGTTGTTTTAGAGCAGTGGTGTTCAAGACAATTGTCCCTCGCCACATGTGGCGAATAGACTTTGGGAATGTGGCGAATGCAGGAGTGGAATTTTGTAAGGTGATAATTTGATAGTGACTGTGGCAAAAATTAAAAGTGATCAGAAATGTTGCTGAAATTTTTCGGTATTTTGTCAAGGTGATCATTTTTAAAACTAGCAACATTAGGCAAACTTTTGAAAATGTATATTAAAATCCAACCAAAACATATAAAACCTAACACGAAAAAAAGAAACACAAATAATTTTATGACAACATGGGATTTGAGTTGTGTAAGAGAAAAAATAGTTTTGTATGGTGGTGAGGTGACAACGAATTTGTTCTTACTCTCAATTAACAAAAATTGTCAGTACCGCAGTGACAAATATCCAAACAAAATGTCAATTTACGAATATGATAAGTTTGGACTGGAGTAACTTCGAATCAGATATGATTTTGCTTGAAAACCAAAAGGTTTATCCGAGAAACGAAGTGTCAGTGTTTTTGATGTGGACTCGCCTATTGAAATCCAATTGATTTTAGTGCTGGACTTATAGGTATTGCAAAGCTGTTCAGTATGTTTGGAACAACATGGGTATGAGAGTCAACATTTTCAGCTCTAACTTTCATAAAATCATCAGTATCGATCCAATATTATTGACAAAAATTTGGAGGTACAACTAAAATGTGCAGTTAAAGTGATTTCATAACAGATTCTTCTAAGGGCATGATGCATGAAAACAAATATCAAAACATCACATTAAGAATTTTCGTATTTTTTATGTTATTAATAACTTGTGAACTGCAAAGTGATACAACAATATCATGAATTTAATAAAAACAACGAATGAAATTACTTAAAAATACCGATTGGACCGCGCTGTTTAGAGAATTGTTCATTTAACTAAATACTAGATTTAACTTACGCGATTGAGCAAATCAATCACATTTCTAATTTTAACCCTCAAGATATCCTCTATACTGTTTAGGGCAGGAAATGATTAAGTATTTATCTCTTTCGTTTACACCTGTTGCATCCGGCGCCGTAATGATGGTTAAAATAAATGTTTTATGATACTAGTATTAAAAATAAATCTATTAAAATTTGAGATTGAATTCTTTTAGATTTTCTTTCCTGAAATTATTAAAAAACTTCCAATCACATTATAAAAAATCATAACTAATACACAAGATATACAACAGTAAAGCAAAATTTTCTATTCTGAGAGTTTAATAAATTCAAATGTCACTAAAATGACAATTAATGGATTTTTTTTTTTTGTTTTGTGTTTGTTTGTTCTAAAACGTTGTTAATTAAAATTAAAATCTTTTCTTATTCTAAATATAAATAAAATTTTAAAATATCATAAAAAAAATAAACCAACAAAAAAAACATGATTTTTGATAATTGTAAAAATTTGCCTCTATTTTAAATCCACCCAATAATATCTGCGTAGGTGGAAAACTACAGCTTTTTATGACTATACTAAAGTGTCAGTTACCCTCATTTTTTAATTTATTTTTTTTTGTTTTTCTTAGTTTCAAAAACATTCTTGTAAATTTTGAATATTAAATAACCAACTTAAAAATGAATGAAAGCTATAAAAACGAAAAACAAAAACAAAAACAAAATAACAACAATAACACGAATAAAATTTAACAATGTTGATGTTATTTTTTTTTATAATGCAAAAGATATTTTCCTTATCAAATCCTTGTTTGCTCGATGCTAAATTCTCACCCAGTGGATCATTTTTTCACACTCAACAACACTTTATATAATTGTCATGTATGAATACTGTAAAGGAAGTCATTATAGTAGTTAAAGACAAATGTCTATTGATGAAATTTACATCTGAAAATTTTTACCTTTCTAGTATTGTGATAATTTGTATGCACATTTATTTGATTTATTAGGCAAATAGATTACGAATGTATATTTAATCAAAGTTGGGATTAAACTTTGGAATATTGTTAAATTTGCTGGAATATTGTTAATGAAAACTTGAAATATTGTAGGCTCAAAAATCATAAACAGAACCTCAAAAGTATGGTTCTTCTAACCACTGGATCCACTTTCTGTTTGAACCTTTTAATTCAGACGGTGCCATATATGAATTTATTAAAATAAAACAAGTTTTGCTATATGTAATTATAAGATATTAAAACTTGATAATCAAAAACTCAAACATGGCTTTGTTAAAAAAAGAATCGTTTGTATATGACCTAGTGTTGGGACAGCAACTGAAGGCTGTGATTGACATTCTCTTTTATCTAATTTACACGCTGGGTGGCGCAGTAGGTAGAGCGCCTGCCTTTCAACCGAAAGGTCCCGGGTTCGATTCCTGATGAAGCAAAAAAAAAAAAAAAAAAATGCTTCATTTGTTTTTCGAGCTGGTCTAGTACCCTTTGTCATTGGGATATAATAAATGACAAAAATAATTGAGAGTTAATCTGGTAACAAATTAAATAAAATGAAACTATTATCTTTAAGAAGGCTTAGTTCCTGACAATAGTAGTAGTTTTCCACATTTAATGAGTAGATAAGCCAGTAATTTCTTAAATAAATACTCAAATTATTGTAGATATTGTAGTGTAAAATTGCAGTACCGTACTTAAATCACACGAAAAGGTGATTCTACCTAAGTTACTGTCAAGATCATAAAAAAAAAAAAAACAAAACTAGTACGGTTTAACTAGTATAACTTATAGTTAATATAGATTTAAAATTTAATTAAAAATGAATAATCCCAGCCTAACTGTCTTTTACTAACTGTTGTTATAATATTAATTATGATAAATATAAAAAACATTGATTTATTCTCTCAATTCTCATTCTTTCATTCATAACAATTAACTATTTTTACATTATTATTGTTGTTATTATGAAATGCTTCAGACAAAACCAACACTAGTACTTATATATATGTATTATATACATATATCTATATCTAATATAGATAATATATATATATCTAATCTAAGTATCGGTATACTTTCTAAAAAAAAAATACATTTCATATCGCAAACATGCTTATAACAAATAAAATTAAATAAAATTTAGGAACTACTAAAAAAGTTTTCAGAATTTCAATGCAGAACACAATGACATTCAGGTCATTCAATTTATCAGGTCTTATTTTTAAATTTCATCATCATCATAATTTGTCGGTTTATTACAACTAAGATTTAGCCTTAACCTTGTTTAACTTGCCTCCATTTTATTGTTAATCTTGTGCAAGTGCCCTCCAACTGTTATACTCTCTTCGAATTTTTTGACAGTTGTACCTCTTGCTCCTCTGGTTTTGTACAGAATTATTTTTTAATTTATCTAATTATCGATAGAAAAAAATTGATAAATTGACATACAGACGGAACTGTATTCATCAATTATATTAAAAAATGAGTTATGCAGACGACAAATAGAAATAATTTCAATTTGTAGGACTTGAATAAAATAAGCATAAAATATTAAAATAACAACCCAGAAATGATCGAAATAGAAGAAATAAAAGAACCATAAAACATAACAATAACGAAATATCACATTGAAGCATTTTTTTTTCATCGGGAATCGAACCTGGGACCTATCGATTGAAAGGCAGGCGCTCTACCTACTGCATCATCCAGCGTGTTTCAATCTTTTTACGGGCCAAACACTCGATTATAGAATATAGTATTCAAGAGAGTTAGTGAATAATCAAATCCAACAGATTCGATATTATTCGTTATATTATAGACATTACATTCTGACCGGAATAAAATCTAGCATTTCGTATATTTATTTCCGAGGGAAATTTTATTTTATTATAATAAAATAATTTTTGATAATTTCATTTTCCAGGCCAGAGAAAATTATTCTGGTATTTTCGTTACACAACAATAACAAAACTCTTTTATTTTTTTGGTTGTAAAGATAACAACTTTTTAACAATCAAAACGAAACACCGGGCATAAAAGTCAAAAACAAAAATAAAAATAATAACAAACAAACAAATAAACAAAAAAAAACAACGCACCAGTCAAACCACTTTATTCATAAAACTGTTATACTTATGTACACTTATTTATCAATAAATAAAAGTCACGACACGAACCAAAAATTCAAGAGTTCATCGTTCTTTTTTGACTATTTTTATGTTAACTATTTTTTTTTTGTTTTTTTTTTTGTTTTTTTTTTCGTTTTTCTTTTGTTTTTTTATTGTTATTTTCTTTACACAGTTCATTCAATATGAATTTTTTATTCCTTTCCTTCTCTTTGATTCATTCCTTTTCTTAGGGAACCTTTTCACTTGAAATAAAAATAAAGATTTTTTTTTTGTTTTTTTTTTTTTTGTGTAATTTTCGAAAGTGATAAACACAAAAAAAAATTCGAATATAATTTTTACTTTAAGAAACCGATATACAAGCCCACGTACATACATATAATTTCTTTTTAAAAAACACGTAAAAAAAGCAGTGCTGTGACTTTTTAATAATATTGTTTGTGTATATGTGTGTTGTAGAAATTTTTGAATAATTTTTAGTTTACTTGTGTTTAGATTTCATAGATCATCAGACTATCAGACCAATTCACTATTAAATCTTTTTAAAAAGTTTTTTTTCATCATAAACATATCATTGTCATTGCCATTGTCCTGTGATCCGATCAGTGGGGCTTGCTTATAAACTTTATCAACTTAATAAATTATTAACCGTATGGCCATTGTTTGGAACTAGTTTCTTTTATTATGTTATACTTCAAACGTTTGATTTTTACTATTCGAACTTTTTTCAAATTACCCAAACACTAGGAAGAAATTCCATAATACAAAATGATTGTAGGTAAGTACGGGTAACGAGCAAAGGATTAGAAGGGAAGAAAATTGGATGATAGAAAAGCATCGGTAGGTAAGTTGGAGACGAGAAATCACTTTATACAAAATTATTGTAGATCCGGGCAAGGAGAAAAAGATTAAGAGGGAAATAGTATGATAGAGGAGAATTGGTTTGCTAATTTGGAGGTGAACCTTTTTTAAAAAGTTGTAAATTGTATAATGGAGTGTTTCTATCGTAGGGGAACACATGAGTTGGATGGAAGCATGTTCAATATTTTAGCAGTTCTATACAATAAATAAATTTTCGAAATCAATTTTAGGGTAAACTTTAACTTAACAAATAAAAAAAAAAAAACAATCAGGGAGGCTTCAAATCTCCATTTCTATATCGTGGAAGTATACAGTTAATTTAAAACTGGGACAAACTTTGGAAAAGGGGGCGTGTCCGAATGGGAACAAATTTTACATAACGGTACCTGACTACGTCACAAATTTTTCATTGAAGACCACTTTTGGCGACAAGGTCATTTACAGGCCAAATTGACCTTTTCAAAATTTTCGAGAAATTTTGATTTACGTAAGGGCTACATTTTATTTTATAAAGAGTAAATAATAAATAAAATCCACACTTCCGAAAAAGGCTTATAGTTAAACAAAAAAAAGTAAGTTTTGATAAATTAAAATAAAATCAATTTTTATTCATATACATATATGTATATATATATAATAAATATAATATAATGAATGTATTAAGTATATATTTTCATCTAAGGTACGAAATAAATATGAAATATCTTTTATTATTAAAATTGTTTTTTTTTTCGAATTAAAATTTAGAATTTTTGCACTTTGTAGGACTATTAATAATCCTGTGCAACGTTTTCTATATACCGTTGGAAAAGACGTGAAGGGAAAATAAAGATAGGTGGTCTTTGGAAATTTTAAAAATATGGGGGTTCCCAAAAGAAGCTATGGAAAAGAAAACTTTTATTTTAAAATTTTCATTTTGAAACCTAATATCTCTGAAACGGTAACACTGATCCAGACCAAATAAGTTTCATATTAAAGGCTGGAAATGCTACAAATTTGTCGTAATACAGTTTTTCTATATTGTTGAGAAAAAATTTAACATTTTAAGTAAAATACTACAAAATTTAAAAATGTCAATTTGACTTTGTCGCCAAAAGTTGTCTTCTATGAAATATTTATGACGTTTTCAGGTACCGTTATGTAAAATTTCATCTCCTTCGGACCTTTTCCAAAGTTTATCACAGTTTTAAGCTACCAGTATATTTCCACGATGTAGAAATAGGTACATGAAGCCTCTCTGATTTTAAGGAAGACTATATTAAGATCGTTTGAATGTTAAGGCATTATTGAACATTTCGAAATTGTTTGAAGGGAGGCATTATAGATTTTACTTTAATAGAACAATTAGTGTCATTTTTTATTAAAGTATATAATGACTATTAACCCTTATGCCTATATACCCCTTCTGGTATGCAATACTCATATAATTTTTAATAATTTTTCAAAAAACTAATTAATAATAGTCCAGTTTGAGCTATAACGAAATTTTGGTTCATTTGAATGGGTAAAGGTGAAAAGGTTCACGATGAAAATAGGAAAAGCTACCCGAGTATATATACGTATAAATAGAAGCGTTAAATAAAATCGATATGTAACGAACAGATCTAAAATATGATTTGCTTTTGTTTTAAATCAGTTTTTTAACACACTTTGGTTGTGGAAAATAATATGCCACAGAAACAAAATCAAACTATCTTTTGTTTTCGATGATAACAAACCAAAAAAAATTCTGCTGTAATAAAAAAAATTTTATATTATAAAAAAATTTTGTTTTGTCTTGTCCTAAGCATTAAACCGTAACGTCCCTGATTTACTTTCAAAAATTTGATTTAATTCTAAGACTTGTTTTTTTTTTCTTTTTTTGTAGATAAAAAATGCTAACAAATCTACATACTTTACTTACATATACATACATAATTAAATATCTATGCCTATGAGAATAAATTTTATATCTTGACAGGGGTCAAATACCTATAACAGTAATAAAGCGGATTTATTATCTAAAAAACAAAAAAAAAAAAAATGAAAAAAAATTAAGTTCAGAGGAACATAAAACATGAAAAACTTTTCGATGGAATTTTTCTTAGCCATTTTTCCATTTTTACTTCAAAATTAAACGCTTTGTATTTTTTTGTGTGTGGTTTTATTATCATTATTTTTTTTTTTTTTTTGTAATATTTGACGGAATTTAAATGAAATTTCTTTAAGTTGAACCAAGTACAAAACAAAAACATAATAGTAGTTTTGTGAGTTTTGACAGTTTAGTTAATACCAAAAAAAAAATTTAATTCATGAATCTTTATTTATAAAGATTTTCAATAAATAAGTTTTGATATAAGACACGTGATGTGGTCCTTCACTTAGCAATTCGTAATAATATGATAAGAACTATCCTGAAATAATATTTTATTTGATAATTTAATTTAAGGGTGTTTGCCGTAACTAATATATAAAAAAATTGAGTTAAAGTAATAATTTAATTTAATTTTTAATTTTCCTTAAAAACCAATTTACTTTTTCCGGACATAGTTTGCTTTTTATTACAGTTTTGCAATTTATTACATTTATTTACCACTAATCAATTGGATCAAGTTTCTGGAATACACAAGATCACTTGCAGTCAATAGAGTAAATTTATATAAAACGCACTAGCCGAAATATTGAAAGACTACTCAAGGAACACCTGAAGAAAGCCGAACGAAGACAAATTAAACAGAATTCAGATCCAAAGTATCAGAACACATCGTCGAAGAAAGTCATATAGTATTTCCGAAGAAGACATAATAATGGTAAATCACATTTAACATAGATTGGAAGAAACTAGAATCAGCATCTAAATATATAAACCCAAAAATAATGCCCCTCAATCTCGATCACGAAGGATGCCATGACTTTGGCCTTAGAGTTCATTAATGGCAATGCAATGGCAATTAATGGCAAATTGAAGGAACTGCATCTGTATCATCTTACCTCTATAACTTAAAATTATTTTTAAACTTAATTTAGGAGGAACAATTTTTCCGAAAGTGAAAGAAAAGCCTACAGAATTCTTAATCGTTTCAACAATATCTCTGTGCAGCTTACCTCAATTGTTGAAGTATGTTGAAGTTTTGCCTAAACTGCAAAAATTTCAGAAGGGAACTTTGGGTAATTATAACCCCCGAGGGTTAAGTCGACGGAGAGTTCAGAATCGAAACATTGACAAACGAATGCCATACACTTATTTTCCGAACTCTGAGAATTCAAAGTTAAATGAGAAATAAAATTTCATGTGTTAAATAAAAATCCAATTTTTCTTCACTAAGTACTTTGTTTTCTAAAATAACAGTAACATACTTTCTACATCAATGATCGCTATTAATTTAAAATTTTATCTTAATTTTAATTTAATTATTTCGAAAATTGAATTTATTTTGTTTGCAAAATTATGATATTATTAAATTTTACAAGTAAACAAGTAAACAGAAACAAAATGACGCATGCATCCTAATCATTATTTTTGTTCAACACATTGTTAACCGTAATCAAAATTGAGTCATTAAGTAACTACATATATACATAATATACTGAAGTTTTTTTTCTCTTTTTAAAATTGTAGGTTGAGAACATAATTCTAATTGTTTATAACACTCTAGAACAATGTTATAGATTCATTGTACATTTAATAAGACATTAATTTCGTCAAAATTTTCTTTAACTTTACGAGTCAGAATTCAATTAAATTTTTATTTTCTTAAAATAATTTTTAAAATTACAACAAAAAATCATTCTACAAATATAAAATAAGGTCAATGATCAAGGCCATTTATGTCGACATTCCAAATTAAACAAAAATAAATAAAAAAAAAAATGTTCAAAGAGTGAGGAATTCTACGATTATACTAAATTCTGTCAACAATCATATAATTATTAGTTAATAAAGAAATTAAAATTCCAGGTCTTTGTCTGGTACAGAAGTGATACAGGAAGAGAGAAAATTAAAATCCGAATTAATTATTATCAAAATAAATTTTATATTTACAATATTAAAATATCATACTTTTCTAGTGCATAAAATACAATTAAAAAATGCTTACAAAATTTATTCCCAAATCAAAGCCGCATTTGAATTCAGTCTGTGACCATTTGTGTTACAAACTAGAGAGGATTAAGTGTTGAATACAAAAAAAAATTCAATAAAATATGAATAGAAGACGGGATGGATTTTCTGTAACAAACCAAACTTCACAAAAATCAAATAAAGAAAGATGTATATTATAAAAAAAATATTGTCTATGACAATTTTGATAACAAATCAAATTGTTTATTGTAGGAGAAACTGAATCACAACTTATACGTAAGTGTAAAATGCTAAATATACAAACAGTTTCATTTTGAATAAATCATCAATCAAACAGAAGTCAGCACTTAATACTTTTACAAAGTGTTGTAACAGTCACTTTTTATTATCTATTTAGTGTACGAACACCGTATTTGATCGTTTTAGTTTTGACCAACAGTGAATTAAATATGTTGCTGTGAATATTTTACATCCATATTATATATATCAGTTTTCATACAGTGTTTTTAAGTGTAGTTTGAACTAAATAAAACAATAATTGTAACTAGTCAAACATTATTTTTTTTTCTTGGTCACGTACTTTTGGTACAGTCTGTGACTAATAATAAAATTTATTATGAACAATCATTAAAAAAATTCTAATTAGATTTTGATTATTTTTGAAAATTTACAATCAATGTTTTTGAGAAAGAACAAAATTATTGTTTCTATTCAAACAACACCCACACAATTTTTTTATTTATTGGATGCGATTAAAATTTTTTTCAATAGAAAAAAAAACAAAATAAATTAAATACTTAGTGTTTTTCTTTTTAAAAATTACGGAAAAGAAAAGTTTTGTTTTATTTTTTTCTTTGTATACGGATTTTGTTGTAAATGAATGAAATGTCCTTGTACACATCAATTTATTACTTCCTTGATGCGATTTCTAATTTAAAATATATTGATAAAATTTATATATATATATTATTTATTTTATTTTGTTCTTAACTGTGTTACATAATTTTGCATTCTTATGACCGGCTCTTGTTTTATATAAAATTACTGTAAATTATAAAATTCTGCGAAATAGACCTGGATCAAAATAAATACAGTAGACAGGTATTATTTGGCACACAATAATTATTGAGAATATTATTCGATATTTAAATTGAAATAACAAGGGTTGAACCCATAAATAAGAGACAACAAGAACCGTATAAATAATTCATGATCACAGATTAATTAGTTAAGCAAAAACGTATAACTATTCAAATGGCCTTAAAAAATGGCATTTTTTTTTCTTTAAAAAAATACAAGTTTTAGTTACACGTCATTTTGTTGTCTTAAGTCCTTAAGATACATTGATAAAGTCTAGAATGACAACCTAAATTAGAATGCTTAACCTCCGACTCTCACACGTTAACTGATCATAAATATATACTGTTTGTAACACACAAACGTAATTATGAAATATTAAAATCATGCCTATAATTTAAACTTTTAATACATTTTATCATATTGTTAATTTTATTTATTTTTTGTTTAAAACCGACATTTGGAGAAAGCTATGATAATGAAAGGTGTTTTTAAATCAATTAGAGAAAATGAACGAATTCAATATCAATTTATCAGATTTTTATTATGTATCTCGTGATAACTAGTGAAAATAGTAATTAAAATACGAACTCATTCGAACAATCAAAGTAAAGTTCTGAGGAGACCCAATTAATAAAGAATTATGCTACAAATTTTCAAGAGACGAACATTCGCAATTACAGTAATCACGCACTAACACATTAATTTGTCATAAGATTCTATTCACTGCATAACTACTTAAATACAAATCACACAATGTATTAGATGACTGGACATCTGAGTATACAATAAGATTGAATGTAAATAGAGCAAAAAATAAAATGTTCAATGCTCTACATTCTACAAGACAAAACAAAGAAGACGACTATTGTCATGATGGGATGATAATATCGAACAAAATGTCGGAATCTTGAGTGAGTCAAAACAAAACATGCGTACATTTACAAAAAAACTTTGTTAGATAGAATATTTGGAAAATAATACTGAGAGTGTGTCTTTTAATTTAGATTGATTAAATTATTCTAATATTCTTAAAACTATTATCCATTAAAGAATATTATTTTCATAACAGTTATTCAATTCTTCAAATAATTTAACTGTCATCAATTCTTGAGCGATGAAATGGAAATTTTTTTATGGATAATTTTTATTTTTTTGTTGTTGTTTTTATTTTAATTTACTTGTCATTTTGAACCAGAAAAAAACTAAATAAAATTTTCCAGACTTAAATTTTTATTTAGACAGATATATTTTTTTCCAAATGTGTTATTATTATTACGCTTTCATTTAGAAAGGACGAAAAATATAATTAAAAGCAAAAAAAACAAAAAATCAAGAAAATAAGTATTCAAATTAAAAATTATAACTTCCTACTTCAATACTATATATAAGGAAAATGTCACAAAAAAAAAAAATATATATATAAATATATATATACATATATATATATATAAAAAGTTTCTTAATGAGATTTCAAAAATATTTTAATCCTTGTCTATTCATTCTGTATATATATATATTCATTTCTGTTTCTCTAATTAAAATTTATGTCAAAAATTTTCTTCGAATCCTCTAAAATTTTACTTAATGAAAATTTGTTGTCCTTAAGTACTATACAGTTATTATTTTTCTTTTATAAGTCTATTGAAAAACACAAAAAAAAAAACTTCTTCAGTTTTGTTAAGAAAATTCAAAATCTCTCCCTCTACTATAATATTTTGCGACAAGTGAACTTTTATTACAATATTATTTTGTTAACTTTTCAACTATGGAAGCACAACTCAAAAAAAATAAAAGCATTTCTATAAATTTGATCTTTCACACACAAGTTTTACAAAAATTATTTATTTTCATTTGTAGTACAAGAGTTAAATATACATCTTCAAGAAATTTGAATACAAACTTAGATTTCATTTAAATTAACCTGCATTAAAACATGAATGTTGGTGCGGTAACTGATGCCCAGTTGGAAAGATCTGTACGTTAAATTTCTCATTTTGCCTAATGCTATATTTTGCCTAATGCTATATTATTTCTTAGATTTGAATTAATCAGCAAAATTATTATAAAATAGAAAGCTTCACAACTAATAATTTGACAAATTCCACGCTTACAACTACTCATTTGCAAAATCATGTAGCCAGTATCTTTTTAAAAAAATGATACTGTGATGTGTCTCATGATACCAAACAACGATAAGCAAATTACCAATTATTCAAAATAGAAAATTGGGAAATGTTCATTGTGGCAAAAAACATTTAGTTGAAATACCGTTTTGTAATTTGGAATACGGCTAATTATACTATCATCATTATCTATTGGTTCTACAGCTTATGGTAAGCCTTAACCTCGTTTACAATTTTCTTCCATTCTACTCTATCTTGTTCAGTTGTCTTTTTCCATCCGTTAACTCCAATCGTTCTATAGTTGGCGTGGATTTCGTCCAGTCACCTTGATCTTGGAATATTTGTTGCTCTAATATTGTGTGGTATTCTTTTTGGAGCTAATTATACTACACCTTAATGTTACATTCTGTTGCTTTTATTTACTTTTCAGTATAATTAGATAATGGTCAGATTTGTTAATACCTAAATACACGTGAGTTTATTAAATATATTTTGTATGACTATCCGATCTTGGTAAGAATCCTTTTCGTGAAAATATATTTGAATCCATAATTATGTCCATGTTTCATATTTTGAATATCATGGCTTTTCTACAGATACTGGTGTCATCGTGAAATACATAAAAGCCTTGAGTTGCAAAGTTTTGCAAAAACAAATATTATGAACTCATCTAGCATAGTGAAAATGATGGGCAGCTCACTATACTTTCATGCTAAATCTTAGTTCTGTATAATTTATATTAAATAGGTTATGAATTATCTCTCAAAATGTACTTTAGTTTAATTTCATAATTCCCATGAAGAGAAATAAACGGATTAAACCAAATCAAACTGAATTGAATATTGTAATTGTATAGTAAAAAGACTAATCGTCTTATGTACAATTTATATAAATTAAATAAATAAAAACTAGTTCAGAAATATAAACTACTCTTAAGTTTCGTTATATTAGTGTAAAACGTGTTGTCTTCTTTTAACATTTACTCTCTTGTAATACAGCAGCAACCAGCAACAGTAAGCAAGTATTATTAACTGTAAAAAACCACTCGAATGAGCGTCTGATAAAACCCAGGTGATTGATAAGTACCCACAATAAAAAAAAAACTTATAATTAAATAATAAACTCATAAATAATAGATTCAAGTCGTTGTAAAGTTGTAAAAATCTATAAAACATTTATACGACCCGAGATGCAATACAATTTTCACATTTGGCGCTCCCATTTGAGCCTTAGGCTACCTTGACCGCGTTCAAAATTGCTCCATTCGCCTCATAGCTAACCCAAATGTAACTTCATGATTATATGTGCTATCCCAGCGTGCGGCTGTTTATACAAAAAAAAAACACTCAAATAAACTGAAAACCTTAGTACTACCAACCGGCTTCAACCAATTCTATCGTGGAAGACACATTCGTTATGGAGCAGATATTTTTACAAAAAAAAAATAATTTTTTTCGTATGACAACTTTACACATTCATGTGAAATAAATTAGACCACCGATCATTTCAATATCAAAATACATATCAATTATTTCATTGTCAAACAAACAAAATAATTCCAATGTCAGCCATTTTTATACTTTACAGACATTTAGATTATATAATTAGATTTTTATACAAAATTTGATCTTAAATTCCGACTAACAATGAATAGAATTTCATTCATGAAAATTTCTAGTGTTCGATAACAATTCTCATTATCAAATTTAACATTGCCTTAGTGTCTGTGCATGGGGCTTAGTCACCTGAAGAGATATAAAATTTATATTTCATATTCCGAAAACAAATACATACATTCATCTTAGATACTAAAATAAAAAAAATAAAAAAAAAATGTTCACCATACATGTAAACATTATGTCCTTATTATTATCCTTAAATAAAAAGCTTTTATGATAATTTAGAAAACAATTAGTGAAACAATTTTATAATTGTTAAATAACATAACATCAACAAAAAACATACATTTAAGTTCAAAATTTATATTCTTAAATCTTGTTTTAAACAAAGTCAAAGTTTTTAGTTTCTAAGGATGCAATTTAAGTAGGAACCGGTCTTTTTGTCGAAAAAAAAAATGTTGAAAAAAATAATGATGAAATACCGGTTTTGAAAAAAAAAAATGGAATTTCAATATTGAAATTATTTTACAGTATTATATTTTAGAGCTAGTTACACAAATCAGTTCTCTTATCGTTCACGAAATATGTACCTAAAATATATAAGAGTTTCAATAACATGTTTAGAAGGGTTTTGGGGCCAACAGCCCCTACTGCTATATTTATAGGTATTTATTTTTCAATACTTCAGGCTTATGAACATACTGAAGCACCATTTACAATTATTGCAGACTCTTTAAAAGTGCTTTGTTGCTGAAATGTATATACATATGTAATAAAAATAATTAGTAAGAGATGGACTCAAAATAAGCCAATCGCAATATTACAGTGTAGCTATTCCTTTTTTCCAGAATATTTATACAAGTGTATATATGCACGATTTTGAATTACGACACTTTAGATTGGATTTAAAAGAAGGGTAATTCTTGTTTTCCAGAAAATGAATATATTTGTATATGTATATGCAAGATCCTCAATCAGAGGGGACTTTATAGTTGATTACAAAATCAGGGTTACTCACCTTTTTGAAAATATTTATATATACTTATGTACTTATATGTATATATGCAAGATTCTGAATTAGTTGGGATTGTAGAATTGGATTAGATAATATAAAATATTCATATACATATATAAAATTAAACATGCCAAATGTCCAAATGTTAAGTGTCTATTTTGCTAAATGTCTTTTTGTTGAGTTTCCAGTTGCGAAGTGTACCGTAACTGCTGAAACATAACTTCGCAACAAGAAATGAAGTAACACCGCAAATTTTTCAAGATTTTTTTTTCGGTATTTTGTTTTTCAACAAATAAGCCCAATTTAAGTATATTAAGAATTTCCCAAGCAGCATAAATGTTACAAAAAAACCGTATTTTATGTAGATATGGTAAACGAAAATTTGTGAAAATTGTTGGCTGGAAAAGTCAGGAATTACATGATGTTATGTTAAATGATACCGATTAAGCCTAAATACACTACTTTCTATAGTTGTGTTTAACTTATAACACTCTAATTTTTTTATTACGTGCAACGTGAAATTTTTTCCTAGAACGTTATTGTGAAGTAACAATTGGATTTAAGGGAATTTGCAAGTATAGGGTGCATTTGATACCAAAATTTCATTATTAATTTTGACAATAGTTTCGGACAGCTTTACAACAAATAAGGCAACATGATAGCTATGATGGTGGTGGTAATATGCAGAATTCACAATGCACTCACACACATCGTACAAGCTATAAAGTCTAAATAACCCTAAACTAAAGTACATGTGAGTAAAAAGTAGATATGATTGTGTTATTTGAAAATGCTGTCTGGGTAGTAACAAAATCCGTCTTTTTAAGAACGATTGATAATAAAAAGTAAAAACTAAAGGTGCACATTAATAACAATTAAATTCAACTTAAACTTTATTTAACTTTTAATAACTGAGTAGTTGTACCCAAATTAGAATTAAAGTTCACCAACAAAAACTATTTTCAATTGTAATGAAAAATCTAAATATTCATAATAGCGAACTTTTAATAAAATAATGAAGGGCTTACATATACTATATACATTTGTACAACAAAATTACAATATATACAATTTGTACAACAAAATTATTATAATTATGACAATTTAAAATATAAAAATTCAATTAAAGAAACTTAAGTAGTACTCATTTAATGTTAATAATATAAATAATGTGCAAATGCTTGAACAATACAGGATGAAATCGTACACAAGTATAAATCGAAGTTGGGTAATTCATTCTAATAATTTTATAACATACATATAGATATATGTAGGATACCACACAAAATAATGTACCTTTAACAAAGGGATCTACACCGTACTACATAAAGCCAAAGAACATATTATAATTTTATATGTTCTTTACTAAAACGAATTTAATTAGTATGAACACTGCACATTCTGTGAATCGAATATTGAGATAACCGTGCTGCTGCTCTGCAAAATTATCTCGTTTTTCTACAGGAGTTGTATGAGTCTAGAATCAAGAATAATATATATTTTAACGTGATGCTTGGTATCTGCCTTTGTATATACATATATTAAATGATGGTTATGATTAACTGTGTTAAACACCTGGAACTAGATCACTAACAATAAACAGATAACATTTTTAAATTCAAATTAGAAGGAATAATATTAAATTTTAAATTTAATGCTATATGAAGATATAAGTCAGGCACTTTCTCAGAATATAGTGACCGACATAAAAGATGTAGTAGTGGCTGCCGGCAATACGCTGACACACTTAGACCAGTAAGGTCTATTGTGATACCACGGGCTATAAAATTGGAGCCATCTGTAAAGATTTAAAGTGTAAAAACCAATACTATGTGAAATAAAAAAAGATATATATATATAGATGGATCTGGTTATATGTTATCAAAAACATAATTCTGAAGTTTATCGACAAGTTTTAGACTGGAATCTGCGAAACCACCCTAAAAATACCAGAAAAAAATTTTAGAGTGTAGAAATTGCAAGAAATTAAATTGATAGCAGTAGATTCTACTGAATGTTAATTTAGACGAGACCTCATTCAAGCACTTCGTTCCAACTATAGAAGTTAGTAATATGTAGTAGTAATAATGTAATTAATTCCAACAAGATTTTGTATCAATAAATCAAATCCTTATTTCAAAGTGCGCAAAGTAATCTACATACACACATGCCATAGTTAGTTAGACTGTCAACTAAGTAAATTATGTAGTATAATTTTCTTATAAACTCATTTTTGAATTGCTAAAATAATAATAATAATAATTTTAGACTTCTTGAATTCAAATATTTAAAACGCCACAATTTTGGACTTAATTTTTATTCGTCTTCGGTGAAAAAAAAAAATTTCCGTGGAAAGTTTTCAATTGAAAATTAAAATAAATAGAGATATTATTCAAACGATTCCAGTGCAACATGAGGGAGTTTTCAAGTACTCATTTCTACTCCATGGATAACTCCAGGTGATGTAAAACTGATTATAAGGAAGCTTATTTATTTTGTGAACTACCAAAATGTGCAACATATTTTCATTTAATGTGTTCGATACAAATGATCTACTTAAATTAACTGATTTGAAAAAAATCAATATGACGAGTTCCACTTTTGCAAAATTCTCATATCTAAGGTTATTTTATCAATTTCTCGTTCTTCAGCGTCCGTTGAAGGCCAGTTTTCTGTACAAGATTTTTGTGCGTATTCTGCATTTATTATACAGCATTTTATTACTTATAAAGCCAATACAATTTGTTTTTCAAGTTCAAGTTGCTGGCTTATCAACTCATTAAATGTGGAAAACTAATATTATTGTCAGGAACTATAAGTCTTCTTATATATCACAGTTACATTTTATTTTACCAAATTGTATACTCTTAATTATTTTTTGTCATTTATTTTGTTAAATATTATCAATGATAAAGGGTACTGTTTTTGTTTTGCCTTTGTTGGGAATCGAAACTGGAGGGCGTTCAATTAAAAGTCAAGCATTCTACATACTACACCACACAGCGTGTACGTAGATATTTTCTGTTGTTAGTGCATATTTGCGTTCATTTTCAATAATGAATTTTCACTATATCGGGACTTTCTCAAATTCACAACGCAACAAATTCTCTGAACAACACCCTTCACTTCCTAATAACAGCTTAAAAATATTTAAATTCAATTCGATATTTCATCATTTTTTAATTAATTTATTTGAAACCAACCATACGTACACTTAGTTATAATTTTTATTTCGTTTTTTGTTATTATTTTTTTTTAACTGTTTTTCTTTTTTCTTGTTTTTGTTATTTTGCAAAAGAAATACAAAAAAAACCAGCCCAGAAATTTTATATTATTTTTTTTTCTTTATTAAATTAATTTACCTAAATAATACACATACACACTCTCATATAATTCCCTAAATAAAAATTAAAGTTCAAATAGCTAGTTTGAATTATAAAAAGGACCTTGTGCCATCTATTTACCTACTTAATCTATGTCAATATAACGAAAGTTAACACATTCTGTTTAAATATAAATTTAAAAAAAAAAAGAAATTAATTATGCTATACTAACTGAAATTAATTATGCTAGTTATTTGTAATAGAAAATTTATAGTATAAAAACTAGAAATATACTTGCTTTAAAGAATTTAATAACTAATTTCTAATTGCTTAACATGTTTCACATTTTATTAATTTTTTAGTAAATAAGTAAAAATGATTAAATTAGTAAATTATCCAATTTTATTTACCAAGGGAATTTTTAGTTCACCAACAGACTACTGGAATGCATCAGTATATGTACTGTAGTGATGGATTAACTGAACTTCTAGTTAAAATTGAATTAATTTTATAACTCATATATAAATTTGTAATAAAACCAGATGTGAGTTATAAAAACTAAAGAAAATTGATGAGATATTTGTGACAAATAGTCACGTTGTTGATTCGTTATTGTATACCTACTTATTTCTGGAACTTATTTAAATTATTTATTCTAATTATTATTATTTAAATTATTTATTCTGGAACTTATTTAAATTATTTATTCTAATTTATATTATTTATTCTGGAACTTATTTAAATTATTTATTATACTATTCATCATAAGTATATAGATTTGTAATAAAATCAGATGTGAGTTATAAAAACTAAAGAAAATTTTCACTTGATTAACTTGATTTAGGAGTTAGGACATTGATTCATTACTGCAGCTATTTCTCTTATTTAAATTATATAATATTTTAAACATTTATTTCACAATACATGTTACAATTATAAAAAGACTATAATCAGACCAAACAAGCCGTTGAAGAACTATGAAAAACGTTGAATTGTACAATCTTTTCCAAGAACAGACAATTATCTAAATTTAATCATTACGCATTTGATTTTCATTTCTCGGCACAATACATCTGTTTTTGTATGCATAATTTTAATTTATTTATTTATTTATAATTATGTTTAAATTAAAAATATTATAAAAACTTTGTCTAATAAACAATTAAGAAACATAAGTAAAAATTTAGAAATTAAAATTAAAATTTGAATTATCAATTATTACAAGTACGTAAGTATACAAGTAACTATAATCTTAGTCTAAACGAATAGAAAAAATAGAAAATTGCATTGAATTAGGGTAACTGTAAACAATAAAGATTTCTTTAACTTGAATAGAAGAATATCATGTGAAGCTACTTAATTTGTGCACAATTTTTGGTATTACAACGATTTAAAAATGAATTTACGTCTTCTTGAAGTAGAACTGAATCACAAACTACATTATTTAATAGTTTTGTAAATTTTCATATCATCAGCATAAATGGAAATACCATCTATTCATCATTAATAGCTATAATAAATAACAAAGTACCCAAAATATGACTCCCTTGAGAAACACCTGAGATAGAAACAAATATGGATCAGAAATACATTAAGACATATAAAATAAAACATTAGGTATTCTTATAGTCTAAATCTAAGCAAACTATAGTAAAAATATACAGAACATAAGTTTTTAAACAGTAAATTTAATTGAATTTGTTATTTTTATGGTGTTAAGTACCAAACTTGAATCTAGTGATTTCAAAATTCATTTTCACTCGCTATTAATTTTCTTGTTTAACTTGATAGAATTTATGTGAAATACAATATCTTAGTATATATCCTGGTAACATTCTTTGTACAAATATACGTGTAAACAAGGGTTATCAAATCTATTTTCACAAATAAAAATTTATTTTATTTTTGTTTATTCAACTTGATCCGTTGTCCTGTTATTCTGTGAAAAATAACAAATACCGTATAACAATAATATTCTTGCTAAAGTACATACACAATATTATCCTTGAAACAAATTTATATTTAGTATTTATATAAATGTATATATGTATATATAGGTAAGCGAATAATTGCCCATTATGTCAAAATTACGAACTAGGTGAATCAATTAAGTCCCAATGATCTATTCAAATTGTCAAAATAGTTAATAGCTTAAGAGTTTGAAATTAAAATCAGATAAGAAAATTAATTGTAGTCATTCGGTTTTTTTTTTATATTTTTCTTTTTTGTTTTCCTAAGCATTACCTAATCAAAAAAGAGGGAAATTAAAATTTAAAAAATAAAAAATAAAATAAAAAATAATAAAAACAATTAGCTTGGATGAATAAAGCGGAAAGAAAATATCGGCGACATTTTATTCGTTGCTAAAAATGTAATCTTCTAACACCTGAAAGCAACACTCTCATTTATTTTACATATACATGTATGTATATATATATATATATATCCATAAATATATATACCTAGAATATTATTACAATATTTACATATATGCATATATAAATTTACACTTAGTTACACTTAATTTTCAGAAGTACCTAGATATAGAGTTTTTTTATTTTCTTATGTATTCATCCAGAACTCATCTAATTTAAAATAAGGCGCATTTTATTAGCTATTATTTATTATTACAGGAAATATTTTCATTTTCAGAAAAAAAAAAACAAAAACGAAAATGCAAAAAAAAATTAATTTTTTAAAATGATTTACAACAAAAAATTACAAATGTACATAGAGTAAAAACAAAAACAAAAAATTGATGACATGTACTTAAATAAAGTTAAAATATTATGGAAAACAATAAATACAACACATTATAACTAGTTACTACCGATATTTAAAAATCATTTTTATATTGTTACATCAATATTTAAATTAGATTAAATTGACTATTTGGAAGAAAAATTTTTGTAAAGAAAACATTTACTATCTGTCACCTAAACTACAAGCGGGTAAATAAACTATCAAAATTAGAACAGGTATACGAAATGAATTTGAGGATGATGACAAAAACAAACAGATGAGTTTTTTTGTTATTTAAGGGTTCGAATTGTTTGAGACAAACAATTATGTAAAATAAGGCAGGAAAACATATAATAGAGTTAATCTGTTGTAACCATAGAAATAAATTACCTTATATGTACATAAATTACAATAATGGTTTTCATAGACAACCAATATTCACAATATTGCCTATATATTGACAAGTATTTTGTTCATAAACAAAATGTTGCAAATGAAGTTTGTTCATAAAGATTTCTAGTTTAGCAGGAAAAATTCAAAATTATAGTAGATAAAGCATGACAGTCAGTTGTGTTCCTGTTTTTATTTAAAACACAAAACGACAAATGTGGAAAATTCAAATTTTAATAACTGTCGAAAACAATTTTTTTTTGCAGTATACATTTTGTTTTTGCAGGATGTGTTTATAGCTCTAATATATTTTACAAAAACATTGAAACCAGACTACACTGTACTAACATATCGTTTCATGCTGTACTTTCACAGAATTGAATAATATCAAATGTCTATTGTTTCTCTGTTATTATTGCGATTTGGATGTGTCTTTGCTTTTGTTACAAACAACAAAAATGAGATAATTGTATGAAATGGCTAATTGGGAAATTCTGCATGCAGTGCAGAAAAAAATATTTACGACATATATATATATACATAGCCAGATAGCGTATCTATATATAACTTATTTTCGCTGAAGTATTACTTACGGTCTCATCGTTACTATTTACTTATACCCAAAAGAAATAACCATTTTCAGGAGGTTATACTTTTCAAATTTTATCTTAATTTTTCTTGAAATTTATTATTTTTATTTTACTTATTATGCTACCTTCAATTTCGTAAAACTACAAATATCGGCGATATTTTATTCGTTGCTAAAATGTAATCTTCTAACACTTGCAACAACGCAACACTCTTATTTATTTTACTTAAACATACATATTATATATATATATACTAAAATCCTGCCAAAAATTTAAATGCAATATGACAACTAGATTGTCAAAATACACATAAGTATGTCATTATGATATGTCCAAAATATATAAGTGCATTACAATAATTTTAAATTAATGTTTTTGTCTCTACTAAACTTGCATATTTTTTGCATAACTATATTTATATTTCGGAAAACAACATGCCTCCCTCCTTCATCAGTATTTGTAATTGAAATAATGTTAAAAAAACTTAAAATAAAGCATGCAAAAATTCTGCACATATAAATTGGACTATAATGAAACTAATTATGCACTTTGTTTTAACATTTTTTTATTATTTTTTTGTTTGTTTTTGTCTATAATAAATGACAGTCACATGACTAATTATTAATTATGTCAAAAAACGGATAAAATTTAAAACATATTTTTTGTTTGTTGATGTTCATAATATTTTTTACTAAAGTGTACATACAATTACCAGGAACAGATGTATGTATATTATGTATTTCCATTTGTTTATTTATAGGATGACAGCAGAAATAGTAAAAGAAAAGTAAAAAAAAAAAAAAAAACAAACAAAAACAAAACAACAAATAATTTTAGGTTAGGTTTATTGTTTTTTTTCGTCTGGTATTTTTAATTACATGCAAAACGCAAACACATTATAAAATATATAATAAAATATACAATATTTATATTTATTTATATGTTAAGGGATACCATAATATTGGCAAACAACAATTTTTGAAACAACAACACAAAAGTCATTGAAGAATATACAAAAAAAAAAAAAAAAAAAACAGAAAACATGAAATGAGACCATTGAAATGTTAGGCGATTGAACTTTCGGCCCAAGTATAAATCTTTTTTTTTTCTTTTCAGTTTGCTGTTGTCTTTTTTTTTCAAATAAATATTTTTTTTAACTAACTATTTGATCACAATACATCAAAAAGAAATATTCTTTTCATTTGTATATATATATTTGATACATTTGTTATATTTTTAATTTAATTTAGTTGTTTCTACTTCTTTCTGGCCATTAATTAAAAATTATTTAATTAAAATTGAATACATATACAGAGTAAATTGGCTTTTTATTTTCTTTGTATTTTTCTTTCATATGAATATTGGTTATTTTTGCGTGTTCATATTGATTATTTCAAAATTAAAGTTTTGATTGAATAAACTTTTAAATTTTGAATACTTACATTGAATTTACGATATATGTACATACGTATGCAAATGCTCATACTCGTAGAATTAAAGACTAAGGGATTTTAAATGGTTATAATTGCGAATAAAATACAACAATGTTTTGAAATTTATGTTATACATTCATTTTATGCTGGTCCAGATCCTTAAATCTTGTGACAGATGATTACATTACATTATGCTTATTAAATTAGACATAATGAAAAAAATTATGAATCTTTGAGGAGAAAATAAGATCTGCAATAATGCTGTTTCATTCAAATCTTTTTTTTTCTAAATTCTGTTTTTTTAAAATCAGATTTATTATTTATTTATTTTTTGCGATTAATGCACATAAAAATCTTCAGTAAAAATTATTTTAGTTTATTAATTTTTTGGAAAAAGCTGATAAGATACCTTTTTTGTGTAAACAAATTCTGGCTACGCGTTGTAGCACTTTTGTAATAAATTCAGTTCAATTTCATAATTTTTTGGCAAAATCCAATTACCTAATCGGTTTATTTCGGAATTATTATAAATATATTTATTTGAAGTGGTCTCGATTATCGGTAAAGCACTCGATTAACGATCGAGGAGCAAGGTTTCAAACCTCGTGAAAACAGAATAAAAACTTCAAATGGTGATAATTACTGAAAATGTAATTTTCAATACAACCACACTGGTTTATTTATATCTAATATAAATATAATAATTAAAAACTAATAAAAATAATATACGTGGCCCAACTTTAAATTTCTTGTGGTTATTTCGAATTTCCGTATCACAACTTTTCGTAATTTCCATACTGTTACATCGACTATATAATCAGTTACCGGAACGTATCAGAAATTTTAGAAATTGTAATGCGTTTAATAAAAACATTTAATGTAAATATTTATATAAATATAAATAAGTAAAAGAAATTAATATATTATTTATATAACAATGGCTTCTTAATTTTGATTTTGAATGGGCATTGTTGTTTACTTAGGGTTATTAGGTATTCAGATATTAGATTGATTTATGTTTGCACTTAAATATTTTAAATTTAATTTAAGGTACATCTATCAATGTACGTAATATTGATAGATGTGCGTAATATCAATATATGTTGGTAGTATCATTGATTAATAATACAATCAGTGCTTTCAAATGCTCTAGGCAAGTCAAGAAAAACAATTAAAATCACTTTACGTTCTACAACTGCCAATTTCTAATTTTCTATAACAAGATTAAGTAGTTATTCACAGCTGTGTTTTTTTTCTAAATCGTGATTGGTGTTCATAAATTAAATTTTTTGAATCAAAAAAACCTTCTATCTGGTTATATACACTACTTTTTAAAATTTTTGCCTCGATTCGGTTTCTATGAATAAGACATTAAATTAGAATTTATAAATTTTATGTTGGACCCGGACAGTGACTTTGCTAGTTATTATTATAAAATATTAAAAATAGAAAAATAAATATTCTTATATTTATTCAATAAAACTTACTTTTCTGTTTTGCTTTATCCATTAGCATAATAGTTATCCCGCCAGTTTATAAAATGAAAATATTCCTTCCTCTTTTTAATTTTTTGATTTTGTGACGATTTTTTAGTTTTAATTTATTTTTATTTAATTTTTTTTTTTTTATTATTTCACTTTAATAACACTTAATTTTATTTATAAATTGGTACTGAATTTTATAGAAAAATACACCACATTACACCACTTTACAATTTGTAATATTTTAAACTTAAATTTAAGTTTTTATTTTTTTCTTTTTCATAAATGTTTTGTAATTAATATTTGAGCTTTTATATTTTAATTTTATATTTTATTTTAAATTTTATTTTAAATTTTTTTTTTAGGAGAAATATTTTTTTATATGTGTATTATTAATTTCACTCCGAATTTTAATTATATAATTTAATTTATATTATTTAATGCAACACAAATTTAAATTTTACGCGTTTTTTTTATATCAAAATTATTATTTTTTTATTTTAAAATGCGATATTTAGCAAAATTGGAATTATAATAGTGATTAAATTTTATTTTTAAGGTGGTAAAAAAGAACAAAAAAATAAAACCAATTAGTAAAAAATAAAATAAATTTTAATTCTAATTTTTGTATTCGATAAGAATAAAAAGAAAAATTATTAACACAATTTTATTTTTATTTTAAAAACCACTAAAATATTTGAATTTGAAATATTTCAAATTATTTGATTTTAAAATTGATAAAAATAATTTTAAATTTAATTTCCACAATGTTATAATTATAAAATACAAACTAGTTAAGAATTATGTACCTAATTTTGAATTATGAATTTTAGTTTCATAACTAAGTATTTAATAATTACATATTATTATTTTATGTATTAATTTAATATTTTTATATTGCCAAAAAAATTTTTTTTTTTATCACTTGATGATTTTGCCCCTATTTTGATAATTTCCAAAATTTGTTTTCTTATATAAAAATTATTTTTTCGATTATTTTAATTTATTTATTTACTTTTTTTTTCTTTTCTATACAATATTAATTGCCGTTAGCAAAATTTTGTTAAAAAATCAAATAGTAATGGGATATTTAAAATCCCATTTGGATTTTTAATCATTAAAAATAAATACGGTGAGCAGGTATGACGATACATTATATTAAAATTCTTATTTCACTTTCTTTCATTTAATATTTAAAATATATTTATATTTTGTTAAATTACATTAATTTTATATTAAATATTCTTAATTTAACGAATCCTTATTTTCATCCTGTATTGAAATTTCGTTTGTTTTTATTTTTTTGTTAATTTTATTTTAATTAAATTAGTTTTATTTTAATAACATCTCTTTTAATTTAAATTTGTGGAAAAATTTAATTTTCTAAAATTTATGATATTCTTAGAAAAGTTAATTGATAATAAATTTTAATAATAAGTTTTAGAACCGTCGCGTTTTTTACTTTTTTTTTTTTTTTTGTTTTTTTATTACGAACAATACTTACGAACACGAGAAATATTTGAAAACAATTTTTTGTTGTGAAAATTGTATTTAATATAAAATTTAAATGAGTTTTATGAATATTACGTAGTTAGTTACACGTACTTAAGGAATTGTAGTTTTTTTTTTTTTTTTTTTTTTTTAATATTTATAAAATTAAATGTCCAATGTCCAATGATTGTTACAATTACTGTATTCAACTTGAAGACTTCAGATTAATCCTTATTATAGTTAAATATTTATCTGAAAATAAATATTAAATTAATTATCAATTTGTTAATAAAGATTCATTTTTTGTAAATATTTTAATTATACATTATTAATATTAAAAAATTAATGTAAGTATTTATTTCATTTATAATTATATATTAATATTAAAGAATTACAATAAAATTAATTAAAAACTAATAATAAAAAACATAAATTATAAAATATTTAAAACAAAATAAATTCCAATTTTAATTTTAAGCAGCCCAGAGACGTTCAATAGTATGTAAAATATAGCTCAGAAAATTTTGGTATATGGAGTACGTTCACACAAGTACTCATGATAACACCTTTAGCTACGTTTCATACCTTCTCACCAACAAACAAATACAAAAAATCTCTTCAATTAAATGTATTAGTTGTTCAGAATGTATGAAATGTATGCTAAAAACTATTATAATGAATACTCGTGGAAACAGATCCATGCGCTGCAGTTATATTGATAGATAAAATTAAAACGCGCAAATATTTATTTTCAATTTTATTGTAGCGGTGGATATGAAATTTTGATATGAAATAAAAAATATTTAAAAAAAAAAAAACAAATTCTTTTTTCCGATATTTCGGAAAAAAAACTTATATGTATATGTATTTGTTTCATCAGTCTATGCGACTAATTAAAAATGTAAAAATTAATTTATTAGTGAAATTAAGGTAAATTCGACTTTTAAATGTTAAATTTAAAATATCACTAAAAACAAAATTATCGAAAATAGTAATAGAAAAATTATTTATATGAAATGCTCGACGTAAATTACTAAAATTGGATACAGAATTTGTTTTTTTGAACCCGTGACTTTCAAAATGCAGTGAAACCGTATAATTTACAATTGAGCATCTTCCAAAATGTATTTCAAAAGCTCTTGACTTTGTAGACTTATTCCAAAATGTTTAAAATACGTAGTGGAAATGTAAAATAAGAGCACAGTGTGTAGCGAAAAAATTTAGACTACATTTTGTACACATGTCATAGAGAAAGTTACCAGAAGCAATTAAATTATAGGTTAGCATTATTTTTTTGACGAAAAAATAAGTTTTATGCCAAATTGTAGCAAAATATGTTAGTAAAATGTATTTTTCCGCCGAAAATATATGCTGACCAATGGAGGTCTGGCAATATTAATTTTGATGTAAGGAAAGATAAAATATTTTAGATTCAAGTTTAGCAATAGTTATTACACTTGTTAAAATTACTATAGTTATTACACTCGTTATTTAAATTAATTAAATTATTGGCTAATATATTAATAAAAACATTCATTTTCAAAATTATTATTATTATTATTGCCGTTTGATATTACAAATACAGAACTATAATTTAAAAGTCAAAGTGAATGTATGTTTATGTATGTATTTTATTTTTAAAATAGTATTCCAAAATGTAGCAAAAACTTTAGTTTTTATTTTACATTGAAGTGGTTATAAAAGCTTTAAACGGTAGTTGAACTGTATTTAAACTGTATTAAAACTTTTTTTACTGCATTTTGGAGGTCACCCAACATCTTTTAAACAATTCCTAAAACTTTTCTTTTTACCGCTAACATTGAAAACGAAAATTTTACGTATTCATTTCACGTATCGCTATAACTGTAGCCATATTACACACCTAACTACACAATATTGCTTAGTAAAAAATCAAAATGATTTTGAATTAATCAAATTTTGAATTTTCTGATTTACTCAATAAATTGTGCAATCTATTAATATTGAATCATAAAGATAAGCAATTTTATTATACAATATTGTTAAGTGCCTATGAGCTGCTTTAAATTTGAAATAAAAAAAAATATAATTTTACACAACTGAAATAAAATATATGTATACTGTGCTGATTTTTTATACTATAAGTACTGTTAACTATTACAAATCAAAATAATTGCATTTTAACTTAAAAATTATTTAAATTTTAAGTTCAAGTAACATTTTTTTTCTTTTTTTAAATATTCATTATATTCTATACAGTGCTGATGGAATCATTATAACGATCAAATTCTGTATTACAAAAAATTTTAATTTACAAAATTCTAATTTTTTTTTTTTTAAATATATTAACAACCTATACATTTTTTTTTATATAATCATCTATAACAAAAAAAAACAACGATAGACACGAAAAATTAATGGAGTTATAGGACACTATATCTTTACTACAAATTCGTTCTGGATATAGAATTTAATAGAAACTTTACATTAGCATTCACTAAACTATTTTCAGTATATGTATTTATTTACTTATGGAGTATAAAGCCAAACATTAGTGATAATAATAAATCAGTTTGATTAAAAGTCCTGATGGTACAATCCTAAAATACATTATTTTGAATTGGATTGATTTTTGTTCATTGATTGCATGTTATTCGTTAACAATATTTATTAGCAAAACACTTAATGTGAGTCAGCTGATTTGGACATACTTAGTTTTCAGAGCATAATTTATTAATACCTTTTATTCCAAAAATTATTTTTGCTTGGATATTTTTCTTTTTATTGTTATGAACCAGTTTGAAACTATGAATTTGCATTAATTTTTGAATTTAAACCAGTGTTCTAAAAACAAGATATCATTGGCTTCAAAATACATGGTTGAACTACATCAAATTGTACATCACGATTTATAATAGTGTAATGTAATTGTACTGTAACAGTGTAATGTAATTGTAATGTAACAATGTTCAAATCGTAGAAAAATCTATAACAAAAAAAACTCTTGCTCTGTACAGTGCAGCTCAACAATGTATTGGTATTAGCTTATACGTATTTAGTATTTACATTTTCCATTACAGAGTTGTTTTTCTCAAATATCTACACTAATTTTTTGATCGATCCGGATACACATAGCTTTACATTAAAACTGTAAAATACTTCAAACGTCAGATTTATTGACATACATATTTATTTGAAGATTCGAACTAAAAAAAAATTATAATAACTATATAGTATAATTTTAAAAACAATTTAGTTAGTTTTTTTAAATGTTTTTATGTAACTTTTTTAGTTGAACAAAATCCGTAAAAAATTATTAGACTGTCCAAATTTAAATAAATAAATAATACAAATTCTTATATTACATAATATGATTTCTTCAGTACATTTCAATATTGTTTCAGTTGTGTTAAATCAAATTAAAAAATTAATTTTTAATAATTTTGTTTACTACTTAAGATATATAAAATCCAAATTTTGACAGCAAATTTTTAAATAAGTAAATAGAAATTTTTTAATCAAATGGTTGAATGCCGATTTATTCTTTAATTTTAATTTCAAAAGGTTTCCAGCTGAAAATAATAAAAAAAAAAATTAAAGTAATTTTAATAAAATTTTATATTTGTTTAAATTTTAATAGTACTTAGTTAAAATAAAAAATATATTTAATAATTTTGATTTAAAAAAAAAACTTAAAATATACTCAACAAAAAAAGGATGAAAAATTAAATTAAAACAATTTTTAAATATAACATTTATCGACTATTACTTATATATATACTATATATATATGTATAATTACATAAATATTGTATTTTAAATCGTTTAGTATTCAATCTAGCCAGTGGTTGGACTCAAGAAGACAACAAAAAAAGGTTAAATAAAGCAATAGCAGCATTTGGAAGATTGCAATCGATATGGAAGTATTCCGGTAAAATAATTGTTCTGAACAGCAACAATCTATATCCAATATTAGTATCTACTTTTCCATTTTTTGATTGGTTCTAGTACTTAAAAAATATCAATAAAGTATTTTACTTATACTTACTCGTAGTTAATAAAATTTTAGTGAGCGCGATTTGCTTTTTTGTTATTACTACTGGAATTTCAATCTGAACAAGTTTATCAGTTTTGATGCAATCTTAATATCTATTAAAATTCAAACTAGATCAAACGTCATATAATTTATATTTACTTAGTTACTAGATAACTGCTATAAGGATCATAATAACTTTGTGATAATCTTTCAAATTATAGTCATTACTTAGTTAGATAATTCAAAGAAAATTCTACCTTATTTCTACCTACCCTACAATAATTTAAATTTCTAACGCTTTTGAAAACTATAAGATTAAATATTAAAGTCTTCTACATAAATTGATATATACAATCAAATATAACTATTTCATTACATATTTAAATATTAAATTCTATATAAAAAAAAAAACAGCAAGCCTTAAAGTTAAACAAATTGTATCAATTTAGTTTTTTATAGGTAGCTATAATTGCATGTACTTAAATTTATCTTTCAAAAAAAAAAATTCATTCATGTTTCAATTGAGGTTTTCATTTTTATTCTATAAAATTACGACAACAATAATTTAAATTATTAATTAAATTCATATTGAACAAAAATAATATTTTATTTACTTTGTTAATAAAAAAAAAAAAAACAAAAAGCTTGGGTATAGTATTAAAAAAAACAAAACAAAAAAAAATAACAGAACTGTTACTAATTCATGGTAAGCACGCACTTTCACAATTAATAATTTCACAATAACCAGAGTTTTACTATACTGCACACAAGTATATAAATTAATATGAGGAAATAGAAAAATTATTGACATTGGTATTATTTCAAAAGTAATAAATAATAAATGGATGGATCTAAAAATGCAATAACAAAATTTAAACAACATAAAATATGGAAAATTTTCGGGAACTGAAATAATATTATAACTAAAATGAAGTCGATTAGTAGAATCGATCTGCTATAATAAGAAGACACTTTGATTAGCAAAATTCAGCAAATCAAATGAATTTCATTAATTATAAAATGAACTGGAACTACAGCTAATTATCGTCAACATCATCATTGATCCTGTTCTGTCCGAAGGTTACATATGTTTCCAGCAAATTTCTTTCACCTAACTCAATTTTACACACAATATTTTACTATACGCTTCACGTTATTTCTCGCTGTATATTTACTTCCGTTTATTAAACACTTTCGACACTAGCGGAGTTTTAAATTTTATTTGACCTTAAGGGCTTCAATCTAACTCAATGCTTTTGTAATATCAGCCGAAGATATAGGAAGCATTAATCTAATCGAATAGCTAACCATAATTTTTTGAAAAGTAATCAACAGTAAGTACATGTGTTATTAATTTTGAAGAAAAATAGAAAGAAAACAAAAAAAATCATTTAACATAATTTTCTTATTTTTGATGCAGAATCTGAATTTGCATTAAAAAGTACCCCTTCCTATTTAAAAATATCGATTTTGGCCAATTTCGGCGATTTTTGATCTTAAAAACCGATATGCGGTCTTTTCCGAAAGTTGAAAATACCACCAATCGATAGAGCACCCTCGATTTAGTTAACAAACTTTTTTCTAAATTTTAAAATAACGGCTCCTTCTTCTCTTAAAAAGCTGATACACATGCTCTGGAATAGCCGGTACATATGAGTAAGATAAAAAGACACAGTAGCCCTCTAACACAATTTAAAAACTTACATAATTAAAAAAATGTTAAATATGAAAACATATTATAAACAAAAATAGTTTTATCTTTTGACACTTATCTTTGAAATTATCTGCAAAACACTTGAACTATAAATTACTTACAATAAATTATAAGTAGTTAGTTCTAGTTACCAGTTCCAGTATCATTGAATAAAAGAAACAAAGGTTCTTACGATAACATAAAATTCATCGCAAATTCGATAAATTCGAGATTTAAGTACTTCGGAATAAACATACTAAAAGAAAATTTGAATTAATGAACTGAACCCCAACTATGTACTAAAAACAGCAATAATAACTGATCACCAAAATCAAATTGTAAATATTTTGTAAAATTATTTCGTTATAAAAAGAATTCCTGAAATTCAATTTTTTTTTCTATTTGATTTTTTTTTTTTTGCTTTTGATTGTAATTTGACATTTTTGAGAAAATTATGAAAAAAAAACCGTGAGGTTATTTTTTTTTGTTTTTGTATTTAGTAAAATTATTAATGGAATTTCCTACTTTTAAATACAAAAAAAAAAGGTTAAAAAAATGAATATTGATAGAAGCAACTAAACTGTCTTTTTTCTCTTACTTTCTATTTTAATCACAAGGTGACCAGATTGTAAAATTATTAAAAAAGAACGATCTAACAAAAACTGACACAATTTTGATATTACTTATTTTTCTTCATGTTTTAATTTTTCTTATCAATGAATAACAAAACAAAAATCAATGACAATGTAAATTTGAAAAATATACAATGGCCCGTATTTATAAATAATGAGTAGATACTAGATAATGCTAATACTAAAGCTTTTATAAGTATGCACTCAATAATTCTTAAGTTTTTTATACTAAATATTCAGTTTTAAAGTATTTTCTGGTATTCATTTATAAGTTGAGTATTAATCAGATAAGACTCTCAACATTTAAATATTATCCTAAAGTACTTGATTTTTAATGTTAATACTCGAATATTACTTCAAAAATTATAAACTACCCAATCAATAATAAACTTATAGTTAGATATTTACATTTAAAAAAATAAAACTTTAATTAAATCTAAATTAACTACATATTCAATAAACTTAATGTTTCTCGATAATACATATTAAGTGTTATAATACTTAGGTAATACTCCATAATACTCAACAATGTTTAATGAAAGCAACAAAGTTCGTTAATAACTAAATGCCATGTAATTCTTAAATATTTAGCATTATCTAGTATCTACTCGTACTTTATAAATACGACCCAATGGCAGTTTTGTGATACTTTTTTGATATTTGGTACCCAGCGCTGCTGAGCCTAGGGAAATTTAGAGTATTTTTTGGTAAATTTGGAGACTATAGGGAATTAAGCATTAAATCTAGGGGGGAAAAATTCAAACAATTTTTATATCAGTGTAATTTGAATACTCAAAGAAATGGAAGTATTAAACTAAAATAATTCTTGTAGTTTTAAAACATTGATACTGTTGCGTTACGAAGGTTAACAATTCTAATGTGCCTGCATATGATATTATATATATACAAAACCTTGAATAAATGTCTTGTTTCATAGAGTTTTGGAAAAATATTTTAAAAATTAAAAATTTTTAAAACAAAGCTGAATTTCTTAATTTAATGAAATTAGTAGATATAGTGATGAGATGACATTCTAACGTTGAAAGTGAATTTTTTTTTAGTATAGCCACATATATTTAGTAAATAAAGACGTTAAATTTTATTTGTGTTATTCGAAGCAATTCATTTTTGTCATTTTCAGCAGAGTTTGTTGATAAAAAATCTCTAACGAAATTTATTTGAAGAAGAAATAAATTGAATACTTAGTTGTGTAAAATAATAAATTTATAAAAATTAATGTAAGAATGTCCCTTTTTTTCAAATATTCGACAACAATTTTTTGTAGTCATTATGATTTATTATAATTACAGTCGGCAATTGAAGTTCAAAATAATAATTTATTTTCTTATTTTTCGTTTTTTAATTAATTTTTTTTTTTTTTCTTACTCCTCTTGGGAGCATGGGACTTCCACATCGGATTTCCATCGTACTCGATTTCACATCATTTCTGTTTGCAAGGCTTTCTGTGTCGTTTCCGATATATTATCTTGATATTTTTTTTTTTAGTTACATTTTATATCCCTCACGGTAAACTAACCCGTGACTACCACATCATAATTAAAACACATTTCAGTGCTCCAATCGATTAGGTCACGACAGGGATAATTACTTCATAAAAATGTTATATATGTAACATTATGAATCAATTAATGATCGTGTGAATAAAAAAACATTAATTGAATTAAAAGGGAGTTCTAGGGCATTTTTTTTTTTACCAAATGGACCCTGGCAACGCTGAAGATACCAGTTCATTTACGCATCACAAATCAAATATTCAAATTTTTGCAATACGCTTTGGTTACATGATAGGGGCCCTGAAAATCAGTTTAAAAATGAGGGAGTTATTCTAAATCAAAATCTAAATTTTCACATTGGTAAACATGCGAAAGATTAAACAAAAACTTCTCAAAAACATTTTTTTTTATTCTTGCTCCCAAAATTTTATACAGAACGAAATTTTTAAAAAATTTCAATTTTTACGAACAGAGATTTTGTAAAACCTAACAAGTTGTCATTAAAATTCTTTTATACTATAATATAAGTGTTATATATATATATATATATATAAAACTGAAAAAGGGCCTTATGTTTAACTGTATTAAATTTAAATAAAAATCAAAAACAACAAAAATAAAAAAAATCATGGAGAAATTAAAAAAATTTAGAACGACGTCCCACTAATAAATAAACGTCTGGTCAGCTTCAATATTCAGGTATTTAAGTATAACAAGTGTCTAACAAAATTACAATTAAATAAGTAGATAAATAAATTTGTATATATGCGTTATTTAACTGTTACATCGTGTGTAGCATAAAAAAAACTACACTTTTTTTTGTATTTTGTAATTATTTTTTATTGTTTTTATTGTTTTTTTTTTGTTATGATGTTATGTGTGATTGTGACATGGTTTGTTGACATTTTGATAAAATTATTCAGCAATTTTTTTTTTATACCCATTTTATTCTGTTTAACCACAAAAATTTTTTAATCGGATTATTTCCACTTAATAAAAACAAAAAACTAAAATGTTACTAAAAAGGGAATGCCATTGTTTTTGCTGTTAAGTATTGAACAAAAAAAAAAAAAAAAAAAACAATTTTTTAATTGCTTTTAGAATATTATGTCGAAATTTCAATAAATTTATGTTGACAAAAAAAAACAAAAACCAAATACTGTAAATATGCCTTATTTAATTCAATTGAATTTAAACCAAAAAAAAAAATTAACAGCACAATAAAAAAAATTATGGAATCCTCATGGATTATAGAATTTGTGGAATTTGTTTCAAATGACTAACAGTTAATTTATCAGATATCTACTTAATAAAATAATAATTTGGTTGTTTGTTTGATGAACATTAAATCTATTGGAACAAAAAAAAAATAAAATGAGATGATACCCAAAACGAGATGCCATTTTGAAGTGATTGAATGTACGTATATATATCAATAAAAATTAAAAACAGAATAAAATAAATTTTGTAATAAAATGCCAGAGATTCTAAAATAAAAAAAAACAAAATATGTAACCTGGGCATAGTTTTTTTTATATATATATATAATTTCAAGTCTATGGGATCGGGATGAATACCCAAGCTGCTTTTACACAGAGATAGAATACGTATACACAAATACATAAAATAGTTTTTTCTCTGGTTTAAAATTATAAGACTTAATTGAAATATAGAATTTCTGGTATAAATTTCAATTCAATCAAATAAAAATATTGTTAAAGTTCTAATTTTGTAATTTTTCTTAATTTGTTTAAATAATTTTGAAACCCACTGTACCACTATAGAAATCTTCTTGCTTTCTCCTTTCAACACTTTTTTTTTCCTTTTTTTAAATTTTGTTTTTGTTTTTTTTTTTAAACGTCAGAACTATTTATCTTCCTGTAATGTGTGTCTTCAATACCAGCATAAACTAATTCCATACGGTCTAGTGTGAGCTTAACATTACAGGTAAAATCGTTCGTGATATTAAAAAACACTTACAGAACACTGAACTTTTCTATTTGGTCTAAAAAGTTAAGTGGAAATGGTTTATAGAAGTTAATTTAATTAAAATATAAAAATAATGTTTTCGAATAAAATGGTAGAATTCAAAAGTTTACAATAATGGAGCATAGAAGAGCTACACGGTTACTAATTAATCATTATGAAACAAAATACAATCGTTACAAGTGAATTTTACTAATAACTACAACTTATAAACGTGTAAAAACAATGAAATATGCCCTATGAAATAATATGTTCTATTGAACTAGTCTGCAATAGAGTAAGGGTGAGGTTTAGTGGGTGAGAATAATAGATGCACACATATATAATCTTTACAAAAAAATGTTTAAGTAATGAATCTAAGCTTTCATAACCTTCAAATAAAAATTATATTTTAACTAATAATTTGTACTTTATAACAACCGATTTTATCTTTAGACAGGTTCAGGTAGCTTCCACATAACTCATTGAACTTTTCCTAATACAACTTCTAGAACAGTTGTTTTACATTACAAATTTATACAAATGTATATATACATAGATAATCTATCAAAAATAATCAGACACGTATTTTACAGTTTCCCAAGGTTCTGACTGATTCGAGCAAGTGCCATACAAGTCCTAAAACACATGATAAATATTTTCAAAGCAAAAGATTTTACAGACTTGAAGTTAAAATTCTTTCCGAAAAATAAACAATCAAGTCTTTTACTATTTTCCAAAATTGTGACTGATATGGGTAGCTGACATACACAACTTCTGGCACATATGACTAAAAGCTCAAAAGACCATATTAGCAAAGTTATCCGAATAAAACTTGATGTACCCGAAGCATGTTAAGGAAGTCTGAAACGTCTAATTGGAATATACCTAATAAGAAAAACGATATTTTTCGATTAACAAAATAAAAATAATGTTAATTAAAAAAAAAAAAAAAATATATTAAAAAAAAAAAATATATATAAAAAAAAGTATCAAACATAACTAATGACAATGTGATAATTTTGAATAGCCAAAATAACTTTTATTTAAAAATGTTTAAAAATCATAAGCAGACACGGTTTAAAATGATAACATTTCCAATAACCTAAGAAATTTAATACACCTTGGTAAAGAAAATTTTTCAGAACACTTTAATGGCGAATTAGATGTAGTTATAAAACAACTCATACAGTTACTAACGAAAATTACCGAACGGAGTTTTTTTATTCGTTGAATTTGACAGGATTTACTCCTCATCACCAATTCGAATTGAAAGTAGCAGTTCTAATAATGCTTTTACGAAATTAACGAAACATTAAGCTTTACATCCTCATATCATTAAAGTCGAAATTCAAACTGGTTGTGCAAAACACAATCATTTTTTTATTCCTAGAATTCCGAAATGTCATCAGAAATGCCATTTGAGTTTATACGTTTACCATTTCCAGTGAAATTATATTTTGTTCATATATTCATTAATAAATCGCAGGAACAAACTCTAAAATTTGTTGGTTTGCAACTAAAAGAAGATTGTTTGTCCATCTTTGATGGACAACTATATGGGTGAATCATTCAAAAGGTTGATATTCTGTGTCCGAACAAGTTTTAATATAGAAAAATTTGAAAAATATTTAATTTATTTATGGTAAGTGCTGCTCTTATAGCTACCCAATTTCGGACAATTAATATTTTATGATATTATCAATCAGGTTATATCCTAAAATCTTACTTAAACAACGAAAATGTCTTTACCGTGCTTGTCCTCACATCTACTTAGCTCTAAATAATTTCAATTATCTATCACAGCAGAAAAGATATTATTAAAATAAAAATCGGAATATGATATAGAAAGCGCAACTTTAGATTTACTTATAATAAAAAAAAAAAAAATATTATAAAAAAACTGTTTTTTTAAGTAAAGTTCATGTGTCCTCATGTTTTTCTGTAATTTCCGTGGCTATAATGTAAAGAGCAAAAAAAATATTTTAAACGATAATAATTTGACTACTCATTCAACGGTTATAAAGTATAACTCTCAAAGTTAAATAAAAACTATTTTGAGAAGCATAAAAGGATTTAGTTTCCCAAAATATTTCATAGCGGAATGTAGTTCAAAATTTTGGTTCTGTAATTTTGTAATTTCCGTGGGGCGTGTTATTTATTAATTTAATTAAATATTTTTAGAAAAATATATATTTTATTATAGTATTATGTTTGCAAGCTTATTTATTGACTAGTTTTAAAAATAAATATCTATTTATTTAAAGTTTGTTTCTGCTTATTTGTCATTTCCGTGGCTGTCTTTTCCGTGGTTTCCCGTGCGTTCATGGGAATTACAACAAGCGTGCGGAACATACTCTTAAAGAAAATCTGTTTTAATTATGACTCCACGGAAGCAATTTGTAGAAAAAAAATAGGTGGATAACTAAAATAAGAAACTACAGAAAGAATAAAGCTTTATTAAAAGAAAAAAAAGTACAGTTCTTGGAACAAAGTATATCACCATCATCTCCTTTAAGAAAGCCATTAGTTGTGTCTGTATATCTTCTGTTATATAAAAAATATATCACATATCTCAGAAGGGATAACATCTTTGAAGTGGACTGACTTAAACTTCCTTATTTAGCACAACTCCCTGCAATATCCATACCTTTGATCCAGTTTGACGCATCCCAAATAAAATTCTATTTGAATATGTTAAATAACGAAACATCCCCAGGTCCCAATTATAATTTCCGGTCCCGAAGATAATTTTAAAAAAATTGTTTGAATCACTCGCTTATCCACTGTTAATTTTATTTAATAAGTCTCTTGAACACGGAATATTTCCACAATTTTGGAAATATGTCTATATCAAACCATTTCATAAGAAGGGTTCAAAAAATGATATCGTAAACTATCGTCCAATAGCTAAATCTGTCATGTTCTACGTTTAGCTGGCTTCCAGACTAAATGCTTAATTTATTAAACAAACAAGAAAGTAATTTCCCTGATATATATTGTAATTTTTGTCCAATAACTATATATTTGTCATTTCCGTACCAAGTTGTCATTCCCGTGAAAACAAAAATCCTTAAAAATATTAAAATAAACTGGTCGTTCATAAGAACGTACTAATTATTGAGTTATCAAACGGAATAAACAAAAAAATATTTAAAATTGATTTTTTTAGCATTTTGCCATTTTGATACCTTTTGAAATATTCACCCATATATGTATCTATATAGAAACACCAATGAACGGGTTTGTTTATACTCCATTAGGAAAAATTCGAAATATTGTTTATAAAGAAATATTGTAGTTCAATTTGTAGTCTTGTTGATATTGTAATCGAAGTGAAAAAAATGTATTTCTTTTATATTCAATTAATAAAAAAAAATTTATTTTAGTTTTGTTAATATTTTATTTAACATTGAACCCATGTAATTTAGTAGCAACTTATAACAGAAATATTTGATAAACCATTTTTTTTTTCAATTCGGTTCATAAATCAAACTTTATTCTATAATAAAAAATTCTATTCATAAATTCTATACATTTTGTGTTCGACCCGAACAACTTTGGGTAACTTTGCTAATATGGTCTATAAAAATTTAAAATATAATCTTTAGATGAGCCTTGTTAAATAACACACATACTTCGACACTTCGGATAAAAAAGTTCAATTAACAGAAACTGTGATATACACAAAAACAATAATATACACAAAAAAGTGTTCTTTTTTATTCTAGATGGTTCTAAAACGTTCCAGAACAGTTTACTGAACAAACATATTATATTGTAAGCTGTTAGAACTAAATGGCGATAAAATTAATTAAATATGTAGTTAAATATGAAATATGTGTAAGTATTTGAATTCATTAATAATACTGTATTTTCAATAACCCTCCCAAAAAATAAAAAAATAAATTGATACAGTGCAACTCAAAGTAATAAACAATTTTTAGTTATTAATTTTTTTTTATATAGAACTATTTTATTTATTATTATTTATAAAAAAAAAAAATAATGTCTAGCTATAGTTAAGTAGTAGTAAAAATTAAATTATAGAATTCCTGGAAAATTCCTTATGTAAACATTATAAATAAATAAGTAATGTAAAAAAAAAAAAAATTTAGCGCATGCTAATTACGAGATTTGAGTATTGAAGAAGGGAATGCAAAAAAAAAATAATATCAATTTATTAATGACAATTTCTATTTTTAGAATAACAGCTGTAACATTAAAGTGGATAAGAAAATTTATGAAACTTTTGTATTTTTTCTATGATAATAGAAAAGTATAAAACTTACTTTCCAATGTTCAATTTCTTTTATACACATGTACAATACAATACGATATATCGTAGGAGAAGTCATCAAAATGATAATACCTAAAGTAACTATTTAAGTAATAAAATTCAAATTTATTAGCACCGATTAACTCATTTTTTTTTTATACATGCATACTTACATATTTAAATTTAGAAATATTGATTTTATTTAAAAAGAAATTATCAATATTATGAAGGAGGTTTGTGTTTACTTCTTTAGCATGCAAACTCTAATGAATATGATTGTCAATATATGAATGACATATTTTTCTATTTCACGTTTTATTTTATTTTTTGTTTTGAATTTTATTTTAACACAAATTTTTACTGTGCTTTATGATATAAAATTATGGGGAACTACAAGTACTTTCAATATTGTACTTTCAAAATTGTGAAGATTCAAAGCAAAGATTTTGCGAACAATCACATATGCATTTTGTTTCGTATGGCATAACAACAGAATTAGAAAATATATCTTATCAATCCCCTCACCAGATTTATTCAATTAAGTTCAGATTATTATTTTGCAATAACTTCAATAAAGTTGAAATATGCTCTTCAAGAAGGCCTATAGTTCCGGATAATAGTTGTAAATTTCCACATTTAATTACTTAATGTACCTACCAGAAAACTTTTTAATAGAATACTCATAAGATATTACTTTTTTTCATTTTATGGAAGCAAATTGCAGTAGGTACCATATTTAATGTTCGAAAACGTAAATCTACATAAATTACTATAAAAATACGGTGAAAAAAATAATAAAAACCATATTCACCATAAAAATTATTCGACTATTATATTTTACTACTTTTATATTTCATTAGTACTGATTATAACGCCAAACACACACATTGGGGGTCAAGAATAATCACGCAAAAGGGTCGACAACTACTAATGGCAATGGAGGAATACAATCTGCAGCACTTATCAACGGGACAACCAACCTATTAGCCTACAGATAGAAACAAAACCCCAGATTTAATAGACTTTTGTGTCACGAAAGGCATTTCCAACAACCATTTATGCGCTGAGTCTTGTACGAATTTATCATCAGATCATACACCTATAATTATTTCTGCATCAACTGGACTATTAGAGGTAACACATGAGCAAAAACTTCACTCAAAAAGCCCAAATTGGAATACCTATAAAAATAATCTCAATGCTAGTATAACACTAGATATGCCGTTGAAGAATATTGTAAATATAGAGGAAGCTATCAAAAAATTTAATAAAGTAATATCAGAAGCAGCGATGGCAGCAACACCAAAACAAAAAGCTCCAAAAAAACATGAAACTTGTCCGGAAATTATAAAAAAAAAAATAGAGGAAAAGAGAAAGCTAAGAAAATCGTGGCAGAAATTGAGATCGCCAGAAAACAAAACAAAACTCAATCGGGCGGTAAAGGAATTAAGGCGTTTAATGAAATTCGTAAGAGATGAAACTGTACAAAAATCCCTAAAAGAGCTAACTGCAACAGCAGATACAGATTACGCATTATGGAAGATGATGAAGAATTCATATCGACCCCAGCAACGTGACCCTCCATTGAAAAAAAGTGATGGTAGTTGGGCTAGAAGCCAAAGAGAGAAAGCAGAATTATTTGCTTCGTATCTAGAAACTACATTCACTCCATACCCGCAAGAAATCGCAGAACCCCTGAATTAGGGAATAATAGATTATCTTGGTACACCACTTCAGCTTAATCTACCAATAAAAAAATATAGCGTAAAAGAAGTAAAAGCAGTCATTAAAAATGAAATAAACCCAAAAAAAGCACCAGGATATGATAAAATAACTGGTAAAATGATAAAAGAACTTCCAGAAATAGGTATAAGATATATGACATACCTATTCAATGCTATCCTAAGGTTAAGCTGTTTTCCGGATCAATGGAAGAAAGCCCAAATTATCATGTTATCAAAACCGGGTAAGGATCCAAGTGCAGTAGCTTCATACAGGCCGATCAGTTTACTATCTATACTGTCAAAGGTATTTGAAAAATTGTTGATGACGTGACTAAAGCCAATATTGATAACAGAAAACCTAATACCAAGCCACCAATTTGGGTTTAGGCAAAATCACTCAACGATTCAACAAGTCCACAGAGTAGTAAATGTAATAAACGACACTTTGGAAAGAAAAAAATACTGCTCAGCAGCGTTCCTAGATATTGCACAGGCGTTCGACAAGGTGTGGCATGAAGGACTTCTATACAAATTGAAGCAAAGACTACATCATGAATTATATCTACTCATAAGATCATACCTAGACAGTCGTAAATTTGTAATAAAACAACAACAAGAACACACATCAGAAAAAATAATAAAATCAGGAGTCCCTCAGGGTAGTGTGCTAGGACCTACCTTATATTTAATATATACTGGAGATTTGCCAACAACAGAAAACACAGTTACTGCAACGTTTGCTGATGACACAGTAATATTAGCAACAAACACATGCTCAACTGCTGCCTCAAACCAATTGCAAGAACACTTATTAAAAATTGAAGATTGGCTAAAAATATGGAGAATCAAGGCGAATGTAAACAAATCAGTGCATGTTACTTTCACCACCAGAAGAAAAGATTGCCCGGCTGTAACACTAAATAATGTGGCATTAACACATGCAAACTCTGCAAAGTATCTTGGTATGCATCTGGATAGGCGTTTAAATTGGAGAGAGCATATTGTCAACAAAAATAAACAACTTAGATTGAAGTTTAACAGCCTCTACTGGTTAATAGGACGTTATTCGCAGTTATCAATGGAGTGCAAGATCCTACTATACAAGGCCGTCTTGAAACCAATCTGGTACTATGGTATAGAACTGTGGGGAACCACAAGTAATTCCAACGTTGAAATACTGGAAAGGTTTCAATGCAAAGTACTCCGATCAATAGTAAATGCACCATTGTTCGTGAGAAATGAGGAAATTCGAAAGGACTTAAAAGTCGAATCGGTTAAAGAAGCCATAGCAACAAGAAGCTCAAAATACTTTGCGAGATTGGAAATACATCCCAACGATCTCGCATCACAACTACAGTGTACAGACCAACATGTACGAAGGCTGAAAAGGTTTCATCCGATAGATCTAAGCAGCAGATTTATAAATAGTCAAACCAGAAATCCCCACTAGCTTGACCAGAAATATAAAACTTCGGAGATAAGCCAATGGGCTCACTCACCACCTGTTACAAAAAGAAGCCAAAACAAATTACTTAATATCGTCTAATAGTGACATACTATTATTAGATAAAAATAAGATAGATTGTAAAGTTAAATAAATAAAATAAAAAAAAATAAAAAAATATATAAAACTAAATTTAATGAATAAAACTAGACAACACCAAGAAAAGAAGAGAATTTTTTTATAAATTATTTTTGATAAATAAATTTCCAAAACAAAACAAACTAACATCAATGTTTTTGGGTTATGTTTTGCTCATGAGCATAAAATTAGCGTTCCTTTAATAATCTACTCGTGAGTAGTTTACACAGCTTAATGGAATGCTATTAATAAGTAATAAAACTAAAAAGTATTTTTAAATTTCTAAATTCCCGTAAGTCGATTACAAATAAAAAATAAGCAAAATTTAATAAATTTGTATCTGTTAAACATCTGATTTATAGCCAGTTACAAGACACAAAATCAAAAAAGAATATTTTAATTTGGTTTACTTATTTGTATCTTTATTGTGTTCGTTTATATTTAAATATACGAACCAATTTTTTTTTGTAGTTGTCAAATTATGTATCTATATCTTATAGCGCTATTGTGTTTAAGGGTGCGGTTATAGCGAGCGATTAGTAAAATGAATAAAATGAATTTTAATATTTAATATAAAATTAAATTTTATCTTTTTTTTGATTCATTAATCGAATTTTTATTTTTTGTGATAATTTAAATTAAGTAATTTAATTGTTGCCAGGTTTCCGTTCACTAATAATTTTTAATATTTGATTGGCAAAATCGATATTTCGGAAGCAACATACATACTTCCTTCAGCTTGTGGCTACTATTAAAAAATATTAGTGAACGAAAACCTGGCAACAATTAAATTATTTGATTCAATTTTATCATTTTATGGATCAGTATATGGTTAGTTTCTAAATCGATGAAACAAAATAAATTTTCTTTAATTATTTCTATTTTAAATGTTTCGAATTTGATAACCAATGTTTTAAACCTAAATCTCGAAATCTTTTATGATCGTAGTAGTTATTTACATACATACAATAAATACATACAATAATTATTTTTAGAAGTGTTTCGTTCATCATAACACTACTTGAATTCATCAGTAAGTATTTATAGTGTTAAGAACGACTAATTCCTGATTTTCTTTTTGGTTGATTTAATAACTTATGTACGAATAATATACATCAGTGAGTTATAAAAATCGACCAAAATTTCACCGTGAAATCTATTTATAATATAAAATATTTATTGTAAAAATAAATTTATTTAGAAATTATTAAAAATTTCTTACGGATTTTACAATTTAATTAATAAATTGTATTTGTACTATTATATACATATAGAACTATATGAAAACTATATCAACATTTATTGTATCTGTAATTGTTACTTAAGTACTTATCGTAAGTTGTTTCTAATGTTATAACTAGCTAAGTATATTTAAATATACCTTCTAAATTTCATTTGCACTTGTAGGAAACGAATTGGGGTGAATAGTTATATTTAATATTTATAGAAAATATAAAAAATAAACATGAGAAAAAAGAGTAAAATATGAAAAATTAACTATTAATAGATACTTATGGCTTAAAATGTTAATAACTTAGCTTCAATATACCGTGAATTAACTTGACCTTGAAACATACCATTAACTTCCTACATAAGTAGAATATTAGATTAAATTCAAATTCACTGTAGTTACTTAACTCATCAAGAACAAAACAATGACAAAGCTTTCCTCTAAGTCAATGAGTTTTATTTATTATGAGTTCACCTACACTATCATGAACTTCTATGTTTTTATGTTCAATATCACCCCATCACAATTTACTTTAATTGTTTCAAGACTAGCTAACTGCACATATAATATATATATATATGTATGTATGTACTGACTTGATAATAAAAATTTATAATTAAATATAGTATTTATATAATTATAAATAATATTAAATTCTGTGAATTTCAACTGATTATTACAATCAGATAATCAAAAATTATAAGTACTATATATATATGTAGTTATTGTGCAATTAATAATAATGATGATAATAATAAAAAAAAATTCAAGTTAGCAAAAATATATGTATTCATTGCATTTGAACATGCAAAAAATTCTTAGTGTAATTAAATTTCAATTAAGTAATCTAATCTAAAAAAAATCTTATTATTAACTATGAAAAATTGTTAACAAAAATAAGTCGTAATCTGTTTTGTGCTAATTTTAAATCGAATAACATTCAATTCAGTTGCATTAAGGCCAAACCGCACAAGGGCAGTTTAGCTAAAAATAATATTAACCCCACATTGTTTTCTAAACATTAATGTATTAATATATAACTACTCATACTCATAAATTTTTCCAAACTAAATACTTAATTTTTGCAGGAGTTATCACCTAACATGTAACGATTTTATAAATAAGTGACAAGACAATGCTCCAATGCCACACTGCTAGAAAGGTTAGACTAAAATTTTGGTTATGTTTCTTCAGTTGGTTAGGTATTGCATTTTCATCTGAATATTTTTTTTTTTGCTATAATAACATATAGCTAATTTTTTTAAAACTTAATTTCAGGCTCGACCACATGAAAAACCAAAATTATCACAGTAACAAAATGATCCAAATTTAAATTCTATTGAAAATATTTAGTAAATAATACAGCTAAATGTTGCAAAACATCGCCTAGACTTTATGAAGAGAAGATTTGAAGCATGTAGCTATCAAGTATAACATGTTTTCCGGGAAAACACGAAAAATTAAAGGGTTGCCTTTGAAAATTAGAATGAAAAACACGCTGGATGGCGCAGTAGGTAGAGCGCATGCCTTTCAACCGAAAGGTCCCAGGTTCGATTCCCGATCAAGCAAAAAAATGCTTCATTGGTTTTTCGAGCTGGTCTAGTACCCTTTGTCATTGGGATATAATAAATGACAAAAGATAATTGAGAGTTAATCTGGTAACAAATTAAATAAAATGAAACTATTATCTTTAAGAAGGCTTAGTTCCTGACAATAGTAGTAGTTTTCCACATTTAATGAGTAGATAAGCCAGTAATTTTGTTAAAATGAATACTCGAAATATTGTAGATAGTGTAAAAATTGCAGTACCGTTTTTAATTAAGCACGAAAAGGTGATTCTACCTAAGTTACTGTCAAGATCATAAAAAAAAAAAAACAAAAAGATAAGACTTTTTACGATTATATTGTTATTTTTTAATAACTCTAGTCGAAAAAATATTGACAATACCATATTGATGAAAAAAAAATTTGTTTATCATTTTTTATAAACAAAAAGGATAAAAATAAAATTTTAAATTTTCATTTTTCCATTGTAAAGCAACAACGAAAAAATATTTTTTTAAAAAATAACAGTGCTTATTATTGAAAACGTTGTTTCAGTTGCGAATAGAACATTTATTCAATTTTGTAAAAATTGATATTATTGAAAACGCGCGTTTCGAAAATGAATCGGGAAAGTTTATGGGTATTTTTGAAAACGTTGTAGAAACGAGTTTCATACAAATTAAAGCATTTCATATTCGCCATTAAGAAAACTAAGTTAAATATATTAAATACTTATTTGTTTATTTATTTTCTTTTTATATCAAAATTATTTAAAAATCTCGAATGGCTGTTTGTTTTTTTATTTAAAGCGAAGTTTTTTTTACATTTTTATAACAGTTTCGAGCAATGGTGAAGGATTTTATGAAAATCAAATTCTATTTCTTTTTAAAAATATTTAAACGGATATTTGTTTAGTCAAAAAATATTCATAAACCTAAAAGTTAAATAATTTTGAATCATATTAAGTATACTTATTTTGTTAGCATATCTTTTATAAAATAAATTTTAAATATTTTGTTCAGACAATTGTTTTTGCTACTCTTCATTACTTAAATATAAAAAAAATTTTCAATGCTCTTTATATTTCTTCTTGTATCATTTCTTCTATTTATTTATAAAATCCAGTTTTGAAATATTTTATTCTTAGAAAGTTTTTATTGCGTACAAAAATACAACAAAAAAATCTTTACCGCTGACAGATAAATTGTACCGATTACTGGAGTAGCCGACGTTTTCAATAATACCAATTTATCAGCGACTGTTTCAATAATAACATATATGATTTAATCTATAGATTTAAACTTCAAATGAAAACGAGTTATCCGTAGTGTGAACACTAAATTCTATAACTAGTTATCCGAGCTCGATAACATTTTATACGCTTTATTATTGACTGTTATGATTTTTAAATTATAATATACTTTTTTATTGAGCAGGATTGCAATTGTCATTAATTATATTTTTTATTGTTTGAAAATCGAACACAAAAGTTTTTCGGAACTATTCCCAAAATAACAATCTAAAATTTATATATGTAAGTACTTGAAAATAAATTTCTCAAATACAAGATATTGGTCAATTCTGAATAACAATAGCCAAATATTTGTGCTATGTCTAGTTTGTATATATGTATGAAGATATGTATGTTAAACTTGTTAACCAGAGGCCAAAATTAATTTCAAGTAGGAATTAAAATTTTTTTTTTTTTTAATTCTACAACTCATCTACATTTATTTTTTATTCCAAAAGAATGATATACTGAAAGTTATACCTTGAATTTGTAAATACAAAATAAATACAAAATTAAAACTTACCTTAATAGTATAAAATTTGTATCCTAATTAATAATAAACATTTATTCTTAAATTTATAATAGTGTTGATTGTTGAATGCATAAATATGTAAATATTTATATATATTGAATGATAGATGATACAACTGGTTTTATTTATTTTAATTTCAAATCCTTAATTTTTTTTTATTTTTATTTAACTTTGTATGTATTTGATTATGTGATTAATATTAAATATTAGACATCAAAAAAAAATTCTAATTCTAATTTTAATATTTAAGACAGCAAACCGGAAACCATTTGATTAAAATTTCTATTTTTAACTTATTTTACAATTTTTGTTACTTACTTATTTAACTATTTTACTAAATTTCTACTACTTATACTAAATTTAGTTATGATATTATTTACTTAAGTTAACATTAAAATGTATATATATATATATGTATTATCTATATATATATATTTTTATTACTTATATCATATCGATTTATTTTGAATTATCTAACTACTGAAAATAAAAATATAATTATATTATAATTAAATATTGAATTGAAATATTGTTAAGTTTTAAAGAAGTGATTTTAGCAACTTATGATATTTTATTTTATTTTTTAAGTAATTGTATTTTTTCAGAAATCAGGTTTGGATTTGGATTTAAAACAGATTCAAATTTACCAAAATTCAATTGTAAAAATTGTTTTAATTTGAAAGAACTAGCATATTTTACATTAATGATAGCGGCTCTATGATTAAAAATAATAACAATAAAACCTAAATTCAAATTAAAAAAAAAAAAACAAATTAATTTAGGTTGTTGTATTGTCATTTTATTATTTTAAATCTAAATCCAAACCCGATTTGGATTTGTGTAAAAAACCACAACTTTTGGTGACTTAATTATAATTAATAATAAATTAATATTAACTCATTATTTTATTTTAGAACGAAGAGTAGTGCAATAGCAGATATTAAATAACAAATCTTTTTTGAAAATATAACATTATTTAACGAATATATATATATATATATACGTGTGCAATAATCGAATTGGAAGAAACTTTAAAAAATTGTTCAAGGGTTGGATACGAAATCTTAGTGTTTGGTAATTATGTATTTAATCTCATTTATGCTAAATATTTTGAATTATTTTAATAATAATTTTAATTCTGCTTAAAAATCAAAATAACGATTCTCGGATGGATGAGTGGTGTCATAATATAAGACAGAATAACAAGTTTTTACATTTATGCGGCAACTTAAAAATCACTTCTATCAGATAGAAAAGTACAAAATAATAGGTTCAAAAGTTTTGGGCACATGATAAAAGTATCTAAAAACAATAGTAATAAAAACTAGTATAATGCCATTGATAATCTTGTAAAATTTGGGTGCAGTATGAAAAAGTATGCATATTACAACTCAAAACACCAACAACAATGTAAAGTAAATAAAGTATCATCTCTCATCATAATGCACTAATAATTATAACTATACATTCTACTTACACCTACTTCCATAATTGATTGATTTATTTTCTCAATTCTCATTCTTTCATTTATAATGAACTGTTTTTTCATTATTATTGTTATGAGAGGCATCAGACAAAAACAAAATTAGTATATAAGTATATATATGATATAGTATTAGAAACATCACTTCTAAAAGAACCGGGTAGATAGAGGGATAGGTAGGTAGTATGTAGAAGACAGGTAGATAGATAGATAGTAGTAGCACCGACACATTACACTGACACATTACACCGACACATTTAAACCAGTGAGGTCCATTGTGATATCACGGATCCTTTCCACGAAAAAAAACTAACTTGCTTTTTCAAGATCACCCAATGACCCAAGAAGGCTCCGAGATGGGTTTTCCTTTTTTGAAAAAGACCGTGACAGGTACAGAGAAGGTGTTGAATAGTTTCGTTCTCTTCTACCTCTCTACAGGCCTAAGTCCAAGGCTTTTGACATGCTTGACAATAAGACAATGACCCGTAATGACCATAGTGCTGATATTACCATAGTGCTTTAGATTCAACATAAGCTAGATTTGCTTGATGATGTCGTAATCTACTCGATCATCTGAAATTTAAGACTTTGATTGCTTCTTTGCGAAACCAGTAAATTACAAGTAGTTAGATAAGGTGTATCCAGATTATTCCTTTATGGTAGGATTGTACCCTCTCGAATTGATCTGCACCGCAGTTTCGCGAAACTTCACTGTTTCCTGGTACACAACGTAGCGGCATGTTGAACCGATCCGCTATCTTGTTGATAGAACTACGGCAGTCCATCATGGTATTAGAGTTTATGGCTACCGATCCTAGTGTTCTAATTGCAGCTTCACTAGACAAGTAGTATACAACTAAAAACCTAAACAAAATACAATAAAATTCAGAAATATTAATGTGAGAATAGTCTAAGGAACAAACTCTATTCGCGTTCAATAGATTTTCTTTAAGTACTTAATTGTATCGATTAATCCATTACGTCCAAATTGATAATTGGTCATATTGCCACCTACGCCGCCCAAGATCAATATTCAAACAAAAAATAAAACAAAAAAACAATTGATCTTTTAGACTACAGTTTTATTACGTAAATTTATTTTTGTTTTCCAAATTAAAATTATGGTTAATAAATAATGACATAATATGTGATATAATAGTTAGTTTCACATACCAAATTAATATTAAGCCCCATCCTTTTGTATTATACTAATACAACAAATTAAAACTAATTACAGAGGTGTATCCTTAAATCCTTAAACTGAAAATAAAATTAAATCAATAGATTGATATATATATATATATATATATATATATATATATATCTATATTATAATATATATATATATTAATTTTTTTGTTTTCAAAAACATTTCCTGATCTCCTAAAATATCCTATGGTATTCCCCAACCTAAATTAATTTTTCCTTCCCTAGGTTATTAAAAACTCATCTCATTTTTTGATAGAAAAGTTGTTAAAAAAATGAAAAAAAAAAAACAAAACAAAAAATAAAACATAAAAAAAAACCCGACAAAAATAATACTTTGAAGCAATAAAAAAAAAAATGCTGGTACAACATATATATATATATATATATATATGTACTCATATCCAGCCATCCAACCAAAAAAAAAACATTCTGCCATCAACATACCTAACCAGACCCAAGTTGAAAAAAAAATTTCATATATCAAAATAGCTATACTTAGTTTTAGATATATAAATTATATTATTATACATAATATATATGGATATATACAATTTATTATTACATACACATTCAAAATTCAAATATACATATATATATATAGAAAAAGAAAATTTCTACATGAAAATAATCAAACTGAAACGTCAAAGAATCAAAAGATCATTCCAAGAAGAGAAAACAACAACAACAATTGAAATAAGCAAAAATATAAAAAACAAAAATATAATATAAAATATTTGAATGAATGATAATATGTATTTTGTCAAGATAGTACGAATTGAATCTACAGCTCCCTAATATTTTTAATTTTTATGACTCGGTTTCAATACAAAGTTAAATATTATATTTTTTATATTAAGTACATTATACGAAAAATTCAACTTCCAGAAAAATAGTAATCAATAGCCTAAATAAATATATATATAATACAATTTCTTAGGAGATAAAATTTATTCTTTATGATGGTTCGAATAATCCTAACAAGATTCAGTAGTCAAAATTAATATGTAGTTATTATGTGCAAACTAATTCCGTGAGATATTAAATTCGTTTATTTTATTTGACAATAGGTGATGTAACGAGCGACAGTATTTAGATATAACAGCAATATTGGACTAATTAAATACTTTGTGACTTTTTCAGCAACATAATGATTTCAGAAAACTAGGATACAGTCTTGTAATGTTTCTTTACCATTGCGTTGACATTAGAAAAATAATATTCGAAATACAATATTCTATTTTTTAATTTATTAATCGGGTTTTAGTTTTTGCTAATATTTTAAATTCAATAATTCAATTGTTGTCAGGTTTCAGTTAACTAAAAATCGATTGCTAAAAAATAATTAATCAAACTGAGTTGTTTACTAAACTTCGTAGGGGTCTGAAATAAGGTACAACTGATCTAGATATCGGCTCATAGAAGCTAAAAATGAGAAGGCTGATGAACCAGCCAGATCATCGGCGGGCTTTGCTTATGGATCGGAACCGGCTGTTGGTATATATCTATTGGTAATATTAAACTATCGATAGAAAACATTCCGAAGAGGGAAACAAACACACTTTGGGAGCGTATTAAAGGCCACAGAGTCTCCAAAATATATGTACGAAGAATAAACACCAAAATAACCAAATTCCTGCTAACTCATAATAGAGCAGACTGTAGGAAGATTGGGGGGTATACTTACTGGTTATAACCACATGAATAAGCACATGTGTATACTAACACCAAGTGACAATATAATATTACCTCTTCATTAGCCCTTTTATGGAATTATGACATCATAAAACTAGATGAATATTTCAAAAAGTCATGACAAGATATATTGGTATGAAGTAAAGGGTTACAACAACCATTATTTTTAAATTTAATGTAAAATGATAATATTATTTCATTTATAAAAAATTAATTCCTCTCTTAGACGTGTAGTGTTTTACCGAGGATAGTGTTTTACCGAGAGTGCCGAATCATGCAGGAAGGTAATTGTGAAGATTAAAACATACAAAAAATTATATGAAAAGAAGTGCAGGTCTGTCATTGTACGAGGATCTTTGAAGCAGGAATTTTAGATTATTCATATTAATTGCCAGTTGCGGTCACGACCAAAAATGAGATGTTATTGAATTTTAATGAACAATAATAATATCATTTAAAACCGGTTAACCAATGAAATAATGATTATAAACTTACATTTTTTATTCTCAATTATTTTTGTATTCTTTTGTTATACAATTGGAGTGCAACATCATCTTTGCAGTCCAAAAATACACACTATTTTAGAACTGTATATATATATCCAAACCGATATGCAAATACAATTTCATATACAAATTTGCAATGATTAATAAAAGTTAACCCCTTCAATCCTCTTTAATATTAAAAAATATAATTTTAATTCATTCCTCCCATTGTCTCAACATGCTATTTTTTTATAATTACTTAGGTATCAGTTACTAAATTGTTATTTCAAATTTTAAAATGAAATCTAAGCGATAAGAAATGAGAAAAAGTCGTAAAACTGGTGTAAGTACATAGTTAGTTACTTATTTATATTCTTTATCATTTTATGTGTACTTAGCTTAACTATCATTAACTAAATTTAATTAGAGAAGAAAATGTTCAGATCCAAAGAATATTTTAATCCAGAATCAAAGGTAATAAAACAAAACTTTCAGGGCAGATCAAATCTTCATCATTAAAATAATTGTTGACTTATACTCAATTGGAAAAAAGCTACGTGATCGGTAGAAATTCAAGACTATATAATCTATAAATCAGGAAAAGTCTGGACTTTGTTTTCTAATTGAATTATAAATATAGAATTAAAGACTTTTAAATAGATATTAACTATACTAATATGTCATACTCTGGAAAACCAAATACTACATAACCAAAATGACCCTAGAATGGACTGAAAGAAGAGGAAGGCCAAACAACACCTGGCGTCGAACCATAATAACTGAATTAGCTTGTTATGGATAAACTTAGAAGTAAATCAAGATCACTGCACAAAACAGATAAGAGTGGAGGAGGCAAGTTGATACTATATATATGCTCCTACGAGTAGTTAGCTGTGAAAAAAATTTATATTGTACTAATAAATGACTTAAAAAATTCAATTGTGGTCAAGTTTCCTATAACTAATAATATTTTTATATTTGGTTGCAAATATCGATATTTTGGAAGCAATATACTTCTTTCAACAGTGCTTGTAACTGATTTTAAAAAATACCTTGTTGTTACTAATACTATTTACTTAAATTGCTGCTACATACTTTTTAATCAGTGTTACCAGCTGTAGTAAATTCGGTACATTGAATTGTCTCTGAAAATTCAGTAAATACTTTTTTCCAAAATAATTTTATGTTATTTACATTTATAACAAAATTTGTATATATATATACATAACCAAATAGGTATAATTTTAGATTTTATCATTATTTCAAAACTTTTGAATTACAATTTGGCTTCTTGGGTATGTGTAATTTATACTATTTATACGCTTACTATTTGCTATTTTAATATATGTATTCATTTGGTATGATTAGCTGATGTTTTATGACATTAACATTACTTTCAACTGAGAAATATTCCGTTCCGAGAGCCGAAATAATTTTAAGCACGAAAAAATATACGAAAATTTAATTTGAGTTTCGACAAAAATTCTTAAAAATTTTTCAGAAATCTTCCACAATGAGTGATCCAGAATAAGCTAATACAATTTTAACTACAACATTTTTAAAAAAATGATTACAGTATTTTGGTATATTTTTGAATAATTTAATATATTTACGTTCAAAAAAGTGTAGCATATCCAGTATACTCTCTTTAAGCAATTACTATAGTTTCATACTCTCCCTAAATTAGTTTCAATAAATATACTAAAATAAAGAAAAAACCTATTTAAGTACTTAGTATCATTAAAAAACCAAAATTGATATTTAAGATCCTTGGATTCGAATTTCTGTGAAATCGTAAATGTCTTAAAAAAAAACTTCAACCTCATATAATAAAAAAAAAAAGACTAAGTTGTCAATGTTGTCCGTAAAATAAGTTGGCAAAATTGTGTAATAAGAGCTTTCTGAGACAACTGTTTTAAATCATTTGTGATCAAGCAAAATGAACAGAAAGTTTTTACTAACACTGTACAGCATTGGGTTTTTAAAATTTTTTGTAAACTTAAATATTTGTCAAACCGGTCGGTCGCGAAAACAACGTCAGCAACAATTATAATCATGGAGTCAATGTCTCAAGCTTTTATGAGCTTTTGTAGACATTTAAAATCATGAGGACGTTATATTTAACTTTGTTTTGAGACATTTATGATGTCAACGTTTATTAGACAAAACTATATTTTTTTTCGATGGGGAGTTCTATGTAGACGTGATGTTTTGTTATCTTAAAATTTAATGGTTTATGTCCTTACTAAACGCTATTATTGCTTTAATGTTAATTTCAGAATTAAGCGATATGGAAATATATTTCAGAATTAAGCGATATGTATTTCTGGAAATATTTGGTCCAAATACGGCACCTGTTTTCTACCCGATTTTTTAGCCATCAACATATATCTATTATACTAACAACTATATACTTAGAACGATAATAATTATTTTTCAACCAAGTGTATACCTTATTATTTTACATATAAATGATACATATTTAATCTATTATTATTAATAAAGAAATAAAAATTTAATGTATTAATTTAATTAGTTTAAAATGATCTGAATGAGAGTCACTCTTACAACTGTACTACTAAGCACAAAAATGTTACATCAAAAAGACGCAACAAAAAAAAAATCATTGATTATGATTATTGTGTATCCCGGTATCCCGGTCTTCCTAAATACTTAATTTTGGTTTTTTTTCTATGGTGGTTGGTTTGAAAAATTTTTCATATTATTATTACACAGTCTAGCTCTCCTCTAGAATTTTTAACCGATATGATTGCCGCTGATTTTTTTATTATTTTTTTTCTCTATACTCATTTAATGTAAGTATTTGTTGTCGTTTTCTCTTAAATTGTTTTTTAGGTTATGCTTAAATTCAGCAGCTTATGCGCTTGCCGTATAGTATTGTCTTCTATTAAAAAAAAAAAAAACAATAAACAAAAATGAAAAAAAAGAAAATGAAAAGACTAATACAAGCATATAAAAAGAAAAATAAAATTATATATAGTTACATTTTGTTTTTGTTGTCATACAACACATGCACATATTGTTGAAAAATACAATATAGGGTAGAGAAAATTTTTCAGACAATGTACATCACATACATATATACACATACATTAAATCTTTGGTGTAAAATTATAAATGTATAATAAACACTCAACCATACGTAGATAAATTTAAGGAAAATTTCAGAAACAGTCGACTTAGGAAAGATGAAATCTTTTCTTCGCTTTTTTTATTTTGATTTTTTATTGTAGAAACGAAATCGAAAAAATGCCGACTAGTAATACTTAATATATATATATATTATATATGTGTAAATATTTTGTAGAGAAAAGAAGGAAGGGGTTAAAGAAAATCGGGAAAATTTATTAGCAGATGAAGAGGCTTTCACAACATTTTCAGTGAGGAATTTAGAATGAGAACAAGTTGGCAAAATAAAATGAAAAGAGAAACAAAAAAATTCATTTCGAGATATTATTTGCGGTAGGTATATAATAAAGAAAAAAGCAAAATAGCAGAATATGAATGCATACATACATTATATATATATGTATATATAGATATAGAAATGGAATTTAATGATACTATGCATAAAACAAAATATTCGATATAAAAATAAATAGGAACTTACTAGGTAGACAAAAAAAATTGTTCTTGTTATTGTTCCTCTTGGACATAACTACAATAATGTTTTTTAAAATATAACTATAGCATATATATATACCTATATATATATTTTTTTTTAAAGAATAAATTTGTATATTTAGATATAAAATTTTTGATTTTTAGAGCACAATTTTTAAAATTATTTTTATAATTTTGGAAGCTTTTTTTTAAAGCTCTGCAAGTAGTTTTTAAGAAAAAGAGTTTCACTATTAATATGCATATTTTAATTATTTTTTAATAACTAACTATAGTTAATTATTATAATTATTAATTTGTATCTTGTCAATTATCATATAACATAAAATCATCGTAACAATAGTTTGTTTTAATTGTCAATTTAAATAAAATTGAGCACTTGCATATTTCGCGTTTGAAATTATGTTAAATAAACGTTAACTCAGAATTACCTTCCAAAAAATCTGAACAATTGTCACTATAAGTATGTAAAGCTGAAATGTTGACTAGTCTTGAACAAAATCATTTTAAGCATACTACTCGAAAGAATCTATAGTTTTATTCTCTACTACTTTTAAATATATTTGGCAAAACTCAAATGACAAACATCTACTTCGCCTAAGTCCATTTATTAAAAAACTCGCAAGGCTAAAAATCAATTAGCAATTTTTATCCCTTAACTGGAGAGAAACCGCCCGTGATCGACAAAAATGTAAGAAATTGATGAGCTAAGCCTACATGGTCTGTTGCACACCTAAGTAACTAAATGATAAATATAATAGTAGAAATATATAGTATCAATAATAGGAAAAACATACCTTTTTTTTAACAATATATTCCCAAAAGATAACTGATCAATCTTTGATATGTTTCTACTGATTTGACTATAGTGAACGGGGGAAATAAAACAAAATGGTATTTAACTATATGTTACCTAAACACAATTGATTTAAGTATTGGTATCAAAACAGATATGTAAGAATAAAAACATCAGATCATTAATGAACAGGATTAAAAGCAAATTTTATCGACATTTTGTGATATCAGTATTAGAACAAAATTATATTTCTACTAACTAGTGTCCACCCTTTTAGCAAATCATACACTTATCAAATTAGCATTTCACACCAATTTCATTAACAAAATAAAAATTTGCCAACAAAAACATTTAAAATGCAAATAAATGTACATTAGATATTCTAGTTACTTTGTAACTCTCCAATTGCAATATCTATTTAGTTACCCGTTCTGTTGGATTTAAAAAGGAAGACATGATTTTTTCAACGTCTATTTTTATGCGAAGTCGCTGTTATATTACATTACATAATAAGTAGTCTACGTTATAAAAGTTGTCAAATATTCAAATGTGAAATTTCAATTTGCCAAACGCCTTTGACTAAGTGTCGATTAAGCTAAACGCTTATTTGACAAATATTTAAGTTTTTTTTTTCTACAATAAAATTAAAGGTACACAATAAATTTTGGAAAAATAAATATCGACTTACTAAGTACGTGCACAATCTTGATTAGTACTGCGATAATTAAAATGTAAAATTATACTTTATCGGTCTGTACAATGTAAGTAACATTGTTGTATTTTATTAGTCGAACACCAAGATTCACCAGGTTTACATTAAAATGGCACATACTTTTATCGTAAACAGCCTCGACCGATAGAGTATAACTAGTAATTATTTTTTACGAAACCCGGTGAGGGGATGAATTATTAATTGAATTTTCTTTATTAGTTCTTAAATAAAGAAATTTTATAAAAATGTGTTGGAAATATAATTTGACAATAAATAAAATAAAATGGAACTATATAAGTAGTTACTATTTCTATGTTCAGCTCCTGATAATATTAATATTTTTACAATTATGTACTCATAATATCAATAAATGAATAACTATAGTTAAATAATAGCAATTAAGTGTGTTAATTTGTAAGTTCATTAATAATTTTTATTGGTTTTTTATGATTGATATTCGACTTTTTTAAATGGGTTTTAGAGCATCTTGGTGTAGATAATTATAAAGTTAGAAAGTATGAAAAAAGCATAAGGACTAAATAAAAAAAATCGTTTCATTTAATGTAATAAATTGAAGTACTTACAGTACTTACTTAATCTATGAAACAATAATTCTACCATAAATGTAGTAACTATACATAATTTTATATAAATTCCCATACACTGACCCATAAAAAAAATTAATAAATTTATTATTGTATTTTTTACCATATTTAAAAAAAAATGTTCAAATGTTTATATTTAAAAAAATGTTCAATTGGTGCGTCGAATTTCACTCATCCCGACAGCAAATCCAGGTACAACTCCATAACCTTACAGAAAAAAACATAATTTATTTCTATACTTAAGTATAACTACAATTAAATTTTGTTCACATCAATTTTGTTCACATTTAATAACGATTACAGACAGATAGTTATTTAGTTATAATGTTCTAGTCTCAAAAATATTTTATTATCAAATATTATCGTGACACTATACTAATATTGTGTCGAAACTATCATGACGAGTGAGATAATATTACAATATTATCGTGACACTATTACATTTAACAAAAATTTATTAATCTACTGTAATAATTGAATTGTAACGAACATAATAGAAGTTTCTTTTAGATACGTGTGACGTCATTAGAGAAAAATAACAAATTTCGTAACACCAATAGAAGTAGTATCGGGGAAAAAAAACAACAAAAAAAAATATTTACAATTGATGTAACATTAAACTTTTTCCGTTTACATGATAACTTCAACTTAAGAACATACATATACATTGTAGTTATTTATGCATATATACACATGTTATATAGGTATATGTTTAAGTATAACTATATAAATATATGTAACCATATACATATTTAATTATGTATTATCAAAGCAAAATGATAAGGAGCAATGTTCACAGAGCATAATATTTTATGAATGAATATTCTATGAATGTGTAATGTAAAAAAAAAAAAAAAAATGCATATTTTAAATAGTTATGAAATCGTTAGTAACTATACTAAGTACTTTTTTTTTTTAGAATTCCAGTATTAATCCCATTAAAAATTTCCACAGTAAATACTTATATATGAATTATTATTATATAACTATATATATATATATATATATTTTTCTGTTATGTTCATTGGTATAGTTGTAAAAACGACACTCATTCATTTCATTTTTTAGATTAGAATCACACATTAAAATTCTGTTTGTGGATAATAATGGATTATGAGTTATTGCCTAGAAAACTCATCAAGACTCGTTTTGTGTTTCAATAACTAATTAGTACTTCAAACTTGGTCTTGCGCTTTCTAAAACTTTTCTTGTATTTATTTTTTATATATACTCAATTATAAAACTGTGAATGGAGGCTCAAGTTAAAAATTTGGAATTAATATTATGAAATTTTGAATTTAAACTTTCTTGGTCTGTACAATATTATAATATATTAATTATAAGTGTATATATATTTTTGAGACTTTTGAGAGTTACTTTTCTAATTAACTACGTGAGATATGATCAAAGTAATGATCAATACAGGTACATGTACATGTCCTGTTGAATATAATTATAATAAAATTAGTTTATATTTCAGCTTCTTTGAACTCATAACGCCATGAGCCTATAACGACATCCTTATGAGTCTTAAAATATCTAATTCTACACCTAATGATTTATTTTCCAATAATTTGTAATATGTTTTGAGTCATATTTTTAATCTCAGGATTCATCATGTAATCTTTTTTAGTGAGTTGAAAATTGCTTCCAAAGTTATTCCAAATTTTGACGAAAGGAAATGGAGTCAAATAACTACAGACCTATTTCTATACTGCCTCCCATTATAAAAAGTTTTTGTGATGACCATTATTGATAAAAATAATTTTTTTTAAAGAATAGATGAAAATTTGAGTGAGTTTCTCAATATCAAGGCTGGTGTATTCCAAAATTCAGTATTAGGTCCTGTCGTGTTTCTAATTTTTATCAATTTGTTATTTCAACAACCTATAAACATTTCAGGTCATATGCTTTTGCTGATGACCTTGCATTTTCGTACAACAATAATAATCTACTTGACTTATTCTGCGATTTAAATTTTGACTTGGATCTTTAATTCGGAAATGATTTTATGTTCATAAGTTAGTTAAATATAATAGTAAAGAAATAAAAATTTAGACTTGATAATTTTCTCCGAGAAAAGAAAATGTTAGTGTTTGTTATCATTCTCCTAATTGTCTAAAATTTCTCTTATTTTCTAGACAGTATTTTAACTCTTTTGTCCCATCTTCATCCTGTAGTGTTCCTTGTTTTAAAATTGATAGTGTAGAAATGTTTACGTAATTGGGTCTAATAGTTGATAATAAATCAATTGATCTACACATTTTTGCTATTTAAATAACTGTACAATTCATTTCTATTTAAATAGCTCAATAGAAGAAACTTCCAAATGTTTCTGACGTCATCAAATGGTGACAAAATTATGATTTGTTTGCCTTAAACTGTTGCTATGCACGAAATAAATAGTGCTACACTGTAGAAGAAACTTTAAAATGTTTCTGACGTAATCAAATGTTGACAATATTATGATTTGTTTGCCTTAAACTTTTGTTATTATTTCATTTGCAGGAAATCAATATTAATGGATTAGAAAAGTTTAAAGAACATAAATTCAAAAGTCAATTTAATGTCCTTAATATGGAACAAAGTATATTCCATTAAATAAAAATTATTTGTTAGATTGGAAAAGTATATATATAAAAAAATTACTGTTATTAATTGGAGTTGGTTTGGGTACTTCATTCTGAATTATATATATGTATATACAAATTTCTTACTGTAACGATATTCTGGATTACAAAATTCGAAAATTAAAGTCCAGAGACTACAGTAGCTCGGACACTTAGAGTGTATGGATGAAACTGCTCCAACCAAGAGAATCCAGACCCGAAGGTACAATACGTCGGGGCATACCAAACCTTCGTTGGATAGTCACAATAACTATCGGCAGACATGAAAAAATTTCATATCTTCAACTGGGGAGAAGCCGCCCGTGATCGACAAAAATGAAATACATTCATGAGTGAAATTCGGAAATTTGTTTTACAGAATCTCGATATTATTCTCATATATATATATTAATTATATTGCTACAAAGACAAAATATTGCTATGAAGCCCAGTAGGGCTTAAGAAATAGATGATGCTGATGTTGTAGAGAATGTGAGAACGCTTGATAAACATATTAAAAATACTAAAGAAATGCCAGAATAAGCAATCAAACATAAAAAAAAAGTGGGAAGATTACTTTATGCATTATCCTTAAAATTAAAAATTTCATTCGAATATGTTATGGACGGCATTGAATGAAACTTAAGTCAAGGTGAAATGACTTGATTCTGTACATATTTTTTTACTAACAAATTATAGTGTAAAGTAAAGGCTAGACAAAAAGCAGAACAAAAATTTAAAATTTACTTTTAATTAACGAGTTGTGTCCAATATTTATCAACAAACTGTAGTAATGGTATATACTAACAACACTAACAATAAATCAAGTACAAATTAAAATCGTATATAGATAAGTACAACTAAATAACTAAGGTAAGTTAGATAACATAAAATTCAAAATAGGAATAAACAGAAATTATACAGAAGTTGGCATCGCCTGAATTTTAACTGACATTTTCTAAAAAAAATTGACTCAAATTATTCCGAATTTCATTAAACTATCTTAAAACTTTGAGCAGATTGAACCACTTGCCGAAAATGTTCTACGGTATGAGAACAGTGTTGAATTTAATATTTAAATTACAAAAAATATCTTCGTTAAAGTTAGCCATCTTTTAACTGAAACAAATTTTTAATGAAATTTTTAATTGTATAGTTATACATTTTTTTGGATTGAACTTTCAATTGAATTAAACTGTAAAAAAAAAAAAAAACGTAAAAATTGTTGACAAAAAATCACCAACCATAGGTAGCACGTTTTCTAGCAACTAGAACCAACTTGCAAGTTAACAGAAACTAAAAAACATTAACGTCTGGACAATTAATAGTACTTAAACAAAATTTTCTAATTAAATTACATTATTAAGAGGTAGGTATACATAAATAAATATACAATCATTTTTGTTTTTAATTATTTAATTTTATTGTAATTTTACAAAATAACATTAAATGTTCAAAATTATTTAATAACTAAAACTTTTCAATTGAGAGTAGTAAATTTAAGCACATCAAGAATATGTATTTTTTTCTTCTGCAATACACCAGACTTTAGAACAAACCTTATTATAATATATATATATATATATATATATCCATATATTATAATACCATTTAAATATATTATGTACAAATATACAAGTTATATATACATTTAAAATATAACACTATTAAAACGCACACTATTCTTCTTTAGCCATTATAATTCCAATAAACTCAACTCATGCAATCGACATCGAACAGCACAACAACATCAAGCAACAACAGCAACAACAACAACAAAATAACAGCTAAATAATAACAACAACAGCAACAATAAACATTATCAACAACAAGAAAATAATTTAAAATGGTTTTTCTATATAGCTTTATATGCATTATAAAATATGTAGATCTAGATATATCACAACAGAGCAGCACAGCACAGCAACCATCAGCCAACATATATTTAACCAGCCGTGTAGTTAGTCAACAGCAGAGGAAAATATTAAGGAATGAGAAAATGAATTGGTATAAAATGTACATGCGAATGCGAAATATCAAACATATTCATACATATCATCCATACCAAATGTTATAAATTCATACTCAAATCAATATACCTATATATATATATATATATATATATATATATACAAATGTATAGATATACCTAAATGTATTTTAAATGCTGAAGAAAGAGAAAAAAAATTTGAAAATCTATGTTGGTTAGGTATAAAATTAAAAAAAAAATTAAAAAGGAAAAATAGTACAAAAAGAAAACCCAAATCAATATAAGTAGATATATATTTGGATAAATATGTATGTATATAGATAAGAGTATATATATTTATATATATAAAACTGAAAGAGAGAGAGAGAGACTATAACAACAAATTATGCATAATTCCGAAAGCGAAGCGAACATTCACCTTTTGTACTTTTATAATTTCACTTTGAATGTTAAAAAGAGATGGATAATTTAATACATTTTTGTTGTTATTTCATTTTCTCATTTTTATTTTTTTATTTTTAATACCTATTTTTGTTATAGAAACTTTCATACTTTTTTTTTATATATAGGTATATATTTATTTTATGCATAGATTTGTGTTCTCAAATGTTTTCAGAGCATAGCAGCAAGCAGCGAGCAGCAGCAAACAGCAAGCAATACATGCTATATCAGTAGATATAAAAATGTTTCTTCAATTTTTATATTGTGGGAATATATTCATAATACACATGTATATATATATATATATATATATATATAACATAGAATAATGTACAGCTTATTTGAATGGATATGTAGGGATTCATACCATATGCATATATAGAAATGTATATGCAGATGTATGTTAATGAAGATAAAATCAACATACCTACATACATACAATTAAGTATGTAAGTAAATTAATAAATTTGATAATGAAAAACAAAAGATAGCTTTCAGCAGGTATGTATGTAGCACTTATTAACGACTTTTTAAATAAATTGGAAGTGCTTTTAATAATGCAATTTTCATTAAATTCTTTCTTCAATAACAAAAAAAAAAAAAAAACCAAAAAAAAAAACAAGAAAACATTGAAAATTATTTAAATTTTTATTTTATTCTATTTAATCAAATAATATTGAATTCTATTTAAATGGATAGGATTATTATATTTAAATATAAAATTAACGTTTAATATAGGTAAAAAACAAATTTAAAATGCATTATGTACTAAAATATAGTATAGATAAGAATGCATGTACATACGTATTTTATTTGGATAATGAAAAATGAAGAGATAATATTTAATCAAAACATTAATATTATTTGGTCATGACGTCATAATCCATGTCAATGGATGCTATAATTGAACACATCGAAAATAATTTATTTCTTGTAAGAATTGTAAAAAGCAAAAAAGGAGTATAAGATCCATCATCATCATTACCATCCTATAACCGCATCAATATGAAAGCAAAAAACAAGATTTACAAAGTTGTTTACAAGTTTTTCAACGATTTTGAGAAAACATTCACCAAATATACACAAACAATCGGCGGCGTGGTCACAAAAGATAAAGTAAATATACCTGCTATAGTAAAGCTAATCAGACCTATTTGATTTAATCACCTATTTGGTCAAATAACAATATTTATATAAATACTTAAGTTAGACACGTCAAAATTTTGTTGCCTGAAGTTAATTAAGTGACTAAGCTCGTAATATATATCACCCCATTTGCATATTGCATCTTGTAATTATTGAATAATTATTGTTTCTGTCAAATTATGATAAGTTTCCTAATATAAGAAATTTCTACCTAACTAACCCACACATAAATTTAAATATAACGGACATCTTATACATTGATCAAAATAATAATACTTATTAACAAAGATTTAAATTTCACTGGTTGGTTAAAGTTCTATCTGATAGAATACTTACTAACTGTTAAAAGACCGAAATTTACAAAATATCAATCAGACTTGTAATTATGTACGCTGCAAAGTCCTGTACAGACAAAAATCACAAAAATTACATAACTATACCATCAAAATGAAAATTTTAAATTGGAACCAGTGGCATTACTTTATAAAAATACAAAATAAAAACAAATACGTTAGAGACAGCTTGAAAATCGATATTGCAAAGGTCAAAGCTTTCTTCAAGATTATACAAGCACTATAATAACAATAATACACAATAATTGAAGAATCTCCAAAATGTTAAGACTATTATTGCTATAACTATAATACAAAATTACATTAAGGATGTAACAACATAGAAATTTGAATGGGATAACTAAAAAGACAAAGAAAACAAATTTTACGAGCCCAGAAAGTATATAGAAAGCAACGTTATATAATATAAACGATACTCAATAATTGAAGAACCTCTAAGACGTTGAGCCAGATCATTAGTTATATCACTAAAAATAATATAAGTAAATGAGAAAAAATTCATTATGCCAATACTGAAACTGATTTAACAATTGATTGTGGGCCATCTTTTTTGCAATAGAGTAGTAACTAATTACATAACATGCAAAAAAAATTTCGAATCAACATTAAAAATCAACAAATTTCCTCTACACGCATAAAAACGCTTTCCATATTTTTCTCTAACCTTTTACGTATAGGAGCGGTTTCCAAATTTTTCTCTATTCTTGCACGTATAAAAAGTTTACCTAGCCTAGAGCATTAGGATTAAAATGGATTGTAAATTTAGCATAAACAATTACCAGTAAAAATCAATCAACCTGTTAATTTCTGTGAACATTCTAAACTCATTCAGAATATAACAGTTTTGAGTTAAACTGATTCAGAGCATCCGTTAGATTCTAGTTATATAGGTATATTAATTATATAAATCTAGTTCGCTAAATAGACGAAATGTGAGCATTAAAAAATTTACGAAATTCATGAAAATTAATAAAAAAATTATTAAATATTCAAGTGAGATTCAAAAACTACTAGACTATCTGCGTAGTAGTCAGACAAAGGATTCAATTTTATATATTACATATGTACATTAAATATTACATTAAATATGTTAACTTTTGTAAGTATACAAACTAGTTATGTAATTTAAAATATTGTATGATTATCATTCCAGATCCAGACAACTACTTTAAATTAATTAATCTACTTCAGATCTTCCGATTTAAAATTCAATATTTTTAAACTGCGCACACTCTTCATAAAATTAATGCAATCTAATTCAAAGAAGTTTGTACTTAGAATTTAATTTTTATGTTATTTAATTATTTATTCAAAAATATCTGAACAAATTGGAATTTCAACTTCCAATTAAAACTAGTTTCTAACAGAAAATCAAAAAGGAACCTCCCTAATTATATTTAAACAAAATAAATAAACAAATATTTACAAAATTTCGTTTAAAACCTATATATATTTCTAAAAGTAATAGACCGACAGAAAAGTTTAGTTTTTCTTTTACTATGGCTAGGTGGAGGATGAAGGATGAATCTAATCATACAAACTAACTTTTTTCTTATTATGTATATAGGAAATTTCCTATGTCAGTGGAGTTTTTTTAAATTTTTTTATGACTTTGTTCTAATAGGAGTGTAGGTGTATAGCTTACAACATAACTAACCTATGGTATTCCACTTTCGCTAAACAAAATTAGAATTTTAAAATTTCGTTCTCTCTCTAAAGTAACAGGCGACATTTAATGCGAATATCATTTGCCAACGAAACGGTGTCGGCGTCCTTTATATGGTGTATTGTTACTATCTCATAATTTTAACATATTCTATTATAGTATCGTATCTCAAATTCTCAAATACGAAATGTGATGTGAATTTTAAAATTGTGCTGTTAATAGAGCCTAGACTTCATTTAAACTTGTTTAAGTACAGTTATAAATAGTAAGCTAATATTTTTGGAAAATCTATGAATATTTCAACTCTTTATGGGTCACAACAGTGCAGTGACATAGTAACCACCCTGTATATTGACAACAAATATTATTTATAAATGTTTTACATAAATTATACCAAAATAACAAACTTGTTTATTATAATGTTAGTTATTTGGGATAAATATGACTCCTCACAAAGCATATAAGTAAATATAACTAGTTACTTAACTTTTATGATGAATTCATAATGTTATACTCACTCATATGATGTGATAATCATCATCAATACGCCTACATAATTTTTTGTTCTAATTTTTGAACATTTTATTTTGCAGAAATTATAAATTAGAAATGATGCAATTCATATATATATATATATATATATATATATATATATATATATATACATAAATTTAAACTATTTTTATATTATCAACTTTGGTGAGTTGAAAATATTTTTAAATAATTTCCCTTTAATTAAAACATGTCAATTTAGTGACAGTAAGTCTGCTTACGTATTATAAAATTTAAAAAATTAAAAACAACAAAAAAGCATAGTTTCTATTCTTCAGTTTTCTTCAAAAGCTTCCTATTTCCTCAATGAAATTATTATTGTATTGTAAACTTATTGAGATAAATAAATTAAATACAAAAAAAATAAAGAAAAAAGTATGTTTTTTTAGTAGCGACTTATTGAGTAGTTACAGATTACCATCAGAAAAATATATGTTAATATTTACTGTAAAACCTGAGTCTAAGCGATTGATTTTATAAATAAAAAGTGTGAAGATTAGTATGGATAATATGGATATAGTCTAATTCATAATAACGTAATAACCTTTATTAATAAAACCTTTAAAACACGGAAAAAAGACTTTCATTTTCTTCTAAAATCACAGCTTCAGACAAAACCATATAATGCAAGATGATAAAGCTGTACTCTTTTCATCCGGTTCAAGGTCCAGGTAAATCGTTTAATATGAAAATACAATAACAATTCAAAACCCACATATGTATCTCGTTTTTATAGAGGTCTAAGATATTTATTAATGCTACTTGTCACGTGGCGCTTGCTTCGTTTTGTAATAGAAATTAAAAATTTAAAAAAATTATTCAGATATATAACCTAAATCGTTCTTTTGAATTTAATAAAACCTAGGCCTTGAACCATATAAGAAGAACACAGCTAATGTTCAACAAAAATCCGAATAGTTCAGATAAACATAGTTTTCAATACACACTGCCAAATTGCAAAAAAAGTAAAACAAAAAAGTAAGTTTCCCTATCCTCTTTAAATACATACAACAAAATATCGTGATAAGAGATGAGATAAAAAAATAATTTATTGACAAATAACGTAAATGTACCAATTTCCGCCCCCTTAAGGAAAAATTAGTTTAAGTTGATAAAATAACTAAGTAATCTTATTTAGTTTATTCAAAATTCAAATGTAAATCCATAAACTTATTTCAGGCTATAAGTCAATCAAATTCACTAATTCTTAATTCTTGACTAATTCTTCTTGATTACTACCTCGGCGCGAGTAGGCGTTATATAAAAAAAATCACGATTCTCATCTTACTTGTCAAAACCAATCGGAGCTTTTTACAAACCGATGGAGGCATCTAATTTTGGTATACTTTCAAAATCACTCAGAGAATCTAGAAAATAGGTGGAGGTTTTTTTAAACTAATGCAGGGCGCAGTGTAAAGAAAGTGTAGAATTATTTCGTTTTCTCCTTCATCTTTGTAGGTTCTGCAGAAATCATTTGACGATGGAGACCAAGCCTTCTGGTATGTTTGCCTATTAGGAATTGTTTTGTGATAACCATACCATCGTACTGATATTTAATCTTTTTAATAGTATGTTAAGAGAGCGTTTATGATAGGCTACATAAGTTTGAATACATGTAATCAAATTTCAGGTAATCATGCTTACTAGCCCATTTTCAATTGGAAGATTTGATTGCTGCTTTGTAAAGTATAGGAGATTGCAGGTAGCAGACTACAAATAATATGCAGTTTCTTCTACAGAACCAAATCTAGGTAGATAGGTAAGAGACAAAGTGATCAACCCAAATTCTACCGTCCAATTAGTCTAACATTGTCTCTTTTAAAAACTATTGGATCAGCACATTCGAGAACATATGCAACAACATGCACCACTACAAAGCAATAACTGCATATCAGCCGGTAAATCAAGAACTCTCGCTCTCCAAAACCTAACAGCAAAAATTGAAAAAATTATTAGAGACAAAGAAATAGTCATTGGCATTTTTCTTGATGTGGAGGGCGCTTTTGACAACACTGATAGATATGAAATACATAATCAACGACGCTATCATCAGGCGTGGAATAAGGTGTAAGCACAATCAATTGTATTGGAAACATGCTTGCGAGCAGAAATATTATCACAACCCTCAAGGAGGGGTACTGCCGCCTATCTTGTGGTCCCTTGTATTGGATGACCTGCTATATAAATTCAATGAATCTGACATATAAGCACACGGCTACACTGACGATGTAGTCTGATTCTTATAAGAGGCAAATTTGAGTCTACAGTGGCCGAATTAATTCAACAGGCACTAAACATGGTATCCAAATGGTGGCGATAGGTTCAACTACCTATAAATCTCAATAAAAGCACTATTGTTGCCTTCACAAACAGAAGAATTAGGGATAATATAAAAAAACCTAATTTAAATAGTGTAACGATTGACTTTAGATGTTTGAAGTTTTTTTTAGAACGATTGACAAAGAAGTCAAATACCTTGGAATCGTACTTAATGAACACCTGAACTGGAATGTTCTAAACAAAGCCAGAATTGTACTCTGGACATGTAAAAGCCTATGTGGTCGTAAATAGAAACTAAACACCAAAATGACATTATGGTTATATACCGGAATAGTGAAGCCAACCTTGACCGACGCATCCGCAGTTTGGTGAAAAAAAAATACGCAAATCACAGCTCAAAACAAACTCAACAAACTACATCAGCATTAATCTTGTTTGATGATAACTGAGTACATACGGACAACATCGTCGTAGACTCACTCGAAGCAGACTTCCCCACTTGGGAACAGCGTTCCCTAAACTATGGTAGCTATCCAGCATACCATTGAAGAACATGCTCAGTGTTATGACAAAATCAGGTATCCTTAATGACCCAGACACGGGATATCACAATAACTAACAAACACACGGTTTAATACAATAAGCTAATTTGCGGTTGCGGTGATATAAGGAACAAATTTTCTACCGAGATTCACAATCTATCTACAATCTAAGGATTAAAATAATTAAACAAATATAAAATTCAGTTTTGTCAAATAAGTAAGTTATTTTAGTTTAATCGTTCTACAGAGTTAAGTCAGTAATCTGTCAGTGATCTGCGAAAGATACATTAAGACCAATTAGAAACAAGTGATGTTAAAAAACCTGTAAAATAAAATGATAAAGGAACCAACCTGCCTGATATAAAAATACACCCGGGGTTCTGCATTCAAACGTTGAAAAGATGTAAAATAAAAAACACCAAACAGTCGGATTCTTAGTCTTTTCCCAGGCAATTTAAAAATCAGAATTTCGTAACTCAGTACCTTAAAATCCTCCCTAGTAAGAAATGTCATTACTAAACAGATAAAAAGATCATAAGTGGAAATTGAATGCCTACTGAAAGTACCTTGTGAGAAGGTTTTTTTGGAAAATGGCTCAACCAAAAAACTTAAAAAGTTCAAATTTGTCTGTGCTTTACAGGACATAAATGGTGAAATGTAAATAAAATCATAAGTTTTGCCAAATTTGCCAAATTAAAACACCTACAACATGCAGACGTAACTATATAAATTAGCCATGAATGAGGAACAAATTGTGCAAATCATTAAATGGAAAACAGATTCTAAAAATAAATATGAAGAGATAAAAAAAGTTTAAGAAGTCACAATCAATTTGAATTGTAGCGTCTTTGAAAAAGAAAATATATACAATTTTTTGTATCAAAATTAATTTTACAATTTACTTATATAGATAAGCTTTAAATTTATGTTCGTTTTTAAAACAATTTTCTAAATATTTTTTTTTATCCAAATTTACTACCTATCTATCAAACATGGTATTTTACTTTGGATATGCACTATTATTTTAGATTTAAAATGTCATACGTATACTATATATACATATAACTAATATATTGTACATTTTTAGTTTGACACCATTCCCAGACTATTTAAATTAAAATTCATACATATAAGTTCATATTTTCATTTTCTTTAAGAAAATCTTTTAAATTGAATAAATTTTAATGTTTTTTTTTTTGTTTTTTTTAAAAGCTCATTAAATATGACAATATTACTTAATAAAATGTAGTTGACATCAAATAATTTAAATTAATATTGAAATTCTTCAAAATATTTATATTGAATAGAAATACCAATGTGCAGCCTTAATACTAAATTGTTTTATACGTCAAAATTTACTTTTCAAGTTTTGTAAAAAAAAAAAAAAAAATCGGACCAGTAATTTTTTTTAATACAAACAGGAATTTATATTTAAAATTTTTGTGATTAATATTACACATTAATTAATCCAAACCCTTAGTCCAAAAATGTTATTTCGAATTTATAATTTATAAAAATGAAAAACTGATATCCAAATCTTTCACGATCTTTGTTCAAATTAATTTTGATATACTTAGATCAAAGTACAGTACTGAATCTGCTGCATCTTTTATGTACAAAATTCACCAAAATACTCGAATTATTTGCAACATAAAAGACTAAATAATTTTTTGGTTGTACAGACAAATTGTCACCTATCAGTCTGCAAAATATCTAAAATTCAACCAACAAAATACGAAGGTTAATAAAAAAACTTTTAAACCTCAAAGGTTAGCTGGCTTAACAGCCATTGGAGGTATGAATACCACGCAGCTAATGAAATAATATTAAATTTTGTACCACTGCATACGTCACACACCAAACAGATACAAAACGAATCTACGCTTCAAGTAATTTAAATTACTATTGAAATTCTTTAAAATATTAAGACTTCTTTATGTTCCTTAAGGAGCAGAAAGGGGAAAATTATTTTATAAAACCCTAATTAATCAAATTACGAACGATTTCTATACTCTGTATTGTTAGTTATATCCTACTTGATTATTCAGCTGTAACTTTGAAATACTCTTTGAAAGTATTTTTTCCAGAATGGCACTAAATTGGAGCGCTTTATCTATTTTTCATATAAATCTAGAACAAATTAATAGACACTGGAGTAGGTATAGGCAGTAGTTTATCCGAAAATAAAAATCTGTACAATATTAGATAATTATTGCACAATTGTAACTATATACAAACAGAAATAATTATGTCTTGATTTGTAATTATACGTTTATACCTGAAAGAATAGGGATTACACGAATCAAAAACTTTTTACAGAAACATTTTGTTGACAGTTTTATTACCCTAACAAACAATATAAGCCTTAAAAGTAACTTAAGCAAGTAACAAAATCTGTCTGAAATTGCCTAAGTACTAGCCCGGTGAAACAGAGTTACACTATCTTAAGTATTAAGGCAATAAACATACTGATACCGTGTCTAAGAAAGGTTTTAAAAACAATTTAGTACAATCACTATCCTTCTATATATAGTGCTCCATATGTCTACAGGTAAAATGAGGCTGAAAGTAAAATGAGACTACCTTGAAACTCAATCAAACCGTTATTGGCAAGCACAATAGGGATAGTTACAAAAAAAAATATTTCCACCCACACTCAAAGAAATTTTCTATAATGCAAATGGAAATGAAAGAAATTTAATTCATAAGCTAATTATTTTACAACTTTCAATTACTGTCAATGAATTTTTTCACTATACAAACTGGGCGAAATCATTGACCACTATATATGCAAACTATGATACTGAAATATATGAAACTACACAACACAAAAACTATTGCATGAAATTGTGTGTGCTAAATCTTAGTGTAAAAGCAGTATACACCCTGGTTGGCGCAATACGTAGAGCACCTGTTTTCAGCCAAAAAGTCCCAGGTTCGATTCCCGATGAACCAAAAAAATGCTTTATTGGTTTTTTGACCTAGTCAAGTATCCTTTGTCATTGGGATAAAATAAATGACAAAACATAATTCACAGTAGTTATAATCTTGTAACAACTTAAATAAAATGGAGCTATTCTATTTAAGAAGGATTATATAGTTAGTGACAATAGTAGTAGTTTAACTTTTACATGTAATGAATTGATAAGCCAGAAATGTGATAAATAAATACTAGAAAAACATTGTAGTAAAAACTTGCAGTACCGTATTTATTTTAACCACGAAGAGGTAATTACCCAAGCTACTGTCAAGAACATAAAAAAAAAGATAGAGTGTTCAGCCCATACACGTGGAATTATATTTGAAAAAATAGTTATAGCAAAATGTTTGATTATTGTAAATAAAACATTTATGTATTTAATAATAAATTAAATTATTAACATGACAAACATTTTTTTTTTTAAATTTTTTAAACCGAAGTTATGCAAAAATATAGCCCGAGTACTTATTTAAAATTTTTACTTATGAAATTGAGCTTGAATGTAAAATTAATATAATAGAAAATGGATATTGGAAACAATGAAAACGATGGTATCTAAGTAACTATAACAGATATTACAAATTTGATTGCAGATCTAGTATGTCAAAATAACAATGTAGAACTACTAACTATTAGATCAAAACATACAAAAATAACATTTGATTCGTACAAGCATTCAGATGATGAAAAATAAAATTTAAAATTACAAGTAAGTATATAAATATAATATCTACTTATTTTTTGCAAATGAGTCAGAATTTGAGTATTTGATGAACACCTTAAATTATAATATTATTAAAAAAAAAAAAAAAATTAAAACAAAAAAAAAATAAGAGTATGTTTATTAAAAATAAGACAAGTTTATAAGTCATCCTCAAAAATTAGCAAAAAAAAAAAAAAAAAAAAAAAATAAACCAAAGAAAAAAAAATTATTGTTATTTTTCGATTAACGACATAAATTTTCTATTTACAAATTTTTTATTTATATATATGCATCGATGTATATATATATATATATATATAAAATTTATATTTATAATAGTTAATAAGTTTTATAATATGTATAATAATATTTTATGTAGGAAAACATATTATTTTCATTTATATAAATAAGCTTATTATTAAATAAAATATATATATACATATATATTCATATTCAGAGAGAGCTTAAAATTTGATGATGACATATGGTAACATTTCTAGAAATAGATACAAGAAATTGTTAAAATTTGTTTTTAATATTAAATACATATATATGACATACATAATATATATATACATATACATATATACGTATTATATTATAACGTAGAGGTATAATATGAATAAATCTAAAAATAAATTTAAATATTAATGTTAGATAGAAAATATATGTATATTTAAAACATTTTTAGACAAAACAAAAAAAAACTAGTTAAATGACAAATTTATGTGTCCTATATAGTTTTTTTTTGTTCTGTTTAGTAGGTTGCTTTTTTTTTTGTTTTTCTTTTTTATAATTTCAATTTCCTTAATAATTTTAATAATTTAGATTAGAGATTTTTAACTTAGTTATAAGAATACCTTCAGTACATTCGTACTTAACCCTGGCATATAGTGTTTCTTGTTAATTTTGCATTAATGTCGCCTGGATGTCTAGCAACCACTTTGATAATGGTTCTAGTTGAAGAATCGGTATTACTAGCAAATATAATGGAAATGCTACTTGACATTGAAGACATTCAATTCATTGTGGTATTCAATAGAGGAAGAACGTGTTCTCATTTAAATTCGATTAAAATTTAGACTTGTAAATTGTGACATTGGTGAAACTGAATTAATTCAATCAGTTATTGTGCTTACCCTACACCGTATACTTATAAGTACAAAATATTATTGTTCTAGTGCTGTAGTTTATGGCTTGGTACTGTGTAATTCAAAAACTCATAACTTTTAAACTTTAAATTTCCTTTTTCTGATAAGTATAGATAGAAAGAAACGTCTATAATAGTAAGTAAACTATATCTACTTTATATATTTTTGAATAAGTTTATACTCTTCCTCTTGAAAGTATATGTCTACAATAATTATTCGATATAATACGTTATTAGTGGACCGACCAGAAGTGTACCAGTGTAATAACCAGACGCCAATTAGTGTTCAGCACATTTGTAGGTCTGTCCGCACTACAATGAAATACAAGGAATATATTTACATGATATCAGGGATTTTAATATCCTTAGTGTCGAAGTCATCAAGCAGTCACTGGGCCATCGTATTATTCAGTTCAATTTTAAATAATAATTATTTTAATTAAATTTATATAAAATTATTATAATTCTTGAAGCCTGAATCATACTAGAAAGAAACCGCATATCTTTTTGTTTATTAAATTCTAGTTATTACATCTCTGGTACAAACAAAAGAACAAAAAATAAAAAATTATAAACCTATGCAGTCAACTAAAGAATAATAAAATATAAAATCTTATTTTGGATATTCTTCTTCTAGTTCCAAAAATTTATTATGATTATATAAGTAGTTATGGTTCAATTTAGAACAAAAGTAGTTTATTTTCTGATTTTGATATTATTTTGTAGTTTTTGATTCATAACTTAATTGTAAACGGCTAGGTCGACTTCAACCATGGATTGAGTACATTTAACTAAATATTATGATAACAGTAATCAGTTTTTTTTTATAATTTGACTTTTGGTAGCTCTCCCAAGAATTTTTGTGCCATTTGATAACTTTTGGTGACTGATGGATTCACATTAATTTTAAAATCAATCATTCCAATGGACAATGCTATGGTCTAATGAAAAACAACAACAGTAGTACCGAGACAGAGTTAATTGTTAATGTTTTTTTTTTCTCCTATTACTCCGCGTGGTAGCATAGGGCTTCGATAGTGAACCTCCATTCCTCTCTGCTGAGTACTACTTCCTTAATATCGTCCCAGGTATAATTGTTGATTGTTAATTCTTGATCGATTGTGCGTCTCCATGTGTTGTATGGTCTGCCGGGTCTCCTTTGTCCTTGTGGATTCCACTCTAGAGCTCTTCTTGCTTTATCATTTTCTGATTTCCTTAGTGTATGACCTATCCATTTCCATTTTTTCCTATTTATCTGTCGGTTGATAGGTTCTTCTCCAGTTATCATCCATAAATCCTCGTTGCTAATTCTTGCCGGCCGGAATATTCTGCATATAATTCTCAAGCACTTGTTGATGAATACTTGTAGCTTCTGTTTGATTCTGACCGAAGTGAGCCATGTTTCACTGCCATATATTAATGTTGACTTAACACATGCTCTGAATATTGTTAGCTTTGTTGTTCTCGATATTTGGTTGCTCCGACATATCTTCATTAGGCTCCCAAATGTTCTTCTTGCCTTATTTATACGGCTGTTGACATCTTCTGTTGTACCTCCTCTTGATGTTATGATGCTCCCCAGGTAGTTGAATTCTTCTACGTATTCTATCTGTTGTCCACTCACTGTTATTGGCTCACTATCACTGTTGTTTGTCCTCATTGCCTTGGTTTTCTCGATATTTAATTCCAGTCCCGATTTCTTTGCTTCTTCCTGTAATCTGTTGACTTTGTTCTGTAGGTCCCTTTGATTCCTTGATATGAGGCATACATCATCTGCCGAAGAGATCCCATTCTAGTGTTCTCCATATTGCGCATCTCTTGACTGTGTCGAATGCTTTCTTAAAATCTATATATATAATTGATATAGTGGGGCATTCCATTCTACTGATTGTTCAACTATGACCCATAAAGTATTTGCCTGGTCAACACAGCTTCGGTTTGGTCTGAAACCTGCCTGCTCTTTCCGTAGTATTGGTTCTAGTACTTCTTCTAATCTTTTCTTTATAATAATTGCTATTATCTTATGAATAGTATTTAGAACCGTGATTCCTCTCCAGTTGCTGCAATTTGCCAAGTCTCCTTTCTTAGGTATCTTGACAATCATTCCTTTCTTCCATGATGGTGGTATATTCTCTTCTATCAATGCTTTCCTGATGTGGGGTTCAATTGTTTTTGCGAATAAGTCGGGGTCCAGTTTGGCTATTTCTGCTGGAATTCCATCTTCACCTGTTGCTTTGTTGTGCTTCAGGATATTGATTGTAGCTTTGATTTCTTCTATATTTGAAGCTTGAGTAGATATTGGCAGTCCCTCAGTTGGGTAGATAATTGCATTGTCTCTGTTTCTTATGTCTGCTTCATTATTTGTACTTTCTTCGTTGCTCAGTTCTTGGAAATGTTCTCTCCATCTCTTTAATTGATCCTCTAAGTTTGTGATGAGCGCACCATTTTTATCTTTAATTGGTTTGTTTTGTTGTTCCGACTGGTTTGTTAAGTTGTATTATGCGATGCAATTCTCTCAGGTTATGTTGCTGTGCTGCTTTTTCTGCTTCTCCGGCTAAATTTTGTAGAAATTTCCTTTTATCTCTCCTTGTTGCTCTTTTTACTGTTTTAGCTATTTCTTCATATTCTCTTCTTGATGCCATCCTGTTGTTTATCATTTTCTTCATTTCACCTCTTCTTTTAATCAAGGCCCATGTGTTACCGGTTATCCAGATTTTTCTTTGTGGTTGTGAAATTCCAAGATTTTGTTCGCTTGTTTGGTTGTAAATTTCCAGAATCTCTTCCCAAGTGTATTCTCTATTATTTCTAATATTTTCTCGTAACGCCGTAACTATGTCAGCTCTTACATGCGGATTTTTTAAGTTGTTTCTATTTATTTTCTTCTTTCTATTTCTTCTGCCTCTTCCTTGTTGGCTTAGTTTCATTCTGAAGTCCCCAGTTAGTAATTCATGATCGCTGTGTATATCTGCTCCCCTTCTATTTCTCACATCTAACATTGATTGTTTCCATTTCTTGCTGATGCATATGTGATCTATCTGATTTCTTGAGATCCCGTTTGGTGTTGTCCATGTATATTTGTGGATATCTTTGTGTGGGAATAGACTCCCTCCGATTGCTAGGTCGAAAGTCTGACACAACTCTATCAATCTTTCCCCGTTGTTGTTTCTTTCTCTCCCTAACCCGCGTTTGCCCATTATCTCCTCAAGTCCATTGTTGTTTGATCCTATTTTCGCATTCCAGTCACCCATTAATATTATGATATCTCCCCTATTTATGAGTTATATATTATATAATGTTAATACATATAATTAAGTTAATTTTATAGCGTTAAGTATATATATTTCTAGTAAATTCACTCAAGCGCTTCCCGCGTGAAACAAGAAGGGCAACATGTGCTCATCCCTACACCTTAGAAACTTATAGATTGCAAAATAATAGATATATGAAAATTCGTTTATAATCTCAACATCCCGAATGTGGAACCAAATTCCATCTTATGTGCTCCCCAAACATGATCAATTCTATATTTATGATCTAGATTAATTCAGGACGAACATTAACACCTTACATTGAATGAAGACAGATGACATAACAACAATGTGACATAACAAATTGATCGACAGAGCGAAAGAGAAAGAGAGGAGTACATTTTGTTTAATTATACATTGTTAATATAACTTTACAATATTACCATGGGCCTGTTTCTACGAGTATTGTTCACTTCAACACACATTTCATATCCTGTTGCCGACAAACATATTTTGTGTATGGGATTTTCTGTCTTCTCGACAATGAGAATATTCAATAAAAAAATTTGTGCTGAACGATCTTCAAACCCAAATCCATAGACAATACCAAATAAAATTTTTGAGTAGGGTTAGCAAATTTTTATGTAAGTAAGTAGTTATTCACTGTATTCACTTCTTATTTGAATATTTTTTATTTGGAAATAAATAAAATTATTCAAGGAATGCAAGTGGAAACGTGAAGTGTAGTTATGAAAATTCTACTATTAACTATAGTTAATAATTACAAAAAAAAATATTAATTCAAATAAATTTTATATATGTAACTAGTTAAACATAGGTTACGTTCGGAAATAGTACTTAGTTGCAAATAGCAATAACTAAAATGACAGCAATACAAACAAATGTATTGACAGTCTACACTATACAGAATGCAGTTTATATAAGAATTGTATTTATGAATCATTACTCATTACTAATATACTTCACGAATGTGTAGATTGAAAGTAAAAAACTAAAAAACTTAAACTAACTATTCTACAAAGCTTGTAGATTTTTACAAGACTCAAGCCTATTGTACTCTTACTATTGTACTAGTTTAACATTTGTAAAGTCATTATATTATACATGTATTTGGAAAATGGGTGAGATAAGGACAGAAGTAATTTTTTAAATCAAAATTGAAACTAAATTTTAATTTAATGTAAACAAAGCGCTGTCATAATTCTACATAGAGTAAAACATCGAAAGTACAAATGTGTTCACGAAATCGTTGTACAGCTCATTGTAACCTACTACACTTCCACACTTAATTGTGAATACCCTTTACTATGTAATGTTTGTTGAACTTACTACTACTACTTAAATGATTTAGCATATAAGTAAATTTTTCATAAAGTAGAGAATTTTACTGATTTATAAATACACACCATAGTTATCGGATGAAATGACAAAAAAATAAAGAATATACTTATATTACATAATGTTGAAACAAATGATCTTATAATTATAAGATTACTACAAAAAAGAACTTAAGTAGTACACAACAGATAACTTTCTAACGTCCATAAAATTGCCAAATATATTAAGAAATAAAACTTGTCAAAAACCAATATTCACCTGGAACATTGAGACACAAATTGAAACTTAATTGTAAAAAGGCTGTGATATTCAATACTTTGGTATTAAGTAGTTATATCGTCAGATTTAAATGCTTTAAGCAAGCATATCAGATGTTTATTAGAGACAAAAGCTTGATAATATATTTTCGTGTAATTATCATTCAGTGAGGTGTAATGTAATTATCATCCGATAAGACATGCTGTTAATAGATTACAAAAAGTTAAAATATAATAAAATATTAAGTAACTATTACTAATTACTTAGTTATGAAAATTATCAACATAACCAATAGACAAGAAAAACAAAAAAAAAATGCACTTAACTAATTAGCATTGATACAGCCTTATAGATAACGCAGTTTAATTTTTTTAACAGTTCCAATGACTTACGTGGCGATCAAAAAATCTTGAATTAGAATTTATATACTTCACAAAGTATTTTAGTAATAAGTTCAAATCTACCATATTATATAAGGTGAAATGGAATGTGGAACATCTCAACGATTCTGGGATTATTCCGATTATAGTTCTTTCAACAAGAAAATTTGAAATAGTAGTATAAAGTTTCTCAACCATATCCCGTAATTTTGAAATGCAAAAACAAATTAATTGAATTTAACTACTTAACTAAAAAAAAACTAAAATACCCAGTGATAACTAAATATTTGTTAATATTTAGTTCAAATTCAAAAGCGGAAATTAATGTGAATGTCGGATTAAAATGAACAATAAATAGTTTTATAGAATAACGGTACAGAAAAATGTAGTAGAATTAGTAGCTATACGCGTATATCTAAAGTAAAATATGGAATTGAAAATCCGAATGCTATGAAAATTATACTAAAACATGGCAAGAACAGCTCTGACCTGGACTTTGACTCACAAGGTAGTATGTCCATAGTTCAGAAAATGTAAGACATAGCAAAGGACTATCATTCATAATATGATTTCGGGTACATTAAAAAAATCTTGAAAGATAAAGATACATAATTGATCGCCTATATTCTTATCTTCTTAACGCTTTATTGCACATCATGTCATAATATACTGATAGCACCTAATAAACTAGATTATTTTTTACAATTTCACTACCCTGATTTTAATGTAAATGTTTAGTTGAAAATAAATTTGGTGATGATAAATTATGACGAGAATGAATGAATGAATTTATTAAGACAGAAGAAAATTTGTTATAATTAAAATATTAGTTATTAGTAAAAAAAATTCAAAATTAAATTGAATAAAAATTTATTAAAAGGCATCCTTCTGCCCACATTGAGTTGAAATAAAAATTGGGTTGTGTTGAAATCAAATACTTAATTTTTCAAATTTAATTCAAAAAAATATGGGAATTGCATGATGTTCTGTATAGTTATATTCAGAACATGCAATTCAAGGAAATAACTTATATTTTTGCACAAATATGCATCATACATATATAGTTACTTATGTATAAACATTATGAACCACAAGTATCGAATCAAAGAACCAGACGTAATTAAGATAATTGGTTCAAAATGAAAAAGAAACTGTAGGTTAATCAATTTTTAATTTTGTACTTTATTAAAAGTGATTTTTGAAACTAATAGTTATGTTTTTTTTATGTAATTAATAAAAAATGTAACGTTACTTAACTATAATCCTTTTACATAAACTTTATTATTAATTATTAGTGTCATTATTTCCCACGCTGTCAAATTAGCAACAATGGGTTTTAACAAATTACATATTCTCAAGCAAAATAACAACTGAGTGTAGATATGTAAACGATTTATAGGAATTAGAAATAAAATATTTTGCCAGAATAAAGAAGCAAATAATATACATTCAGTTTGGAGTTAACTAGTTAAATATTTAGTTTTAAATTCATTTTTCAAATAAACTAATTTATCATTGCAAGGACCAATTTATATGTGAAATACTTATAACTCAAAATATCAAAATTTTAAATTGAAAAAAGTAGGTTCGTTGTATTTTTTTAGATTTAATTTAGGTATTTAAATTACATATGATGTATGCAATGTATATATATATATACTTTATTAAGTACCTAAATATGTGATTGCCAAATTTTAATTGAGTTTATGTATCCAATTTATATTTTTAACACATTCAAAAACAAAACAATTAAAAAAAAGGCTTAGATAAAAAAATGCCTACTTTTTGTTTTATTATTTTATTACATGAAAATAATTGATAAAAATTAAAAAAAAACATTAAAATTTAAGGAAAGAAAGAAATTTTGTTGATTTTTTTTTAATGATCTCATTTGTTGTTTTTTATACCATTAAGAACTTATAATAAAATATCCGAGTAATTTATATTACAAACATATTGGCCTAATTATTATTACTTGATAATTAATAACTAAGTATTAAAAAATAAATATTGTTATTTAGGGAATCACTTAAATATTGGATTATTTTGCGAAATTTTTTTTATTGAAAAATAGAAATAATGAAATATATCGAAATTAGATTAGCAAATATAGTGTTATTACTATAAATAGTAGCTAGTTATATTATTTTATTTGATATTTAATTTTCTGTTTTTATTCACTTTATTTTTGTTTTGAATTATTTGACAGCTGAATTTTTGAACTAACAATTCTTAGTGATTTTAATGTTTGTTTCTTGTTGTAATGCCAGTTTCAGGTTTCACCCAAAAACGAAATTTTATTTTATTTTAAACATAAACAAATCATTTTTTTAAATAGTATTGTAGTGTTGGACTATCTAGACAAGTTCTAGTTTGTAAATCACCTACATATGTATACCACATACATACCAATCTACATAGTGTAGTAGTTACGTAATGTGACTATACTAATCAAAAAGTCCCGGTTCAGAATTCTGATCAGGGCATGGATGTTACCCTGAATTTTTCTTTCATTATTCATAAAATAAACTTGTTAAAATTATAATTTTATAATAATTTAACTTAAGTGAAACTACACGCTATTTGAGCAGACCTCACGATAGTAGATATGTAGTAGTTTGTCCATGTTGAAATTAATACAAGAAAAAACACATTACACAAGTTTCACTTTACTTAGTTGTATAAGCTACAGTACCGTATCTACTCATGTACGAAAAAGTGACTCTACCTAATTTATCTACAATAACATTTATTTTTTCAATGTGGAGTGATGGTTTTAATAAAGGCAATTATTTTCATAATATATAGGTATGTACATATCTACATAGTTACTGCAAGTTAGAAATCCTGGAAATGTTATTTTCATTAACTAACTACTTATAACTACTTATACCAGTCGATTAGTTAACTATAGTTTATATATTGTAGTACATTTTGAATTAAAAACTTTCAAATTAAATTAAAATTTTTGATTAAATTTTTTTCCTAATTAGAACATAAAAACAACAATACTTATACATACATCTATTTCTCATTATGTATCTATATATTTTTTTTAATTGAAGATTAATGGAAAACAAAAAGAAAATAAATTCAATATTATTAATTATTAAATAAAATTATTAAATAATTAATTTGTTTAATTAATAATTTACTGTCTAAATTAATAAAAAATATATATGGATATAGTTAGATATATATATAATCCTGAACAAATATATAGAATCCTAAAACGAAGTAAAAGTAAATGTTATTTACATAAATATAAAGATAAATAGTTATTGGAACTTGCAAAAAAAAAAATTTTTTTTTAATAAAATAAGGTGACCATTGCACTTTAGTTTTTATCTGGAAACTACAATATTATATTTAATTTAAATGTATTTTTTTTTAAAATTATTATTTTGCAATTATTTTAATTTTTTTTTTTTGTATACGAACAAAATTATTAATCCTGTTTTAAAATTCATTGTTTTTAATAAGTTGCTTGTAGTTTTTGTTTTTTTTTTTCTTTTACTGTTAACGACTCACTGATTGATTTTTTTAATAATCCAATATAATATGGTAAGCAGGGATAATCCAAAATTATTTATAATCCATAGTAATCCAAATTATTTTCAACTTTTTTTTCAATTATAAATAATAAAATAAGTATTGGTTGATATGTGGTTGATTGATGCAAATTCTGTTTTAAGTTACGATTTTTATTTTTAACATAAATATATGTACACAAATAATAAAAAATAATTTTTTTTTTTAACAATAAAAACAAAATATTAATTTTTTTATATTTTTATAATCACTATTAGGTGTTGGGTAAAGGTAACGGGGTAGATACACTTGAATCTGTCTCTTGCACAAATTTATTTGCGATGTCGGTTATATTTATTTTTATATGCACATAATATATATATATATATATAATTATAAATATATATGCATGTATATATAAAATGATTTAAAAAAAAAAAATTTTTATTTGGATCCTTGACTTAACTAAATATTTTTCTCTATTAAAATTACTTACTAAATTTAATTTATATTTTTATTTTTAATTATAACTTAATATAAATTAGTATAAATTTATTTATTTTTATTTTAAAAATTATTTTAAAACGTTATATACATATTTATATAAAGATATATGTATATATAAAAAAAAAATGCAAAAATCACTTTTTTTCTCTTGTTGTTAGGCGAAAAAAATTAATTTAGATACACATACACACATTTATAAAATCACACTTATACATTAGTTTTTATTATATATCTATGCATACAACAAAATTAATTTTTTTTTTTTCAAAATTAAAAATATTATTTAAAATATATTTTTGTATAGATATACTAAATTATTTCTTTTCTTTTTTTATACATATATATATTTAATTTTAAACAAAATTAACTTAATTTAAAATAAAATTACATATAATAAAAGAAAATAATACACAAAAAATTTTCTTCCTCTAAATAATGAGAACACACTATAAAAAATATTCACCAACCTAAACTCACTTTTCAGCTTTTTTGCTTTTTTTTTTTGTTTTTGGCTATTTTCCTTAAAAATTTTATAAACTTGTTTTTTTTTTTTTCTTAATTTTTCTCTTAATTTAAATCAAATTTTCATATTCTTTTTGAATAGAAATTTTGTAAAAAAAATTCTTATTTAGTTTGAATACTAAAAAAACTAATATTTTAATTTTATTTAATTATAAAAAAAAAATACTTTATTTTTTTCTATTGTTTGCGGTCAGTCTGGAAAATCGCGTTTATATTCCTTTTCGCTGACTTTTGTTTTCTAGCTTTGTATATAGACTGGAGAGATGATGGCAGACGGTAGAATTTTTGTATTGTTGTTTCACTTCACTCAACTTTAAATATCGTTTTGGAGAGTTGAATAAGAAACAAAAAATTACTTTTTTTTTATTTCATTATTTGAGTTTGTGTGAAGCTGAAGTGAATATGAAATGAAATGAATATGCATTGTAGAGAAAATCAAATTATATTAAACTTTATATACAAATATAATTTGGTGTTCATATGATTGTGTACCACAAACTTAGGTATATATTTTAAAATGAACTTTTATGCTTGAACAGAATTTTTATTAGTATGTGTCTTACATCTCATTTTTATATGGAATTGGAAAAGTCTCATATGGATTTTTCTTATATAAAAAAGAAAGAGGCAAATAGATTATTTATTAAAAAAATGGTTGCCATTCTGTTTTTGACAAACACATACTTACTTACTGGGTGTGACACATGTAAGCCATTCTGTGGAGAATTGGTGAAATCTTATTTTTTTTTAGAGACAATAAATGTCAAATTCAAATATGGACAAATTTTTGTGGGCTCGTTTTTGAATAATCTTATTTTTTTAAATTATTAGATTAATTTTTCAGCTAAAATCGATATATTATATTATATTATAAAAAATAAAAAAAAAAATTTTTCTGAAATTTTTGGATTTCATATGTGTATTATTTGATAAACATAAAATTACTCTACATTTTATAGGTTACATATTTAATTTTCTACTTTTATATTAAACCGATCGACAGTTGAGTTACGTTTAAAACAAATTGCCTAAACACTAATCTTTATTATGTATAATTATGCATACACATTCCATATTTATTTTCTCTTGTTCTCTCTCATTTTTAAAAATTAATAAATCATTTATAATAACTAATTTAATAGTATTTATTAATTTAACTAAAGTAAAAACAAATAATTCCACCAACAACTTAAAAATTATGATTTATTTATGAAATTTTTGTTAATAAATTTTTTAAATAAACTCTTATAAAATGACAAAAGAAAAATTAAACAATTAATAGACGAATAATCTACAGGGGTTGAATATTAATATTGTCTTTCTCTACCGGATTTTGTCAATTCATCATCGGTTTATTTATAATCATAAGTAACAAACCGAATTCGGAATATAAAATACTGATTCCATGTGAATAAGTACCCGAATCAAGGGTAAAAATCTCTATATATTGCAGGGTTAAAATGAACGTTGCTCATATATTTAAAATTAGTAACAAAAACAACCAAAGTAGCTAAAGTGAAATGTTCACTTGTATTTAAAATTTTGATAAAAAAAGCAACCAAATTACGCAATGTATTTAATTTTTATTTATAAATATAAAATAATTATTAAATTACGAAAAAAAACTTTGTTATTACATTTTCGAATTAAGTTAACAATTGTAAATTAATTTTTTAAATACAGTAAAATATTAATTTAACTGAATTTCGAAAAACTATTGCAATTTATGAAGAATAACATTAATATCTAGATGTATCTGTATTTTTCTTTCTATTTACTCTAGGATCATTTTGAAATCTTTGCATTTGAATTTGTGGTTGGGACGTTTGTGTTACTAAATTCGCATTTGATTGATTTATTATTAAGCCAGGATAAGGTAAATGTGCAGGTAAATGTGCAGGTAAATGTGCAGGTAAATGTTGAATTTGTTGACTGTATTGTGGATATGGTGTTAAGATTGGAGCAGGTGGAGCATAATATGGATGTACTGTGCTAGAGTTATGAGCTTGAGTATGAATTTGATTCATAGCCCTGTGGTTTTGAGTATTCATTCCGGAACTATTCAATCCAGGTACATTACATGGCCTTTGACCCTCTTGAAAACAATGTAATAATTTATCTCGAATACTTAGACGTGTTGAAGAATCTGCCATTTCCCAATTTTCATTACACAGTAATAGAACAAAATCATTCAATGATAATAATTGATTTGCATTCAAAGTTTCTATTATCTTTAACATTGGTAATTCATTTTTTTCTGTTTGTGTACTAATTTCATTTGCCGTAAGCTTTATATTTGCTTCAACAGCAACATTATTTTTTGAACGTACTGAACGTAATAAACAAACATCACATGGTATATCTATAGTTTGAGTGGAAGCACTTGAAAAAAATCTTTTAATATTTTCTTCGTTATTCATAAATGGCTTTCTATCATTGGTTGATTCGTGATCTTTACAAATAAATTTATCAATCCAATTTTTTAGAACACTAATCTCAACACCTAAAAGTTTTGAAATTTTTGTTATATTTTCCGATGGACAATCTATGTTAAATTCATTGTAAAAAATTTTCGGATTAGTTGAACTAAATTTATATTCAATGTTATTGGAACGAAGCAAAGGAGATCGATATTCTTTTGGAGTTTCATTGGGTATAATCAACTTAGTTGGAGTATAAAGAAATCGCCGAAAATGAGGAGTTGATTTGAAAATTTTCAATCGCTTTAATGCTTTGTTGCAATTTTTGAGAACTAAAAAAATTTTTAAATAGTTAATTAATTATTTTTTAATATATTATATGTAAATGTTAAATGTACCTTGATCAATTTTAAGTTCATTTGAAGTTTGTTTTTCCACTAAAATAAAAAATAAATTTGATTTGAAAATTAAAATTATTTTGTTCCACCAACAAACCTTTAATTTTCCTTGGAGACGGTGATCGTGAACGGGAAAGAGTTCGTGTACGTGACCGTTTTCTTTTATTTTTTATTTCAATCTTTTTATTTGTTTCTAAATAATTTTTTACAGATGAATGATTATAATTATATACTTTTTTTGTAAAAATACTTTCATCTTCGCTAATATCAGAAAATTCTTTTGACAAAGATTCTTTTAATTTTTTTACATCTGGTTTAACATCGATTGGACTACGAGAGGATCTTTTTCTCTTATTTTTTTTCTTGTGTTTTTTTTTATTTCTATTTCTGTCAAAAAGTTCATTACTTTGAGAGTTAGATGATTGTGCACGTACTTCATTTTTAATATCTTCTTGATACGATTTTCTTGTAAACAACTCTGGTTCTTCACTGATTCCATTATCATCATCATCGTCATCAATATGAATAATTGTATTTACAATCGGAATAGGAATAATATCATCGATTTCTTCATCTAGTTCATCCAAAAATTTCAAGTCATCAATTTCTCCAATATTGGTTTCGCCTTCACATGGTTGTTGTTTAATTACTATTGGCATTGGTGGTGTTATACTTCTATTATCGCATACTTGTAATTTATTATTTATTGGTTCTTCTTTAACTTTAATTTCTTTCGATTTTTCAAGTTCATTTTTTGGTATACTTTTATCATTTTTATTATTATTAATATTTTCTTCATTTTCATTATTGTTAGCGTTACTTTCATTTTTTAGTAAGTTTTCGTTTACTAAGTTTCTATCATCAATCAAGTCGTCTTTATCATTTTCTTTTTTCACTATTATAGGTAATGGAAGATTATCAGCTTTGCTTAATTGATTCTCATAGCTATCATCATTTTTTTCTTTCTTAACGTTTATGCTATTGAAATCCATTTTGTATAACCTAAAAAAAGTAAATAAATATTGAACAATTAATTATATTACTTTTTTATTTATAATTTACCTTAATTTCGTTTCAATTTCAATTAATTTATAACAAAAGAAACATTTTGAAAACAAAACTAGAGAAAACAAATTTCCTTCAGTCAAAATCGGCATAATATAAATGTCATGTCATTTGACAATTTTCATGGACTGTCAAATTATTTTGCAATTTGCTAGCAGCGCCATTATTGATAATTTTAGGAATAATAATTTTTTTCAAGAACATTAGTTTTCAAATATTTTCCTTTTAATTTGACTGATATGCTTATCATACAGAATACAGATTACGCGTACTTCGTGTACTACTTGCAGTCTTCTTCAGTGTTTTGTATTCGAGATAAGTCTGCAAGTTGTAGACGAAATACGCGTATCTGTATGATAAGCATATCAATAAAATTAAAAAGAAAACTAGGGGACTATGTCGAGTAATTATGATTCAAGTTAAATCCAAATTTAAAGTTTTTAAAAGAACAGGGATTTGCATGGACTGATATAGACTTCTCATTATAAAGCAGAAAACACCCAAGTTTTAATGAAAAGCTTTGAAATTAGTATGTTTTCGTTAAAAAACATAAATATCTTACTTCTCAATTTCTGTTTCGTTTCTACCTATTTCTTAATGTATTTGGTGAATAATAAAACCATATGATTAAAAAAATGTCAACTGTTTGCGCATTATTGTTTTATTTACAACTTACTTATTATATATTTAGAGTTCATTATGGAGAAGAGAGGTAAACTGAAAAGGTGTCTACTATGCAGGTCTTTAGATGCTCGTCAATTATAATTATAGATATTCGACTATTTTCACTATTATACTAACGCTAGAAAACAAGTTTTTATAAAAAAAAATTAATTTTAAATTTTATTTTTTTTTCCAAGGAAAACAAAATTTTTTAAAAAAGACAAAAATAGAAAAAGTTTTTTTTAATTAGGTAAATTTATTTTTGTAATTTTATATGATTTTAATGTACAAAATAATTATTTCGTTTATATTAAAAAATTATATATAGCTACATACTTATGTACATACAAAATTTTTTGTTTGACTATCACTTTTAACAACACCACTGAAATAAATTCGTAGATATTTTTATTATTTCTGGTCACTTCTCTATTGATCCTCTGAGATTTATCATGATCATCACCATCAATCATCATAATTGTCCTATTTTTGGGGTACTTTGTGGGCTATAGGGCGGAAATAAAGTTTTTTATCAGCTTCTATCTGTTCTTCATATATTTCTCGCCCTTCCGACACAATGTGTATCCTGCGGATTCCAATCTAAACATTGTTTTACGATGTTGTTGTCAGGTTTCCTTAGAATATGCCCAATTTAACGCCCTAATTCAACGTCTATTTGGTTTTGGTTAGTTTTTTTTCCACAACGTAGTATTGGTAAATGGTTTGTGCCCAACGAATCTGTAGGATGCGCCGGAAACGCTCCATGGGACTTTACTCCACTAGAGTGAGAAAGAAGTCCACAAAATTGTAGTGGACTTATTTCCCACTACAAGTGTATTGAGCACTTATTTTGTTCCCATTTAGTATTCTGGGTGGTTTTTTTATAAATTAAAATTTTAATTTCAATTTAAAAGAAAATACTAATTATGACAGTGGGAAATAAGTCAACTTTTTAGTGAGCAATAATTCCTTCCACACCCAAAATTAAGAAATAGGAAATAAGTTCACTTAATAAATTTTTATTCGGCAAGAGGCAATAAGTCCACATAATATTAATTCAACTCAATAATTTAGTCCACTTCAGGGAGAAGTAAGTCCACCTTTAATTTTGATTGACTTATTTCACACCAAACCAAAAAAAAAGTGGAATAAATTCCCGCCAAAAATTGAGACAAAGAAAACAAGGTTGAGCCCGCGCGGCGGCTTAAAACTTTTGGAAAAGGGCAATGTTTCCCCTTTTCCAGAAATTTTAGTAATCGGTGCAAATCGGTGGATTTTTGTTAAAACTGGGGATCCGTCACCCAATTTGTTTCACTTAAATCTTTTGTAAAAGAGGTTATATCCGTTTAAAAATCTATACATTTATTATGTTCTTCCGGAAAGCTTTGAACTAAAATCAGTATCAGTCTCAGCACTTAATTCATGCACTCTTAATTTGCAACGCTTATTACAATACGATAAATAAATCTTACGTACAAAGGCCACCAGGCCATAGTCAGGTCGGCTATGACCGTGCGTTCACCGGGCGGTGCCCCGACGGCCTTATGTCGATTGAAACCTAATTGAATTTAAAAATAATTTCCATATTTTTTTAAATTAAATTTTTATTTTGGATATTTTTACTTGTTTCAGTTTTTGGTAAAAATTTTTGTATGGTTTGGTGGGAAATAAGTTCACCTGAATTTTGTGGACTTATTACCCCTTGCCGAAATATCATATTGATAAGGGTTTCTACACGGAAATTATTATGTTGATAGCGTTCCTCCTCGAAAACTCTTACTATATTAATTTCCAAAGCACGCGATCGAAAAATTTACGAAAAAAGAAGTCATTAGTGAATCTAACTTAGATTGGTTATAACGAAAAAAAAATAGATGAGCTTTAGTGGATTCGATCCCACACTATCAAGTGCTTCGGGGATTACCTCTTATCTTTCGAGAAACAAAAAGAAAATTGCATAATCTATTTTATTTTATTGACAAATAAATTCGAAGTGCGAACCATATTGGTCGACAAATAATCGTTGCGGGAAATGCGGTAGTCCATTATAGTTTTTGAGTTGACCATTCACCAATTCTAGTCATTTAATTGCTGTTCGAGCTGCAGTACCCATAAATTATGATAATAATGTTTTTATGCTACCTTTCGTCAAAATGCAAAATCACACAATTATTATCTGTTATTATATAGTTTACTCGATTTTTGAAATTTTATGTTTCGAAAATATATTATCGCACCCTATGATAAATTTTTATATGAACGTTTTTTTTAAAGTATGTATATATTCAAAAGATAGAAATTTATTAATTTTGTTATTATTATTTGAATTTATTTATTTTTTTTTTATTTCATCTGTATTGAAATTTGATAACAGACTCAATTAGGTATTTTATAAGAGTAGAGTACAAACACTTGTATTGTGTCTACTGCAAACAAACACATACAATTTGAAATCTATTATCAAATATAGAAAAAGTTTTTAAGAATTTAAATTTAATTTTTTTTTTCTGTGATAAGCTAAATAAAAACATCGAGTTTTAATTACGAGTATCGGTAAGAGTATATAAAATTGTATTGTGCACTTATTTTATTCCCATTTGGTAATCTGTGGTCGGGCTAATTACAAATTGAAAATTTTAATTTCAATTTAAAAAAAAATATTAATTATTATTAGAAATCAGCAATTAATTGTGTGGTTAATTTACCCTAGTCTGCATTTTATAAAATAGTATATGTACCTTGAATTTGTATAATACATATTTAATTTATTTTCTTTGTTAAAAATTTTCCAATTTATGAATGTTTTTTTTTTTAATATCAAAATTAAAAAATAAATTTTAAATTAAATTAAAACAAAAAAAAAAAATCAAAACTTGTGAAATTCATTTACGAGCGCATTAATTAATAAGCCTTAACAATTTAATAATAGATATACATTTTGTGTAAATATTAAATGTAAATAAGTATTCAAGAAAATTAATTTAATGAATAATAATAAAATTAATATAAATAATAATAACAGTAATAATAATAATAATAATAATAAAAATAAAAAATTCAAAATGGAAGTATATACATCTGATAGCAGTGACACAGATTCCAGAGAGCAAAAAACATTGGATTATGGCAAAATGAATTTAAGTTCAAATTATATTGAAGACAATATATTGGCAATGTCTATGAAATCAAATTATTTAAAAGAATTCAATGATATTGAAACATGTTTGATTAATCATAATCAATTAAATATATTACCACCATCATTATTAAAATTTATTAATTTAAAAATATTGGATTTAAGTAATAATATGTTAAATCAATTACCCGATGAATTATTTAAATTACCATTAAGTACATTAATTGTTAAAAATAATTATTTAACAAATGAATCGTTACCAAAAACATTTTTAAATGGTAAAAATGGTATAACAATGTTAAAAGAACTGAATCTTAGTGGAAATATGCTTAATTATTTTCCAGATCAAATATTAGAATTAAATAAATTGAAATATTTATACTTAGGTGGTAATAAAATTCAAATAATATCAAAAGATATATGGAAAATGAATGGGTATGTATAAAAATTTAAATAGATACATATATATATGAATATAATGATATACATATAATATTATATTAGACTAGGACTAGACTTAGACTATATATAATATAATTATGTTGTGTTTTAAAAATAACTAATCATAATGTAAAAAATTTTGATTATAAATTTAGACATTTTTTTTTAAGAATTAATCTTAATTATGAATATTATTTCCTAATTATTGTTGGCGAAATATACCTAAGCCTTTGTTTTTCTCCTTATTTTTGTAAGTTTTTTTTGCATACGAAATACAAATGAATGGTACAGTACTACAGTACCTATCAACAAATTAAATTTAGTTTATTTTTTTCGAATTTGAGGTAGTTGGCAACAGTTCTCCAATTTCGAATACTAAGTAAGAAGCGACTACAATTGATCAATGATCACTCACCAGTCACCTAGAAATGTGGCTCAGTACATTGGTATTTTCACTGCTAGTTAAATTGCCGCTCGACTCGAAAGTACATTGGTACTTTTAATAAAACAATCAAAGCTTGGGATGTTGGAATACATGCGTATAAGAATTAACATTTGTTTTAAAATATAGAAATTTAGGAAATTCTTCGCAGCGATCTATTTTTCTCTTATGTAAACCTTCAATAAACTATCTCCCTTTATATTAGAATCAACGAAATATTTTCACACTTAAAATGTTTACTTGTTTCTTCTTGTATTCTTTTTTTATAAATCGGTTCGAGTCTAGGTTTAAAAAGTTTTTACCATTATATGTGGCTTAAGACTAAACCCATGATTATATGCTTGTCAAACATTGAACAATTAACGTGGCTTTTATAGAGTTGCAAAAAACTTAGTAATGTTTCAACAAAATAGAAAAATAAGAGTGCTTTTGCCTTGGAATTTACGTTATTTAAATATTATTAATTTGGCATCATATCAGTGTTGTAAATGCAACTTAGGTATAGTTTTTCTTAATTAATTTTTATATTTTAGATTTCAAACCCTGTATTGTTTCATCTATAAAATATATTATTTTTTACATTTGTATAGTTTTGAAGCAAGCAGACATGTGAATCAATTAGAATAATGCCATGTGCAAAGGTAATATAGTAACGTATTTTGTCATCTTAGTATTGTTACATATCGAAAATATGTTAATGGAGAAAATAGAAACATATTCAAAAAAAAAAATCTTTCATGCGATCATACATTAGGTGCAGGATTGATGAATTTTCTCAAAAAGAGGCATATAATATGTATTATAGTAAACTCATATTTCTTAGTGTACACCAAGGCTAAAAAATTAACAATTTTTATCTTCGACTCAAACTGGATAACATATTGTAAATAGTAATGGACAAACGAGTCCATAGTTGGCCAAATTTGTGGTCGTTTATATGGGTTTTATTCTAATTCCACATTTGAAATTCCCATTTTATTAGAGAATTTATACATTTTTGTATGTTTTTATGTTTTTAATATTGTGTGTTTGTTTCAAAGACCTGGACCTACTCTAAATATAGGCCTTGAATTTGTGTTTGCATTATTTATTAAATTAAAGTTACGCGGCGGTACCAAACACATATTTTTATTTAAAATTTTAAAATAGCTAAAATAAAACTTGAAATTTAATTAAATAAATTTTTGCTGAATCGCATATTGATATTGCACATAATAATAATAAAAGAACCACTGACACTAACAGAAAATGTTATCAAATTTCGTTATGACCGTCTACATAAAATTGAAATGAATTGTAATTGTAGCTGGAAAATATTTTTATCCACTCAAACATTCACATTTTTTTTAATACTCCAAATTTTTATGTCCATTAACTGTATATTATTTTCACTTTTTACTGTTATTTTAACTGATTTTATTATTATACATATATAGCTGTTATAATAAACTGTTACTGTTATTTTATAATAACAATTAAATATAGCAATAAAATATAGTAAAATAGTTTAGTGAAATAAAGAAATTTAATATTTTTCTAGTTTTACTAATATTAATAAATAAAAAAAGTAACAAATTCGATTTATTTATACAAAAATAATACTACAATAATACAGTATATAAGATATTGTTATATATATATCAACTACTTATGTAATATATATTTAGAGATGTTCCTTTTCTTAAAAATATCAATATTTTATACCGATAAATATTGACAAGTCGAATATTAAATATCGATATAAAAAATAATCGAAAAAATATTGATTAGCTTAAAAAAACCTGAAAAATTACCCCAAAACAAAAAAAATTAGGCAGTTGTAAATTTTTACATACATGTTATTCTTACTATTATTTTTTTAATATATTTATTACCATACCAAGGTAACAAAAATGGAACATATTTTAATTTTCGATTTAGTTTTTTAATATATTTTGTTTTGTCAGAAAATACTGTAGTGAAAATTCGAGACTATTAAAAATTGGGTATAACTGAAAAAAATAATAATTAAAAGACAAAATTATTTTTAGGAATTGTTTAGTTCATCATAACACTACTAGAATTAATCAGTAGGTATTTATAGTGTTAGACTACCTATACAACTCCTATTTTCATTTTGATTGATTTTATAACTTAATGAAAAAAATAATGGTATAATATAGCTTAATGATAAAAACAATTATGAAAATAGGAGTACTGTAGGTAGTCTAACACTATAAGTACCTACTGATGAGTTCTAGTAGTGTTATGATGAACGAAACAATTCCTAAAAATAATTTTCTTTGTTAACATAAATAATAATAATATTTATAGATACAATGGTGACATAAAAGGTCTATGTATCAAGATTGAATATTAATTAATAAATCGAATTAAAAGTATTTTTTATTAAAAGTAAAATGGCATGGAAATTTTAATATTTCACAATTAAAAAAATTTATAATTACATAAATTTATTTTATATAAATTAAAAGACATTTTTCTGTTATCTTCATGTGGATTTTAAAGCTGGACTTTCATTGACCAACCAATATTTTAAAATCTTAAAAAATTTATTGGCTCTAAAAAGGGAGATAACATGAAATGACATTATCTTATATGAGAGCTCAATACCTACGACAAGAACAGAAAATATCATTTATTGGGGATATTTTCACAAAAATTGAGGATATTTTTACAAAAATTGGCATATTATACTTTGATAAAGTATATTTTTAAAATATCGGGATAGTTTCTTTATACCGGCAACACTTTTTTAACAATTTTTTGTGTAAATGTATATAAAAAAAATTATTTTTTTCAACAAATGGTTTTGACGGTTGAATTGTTGTTTTCTTGTGTATAAAATAAATTTCCCAAATAGAAATTTAGAGAATTCCTTGCAGCGATCTATTTTTTTCTTACATAAAAATTCAATAAGTTCTTATCATAAATCTCCTTTGTAGAGCCAATAAATTTTTTAAGATTTTCAATATTGGTCAATTAAAATCCACCTTTACTAATTTTTATTGTAAAAACTATATTATACATTTTTTTATATTTTAAGAAGAATAAAAAATATTTATAAAAATATTAATAGTTTATAGGTCCTCTGTTAGCGACAAGTACTGCTTCATATCTTATTTTTATGGAGTCGGACAAGTCTCTCGTTTTTGCAGATAATATTGAGCTCCATGTATCTCTAAATAAAGTTTTAAATTTCTCCGTTGTTTTTTTTCGATACATTTCTACCTGTAGCTTTTATATTGACCAAATAATTTTAATAGAATTTAGGTTTGGGCTTAATGGAGGCCATTCAATTACTGTGATATTTTTGTTTTTCATGTATTCTTGAACCTGAAAATAAAGATTTAAAAAAATTACCATGTTATAACAAAAAAAACAAAAATATTCAAAGCTGAAAGTGCAACAACCTATTTAAGAAACATAAACAAAAAATTATTTCTACCTTTCTAACAGTGTAACAAAGAACATTGTCCTGATGAAAAATAACATCAGAAATGTCTCCAAAGAGCAACTGAGCGAAAGTATCCAATTCATTTTCAAAATGTTTATATAAACATCCGTATTCATTTTTGATGAAACGAAGTACAATCATATTTCTGAAAACCCGAAAAAACATTCCCATGCCATTACACGTTCACATTATAGTGGCAACATTTGCACGCATTCATTACTTAATCGCTCTCCTATACTCTTCACCGATCAAACTGTCTCATATCATTTGAATTTGCATTCCTCTGAAAATATTAGCTGCTCCCACAATATCCTCTTATCAAGAAACGTGTTCTCTTGCCCATGCAATATTTTTGTACCTATGTATTAGCTTCAACTGACGATGTTCATTTAATTCTTCTTTCAATAGTCTACATCGTATCAAACTGGATGAAATGGTGGTTCCCCTGCTCTTTACAGAATTTTGATGATCTGCAGACGTCTCTCAATATTTAAAATTTTGGTCTTTTACATATTCAATACACGTAGATATTGGATAGATAAACATATCTGAAGAACAAAAAAGTCAACCTGTTAATAAAATTTGAATTAATTGCATTTTTATTATATTAAAATAAAGCATAAATTTCAACTTCCCTATTTTTTTTTTGACATCAGTGTATTAACAAAAACTTGTTTATTATTATTTAATACTTTTAATTCTTTTGTATATACATAATAATTGTTACTTAACACGAAGGTTTTATTTCAATAATTATTAAAGGAGAATCATATTGTTCATCTAACAACACTACTGACGAGCTCATCAGTATGTAGTGTTAAGACTACATTGTGATTTTTAATTCTGATTGATTCTTCTATATAACTTGTATGAAGATTCATAAAACAACATCTGTGAGTTATACGAGTGTAAGTTCGATTTTATCAATTTTAATTTTCCATTACGATGGATTACTTTTGAAACACCGTGTGTAACATATAATATATCAAGCAATTGTGTACAAAGTATTGTATAATGTCTGTATTTATTTAATAAACATTTATATATTTAAAAATCTGTATATATATAATTTATTTTTATATTTAAGTATGTAGATTATTTGAATGAATTCGATAGTAATTCATAAATCAAATATTCAAAGTATATTATGGAAACTTCTTAGCAATTAAAACCTTAATAATAGTTCTCCTTAGTAATTAAAACAGGAGATTTTGTATCCAACCCGAAAAAAATATTGACATTTAAATATATACAGGCTGTGTGGCGCACAAGGTTCGATTCCCGATGAAGGCAAAATCCTTTATAGGTTTTTCGATCTCGTTTAGTACCCTATGTCATTAGGCTAAAATAAATGACAATACAAAATAATAGGCCCACATTTCGAAAACAAAAATGGTCTGAAAGCTTGGCAGATAAACTGATCTGATATGATTATGTAAATAAATAGATAAATGTAAAGTGATAAAACATTTTCTACTAGATTTCAAATAAAAACTAACAATGAATAAAAAATAATTTTCCATTATTGAACTATTATAAGAAATTATTTTTTTACAGTATACCTACCTAGGTACACTGTGATTTATTTTTAATATAAAAATCTAAATTCTAAACTTGGAAATAAACTTTTGAACTTTAAAATAAATAAATTAAAAAAAATTTGCGAATTAAACTTTTTTTTTATTTTAATTTAACAATAAAATGCATTTTTAAAACTGAATTTATTAAATTAATGCGCATTTGCATATGATTTATTGCTGAATAGTAAAATTACGAATTTAATCTGATTGATTTAATTACCTAAAAAAAAAACAACAAAAAAGCAAAAAACGAAATTAGAAAAAAATATTTAAAAATATTAGAAAAGCTTAAATTTTTGAATAAACAAAATTTTTTTTATAAGAATAACCACTTTTCCGACCTGTATACATATAGTGTTACGGTTATATCATTTGCAAATATTCCGGATTTGAATATCGCTCAGGACATGGATTTTAATACTGTAATTTGATAATAACTTAAGTAAAATAGAATTACGTTGTTACATACATATATTTTTATTTATTTTTATTTGTTTATTTATTTGAGAATAATTTTCAAATGAGCCTCATTGTTCGTACAGAGTGTATTATATAATGTATATATAGTATATATAATTAGTATGAACTAAAATTAAATATATACAAAATAATATAATTTAATGTAAACAGTGTAATATAATAGAAATACTAAACAATAACAGTACAAGCAAGATTGATTTGCAAAATTATTCAATTTTAAACATTGATTAAGATACAGTCGTCTCAAAAATTTTTTGTGCATAGAACAATTTCGTACTTAACACAAACAAAATTGGATGAAACTTACAAAATAATAAAAATAGTTAACGCATTTTTCAGAATTTGTTAATTATGAACAAAACCCAAAATATCAAACTGACAAAACAAAAAAGACAAAAACAAAATCTAAAAATTATTTGCGCACGTGTTTATTTGCATAAACAATAAATGAAAAAAGGGATTTTTTGAAAAATATTTGAGGACTTGAAATTATATTGGATCTATTTTATGATACTTAATAAGAAGTATTTCCTCAATTCGCTTCTATAACCTCCTAAAGTCAACCAGGCATTGAATCGTTTATATTTGTCAAAATTAAGAATTCTATTGATTCCCAAGTATTTTCAATAACGTTTCAAGTCTCTGTTTCTGACCTTCCAATTTCTTGTGGGGTTTCATATAATACAAAAGATTCTCAATTAAATTAAAATCAGGACATTAAGGTGGCCAATCTAAAAACGTTGCACAATAACCTTCAAATACCATATTATCATAGCAGCCTTGTGTATCGTTGCATTATCTTGTTCCACAAAATTTGAATTTTTCGAATAGTCCTCAAGGAATAACTATATAATGCAAGAGATCAAGGTAAGTACTTGATGTGACTTTTTTCGGTAGATTAAACAAGAAATAGTTTCCGTAATATAGAAAAATCCTCCAAATAATTATATTCCCACCATTCGTGTGTCTTATGCAATTATATAATGTTCTATCTATGTGAATTTTTTATATACACTTGATAGGAGATCTTCTCTTGTAGCCAAATATGTGTTTTATAGCTTTATTTTGAATTATTTGCAGATCATTTACATATACCGGGTGTTCCAGACCATGCGTATCAATTTTTTAAGAGGGCAAGAAGCCGTTAATTTAAAAACAAAATTATTGATTAAATCGAGGGTGCTCTATCGATTGGTGATATTTTCAACTTTCGGGAATTACCGGTATTTTAAGCCCGAAAATCGCCGAAAATCGCCGAAATTGGCCGAAATCAAGATTTTCAAATGGAAAAGAGTACTTTTTAATGCAAATTCGGATTCTCCGTTAAAAAATAAGAAACTTTGTTTATTTTTTTTTGGTTTTCTAAGTATTTTTCTTTAAAATTAATTAAAACAAAACAAAAATTCCATATTTTCCTTTGGTAAACCAAAATCAATAACTTTTATAAATAAATTTGTTTTTTATATTAGCATATTATTTATCTCAGTTTTGGGTAACTACAAAGGTTAAATTAAAAAAAAAACCAAAACTTTATATAAGTTTCTTATTTTTTGACGTAGAATCCAAATTTGCATAAAAAAGTACCACTTCCCATTTGAAAATCTCGATTTCAGCCAATTTCGGCAATTTTTTGTCTTAAAAAACCCTTTTTCGGTCCTTTCCGCAAGCAAGCTGATACGCATGCTCTGTACACCCGGTATATAATTCTCTATTGCATATAAAATCGACGGATGCAGTATTTGATAATATTATATGATTTGAACGATCTTCTCATGAAGTATATTTAATTTGTTTATATGAGGCTTTGATGCTCTATTCCAGATTGGATTCAAATGTGTGCTATTAGAAATAATATAAGACCAAAAAATAATAAAGATAGTTTTATTATATAAAAATTGGTTCAATCCTAAACTTAAGGGACACTTTTTTTGCATACAAAATCTATATGTTCCACCCATTTAAGATTAGCATCAATTAATATTCCTAAATAATTATCATTTGATCATTTTTAAATAAGAAATAGGGATTAATAAGGTTTTTGTTCTCAAAACAGAGGATTTTAGCCTTTTTCAACTTTATGACCAATTTATTTTTTTACTAACCCCTTATCGATCGAGAATAAATCGTGCAATATTGATGATTTAAGCTCAGTTTCACTACATACTGAATATTTTCGACAAGCCATTACGCTTTGCCTTTCAATGACAGCCAGTTCATCAATATAAATTTTGAAAAGATCAGGGCCCAGAATCGATACTTGAGGTACTTCCACTTTGCTTATTTTACAACTACTATAAGTTTTCCCAATTTTGGTTCTTTGTAGACGATCAACAAAGTAGCTTTTAAAAAACGCAATTAGAAGTTGTGTAAAACGTAGGTTTTTTAGTTTTTGTAATAAAACCTTATGTTCCACACATTCAAATGCCTTTTGTAGATCAATAAATACACAGGCTGTAAATTTTCCTTGGTCGATGCTCATAGAAATATAGTCCGTAAGTTAAAGGCAAGCCAAAGTTGTGTTAGAGTTTTTCTCGAAGCCAAATTGTTCCGAATGCAATTTTGATGTAGGAAGATTGATAGCCTTTTTTTAATTATTCTTTCATAGACTTTTGAAAATATACTCAAAACGGAAATTGGTCTATACTTTTACGAGTCAGTTGCAATGTCTTTTTTGTATATTGGCGTTACAATAGCAGTTTTTAGTGATTCCGGGAAGACGTGTATGTTTCGACAGAAGCATTAATAAATTTAGCTAATAGTGGAGCAATTATTCTGTCAGAGTTAAATTCTTTGTTTCTCTGAATTGTAGAATTCAAAATATTTCGTATATGTAGTTGAGCAAAAACATGTTGAAATTTTTAAACTTGAAAAATGAAATCTTAAAACATGGCATTCAATAAATTGAATTTTTGTATCTAACCATTGCAGTAGTAGTACTAGTAGTTTGCCATAAGACGATAAGACAACGATTATGATAATAATTATCTATATTTAATTAAACTAAATTGAATCAAATTGACAAAATTCGATTATGATAATAATTATCTATATTTAATTAAACTAAATTGAATCAAATTGACAAAATTTTATGTTTTGTTAGAATTAATGAGTATCTTGCATGTATTATTTATATTTTACATTATAGGCTTACACCCATTAAGAAAATTTATGTTAGTTTAATCAATCGTGTAAAATCAATAGTAACACATTTTATTTTTGTCTCTTAGGATTTTATCAGCTGATCTGTTGATGTTAGTTTGTTTTTTATTAAACTTAAAATTTATAAAATTTATTTTGCGATTATATTTAATAAAAGTTGCTAAGTACTCAATCTATATAAGAAAATGAAATTAAGATTTTTTTTTTTTAATTAAAATTATTATTATCAGTATTTTGTTTACATTTATATAGTTTTTGGTACCTACTTATATTTTAAATAGATTTTTACAATTTTAATAACATTTTTATTTAATATTCATCTGTTATCAATATTTTGATTTTTAAATTTAATTAAAAAAAAAAAAAACAAAAATAAATAAAATAAATAAATAAAAAGTTCCATATGTCACCATGAGTTGGCAAAATTTTTCGTATTGGCTTTTATGAAATATTTTCCCAAATGAAATTGATTATTTTTATTTTAAAAGCTTTATAAATTTAAATAAAAATAATACTAAGACCCCACACTATATAAAGACTTATATATTTAATGTTAAACCGAATTCTATTAATTGTAATTTGCAAAATTTAAATTATACTTTGTTAAAATAAATTTTACTTAAATATAAAAACAAAAAAAAATAGATGAAAATAATTATTTATGTTTAATATGGGTACTATAGATTTCTGAATTAACTTATTTATAATTCTTATTGAATCGACCTAAAATATTTGTAATAGGTTCCTTGTGTTTAATCTTAGGAATCAAACAGTATGTAGAGCGCCTGCCTTTCAACCGAAAGGTCCCAGGTTCGATTCCCGATGAAGCAAAAAAAATGCTTTATTGGTTTTTCGACCTGGTCTAGTACCCTTTGTAATTGGGATATAATAAATGACAAAAAATAAATGAGAGTATATTATAATCTGGTAACAAACTAAATACAATGAAACTATTCTATTTAATAAAGCTTAGTTCCTGACAATAGCACTTGGTTAAAAAATTTGTCCGGACATTCGTCCATTAAGAGGAAATCCACCTTTACTGTCAAGAGTGTAAAAAAAAAAAATGGGTTCTGAGTTCAAATTTAGTTAAACACCAAGCACCAAACCATATAAAAATGTCAAATCGCATCTCATTTACCATTATTAGAGGTGCTGCGAAAGTTAAATTGGTCTATTGTACAAATTAATAAATTGACGTGCATTTAAATTATAAAGAGTATTAATAAATGACGAACTCGTTTGGATATATTCCAGCGTTCTTAGAGTTTTTTACATTTTGATGATATGAACAATATTGCTTGTCAGCTTTCAAAAAATGGACACTCGGAATTTAACATCAGCTTCAAATGGCAAGCCATTACTATTTCTAAGGGAAATCCTGGTCGAATATATTTGATTCAACTACCAATTAAATTGCTGTTTGCTTATAACAGTAAATTCTACTACAGATCTCAGGATCACATTTGACTCCGAACTCAGTTTCAACATATGAATAAGTAACACAATATCATAATATAGTGAGATAAGTCAATTCTTCTTTAGGTTGGTTTAAAGAATTTTCTGGCCCCTATACCTCACGAAATATTTTTACGGTCTACTTTTAAATATCTCAGTCTAGTATGGTCTTCTCATTACTTGAATATCATTAAATCTGTTCTGCGAAAAAACTTTACGTTTCGCTTTAAGTAATTAATCTTGAAATGATCTCTATTGCGACTTCCACCTTATTCTCACCATCTTCAACTTATTATCAGTCATTGTCTGAGTGTAGAGATCCTGTTAGCTTTTGAAATTTCAAATTATTTGGTTTGGGAAGAACTAATTGGAATAATCTCAGAGCCGTTGAATGGTGTTCCACATTCCCTTCCATCATATTGAATATATCAGATTTGAGTTAACAATTTTTTCAATGCTTCGTAAATTAAATTCTAATTTTATATCTTTTGATCGTCAACTAAGTGTTTTAAATCCTAAAAAAATAATGTACTCATGGTTGGGACTAACTCATTTTTGTAGTTTTGTTACTTACTAGTGATTATGATTTTTATTTCTCTACTAATAGAACGTACTGGTTTACTTAATTTTACTAAAATGTTTTTCATGTATAAGACATTATTAAAATAAAACAGTTTCATACCTGTGTATATTCCATTGTGTTGCATTTGGTTTTGCTCTTTTGTTTTGTCATTATCACAACACCAAAGTGGTTTTTGTTCTAATTAAATTTGAAAACAAAATTTGCTGCATATTGCTAATTTTCAAAAATTAAAAATTTTTTTTTTTAGCTATTTTATAATATTTTAATAAAACTTTAAAAATTAGATTTAGATACTGAGTAGAGGTAAATAACTAAAAAACAGAATTTTGACAATATATGAGGTGTGGCAAATAATTTTGTATAAGAAACTTAACAATTGTCGGCGCACGATAATATTTCCACTGTGAGTTCCTTATTTAATATAGACAAAATTATCATATATGAATAGGTATAAATATAGAGAGTAATACAAAACTCAACTGAACTAACGTGCACAAAATGGATATGACAATTGACAATGCCTCTATATCTTTTAACCTGGCCTCTGGGAGAGCAACTTTCAAAATGGGATTTTATTTTCATATAAATTTTGTCTTTTAGGTATAGGGATCTTGTTTTACTATATGAATAACCTGTTATTATGATAGAGTGTTATGTTTTATCTAAATTGGTAAAATTTACAAAAAATTACAAAAATATTTTCATTCATACTTTTCAATTTAAAACAAAAAAGTTTTATTATCCGACATTAAATTTACTTCTGTCACATTCTAATGATTAATGAACATGAACACTGAAAATATAACTGATGGATCATGGATATAGTAAAATTTTTGAGACGAAATTAGCATGTAAATTGTTGTTGTTTATTTTATTTATCTGAGCAAAATCTTTGATGGAGTTTGTATTTAATTTTTGGTATTAATTTTTTCAGAATATTCTTGTTTGTGTTAGTTGTGTTTTTTACAAATTTTATTTTTATCAAAAAGAATTCTTTTTATATACAAAACAAAAACAAAATTTTCAAAAAAATCGTAATTCGATATATTCCGGAAAAATAATCGTGTAACTTGGCTAAAAGATATAGAGGCATTGGATATGATATAGAAAGATGAAAAATGCAATATAAAAAATTAAGAACATTTGAGTTTGAAAGCATGTTTATAATATAGACTTTTTCCCCATAGTATGTAAGTACACAACACACATACACACTAGTAGAAAATTATGTTTTAAGGTGAATTTCATGTTGAGAAATATTTACTTCGTTTTGTCGAAATAACATTTTAGCTTGTTAATATGCTTTGTATAACTGAACAAAGTATTTTAAACCCTGGAATACCACTATTCCTCAAACTTAGGCTTATAGAGATTATTAAAATTAAGAAAAATTGGTCGCCTTTGGGGCAGATGATTATGAAAAATTGTTTGTACCATAATTTCTACGATATTGAAGGAACAAAGATTCTAAATTATTCAAAAAAGATAAAGTAATAATCGATACAAAAAAAAATGTGTAATGTAAGAGATGACTTAATCAAATATGATCTAAATTGAATTTCCAGAGCACTATTTAACATTTTTTTATTACCTATAAGTGAGTGGTAGGTACGCTTAAATATGTCAGCCAACGATAGACTCTTATGATTACTTAACTGGGTATTAATAGGTTGGAGTCTGTTGAAAGGAAATTTTTACGTTTCGTTTTGTGATAACGAACTTATTTTCTTTTAATAAGCTTCTATTGAGAGTATACAGAGTTATCCGTTCAATTTTCAAAATTTACTGATTTCTTCCCAATGTTTACTCGAATGATTCCATTTTATTAAAGTTTAATTTTTTTATTTTATTTCACACAATTAAAATTAATTTCATAATTGGCCTCTGTGACGAAGTTGTCAAACATCATATTTATATTAACAATTTTGATACCGTGATCACCCAGTAATACACAGTTTTTTTCCTTCATCTATGTATCGTGACTACGCACTGATAGCAGTGATATTTACAAAATTTAGAACTTGAATCTGGGAGAAGAAAAATATTGCTATCGTAGTACCTAAGAACGATAATGGAACTGGTTATACATATTCGTAAACAACACTTATTAATAATAAAAAATAATTTAATTCAGGAGTTATTTCATACAGCCTTTAAAGATAATTTAAAATTTAATAAAATTAAATTAATAAAAATAAAATCCATTTAAGATGGAAGACTATCTATCTTAATCCAATTTTTTGGACATTTAAATTATGTATATATATGCGTATGTGTATGTAGATATGTATGTATTATCAATTTAGGAAATAATAAATCATAAAATATTAATTTTAAACCACTCATATAATATTATTGAACTTTTGACTTATTTTTAATTCTTATAAGCTTTACTTAAAATTTATACTTTGTATTATTTTGTATTCATAATTTCGCCATAAAATTGATGGTATATATATAAATACATATATCTAAATAATTTTGATGATTCGAATTGATTTATTATTTTAATTTAGTACATAAGAATGTATTTAAAATTATACACATTTAAGAGTCCTGTCGCTTGCACTTTAAGACATATGGGGGTTCAACTATCGAAAATATTTAAAAACAAATAATCTGATTTGAAAGATTTTCTTTATTTATTTAATTCTATAAGTATATTATTATCTATGGTATCACAGTTGATCTCCTGATCTGAGATAATCTGAATTAACCAAATTGAGCCAGATTGAGCTAAATAAATGATGGAATCGATAAAAAATCTTGTATTACTAAAGATTGTATTTACAAAATATATATTGTTTTATTTTTTAAATACTGTTTTACGAAAAAGACTGAATAATTATATACGCAATGAATAATTGGCTTGTAATGCATGATTTGATTCCATCGACTCCTCATGAAAATAGTTTTTAATATTGTATATTTACTATAATTAATATAGTATAATTAGTACCATAATTAGTATAATATACTAATATAGGACTGCTGCTTTAAAGGACAGCTTTAATTTTTGCTGCCAAATCTATATTATAATACACAAAAGCATGATTAGTGAAGGCACACTTTTCGTGGTCTTTCATGTTTTTCGCCTTCGTTTTTTTCTTTCATTAAATCAATCAATGATGTAGGTAGGCCATGGAGATCAAAATAAACTTTTATTTTATGTCTGTATTTTTATGTTAATGTAAGAAATTTTTGTGAGTCCAATTCTCTGTTGGGTCAAAACTATATTTTATTATTTTTGTAAGTTCTTTTTGTATTATCGCATTTGATTTTTTACACTTTTAGTTTACACTGTATGTACCCGGGGGTTACTTCTAGTTAGATTAAGATTACTTAAGCTGCTATCTAAACTTTACGAATCTTATATACTCAAGTACACAACACTATAAGAGACTTAATGCGATCTTTAGAATCTTTAGAAACTACTTATTTATTATTTACTGTTTAAAAAATTGAAATTATATTAGAAAATAATTAAATTTCTGAAATTATTTAATAAATTTTTTATTTTGAGATTTTAAAAATATATTTCTTTTCATTTTTCATATAATTCTTAAATTTGCTAAAGTTCTCTAGGCTTCAGAGCACACAAAAGTGTTAATTTTAATCCATATCGTATACAAATATGAAATAAATAGTTTCATCAGGATAACGAAAGATTGATTAAGGATACAGTTATAGTTACGGTGTATATAATTTGTTTTTTAGAAGATTCTGTTACCAACCCTACCAAACTACAGCTTTATATTAAAACTAGTGAATCCCATGTGCAATTGCACAGAAATAGTTCTTTCAAACACAATTGTATACAAAAAAAAATATTTTTTTTGCTATAATTGTTGTTGTTTGCTGAATCGCTTGATTCATGAATATTTATACTTTATAATGAAATCAAGTATAATACCAAAGATTATATAATTACTAAATAGTAAATAGCAATTATATAATCTTTGATAATACCTACTTTATAACGAAATTAATACTAATTTCAATATAACACAATAAAATCCCATTACTGTAACGTAGTAGATCGATAAAATAGTGTTTTCGCATAAGACATCAAAGTGGGTTTTAGGATTTTTAAAATTCTAAAAAAATTTTTAAACTTGCTAAAATTTTAATATTTTAGTGGTGTAATTAATTCAATTATTCTTGCTTTTTAACTCACCATTCGTTCATCTTGTGTATTATATATAAGATTTATGTATACAGCTCAACAGCTGTAGTAAAATTGAATACAAAACTTTTTACATATTGCTATAACTGCGTTGCTAATATGACATTTTTTACAGTAGACTACTACAAGTTGTTAATACAAGTTAAGTGTATCATATATATATAGCAAAGGCTATTATAGTTCTCTAATTATTTTGCAAAATCTAAATTTTCACATTTTCTTCGATGATCTGAAGCCTTGCAGTGTTTTTATTTCGTAATCTTATGTCTTTTATGTCTCGTGTATATGCATTCATAGCTTAAAATTATTTATAAAGAATGTGATTTATCTAAACTAACTATTCATAGGTCTTTTCTCTATAGAGAAACTTATCGAAGAACATTTAGCCTTTCGATGCTTGAGTTACTGGCTATATAATATATCTCATGCCTTAAATACACATCTCCAGATAGAAATTAAGATTGTATGTTATGAAGTATAAATTTATTATAATTAAATGATATGAAACAGAAATATTATCAGTTAAATTGGATTTTTTTTTTGTTTTCAACAAAATAATGAAATTCTTGTGAGCTACAAAATTCCATTATTTTTCTTCTTCTGATAAGAATATCAGTTTCGTATGGACTTGTACATTATACAAAAAAACTATATATTATACTAGTATTGCTAGTATGCAAAACAAAAAGTTAAACAAACATTTTTTCATAAATGGAATAAAGATTATATAAGGTTATTGTCTCCTGCTTTTGTTTTTTTGTTTTTTTAATTTTTCGTCTCATTTTTAGGACGCTTTTGAAAAAATTTAATGTAGTTTCCAATTAGGGAAGAAAAAAAAATAAAAGTAACTTTTTTAATGTTTAGCAAAGCTATTTTTTTATTATAATGAATTGGTTAATGACTAAAACGAAATCTAGGACCTCTGTAGATTTACTTACTTTCCTTATTACTTACTTTGTTTACTTACTTATTTACTTTCTTACTTACTTACTAACTTATCACGCTGGGTGGCGCAGTAGGTAGAGCGCCTGCCTTTCAACCGAAAGGTCCCAGGTTCGATTCCCGATGAAGCAAAAAAATGCTTCATTGGTTTTTCGAGCTGGTCTAGTACCGTTTGTAATTGGGATATAATAAATGACAAAAAATAAATGAGAGTATATTATAATCTGGTAACAAGCTAAATACAATGAAACTACTCTATTTAAGAAGGCTTAGTTCCTGACAATAGTAGTAGTTTTCCACATTTAATGAGTAGATAAGCCAGTAATTTGTTAAAATAAATACTCAAATTATTGTAGATATTGTAGTGTAAAATTGCAGTACCGTACTTAATCAAGCACGAAAAGGTGATTCTACCTAAGTTACTGTCAAGATCATAAAAAAAAAAAAAATCTCGTTATTCACTTACTTACTTCCGTACTTACTTAGTTACTTAATTTTATAATGACTTACATACTTACTTGTATATTTTCTTATTTTCTTAATTTTTTTGTTTGGTTTCCAATTGAGGCCAAAATAATGGGATGAGCATCCTAACTGCCTTCATAGAATTTAAGCCATTTAAAGGATTAAAAAAGAAACAAAAAGAAGGACAGTACCTAATGAACAAAGTTATAAAAAAATATAAAGGAAATAGAATAAAATAGATTTGATAGAATAGAATAGAAGAGTTAGTATACATAAAATTTACCAGACAGCTTAAAATATATTTATTTATTTGTCTCTTTAAGATTCCTAAGTTATTTGCTTATGGGAATACATAAAAATGGTAGGGTATTCCGCAGTTTAAAGATTCGGTTCATGAAATAACTTTCATATTTCATAGTTCTGGTTCGAATAGGCTGCACTACAAATTTGTGGGAAAGGGTTGCCCTGCGAGCATTACGGTGGGCATTACTATACCATTTGAACCCACTATACATTTGTTTACCCAATTGTATTTTGGCCATAATTACTTTTATTTCTACAGAAATCAGTCAATTATTCAACAGATATTTAAAAAACACTGTAGGTGCTCCTACATTACGGCTGTGACTTGATGATGTTGGGTGTTGTATAACATCTCCATTATTGCTAAATTTGATGGTTTCCTTTTCTACCTTTCTAAGTACTGTAGGCTGGAACTGGGTGCACCCCCCTAAATCTGCAAGTTGTATTCAAGTCGTGGCCGAATGTATGTCTTGTATTAATTACTTACCTTCTTACTTATTTACTTACTTACTTATTTAAGAAGAAATTAATTATTATAAATATAAACTGTCTCAACAATTAAAATGCCAACTACATCACACAGTCATTAATTTGATATTTCATACAGGTACAAACAGTTAAGACTCAATCATGTGGGGTGCGCAGCGATAAGTAAAATTTGGAAATGAAAAACAGAATATGTAAAACTATGTCTGATATTTTAAAAATATGCTTCATCGAAGTATACGCGTAATAAAATCAAAATATCCCAATCAAGTGTGAAAATATATCAAACTATAATGGAAATATCAAGTAGTGTAAAAATATCCAATGTTAGAGATAAATATCTCCCGTAAATGATATTCACTTTTTTCCTGTCGTATGCATTGAATTCTCATATAAAATAAAGTCATTTCATCAACTTTAATTTGTCAAAATATTAGAATTTTTAGAAATGGTAAAATCAAAAATGTGACATGCTGGAGCATGTAACTAAGTATTTTATACAATCGCACTTCACTTTACACTTCAAGAATGTGGAATAATATTCCTTCTGATATGTTTCCACATTCAATTATAATTTGCAAAAAGTTTAAAGAAAATATGAATACCTTTATTCTTCTAATTCTAATTCTACTAATCTATCTTCCTTTTTTTCTTCCTAATTTATCCCATCCTATCCTATCCTAACCCAGCACCAAGTGCTATAGGTATTTTTCTAACTAACAATTTGGCTGTTTTCTAAAAAAAAAAGCAATTTTAGCCATTAAGTTTATTTATTTATTTCTCTTTAATTAAATTATAGCTTTCTTTATCTAATGACCATTGATATGTAAGCTACTTTGCTACAATTAAATTACATATTTTACATACGAGTAAATTTTTGTTTTATTTGTGAATTAGCACATGCTAGTGCTAAGTATTTACATATGTACATACTGAAAATTTTTAAATTTTGACATTAAGGCATTGTAAATAAATTATAACATTATAAATATTAAAGTATAATTCAATTTTATAATTCTATTTCATAATGAATATCCATTTATTTTTTGCGTTTAAAAAAAAGTTATATTCTAAAAGGGGAAAATAAATTAATGCTATAGGTCTAAAAAAATCTGTAGATTTATTTTCTTATTTCAGATTTTATTAAGGTATACATACTTAGATACATATGATATGTACATTTTTGAATTTTGAATTTTTGAATTGAATTAGAATTTTTTAGGCCACCTTCATTGTATACTAAAAACACCATTTTTATTTATTTTAATTTTTCAGTAATACTAATAATCTTATCAATGAACCCCCCCTCTCACCACTTCATTTAATGATCAAAACAATGGAAAATTTGAATAAATATTTTAATAGAAATGAAGGTTAAAATATACCCAATTAATGCCTAACCAACTTTTATTTAAAAAAAATATTCATAATATAACAATGTATATATATATATATATATATAATTAATAATTATATATATGAAGCGATAAGATAACCGCACAGACATTGATAAATAACATTTCAATAAAAAAAAAAATATACATTTTTTTATAGGAAAATAATAAATACAAAGAATTTATTGAAATATGATGAATGCATGTTTTCAGACAAAAGGCAAATCAATGCCCGATTTGAAATAAATTTAATTTTGTGATTATTGTTTTGTGTTTGTTTTTATCTTAAAGTGCAATATTTATTAGTGAAATGAACTCCTAACACTAATTGTCTCGCAATGCGCCTCTTGTACTTAGTTTTATCAATAATATTTTGCAGAACAAAGCATAAATTTTTGAGTGTGCTGTCTCGGTTGCCAATAATATTTCAGTTTAATTTCAAAATAATTTGAAGCTCTTTCTTTTTTTGTTTTTTTTTTGGTTTTCGTTTTTTTTTTTAAACTCAAGATAATATTAATTTATTTAAAAAGAAAAAAAAACAGTAACTATTCAGGTCATTAGAAATTAATTATAGTGTCAAGTTATTTTTATGTTGATTTTTTTATATCGTCAGATTTATACTTAGGCCACTATATTTGTTCAATTAAATTCTTTTAAGGTAATATATCATCATTCATTGGGATTATTAAAACACACCACAACATTTAATTAAACTAATTGAACATTCACCTCTAAAGTAGGTACAATCACAAACATACTTTCGAAACTTATAAAACAAAAATTTAAGGTCTAAATTAAATAAATTTTATTTTTCAATATTAATATACGACTTACACTTACTCGTATTTACCTATAATTTGATTTTAAAGTAAATTTTAAAGCATAATCAAATAGTTCAAGTCTTACAATATATAGTTAGGTTAAAAAGGGGTGACATCCACAGCTTTGACATTCTAACACTAGGTTAAATTAAAATACCCTCAATTAATGCGTAGCTTCTATTTAAAATATTCATAATACAACAATGTTCCTCCAACGCTCCTCCAAACGCTCCAATACATATACAAATTGCAATAAAACATAAAAACATAAAACCGATACAGTTCAGTACCTAGAGTGAAGCGCGTTAATTATTAAAAATTATAAGAATAAAAAAAAAACAAGTAAAATTTTGCGGATATGAAAAGTAACACTACCGTCATGAAATGAAATTAAATATGTTAGACGATTGTGGGTATGACCACTATGAACATAAACATATATTTCAGTACCTATTGTTTTCGTTTAAGGTTGTGGCTCATTGTCAAATATTATTGGTTCAATATTCTATGCGTGTTAGTGAATAAATATTATTTTTTTCCTTACTTCTCTTGGGAGTATAGGGCTTCCACTTGACATTTCCATCGTACTCGATTTCTAGCTGCTAATTTCACTTGTTCCCACGTTATGTTTGTCTTTTCAAGTTCCTGTTTTATGGTCTTCCGCCAGGTGTTCTTTGGGCAATCGGGTCTTCTTGTTTCTTGTGGGTTCCATTCTAAGCTCTTTCGCGCGATGTTGTCTGATGACATTTTGAGAGTGTGACCTATCCATCTCCATTTACTGCTTCTAATTTGTTTCGCTATGCGTTCTTCGCCGGTTAGTATCTAGAGGTCCTGGTTGCTTATTGTGTTTGGCCAGAATATTCGGCATATTATCTTTAGACATTTATTAACGAAGATTTGTAACTTCTGGTTGATAATTTTTTATGTTAACCAAGTTTCACTGCCGTATATCAGGATTGATTTGGCACAAGACCGGAATATTCTAAGTTTAGTTGCTCTGGATATTTGGCTGTTCCTCCATATCGGTTGCAATGTTCCAAATGCTGCTCTTGTTTTCTTTAATCTATTTGCTCTACAGATCAAAAAATAAATATTATAAGATTCCAAAATTGATATAAATAAGACAAAAAGGGAAATAAATTGATAAAAACAAATCTAATATGACACTAACGACATTTAGATTTAGCCAACGACAAAAAACAAAATGACCCATATTAATTAAGAACTCGATGGTTTTTTTTCAAACTTTGATACTCAACTTACGCAGCCATTAGAATGTTAACACGATTAACTTGATTCTTAATTATACGATAAATTTTCAATGATGGCAAATAAGATGTCACTAAAATGATCGAGCAAATGATCATGTAAATGACCCTTAGGGAATAAAATATTCTGTTTATGTGGTAATTAAAAACGTTCTAATAAAAAATAAAGGCATGATAAATTTAGGAAGGCGCAATACGTATTTTTCTTAAATTTGAAATGAAAACTCTAATGAAGTAAAGAAAAAGTACTTCCGTCACTTATGGCAGGTTACAAAGCTAGTTTATATATCTATAGCAAGCTTATATATGTATAAAGTATATAACGATAAAACGACCGATCTGATAAGCCATATTTCAATAAATCAAAAAAACAAAAAAAATTAAAATAAGTAAAGAGAACATTTTTATTGAAAAATAATAAATACAAAGAGTTTATTGAAATATTCGGTGAATATATTGCTTCCGGACAAAGTGCAAATCAATGTTCGAACTGAAATTCAAAATGTCCAATTTGCTATTCCGACTGCACCATTACTTTTAATCCACAATTATTTTTTATTCGCAATCGGTGTATTTTAAATTATGCAATAATTGAATATTAATGAATATGTAGTAACAAATTGATCTAATAATATATCTACATAAGCTGCTGTCGGTAGACATGGGAATTAATGCATTACGTTTACATTTGTAATTAATTTATTTTTTCATATAATGCATTAAAAATAATTTTATACAAAAATAATGCATTACCAAAAATAATTCAAATTATTTAAGTAATTCAATTACCTTTCTCATTATTATTACTATTTAACCATATGACTAGGAGTGTCATATACAAGGTCATCACAATGCTTGGAAGAATAAGACTATTCTTATTAAAAGTAGTTTATTTATTTGATAGATCGTAAACAAAAACAAAAAGATCTCTATGTTCTAGAAAGATTTTAATAAATTAAAGTATTGAGTATCTAATACTGTGACGAGCACACACTCCAATGAACTTTCATTGACTAAACATTAACATTTTTATTATTGTATTTTTAATTTTATTCAAAAAATAATACAAGCACGTCATATGATAATCCTTAATGAAGAATGAAAGGAAAGAAACGGAAAAAAGGTTAAAAATCTAATATCTTTGATTTGCCTTCTAACATATCAAGGTCAAAAATCAATAAGCAATATGCTCACGAAGCAAAAGTATGAACCACTTTAAAATCTTCTACAATTAAAAGTTATGTCAGAGATTTAGCCTATCTTCCAGCATGTCAAGATAGGCTAAATCAAAATTTTGCACTTTTAAATTATGCCGAAGAAGCATTAGCCAATTTATTTAGGGTTAAAACTAAAGGAATTTAAAAATATATATATATATATATATAAATACAACACATGCAAAACGCAATTATTCAAAGACATTTCATAATTTATATACACTTATGTATATATGTAACAACTACGTATACTACATGTATTACATGTCCTTCAAAAACTTATGACCTGTTTGAATAAAGCAGATTCTTCAGTTTGGACTTACTAATGTGAATATCGAAGACATTATAGTTATTGTCCACGTTATGCAGCATTCTTGTTATTAGCTCATTCTCGCCATAATCCGTGCGATGAAAATTTAAAAATTTAAATCGGAAGAGGGCAGAATGTCTAAGAGAACGAAAGTTGATATAGAAGTTTATGTGTTCTAAAATACCAACAGAGTCAATTGCACCTGAGCGAATTTGGTGAACAAATATAATATCAGCCACTTCACGACGATTCATGAAATCTCTGTCTCGATTCATTAAATCTCATGAAAGCTCTGTCCATGAAAAACCACGAAGAGCGAAACGGACGGATCTACGTCGAACAGATTCAATCCTGTCTATGTGAACTTGATGAAAAGGGGACCATACCTGGGACCCGTATTCAATATCATAGTAAAATATAAAGCTCTGGTGACACATGGGTCGGCAAATTCTTTTGAGCATCTTTTGATAAACCCAAGAGCTGAATTAGCTCTACTAACAATATTATATACATGAGATCTGAAATTTAGTTCGGTATCTAATAAAATACCTAAATCTTTAATGGGTGCGATATTAGAGATGTTGATACCGTTAATACTATAATTCCGCGCTGATAATGAAGTTTTACGAGAAAAAGGTGATGCTTTGGCATTTGCTAGCGTTAAGTACTAGGTTATTATTATAACACCAAATAGTGAAGTTATTAATATCACTCTGAAGAATATGAGATTCTCGTGGAAATGAGATTTGCTTAAATATTTTCATATCGAAGACTTTTAAAACTCAAATTTATTACTTAGAATAAAATCCCTGATAATAAAACCCCAACGTCTATCAAGATGTAGTGATATATGTTTCGTATAGAATCATCTAGATTGGAATTTATATTGTTGTTTTATGAAATTTAGGTTTTTACTGATGGGTATGTTGAATTAAATTTAATTTTTAGGTTTTGCCAAAATTTTTGATAGTACAGATAGTATATTCTAATACACAGTACGATTTTACTTGATTTGAAATAAATTACTGTTTGTGATGTTAGTGTTATAATGTTGTCCATTGTGATGTACCGGACACTATTTGAGGTTTAATATTATTATAAACATTAATAAATATTTAGGTCTGTTTTGATGAAGCATATAGAACCAGTGATTAAGTCATATCATGTAGATTTTTAGGATTAATAACTTGTCTTCGGAATAATATGATGTGTCCTAAGTACCTCACAGTTTCAATAACTATCTCTATATATTGTTCCAGAGTTCCATATGCTTTGCATATACGTATTGAACAAATAGTGAACCTATTATACATATACTATATCCGATAATAAAAAACATATTTTACGAATCCTTTAATAAAATTTTTCTTTTTTATTCAAATTAAAATAAGTCGATTAAATTCAATTGAATATACGCGTGGTTTCTGTGGAATTTAAATTTTAAAATAAACTTAATCGATTTTCGAAGAAGAAAATTTTCGATTATTGTGCAACTAAAAAAATTTTAATACCATGATTAATTTAAATTTTCCATTAAATTTTGAAGTATTATTGAAAAAAATTTAAATTTAGAAGTTAATACAGTAAATTTTGAGTTGGTTTGAGTACAATACAACTTTATATAACTAAAGTCTTTGAATAAATTAAAAAAATTAATTGATATTAATATAATTAATTTGGATACTATCCCAATTTCGCTTCAATCATCATCCTTACTTTCCTACAATCCTATCAGTATACGGCATAGGGTGGAATTCGGTTCATTACACAATTATTTAGTGCTATATTGTAATCAAATAATATAAATAAGGTCAGTAAGATAATATTTTGCATTAATAGTAGCTTCCCTTCTACTGGACATATAGATTATAAGAGATTCTGATGTTCGTCCATTACTCTCCAAGCTATATTTATTTATTTTATTAGGTTCTAGGTACATCATAGCATATCAGTTTGCATTCTAAATACAGGCAACATTTTACTAGTGGCAATATTGTGTTATTTAGATTAAAAGGTAGTAGATATTGGTAGGTGGAGCTGAATAAATAATTCATATTTGGTTTTGTATAAACCATTAACAATAAGTTGTGACTGCTTTTTGATGGGATGAGTTGAGTAACTTATTTTTGATGTTGTTTGTTTCAAGAATTTAACCTCATTCGTTTAAAAAACCTTGATAGATTTCTCTATTGATCGTGAAGGTAAGGAAAACTGATTACTATTTGGATATATATTAAAAATTTAGAGATATGCTAAATTTGTTTACAGTAAGTATAGGTATAATATAGAGTCTAGACATACTACTCTGTGGAAAATTATAGATTGTATATTGTAAAGTATATATATACACAGAAAATTTCTTCAAAATAAAAATGATGGGTTTTAAAATCTTTTGTTGGTTCTCTTTTCAGATCTATCGATTTTTTAAAACTTTACTCTATTTGTTTTTACTGTATAGCTAGCTGAGTAGAAACAAATTTTTTTTTCATCACAATCTGTACCAACTGTACTAGCAACTGTATAATATAACTCTACATACAGCATGTTCTTTATTTTATTTCCTAAAGATGTCTGGTTCTACTAACCCCACTGAATGATGATAAGTTATCATAAAAATGTAGCAATCTTTCGTCTCTAATAGACATACATCTAAGCATTATATCTGACATTATAAAACCGATTAACTACCAATTTAGATATTTTCCAAAACTACACTAAAAATAGTTAAGTTTAGGACTAATATTGATCATACTACACCTAATACATATTTTAATCTAATCTACTCTACAGTTTATATCCAACATTAATATTTTTTAATATTATATATTTTTCGTATTATTATTACACAGTTTTACGTCATAGCCAAGATATAGAGAAAACACTTAAAGTCGAAACAGAACTTAAGACAAGTGGATCAGGTATTTTCGAATCTTGACACTTTAGTTAATCTTCATTAATAACTATATATAACTATACAAGAACTATATATTATATATACATTGAAATCATTTTTTGAGAATTAATTTTTTATTTTAATTCTTTTTTTAATTCTCTGATAAAAAAAATTTGTATTGTTCAAATAAATTTTATATATTAAAATATTTAATTGAGAAGTTACTTAGTCCAAAAATTGACAATGAACTTTTAATAGAATTAAAAATCGTCTCACGTATATAATATTCAATTCAAACAATTATGATAAGCCAAGTCTAAAATATTATATACATATATGTTATGTACATATATAACTTTAAAAATGATGTAAGTAAACTCATTAAAAAATGAACAAAGTCAAAATTTGATAACCTTAGAATAATAATTTTTAAATTAGGAAATTTTTTTGCTATTGAAAAATCACAAGATTGTCACTTTCTATAATAAAATTCTTTATACAAAAAAAAAAAAAGATACTTATTGGCCTTTTTTTCATAGATGAGTGATCACACACTTGATTGTAGATTATACCGACCGAGAGACTTAACACACGCCATTATTTTGTGTATTATTGTTTTTTTTTTTATTTCTAACAGAGGTGCAAATTCTGGAGAGGTGGAAAGATTCTTAAATTCAAAATGTGAAAGTGGTTCAGTTCCGGGCATGGTGCTTCCGTCTTTGGTTGCTAGTTCCACCGTTGTCCGATACACTCCATAGGCTTACCTTCTATTCTGTTTCTGCTACACCGCGATTTGAACCCGATCGGTCGTATAAGGGTTGCTGGGGTTAACAGGGGTCACTCCGTGAGGGTGAGAGTAGGAACATAAGGTGAGAGAGGCTAAGTGGCGTAAGCTCACCACCTCAATAGACTCCCTTGTCTATACGCACACTCAGAAAACTGTCTAAAAAGCTAAAAGGAAGAAAACAAGATCCATGTCAAGTTAATAAACATTTGCACAGGCAGACTGAACAAATCATTGACCACTATATGCAAGCTATCCTATAAAGCTATTTTTAGTTTTAAGTGTTTTGTTATATTTTCTATTCATTCTCTTTATTTACATTTGTACATACTTACTGCCTCATGTATATGTTCAAGTAAAAGAATTATTATTAAAAAATAATTACAGTAAACCACATTTTTTTCGAATACAGAGTGTTAGCTTACAAAATACTTTTCTTTTATTATTATTTTATTTAAATAGAAAAAATCTTATCAAATTCAATATAAAGAGTCTCCAGCTTCATTACAAGAATAACTGAATTTATTAAAAGATCAGAAATAGAAATATGTAAATAAAACAGTATATGTAACGATCGTAGTAATGTTGTGACTATTGAACCAATCCTTCTGTCCATTGGTACTATAGAACCAATCGTCAAAATCTGCACCAAGCCCTGAGATTGCAGTATAAAATCTGATCTAATTTAAAATATTAATATAAAAAAAAGACCGCGTGTTGTAAAATCTTCTTTTAAAATTCAACCTTTCCCCAATATAAAGTTAAAATATCCTACCAAATTCACTAATAAATATTAAAATTTATAAAAATACTTTATTACGCAGAATAAATATTTAAAACAAAAAAAAAATTATTCAAAATTTTTATTTAATTATTTTTTTTTATTGTTTTGTTTTTTTAAATTGTAGATTACAAGTACTTTCAATAGGAGGAAATCAACTAACTGAAGTTCCAGATACAGTTGGATCTCTAAGTCAATTAAAATTGCTAGTTTTGGTAAAAAAAAAAAAAAAATAATTTAAAAACAAAAAAAAAATAATTTTTTTATTTTAATTTTAGTCTGATAATCAAATTGAATGTTTACCATCAAGCATAGCCCGTTTAAAAAATTTGAAATCGTTAAAACTTCATAAAAACCAATTAAGACACTTACCCAAAGATATTGTAGCTCTGAAACATTTAACAGAGGTAAATAAAATTTATTTATTTTTAAATTGTTATAATATAGTGAAATTTTGGTAATTTACACAGTCGCAAAATAGTATTGTTTCAGCACATCTGTAAAAGTAGAAAATTAATTAAAAACCATTCGGCACACTAAAATTAAATTTTAAAATATAATTGGCGCCCTTAGACGAATACTGCTACAAGTCAAAAAAATGCAAAATATTAAATAGTACAAAAATGATTTATAAAAAGTTGATTGTCTGACTGCACCAAGTCTCAGTACATACTAATTTTTAGTAACTTACTATTTGCCTATTCATTTTTTTAAAGAAAATATACGTTTTTTTACTTTAAGAAGTAGGATTAGTAAAGGAGTAAGGAGAAGTTAAATAAATGAACGTTGGAACAAATAACAATAACATGTTTTTAATTATTTAAAAAAAATTTACTTTTTAAAATTATTAATTGAACTTATTTCTAACTTTCTTTTAATAAATGTATCATATCATTTCTCTGAGAACATATTTCTTACTAATCTTAGAGCATTTTTACCGTAATTATTTTTACTTGGCTTGTGTACCAAAAGTGTTAGTGATGTACTATATTAATAATGGTCAATTTGTTTCAAATAATTAGAAACATGTTATTGTTATTTGTTCCAACGTTCATTTATTTCACTTCTTCCAAATTTCTAAGTTTTAGGTTTTCGAAGCTAACATTAAGCTTTCAAAAAAGTTTTATATTACGCCAGGAAAGTAATAATAGAAATACGTTTAATATTCGATTCAAAAATTTGTTTAGGAAAATTACATGACTGTACCAAATAACCAATTAATAGTGGTTAAGGCTTGTATTTAGTATAATAACTTTGAAGAGTTCAAATTTGGGATGATTAAGAAACTAATACCGTAATTTTAGTATGTGGTATTACATCCAACTGAAATGGTTTTTATTTTATTTTGGCTGAATGTTTATGTCCACAATTTACTTTTTGGCAATATCATACACACAATTGTCACTATATAGTTTCAAATAAAATACTACAGTCGTCCATATAAAAAAATTGATTAAAAAATTTATCACAATTTTTTTAAATCTTTAAAATCTTTGAAATATATGTAGTTTATATCTTTCCCTCTAAATGTGCATTTTAATAAATAATAATAAATTAATTTTTATATATTTTTTGTTATTTTTATAGTTAAGCTTAAGAGATAATCCATTGGTTGTACGTTTTGTTCAAGATATGGCATTAAATCCACCAACATTAATGGAATTGGCAGCACGTAATATTAAAGTTAATGGAATTAAATTTACAAATGATGATTTACCAAGAACAACAATTGATTATTTACATAATGCCAATTGTTGTGTTAATCCACAATGTAATGGGGTATTTTTTGATAATCGTGTTGAACATATTAAATTTGTTGATTTTTGTGGTAAATATCGTGTACCATTACTACAATATTTATGTTCATCAAAATGTATTGAGCCGGATCGTGCAACAAGAAGAATTTCATCAAGTTCTGATTCAGAAGCATCTAGCTCAGAACTACCTGGTACTAGTGGTTATATGATGAGAAAAGTTTTGCTTGGTTAAACATTTTTTTTTTTATAATATTTTATTTATGTTCTGGGCAAGAAAAAAAAAAGAAAAAAAAACTATAATGGCTGTTAAATATTATAATGTAATAAATTTTTTTACTTATTGCTGATTAATTTAATTATTTTTTTTTATTACATCATATCGTCCTGTCCTTCATCAAAAAATTAATTTTTTTTTTAATTGTTGAAAATAGTCGATAACTTCTTCTGAATTTTATTAAAAATGTTTAATATTCCATTTATTACTTGTAGACAACTCTTCAATGTTATGTACTCAACTGTGGAAAGTAATTTACAATCGTGTTATTTATGTTTATTATGGCCGCAGGTAACAATAGCAGTTAGTTTCGGTTTACTTTCAATTGAAATAGTACAGGCACATTAATTTATTATTATATTGCTAATTATTTAAACGTGGAAGTGAAATTTACTTTGCTACTATGGTTCTGAACTCCATTAAATTCTTCATCGTAACTAGTTCTGATTTATTCAGATTTTCCTTAAGTGGTGTTTCCATGTTCCTCCAAATTTGTTCTATATAAATTTTATTCTCGATTTCATAAATTGATTACTTGATCTTAGAAGAATTTTGAGTTGATTGATTCTGCTGATATGTACTATGTCTAAACTTTTCATGTAGATGGAGTAGAGTAACATTCGATTAATCCTGTGATTCCATCTTATGTTGATAGGCGTAATTTGAAATTTTTGGAATAACTCTGTCTTTATCCAGGGAGGCTCTGTTCTTGTTAACAATAAGTCTAAGAACGATAGTTTTGCTTCCCTTTTTGCCTCAAGTATTTTTTCCTTATTATCCCAAAAATATCATTAAACGTATCTCTCACCCTTAGTACCACTGTATGGTTCCTTTTATATCTATAATATGCAGAACTAATTTTCGAATATACCTAAAATAATATTAGATTCTGCTTTTACTTCAAGTAATGTAACCAACCTGTTCTTTCCCTTCTGTTGAGTTATCGACACATATTTTATCGGAGGAGATACTGGTTTCGTCCTTTAATCGAAAGGATTCTTTTTGCTTCCATTTAAAGGCGCACCCACATTTATAATTGTTGTTCGAGACTGTGTATATTTGCGTATAGTTTTTGTGCTTGACGTTTAGTTTATTCGGCACAAGTTTTTTAATCGTCTAAGACAATGGTGCCTTCACGGCCTAGACGATTATATATTTGAGTATCAAAGACCAAGGGGGAAATTAAAAAATAAACAATGTGGCAGTATTTAGCAATTTAGCTTATATATATCATATGCTGAATTATAAAACACTGTCGCATTGCTTATTTGTTGATTTCACCCCAACTCTCTTAGGGAGTGATTTTCCATTCTGCACATCTTTAAGCCATATATAGCTATATGCAGTTCACTTCTGAGATCTAAGTAAAGCTGTCCAGCGTCACTTAGTATACTTGAGATGGAGCTAGTTCTAAATACACTTGTAGCAAACCTGATGGCTAAGGGTAGTATTACGAGACTTTAGAGTGGTGACTTACGGAAATATTTTCTTAATAATAAATTAAAGAACAATAAAAAAGTCTTATATAGTTATAATTCTCTAAATTTCTATAAATTTTGAAAAGCCGAGTAAAAAAAGTTGGGCAGGATATTGAACTTTGGTAAAATGATTTTTTTCATCCAAGTAGCAAATTTTTTAAGAAGAAAAGAAAAGTAGAATATTGAATAGCTGATTCCAAGCAAATGGCGGTTTTTCTTGGGAGTATCATGGCTCTTATTAGTAAATGTAGGTTATGATTATGTACAGCGGGCATTGATTATAAGGAATAATGAAAGTACATTGAAAATAATAGAATATTTGCCTTTGAATTTTACTACAAATGTTTTAATAAAAACTTATAGTTACAGTGATTTGTTGCTTATGGCATAATCTCAAAGTCTAGTGTAAACCAGTAAGTACATTATAATAGATTTAATTTAATTTAATTTATATTTCTTTTATAATTAATATGAAAGCTAAATTGTTGGGCCTTTTTATTATAAGATATGAACTCTTAGGGGATTCTGAGGGAGATGTTGTATCGGCGTAAGACCTAATGATGCATGTCATTAATGGACCCAATGACCCATATCCGAAGAATAGCTGGAACTCTTAGCTTTCCAAACATATATATCTTTAGGTACGCATCTTATCCTTTGAGGACGAAAATGACATTTGAAAGTGTCCATGTTGTTTTGATGTTTTTGTATAAAACCGTTTTATATGTTAATCTATTAGATATACATATATATTCAGTTATATATTCTAGAAAGATAACGGTCTGGGGCATATTCCAACATTTATTTGATGATGATTGGTGCTGCCGTTGTGGAGATATTGTAGTTGAAAATAGAAAATTTTAGAAAAAAAAACAATCTTTATTTTCTTTCTTGAAAAACTAAATACCTCAAGATTTTACAACAAATGTTTATATACTGTTGAAAAGTTCTCTTTTTCTTCTATAACTTATACATATATACTTTATGTCGAATAGTTTTTTAAAAGATATAAGCATTTATTAAAAAAAATTACTTTTTTTATCCTTTTGCTATATAAAACTAGGAATGTGCCTTTTACGAAATAACAATCTTCTGAAGTATCAATCATCAAATAAATGTTAAAATATGCCCCAGACCGTTATCTGTCTAGAATATATAACTGAATATATATATATATATATATATATACATAATAGATCAACATATAAAACGGTTTTTATATAAAACATCAAAACAAAAAGGATATTTTCAAAAGTCCTTTTCGTCCTTAAATGATAAGATGCCCCATGCAAAGACACATATTTGTGGAAAGCTAGCAGTTCCAGCTATTCTTGGAATATGGTCATTAGATTCTACACCGATACAACATCTCCCTCAGAAGAGCCTATTATTCTCATTAAACATTTTTTAAATAAGAAAATGGTAAAAATTAAAATTTTTGAAAATTTCTTCAAATTTCTTGAATATGAAATCAGTTTATTTTCTTTTTTAAATTCAATTTTATTTCACGTCACCTAAAATACATAATAAAATATTTAAAAAAAAAAACTCAAAACAGAAAAACTTAACAATCAAACTTAACACAAAAACAAATAAAATTAACGATAAAATAAAATTAGAGTTTTCTAACAAAACCAGAATTAGCATCCAAATAAATTTTATCACCAGTTTTAAAACAATTTGTTGCATTTTTTGCCCCTATAATACATGGTAGACCATATTCTCTGGCAACAACAGCACCTTTAAAATAAATTTTAAAAATTAAATTCATATAAATTAACTTATTAGAGATTGATCGATTTACGCAAACGTAGATGTAGATGTATTTTTTTGATTTATTCATAACAAATAGTTATTAAAAGTCGATTTTTAAAACAAATATTTTAACAACACTCTACCTCTACGTTAACAAACAAGTCTGACAATTTGATTATTAAAATAAACTACCATGTGATATTAAACCCCCCAATTCAGTAACTAATCCACCTAAAATTGGAAATACTGGACTCCATCCAATATCAGTTGCATATGTTATTAGAATATCACCACTTTGTATTTGATTTATTTCAGAAATATCAGTTAATACACAAGCTCTACCTTCTACAACACCATTCTGAGCAGATAATCCTATAATTTTCGAAGCTGAATCAAATTTTATTGGAATCTCTTTTGAGGTATTAATAGCTTGTGGTAGCATTCCAAAAATAACATCTTCAAATTTTATTTTACTCCAATTATTAGATAACTTTTGTCTATGAATTGCTTTTTGTATTAAACTAATCTCGCCGCGATACAATATTTGTTGTAGTTCATGATAAGTTAAAAAATAAATTAGATTTTTTTGTGGTAGAATCCCTTCGATTTGCATCAATTCTGATAATCTGTTAAAGTATTTACGTAAAACATTTATAAAATAAATAAAAAAATCTTTGCTTTGTTCTCGTCTTTGAACTGATCTACGACAATATGGAACAAGAAATTGTAAAAACCATCTAAAAATAAAAAATTGAAAATATTTTTATAAAATTCTAAAATTTTATTTTTTCTTTTACTTTGTGGAACTCTTTTTTGGTGTAACTAAATCTTGAATCATAAATTCCACTTGAGTTTCATGGTGAACATGTTCCTGACCCAAATTATTTCCTTTAAGACTATCTTGAATTATTTTGATTATGTATTCCTTATTATTTTCCCAAGGTGTTGATGACAAACAAAACTAAAATGAAAATTTTTTGTTTTTAAATTTCATTTAAAATGTTGGTGGCAGGAGGGCTATGGTTTATATTAAACATAGAAACCATTCAACAAATTGAATTGAGAGCGAAAATTTTCTTGCTTGCATACTTGTCTTGCATTTGTCTTGCATGTCGAATTAGAACATAATGTAAGTTAGTTAGCATATTTGTTTTTTTGTAGGCATATTTGTTTTTTTTTTTTGAGAGAGTATCTATGAGCAAATTTTCAGCCTTTGATTTTTAAAATATTTTTGACGGGTGCTGGGAGTTGTATGACAGCTACCCGAACCCGTCAAAATTTCGAGAAAATGTGAAAGGAATATTTGTTTATTTTCGAGAGAGTGTACAAATTTTCAGCTCTGTAGCGCCTTTAGTTATTGAAAAATGCTCAATAAGGCTAGGAGTTGTATGGCAACAATCGAAACCAGTTACAATTTCGGAAAACAATATATCACGGGTTCGATACCAAGTAACAAAAAACCATCATGTAAAATTTGATTGAAATTGGTCCATGCGTTCGGAGGATTCTAACACAAACATACATACATACAAACATCCTTCTTTATATATATAAGATAAATAAACAAATTTTTTCACATCAATATGGCATTGATAATATTTTTTCGGCTAGAACTGTTAAAAAAAAACATTATAACCGAAAAAATTATAACCGAAGTAATTTTCAAAGGCAACCCTTTAGTTCTTCGTGTTTTCCCGGAAAACATGTTATACTTGACAATTTCATTTACATACAAAATTTCAAGTTATAACGCCTTGCATAACTAGTTAATGTTGATAACTTGTTATAGAGCGTAGTGTGAACAGCATATAAGATAGCAAATAAGACTTTAACTATTTATAAGTAATAAAAATCAACTGCAGCTTTAATTTTGTTGTAATTTTTCTAGTCTATTAGTTATTTAACATCTCAATTACTTAACATCTAATTACTCAGAAATATGATATAAGAAATCAACAGAAGTACTTTGTTTTATGAAAGGTGTTATCTGGTTCAACGACGGAATTTGGTGAATACCAGAAATTAATGAAATAATCACGGAGAGGGCGTACAACCAGTCATGAAGCCTAAGTTCAAGGTATAAAGACTTATCCCATCCATTTAACCAACCAATGATCACATTTATATAGAAATAACATTTTCAATAATGGTCCGAATTTCTAAGAGGACTTTGATTACGAACTTTTAAAGATTCAACTGAACGTACAATATTCAAATTCGAAATATCTAAAATAAAATTACTTTCAAAGGATTATTTAATTTAATTTTATTATTTTAACTGCACATAAATGCACAGTCAAAATTTAGGACCCTTTTACCGGTAGGATGTAGGCCATCTTTCAAGGAATTATAACAGAATACTATTTTAAAAATTCCCTCCTATTAAAATTAAAAATATTACCAACCTCATTTAAACAACGATATCCAAAAGTTCTAAAAAATTGATTGAATTGCCTAAATGCAACTGGAGAATTTTCCTCCAACCACAATGGTACATCAGATATATTTAATTCACAAAATTCTTTGGAATTACTTTGTAAATAAATTGTATTAGCAATTTCGTTAATTTTTTTCGGTATTTCAGCTGATATAACGCCTTCAGATGCACTCATTATTTTTGTTAAATCCATCATATGTTCTGGTGTAAAATCTAAAAAAAACACCAAATAAAATTAGAATAGGTGTAAATGGCGCAGCAAAAATTTAATGTTTCAATGTAAGAAAATTAGTGATAATGGAATATCATAAAAAACTTACTGTCACCTCCTTCTAATAATACATTTAAACAAATTGATTGTAAAATTGAATTCGCCATTGATAATTTCATATGATGTTCAGTTACTTCAAGTAAATTTTTTTCAATTAAAATTTTGATTTCTAATAACAATTCTTTTGATGTTTCAAATGATGTAATTTTATTCTTTAAATTAATTAAGCGGAAATGATTTACGCTATTTTCAAGTTTTGTTAATCTTCTGCCAGGTCTAAATAGAGACTTGAAAAATAACATAAAAATTGTTTTAAAACTTTTTAAAAGTTTTTTTTTTAAATATTTAAATTTTTTAAATATTTATTAACTTTTTATACCGGTTAGAGTACACAGTTGAGGTTAAAAACATTTAAGTTTAAACTTACTAAAAATGCTTGCATTATTTCTAGCAAAGAACTCCATGTAAACGGTCCATTACGATTATAGCATGCCCTAAAATCAAAATTTATATTAAATAATATTTTAGAAATACCTTTTCGTAATATTATATCACAATTAATGAACAATATAAGATATAACAAATATTTAATGTGTGATTATATATGTACTTACATTTTAATTTCTGGAGTTAACTCTAGTGATCCTAAAAGTCCAAATACTTGAACTTTCTCCTGAACAGTAACATTACCAGGTTTAAGATCTTTATAAAACTTTAAAAAAAATTATTTTTTAAATTCCGATTTAGTCGTAATAGACGAAAGCTAATAACTCTTACCGATAATAAATCTATGAAAGCTTGTTGCGATACCATAACTATTCCTTTTGAAATTGTTAAATTTTCCAATAATTCTTTTTTATTCGTTTCCAAAGCCATATTTAAGATTTTAATAACAGTTGATGTTGTCAAATGGTCTATGGGACCCACAAATACCTAAATGAATTCCCAAGTGAAACAAAAAAAAAACTGATTAATATTATGTATTTTAATATGTACATCTTATATATGAACTAATTTTGTTTTTGTCTGAAGCCTTTGTAACAACAACAATAATAATGAAAAAACAGTTAATTATGAATGAAAGAATGAGAATTGAGAAAATAAAACTTTCTTTTAATGTATTCATTATATGGAAGTAGATGTAGCAAGTAGGTAGAAGCAAAGATTATATAATACTGCAAGATATCTCACACCATATAAGAAAATGTCAGAATGAAATCAATTTTCTGTTGCTGAATTATTTGTTTCCAAACCATTGTTGAACAATTAAGTTTAAAATAACACGAAAGTAGTCAAATTCCTGCTAACTCAGACTGTAAGAAGATGGTGGGCATACTTACTGGTTATATTTACTGATTATATAGCATGGATAAGTACATGTCCAGACTAGCACTAAGTGACGACCCAACCGGTAGGCCCTGTCTAAAAGAGAAAGAAGCTCCACACATGTTGTAGAAAAGTACCTAGCTCTTTCAAGGCTGACACTCAGGGTTTATGGAAACGCACTACATAACCTTAGAAAACTTTTGCAGGATAAAACCCTATTGGCTTTTATCAAAAAGGTCGACTAATTTGAGAGGTGGAGGAAGGTATAAAAGGCTAAAAGCCTACATTGCGGAAAAAATAAAAAAAGCTATAGAGAGATATATTTCAGATACATAATTTTGTTTATTCATTATCGTCAATCATTTCAGAAGACATTTGATTTATTTTCATTATTGATAATTAGTAATTAAGTCTATTGTAGGGATAAATTTTCAATAGGAATTCACCGTTCAATGTTATACATAGATAAATATATCAATTTGATAAATAAATCAATGATAAAATACAGGGTTACTATATACATATATCAAATGCCTATATTTCATTTGCCATTTCAAATACAGACAAATCACACGATCCCTAAAATACCATCTTCAATTTTTAAATACACCTTGTAATAATACAGCTTCTAATATTTATATTTGTATGATTAAAACAATAATAAAAAAAAAATAATACCTCTCCTACATTTCCTCTAGTTAACAATTGATTTGTACTCATCATTGGAGAATCAAATTCATGTAAATATTCCCAATCACTGAATTTATTTAGAGTTGTTATTGGACGCGATTGAAGAAGATAAATTGTGTCCTAAAAAATTATGAAAATATTTAGGTATATATGCTCAAAATATTTGTATACAATCTTACTTTATAAATAGCCCATTCAATATCCTGTGGATTACCATACATTTTCTCTAAATTAACACCAATTTTGGATAGTTTAAGAATAAATTCATCTGATAAACAAGAGACATTTTTGGTTTTATTTTCAACTTTTTCAATTCCACCTAAAAAACAATATTTTTTTTTTTTAAATGTACATATATAAAATGGCCTGGTATTTTTATCAGTAATAACATGATTAGTAGGTTGGTTTTTATATAAAATATTTTAGTAAAAACTAATGAACTTTAAAATGATAGGCTAGAAAAATTAAAGAAATTTTTTGAAAATTTTTTTAAATTAAAAAACAAAAAAAAAGTATTCAAAAAGAAAATAAACATAATGTCTTCAATGCTGCTTTCCTTCGATGACTGATCTTAAATTAAAGATATTTAAACTAGAACTCTATTGCAGAAAAGTTTGCCCACCTTTAAAATTATCATCACAATAAAAAAGAATTTGTAGGTAATTCTAATTGCTATCTATAAAAGATTTGATTTTATATCACATCTACTGAGATTTTATGAGAAAATGAGAAAAAAATTAGAAGTCATTATGCCAGTACTGAAATGGATGTAATCAAATACAAAGAAGGTATGGGTCAACGTTTTTGCAATAGAGTAGTATCTCAATCAAAAATATAAAATTGCAACAGAAACGTGCTCACATACAATCGTAAATAATACTACATATCAACGGATCTCTCTAGAGATTCATTCACTTTCAAGTGTACCTACGTTACGTTCCACCATTAATTAAGAATACTATATAGATAGACATTTTAGAATACAAAATTTTTGGACTAAATACACCGCTCCAGAGTCCAGTTTAAAAAAATTCTGGATTCTATTGAACGTATTAATGAGTCTCTCAATTTATAAAATTGAATATAATAATACTCTCATAAATGGTTCTACATCTTGAAACATATTTCGTAACAAATTCTACCCATTTTTTGAATTTTAATTTAATTTTTGGTGTGGGATAATTTTCATCATATTATATTCCTGATTTTTTAACATACCTGATTCTTTCAAATTTAAGGAATATGCCTTTTCACCAATAATTGTTTGTTTAATTTGAAATTTTGTTGAATCATAATTTTTTGATATAAAAAATGTGTCCGGCTCAACAGCTCCTGATACAACAGTCTAAAACAAAAAAAAAACAAAAATTTATAAAAAGAAATTAAAATGCCAGTTTATTTTACTGATAATATATTTTAACTAGTTAATAAAAAACAGCACTAGATTTGTTTCATACCAGTAATTTTCTGACTTTACGTCCTAATGTCTTTTATATTTATTACTATAGCAAAGTCACCCGACGTTGTTCGGGTTCAACACAATATATATAAAATTTCGATAAACATTATAATATAGTAAAGTTCCAGTATGCGCTGCCATGCCCATGTTCACCAAATATTCATACAATCGGCGGTGGAGTCACGATAAGATAAAGTAAATATACCTGCTATAGTAAAGCTAATCAGACCTATTTGATTTAATCACCTATTTGGTCAAATAACAATATTTATATAAATAAGTTAGACCCGTCAAAATTTTGTTGCCTGAAATTTATTAAAAGAGACTAAGCTCGTAATGTATATATCACCCTATGTGTAGGTTGCATCTTATAATTATTGAAGAATTATCGTTTTTGTCAAATGAAAATTTCTTTATAGACAATATTTATTGTTTTTTTTTGCAGGAACTAAAATAAAAATATTTTTTTGCTACTTATTGTCGAGCAAGCTACATAAAATTTACCATGAGAGAAACATATGTCTCTCTTAAGTCAATTGCTAAAACACTTACAGTTTGGTTTTGGGTTTTAATTATAAAAATAGCAAACAATATTTTTAAGGAAATTGAAGCCGTTTAAATTGGAAAGGGTAGTCAGATTTAATTATAAAAATAAAAATATTACTCCCAGCTGAGCATCCTTATATGACCTTAGGAACGTACCCCGAGTTTAGTTCCATTACACAAACGTAAAAGATTTAAGCTTCTAATCAACATAATGGGTATTCCGACTTTCAATTTTAATTTATGGAGTGGTAATCCAGAAGTTTGAACGGACTGCAAAAATTGGATAATTTATAGTATCATCATCATTTAAAGGTGTATCGACAGACTCATATATTCTTTCTTCACTTTTTATTTTATTTCAAAAAACTTCGTTTGTTTCAACCGTCGTATTATTTATTGATGTTAGAATTGCACACTCGAACATCCAACAGTGGGCATTTTGATTAAAGTTTATTCATATTTGGATACATATTAGAAATTAATTACTGTAAAGTTCCCGACATTTCATGTCACTGGTGATCTCAATTCTACCAGCAACTTCCGCTATGATTGCATCAGCAATTTTTAAAAGAAGACCAGCAAAAGCTTTCTCTGATGTATCACATTTTAAATGTAGTCTCATTTTTACCGATAAAGGTGTGTGAACATGATTCAAAATGCGAGAACATTTAACTGAAGCGCTTACTTCATCAGTTCTCATTCCTTTCTGAACAACTGGAATAATTTTCCTTAAATCGAGAGCAAAAACGTAGGATAAATAAAAAAATTGTTTTAAAACAATTTGTTCTGTTTGAAAAGAAAAAAAAAAAAAAAAGAGCTCATCACTCTCAAATCGAAATTTTAATAAAAATTTTGACGAAATTGGAATAGTCTCAAAATGTGCGTTGCTTCATTCTTATTTCATGCAGAAAAAAATTAGTTTCGATTTTGCATGTTCATTAAAACAATGACAAATCAAATACAACAGAAGTTTGTTCAAAAAAACAAATGAATAACAAAAGTAAAATAAAAAAAACATATCCATACAAACATATGTACAATCTATGTGTTAATAAATAATATACAAAGTGTGATGTGTTTAAAATACAAAGTGTGGGGACAAAATAGCTCATAACTTCTGAAGCACTGATCATCGTATAGTCTTTCGAGAATTTTTGTAGGAAATTAAATTTTCTTTAATTATGTGAAAAAAATATTATTTTAGGGCTTTCGCTAATGAATTATAAGTTTAAAAAGAAATAACAAATAGTAGTATAAAATTTAATTTAATTTCTTAAAAACTCTATTGATTTGTGTAAATATGTATATAAAAAAATAACAAACAAAAAAAAATTAAAAAACAAATTTCATTATGATATGATGATATGACGTGAGTAACATTGTATGAATATACATCATATATATATATTCATATTTAAATTGTTCATACATAAATACATTGCATATGAATAAATACGAAAATGAGGTAGAAAAAAAAAATAAAATAAAAAGTTATAAAAAAAATGTTGAGAATTATGTTTTTAACTTGTCTATCATATACACACACGATCACACAGTGACGTCATGAAAAAAAAGAAAATCTAAAATAACTCCCTCTCCTGATAACTTTTTGGCAAATTTTTCCCTATATGATGGACCTAAGCCCTACCATTGTGGAAAATTTCAAATCTCCAAGTCCACTGGGAGTACGAAATAATTAATTAGAAATAATTTCTACTTATAAACCAACATACATTCAATTTTATATATATATATATATATATATTAAGAATCTAGTACCTTTTATTTAGTAGTAGATTATTTAGCTAGAATATATTACTATATATAGTTACCTCGCCTAATCCATAATTAGCTGTAATAAGAATATCTGATGAACAGTCTGCTGATGGTATTGTATGTTTTGTAAATAAAACACCAGAACATTCTGATGGTATCATAGTTTGAACAACAACAGCCATATCATTGATAATTGACTGAGAGTGTGCTCTACGATATTCAACACTTCTATGTGAATACAATGATGCCCAACATGTTTTTATAGCTTCTAAAATTTTTTCAGGTTCTCGTACACCTAAAATTGTTTCATTTTGTCCAGCACCAGAAAAATCTTGACCATCTTCATCAATACCAGATGATCGAATAGCATAACATAAATTATTAGATGTTTCTGATGTTGACATTACTTCAATGGATGCTAAAATTTCAATTATAATATCACGATCTAAAGTTGTTTCTTTGAACAGATTTTTAATCCTTAAACGAGAACATATGTATATATATACATACTATATATAGAAATATATTGGCATAGGGTCAATATTTTAGCTTAATTTAAAAAAAAATATTGATCCAAAATACTCTTAATTCATTTTTCTATTTATTTACCTTTTACAACATTCTTCTAAGCTGTCATTTAATTTACCTGCACAAATATCTTCCAAATTTTTTAATTCTAAATAAATTTCTGAATTTGTAATTAGAAATTGACGAAGTGCAGATGAGCTAACAATAAAACCTTTTGGTATTTCAAATGGTGTAAAATAATTTAAATCATAACAAGCTGCTGTTAATAAGGCTAATGAAGCACCTTTACCACCAGCAACTACTTTACTTTGTGATTCAATTTCATTAAATGACAATACAAATTTATTACGATCTGGTAGTGATCCATTAAATACTAATTTTTTAAATCTATATGGTTCTTTTAATTTTCTTTCATTTGGTAATGGTTTATATGGAAACCATGCTGTTAATATACCATGTCCTGATGTTGTATTCAAATCTAAAAAAATGTTCCCAAATAAAAATTACAAAATTAATTGAATTATTGACTTAAGTTACCAAATTTTGTTGGAATATTTACTATTCGCCATGTATAAGGTGAACCTTTTATTAATTTTATAATTTTATCATGTTCCATATATAAAAATGCTTTAAAAGATTTCCCTCCAGCTGTAAAATTAATTACAGTTTGATGTGGTATTGTTTTCATATCTTCAGCAATATTTGGTATTTTAAAATCAGTCCAATCGATTGTGTAAATTTCATCATTTGGTAATCGCACGTTACCAAATTGAACACTGAAAATTGTTAAAATAATTTTTATCAAAAGGTTTCCACAAAGAACACATAATATGTGAATTCAATCAAGTATCTTTTAATAATTTATTTTAATTTTAGTGATTTAAATATACATATATACAGAGTAGAGAAATTATTGAGTCCCAGACTTTAATATTGAAAAATTTTTTCCTCAGTTTAATTTGAATTTTTCAGAAAAATATCAAATTACATCTTGCAGAAACGCTGCCAGTCACGAGTACGAGTACCTACACGAGCTATATGTAGCTCTTTTAGACAAAAAAAAAATGAAAAAAAATACTTACTGAGAAAGTGCTTTATGATAGCTAACAGCACCAATATTAAAAATACATCCATTATTGCACACACCAAAAACAGATACCAATCGCCTTACATTGAAATTTTGAAACGCTTCCCAACGTCGCTGTCTTAAACCAGGTAAATTTAATTCTTTTACTTTATTATCTGGTAGAAATATTTGTCCATAAAGACGTCCAAATTGATCATAGCCACCATTTCCAGGAATATTTCTAAAATAATTGTTTTTTGTTTTTTAAATTATATTTCCTTTTTAAACTTAGACTTTAAATGTAAGTAAAAAATATTATTTAATTGTTTTTTTTTTACATGATGGAAATTTGAAAAACAATATTAAATATCAAATAATTTAAAAAGCGAATAACAGCAAGAAGGTCACTGTTGAGCCATGTAAGAGGTCATTATGAGAACAATTGTAGTTTAAGTAACGGATTTCTTGCATAACCAATAATTAATGAGCCAAATACTGTTCCAACATCAGCATCATAACCGGCTAGACGATACATCTACAGTAGCTGCCCCAGCACACCGATGAATTAGGCAGTGGAATCAATATCACATGCGAGGTCTGGAATGACCTAATTTGTGGCAGTTATTTGAATATATTTTACATAATTAGTTGTAATTCGGAATAAATTGCTCAACTGTTAAAACTTTATGTGTATATAGTATTTTTAATTAGGCCAATCAATGAACATATTTGAACTGTCGATACCACAAAGTTAAAGAGAATATCATGTGAATAAATTATTCATATATATGAAAATATTTACACAAACATTAATAATTACAAATAGCAGCTAATCTTGAAATAAATAATTTTTCCAATTCTGTGTACTAACATGCACTGAAATATTAAAAACGTAGATGTTTATCGGCTTCAGACATTATTGGACATTTTAAAACATTATCGGCTGTATAATCATTAATAATCATAGAGAATCTGCATGGACCTTTTAATAAAAGTGAAAAACAATATTATATGGATTAGTAAATAGTATCTACATACATTAAAAAAATTTAGGAACTTAAAATTAATTACATTTGCAAGTATATTTATCAGGTACTTATTTTAAGGTAATACCTAAATTTCAATATGTACAAAATTAGCCTTAGTCACCATTGTATATAACTAGCAAATTAAAATAAAATTTATATATACATATACATTGTATAGAATATACTAACAAAACATTAGGCCAACTACCATCTTTCCAATTTTCTGTAGCTAATCCAGTTGCCATTAATTTTGAATTCCAATCCAAAGGCCAAAACAAAGGTTTGTTTGAACCAGTGAAGCTATTTAATAACAAAAAAAAAATTGAATTTAGTTAAAAATAATTTTGTATAGTGTTTCGTAAAAATGTTAATCGACTTGTATACAGTTTATTTGAAAAATAATTCAATTCTAAATATTTTCTAAAAGAACAAAAACTTATATAATACTATTTATTAATTTTTGAGATTCTGGTAAGATTCTTATATGAAAAATTTAAAAAACGCAGGACCTTCTGAAACTAATGAGAAATAAATAATAATTTTAAACCATTTTTCCATTAGAATAAGGCCTAATTAACTGTATAACTATACCATATCAGAGATAAGCAATTTTATAATAAAATTACTTATCTGTGATTATATAATACATAATAATATCAATACACATTTTTTACGATACATTTAAGGTGCAAATTCATTTGTAACACACTTACAAAAAATTAAATTTAATAAATTTTAACTCATTTTCTACTGTATAATCATTGAGTTCATCCTTGTTATCAATTGATGAATTTTTAATTTCATTTCGAATTTTTTCTCTTAAATAACCGCTGTATGTTATACGCCATCTTATAAATGGTTCTAAACATTCAAATTCTAAACCAGATGCTTTAAATTTACCCGTTGTTACTTCATATACTCTAGTATTTGGATGTTCTGGGAAGGTATAATATTTTATATTATCATTGTTATCATTATTTAATCTTATCATAATCCATAAATCGGCTGTACGATGTCGTAATCTAGTCATACGTAATATAATTGAATTACCAATTTGATCAGTACCATAAAATAATACCATATCAGAGCTATTTTCATTTTTTAATACTAGTGGACGTTCTGATAAATTTTTATTTAAATTTTCTACTAATTTCTCTTTTTTAATTAATTTGATTGCATTTAATTGTTTTTCAGCATACCATCTTTTAAAAACGAAATTCCAATCTTTATGAATGAAATTTTATATTAATATTTATTTCTTAATAATTATTAAAATATGTACATATGTATATAGTTATGGATTAATTATTTAGTTATAGTAATCTTACCAGGATTTTTATAAAAACCGGTCTCTTTTTTATATTTTGATTGAAAATAAAATATGTAAATAACAACTGATGCCACTAAGATGGCAAGAGGTTCCATAAAACCCAAAACATCAATAAACATTTTTAATTTTATTAAATTTAATTTATGAAATAATGTGAACTTTAATTTATTTTATATTTTATATTTTATATAATAGCAATATGGTATAGCAGTCAATAGTAGTACCAATTGGAAACTATTGAGACAATTGAATGAATTTTAAAATTATAGACAGAATTTTTAATCATTTTTTATGTTGTTTTTTTTATTAACTGATAAGTGATAATATAAAGTTTTGTTTATTTATCTATAAATGTACTAGGTGTTTCACTCAGTGCCTGTGTAAAGTGCCATATTCTTTTAAAATTACATTTATTTAAAATAAATTCAATGAACCAATCTATAGTAACGGTACAATGGTTTAACTTGTTTTGTTAATTAAAATGATAGCCATTATTGTGAAAACATACGGTGGATTTAATACATGGACAATCCTATCTCTATGTATCATGAATCTGTGGCGTCTGTCCTTCCTCTCATATTATCATATCGTAATTTTATTTCGTGAATATAGCATTAACGTTAAGATAGTAAGTAAAGAGCAATCTAACACTAATTAATAGGCCGAGACACAATATTGTTTCAATGTGTTAGTGCAGTACATTTTATATTTTAAAAGCTGTTTAAAGTGTAATTTTAGTATGAAAGACGTTTTTTACACAGATATTTACTAATTAAAATATTTCATCTTTTAAAATCTGAATACTCTAAAATATGTAAATAATATGGAATTTTAACCCATCCTTTCCCATTCCCATTGGACGAAAGTTAAAAAAATTAATAGTTTTCGAGTTATAATCCGATTTGTAAGTGGCCCTCTATTTTTCCCCATAAGACTGCGTGTATTTTTTTAAAACAACAGGCCTACTATTGAGCTTTCCTCTCCGAGTGTCTCAGCCTGTTAATTAATGTTAGTCTTGGTATTGCATATCCAAATTAGGCATACAATTACAATCATACGCCTTGCCTTTGGGCCTTATTATATTCTAGAGTGACGATGTTAACATCCTCTTCAACTGATATATTTTATTTACTTTGTCTCTAACCCTCATGCAAAATCGGACACTGAGAGAGAATTTGCAGACAAAAAATTATAAAAATTTTTGTTGGCTTCAGAATTTTTTTTGTGATATTAACACATTAGCACAATAGCCAAAAGAGCTAAAATTAAAATCGAAATGAGAAATATTTGCTAATCCATAGATAGTGTTGACTGTTGATATCCAACCGTGTAATTGCAAGCTGATGTAGTGATGTTGACGATGATTGTTGACATCGTCTAATAAGGCGCATTGATTGTTACACTAGCCCGATTAGACTTCAGAAAAAAAGCTCTTATATAAAAAAACAATCTTTAAATTTCATATAAATATATTTTACATAATTTAACAAGAGATGACGCTGGCCTAAGTCTGCTCAAAGTCGTGACAGAGGTTGTGTGCTGTGTGCATGAAAAAAGAGACGAAAATGAGATAATATTCGTTAGTACAAACAACACTTCCAAATAAATGATATTTGCCTATACATTTGCATAAATTTTTATGTTTAAACAAGGTTTTAGAGTATTTAATATCAATCAAAAAATATAAATTTAATGTCAAAATAAAGTTTAGAATTTGCATTTTAATTATATAAAAAAATATTTCAGAAAATATATTTTAAAATATAAAAAATTGTTGGTTAAAGATAAATAGTGAAAAAAAATTGTGCTGATTTGGAATAATTTGTTAACTGTTTTGATGTAGTACATGTACACTGCATGACAATATTTTGGCATACAATTTTTAAAAAAAATTATATTAAAAACAGGTACAATATTTATTTCCAGTAGTGTAGTAAATTTTTACTCTCTTTTGAAAGGTGTAAATATTTTTTTTTTAAATGCCAAGGTTTTTTCTAAATCAATTTTTGTATAATAAAACATTAAAGTATATAATATTTTTTTTTTACTATTCGATCCAAAAAATACGAAGTTTTAATTTCTTCTTAGAACAAAACTCGAAATAAATTATATTTTTTCAGTTATATAAACTTAAAAAATAGGTACATTATTTTTCCTATGCTACCGGTATAAATAAGGTACAAAATGAGTATCCTCTCTGAAGTGTCATGACTTGTAATATATATAGACTTAGCGCTGGCGCTTGGCGAATAATATGAATTATTTAAAAATTAATTGAACCGCTGAAGCAAAATTCAAAGTAAAAAAAAATAAACGACCACACATTCAACTAATTTAAAATTAATTAATATGAAAAATTTATTTTCGATGGGCTGAATTTGAATACTCAAGTTTAAGAATATTAGCTAATAAATTATTGTTATTCTAAAAAACAGTTCAATAAATATTTTAGCATAAATTATAATTTTTAGAGGTTTTTGATTCCATCGAATGTCCTACTCAACTCAATTATTTTGGACATTTTTATTTTTGTACCTTTTAATGAATCATGGCACCATGCACATGAAAATTGGTATACATGTGTGTTACATGTGTGTTGCATGTGTGTTGCATGTGGGGGGCATTGATATACATGGGTGTATACAAATACACTTCGGTTTCTAGCTACTGGAAATTCATTTGAAGGTATGAAGTTTTCCAATATTGTTTCCCCACAGCTGGCCGAATAGTCATAACAATCTGCGAAGGATTGTGCTTAAAAACTGTATACAGGTAAAAGTTTTTTTTTTACTAGAATATTGATTTTTTTTTATATTTCAGCTTCCAACGTCTCCAAAACAATGGAAAAATATTGCAAAATTATATTTTGAGAAAACTGGTTTTTCAATATCAGAAGTATAGATGGAAAACATATGATTATAAAAAAGCCGGCTCATTCTGGATCAGATTTTTTCAATTACAAAACAAGGTTTAGGGTCGTTTTGATGGCTATTGTAGATGTAAACAGCAAATTTATTATAATTGATGTAGGAACAAATGGAAGGATTTTTGATGTAAGGGTACGTACCTACTTAGAAATACAAACTTTCAGAAAATAAACTAGAGCTGCAAAATCTTAAGCAAGTTGTTGAAAATGGAGAGTTGCTGCCCTACGTGTTTGTTTTGTATATGCCTTCGCCTTAGGAGAAAATTTGTTGAAACCATTTTCACACAACAATTTGACTCCAGACGAAATCTTACATAATTGAAAACTAAGTTCTACAAGAGTTAAAATAGAAAATACTTTCGGGATTTTGGTAGCGAGATTTCGAGTTCTGTGTACCACAATCAACCTAGAAGCATATGAAGTTAATTGTATTGTGCTTGCCTGTTGCTATTTGCATAATTTTCTAAAGAGTCATATTCAAACGTACTTTGAAAGAAATTTAGAAGTAATAACAGATCAAAGAGGATTTCACTCTTTGCAGTCATGTTAAACTCAAAATTCAACAACTAATGCTAAAGAAATTAGGAATAAATTTTGCAAAACAATTAAAAACATGAACTTGTAAATTATGTATATGTATATTTTAACTTTTTTTTATTTTTTTTTATATTTCATACTTTATTTCATATTTCAATTTTTATTTTTTTGTTCTCTTTGAAACTTCTCTCACACATAATGAAATTATTAAATATAGTTACACAAAACTTTAACGCCCAACCATAATGAACTTAAGTTGGCTCAAGGCGTCCTAAATAGACAGGCTGGACACTTTTTATTAAAAATGGCGATAAAGAAGGTTAAGAAAAATGTAAACAAAGAAATTTCTTATTAGATTTTTTAGTTCATTTAAGAGCTTTGGAGGGATTTGAAGTTTTGTTTAAAAACTTTTAATTCAAAAATCTAATTGCAATTTTAAAAACGTGATTGATTTACTTGAAAAAATTACTCGCAAAAAAGTGTTCAAAGAATATATTAATTGGAAAATAGTATTTTGTGTTTAAAAAGTAAATAAAAAAATAGGAAATAATGTCAACATTGTGTTTAATGTATTTAAATTATAAATATTTTTTGCTTGCTTTTAAATGTTTCACCTACATTTTGAGTTTTTTTCTGTGTATCTATTTTTTGATTTAATAAAGTTAAAAGAAAATAAAGCGGTGTTTTTTTATTTTTAAGAATAAATTATAGGTATGTAAATGTAATAAAGGCATCCTAAATAGGATGAATTTTAGAATTTAGCATGTCTTGATATAATAGTAATAATGCCAACATTGTGCTGTGTTCCTCAACAAATCAATTTAAATCTAGTAAGGAAAGAAACTTTTAATTAAACATTCATTTTTTGACTTTAAATATTTTTTATTATTTTTTTTTATTAATTTCTATTATGACAAAAATTTTTGTAAATGAAAATATAAAATATATAAATAAGTATGCTTAATTATTAATTTTTTTAATTCACTTAAAACTATTCACTCAAAACTTATAATTATAATTTGCATTTTAAGCATGTACATTTCGTTTTTACTTTGTAATAACGTTACGAATCCCTCTAAAATTCTTATATGAACTGAAAAATCTCATATAAGAAATTTCTTTGTTTACATTTTTCTGTAACTTCTTCAACGCCACTTTAAATTGAGGCCTTGCTTTAAGCTAATGTCAAAACTAAACGAAAAGCCAGCTAAAGTTAAATAAACTTTAGCTAGCTTAAGTGATTTTGACTATTAAATTGTAAATGTAAATAAAAATACGTAAATAAACAGAAGTTTTTTTAAATAAATTATATTTTGCTTGTTATTTTAATTTGGTTTTTCATTTATATTTTAAATTTTATTATTAATCGAATTTTGTTTTCAGTGTTATTTTAAATATATTTTAATTAATGTTTTTTTATTTTTTTCCTTTTTATATTATTATGTATAATTAATTTGTTATGAAGTATGTAAATTATTAAATTATTTTATATATATCACAAATTTTCAGTAAGTAATAGCAACTCCTAAGTCGAAGTCAGCTAAAGTTAACGAAAGCTTGACGAAATTCTCTGATGTTCCATTTTGTGGGTGCACGCACAACACAATTTACATGCAATCGTAGTAAATTTCTTTAAGTTGGCTTAAGCCAGTTAAGTTCATTATGGTTTGGCCTTTAGTTCTTTTCATTCATTTTTTAATATAATTTTTTAGCTGTCTTAAATATAACATATAAATAGAAATATATGTAATTGCTTAATGGAATGACTGATCCATTACTGGATATAACTTAAATTATGGATACAGTCTTTTTTGTTTGCTGATAATATCACATAATAATTCAATTCTAAAAATTCAATACTTATTATTTTAATATGTATCAAGGTTCAAAAATTGTATGTAATTAAAAATTTAACAATTATCACTGTGTTATAAAAAATCTGATTTGCAGTATAACAAACAATGTAATTTTTTAATGCTTATATTCTAGAGTGGCTATATTACTTAAACCATCTTAAACTAAATTAAATTCTTCTTCAATAAAGTGCTGTGGATTCAAATAGAATTGCTGTTGAGGTGTTGTAGTTGTATAAACTGCACAATCCAATGATAGTTTCTCCAACATACCATGAAAAAGAAATTCGTCAAAATTTTTTTTTGCGTACAGTTTTTGATAATCCCCTTTAAATTCCTGTAGGTATCAAAAATATCTGCTTCTTTATTATTTCGAGATATTCACAAGTCATAAATTATGCTATAAAGACTATTTTTTTCAAATTATATTTTAATTTTTCTGTACATTTATTACTTTTATTTTACTCAGTATTAAAAATGTGCTTGCTGTGGCTGTATCTTGGTTTTTAAGAAATTTTGGATGACTATAGTATCACAACGAAAGAATATATGTCTTCCGCCCCTCCACCAGATTTAATACTTTTTTGCTCCTTTCTAAACTCTTTTCGGAAGCAGTTTCTTATATTCCTCATTTTTTGTTTGAGCATTTCAAGGCACCCATCTCTATTGTTTAATAGAATGTTTCCAGAAGCTCATTCCACACATGTTTTTCAAAAAATGTATTCATATACATTTCATGCGTTGATTGAAATATTTCTGCCAATAATATTTGAATATGTTGATTTTTTGTTATGTTTTAGCTTCACATCATCCACATAAACACGGTGGGGGTCCACTTCCATATAAAATATTGGTTTGACATTAGTTAAACCTCAGCCTCCCGCCGGAAGAGCGGTTTCAATATAATTTTAATTTAAATACTTTGAACAAATTAATAAAAAACAATATTTTAAAACTAATAAATCGTTATTGATTGTTTTTACTCTTTGAGTTTTGTTTTCAGGTAAAAAGCTAGTAAACAAATATCAAATATGAAATATTTACACGTTTGAAAAAATATCTGTTTGTTTCAGTCATCCACCGCAATAATAGGTAATAGCGCCACCAAATTTTGTTGACATTTTGACACTTACTTCAAAAAATTCATGCATTTCAAATTAAACTTGATTGTCAATTGACTTGGATTAAATCCTACGTGTAAATAGCGTCTGAAACAATTAATAAAATCAATAAGAAAAAGGCGATAAAATATATCGAAAGAATAAATTGGTCTATTTTGCATTTTAACATAAATAAGAGCATAAATAGAGAGAAATATCACTTTTTTGTTTTTCTCTTCCATTATATTCTAATTATTTTGTAAAAATGTATTAAATGGCTTGAAGAGTTTGAGATTGAACTTGAGCTTGATATACGTTAAGTAAATAGAATTGAAACACAGTAGATGTTATTTGACAATTGAAAGAAATGAAACGGATGTTGAAACAAATGTCATTTAAAAACATCAACTAAACTTCCTTTCTTTTGACAAATTTCATAGGTGAAGAATGTGAGTTTTTATAAAAATTATAGTTTTCTTTTAAAAACTAAATAATTTACTAATGTGTTTTTTATTATTTTAGTAAAACAGCATAATGGCTGTTAGATACGAAATTTGCGTTGGTTTAAATAAAGGTCATAAGACCTCAAAAATTAAGAATGTTAAATATACTGGTAACAAAAAGGTTAAGGGATTGAGAGCTTCACGTATGAAATGTGTAAGTGGCTATAACTTAAATAATATCAAATATTGTTTTTTTGTTTCCAATTAATTGTGTTAAAAATATTTTTTTTTAGATCCAAACAAAACATTTAAAATTCATGAGAGATTTAGTACGTGAAGTTGTTGGCCATGCTCCATATGAAAAGAGATGTATGGAATTGTTAAAAGTTTCAAAGGATAAGCGTGCTTTGAAATTCTTAAAGAAACGTCTTGGTACTCATATCCGTGCTAAAAGGAAGCGTGAAGAATTATCTAATATCTTAACACAAATGAGAAAAACTGCAGCACACACTAAATAAAGACACTCTGTGTTCTTTAGATTTAAAATGTTTGCGTTTATAATGAATTGGTGGAAACTTTATACATACATCGTAAATAAACATAAATTAAAAAAAAATTAAAGATTGTGTTTTGGATAAAAATATTTTATAAAGTATATCTTGTAATATTTAATACAGGGTCATTGTGGATCATAAGTGAACTCAAATAACTATTACTTCCAGGACAATAATTGAAGTTTGCAAACAAAAAATTTGTTGACAAGTTTAATGTGACAAAATAAAACAAACGTACATGAAAGTTAAAAGAAGTTTATTTATTCTACAGCAATTTCCATGATTGGTTCAACAAAATATGGACCTTCAGCAACATATCTTTTTAATTGAAGGATTATTGTAGTATCAAATTGATCTGATTCAGCTAATATTGAAATTATTTCATGTTTAATATATTTAACGTTGTTATTAAATTCAATATTCCGATTCAAAAGTAATTCAAATAATCCAGCGGTATTTTTTAATGCTTCAATACCCCAACGATATGAACAAATTGTTCGTATGAAAGTTAAACACGCAACTTTAATATCTGGAAATGGATTCTTACAATATTCCAAGAGTCCGTTTAAATCATAATCTGAGTTCATTAAAGAGTTACACCATTTCTTTGTTATTAATCTAAAAATACAAGATAAGTAAAACGATAAAAAAGTTATTGTTTTAATTAATTCTAAACTATTACTCAATTCGATTATTTGGACTGCCTTCTTGTGTAAAAATCATTTGCAAAGATGCAAATATTCTACATTTTAATTCAGTTGATTGATTGCTCAATAATGATTGATATTCCTCTAACATTTCTTTCATTTGTTCTGGGAATGTTTCATCTAAAATTATTTTACTTTCTGACTTAAATGCTAAATTACCAATTGCATCAAGTGCAACTGGTAAAATAGTCAAATCAATTTCATTAAAACTATTAAACAAATACAAAATAATATTTGGATAGCCGTTTATTATACTTTTAGGATGATAGAATGCGATTTTTCCAAAAAATTTCATAAAACCGGGTAATAACAATTGAGAAAATGGATCGTTTTCAATATTTTCAATGCGTAAAGCAATTTTATGAAAAACTTTTTTATCTTCCATAAATTGAAACCCATGATTTTGTTCAGCCAATGAAACTAATAGTTCTAATAAATTCATATGAAACAATACATCATCTGAATCTAATTCTTTAAGAATATTAGTTAGTATATTTTGTAGTTCAATCAATAAATTCGAATCGGTTTTACTCAAATTTATAGCAATTTCATAAGCTCTCATTTTAACAACATCTCTTTCTTCTAATTTAGAATTAAATTCACTACGTATAGCTGTATTGTTTAATTGAGTTTTTAAGACAATAGATAAAATTTTAATAGCTGGTCCAGCAACTTCAATTTCTTCATCATCTAATGATTTCAATATTAATAAAACTATTTCTTGATCCAAATTATTTATATAGTTAGAAGGACCGGTTGAATTAGAATTTTTTGATAAATTTTTATAGATTTCATTAAGAGCTAATGAACGTATTTTTGAATTTCGATGTTTTAACGATTTAATTAAATGCATTGAAAAATCTGTTCTATTTATGTCCAATGTTGATAAACATAAGGCTAATATGTCACATGCTAATTGCGCTTGTTCTCTAAAATTTAAAGAATAATTAAATTATAAAGTTGAAAATTACGTCTAGATTAAAATAATTTAATTAAAGACTTACTCTGATTTATCATAAGCGCAATCAAAAATTTGTGGTTCAGTTAAAAAATTTGATGTTACTTCAATTGGTGTTAATGCTGGATCTAAACGAGATTTTATTTCATTCAATATTTCGACTTTATCATCTTTAATTTGGAGTTCACTTAATTTTTGTAAAAACCATTCTTGATTGGATGTCATTTTTATTCTTTTTGTTAAATTTAATTTTTTTATTATTCTAATTTAACAAATACAAAAAACTTGTATTTAAAACAGGAAAATAAATACTAAAAAAATTGCTTGTCATGGAATGAGTTGATTTGAAAGTGATTTGATTAGTTTTTTTTATTTTCAACAGACCCATCTAGTGGTATATAGATCAAGCTAAATATAGTAAATAAAGCCAATTCACACTCACTTCACTTTACTGTAAATAAAAGACAGTTATAAACTATTTTTGGTCGAATTATTAAATTATTAAAATCACTTTATTCCAAAAGGGAAGGCATTATTATAATCTTCTAAATAAAAGATTTTTTTACTTTTGATGAAATTTTTTTTATTTTTTAAAAATTTAAGTGCCCTAAATTATATGATTCAAATAGTGTAAATTTTATTAATTTTATGAAAATAATTTTATTTTTTAAATTTGAAACCAAAATATATAGTTTCAGAAACTTTTTTTTTTTAAATTTGAAAAATCAAATTGATAGAAATGATAAATCTTAATTAATGAAGTAATCAAAATAATATAATTTTTTTTTTTAAATAACGTGTACATAATATGAATAATTAACAGAAAAGAAAAGAACTATTTCAACAATTAAAAAATAATATCTCTTTTTTATAATCACATATTTTTATAACTGGAAAGTGTCTTATTTTAAGTTACAAATTTTTTCAAACTTAAGTTACAAAATTATTTATATGTAGTTATTAAAATTAATATCAAAATAAAGACGGATAAAATTCGTATTGTGATATAGTACATAATACTTTGTTTGTATTATGTGTGGATTATCATAAATTATAAATGAATTTTGTTTTTAAATTAGAAAATCATAACATAATTTTTTTATTTTTATTAAAGTTAAATATTGCTATTCGAACTTCAAATAAATTGATTCGGTACAATTATGTGGTTCCTAATTAATTTATATAATTTTTATAAAAAATTTTAATTAATATTTATTTAAGTTTTTTATCTTCAATTAAGTTATTTTCAGTAACATCATTTTCTTCTATAGAAACACCTGTGTCAATTCTCTTCTTATCAACTGGGTATAACCATCTTTGATATAAATATATTAAAAATACAATATCATCTCTAAAACATGCAACTCTATGTGTTGTTGGCATTGTTATTATAAATGCAAATATATCATCAATAAATGTATTAAAAGCTTTATACATAAAAGATCTCCACGGTAATGCTGCTACAGATTTTAATTTATAATTAACAAATAGTTGTGGTAACATAAATAGAAAACCAAATGCATAAATTCCATTAACTAATGAATTTAATGTCCAAGAATAAACACTTCTATGTGGTTGATATATTAATGAATATATTGCTCCTAGTATGCATAATGGATATAATAAATAACTTAAATATTTCATTGATTCTTTGTCAAATTCTTGTGTTTTTAATTCAGCCTTTTTAATACTATCAAGATTCTCTTCTTTTAATTCAATAACTTTTGAAAAACCTTTTCTAAATGAAAATTGTAATTTAAGAATTTTTTTACATTTCCATATTTCAATTAATGCAGCAATACCAACTGGTATTAATACTAGCAATGATGTATTTTCATCCATTAAATATAAAAATATAATTATTTGTGCGAATGCATGCCATAATGTTGTTCTTATTGATAAGCCAGCATAATGATTTTTTCTTTTCCAAAATAGTACATCATTTTTAAATGATAAAAAGTCAAATAACAAATGTATTCCACCAATAAAAACAGTTCCACATAATAAATAAACATTTGTATCTGAAAATATACCTTTAATTTCATCAACATCTTTTTTTGAAAATCCTAATAATTCCATTGATTTGGCAGTTAATTGAATTTGCAACATTAAACGAAATTTACCAATACTAATTGGACTATAATGAAATTGTAATTCCATTTCTGTATCATTTTTTGTAATCTCTACTAAATCTTTCATTCGTGTTCTAAAGAAATCTGAATAAACAATTGGAAGAAATTCATTTTTATGATTAATACGTAAGAGACGTCCCAATTCTGGTGGAATATCTTGCTTTGACATAGAGATTTTATCAGTTAATATCACTGTATAAACTTGATTTTGGAAATGTGTTATTGGTTTAATATTTTTCAATGTTGTTTTTTTATCATTTGTATCAGCCTAAAAAAGAAGTAAAGAAAAACAGTTTAAAATATCTATTACAAAATTTATTATTTTATTGTTTTATTTTACCTTATTTTCTCGCAATAAATTAAATGCAGCTACTTTAGGTATCATATAATCAGTTATTTTAATTCTTTGAATAACAGTCGGACCAGCTCTTTGTAAAGATTTCCAATCTAAAGGTTCACCTTTTAATGCCAAAATTACGTGTAAAAATAATGTACCATTGCGACGGGTTTTTAATGGTATATCTATATTATAATTACTGAAAATTCAAAAATAAAATATTTAATTATTTTAAATTAATAAAATATATTTTTACCCAATAAATTCTTTTTCATAGTTAAAGTTTTGAATTGAAGCTATTTTATTTACTTCACTTGCTAGGGGATTTATTGAAACTGATGTAAATAAAGCTAGTTGAAGTTTTGGCTGTGCTTCGAGGAATGATTTATAGCATGGCTTATCGGAACATTGAATAATTGCAAATAATTGATACTAAAAAAATATTATATATGTTTCATGTTTTTAGAAAATTATAGATATTTTAATTTAAGTTACCATAAACCACATTGAATGAGCAATATAAATGAGGAATATTGACTTCAATATTGTTGATATCGATGGAATATACATTTTGAAGAATCGTTGTAACTTATATGCATTTATATATTTTAAAAAAAAATATGTTAAATTTTTATTAAATTGTAATTTTTTTTCACTTAATTTTTATAACAAGTAAAATTAAATACATGAGTACATATTATGCTGACGAAAATTTATTTTCAATTTTTGAGTTTTGACAAACTAAATTTTTGTATTGAAAAAAATTGCCAACTTAACCAATAAAACTAACCTTATTTTTTATTTAAACGTCAAAATATTTCATTTTCTATTCAATCAGATGTTAGTTGAATTTGAATTCGAATTCGTTTCGATTTTTCACATTTCGAATTTGCTACATAAAGGGACTGGATGGAATTGAAATTTTATAGAGAAATGAATATGGGAATGTGAATTGTGAAAGCGGCTTGGCGGCAACAACAAGCATTTATTTTTGTGGTAAAACATTTCTTTCTATAAAAACTCATAACGGTGTGATTTTATTTAAAAAAAAATTTAAATTAATTTTTAATTAATTAAATAAAACAAAAACTTTATTTAAAAAAAGGAATGCAATGGTTAGTCGAGAAGTAGTTGTTTAGTTTTAATTAAAGAGGCAAGAAAACAAAAAAAGTGCCAACTCTCAAATTATCAAAATAAAAAATGTAAGTATTTAATGAAAAAAATATAATGTATGTATATGTATTTATTTATATTATAAAATGTTCTATACAATTTTTCAATGAAATTTGTTATTATAACATATTGATTGTATTCAATGTAATAGATATAAACTAAAATTTATATATAAAAAAAAGTAATGACAATATTCATACAAAGAATATAGAAAAAAAATTAAATTTTGGTGTGTAAAATTATAATTTTAATATTTCATAAAATGAACGTATTGCTTTATGTACTATGGATTATCACCATTAATACAAAAATATATTTCAAAAATAAATTTCAGTACAAAAACTTTAGTTATATATATTTTCCATCGATTAAAATGAATATGGAATCACAAATTTAATATATGTATATATGTATATATACATATTTACATGCATGCATACTAAACAAATTTTATTCAGTTATTAATGCGTTGATTAATAATTTGTTTCTTTTTATATAAGACTTCAGACTATAACAATTATATAACAGAAATATTTGTTTTTATCTTACATTTTATCTCTTAAAATAATTAAAGTTAAATGTTTTTCGAAATTCGTTTAAAAGACTTTTTTAAACTTTTTTTAAAGCATTTATGAAATTTTTTTAAAAATTTAATTGGTATTTAAATAATAAAATAATATAATTATAAATTTTTTACTTAAAAATAATTTCATTCTTATTAATTGATTTTTAATTTTGTAATGATTTTTATGTACAAATCAAAAAAATATGAAATTAAAAAGTAAACAAACAAATGAAATTAAAAATAAAATTAATATATATGCATTATATATTATTTATGTTTATGTATTTAAAATTTAAAAATTGTATGTATCTAAAAACTATATCTACGCAATTCTTTTTTTTCGATTTGGTGATAAAATTTTTAACATTGTTACAACTGGTGCTTCAAATGATAATGATACAATAAATGATAGAATGTAAGAGCAGACTACTAATCCAAAGAATGTTATAACCTAAAAATGCATTATAATATAATATGATTAAAAATATTAGAAAAATAATAAAAATGTATTACCATTGAATCAGATCCTAAATGTAACGGTGCATCTGAATTTAATGCTAATGCTCTTATAACAATTGGATGTACTAAATATGCGCAATATGTAACACGTGAAAATGGATAAATACATGAAGCTGATAATAATGAATTAATATAACCACCGTAACCAGTTGAACAAGCTATTGTTATCCATGCTAATGATAGAGCCCATGCTGAATGACTTAATGAACTGTAGGCAGCTGCTGTAATTTGTGATAATCTTGTATTATGTAATCCAAATATTAGTAATAAAAGAATAGTAATTGCTGATGTCCAACCCAAAAATACTGTCATTTTACTCATACGTATTTTACAATTTGTTTTAAATAATATCCAACCAACTGACATGCCAATTAGATATGGACCTAATCTTGTCCATGGTTTATCATAAATTTTATCAAATAACGCCAACGGATCATCAGTATTTGGTTGATGATTATGTGTGAATGCAATTACAGCTGTTGTTATCCATGATGATATCAAAAATAATGCTAATGTTACAGACGCAATTTTAAAATGACGCACTGCAACAATTAATATTATTGCCCCAATAATGTAAAATTGTGTATCATTAGCTAAATACCAACTCCAAAGCATACACTAAAAAAAATTATTTTTAAAATAACAAAATTAAATTTTTTAATTTAAATTGAATTTAAACAGCGAAAAAATTAATTAAATTTTTAATTGGAGTTATTTTTTTCCACTTACCATATCATCAACTGAAAATAAGGTATTTATGTATAAAACATTTCTCCACCAATATTTTGGACAATTTTCATGATCTAATGTTGGTGGTTCAAATACAGAATTTGCAGCTAAATATTTCATTGAAACTTCTACAACACCCAAAACAAACATATATGGAGCAGTTAATCTAGAAAATATAATTTTTAATAATTCGTTTTTCATATAGTTACATGCTACATTGTAAATTTTAATTATCTTACCTTACAAACCGATATCCAACCAAACCGAAGAAATGAAATGTACCAGCTGTAACTTCATTAACACCTTTTGAAAGTTTCTTTAATTTGCCTTTTGCATTGGTTCTAAAATATATAAACGATACTAAAAATCCACTTATAAAAAAGAATGTATCAACACTGAATGGTCCATTGGTAACAGCTTGAAATAGAAAATTTTTTTCGACAACTTTACGTAATTCCATATTATCGGAATATTTAAATACAACAATACATGTATGTCCAAGTATAACCCATGCCATTGATATTGCACGTAAACCATGTATTGATGGTATTGTATCAGATCCAACATTACGATCACATATTGCATTAAAATTTGTTATAATCGAAAATGATAATAATAATTCGGAATAAATACTTAATTTTTTTGGTTCATGAATTTCTAATTGAACATCAGTATGTGAATCTGTTTGATGATCATTATGTTGATGTTCATGATCATTATGATGTAAATGATGATGATGTAAATTTAATTGATGATTAATATTATGTTCATCATTTTGTGGTAAATTCAATACCAAATTTAAATCTTTTAAATCTTTTTTTAACTCTTGTGTTACAGTGTCACTATATTCTGATGAACCAGAACAACCAATACCAGATGATGTTTCACTATGTGTTGTTTCTTTATCATCATCAACAATTACTTTACTTTTATACCGGCGTATTAAATGTATATCATAAATGGTGCCGAATGTCATTAATATGAAAACAATTGTTGTAATAACACTAAAAAAGGAAACAAATGTATACACAAAAATAAAATAGGTTTAGTGACTTGGATTTCACATTCAATATAAATTAATATAAATAGCAAAATTGCTAAAATATTAAAAATTACTAAAACTAGCGATATATAGTCTATCTAACTAATTATAACGAAAATAATAACTTTTCAAATACTTACAATAGTATTAAAAATGTTTTATCAGACCACATGTCGTATGGAGTTAATGTTGGTGATCTAACATCTAATATTGTTAATTCTCTTTGTTGTAGAGCAAATTGGGATGATGTTGCTAAATATTTAACATCATTTGTATCACATGTTGATGGTAAACATACACCAACATGAATTGTTCTGATCTATTTACAAAAGAAATATATATATATATATATAAATTTAAATTATAAATTGCTTGGAAGAAAATATATATGTATATTACCATATTTGATATCATTGTTTCATTAATTTTAATTTTTAATACATAAAACCCTGGTATAAATGGTGGATTCTCATATTTCATATTTTTCATATTTCCTTTACCATGTGAAATACCATTGTTATTATCCGTATGTTTAATATGATCTCTTCCATGTTTATTTTGAAATTTGTAAATACTTTCACATAATGATAATGATCCCATCCAATAATTATTACCATAAAAGAATCCAGATGTATAATGACCAGAAGCATCATCAACTAAAATTGAAAAAAAAATTTTTTTTAATAATAGATTTAAAAATTTCTATTATGGTATGTTTCGGAAATAACATGCCATAGCTTGAATATCTATTGATTGATAAATTGTAACAAACAAAAAAAGAAATTGAATAGATAGAAAATTGTATGATATTAGGAGGGAGCTGGAGTCGAATTGCACCGATATACTTAGACCATAGTGATACCATGAGGAATAATTTACTGAAATAGTTCAAGTTATTTTATTTTTAGTTGAATAAACATTTTGCTATATTGTTTGCAAGATGGAAATATGTTCTTTTTCCACATTTGCAGAAAAGATATGTTGGCGTAGCCACTGTTGCATACAAAAAAGGAATTGTCTGATTTTTCCAAAAATTTATCTTTATTTCGAGTATCATAAAAATTTAAAAAAACTTCTTGATTATTATTGTTGTTTTGTTTTGGGATTTTGGTATTTTCAGGGCCATTGTGTGTAATAGCTTTGAACCCGCTAATCAGTTAGTTTTGGTTTTATTAATATAGATTTAAAGGAAATCATTATGATTCTATCTATTTTCTGTTATTATTAATACATAATACTGGTAGATTTACTACATACGTCATGTTGGCAGAGTTTGAAAGTATATAATTTATTTTATAAGTCAAAATTACTGAAGTTATACTGAAATTTAGATAATATGACTTTACCTAAGAAAGTCAAATCTGACACGAAAGTTGTATGATGAAGTTGTAGAGGATAATCAAATGCATCAAACAATTAATAAAAAAAAAATCGGAGTTTTCATCAAGAGCAACAAGGTTTTGGAAAAGGTCGTTCTACTACCATCAATCTAATCCTATTTACACCTATCACGCACTATGATACACTATCATTTATGGAAAAGGACTATAACTATATACATATATACATATTATATACTATACAGGACGACAGTTTTTAGGCAGGTATTTGGTCGAATAAATAACGACAAATTAGAAATGAAACTGGTAAAACTAGGTATTAGTAATCCTATGTTAAATTGGATAAAATCTTATATTACAAAATAGGTGAATTTGTGAAATTTCAAGATATCACATCACGCCTTGCCATTTCTGTTTACCCCAAGGTATCGAAAAGTAGCCATTTAGGACCCATTATTTTTAATATACATATGTAAATACATTAGAAACCTTTCTAAGTGTTTATCGAGGTATATCTTATATTCTCACCTTGTCTATGCTGATGGTTTTAAAATATTTATTACCGAATAATTATAATTATAAATTAATTAAACGGGGAGATGTAGTAATAATTGCCTGCGATTCTCATAATTATTATTAGTATGAGAATATTCATATTGTTAAAAAATTTATTGTATGTAATTGTAATACACAAGGAGAATGATATCAGCCAGTTAATAAAGAGCATATGAGATATGACATAAAATATTAAAATATTACATGGCGCAGTCGGTAGGATTAGCTCAAAAAATTTACAATTTAGTGCAATTTTTTTTTCTAAACCATTTTTCCTCCCTAATTAAAACATTGCATTATTTGAGATAACAACAACAATAATACAAAAAGCATAAAAGTATTTTGCCATTATAAAAATCATTAAAATCAAAAGCAAAACCAACTGCTAACTAATTATTAAATTAAATACTTTTAGTTTTATTTTAGATATAATTATATTTTCAACGAATAATCTACCCTAACTGACATATTACTGACAAATTGTTAGAGTTTTTGTCATACAATGGATAATTTAAAACAAAAAATAAATAATGAATAAAAATGAATGACCTCCAATATAAACGTGCATTTCAATGAAACAATATAAGAATGTTACTATAAGTTTAAAAGTACATTATTATTATGTGTAGATAGTATATTTAGAATTTTTCTGTTAAAAAATATTCATATTATGTCGTCTTATATGGAAAAGTGAATATCTCCAAAGAAACGATATTTTTGGAACTGCTTCTAATCTAATTTTATAATTTTAATTATCTATAAATGTAAATAAAAGCTGCTATACATTGGAAAAGATGTTACTTAACGAAATCGAACCACTGAATTTTCAAATTACTAAACACTAAATTTTATTGTAATATTGCGGTCTGTGGACGTGAAGTTATTACATATTATAAGTTACTAGATGTACCTGGGTTGCTGGCCCAAACACCCCTATTAATAAAAATACCTAATTTGGAATAATTTTTTAAAAGCATAAATTTAATCTAAATTCATTTATTTTATTTCAAGGAAAAATTTAAATTTATATTTAAATATAAATATTTTTTTATAAAATATTGTTAATTAATTATTTTTATTGTTTTTTGATTAATATTTCAATTTATTGTAACGCTTGTTGGTAAACAAAATTTCTGGGATATAAATTATCTAGATTTCCAACTCTTGAAAGTAGAAACATATAATTAGCCATGTGCAAAGCAAAGCTTTTCCAAATTTAATCTAGCTACATTCAATAATTAACCTTGTGATTAATTTATTGGGATAGCAAGAACCAGACTTAATTAAAATTGAAGCCTGAGTTGAAATCGCATATAACTTGAAATTATTGGGATACGTGTGGAATAGAAAGAGTAAGAAAGAGTACTTGAATTTCAAGTTTTAGTTTTATAAGATCTTTCGTTTTTTAAATATTCCTGATGGTTGCTGCGAGCTGTGTGGTAGTTACCGAAAAATTCAGGTGATTGGAAAACAATAAAATATATGTTTGTTAATTTTCAAGAGAGTATATAAGTATCAATGTTTAGTTTGTAACATCTTTGGTTTTTACTATTTTTGGAGGTTGCGGTTATATGGCGGGTACACCTGAACCAGTTAAAATTTTGATAAACGGTATAGACGATATTACCTGTACCTGAGTACAAATTTTCGGCTCCTTTGGTTCATGAAATATTTTTTTTTTGTGATAGGTACTGAAAGTTGTATGGCAGCTGCCTGAACCAGTCAGTATTAAAAAAGAAAACGGTAATACACACTGAAAATTTCATCCGAATCAATTGAGTAGTTTTCGAGTCTATGAATAACAGACAGACATAAAAAATTTAATTTATATATATATATATAGATATAGTTCAATTTTGGTTAGGTACGAAACCTTTAAAATCAAAAAAGACGAAAAAGTTAAATCATAACTTAGTTACTAAATAAAAATAATCAGTTGATACTTTTAAACAATATTACTTTAATTTCGCTGTGATAGTGTGATATAAACTTATAACTGTTTATCTCGGTTAAGTTACGATTAGATACTTCCATTCTAATTTTGTTTTCAATCTTGACTTTGTTTTATTTTTGTAGGCTTTTATTTTTAAAAATTTCTGTTTTAAACAGATAAAAAATATAGAATTGTAAAAATTAAAAGTTTTTTTTTAAAGTATATAATTTCTTGAACTATAATTTGTCCAAAAAAATGACTTTTAAAACAGTGTAAAAAAACTTTTAGCTTTACAATGCAAGATGTAACTAAATTTAAATACATTATTTATAAAAAAAACAATTGAAAAAAAAATTGTCCATCTTAACTGTTAGAAATGTACAATTTAGCATTCATTTTAATTTTTTTATCTTTACAGTGGATTTTTTGTGAAAATTAAACTAGATATATTTTTGTATAATTTTATTTTAATTAGTTTTTAATTAAAAAAATACATTAAGTAATGCACTAAAAACTATATGTAACTAACTGAAAATCAATAAAGTTTTAGTTTTTCAGTTTTCATTTTAAAACAACAAAGGTATTTTTGTAGAATAACATTCAATTAGAGAATTTTTTTATTATTTCTTACATTTTATAATTTACAGTTTTTATTAAATGTGGTATAGCGGTATTCATATTTATATTTGTTTTCTTCTTTCTTTTTCGTATTTGTTTTATTTTTTCTTTTCTCAAGTAAATAATAAAACAAAACTACACATGCGACATCTATTGTGTACCGTATCTATTATTAAAAACTATTTCTTTATAAATTATGAATAATTAGATAATAATTTTTATTAGAAAACTAGGCCAAATATAGATTAGTAAAAAACTAAAAGTAAAAATAAATATAAATAAAAAAAAATTTCGTCACCTAAATAAAATGAAAACAAAAACAAGAAAAAAAACAGTTTCAGACTTGATTTGCATCTTTTCGAAAAATAAGAAAACAAAAAATAAAATTCAGCAACAAAATATGATTATTTTGTCAAATAATCGTGACTAAGTCATTAATGATGGAATATCCATATTTATATGTGTATATAATATGATTGTGTATTTTATTTATGTATTTAATTATGTCCATAGGTAGTTTTTATTTGCGAAATCATCTTTAAATCTTCAACACTATTGAATGTTATCCCTCAAAAATTTTCTGCTTGTTGTTAATTTTTCTTTTTCTTTATTATAGTGGTAATAGGTAACACTTAACGGTTTTACAATGAATTATATTATGTAGAATTGTTGAAAAATACCCATATATTGAACTATACAATTTTAAATAATGTATTAACTTAACTAAAAATTTTAATCAATTTAACTAGACTTTAAAAAAGCTTAATTGAAATCAAATGTGTGAATTTAAAAATTCAAGTTTTTCACTTAAGTCTTTTATAATTTTATTTATATTGATTTAAGTTTAAAAATTTATAAATTAACATTAGTACTTGCTGTTATTACTATCGCGTTCAGTTTGTGTAGTTAAATATTTAGAATGATTTATATACATTTCTTTTACAAACTAATTATAACTTACTGAAATGAAAATACTGAGTTAAAAGTGGTCCAAAATTGTATGTTTCAAGAATTTATTGAGTGTTTGTATTTAGTACAATCGTGTACATATATTTTATTTTATTTTTGATTCCTTTCTTTAGTTTTTCAATTATCGTTCTATATAGGAAAGAAATATATATAATTATAGCTTACGTCAATAAGCCATTAAAATATTAATTTTTGATAATCAGAGATGTAACAATAAGTTTTAGGAGTTCTTTCGTTAATCATAACACTACTTGAATTTATCAGTAGGTATTTGTAGTGTTAGACTATCTATACAACTCCTTATTTTTGTTTTGATTGATTTTATAACTTATTTATAGTGTGATGATGAACGAAACAACTCTTAAAACTTATTGTGTATTAAAAAATCTTGCGAGAAGCAAGTAAAATCAGATATATGTTTAGTGCTGTATTAAATTTAGTATTTAAAAGTATACTTTTTTTCTGATAAATTAATTTTTACTGTGGTTACTGTGGACTGATGAAGAAAAAATGTCAAAAACCTTGTCAAATCCGAATATTTTAGAAACTCCGTTGGTTAGTTAACTACTTCATTTTATTTGATAACTGTATCACCGCCATTTCACATTTTCATTTAAATCTTCACTAATTCTTCTATCACTAAGCTATATTAAATTCCGTACAATGCCACTTCCGAGCCAGCTAGTCAGTATTATGGGAAATAGTAAAAAATACATGTTTTATTTTTTATTTTTGAGGAATTTCTGAGGGGTGTAATACCTTTCTAGAAGTATTTCTGATGTGTGCTAACAGTTGTACGATAAATACACGAACCAGTATGAATTTCATAAATCGAGAAAGTATTTGTTTGTTTATTCTTGAGAAGTTACCTAAATACAAATTTTCAGATTTGTAAGGTTCTTGGGTTTTAAATTATCTTTTTTATTATCATCACAGGATAAACTGCGGCAAAATTTCTGTGGACGTGTATAGCAAACAAATAAATAAACAAATAAACAAGCTTTCCCTTTTATAATGTGATGTATAGATTGTTGAATAATTTGTGCTTAAAATTATTAATAACCTTGATTTAAGAAAGTTAAATATATTACTACTTACAGTTTTAATTACAAAATAATACACTTTTTATGATAGTACTGTTGTACATACATTTTTAGATTCAAAATAATAAATAAATAAGTATATGAATTTTTAAATGAAAAAAAGTAGGTTTATTATTTTGTCCTTAATTAAAAATAAATATATTTTTTAAAAATAAATTAAACTTTAACCCGAACATCTCATTTATTTTAGGCTAAAGATTCATTTGTATTAATTTTGTCACTCAGTGGTTTTATCACTTTAAATATTTTTAATGAAGGCTAAAAATTCTTAATTTATTGATGATTTAAATTTTTTTTAATTCTTATCTGAATGTTTAATTTTAATTATTTAGTAATTACTATAATTTATTGTTAATTAAAATTAAAATTGTGTATAAAGTTTAATTATGCCCCATAAAATTATAAAGTTACTATAGCTAAGTCTTAAAATACTGTTTTAAATCTTGTGACAATGGTGTGTGGTGTAACCGAAATCGATAAAAAATATTTTATTGATTTAAAAATTGTTTGCCTATAGCCTACAATTATTAATATATTCAATTATATACATATGTATTTAATTTTAAAACAAAAATACATCATAAATATACTGTTTGCAATGTATGAAAGCTTATTCAGTTCATTTTGATAATAATGATATTTCAAGAAAAGAAAAGTATAATGGTATTTAAAAGCCTTATAGACCTTCACAAGACTCTTCGGTTGCGGTGCTTTATTATTAATTCTCAAAATACACTTAATTCTTTTAGGTAATAATCAAATAGTTAAAAACAATACTAAGCATATTAAATTACATAAAATATTACATTTTAAAAACACAAAAAATTAAATCTGATTAATCTATATCGAGGTAAATATCTAAAAAGAGGTAAATGATAGTTTTAATTAACTATTAAAAATAGTCCCAATGCTTCGGGGCAAAAGTACTGAGCTCAATGATCGAAAACAAATTCTTTTAGCTCATAAAATAATCAATTTTACATACCGATTGCATTTACATTAACATTTAAGTTCTATTTAAAATCTTATCATAACACGTTTGAATCTTATCATACTGAAAATATATTTAATTTTCCTTTTTGGTTAAAAACACTTAACTTGACTTAAGTTTGAGGTTTGACTAAATTTTTTTTTTTTTAATTTAAACTTTCTAGGTACCCAAAACTGAGATAAAAAAATATGATAATATGAAAAACAAATTTATTTATAAAAATGGTTATTAGTTATTATTTATAAAAATGGTTATAAATTTCTTATTTTTTGTTGTAGAACCCGAATTTACATTAAAAAATACCCCTTCCATGTTTGAAAATCTCGATTTCGGCCAATTTGGCGATTTTCGTGCTTAAAAAACCGATTTGCGGGTCTTTCCGGAAGTTGAAAATATCACCCGGTATAAGTATAGTTTACTAAATGATCTGTGCGTTTGAGCACGACTTATAGCAATAGGTGAATTCCATGAAAATATTATTTTAACAAAAAAAGATATAGATGCCTTAATATCTACTCTACTTTGATAGCAAGGGATATTAATTGAGTAAGATCTGGGAGATCTACCGAAATCGATTTAATTATAAATAATATAAGGAGGAAGCTCAGTAGATATCACATTAAAAAAAAAATATACATAGTATTCAAAATTTAAATAAATATTAAATGAGCAGTGTACAGATACACTTAGAGACACACACTAGAGACACTATATATATTAATCAGCTCAACAGAACTATATAACCATAACCATCTGGCACTAAAATTTAACTTGCGTTAAATAATATTGAACCATATAAATTTCATCAAAAGAGAGTTTTATCTAAAATATGAATAAAAATTTGTTTCAAGCAAATTATACTGATCCATAATGATATTTTAGCAGTATCAAGTATGAGCTTAAAACAGTAGAGCGAGTTAACCAAAATCAAATCGTTTTACAATCTTGAGCAAACGATCATCGATTTCAACTAGCCTAGAAAAATGTCAACCCATCATTATAAATATGTTACGAAAATGCGGCTTTGAGCTTAAATTACACTGTGAACTTATAAAATTATAATGCAAAATAAACATTTTACAAGTAATTATTATTATTTTTTTTAATATAATTCCAAGTTTATGGGATGAACACTATAAATGCTTTTACACAGAGATTTGCAATACACAATCACATACAATATGACAATATAATGGTTGTATGATAGGCATATCAGTAAAATTAAAAGGAAAATATTCGACTTTTTCGACAATTATACATATTAATTAGAATTTTTAGATATATTTTTTTTTTTTCCTATTACTCCGCGTGGTAGCATAGGGCTTCGATAGTGAACCTCCATTCCTCTCTGTTGAGTACTACTTCCTTAATATCGTCCCAGGTATAATTGTTGACTGTTAATTCTTGATCGATTGTGCGTCTCCATGTGTTGTATGGTCTGCCGGGTCTCCTTTGTCCTTGTGGATTCCACTCTAGAGCTCTTCTTGCTATATCACTTTCTGATTTCCTTAGTGTATGACCTATCCATTTCCATTTTTTCCTATTAATCTGTCTGTTGATAGGTTCTTCTCCAGTTATCATCCATAAATCCTCGTTGCTAATTCTTGCCGGCCAGAATATTCTGCATATAATTCTCAAGCACTTGTTGATGAATACTTGTAGCTTCTGTTTGATTCTGACCGAAGTGAGCCATGTCTCACTGCCATATATTAATGTTGACTTAACACATGCTCTGAATATTGTTAGCTTTGTTGTTCTCGATATTTGGTTGCTCCGCCATATCTTCATTAGGCTCCCAAATGTTCTTCTTGCCTTATTTATACGGCTGTTGACATCTTCTGTTGTACCTCCTCTTGATGTTATAATGCTCCCCAGGTAGTTGAATTCTTCTACGTATTCTATCTGTTGTCCACTCACTGTTATTGGCTCACTATAACTATTGTTTGTCCTCATTGCTTTGGTTTTCTCGATATTTAATTCCAGTCCCGATTTCTTTGCTTCTTCCTGTAATCTGTTGACTTTGTTCTGTAGGTCACTTTGATTTTTTGATATGAGGCATACATCATCTGCGTAATCTAAGTCTTCTAAGTTTCCGAAGAGATCCCATTCTATTCCGTTTATTCCAGTGCAAACTTCTCTTAGAATGTCGTCTAGTATTGTGTTGAAGAGAAGTGGAGATAGTGGACATCCTTGTCTAACTCCTATATTGGTGTAGAATGGATCACTGATCTTACCTCTGTGTTGAACTGTTGTCTCTGCATCTTCATACATCGCTTTGATGATGTTGATGATTTTTTCAGGAACTCCCTTCTTTGTAAGTGTTCTCCATATTGCGCATCTCTTGACTGTGTCGAATGCTTTCTTAAAATCTATGAATAGTAGATATAGTGGGGCATTCCATTCCACTGATTGTTCAACTATGACCCGTAAAGTATTTGCCTGGTCTACACAGCTTCGGTTTGGTCTGAAACCTGCCTGCTCTTTCCGTAGTATTGGTTCTAGTACTTCTTCTAATCTTTTCTTTATAATAATTGCTATTATCTTATGAATAGTATTTAGAACCGTGATTCCTCTCCAGTTGCTGCAATTTGCCAAGTCTCCTTTCTTAGGTATCTTGACAATCATTCCTTTCTTCCATGATGGTGGTATATTCTCCTCTATCCATGCTTTCCTGATGTGGGGTTCAATTGTTTTTGCGAATAAGTCAGGGTCCAGTTTGGCTATTTCTGCTGGAATTCCATCTTCACCTGTTGCTTTGTTGTGCTTCAGGATATTGATTGTAGCCTTGATTTCTTCTATATTTGGAGCTTGAGTAGATATTGGCAGTCCCTCAGTTGGGTAGATATTTGCATTGTCTCTGTTTCTTATGTCTGCTTCATTACTTTCTTCGTTGCTCAGTTCTTGGAAATGTTCTCTTCATCTCTTTAATTGATCCTCTAAGTTTGTGATGAGCGCACCATTTTTATCTTTAATTGGTTTGTTTTGTTGTTCCGACTGGTTTGTTAAGTTCTTGATTATGCGATGCAATTCTCTCAGGTTATGTTGCTGTGCTGCTTTTTCTGCTTCTCCGGCTAAATTTTGTAGAAATTTCCTTTTATCTCTTCTTGCTGCTCTTTTTACTGTTTTCGCTATTTCTTCATATTCTCTTCTTGATGCCATCCTGTTGTTTATCGTTTTCTTCATTTCACCTCTTCTTTTAATCAAGGCCCATGTGTTATCGGTTATCCAGATTTTTCTTTGTGGTTGTGAAATTCCAAGATTTTGTTCGCTTGTTTGGTTGTAAATTTCCAGAATCTCTTCCCAAGTGTATTCCCTATTATTTCTAATATTTTCTCGTAACGCCGTAACTATGTCAGCTCTTACTTGCGGATTTTTTAAGTTGTTTATATTTATTTTCTTCTTTCTATTTCTTCTGCCTCTTCCTTGTTGGCTTAGTTTCATTCTGAAGTCCCCAGTTAGTAATTCATGATCGCTGTGTATATCTGCTCCCCTTCTATTTCTCACATCTAACATTGATTGTTTCCATTTCTTGCTGATGCATATGTGATCTATCTGATTTCTTGAGATCCCGTTTGGTGTTGTCCATGTGTATTTGTGGATATCTTTGTGTGGAAATAGACTCCCTCCGATTGCTAGGTCGAAAGTCTGACACAACTCTATCAATCTTTCCCCGTTGTTGTTTCTTTCTCTTCCTAACCCGTGTTTGCCCATTATCTCCTCAAGTCCATTGTTGTTAGATCTTATTTTCGCATTCCAGTCACCCATTAATATTATGATATCTCCCCTATTTATGAGTGCTAGCGTTGTTTCTATTTGTTCGTAGAAGTCATCCTTAATATGGTCTTCAGCGACATCTGTTGGTGCATAGCATTGAATTATTGTTACATGCCTTGTCATATTTCAAAATCGCCCTATAACAATTCTATCCGAGACTGCCTTCCAAGAAACCAATGTTTGTCTCAATTTCTTTGATATTAGTATTCCGACTCCACTTTCACCCCCTGTTTCCCTTCCACTGTAAATTACCATGTTTCCATTCTCCGTGTTGATTTCTCCGGTGTTGTTCCATCGCATTTCACTTATACCTAGGATGTCTATGTTGTAAGTAGCCATTTGAGCTTCCAATTGCGAGAGTCTTGAAGCTTCTCTAAGTGTTCTTACATTCCATTGTGCAATTCGGGTCCTTTTTTGAGTGCCAAAGGTCGTTATCAAGTAGTCATTCGTGTATCCGAGGCTTCTTCTTCTATTATTTCGAATCCATTGATTTACCGATTATGCAGGTGATTGGCCTACAGTAACCGGTCCTAGGAGATGGAGTAACCATCTACCGCTGCCTAGAAACAACGTGGCGCTACCTTATTACCGGTTCGATCTCAATTAATGATTTTCATTCGATTAATCTCGAAATTTCAATTAACAAATTTAATGATGGATTTTTTTTTTTTTTTATAAATCGCCACCAACCAGGTTCGAACCGGGGTACCCTCGGTCATGGATGCTGTTACATAACCACTGCGCCACCGAGGGTGTAGATATATAGACTAATTTAAATGTGGAAAACTATCACTATGCTATATCGAGTACTACGCCTTCATAATAGCATAGTTCCGTTTTATTTTTAGTGATAACCAAAACTCTCAACTATTTTTTATCATTTATTTTATCCCAATGATGAAGGATACTGGACCAGGTAGAAAAATTGAGAAAGCATTTTTGCCCATCGTCGGGAATCGAACATTTCGGTTGAAAGGTAAGCGCTCTATCTAATACGCCACCCAGCGTGTAGTTATAATGAAATTGCTTCTGAAATGGAAAGTTTAGATATTTCCTTATACACTTGACGTATACTTATCCTTATCTTTTTGTTTTTATTAATTGTTTCCTCTATTAATTAAAAACTCTGTATAAACAATAAATATTTTTTTAATAATTATAAAAGAAATGAAAACAAATAATTATTATTATATAATAATTAATAATCGAAGAAATGTTATTCCGATTCATAATAAGTAATCCTAATAATAAATCTTTTGTTGGTAGTAAATAAAAATAATGAAATTGATTTTACATTTCTTTATTCACTCTTCTGTCTTAACCAACAAAATAGATTCAATTCACAATAATAACGTTATTGTCTAATACATATTATATAATTTTTAATAGCTGTACTGTAATGGGTGATATATCGAAGTAAACCTTTAATAAACATTTAAATATGACATTTTTTCCGTTTTTGTTATTATTATTTTTTTATTTTAACCGCAGACCACCTTCCCAAAAAAAACTTTCACTTATACTTGTACTTTTTATAACTTGTTTTTACTCTCTTAGAGTGAATAAATGTAGAAAATGTAGAAGAAAGGAAAATGTCTCATTACTCAATGGGATTTTTTATTATTTGGTTTTTATTTTTTATTTTATTAGATAGGTCGTGTTAGTTTAACACGCTTACCAAAAAAATATACTTCCTTCCTATATTCTCTATTTGATTGTGAATAATTATTTGCTTTTACTTGACATTACAAAAAAAAAAACAAGTAAGTCAACTTATTAAATTGTTACTCTTATCCAACTCTAGCATAGTTATTGTAGTTTGTTCTGTCACAATAAATTTTTTTTGAAATTGTTTAGAAAGAGATAGAAAATTTACTTCCTTAAATTATTATGACTTGTTGTAATTAATTTTTTAAAGTATTTATAAATTGATAAAAAAAAACGTATATAGTTTTAATTTTCCGTTATTTCAGGCATATACCACAAGTTTTCTTTATTTATGACGATAATGATCTAAAACTTATTTTACAAATTTAAATTTCTTGAGAAGTTTAATTAAACATTTTGGCAATCATTGTTGCTAATCTTATCTCGAAGTTCAATAATTTTTGTTGTTTCTTTTGAAATTTTAACGAAACAAAAGAAAACTGTATAATATAATTATATTAAAAGATAATGGGTTTATTTTTATCTTCTGTTAATTTTTTTTTTATTTTTTTTTAATTATCCACTAAGTAATTAGTAAGAGTCAATACTGTTTGAAGGTTATGAAGGAAGAGACCTATACTCTAATAATTTACATACCGTTTATATAATGGGGATTAGCAATCAATGACGGAAATATGCACCCGGATATGGTTTCCGGATGTAATATCGTAGTACTATCATAGATCAATTAAGTTCCACGTAGCACTAAATGCGTCACACGATGACTTTTCCTACCATTGACTGCCATACACCATATGTTGTTTTAAGCGGTATACAACCATATACAATCTAACTAAAATAAACATTTGAACCTTTAACCATATATATATAAGTGTACAATGTACATATGTGTATGTTAATGTATTATGTACAATATATTAATTTATATATTATATAATAATATTCAATTATGTACAATATATTAATTTATCATTTGCACTCAGATATTATGGTTCGACTGTGTTTGAGTTTCAGTAATCATTATTTTCATAAAGTGTGATTAATACCGTAAGTTTCGTATTGTAAAAAAACCTAAAATTTTTACAATGTTTTACAATATAGAATTGTATATCAAAAATAGTTTACAATATTGCAAACTCCTAATTGTATAAATTGGTTTTAAAACGTAGGAAACGGGCAAAAATGTCAAAATTACAATGCCGAAAACATTAAATAATTTGCGTCCCGAAATATAAAAAATATTATATTTTGTATTGCAATGGCTTCAAATTTTAAATTTGATTTCGACTTAAAAACATTTTTAAAATATCAAACTCACCAGTATTTGATTAGTTTATTGTTGCTATTTTTTACTATATCTCGCTTTCGCCACCTATCGTTTAGTTGAAGAGACTGTGGCGTCATTAAATTTCTATTTTCACTTTCATTGTCCTATTTTCTTCAATTTTATCTTCCTAACTTCTTGCAAACTTAATGGGAAAAGTAACCGTAAACCACTATATTCATTAATTTTACTGATGTTATGTGTTAATTGCTTATGTATGCTTATGTAAGACGATATTCATATAAAGATATGCATAATTTAAAATAAGAAAATATTAGTTTTAGAATTAGAATAAGGGCAGTCTAGTATTAGAATTGTAACTAAGTGGATCCAATTAAATAGAGAAATAAAATTAATCCTAATATCAATAGACCCACAAGACGAGTTCTATCTCACGAGGGAACTTAAATTATGCTTTCCACATCATTAGATTACACTTTATTACTGCTATCCTATCGATTAGGATATCCTATTGCTATCCTACTATACTGATGCTGCAGATTATATACATAAAGCAGTTTGTTATAATATAATTTTAATGTATAATTAGTCTTTCTTAAGTAAATTAAAAAATTATATAGTATGGATTATTAGTAAAAATTTATTATTTAACAATTATTGTAGTAGAGCCAGTAATAACTAAACTTTTGGTTTTATCACTGAAAACAAAATCGTATTTACCAATTCGTATTAAACGAAACTATGAACGGAAAGTAATTTTCATAATGGTAGACATTATATATTTTCAAATATCTATTACATCATAGTAATTATATGGTATTGTAAAAGTGACCGTTTGCATTTTACAATTTCTTATATATTATTACAATTACAAAAAATTTTGTTTATCAAGTTAGAGACTTGTAAGCTCAATAAATAAAAAATAGCTATCAAATACCCTTTAGTTGTCAGCAATTGTTTCTTTTATTAAGCTTTGCTACTGTTTGATATTTTATTTTCCGTTTGTACATTTTCGTAAATTGAAAATTCTCGTTGGGTAAAAAAATGCCGGTTATGTGTTAATAATATTTTTTATTTATGTGTTTTTTTATTTATAATATTCTGAGACTATACCGGATCGGAAATATTCCAAGTGTTGAAAATATATATCTAGAAAAATCTATTTATACCTATATGTAATATTATAAGTAATATTATTTAATTGGTTTCTAATTTTTTTTTCTTTAATTTATGAATGAATCTAGAAAATTTTAAATTGTATTTTCTAAATAAAAAAACTGGTTTGAGATTCGTTTAATAAATTTAATCGTAAACCGCATTGTATAGAGTTCAATACTTTTTAGAATTATATGAATCAATATTTTAATAAATTGTTATTTCATATTAGGAACATAATACAAGGTTAATGACTTTTTGCAGTTTCAACTAGGTTAAGTTCGAGGACTTTTTTAGATTATTGAATACTTACGGAGTATTTATTAGAAAATTCTTGAATTTGACTGATTTTTAAATTGAATCGAAATTTTCCGCTTGACAATGCTATGATAATTTTATGAAAATTTTTTTACTCAATAAAATATTAGGAAATAGTTTAAAAAAGTTATAGCATGATTTCACATATTGTTACTGGACAGATGGAAATTAATGAAAGTATACAAAATTATTTAAGAAACTGAATTATGATGGCAGCGATAAAGAATTTTGAAAAGATTTTCTTGTACAACAAATTGAAGTCGATATGAAAGTAAAAAAAATGTCATATTAGTATATGTAAATGCAAGATCTATTGTGAGAATGGGTAAAACCCATTAAAATAAAATACAAAATTTCATTTAACTCATTACATACAGTAATGATCATTTATTTTTTACAGTTGACTTTTACAGTAATGTCATAATCATGTAACACAAAGAGCAAAGCTATACATTTATCAAACTACAGGTGGAACAGGTGTGGTGGAACTGCAAAGACATCTAATTACTATTAGTGATTACCAATATTAAGTCTCCTCTTACACTATACAGTAAATTTGTGAGTTAAAAACGCTAGCATGTGATACAAGCTCAATAAATTTTTTGAAATATCATGCGAGATAAACACTGGTATATAAAACATAAATATTCAGGATTTAGATAGAAAAGGACATAGAAAATATTTATTTAGTTTTTTTTTTCTCAAATGAGCTCAATCGCTTGTATATAGTGTTCACAAGTAAATATATATATGCGTAAATACATATTATGTACTACATACAATTATTATATACAATTTATCAACAATAATAATTAATGTAAATCAATATCTAAACAAAGATTTAAATAACAATATAATATAATATAATCAGTTAACGCAAATTGAAGAACTTTCAAAAATACATTAATTAATAAACTTAAGTACAAACTAAAGACTAAAATATATTAATGACAAATAGTTTTCATTAAATTCATTATTTTTTTATTTCTTAAGGCAATTCATTGTAGTGCTTATATGCTAAATTTTAGATGGCATCATGATTATTGAATCTAACTTGAAAGTATTGTAGTGGTAATCATTAATTATTGATTGTGTTGTGATGATGATTGTGTTAATGTTTTTTCTAATTATCAAATGTGTTTGGGTTGGCAGCTTACATTTAACGATAATGTTAATTGGTAGCATGTTTATGGTTGCAGAGGTAGAGGTTCTGAATTTGTACTCGAATAAGTTTTTTTATTGCTTTATTTTGTAGTTTTTGTATATCTTTGATATCTTTGAGATAGACATTTCCACATATCTGAATAGCGTACGCAATTGAACTATGGAACATACTGTAGTAAATTGATCTTTTTTATTTTTGTGGTACTTTTGTTCATTAATTTATCAAAAAAAAAAATATTTAAATTTAACAATAATCGTATTTAATGCTTATTCTGTTTTATTTTGTGGCAACATATATTTGGTTTTACTTATGTTGATTATTAATTTATGTTTATTCATCCAATTAATTCAACCTTTAACAAATCATGATTAATTATTATCTTGTGGTTTACCCAGTGTGTCTTTATATATGGCTAAGTCATTAGCAAATAAGAAGAGTTTGCCGTAGAGCTTAATATCCAGTAAGCTACTAATGCAAGACGAGAAAAGTGTTGAAGTTAAACAGATTTCTTATACAACACCATAGTTTACAATTGAGGTTTTGCATTTAAAATTTTCAAATTCCGCTATTGAGATCTATCCAAAAGATTAGAACTTTAAACCCAGTTAAATTCGGTACCTGTAACTCCACATTCATAGAGTATTTGAAGTATCTTCCTATCAATAGAATCAAATACTTTTTTAAGATCGAAAAATATTATTGATATTTTTTCATTTTTATCTAATCGGGACTGGATTTGAGAAAACATATCAAGGAGGTCGCCTGACTGTTCTATTTTTTTTTTTTGAATCGATATTGATTCATGTGCATTAGGTTAGCACAGTTCAAATAATTTGTTAACTGTTTACATTTACAAAAGTTTCTATTATCTTACTAATTGGAGATGAAATTAAGATAGGTCTGAAATTGTTGAGATCTGTAATGTCTCCGCTTTACTATAAGTTTCTAAGTTAAATATTAACAATTTTTTCATTAAAGAAAATTTATTTGAAGTCTGTAGAAACCCTATGTGTAATTCAAGAAATTTGAAGCTATACGATAAGTACTTATTGTATATTTATTTATTTATTTCATCTACTGGGAAATTAACCATTACAGACAGATATTGCTTAACAGCTAAACTTCATGAAATATATTTTGTGTACATTTAAATATAAATGCTTAGAAATAAGTATTCTATTAAATTTACTGGGAATATCGTTACATATTTTTGCTTAAACAAAGACAATAACTAATAGTACAAAATACAATTAATTTTAAAAAATTTGATGACTTGAAGAATGAAAATCCATCACGGACGAACAAGTATTAAATAGACGTTGGGAGTTAACTATAGGTTCAGAGAGGTCATAATTAATTCTATGAGATCGTGTATTCCGCATTGAAGGATTTAAATTATACAAATTTAAAATAGATGGGCAATTTATTCTAGCTGATAAAAAATCATATGAAAACATTACTGAAGCAATATTACGTCTAGATTCAAGGGTTTGAATATCAATGAGTTGACATGTAATACAAAACCTAATAACCGAAGCTATGTATGTTAATACCGTTATTTTTTTTATTTATTTAGAATAATATTTTATTTATTAAAAATTTTATTGTTTTTTGATAATATTTGATTTTAATTAGACCTAGAAAAATGTGCTAGATGAGTACTCCAATCATCTTTGTCAATCAATAATTTCGTTATTTTTTTATTCTACGTTTATTTACAATCTGCCATCATATTTCAAAAATTTTTAACAAAAACAGATATGTATTCGGTACATTTTAATGAAAATATACACAATTTTGAATAGTGTATTGGCTTGTAAAAGTACAATTCAACAAATATACTTCTAAGATTTACATTATATAATATGGCAGCATTAAGCGGTAAATCTAGATGGAAGGTTCGCTGTTGAGAAGCGTTTTAATCTTCTGTATTTACTATCAATCAATAATTTTAGCAATTTTAATTTTATTTTAACAAGCTGCTATTTTAAAGGTAAAAAATTAAACTGAAGTGTTCTTTTCTTCTCAATTCCTCACCATACATTTTTTATTTGTTGCGCACACCCTGATGTGTATTGAAAGAATATCGATTGCATTATTATAAATATGTAATTGGAAATACCTGAATAACAAAAAATCTAATAATACGTCATAAGTTCTTCGAAATACTTTAAGAAAAATTGATATTGTAATTGACATATAAAATGCTTATAATATGTATGTATACACAATACACCAGTAAAATAATAACTGTAAGTAATATGAAACCAAATTTTACATGCATCTTGTTTTGCAAATATCTTTATTTCTTCTGTTTTTTTTTTTAATTTAAAAATTATACATACTAACAACATACATATATTATAATTACAAAAACAAAAAATAATATGATGACGATAACCACCACCTATTGACTGTACGGTTGACTAATAGTGTTATTGTGGCCTTGAAAAGAATCGTTAAAAATTTAACAAAATAAGCAAAAAAAAAAACCATTTTTTTTTCTCTTTTCAAAATATTAACTAAATTATTCTCATTTAAATGAATTTCTCGAATTTTTGAAAATTTATTAAGCAACAGTAATAAATACAAAAAGCGCAACATCATATAAAACAAAACAAAAAAAAAAAGAAAGATTTGAACTAAATACAACAAAAACCATTAAAAAGCTTGTTTTACAGCTAATGAAAATGAAAGTAGAAAAAAAAGTAAAAAAAAACAGAAAAATTCAATTTAATTGACCGCTTTGACGTAATATTTGCAAAATCAAAATAACAAACAATTAATATACAAAATAAATACCATCATATTCCCTTACTTTAGTAGCATTAAGTTTAATATACAGGGGGTTTAAAATATAAAACTGCTTATTGAAACTGATTATTCAGGTCTTATTAATTTTTGCTAATTTAGATAAAGCTTTGTATACACATGCATATGAATATGAATACATATAATTTCATAGTTCACATCCTATTTAAATTTCTATTTACATATTATACTGAAATCTATTACCTATACTCCAGTTAGAGTATTCAACAACTTTTTTTATTATTTTCTATTCTTTACCTTTCAACTGAAAGGTCCCATGTTAAGTTCGCGATGAAAGCATAGGTCTGTTGACTTGGTCCAGTACCCCTGTGTACCTATGGAATAGTATAAAGACAATAAAACAATTATAAGTCCACATCTAGAAAGGGAAAAGGGGCTGAAAGATTGGCTGCATATTAATATCCAAGTAAACTGATATATAAATGAATAGTTATAGACCAGATGGAAACTATTGAAAAAAAAATTTTGTTTTATCTCAATGATTTTCGAAAAAAATTCAAAATGGTGTTTGGTTTGGTTTTATTCGGTTAAAAATAGTTTTCCATCCCTGATATAAGCACTCTGTATATACTCAGAAGCAAAATACATCAACTAAATGAATAAATAAATAAAGAAATTAACTTAAAGATACCACGAGATTTTACATATATAATTTACTTTTCTTTACAGAAATTAACAGTATATATGTATGTATACTCAGATAGTGAACAACATCACAACAATAATAGCATAAAAATTTTAACAGGTTCAGTTTGCAATATTCGTATGAGTACATATAAAATAAAATTTTTGTAATTGCTAGGTTTTTTTTCTTTGGAATCTTAAGAAATATTGCAAAAAAAAAATGCAATTTGGTTATCATGTTTAGAGTGACGTAAGATAAAATATGAATATATAGTCACTGGTCACAATATTATTATACACATGTGCAAATGTACAATAACAAAACAACTATGTAAGTTTTTAATTTAAAAACAAAAAATTAAATAAAATTGTTAATAAATAGGTTGGGAAATTTCAAACCTACGATATATTTTTCGAATAAAGAAATATAACAATTTTCTATAAAAAAAGTTGATGAATTATTTTATAGATTTAAAAATGTATAGTATAAGAAAGAAGTGGTTGTTATTAAAGAAAAAAAAAAAAAAATTTAAATTATCTAATTCTAATCAATAATATAGGATAATAAGGATACTTAAAGTAAATATTTTTTTTTATAAAAGAATATCTAATAGATTTCATAAGATGAAGCATATTAAACAAAGAATATATTTTATTGTCATTCAAAAAATACATAAAAATAACGATTGGGTATATATTCCTAATTATGTCGACAGATAAAATATTTAATTTATTACATTTTATGGATTACTTTTATTTTTTATTTAAATAATGTACAATGGATCCTTGGTGTAGAAACACAAAACAAAAAATAAATTATTTTATGAAAGTATATGTCTCTCATCATCCTGGGTTTGGATTTATTGAATAAATTTTGTAGATTTTTTTAGCTAACTTGACGTCAGTGGACTCACCCATAATTCGGTGGAAGAGTTTTATTATAATAGGTTGTGTTTAAAATTATTTAATTATTTAATTTTTATTATGAAATTGTATTATATTTTTATGAAATGAAAAGTTGAATATGAAATGAAATTTTTAAATTATAAATTTATTATTATTATTTTCAATTTAAATTTACAGTTGTCGAAATTCAATTTAAATTTTTTTTTTGTCGAAATTGTAAATTTTAGTTTTATGAATTTCGTCTTAATTCGAAAATTCCACTTTAATTCACTTTCATATAAGGGAAACTATCTACAGAACTGTCTGCATCTATCGACAAGGCTAAATATCCCATCAAAAGACAATATTTTTGAAACACAGGTCTCAAATAAAACAAATTTGGAAGTGATATGCAAATAACTTAAAATAAATTTTTAAAATATCATTATGTAATATACGGGTGTGGGATTAGTTGAAAAGCAAAATGTCGAATTAAAAATTTTGAAGAAAAAAAACTCGAATAAGAAAAAATTTGTAACGCAAAAATGTAAAAAAAAAAATGTTGGGGGAAAGAACTGCTGAAATAAAAATATACTCGTATGTAGATTTAAAATATTTTTTGTTTTAATTTTATTTATCTATTTTTATATGACCCTAACCATTATTAATTGAGACACTGTAAATTTGAAAAATATTTCATAAAAGTTTCAGAAATTATACAAAACGACTTTCCGTTATTACTGACAGAAATTATGAAATTTCTGGATCTGTGAGAAAAGCCAATTTTAAAGTCAAACTTTAAAAATTCAAACTTTTCAAATCCAAAAGGATCAAAATCCAACAATAAATTTCCTCCTAATTGAGAGTCTTGCATATACATATATGTATATACATTTTCGGGTAAAAAGAGAATACTCTCATTTTGAATCCAATTCCAAAGTCTGCCTTAGGTCAAGATCTTGCATATACACTTGCATAAATATTATGGAAAATGGGAATACCCTGTAATATTTTGATTGGCTTATTTTGAATCGTACTCTTTAATTCCCTCTAGGTAATTACTTTTATTACATATATACATTTCCACGAAAAAGCACACATAAAAGTGGGGATTGTCACCCCAAACCCCGCTTAACATTATTATTGAATTTCTTACATTGTTTCTGTACATATTTCGTAAATTTTTATCATTAATCAGCTGACTTGTGTGACTAGCTGATTGTGTAACTAGCTAAAATATACTAATTTAAAAGAAAATGTCGACATTTTTTTCGACACCTTCTATGTCAAGAACCGGTTTTTCAACATTTTACTTTTCAAAAATTTTTCCAATCGACATTTTTTTTCAACATTTGTTTTTTCGATAAAAAGACCGCCTTCCGTAATATACAAATGTTGGTACAGTAAGTATATGTGTTTATTTATGTACTTAATTGTTACAAATGATTGGATTGATGATTACCCAAATTTTAACAATTCCTAGGGCAAAGTGAATTATTGATATTACTATTTCATGACAAAGTTTTGTCGATAGGATTGAATATAAAATAAACTTCTACTTTGAGCCCTAGTTTTTTATTATTATCTTATTGGTTTTTCAAATTTAGTAGAGAACAAAAAGAGAAATTTCACATTCTCGAGATTTCTAGATCATGGGTGGTTAAGTTCAAATTAAGTTAACTCTATAATTTTATTAAAAATTGTACTAGTGTGTATTAGGTGGGTTGTTTTTTGAGTATAATTTCTAAGATATAGATTTCTTTGCAAATAAGAGGGGAAAGCGAATAGCCCAAATTTTCACAACAAGGATTGTAATTAAAAATCAAAACGGTTACTAAATTTAAACCAGATTGGATTCGTATAGTTTTTGAAATATGAATTTCAATCAAAATATAAGGCCATCGACGGATTGTAGGTATTCACATTTTGACAGAAAGTGTTGCAACTGAAACCTAAGCTGTGTATTAAATTTGTATCAAAATTACCAGTAGTTTTTGAAGATATATATTTTGATTTAAGTAAAAGCAAAGTAAAGAAGGTGTAGTCGACGTGATCCAAGCTTTATTCAAAATTTCAAATCCATAATTCGACGAAAACAAGAACTACTGTAAACATAAAAAACTATTACAACACGAATTTTATATAGTTTCTGTAATTACGCTATTTCTATTTAAATTAACAATTTTTTCTATCTGAAATAATTGAATCAGTCCAAATAGTTCATCAAATGGTTCATATAATGTAATTCATTATGCAATACTGTTACCATAAAAAGTATTTTTCCGTTGAGTACTTATTAATTGATTAACCTTGAATAATTAATTTTTACAATTTTCCAAAAACAAAAATTGATTTTAAAAAAAAAACAAAAGAAACCCACTCTTTTAAAGATGGATCAAAAAATTTGTTGCAGTATGTTTTAAGAAGTTATTGTTCCATTTTATTTTTAAATTTTTCTTTGTTTTTTTGATTAAAAATCTTTTTAGGAGAAAACTAATGATAAATTTCAAAATATGTATTAAGTATGTATGTATTAATAAAAATGAATTTTCTAAAGCTTGAATTTTCTTCAAAAAGAAAAAAAAAACATATTTCTAAATTTGGTCAAAATTCAATATTTAAAAGTGAAACTAAAAAAAAAAAATTACAATAAATTACTTAATTTTATGAGTACGGATGGTTTCTATTTGTGAACGATTTAGTTATTGGTGTTAAAGTACATAAATTTATAAAAATACAATTAACGCCTTCACAATTTTACAATATATATAGGTGTACATTATATATATATATATATATATATGTTTGTATATATGTATATGTATCTATATTTATATTCATATTTATATTTATATTTATATTTATATTTATATTTATATTTATATTTATATTTATATTTATATTTATATTTATATTTATATTTATATTTATATTTATATTTATATTTATATTTATATTTATATTTATATTTATATTTATATTTATATTTATATTTATATTTATATTTATATTTATATTTATATTTATATTTATATTTATATTTATATTTATATTTATATTTATATTTATATTTATATTTATATTTATATTTATATTTATATTTATATTTATATTTATATTTATATTTATATTTATATTTATATTTATATTTATATTTATATTTATATTTATATTTATATTTATATTTATATTTATATTTATATTTATATTTATATTTATATTTATATTTATATTTATATTTATATTTATATTTATATTTATATTTATATTTATATTTATATTTATATTTATATTTATATTTATATTTATATTTATATTTATATTTATATTTATATTTATATTTATATTTAAAATATAAATATATACTGTGGGGCAATTGCTCTAACGAAATAAAAAAATGTATGCCCAACATACATCCTTTGCAGCTTAATACTCGCAGGGCAACCCTTTTCTACAAATTTTTGGTGGAGCCGTATTTTCACAAGCATATAATTTAGAAGTTTTCAAAAGATGGGTAAATAAACATATTAAATTTTAGCAAAATTTTAAAAACGATCTGGCAATATACCTAAAGTAAAGTATATTCAAAAAGAAAATATTTATTCGATAATATTAATGCTGATTCATCAAAAATGAACCTTGCAAAGATAATTTATAAAAACAAAATAAATTGCATAATAAATTGACTAATTTAGTAAATTTAAAGAGGACGAAAAAACGAAGCGGTAGTTACATATATTATAAAATGTCGCGTAATACCATACGCTTAATAAAATAAATTAATAAAGGTAGCCGTTACCAAAGATAATGGATTTAACCATTATCAGAACGGTTAAATACAGTATTTTTTCCGCTGCTAAAAGAACGAGCATTATAATTATTATTATTACTACTGCACAGAGTGATTAAAAAGTACATATTCTTATTTTTATTATTGAATATCTTCCTTATTATTATTATTATTATCGTGTTAATAAATTACTTTATTTTTAAAATTAGAAATTTGTAATATTGGTGATTATTTGAAAATAGGTTCAAAGATTTAAGATTGTATGTAGCGAAAGTTTGAAATTTGAACCGGGGAGTAATGATTTTTCACCGGAGATAATAACAATTTTTCAATATGAAATTTTTGAAAAAAAAAAAAAAACTATAACCATCATGACATTTTCCATTTTGTGTTTTAGTCTTAAATCATATTTGGAGAAAAAAATAGTTTAGTCAAATAAATAATGTAAAAAATGACAAAATTATCATTTGTTGTATTTGTTTGTACCATACTGTACTATTAACATATAACTGCTACAATAATATAACTACTACAATTACTAACTACTGGCCACTATAAAAAATATCATATATATTTATTTTGATAAAGAGTTATGACTACAAAAAAAAAATGTTTTTACTTATCGGGTATGCATTTTATTTTTTCAAAAATTACAATTTAGTACAAGGTCACAACACAAAAAAAAATACTGATGGATACGTTGTTTATTTTAAATAATAAAATAAACTTTTTATCTTTTTTGTGGGGTGAATATCATGTTAACGGATCACATTTTCTTAACATTTAATATTATCATTGAAGTGGATAGTTATAATTATAAACGGAAAAGTTGGGAGTACAGCATTAAAAAGAAAAAATAACATTACAAGCTAAAGAAAAGTATAAAGGAGGTTCATTTAAAAATATTTTGTTGAATTTTTATTTCTTTCAATGGTTTTAAGATAGTACTTGTAGTAGTTGAAGACCTTAATTAATGGCAAAGTTATTTATAATATTTTCGATGGTTTAATGAATATTAAATTAAATTAAATTTTTTTTATATTGTTATATTTTGTACATTTTTTGTAAATACTTATATGCGTTTTTCAAGATATTGTTTCAATAAATTTAAATTAGGTCAAGGAGATTTGAAAGAATTTTCAAAATAAATACATATGTACATATGTGTTGAAATAATATAAACCAGTCCTTTAAAATTATCCTGTGAGCTGCATTATGTTGGTGTAATTCAAGTAGTATAGTAAATAAGGAATAACTATAAAACTTTTCAAAACTGTTGGAATTAAATAACATGTTTTATTGAAGGTTAGAAGTTTTTAAAAGTACTTGAACTTCTATATTAAGATTTTTAAATATTAATAAAATAAAATTTTTAATTTAAGAACAAGTTTTTTGTTTCTGAATGAATGATAATCTTAAAATGTTAACGTGTCGACTTTAGCCATTGTAAATGGTTAAATTGTAATAATGGTTTATAGAAAAACTAGCGAAGGGGCTATAATTGAATGTCAAGAAAATATTTTTTTATAATAATAATAAAACTTGAGTTTGAGGTAAAATTTTATTTTTAAAGACAGCTATTTTGGTAAAACTGGAATGTTAATTTAAGATGTAATTTTTTTTAAATTCTTATGGTCAGAATTAAATTTAATTTAAACTTCAAACCAAAAAAAGTATTTTCAAAGTTTAATTTTTTATTTATTTATAGGTACTAGAACTTAGCACATTCACGTAATAATTCGTAAAGACCATTCATTTTGTGAGCCATATTAATATTTTTATATGAAGTTGAATATTAAACATCAATTTCATAGGCATAATAAATAGGTAATTTAATTGTTGTCAGGTTTCTTTCTGTTCACTAATAATTTTTAATATTTGATACTTGATCGATTGACCACAGGTAAATGAAATGTCCAACGAAATATGTAGTTGGGTAGCAATTAAAAAAGCATATATTTTAAATTATTTTAAAAATCACAAATTGAAGAATCACTTTATTAAAAAATTACAATTTTACAAAAAAAAAAAAATAAATAAATAATGTTAATAGACAGGTGTGGTTCATTTAATATTTATATTTGTTGGAATTGAATTCTTCGAAAATATTAAATTTTGAAATTGTCTATGAAGGTTTTTAAGGTTAGATTAGCGAGAATGAATTTTGAATAAATAATATTAAATTATTAATTTATGTTATAACTTTACACCCATATTTACCACATATTTACAAAGATTTACTTAATAATATTTTAATTAAATTAATTAAACATAATTAAAATGATGGTGATGGGTGTTTGTCATCAGGGAAATTATATGGAAGTAAACTCCTTTTAAAATTATTGATTTAAACAGATGGGTTATAGACATTTGAGACATTTAAATTTGGGAAATAATAATTAGTAACAATAAGTTGAAAACTTACAAAAAATTTAAAGTATCCAAATTCGTTAAATAAAATAAAGGAATTCTTTTCGGCTCAAAAACAATAAATATTTGAAATTTTGATTTAAGTTCCTAACGCAAATTATACGATATGTTTGGTACAATTTAATTCTATAGTATAAAACTGAAGGTAAAAAATGTAGTTCAGTAAATTTTCAGAAGCTTATAGAATTGGTGCAGGTGTTTAGGAAATTGATTCTGATTAGTAGTAAAACAGAATCGTTTATGTGTGTATAGGCTACTGATAGGCTACTATTTGCATAATAAACGGGCAAAACTTCTAACTATTGACACTACGAAAACAATTGTAAAATTTGTAACAATCTTGATCGATAGACAGTCAGCCAGTACTGTTCGATTGCTTAGGGTTATGCCAAAGTATTTGAAAATTTTTATATTCATTTCAGATGTCTAGAAATTTGGCGCTTAAGTTTTATTTTAATTAAAAATAAATCTTATGATAAACTTTTCATTCGCAAATTTTTTGTGTAAGATTTCAAAATTCGAAATTTTGAATCACCTTATAATAACGTACACTTGAAATTTTTATTGTTTTTAAAAGTTTAAATTTTGTTTAAATTAAATTAAGTGACATCTTACATTATTTAAATGGACTTTAATTATTATTAATTAACTAAAATTGAATAAATGGCTATTAATATTTTGTTATTAGTTATATTGTTAATATTTACTTTATAATGATGTATTTATTGACATTTCCATAATTTTATTTGTTAATAGCAAAACTAATTTAAACTGTTGAACTGGTTTCGTTAACTTTTAAACAAAATGTTTTCCAATTTAAAATTTCGAATATAAATTTTTGAAATATTTATTTTTAAAATTATGAATGGAATGTAAAATAGAATAGAATAATGTGCGTGGCACTTGTTAATAGATAAAGTTCATTTAGATCATTTAAATTTGTATGTAATTCTTAAATAGGGAAATTGAAGTAGTTGTAAATAAATAAAGTACATATAAATAATAATTTTTTTATGTTGATTTTGGTTGCTAATGACAATGGCTTGTATGTACATAGTATTCGATTAAATTTAAAAATTAATTGTTTTTTATTATTTTACTTTATTTTATGCACAAATTTCACTAGAATTGTTATAAATTAAGTAATTAAATATTAGAATTCAATTTAAAAGTACTTAAAACAAACATAACAAGAAAATAAATACATACTATTTAAAATAAAGTATAATTAGGACACACTATTACTTGCAAATTCAAATTTCGAAGGGTCCATCACAAATTTCGAAGAATCCATATCGAAGTGCCCAAATAGCGAAGGACTCGCAATGATAAATAAGCTGTGTAAATTATTTATTATTGATTTGTGTGGCAACAAAATTAATTTTAAATAATTAAGAAAATTCTTGAAAATATATAGAAATTAAAATTTAAATTAAATGAATAGTAAAAATAAAATTAAAATTAATTTACAAAAATAACAAAATTAAATTGAAAGAAACGGAACGAAGAAAAATAATAATTTATAATAAGAAAAGGAGGTATAACAAAATTACAGAAAATTTAGATGTATATATGGGTGGGTATCACTACAACACTTATCTATTCCAAGTCCATTATCTTCAAAGTCAAACATTTTTTTCGGACAAATATTCTGAGGAAAAATCTGATATTTTAGATATTTAGAGATAAATTATTTAAAATTGTAGGTGCAACTATTTTGTAAAAATGACAAATTAGAAATTTATTAGAACTAGGTACATTCAGTAGATTTCGACTAATGTGATTTTTGAATGCATACATAGGGTGGTGCAGTAGGTACAGCGTTTTCCTTTCAACCAAAAGGTCCCAGCTTCGATTCCTGATGAAGCAAAAAAAATGCTTTAAATAAAAAAAAAAATTATAAAAGCAACGGTAATTATATTACAATTCATGAAAACTTTTAATACAAAAATTTTCAAAACCTAATTTTTGTTATTCTTAATTAAACTGTAGGAGAGTTCAGAAAGATCTCAGAAGAGTTCTCTAAGATCAAAAAATAACTAACAAGAAATCTGTAGATATTGTCTAACAAGATTTTCAAAAACTTATATTGTCAATAAATTAGAACGAAAAAAAATTATAAATTTAAATATATAGAAACTAATTTAGATTTATTTCTAGATAAGTTTAAGTGGTTGTAAGTCGAATTAATATTGGAAATAAACTGCAACATTATGGAATAGAAGTCGAGTTTCCTTTCACTAATAATTTAAATTTATTTTGCAAATATCGATATTTCGGAAGCAATTTACTTCCTTCATCAAAGCTTGCGGCAATATCTATATTTGATAAATAAATATAAAAAATTAGTGAAAGGAAACTCGACTTTTATTCCATAATTTAAATATATCACTTAAAACAAATCTGATTATCAAAAACAATGCAACATTATGTATTTAATTGTTATTAAGCCTTAATTAAACTTGTACTATATTTTTGTACTTATACTTATGTACTAGATTATGAATTAAATTATTTAAATTTTATTATTTTAATGTCATCAGTCAACTTTTTATTCTCTCTTTAAAAATAATATCTATATCCTATTCTAAAAATGTTTAAATAAATAATGAGATTACAAAAAAATGTGAAACTTCGCTGAATCTAGTTAAAAATTTAATAATTTTTGACAAAATCTATTTCAGCACTTATATTTATGAAATCTTATATTCAAAATGTTTTCAATAATAGTAAAAATAATATTATCCATGTGAAATTACTTCGTGTGTATTGTAAATGTGAAATAGATATTTAAAAACCTTCAAGCTTATTTAGCATTAAAATAGTGAACTTCAAAAATAATCTTTCTTTTCAAATTTTTGATTTAGTTTATTATTCATATTGATTTTAATAAACTAAGTATGATGTACATAGATATTTATAATTATAATTAGTATAATTTTCATTCAAAAATATTAAACTCTTTCTACAAAAAAAACATTATATTTTTTTTTAACATTGGTTAATCCATTCAATATCATTATTTAAACCTTCAAATATAATAATTTCTATTCTGAATTATGATGATTTATTTATTTAAAAATAACATTTTTATTTATTTTAGTAAGTTTGAAAACAATCAGAATTTACTCTACAAAATAATATATTTGTATAAAAATTATATTTTTTGGCCGTCTCTGGAATTTGATCCGAATTTTATTTCAATTTCACCTCAGTGTCGCCATAATTCGGTCGAAATTGATTTTTATCGGAATTGATAGAATTAAACAAATTTTTATTGAAGGTACTTGAATTTCGTTTCTATCGGTTTTGCTTCCAATTGAATTCACAGTAAATTTATAGTAAAATCCATATTAAAGTAAAAAAAAAATAAAAAAAATTTAAAGGGAAAAAATATATCATCATCATCATACTTTAATATTTTGTTTTCTTATTACATCTGAAATATTTAACAACCAATTTTCATTACTATTTTTTTACATTATAGATTTTTTTTATGCTCTTGACAGTAACTTAGGTAGAATCATACCTTTTCGTGTTTAATTAAGTACGGTACAGCAAGTTTATACTACAATATCTACACTATTTCGAGTATTTATTTAACGAATTTCTGGCTTATCTACTTATTAAATGTACATACTACTATTTTCAGGAACTAAGTCTTCTTAAATATAATAGCTCCTTTTTATTTAGTTTGTTAGCAGATTATACTCTCAATTATTTTAATTTATTAAATTGCATTGGCAAGTTATAAAACATATGCGGTTGTTGTCTACGATAATTGAATAAAATAAAATTAGTATCAAGAATAAATTCAAATGATGGAAAACAGTTATAATATTATCCAAAATATATATATATATATATATATATATATATATTTACATTCATAATGAAATTAAGTACGATTTTTTTTTTAATAAACCTCCGTAATTTCGAGGAGCAGGCGAATACTATAGTTATTTGTATTTAACAATATTTACTATAATATAATAAAACATTAAATTGAACTCATCGTACAAATTTTGTAAAATTTATATTAATTTAACTAGTTCAGGTAGCTGTACCCATTTATACCTATTTTGTAAATTAATGAATAAAATTTAGGTAGTTTCATTGTTTTTTTTAATTCAAGTTTAATTTAACCTCAAAAATGTAAATGTTTGAAACTTTTGATAACTGTTTGAGACAGTTGTTTAATGGGTAATAAATAATTAATAGAGATTTATTGAAATAACAATTTCAATCGATAAACATAACGATATTGATTAACAATTTTATGATTATTTGTCGAAATACTTAATAGGCCCAAGTTCATAATTTCTTGTGAATCATTATGTTTTAATCAAGAAAAGAAAAACATTTGGTTTAAAATTTCACTGAAAATTAAGGATGTGTTTTAACTGAGCCAACTGTCTAACTATTAATTTAGTTCGTTGCTCGAATCCCGATTTTCAAATTTTCATGGATGCTGAATTTTTATTTTCATTATTACTTAAAATTGATTGGAAATATAATTTGGTAATATTAAAAATAAAATGGAACTATGCTATTATGAAGATGAAGTTACTCTACAGTTTACATATACTTATTTAGTTTGCCATATTTAAATTAGTTAATATCCCAAAAATTTAAAAAAAAAGTGTTGTGATTATAACCGAATAAATTTCAAAAATTATTGTAACAATTTTCAAGAATTTTTGTGATCAGTACAAAAAGATTCTTTAAAATGGTTACAATAAGTTCCGAAACTTATTCGGTCAGAAAATGGTCAATTCGTACCGTTGTCAATTTCTTTAATGAAATTCTTTTATCAAGTTTTATCCACGTCTGCAAGTACTTAGGAGTCATTACACGGTGATATGTTCATTAATTAATTAAATACTTAGATACAGAAACTGATAATATTTTCCCATATTTATCCTCAACTTAAAAAAATAGGTATAATTTAACTAAAATCTATAATTAAATTATTATTTCATATTTTATGATATTACAACATATTTTACGATATTACAACATACTCATTTATTAATTAAATTTATTTCATTTATATTTTCTTTACTTCATAATTAATTACAATTCAATTTTTATTATAATGTCAAAATATTATGAAATTTCTTTAAACATTTATTTTTCTTTTTATTCAAAAAATAATAATAACAACAAAAAAAAAACAAAAATTCCAAAATAGTAAAATAAGTAGGTAACAGCCAGCTAAATAACAATAAACAAACAAAGGAGGATGAAAATAAAATATTTGATATTAAGATTCATAAGAAAATTTTAAATCAAGGTTATTTAATTGAGAGTAACACCTGTTAATTATTATTACATATTATTATTATGCTTTTATTATATTGATCAAAATCTGTTAAAATATTACAAGTTTTAAGCAATAGTAAACTTTTCATTATTATTTGAATGAAATTAACAATCAAATAATTAAAATTATATCATTATAGTTTTTTTTTTAATTTAATTAAAGTTAACAACACCTGTTAACAACACCTTTCTTTCTTTCTTCACTTAAATACTTCGAAATTTATTTTAAATGTAAATTTCAATTTATCTTTATAATTTTTTTTAAACAGAAATTAAATAAAAATATTGTTAATTTAATTACATAAAATTATAAGGTGTTAAAAGGTACTACGAAAGATATATGCAACATTTATGTATGTCGAAACATACAAAAAAAAAGTTAAACAGATTCATTTTAATAATAACATAACTCTATACCTAATATTGTTTTACTTGTTGTAATTTTAAAAAGTATCACCTAAATCTATAGAATTCAGCCACAGCTACATGGATAGACATATTGGATTGACTATTTAAACACTCATATACACGTAAGCGTACATGCATATAGAAGTTTCTACTATACTAAATTTTGAGTGTCTTTAAGCTCTTCAATTTCAAGAATAAACGATGGAAGAATTGAAGTAAATTAATTACTTTTATAAACCTTCGACATTGTCGTTATACCATGGAGTATTGAGAATATACCATAATTCAAAAAATGACATTCTCTAGGAATAAATTGTAAATGTATATAATTTTCTTTGTAATAAATAACTGTTTGGAGTTTGATAATATAACAAGTTCAAAACAACCAACAGAAGATCTACGAAAAGATGGATGCTGAACTAAGTACTCTATTGCAAGAAAGTTGACTCATTTTTTATATGCATTTTAAATCCGTTTCAGTACTGGCATAATGATTTTCTATATTTTTTTCTCATTTTGCCCTCAACACGTTGACCTACCAATGATGCATGTCAAATTTTCTTCTTCACAACCTAATCTAATGTATCACCTGCATATGGTGATACATTTTGAATCTAAATTTCAAAGTCATATAACATGCATTACAAAAATTAATTACGTATTTCAAAATAAATGCTTTATTTCAATATTTATTACAGGATTTCAATGTATTTTTTGAAAATGTTTCAATCAAAGGAATACGTACTGATCACATTGCCCAGAATACGTAATAACAAGTCTAGACGTTTTACGAGCTACACTAGATTGAGATTGACTTGATAAATCTTTATAATATCTTCATAACATCGAACTCATTTAATTCGATTATCTTCGTTTCTTCATTTTTATCCAAATTATAATTTTGAGCATTTTCTAACATCTGAAAATTCTTCTACTCAATATATTACAGATTATATGTAAATATTGTTGCGGTACAACAACTCTAAATGATACAAACAGTGTGGGGTTATGGAGGTAAAAAATAATGTATCACCGGTGATTCATTGGGCTGTGGAACTAGAAATTTTTGGTGTTTAACGGGGATACACTGGTAGTCAAAGTAAAGTATATCAGAGATAAAATCAAAAATTTGATTGATAGTTATATAAAACATTTTTCACTGTGATAAGTTTAAAAGTGGTCTAGATTTTTTGTAATGGAGTAATATTTGGAAACAAACCCAGTAAATTGTCAAAATCCAGAAGAAGAAAATTTTATTCTTCTATTTACAAATTTTATTAATTAATTTATTCAACGATATACAATTTACGCGGCAAACTATAATTTTTTTTATTAGACCCCATGGCTATTGTGTCATATTAATTTCTTCATTTACCAATTGAATCCAGCTATTTTGCTATTGCTTGTTTTTTTACGTTCTTGACAGTATCTTAGGTAAAATTACCTTTTCGTGCTTAATTAAGTACGGTACTGCAATTTTACACTACAATATTTCGAGTATTTATTTAACAAATTACTAGCTCTACTCATTAAATGTGGAAACCTACTGCTATTTTTTTTTTTTTTTTTTTATATAACTCCAAGTCTATGGGATGAACACCCTAACTGCTTTTACACAGAGACTTGGAATACACAATCACATACAATAGCTTTTCTATAGAATTTTTTGGGTTATATCTACTAATTAAATGTGGAAAACTATATCTATTGTAGAGTACTTCGCCTTCATAATAGCATAGTTCCATTTTATTTTTAGTGATAACCAAAATTCTCAACTATTTATCATTTATTTTATCCCAATGATGAAGGGTACTGGACCAGGTCGAAAATTCAGAAAGCATTATTTTGCCTTCGTCGGGAATCGAACCTGGGATATTTCGGTTGAAAGGCAGGTGCTCTACATACTGCGCCACCCAGCGTGTAATTGTCAGGAACTAAGCCTTCTTAAATAGAGTAGCTTTATTTTATTTAACTGGTTATCAGATTATACTCTCAATTATCTTTTGTCATGTATTATATCCCAATGACAAATGACAAAGGGACTACTAGACCAGGTCGAAAAACCAATAAAGCATTTTTCGCCAACCAGCGTGTAGACATCTTAGGCTTCTTTTACCCTGTCGATTCAATTCGAGGGTTTGAAACACCAATATTTTTAATATAAAGCCGATATAATTAAGATTACCGCATTTGGTATAGGTGTACTTTTTATACAAATTTAAAAAAAGGGATTCGGAAATGCATTAGTACCACACATTAAATTCCATGGTGTACATGTATACAAATGTATACAAATGTGATTTCTTAAATGGTTGGTAGTTCAAATTTAATAAATTTGAGTAGTTATTTATTCAACTAATACAATTTTAAAATTACAATTTCAAATGCATTAGGAAATTCGTTATCTACATTATGAAATTTTAACATGAGTGATGCTGATGCATTTCCGAATTTACCAATTCTTTTACTATACAAAAATACCCTATTATGAATCAGAACTGTAAATAATTCATACTTCAGTCAAAAAAATTTATTGACTCATTTTTTTTTTTTGCGTTATAATTCAGTAAACGCGTTGTAACGATATATAAATAAAAAAATGAAAAGAAAAACCTGACAGCTTTATGTTTATACAATAAAATTTTAATAAGAAAAATAAAAATAAAATTTTTTTTTTAAGTAAAAGATCGCATTGATCCGATGGCGGTTCAATCGTGAGTTATGTAACAGACTAGTTTATCGGGTTTTTGTTTCTTTTACTTTTGAATTTTTCTTAATTTTATTTTTTCTCTTCTTTTACTTACTTAAGATATACCATAATATTATTAAGATTGTTATAATGTAAAATATATAATATATATATATATATATATATATATATATATATATATATATATATTGCAAAATCATATTAAATATTTTCATAAGCATTAAAAAGGTAAGATTTTTCTCTGAAAATAAATTTTATTTGTTGAAACTCGTAAAAACAAAAATTCGCACAAATTCATGCAGTTCATGGTGTATTCATATAGTGTATTTAAAAATAAAATTGCAAATTTATGTTAACTGTTAACAGTAAAGGAGATTATGATTATAAAAAAAAGGGAAAGGGAAACTATTAGCCAGAAAAGGTTTTTTTTGTTGTTTTTTTTTGGTAAACAAAATGTTGTATGCATAGTACACATTTTTAAAAACGATGAAATTATAAAAAATTGTTTGTGTACATTCATATATAGATGTGATAAATATACAGTGTGTTTTTGTAGTATCATCGTATTATTTTTTACAGAAGAGCTATTAAAGTCACAGTATATATACAGGGTGTTTCTGCGCCACTATATTTTTCGTGTGTACGAACGTTTAAGGTCTAAGGCAGTGTTTACACGTCAGACAAGATTGAATCTGATGAAAGTGTTAAATATAAAGACATCAGACTTAATCTAATGGAAAAAATAGAAAACCATTCGCCTCTCACTCTCATAAAATTTTTACTCAGATTTTTAAAATTTAATGTGGTGATAATTAAATTTTTAGAACTTTTTACTGCCATCTGGTGATTTTTATATTTTATTCGATCATTATTATGATAGTAGCCATTTAATGTTTACACTGTAATACTTTTTTATATAATAAATATTATACATTAATTTTATATAAAACAACTTAGAATGGGTCGAGTAATTTTTTGCTCATATTTTATGGGTCGCAAGGTAAATAAGGTTGAGAAACGCTGGTTTACAGGTTGTGTTGAGTAGTTTTAAATTTAATAAGTTTGTTTTGAAACATTGTGTAGTTTGAAAAAGTAAGTATTTTTTTTTAATTGTTAATGTAAATTTCATTTATAATATAAAAAAAAACATAAAATAATATTTCTATAGGTTAATAAATAGAAAATTCATATAACAATAGAATAGTAGGAGCCAAACTATTTGAATTTATCGAAATGTATAAAAAAACAAGATAATATTTTTTGAAAGAATAAGGTATATAATCAAATAGCACTAAAATTGACAATTACGCCACAGAAGGTGAAAACGAATATCAATAATTTTTGCTCATAGTACTTCAAGTCTGTAATAATGTTTTATATTACTGTAATAAATTCTATAAAAATAAATTTAAAAAAATGTAACTATTTTTAAAAAATTTGTTGGAGATTTTTGATTACATACCTTTCAATTATTCAATTATAATATTAAAGTTTTTCACTAAAAAAAAATCACACACTTTTTTATAACACTCTGTAAAATGCAAAAAATATTTGATGTAAAATCGTTGATAAAATCTGAGTAAAAATCTGAAATGCAAATACTCATCCGACTTTATCTACGACAAAATTTTAGATTTTGTCTGACATGTAAACGCTGCCTTACTTCAATAGTTTATAGTAGTAACAATATTAATTTCATAAAATTATTAAATTTAAAAAATTGTACATTTTGTATACTTTTTTGAAAGTTTCTTTTAAGTCAAATATATTGCCTTTGGTATATACTTAACGTACAATAAGTGAATCCATAAAAATTTGAAAATAACCAGTCTCACCACCCAAAACTATTGTACCTAGAACTTAAACGCTATAACTAATGATTTCATCTACCCACATATACGAAAAATAATATTGTGGTGCAGAACGACCCTGTATATAAGCTGCTGTATTGAATTGGAATAGCGATATTGTATTAAAAAAACAATAATAATATTGAAAAAATAAAATTCAAATATAATCTTAAATAAAGGAATGAATATTAAAAATATAATTATGTACATATATATTATATTGATTAAAATAAAAAGACAAAAATGATTGTATAATTTTTACAGTGATAATTTCTTCTTTCTCCATTTTATTATTATGTATATTTTAGTATAAAATTTAAGATCTTACGGTAGTTACGGCGGAACTAAATTTTACTTTTATGCTATATAATTTTTGTACGTTACAGTGATGGAAATTCTAATATTTTCCAATTATGTACATATATTTTTGTAGAATGGAATTTTTTATTAAATAAGAGATGGACTAATAACATAATATAGGTAATAAAATTTAATTCGGTATACATCAATTGGTTTTTCTGTATTTCTCTCAATCTAAATTATTATTAATTATGAATCGTACTTACAATTATTATTTGATAACGTTTATAATTTGATTGATTTAGTGAAATATTAATGAAGCTAATGCTAGTTCACTGCTTCAGAAGATATTGTTCCGAACAATTTTTTTAAAAGAATTCTTATTATTGCGATTCATTGCTTCAGAACATTGTGTTCCGAACAAAAAAAAATTTAAACAACTGAAATCATATAAAAACTCCCTACCAAGTTTTCTTACTTTGCTAATTATGACCCCTTTAATACTAATAAATAAATTTGAAAAAAGTATTTTTTAAAATAATTTATTACTCAGCTATATATAAATATTATTAAAAATCAATTATTTAAAAATTAAAACAAAAACAATAAATATTTTTATGCGTGAATGTATTTTTAAATGTGTGTGTGACAAAAACAGAAATTGTTCCGAACACAAAGTTAAAGTTAAATCAACTTTTGTTCCAGAGAAAAAAAAATGTTCGGAACATTTTTGAAAATTGTGAGAACTCAAATTTTCATATAAAAAATATGTGCGCGCATGTGTTCGGAACAAATGTTCTGAAGCAGTGAATCTGGCTTAATGACACAAAACATTTACTGTATAAACAGAATCACAGCATTGTCACTTGGCTTCTTGTCAATTTTGGTGCCATCGCAAAATGCCATCATGTACTTAAATGAGAGTGAACATAATGAAGGCATCAAAGTGAAGGCATCATTTTAAAAAAATAGCAAATTTTCTACTTTGATGCCAATGCCGTGAGACAGCTGGTTGTGACAGAAGAATTTTTTTTTTTGTGTTTTACTTTTGTAATTACTTTTGTTGTGTTTCATATTCGATTTAGAAAATTCAAATTTACAAATGAATTTTTATTTTTTATTAATTACAAATATTTTTATTTTTATTTTATTATTAATTCACTTTTTTCAAAATAAAACCGAAACAAATATTTTTTTTATATGAACAGCTGTTTTTTAATGGCATCGCGATGACAATGCCAAATGACAATGCTTTGATTCTGTTTACAGCATTATATTTGAAAAATGATGTACAACAGCTGACAATTATAAAGCTGCATTTTAGTGTATGTGATTAGTGATTCTCAATCTCTATTACTTCATCTGACTGTGTGAATAAATTTTATTATTAAGTCAATTAATTATTTTAATTTTTTTTTTTAATAAATACCAAATATTAGGATAAGAACTTTAATAAAAAAAAAATTTAAAATTTTAGACTATAGGAAAGGAGTGTGCAATGGAGAAATGTTTTATTAGGTTTTGTTGATGTCCATTTAGAATCTTTTGTAAATTATTATATGGAAGCAAATTGTTAGAAGCACGTGGAAGGTCAGAATAGTCAGAAGAATTAAAAATAAAAGTTCAAAAATAATATCGGATCTTTAAGAAGGGAAGGAGCCGTTATTTTAATACTAAATCGAGGATGCTCTATCGATTGTTTATATTTTCAACTTTCTGAAATAACCGGAAATGAGAAACCGGAAATGAGAAACCGGAAATTCACGGAAATTCGATGAAATCGAGATTTTGAAATGCGAAAAGGTAGTTTTGTTTTTTATACAAATTCGGATTCTACGTCAAAAAATTAAAATTATGATATATTCCAATTTATACTAAAACCATAACCTAAGCTATATAGTTTGTTAAAATTTATAACAGACTCCAATAATTTGCTCCAATAATTTGACAGTTTTAAATTGTTACAGATAACAGATATGTTTGAAAAAATTTCATTTGAGTTTATTCTACAAGCTCCTTGAAAATTATCTATATAATTATGAATGTTTGTTATTTGTTTTTACATACTTTAGCGATGGAAAACCTCTTTTCGGTGGTGGGTTATAATCAAATTAAATTTTTCTGAAATTAAAGCCGCGAGTATGATATTGGATCTATTGGCAAAAATAGATGTCATGATGAAATGGTCATTTGATTATTTTATATCAATTTTAATATTTGACTGTTTAAAGGTAATGCTAGAATGTTTGGGTTATACGTTATTTGTTAATTTATTATATATGTATAATTGTGTGCGCATTTATAAATAGATACAATTTTTTAAAAATTAAATAAATTTGAAAAAGGGAAAATCTCAAAGTTCTCTCACTGCTATTGAATTAGCTGCGATTAGTTACCCTTTTTTTAATGAAAAATTTTCTATACCATCGAAATATCTATTTATACATTATCTTTGATTTGATTTTAATCCAAAAAAACATAAAATATAATTTCACCATTTAAAAGTTAGGATATCCTAACTTGTTTAAAACTTCTAAAATTAAAATATTATTAAATTTCCGTTACTGTATTACTAAAACTTCAATATTTACTTATAGAGTAAATTTTCTTCCCATTGAGTAAAATTATTTTATTTTATTTTTTAAATATCAAATTTTGTAATAATGCATAATAATAAAATAAGAATAATAATTCATTCAAGCAGCAATTCAAGATAAACAACAAAAGTTATACCATTCCATAGATCGAATTTTGAATTTAATCTGAAATTATAAGAGAATGTTATAAAACATAACTACAATTCATTCACAAAAACAAAAACAAAATATACTACAGGTACACTTAAACTTGATCCGATGATGTTGATGGTGATGATGATGATTATGATAATAATAATAATGATATTGATGATGTTAAATGTAAATCACTGGTAAAACGTGTAAATAGAAAAAAATAAAACAAAAAAATTAGGCTTACAACAACAATCAATGATGACGATATGGAGAAAGTTTTAATTTGTGTTGCATGCTAGGTAAATTCATCACTTTCGATTTCAATTTAACTAAGTATATTCACTTAGGTTTATTTACTGACTTGTGTCACATTTTGAATAAAGTAAATTTTTGATATAATCAATTTACAAATTGTTTATAATAATAATATAACTATTATTTTGACCTAGGTTATGGTCAAATGAAAATTATAAAAAAAAACGAGAATAAAAATATGTAATAAGAAAATTTGAAAAAAATATGATTGGATAATTATTGTAGAAAACAAGTCTTTTCATTTCACTTAATTTCCGGATTTTATTGTCTTTTATTATTGCTGTTATTTGAGCTAATTATTTGAAGCATTAAAACAAAAAAACAACAAAAACGCATCCGTGGCGAGACACACGATTTTTACAATTGGTTTTACATTTTATGTTTTATTTTTTATTTTTTTTTTGTTTTTGTAATAGTAAACTATATTTCGTTTTTTTTTTTTATAATAAAGTAGTTAAGTAGTTTGGAATTTTTCAAAATATAGTAAAGAAATAGAAAATTATATAGGTATATACATATTTTAGTAGATTTAAAGTATAGATAGAGTAAAGAAAGGTAAAAATAATTATTTAAAAGTAACCATTTCTATGTTATTACTATTATTATTGCTATAGTTGTTGTTGTTGTTATTATTTTTACTATTAATGTTACTGTTAAAGAAAAGATGGTATACATATTTACCGTTTGTATTATTGCATAATATAATAAGATGTATTTGATTTTTATTTTAAAACCATACAGAAATTATTTCCCTTATGCAATAATTTAGCTATACATTCATAGTTGTACATTGTTTTTATTATTGTTGTTGAAATGAAATAATTAATTTATGGATACATAACTATTTTTATTTATTTTTTTAATTACAGAATTTCATTTAATTATTATATGAGTTATGTTTGTTTATCAAAGTTATGGTTGTTTTCTTTTTGGGTAAATCGATTATAAAAAAGATTTATGATAAATGTTGATCTTAATTACTTTTATTAAAAGTTCTGAGTTTGCAGTTATATGCGCATTGTGCATATATGTATTACATGTATGTATATTTGATATTTAAAATATTTATTGGTTTTGTTTCTATTTACATTCAAATTGGAATACAAATTAGTTAGTTAATAATGATTAATTAACTGTATCTACCAATGGTTCTAGTTTGGGATTGACAAACCGAAATGTTGACCATTTGTCAAATTCTTAAGCAGATTTTTGGACATTTATTGATTAAGCGGATTCTTGGAACTAAAATAAATGTTATTTAAATAGAGGGTGAACCGGTTTAAGTTGAAAACTTTTTAAGGGTTAATTTCTTTGAATATTTTAGGTTCTTAATAAGCACGTTCTTGGACATATATTGTTTATGTGGTGACATTCGAAAGCTTTGAAGTATAGAAGGAACTAAAATAAATGCTATTTAAATACCGGGAAAACCGGTTTAAGTTGAAAACTTTTTAAGGGTTAATTTCTTTGAATATTTTAGGTTCTTGATAAGCACGTTCTTGGACATATATTGTCTATGTGGCGACATTCGAAAGCTATAAAGTATAGAAGGAACTAAAATAAATGTTATATAAATATAGGGTGAACCGGTTTAAGTTGCAAATTTTTTAAGGGTTAATTTCTTTGAGTATTTTAGGTTCTTAATAAGCACGTTCTAGGACATATATTGTCTATATGGTGACATTCGAAAGCTTTGAAGTATAGAAGGAACTAAAATAAATGCTATTTAAATACAGGGTGAACCGGTTTAACTTGAAAACTTTTTAAGGGTTAATTTCTTTGAATATTTTAGATTCTTGGACATATATTGTCTATGTGGCGACAATCGAAAGCTATAAAGTATAGAAGGAACTAAAATAAATGCTATTTAAATACAGGGTGAATCGGTTTAACCAGAAAATCTTTTAAGGTATAATTTCTTGGAGTATTTTTGATAATAGCTGTTCTAGCATGAGGGGAGAATATTTTTAAATTTAATGACATGAAAGTTGCGTACCTATAGCCCCTACAGCTTTGCTATTGGTTCAATGGATCAAATTTATTGATAAAAAAAAACTCATAATAACAAATAACTTATCCGAAATAATCAATAATTTCACAAGAGTTTAACCAAAATTTTCAATTCCGTAGCTATTATTTAAAAACAGCAGGTGATGATGACCACCTAATAAATACCGTTAGTTAGGTACATTAATTCTAAGATCCAGTTTCCATATCTATCGGGAACATTTTTTTAGATATTATTTTACAAATCAGATTTGTAGCCAAAGTTTAGAACATTTTTGTTCCTCAATTACTCCAAGTATTCCCGCTTTAATTTACAGGTTAATCCAAACAACTCGGTATACTTAAAACATATAATTAATAATTTTTTTTTGTAGATATATATATTTTATGTAGTTCCGTTTTCACATTGCTGAAAGTATTTTCATTTTATTAACATCCGTAGAGTCTGATTTGATTTACAAAAAAATAGTGAATTATAATAGGATTAGAGAATCAAAAGATGTTGAGAATAGCAAGATGTTTTTTTCCAACTCTATATTGTTTACGTAACATAAACATAACATATACGTTTGAATTCAAAAATTATTTTGATACTTAGATGATGCAACGAGAAATGCGAAGATGCAGAAATTCATCTGGCCAACGAAATGAATCTTCTCAACTAATCTCCTTCGTAATTACAAATATTTGAATACTCACTTTTAAAACTTCTTTTAAATTTTTAAATTTAAATTAAAACTGATTTTCTTAAATTTTTATTCTTTTTTTAAATGTTTAAATTTAAAAAGCTCTTCTTTAAAAAGTTTTAAATTAAATCAATAGTTGTTGATATTAAAGCTTTTATTTTGATTTGATATTAAAATGTTCATCACATATTATTGCATTAAAATAACAATTTTAGCATATTATACTATAATAATTACAATTATCCATATCTATATTTATGTATATAGAAAAAAAAGTAAATAAAAATAATAGTAGTTATGTAATATTTTCAAAAACGACGAGACAAAAAAAAATTAAATGTCAGCTCTAAAAAACTAACATGTTAAAACGAAATTTTAACTTTAAAATGAAATTTGAATCAAGGTTCTTAAAAGCTAGAAATTATATTTTTTTGGTTTTGTTTTTAAATTAATGGTAATGGTTACAAAATACGCTTATAAATTTAAATACTAGGCGGTTTAAATATTTTTAATCAGAATTTTTATTTTCTGTTGTGAATTTTTTAAAAGTTTACCCTTCAAAGTAATTTTTTTTTTTTTTAGTTTTAATTTTAATGCAGTTAAAGTTTTTCATTTAAAATAAATAATTCAAAAAACAACTCATAGAAAATTGAAAAAAATTTAATTGAAATTAAAAGAATTTTTGCGAACATCACGTTCTTACCCATTTAATATATATATATATATAAATATATTTGTGATATTATTTAAATTAATTTAGACATATATTGAGGCCGTGGTGATATTGGAATATGAGTCAATGATCAAAATTTCTATATAAAAATTTGTTTTAAATCTAAGATTTTTAAAAATTTTAAATTATTTTGAATTACAAAACACCTAGACTGAACTACAAAATCACAAAATAATTTATCTATTAAACTGTAATTAAATTAAAATATTTTTTTTTTTTTTTAAATAAAAAAAAATAAATTACAATATTTCCTGTCAATTAAATGAAATATGTTAAGTCATTAAAATTTTCGGTACATTAGATAAAATGCAATGTAACGATAAAATTGTTTGGTGATTATAGTACTTTTGTTTCAAATCATTTAACCTTTTTTTTGTTTTTGTTTTTATTTTTGTTTTTATTATATTATTTTATAAATCTTTTAAAAAGAAATTTTTTAAAGTGTGGTGAATTAAATATCATTACACCTTCATTACAAATGTTTTGTTATTGTTTTGGTTAATTTACTTTTAGTAATTCAATATACCCAAAATGGCATCATGTCTATCTAAATTAAATGCAAACACAACAAAAAATAAAAATAAATATACAAAAAAACTTTTAGATTGTACATATAAATTAATAGTTTAAGAAATTAAGAAAGTCATTATGTTTAAGTATTAAAATTTTGATTTGAAAAAAAAAAATAGTAGTTTAATAAAAAAAAAGGTCTAAATTAATTCGCTCTTAAATTATTGCATTGTATATTTGCAAATAAAAGAATAATATCGTTACCTAAATTTGTATAGTATAATTATTACACAATTCCTAATTGACGAAATATTTAAGTATTTAAATAATGATTAAAATTTTTTAGGTATGCAGTAGACTAGAGTCGACTGGAAATAGAAATATAATTGATTCAGTCATTTAGCTTGTATATTTTTATGGTTTTTTGTTTTTAAATTACTTTAAGTATAATCAATTATGTACATAATACTAGTAAGTTATTAGTATAATATGTATGAAATAATTTTATATTATACTTTTAGACAATAATGGTTTTTAAAATGTAAAAAAAAATTACAATTCATGAAGCCGTCAATATGAGAATAATAAATTAGCATATCGAATTTTTATTTAAGAACATATACGATAATTTAACCCTTTCCAAGACTACGTCTTATATAAGTTAAGTTATTTGAGTGAGTTCTTATGAGATATAATCTATTTTTGTTTCAAATCATAATAATAAAGTATAGATACAAATAATATTTTATTTTTCATTTCAATATATTGACAGCGGTATTGGCTGGCTATGTCAATATCTTGCTATTTGTTTTTGATTAAAAGTAATGTGAAATTTTGCCGACAATTAGTTAAAATTGCATTTAATAATTTAAATTTGTTAAGACACCTGAACCGCGTTGGACTTTTTGGGACATAAACAATTTTTTTGTGTTTTTTTCATTCAACTTAGCAAGTTTCCAGAATTTAATGTACGTCTATAGTTTAGTAATAGATTAGGAATTTTGCATGTCGTTGACTGTATATACATAACATATATAATTTAATAATATTATTTGAGTCGGAAGCACTGTTGAAGGACGTAAGTTGTTCCTAAATATCGATATTTGCATAATAAAAGTAAATGATTAATGAAAGGAAGGAAATTCGACGTTTAATTAACAAATTAAATATATCACTAAAAACAAATCTGATTATCAAAAGTAATCTAAATTACTATTTTTAATATTATTTTAAAGAAGGGAAAATGGTTTTTTCTATCTCTGTGGGTTAGGCCTTATATATTTTATTTCTTTATTTTTATCCAAAAAATTTAAGATATCCATCTTTGTGTAGCAATTTATATTGTCCTTTTCTATTGTAATGCTTTATAATTTCAAGCCAATTGCTCCTTAATAAGCCTAATATAATATTAATAATCCTTAATATGGCAGAAACTTGGTATACATATATAATCACATACATAAAATATAAACTAATTGTTAAAAACTGCATCTATTGTAGAGTAACTACCGTTTCACAGTTATATCGTAGCTCAATTTTGTGTTAAGTGATAACCAAATTATATTCCAAATTAATTTAAAAAAATTGTTGCATTTTTGCTTGTTGTATAAATGCTCTGGGCAGAATTCGAACACGGGACCTTCTTATTAACAAATAGATTACTATATCGATCGTTAATAAAATACATTATTCTATATTGTATATGTAGAAATAACTGTCTTTGGGCAATTAATATTTGATTTTTTATATGTTTATTGATATCTCAATATTGTCCGAGTAGTGGAAAAAAAAAAGAACACAACTAAACAAATAAAGTAAAAAAAGAAAGAAAAATAAATGGTTTGTCTTACCTTTTAATGCCCATAATTTACCATCTCTAAGTCCATTTAAATAATCATACATTGATTTTGAACAATTATTATTTAAATTTGATGAAATATTCAACCAACGATTTGATATTCTTTCAATATTAAAAACTTGCAATAAATCACTAATTAAGACCATTCTACTAATATTATTTTTATTATTATTACTATTTTCATTATTAATTAAATTATTATAAAGTTGATGATGATTATGATTATTATTATGATTTAAATCATTATTATTACTATATAAATTAAAATTATTATCACTATTACCATTTATTGTTACTGATGATGATAAATTTTTATTAATTATTATTTCAGCGCGAACTGATATTATTATGAAAAATTTTAATATAAAAATTGTACAAAACATTTTAATTAATTTTTTATATATTAACATTTTGAAAACTTTATTAATTTATATATATTTTGTTTATATTATTTCATTAGGTATTTCACTTATTTATGATATATATGAAATAAATTTATTATTACTTATTATTATTCCGTGTGTAGGGCAAAAAATAATATAGTCCTACTGTAACAAAAAATTCAAAAATATTCTTGAATATATTTTGATACACATTCAGCTCTAAAATGAAAAATAAAATAAAAATATTTATTATTATATGTAAATTAGTTCAAATTTATTTTAATTCATTTAGTTTCATTTCGAATTCAAATAGCTATATTATTTTTATTAAATAATTGAAAATGTTTGGAAAATAATTTTATCGATTATATTTATATAGGGTGGTATATTCCGTCATATTTCGAGTATACAGGGTGGTATATTCCGTCAAAAAATTCTATGAGGGGTGATTCATAAGGGGTGTATTTGAGGAAAAAAATTGTTCTAAACAGGTGATCTATTTTGAAATTTAATCTGAGTTAACAGGAGTTAAAAATCTGTGTAAAAACATAATGTCTAAAAAATATATACTACAGCTTCAAAGATAATGCAACGTAGAGAAATGGATTTTTCAGAATTTTTTTCTTAGAATTGATTTACCTAACTGTATTTATTGAGCGGGTAATCAGACATCGTTTTCGAGTAAGAGCTGTCCAAACTTAAAATTTTGGTATAAAATACTAGAATTTTTATGAAATTATTTCGAAAAAGTTTGCTTACATTTTTTTGTTGATTAATTGTTTTGCTGCATTGAATTATATTTTTCAAATTAAGTCAAATATCCTTCAGAGATTCGGGTTTTGAATTATAATTATAATGCATTATTTTTCGTAATTATTAATTAGATATTTTACAAGGCATTAATTTTTTTAATGCATTAATTCAAATAATTCAAAAGTAATTCAATTAATTTGTAAATGTAATGCATTATTTTTTAATATAATACATTATTTTAATTTAATGAATTATTTTGAATAATTATTTTAATGCATTATTAGAGAAATAAATGTATTACTTTAGTTTTCATGTAAAATAGAAACGTAATACATTAAAAATATAATGCGTTAGTCCCATCTCTGTAGCCTAAAACAATATTTTTCTAATATACCCTTTGAAAGACTTTTAACTACTCCTTTGTTTACATACAATACAATCAATTTTGTAATGAATTTTTAAATGAGATTTTAAATTAAATTAAATATAAATAATGTTTTAAATAGAAAATACATATTAAAATTAAAAAAAATTTTTCTTCTCCTTAAAATCTTAATTTCATATTGTACAAAATTTAAGATAATTTTATTGCAATAAATTAAAGAACTATGAAAAATTCAGAATTAAAGAAAATGATTTTTCGATTATTTGACAATGAGAACTTTTGAAATTCTTCGCAAATTTTAGTTTACACATTTGTTTTAGATTTGAGTATCTAACTTTCTATATATACATATATATATATATTTTTTTTGTCATCTTAACTGAATTTTTTGAATCTTTCTAAACGAAAATGACAATAATTTACAACAATAGTGAGTGACCTAATATATATATTATAAATATATATATTTTATATTTAATCAATGCAGTCAACATAATATTTCATATAATAATAATTAATAAAATCTTAAAATTTTAAATAGAATTCGGAAAAACCAATTTTGAAATTTTGTTTGTATATTTCATCAAATCATCATAAAGTGGTGAAATCTATAGATGAAAATGTATTATGTTGGCAATCGATAAAATCATTTTTCAAATAATTTTTTTTAGTTTTTAAAATGCAAATTTCAATATAAATTTTGGTATGAAATTTATTACATTTTGTAAATTTTGCTTTTATTTTCAATCATAAATTTTTTATTCTTACTAAAAATTATTTAATCAAAATAAAAACAAAATTATATAAAAATTTCTTACATTTTTCCTTATTATTAATTGAAAAATATCCGTTATCCTATATTACTATCGTTTCCGTTAGCGTTCATCATTTATGTATTTGTTTCCAGCATAAAATCGTAAATAAATCCTTTAGTGAATATTTTTATTTTTAATTTTTTTTTTTTTTATACTTTAATTACACAATTTTCCTTATAAAATTTACTTTAAAAATATTTTCTTAAAAAAACTTTTTTTTATTATAATTTTTTTTTTATATATTTCCTTTTCACTTAATATTATGTAATTTTAATATTTGTTTATTTATTTCTCTTTTATTCGTTAATTCAATATACTATGGACGATATAAAAAATTAAAAGAAATAAGCCAACAATGCCAAAACTTAAATCTCGGTTTTTCGTTTTTATTTTCTTATACCGAACCGTTCTTTAATGTACTTTTATTAAAACTCAAATTTGAAAAGTGAACAGTTATATTATTTCGAAAAACTTTATTTTAATTTAATTTTTTAGTTTTTGATTTTCTTTCTAAAATGAGAAAGAAGAAAATTTCAACTTTACCAATTGATTAACGAAAGTGAACTGAACTAAACCAAAGCAAAACAAATTTTTTTTATTAAAATCTCAAAAAATAAAATTACAAAATAATAAATACAAAACAATAATAATAATAATAAAAACAAAAATTCAACAACAAAATAGATTTACCAAAAAATTTATATACATATAGCCATAGAGTTACCTAAACATACATAAAGAAAATAAACGCTGGAAATTATAAAGTGATATTTTTATGAATGCAGAAATACGATCATGTTATGATTATATACAAAAACAACAACAACAAAAATGATGTCCCAAAATATGCAATTATTTACATTGTTATAGTTGGTTTGGTACTAACTTAATTTTACAGCCGTCGTAACCGCCTGTAACTAACTTTTACAGTTGTTAATTGTAATAAGTTTTCCTGTACTTAATAATGTAGATTGTAGGTACGTAAAAAAGTTTAAAATATACGATATTAAAAGTTATTTCTCAACTCTCAACTGAACACATTTCATCGATTGACCGTTTCTGTGATATGCAAAATAATACAAAAATGAGTAAATCACTTTCGTTTTTATTGTCCGATAGTATAGTGTTGCCAGATTGAAAATTAGGGTTTTGTAACTATATAGGAAATTGAAATGCATAAAAGGTTTGTCTGATTCAATTTCAAATAGTCAACGAAACCTTATCAAAGGGTATTTTTAAATACTAAATTTGCCATAGAAGATGCTGCAATCAAATCAATCAAAGTTATAGTTTTTAATTACGCTTGAACGTACATCAGTACTTTAATAGTTTTTATTCCAATAATTATCAAAATTAGTTCAATATTAATTTAGTAATAAATTACTAAAATTAAACTATTTCGTAAAAATTTAGTAACTTGAATAGGTTAGTTATAACAAAAAATAGTTCTTTTGATTTAACATTATTTACTTTTTCAGTTCAAATTTAGAAAGAATTACATAAGAGAGTCTGAACTTACATATAATATAAAAATGGTGTTTGATTAAAGATATGGAACCACCTAATATCATGTGTATGTATAGCTGATTTTAAAAAACTTAATCTCAATCATTGAAACTACCGAGTTTGAAGAACATAGCAGTATTTTTTTTAAGTTAACTGTAGATGCAAATTAATGTCATTTGTATCAGTATTAACTTGGGGTGTTTTTATAAAGTAAATCGGAGCAAAGCCCGATCTTTCACAAAAAAAATTGTGTTAATTTTATAGTTCAGAGCTCTCAGAACGTAAAAATTGTTTCAGATCGTAAAAATTGTGTGCTCAGAGTGTGATCTTTATACTCGTTATAAAATTGCCAAACATATGTATATCAAATTATTATATGTCAAAATTTAAGCGTTGAAATTTAATACAAATTGTTGAGTTATTAGCGTTTGCGAATTTAAAAAAAAATATTTAGGTTTTTGTTAATTAATTTATATTATTATAATACATATACATATATATTTAGTTAGTGTTTTGTTCAATATACATAAGTACGTAGTAGTACCAAGAAGGTATCATTGTTTTGACATTTCTAAGTGTTTTTATTTTTACGTGCAAATCTGTCGAACAAATTACGTAGTTAACTTAAATATCTTTGCGGGGATATAACATTGTGCAGAAACCTAATTAATTACTGAGGTTTCAGAACCTATAAAAAAAAATTCCCTCGTTTCCGTTGTGCTTACGTGGTGCTGACGTATGTATAACCAAATTCATTATTACAGTCAACAAATTTTAAAAAGCATGTGTTAGATTCTACCATATGCTGTAAAATGCAGAGCTAACAGAAGTGTAGTCTTTGGAGTTATCTGTGGGGACCAAGATATTTCTTGTTCATACTTCTTCGTGACTGGAGAAACCAAATAGAACAAAATTGGGACTACAGGATTGTAAGAATATATACGAGAAAGCTATCTAAAGAAATGAAGAGAAAACTTTATCATTCATCAACATAAATTTGCTAAAAAGCCATAAGACGCTGGACATACTACGACTAAAATAAGAATTAAATCCCTATGGTCATTGTCCGATAATATTAATTTATTTTTTTTTTTTCAGAAATCACCCTCTTTCATATTTATTACGTTCAATTTAATTAATACACTTTTTTATATCATTCTCTCTCCTAAAGAGGTAAACAGTTTTCTTTCTCTTATTTAATTTTAATTTTATGAAGTTGCAAAACTTCGATATTATTAATTATAATATCGTAAAAAAAGTTAAAAAGTATAATTTAAAAATTACAAATATAACCGTTACCATTAAAATAACTCGTTTCTCTACAATGCTATCATATTTGTATAGATAAGTCCATCCATATGTACATTTTTATGACGACATCGTAAATTTCACGACACTTTTTAGTTTTTTTTAAGAGAGCTTAATATAAGAGAAAAAAGGGGGCCTGTAATGTAATATTTTAATATGTTTTTTTTTTTTCAATTTTTAAGAAGAAAAGAAAAGTTAATATCAAATTAAAAATCAAAAATAAAAAAAATAATAAAAGTTGATAATAAATGATGATATAACAGTATAAACTAAATTGACTGTTGATGGTTTACTTTTTTCAAAATTCAAAATCAAAAAAACAGGTTAAATGTTTTTATTTTTTATTTATTTTTTAAGATCTTATGTTATTGTGTGTATGTATGTACCCCAAGAATTGCATTATTTTTTTTTGAACAAATGAAGTCTTTCACGAAAATAAAATGAGGGAAAGTAAGTAAAGCAAATATTAATTAGGTGTGTCTACTAAATTGTTGGGAACTTATATGAGAAATATTTTGTTTATATATTTTATACAGTTGCTGATGTAGATTTTGTTATTGCGGTTATTTACGATAATTAATGGCTGTTTGTAGTTTTATTAGATTTAAAAAATGTTCGTAGTTCAATGTTAAAAATTTAATATTGTTTGGATTAAATTTATTCAATACTACTCCGTTTTTATAAAGCGTTCAACTGATCTTTTATAATATTCTATAAAGCTTTATGCTTTTGCTATTATTACTTGTACTACTCTGTCAAAAGTAGTCAGTATAATAAGTAAATTATTAATTGTTTACTTTTCGGACTTCTGGTTATAATTTCTTCTGATTCAGTTTACACGATAACTTGATATAATTCAAAAATTCTTACATTACAATTATCATTTAACTATATGTACATGTAGATGTAAGGTTGGGTCTGAAATCTCAAACTAAATATTAAAATGGAAACTTTAAAAATCCAAAAGCATCATAATACAAACTTTATTTTATATAAATTTTCTGGAAAAAGAGAATATCCTTATTTTGAATCCAACTCTAAAGTCTCACTTAATTCAGAATCGTGCATATACCCTTGCATAAATATTCTGGAAAAAGAGAATACCCTGTAATATTTTGGTTGGCTTATTTTGAATCGTACTCTTCCGTCTAATTATTTTTATTACATATACACATTTCCATAAAAAAGGTTTTTAAAACAGAGTGGGTGGCCACCTCAAACCCCCCTAAACATTATTATTGAATTTCATATATTGATTATGTATACATATTTCGTTAATGATAAAAGCAGATTTGTGTAACTAGCTCTAAATATACTACTTTAACCTTTATGTGAGTGACGAGGTACCCGGGTACCTTTTGCATTTTCAAACTCCAAAAAAAAAAAAGGTTTTGGAAGGGCTAAGGAGCTCAAACTAATGACAACTCGTATAAAAAGATGTAAATTTAATAATTTTTAAGGATTTGGATTTTTATAATCAATGGGAGTCGAGATTGAAACCCTTGTTTTGTAAAACCACCTTCATGGGGGTGACCAGGTACCTGTGTACCTCTATACATTTTCTATGTAATTCTTATTGCCATTTGTTTTTTATTTATTTTGGTAATATTTTATTTTTAAAGCTATTTTTTTACTTTTAATTTGAATATTTTCTTTTTATTTTTATTTTATTTACATACAAAATTTATTTCAAAGTAGATATGGTAATTACATAGAATATTTAGAAAAAATTTAAAACTATAAAAAAGTCAAAGTTAATTACTCCCAGTGACTCCAAAACAACTATTACATTTTGCTAATGTTGTACTATATGTTCAACACAAATTGGTTTGTTGCATTCAACGCAGGCTTTTCTAGTTTCTGTTTGCTTGTGGTTCAGTTTTCTGCATTAGTATCAACTGCCAAACACTTCGACTCTACCAGTATAGTCTCTCTTTTGTTTGTTGCTAATTATTAAAGGCTGAATTTGTTTTCCAAGAATATCTTGCATTACTGAAAGTATAAATAGTTTACCAACGACTATGGGATTTAAAGCACGAGCTTGGATATATAATTTGCACAGCTCAAATGCCAAATTTTTCAGGAACCTTGTGGTGGAAAATCTTGGATGATGATCCTTATAAATAATATATGCTGTTAGTTCAGCAATAGCAACCATATTGTAAACGATGTCAGTGACCAACGATTGGTTTTTCGTTTAACAGAATATTCATCCAAAAATTTGTTCATATTATCATTCGTTTGGTTGTAATATGTGATGATCTTGATCTGTTCCGTTTTTGTAAAAGTTTTTAATTTATTTAATTGCTTGTTAACTTGCTAACAAAGTTTCTACTGAAGGTATAAAAGAAAAAATACAAAACGTATTGCATTATTCAGAGATGAAAATGAAAATAGCTAGTTTGGTACTCAATAAATATTTCATTAACAAGGCATGAAAATAACTGTAGTTCGGTACCCAGAAATATCCCATTATTCAGACATGAAAATAAGAATATTTCGATACCCAGAATTTGTTTTGTTACTAAAGCATGAAAATAACTGTAGTTCGGTACCCAGAAATATCGCACTATTCAGACATAAAAATAAAAATAGTTTTTATGAAAATAATTCCTAGAATATTAACATAAAATATTCTTTAATCAGTGTATAAATATAGTAAAATATATTATTATATATATGCTATGTAAATGTGGATGTTTATTTTATGTTAATTTGATTTTTATTGTATTATAGATTTATTATAAATCTATAAATGTATATTTACAATATATGTATAGGTACAAAAAAGATTTTTTTCATGCAAAATATATAGAGGTACACGGGTACCTCGTCACCCTGATGAAGGTGTTTGGATTGTCAACATTAAAATTTGACATCTTTTTTCAGCGTTTTGTTTTTTGGCATTTTCTTTTTCAAGAACCTGTTTTTCAACATTTTTTCCTATTCGACATTTTTTAAAAATTTTTTTTTCGACAAAAATACCCGTTTCTCTATATTGTACAGTCGAACTCGCTGAAGTGCACATCGAAGATGACAGGCAAATTTGTGCACTTCAGCAAGTTGTGCTTTTAAACGGATAAGTCGTGAAAAGTTTTTTTTAGATCAATTTTAATTATGTATATGCGCTAGTAATATGTTGTAAATAGAAATATATTACGTCATTTGTATTTGAATTTTTGTGGCTATGTATTTGTACATAGTATGTACATTTGTACATAGTACGTAAGATATCCAACATTGCAAAAATTACTAAACTGTCCGTATTTATATTAATTCTAAAGTTGCCCGCCATATGTTGTTATTCCAACAAATTAACAAAATTTGGCGTCATGTGCTATTAAACAACGCGAAAAGTATGCAAATTTATAAAATATTATACAGAAATTTATGCATTTAAACATATTTTGCTGTTAAACGATTCGCTTTTAAACGAATTGAATTATATGAAAAAATAAAGCAAAAAAATTGCGTTCGAAATGATATGCACTTAAAGGGACATGTACATTATAAATTTTTATTTCTATTTTTGATATAATTGTTAAGTTTTTTTCATCAATCATCACATATGTTTGAATTATTGAAATTTTACACATATAAAAATAAGAAACATATGTATATATTCTGCCCTGTACTATACCTAGGTCACTTTGAGAAATTTAATAAATAAATAAAAAAAATAAATACAACTTCAGAAAATCAATTTTGCCAAAAATAAAAAAGAGCAAAACTAGAAAATTATTCTAAAAAAAAAAAACAAAATACATATTAAAGATGAGCTAAATTATGTGGTTGCTCAAAAATGGTAGAATAAATTAAAATTAAATTCAAATTGTTTTATGATTCATAATAAATTTGTGTTATAATTTTTCAAATTTCTGTTTTTATATCGATTATTTCGAATAAATATAATATCGATAATTTTATTGCACTTTAACTATGCAATATACTCCATTTTTGATTGAAATTTATGAATGATTAAACTTCCTGAATATTTTCAGATTTTTTCAAATTATATTCAAAATGTTTTATATTTGTTTCTATAACTCTAATAAGAATTTTATTTAAATTATTAAACCTGAATAGTTTACCTTGATTTTCATATATGGAAAATCGATTATTTGAATTTTTTTTTTTTGGTTTAAATCAATTTTATTATATTTTAAATCAAATTTTATTTGCTTTCATTTTTTTCAAATTATTTTTCCTCAATCAATTAATTTGTTATTTCGTTTAAGGTCATTATTTTTTTGTGTTTTTAAGATATGCTTTATTTTAATAATTAATTGAATAAAATGTTGCAATACGATTCTTGCTGCAACAAATTTAGTTAAGGTGTTCTTTATGGAATGATTCAATTAATTTGTTGTTATTTTATTTATTTTTTTGTTGATTTTTTTTTTTTGGAAAAGTTCAGTGTCACTTTAGGTTAACTAATAAAACAAGTTACAACGAAAATCTATGAAATTATTAATGTAACTCGGTCATAGTATGCAGATTTAAAATTAATTGTCTTATTTGTATAAGACTTTAGAAAATATCCTAATAGAGAATACTATGACAGACTTGTTAATTATGTATATGTATATGTGTTTTAAATAAATAAAAAAAAAAAATGTTTATTAATTATTAACAGCAATTAAAATGGAAAATGACAATAGATATGAAAATTCCTTTTTTAATTTCAAGGTTGTTCAATTCATTATTGATGTTTTTTGTCTTTCTAAAAAAATTTGTCTTTTTTCAGAGCACAGGTATTGTTTTAAAGTTTATATTTTTCCATATACGACTAATTCGTTATTTTTTATAAATTTTTTTAACAAAGGGCATTTCATCTCTAATATGTACAACAACTATTGAATAAATAAAACCACAATTTTTTACTCCAGGTGTTTTATTTTAAATTGTAGGTGGAAAACAGAAAATTTAGTTTTTTACAAAAAATTATATGTAAGTTGAGGTTATGTTAAAACTGCATTTTATACAAAATATCATGAGTTTTTTTTGTTTATACAAATAATGTCACCAAACTCAATACATATCTATTTTTACTTTATTATATTTTGCCTCAGTAATAAAACAGTGTTTTCTAATCTGTGTGCAGCTAAGCATCTGAACAATATTGTACTCTACTTATCTAATATTTTTTAAAACATATCATCATAATATGTTGGTATTATAGTTTGGGATGAGTTTAAATCTTCGTTCACAAATTTTTTTACAATCCAATTTAAGTCAAATAATGTAATAGATAATTTGCCACTGGTAAAAATCATTGATCACTGTGTGAAGTAATCAAAAGCTTGGATAGGTATTCAATAGTTACAACGTTGGATTAGCAAATGGTCAGAGTCATATCCCTAATATTTCAGATTTCAACTAAAGTCCATATATTTTAAGATAACATCAAAATAAAAACAATTTTATAATTATTGTACATTTAACAAATTGTATATATTTTATATTCTAACTTCTAACCGATGTTTATTTTCCTAATAAATATTTATGTGGTAAACTCATGTATAGTAACTTGAAACTGTATCCTAATTATTGATATTCTTAATAATTAATAATTACTACTACTTATTTCAATTACAATAGCTTTTAAATAGTAATGAAATGATTAAGCTTTGATGATAATCAATCAGTAACGAATAGCATATTACTTTGCATATTTCGAATAGCATTATTAAAACTACGAGTCTCTATAATTGTCCCTCAATAGATTTTGATTTTTTTTAAAGAAAGTTAAAATATTACCTGAACTCTTTCACTGTAACAATTTTTACTTTTTTTAGTTTTTGCGTGGATTGGTGGGCATAGGAATCTTCATAGACACAATGAGCCCCGTAGCTTCCATTGTGTGTCAGATTTTTACTGACTGAATCACACCCCTCCCATTAAAACTAGTCCGACGGACTAACCATTTATTTATTTCTAGTGTTATTTTCTTAAAGAAAAAGTTTACAAAATTCTATCGTATTAAATCTAGTGGCTTAGTTCTTTTAAGCCTTCTGATATCATTTTGATTATCTAGCAGTTGAGTGACCTCAACGTTAACATGACCCTCCAGACTAGCTAAATGCTTTGTTGCATAACTTTTTCTTTCATTTTCTATGCCATGAGTTTTTAGATATTTGCGCAAGTCTTTTTTTTGGAATTTTTGTATACAAAGTACATGTGTTCGTTTGGCACATCCCCGTCGTACAACCATATCGGTTTGATTATCTGATTATATAACAATATCTTGTTATGTATAGGTAAATTTGAATTTCGGTCTAGAAGCCAGTACATTTCTCTGTATTTATTATCACGCTCAAATTTTTTCTTTTTGACGTGCTCTTTCCACCTAAGTTTGACATCTAATGTCATTTCCAGGTATTTAGCGTTGTTTTCTTGTGGTATATTCACCTCATTCACATTTACCGATGGTTCATTTTCTAATTTTTTGTTTGTAAAATTTATATGTACCGATTTTTTTTTTTTTTTTACACTCTACAGTAACTTAGGTAGAATCACCTTTTTGTGCTTAATTAAGTACGGTACTGCAATTTTACACTACAATCTACAATATTTAACAAACAAATATCTACAAATTTATTTAACAAATTACTGGCTTATCAACTCATTAAATGTGGAAAACTGCTGCTATTGTAAGGAACTAAGCCTTCTTAAATATAATAGTTTAATTTTTATTTAATTTGTTACCAGATTATACTCTCAATTATTTTTTGCCATTTATTATATCCCAATGACAAAGGTACTGGACCAGGTCGACAAATCCATAAAGCATTTTTTTTTTGCTTCATCGGGAATCGAACGTGGGACCTTTGGGTTGAAAGGCGGGCGTGTATTAGGTTTATTTTACCGATTTTACCTCATTGAGCTTAATTTTCCACTTCTTTGTCCAGAGGTATAGATTGTCGCTTGCTCTTTGCAATTTATTTGTAGTCTCGTCAATATTAGATCCTACTGCCATCAACTCAGTATTATCAACAAATGTAGATACAGTTATATTTTCCATTTGTGGTAAATCATTGGTGTCGAGCAAATACAGTATGGGATCCAGAATACTACCTTGAGTCACACCTGTTTTAATAGCTCTGATAGTAGAATACTCTTGGTCTTGTTTTATTCTGAATAGTTTGTTTTTTAGATATGGTAAGAGTATATCTACGTATTGTTTAGGTAACATTTTATTTAGTTTATGTATTAAGCCTCAGTGCCATACTTTAGCTTCTGCTACATCTAAAAATATAGTAGAGGTTTTTTTCTCTTTTTCTATTATGTCTGTTATCCTGTGTATTTGATCGATTGTCGAGTGCTTAGATCTAAAGCCAAATTGATAATTTGGAATCAGATTACTATTTTCTATGATCATTTGAATCAATAGTAGTTTTTCAAATAATTTTGATATTATTGGTAGTAGTGATATTGGTCTATAGGATTTGACCTCATTTATGGGCTTACCTGGGTTTGGTATCACAATTATATCTGTTATTTTCCACATATTCGGCACATATCTTATTCTTATAGCAGCGTTTATAACGTGTGTTAGCATTGTTGTAGCTTTTTAACTTCCGATGTAATTAGATCAAAACCTGAAGCTTTTTTATCTCTGTTTTTTAATTTGTTCAACTATTTCTCTCTGTTAGAATAGTGATATGACCTTTTCTTGCCAATTATTCTTTTCTTCAGTGAGGTCGTCGTCCAAATCTGTCTCATCTTGTCAAAAAATTTCTTTATTTTTATTATCTCTCTTATTACCACTGTAACAATGCAAAACAGAAAACAATTTGATCACTTTAAAGCCATGGATGACATTTAAACACATTGAAAGAAAACTTAAATTACAAAGCATCAACATCTTATAGCACTACAGCTCTGGATGGGCTTTAGCCTTTATCACTATGCTCCTCCAAAAAAGTCGATCTTGCGCCGCTTGTCTCCGATTTGGGATTTGTAAGGTTTCAGTATCGTTTTTCACGTTATCTGCCCATCTGCTTCTTGATCTTCCTCTACCACAGCTACTATCGGACTTTCTATTCAGCACCACTTCTTGTTTTCGACTTTCGTGCATTCGACTTACGTGGCCAGCCCATCATAGTCTTTGGGCCGATCTTAGTCTTTTTTAGCCGAGTTTTTTTTTGTCTCGGTTTCTAATTGTACAAATACTTCTGCCATATATCTGTAATTTTTTGCCATGATTACTATGTCAGCCGCATATGCTACTATTTGGGTTGTCATATTGAATATACTGCCTTTCTTTTCCAATTTTTTTATGGCGTAATGTAGTATTAAGTTGAATAATAATGCCGAGAAGGTATGTCCTTATCGTATTCCCGTTTCTATTTTAAATTCACGAGTTATTTGGTTTTATATTACAATTTTAGCTTTTGATTCATGCATTGTCAATGCTGCGTTGTTTACTGATATCAAAAAAACTTTTGATACTGTGAATCACAACATTCTATTAGATAAATTTATACTGCAATTTGCTGGCTTTAGATGTAAATCTTTTGTTTTACTTTCTTCTTATTTAGCAGATAGAACTCGGAATGTTAAAATTGATAACACTTTCAGTGATCGTAAAAGGATATTTTTGGGTGTACCTCAAGGATCTGTTTTGGCATGAATACATGAATTTTTGGCCGTATGAACAGGTACCAATGACTATAAGGCATACCAAGAATTAAAGTAATCGAAAATTCAGCATATGCGGCAAATCCATTGGAAACTAATTTAGATGATTGATTACAGATTTGAAAAGATCTCATTTAAAAATCCATCATTAAGTCCGAAAGAGCTAAAATGGCGGATATGGTATACCAATACTCAGTCGACGATATGGCATAATTATACATACATACCTTTTATATAAATATATACCAAAATAATTAAAATGTGCTATAATTAGGAATAGGAATAATGATAAGGAATAATATAGGAATTTGTATCCTTTCCGTAGTAGGGTTTTTTTTTATATGGAGCGGGTTACTAGCCCAGCGTCCAACCTTGCTTCTATACCCCAAGGGGAGGATTTAGCGCTCTTGCAATTTTCGCCTAAATACGTAACGGTTGCTACTTATTTAGTTACCAGTGGTCACCGCGTGGAGGTAAAGCAAGAACTTGGATAGGGATTCAACAGTTACAACACTGGGTTAGCAACCGGTCAGAGTCTACCCTGTTGATCCTTACCCAGACCACCTGACCACCATTGGAGTTAACGGATGGAGGACAGTTGCACAAGATAGAGCAGAATGGAGGAAATTTGTGGACGAGGTTAAGGCTCATCCCGAGCAAACAGATTTTGATGATATAGGAATTTAAGAATTTAGAATTTTCTGAAATTTAGGAAAAACAAAATATAATATTACATAATTCAGCAAGAGCACGAAAATCTTGAAATTATTATTGAGTTATATTTTTCTTAATTGTTCATTTAAAAAGTTAATAAAAAAAGTTATTTTCAAAGTTCACCACACTGTGTACTGCGTTAAAATTACTTATGACATACATGCGTTACCAAATTTCATTAAACATAATTTCTAATATCCATTGTTATGCATACTTACTTAAATTATAAAATTTTCAAAATTTACTTGATTACATGATTTCATAGTTAAAAATCACATAATGCAAACACATGCATACACACATATTTCTTATTATCTATTGTAAATATTACAATTATTACAGATCATAAAGCATTAAAATGTTAATTATTAAATGGTGTAAGCAACCGCTTTTAAAATATTCCTTAACCACTATTTCCTATATGACTTTTTAATATCTCAAATAATAGATAGTAATTTATTATTAAGGTAATTATTACAATTATATGGAATAATTACGTTTTACATTACTTACTTACCTTTTTACGGTCTAACAAAAAATATTTCATCACACTTCTTTTATTAAAAATTTAATGGACAGTGTTTTAAATTAATTAATTGTGTTTTTTTTTTCATTTTATTTTTCAAATATGAATTATCAAAAGAAAAAAGATGTTTGCCAATTTTTGTTGTTGTTATAAGAATAAGAGTCACTTTTACCAATACATCAAAATCAATTTTATAGATTAAAAAAATTATATATTGCCGAACAAAATTTTCCACTTTAATCTTTCCAAATATTTGGATAAAGAAATAATTTAATTAAAGAAAATATGGTGGTGGTAACACGCGTACCAAAAGATGAACTGAACATTTAACAATCATTAATTATAACGTCAAATCAATTTTCAGTACTTATAACTATTCTCTTTCATAGGAGGGATCAAGGAATTATATATGAGTCATAAAGGAAAAGGTGTTGTGTTTTCAGATCAACCAAAGACTTTACAGGTTCTGCTTTGTACTGATGAGATCAATTTGAAGAACTGTGGGACTTTAATCACACCAAAGCTTGTAAAATTAATTATAAATTAAGCATTAATTTATTTTTTACTCAAGATACCTTTGGTCTACCAAAATCCAATAAGGTATTGATAGATTAAGGGTTTTAACGAAAGGTTTTAATATAAATTGTCTTGTTCATTTCAATTGTTTGACAAAGTTTTGATTTTCAATTAAGTTAGAAGCTACGGATTTTATATGTTTAATTATGTCGGGGTGGTAAAAGGGTGGTAAAGGCTCTAGACGGAACATATGCTAACCTATGTTTCCGATAAAAACTAGGAAATGCCATCTGGTAAAACATCTACAGCTCTGCCATCAAATCCGACTCTCACCTCCTCGAAGGTAGGTAACATAGTTATCTGCCGGGTACCACCTGGTAACTTGTAAGGCTAACGAGAGCGGGTGAATGCGAACACTTGGCGCAATATCTAAGTAAATCGATTTGGTTAGCACGTGCGCGGACGCGATCTATGGTAATTGAAATTGTGAGTGCCGGCACAAAAAAAAAAAAAAAAAAAAAAAAAAAAAAAATCCAGAAGCGTTTGACCTAAAATAGGCGGCTCCCTGGTCTGCGGCTGATCCCAGAGGGGCGGCAGTTAAAATCACCTGGCAGGAGGTATAAAATGCAACATAAAAACAAATAATAATGTATAGTCTAAATAACAAAATAAACTCGGTAGGGATATCTACCAAAGTGTCGGCAGAGACCACGGCTGCCGGCGAGGGCTTGGCTGAATGTACTAGACTTTCAGATGAGTCGCCAGTGGGGAACAACAATTTAGACAAGCTGATTAACCCTTTTAAAAAGAGTGCGAGGGTTCCAAGGTCGCCATCAAGGATGACCGAGCCAATAATTGATATACGGAGTCAAAATAATAAAGAACCAAACGAAAACCATATACTCCAAAAGAGGCTAAGCGAAATAGAGGCATTATGTATGTCACTAAAAAAAGAAATTTCGGCATTAAGAGCAGAAAACGAAGCTTTGAAAAAAAGAGAAAAACGTAATGCACCAAATGAAATCATCGAGCAAAAAGAATATTTCACGGATGAAGATGAATTGAGCAGAGAAACTGACTGGCTGCTCAAAAAAAACAAAAGATCAAATAAAAAAAGAAAAGCTACTTCTTCACCTGAAGTTGAATCGTCACCATCTGGTTTAACAAAAACCTATCAAGAAAAAAACTCCAAAACAACTGAATTTGTGAGCAAAAGGAAAACCAAAATTCCACCTCTAATCATAAGTAACATAAATGATTTCAAACCATTAAATAAAATGATGCAAGCTAAAAATATAAAATATGAAATAAAATTGCTAAACAATAAGCAGCTGAAAATAAATCTGGAGACGGAAATGGATTATAGAAATCTAGCTAAAGATCTCAATGATACCAAATACGAATGGCATACTTATGAAAGCAAAATAAATAGACCAATAAAAGTCATGGCACGCGGCTTGCACCAATCTTGCATGCCAGAAGATATAATAAGTGAGCTTCATAATAGGCAATTCAATATCATCAATGCAGTAAATATGATAAAGAAAGTCAAGGAAAATGATAAACAGGTAACTGTTAAACTCCCAATTTTCATGCTTATCTTTGATAGTAAGGAAGACATGAAAAAAATTTACGAAATCAATCATATTCAAAACATGATAGTTTATATTGAACCTCTGAGAAAAAGCAAAGATATTCCTCAGTGCAAAAGATGTCAGCGTTATAATCATACGCAAAAATTTTGTAATAGGGAGCCTATATGTGTGAAATGTGCTGGTAAACATTTAACAGCAGAATGCGATAAGCTGAAAACTTCACAGCCAAAATGCTCCAACTGCCAAGAGTCTCATCCAGCAAATTACAGAGGATGTCTTATTGCCAAAGAACTTCAGAAAAGGAGAAACTCTGTTTACCCAAAATTAGTTCAAAGGCAACAACCAAGAAAATTTATATCAAAGAAAGTAATAAAGGGAGTAACTTATTCTGCCATAGCAAAAGGCAAACTCAATGAAGATGTCTACCAAAGCAATAAAAATATGAAAAAAAATCGAGATTTCACTGCTGATGAAACACCTAGAATAGCTTATTCATCAAATGCAAATAATCAAACGCCGAGAAGAACTCGTTCGTCAAAAAATCAAATTCCGAGAAGAGCTCGTTCAACAAATACGAAATTGATTGCAGAAAAAGAACAGAACGGAACTATATTAAAAACAATGGAAAAACTAATGAGTCTGGTAGATAGAATCTCACTAAGATTAGATAACTTGGAAAGTAGGTATACTGTTAAGTATCCTGATATGCCACATAACTCAATTAGATAATGAATAAGGACAAAATCACTATATGTACTTGGAATGCGAATGGCATTAACAACAAAAAACAAGAATTGGAAATGTTCCTAAACTTACGAAACATAGATGTCTGTCTCGTGTCAGAAACCCATCTAACAAAGGGGCACAATTTAGTAATTCGTGGATACAAAGTATATCATACAATGCACCCTGACAATCTACCAAAAGGAGGTAGTGCGGTCATAGTAAATGATCTTATTACCCATCATGAACATTGTAACATACAAAGTACAGAAATGCAACTCACAGCCGTACAAATAAGGTGCACAAAGCAAAATATCAACGTAGGAGCGCTGTACTGCCCGCCCAATCACGCTATTAAAAAACATATGTTCAAGAGCTTATTAATGAAATTAGGTGAAAGATTTATTCTTGGAGGTGACTACAATGCTAAACATCTAGAATGGGGCTCCAGGATGACCCTTACTCGAGGTAAAGAACTGAGAGAGGCGCTGAGAGAAACAGGTTGTTTATTTCTTTCAACAGGAAAACCAACATATTGGCCTGCAGATATAAACAAAACTCCTGATGTGTTAGACTTTTTTATAATGAAAAAAGTATCAACTAATTTCACATCTATAGAAGATAACTATGACCTCAATTCCGACCATTCTGCTGTCGTCCTAAAATTAAATACAACAATAGTGAAAAAATCTTGTAAACCATTTTTAACCAACTCATCTACAGATTGGTTAAGCTTCAAAAAGATTCTGCTAGAAAAAATTAACTTAAGAGTAACATTAGACAATGAGGAACAACTAGAAATTGCTACTGAAAAACTTATGCAAGCTGTCCAGTTTGCAGCTTGGAGTAGTACTAAGACAAAAAAATCAAAAAAAATCAGCCCTAGATATCCGGTGTATATCCTTAACATGGTAAAAGAGAAACGAAAAGCGAGAAGGAGGTGGCAACAAACGCGTGACCCATCCAGCAAAACGGATCTTAATAATAAAAGTCAGGAGCTAAAGAGAGAAATAAAGAAATTAAATGATAGATCTCTGAATTATTACCTACAAAATTTAACAGCTACTAAAGAAACAAATTATTCTTTATGGAAAGCTACGAGTAAAATGAAGAAGTCTATTGTGCATTCTGCACCACTGAGGAAAAATGATGGCTCATGGGCAAGAAGCGATAAAGAAAAAGCTGACACTTTTGCAGATCATCTCGCTGAAATTTTTAAGCCCAATGAAATGAACACTGTTATTGATCTAACTGAAATATATAACCATGAAGATATAAATATTCCCTTAATAAGTCGAAAAGAAGTAATTAAGGAAATAAAAAACCTAAAATTAAATAAAGCCCCAGGTTTTGATTTAATAACTTCAAATGTGCTAAAAAATATACCCAACAAAGTTCTCACACTCTTGGTATATATAATGAATGCCTGTATTAAGCTTAAACACGTACCTAGTATATGGAAAGTTGCCGAGATAATAATGATCCAAAAACCAGGAAAGCCTGCTATCGACACCAAATCCTACAGGCCGATATCTTTGCTTCCTACAATATCGAAGTTGTTTGAAAAGTTACTATTGAGAAGGATTCAACCCCTCATAGAAAACAGGAATATAATACCTAATCACCAATTTGGGTTTAGGCAAAAACACTCAACAATAGATCAAGTACATCGAATAACAGACATTATAGAAAGGGCACTGGAAAATAAACAAATTTGTTCTTCAGTATTTCTAGATGTAGCCCAAGCTTTTGATAAAGTTTGGCATGAAGGACTCATCAAAAAGCTAAGTTGTTTGCTCCCTAAAAATTATGTTCAATTATTTTCATCATATCTCTCAAATAGAGTTTTTCGAGTTAAAAATGAGAATGAATACTCCTCTCTAAGAGATATAAAAGCTGGAGTACCGCAAGGTAGTATACTGGGTCCAATTTTATATTTGTTATACACCTGTGATATACCCGATGTAGAAAATATAAAAATAGCAACCTTTGCAGATGACACAGCGTTGATGGCAGTTGGTTCTACTATAGAAGAAGCTACAAACAAACTGCAAAAAGCTAATGACGAAATTTCCAACTGGTGCAAAAAATGGAAAATTAAATTAAATGAAGCCAAATCTAGTCATGTAAACTTCACCTATAAAAACATAGTAACTCCTCTCTCAGTTAAAATTAATGATGTCGTGATTCCATACGAGAATAAAGCCAAATATCTTGGCATGACCTTGGATGCAAAACTGAAATGGAAAGAGCATGTAAAAATCAAAAAACAAGAACTCCAGTTCAAATATAGAGAAATATACTGGCTGATTGGGCGGAATTCTACGGTCTCGACCTATAACAAAGTTTTGATGTATAATCAAATATTGAAGCCAGTCTGGGCATACGGTATTCAAATATGGGGATGTGCTAAACAAATCCATATTCAAACTATCCAAATATTCCAAAATAAGGTACTGCGCAACATAGTCAATGCTCCATGGTATGTTCGCAATGCCGATATTCATCGAGATCTGAAGATCTCATCTATAAAAGACGAAATAATTAAATGCGCTGCACGGCATAAAACTCGTCTGATCCAACATGTCAATACCGAAGCTTCTAGCTTAATTGACAATCAAAACTTTGTGAAGCGACTAAAACGAACAAGACCACTTGAGTTAGGTTAAAACCTTTTATCTATTAAAACCCTATTGGATTTTGGTAGATCAAAGGTATCTATGTTTCTTTGAGTTAAATGTAAATTAATGGTTAGTCTATAAGACTAGTTTTAATGTTGCAATAATGATAGGAGTTTTTAGTGGGTTAAAGTCCCACAGTCCTTCAAACTGCCTTCCCCGGTAATAGGTAGTCCCTGAAGCCTCTTTCGATGATTTACTACTATCTGGAAAAAAAAAAAAAAAAAAAAAAAAAAAATTATGCCGTGCAACGAAGTTGCTTTCTTTCTTAAATCTCGATGAATATCAACATTTTAAACATACTATGGAGCATTGACTCTGTTACGCAGTACCTTATTTTTGAACGTTTATATTTATCGTTCGAACGTTCGAATTAATATAATAAGACCTGATAGGAATGGAATAATATGTAGCTAAACGGGTGCTAGAGTTGGAATCTTACAAAACTATTTGTAAGATTCGATGATTAACGCTTTGAAAACAAAATGTTAAGGAAAATTTGTGGGATTATACAAGCATGCCATCAGATGCAGAATTTCTTGCCACAATGATTTGTATCATTTGTACAACGAATCGCATGTCTCGGCGTTAGTATAGAATTAAATATTAGGATGGAAATGTGCATCCCAACATAAAATACCAAAAGATGCACTATGGATGAAAAACTAAAGGCAGACAATTTGTAGTGAAGGGCTAGGAGAACTCCGTAAATGTAATATGATGTGCGTTACATCAAAAATCTTGGGAAATGTTTTTTTAAGAAAGCAAAATGTAAGTATATACGTAGATATATACTTTTTATTTTATTATAGTTTTTTTTTATAAAAATAATAGGAAAAAAAGCTGCACAAACAAATAAAGTGCAATTTAAGAGGTTGGTTGAATTATTGGGACAAAGACCAGATCTAGCGAACAATTTCCCTATAGACATGGAACAGGCAAAAGGGAAGTCGATGATTTCTGGTCAATGGGAGCAAAATGGTATGAATCCTTTTCAAAAATACAAAACGTTGTAGAGAAAAGTAACTAATAAATTTTCGTTTTATTTGACTTAAATTAATATTATTTTAGGTTTGGCTTGACTACAAAAATTATATAAAAAAGAAGCTGATCTCCAACAAATTAGAAATGAAAACAACTGGAGGGGGAAGGAACCGTATCCATGTGATACAGTGAAACTGAAGAGACGGTTATTAAAAACAAAAAGTCAAAAAGTATCTGTCAAACCAGCAACATTAAAAATTTTCACTCGCGATCTTAAAAATTAAAAATAAAATTTTTAAATAAAATCTTATTCTCAAGAATCTATTGAAACTTACCAATTTTGATATAGAAATTCATTTGTAATTTAATTTAATTATTATATTTTACAATATTCCATTCTGATCGGTATTATATTTTACTTTTACTTTTGTCATACAAATATAAATTTTGGTTCTTAGCGCCATCAGAAAATAGTAAAATTAAATATTAAAAATAAAATAAAAAACAAAAAAACAAAAATAAAAAATCAAAATAATAAAGCATAAACTAAAGAACAAAAATCATAAAACATTGTGAGCAAATATCAATGTGTTATGTGTAAAAAGAACTTCACCGCCAAAAACAATGGTTTAATTTGTAATGGACCAGGCAAAACACCTAACCATTTAAAATGTGTTGGCATAAGTGAAACACCTTATAAAGCCATAAAAGCCGAGTAGGCATAAAATTGAGTTGGAATGTCCTTCTCAAGCTAATACTACCATTGTGGGGGAAGAAGATGTTATTTTTTAAGAAAACCTGTTGGACTCAATAAATCTAGACATCAATTGTAAGAACTGTACACTTGAAAGCTTGGCTGTGTACATATATAAAAACTTTGGTTTTTCTAGTGATTAAAATACATAAGTCACAAGGTTATATTTCAACACTGATGGATGTTTTTGTTCAACAACATAAAAAAGTAATCGATAAAAACAAAGAATTGAAAAAACAGATTCTTGTTACGGATGAAAAGTGTAAAAATCTCAAAATGAAAATTAATACACTTGAAGCACACCTTGATAAATCAAATCAAGATAATAAGAAAAATAATATTGTAATAGCAGGCTTATCTGCTTATCTTTCAAATCCAGTTGATACAATGCTTAGAATAGGAGAAAAAATTAACGCTGAAATAAAAAATGAAGATATAGTAAATATTTCTCCGATTGAAAAACAGGCCATTGATGGTAACAAATTGTATTTGGTCGAGCTGATTTCTGGAAAAATTATTTTCACGGCCGAACTTGGATTAACTGATAACAATAACAGAAACAGAGAAATATTTTTTCGACATCGTGCACTGAAGGTATCCGTGGAACTTCTACTTTTGGTGTACGTATATAGCGTGTTACTATCACCATTTGAAGAAACTGTTTAAACTCCATTGCAAGGGACTAGTCAATGTTAAATAATTCGAAATGAAAAAATCAACTAAAATGAAAGAAATAATTGTGTAGATGTCGGAACAATTTTAGCTGATAGTACTCCAAGAGTAAGAAATATAAATAAATGTATAATTGTTCAAATAGTTAAATTGTTTAATTAGTTAAAATTCAAATATTTGAGAATACAGAGTGAAAGAAATAACGGAAGAAAGAAAAATTCGACAATTGAACCGCTATCAAAACAGAACGTAGAAGAGAAAAAAACACATTTACGAAAACATGTATTTATAACAAGCTTGATAATATTACGAGTAACTTGAAAACTGTTCGCAAAGAACTTGGTAGAATAGGGGATTATAAAAAGTCCTATTTAAAAGAACTGATACGCCAAAACGATTTAATGTGATGAAAACACAATATTGAAAATGTGATTAAAACACAAATTTATAATTTAATAATATTTCTAATGTTATTAAAATAATAAATCAATTATGTACCTACATAATTAAAAAAAAAAATGAATAAAGATATTCTAAACAGACAAAAAAATATATTAATACTAAAAATACCACAAACTGGTATAATAAAATAACGGTTTTTGAAAACAGATAGAATTATGTAATATTCATATCGCAAAATGTTTTACTTTACCATTGTAGAATATCTTATATTGTTTGCATTTTATGGTTGAAAAGCCCTTTTTTATTACCAAACATTTGCATCTTTAGATTTACTACATTTTTTAATTAATCACTTACAATTGATCATTTAATTGGAAAGACTACGTTTATCTCGAAGTAATTTTCTTTACTGGCTCAAATTGTGTAAAATTTCCGCTTCTTCATTTTCCAATTCTTCTAAAGCCGCCATATAAAACATATTTTACTTTTGAATTCATTCTTCATACTGAACAGAAGAAACACATAACAAATCTCTAAAATAATATTCCTTTTCTTTAAAAAAGAAAAAAATTATTTGAAAATACTCTACCTACCTACCTGGATATCAATTTTACTAGATACCAAAAATATTTTACGAAACATATGATTTTGACATCTGCAAATAGTGCAGATGTATGGAATACGAATTTTTTAGAATGCGGAATGACCTTTTCAATTCGAACAAAATTTCCGATGGACTTGAGCATAACCATATCAATTACATAAATATCTCATTTCCGTCTGTTGAATCACTATTATCAGATTATTTTGAGAGCTCTTGAACTATATTTTTTTATTATATTTTAGAGTGTTCATAACTGAATTTATTTGAAATTCGTGTCAAACATTATATTCTTTTCACGCTTCTTCATCTGCTTTAATTTAAATTTCTTTAAAGGATGGAGAAATAGGACAGAAATGTATCAAATAAACCAATGTAAATTTCCCAATTTTTTTAAAAATTTACTCTCACAATTTCTTTCAAATAAAATTTTATGTTTTTTTTCTCAATTATTAATTATTTTTTTTTCCTAACGAACTATAAAGTTTACCGTTACTATGATTAAACACAATAATTATAATAAAATAACCTATATTCGTCTTGTTTACGCAAAATGTGTAAGAAGGAACTGGAAAAATAAAATAAAAACGAAAATAATAATATACAGAAATTTTTTTTTTCAAGAAATTTAAGCAAGCATACTAAAACTACAAAAATAAACTTTAAAATCGTAGCTTTGGTGGCTTGACAAGGTTTCATTAGGAGATTTGGTAAAAATGTCTGTAATTACATTCATGAAATCATCACTGTCTTTGTAAATTTCATATCAATCTACAATTCTAAAGTTTATTTTTGTAGTTGACGCGCTTAAATTAAAAGCAAATATTTCTAAAAAAAATTTTCGATTTTATTGTGATATTTTTAGGTATATTATATTTTAAAAAATGTTTAGTTGCTAAGGCAATTTACATATCCGTTATATTGATTTGTATATACACAATAAACAACATATTTATTTTTGTTCTTCTTTTCTTAATAGTTACACCATAAGAAGATGCAGAATTAATTTTTATTCTTAATTTTTTAATAGTGAATTTAAGAGAAAAATAATTTAAACTTTAACATTTCCCCTTTTTATTTCTTTATAAATTTTTTATGAGTATTTTATATACATCATGAATGCGTAAAACGAGCTATTCCAATGCGGTTTATAGAACTATAAAAGACTGGCGCCGGTGCGGACAAAATTTTCGACGACAAGGCAGCTTCATTTAGTCGGTTCGGTACTAATCGTTTTATTTTTTCTTTTTAACGATTTATAATTTATAAACGATGATCATGATTTTTTACAATTTATTGAAAAAAAAATTGCAGCAGTGTTTAATAATTCAGCTTATATTTAGCATATCCTGAATGGTTGAACACTGTCCGAGAGCTTATTTTTTGATTTCACCCTTATTTTATTATTTTTAGTCTGCATCTGCACTCAGCACTTCAATGAGTGGAGTTTATATATCTTTTTATGATGAATGTTTTTTTAAGACCTTAATTTTCAAATGAAAATATGAAACAATGGGTTGATTTGATTGATTGGATTGTTGCAGTATACCTACTCACTTTTTATATTTATTTTTTCAGTTTATCTTTTTTCTCTTAATACACTATAGATAGAGAATGCAAGCATATAAGTCGGTTGAAAATTTGAAAATTGTAACAATAGTAACATCAGCGACTGTAAAACAGACGGATCAAAAAAAGCAAACATAAACGTCGAGGCAAGTTAATAAAGGCAAATATAATAATAGTTTAATTAGCATTAAGCAATGATACTGTTAAATGATGACGTAAGTTTTAGTTTTTGCAACACATATGTGTTAAATTCACAAAAATTCAATTCAATTTGAGAAATATTTTTGACACTTTAATAATACTATGATAATATTATGTTATAATTTTTACAAAAGAAATAGACCAGGAAATAAAAGTTATATATAAATTGTATTTACAAATAAATATGTACAAACAGAAATTATATATACACATATATAGATAGATACTTTATGGTACAACACACAATACGATGTTATTTTTTTTATTTTTATTGAAATTGCCATTGGTATACTATTCTTAAAGCTGAAAGTAATGGTGCTTCAAAAAATATATGCAACAATAAAGCACAAATATACGTTGCTATTGTAAGTCCAATGAACATAATAATCTGTAAAAAGAATTTGGGTTTATAATAATTAGAATTAAAACATTTAAAACTTACAAATTGACCTGCTGATAATAAAATACCAGTTTCAGAACTAAGCAAAACACATCGAATAATTAAAGGATTTAAGAGTAGTGTTGTATTGGTTAGTTTACCAGGTGTAAAAAGGTATTTTGAATTTAATATGCTAGCCAGATAACCTGAAATTAAAGAAGGAAAATTTTTCGAATTTTTTATAATATTACATTTATTTTGCACTTGGAAAGATTTTTAAAGAGTATAAGAAAATTTTCTACCATCTTTTTCACTTACCTCCATAATCCGAAAGACATGTTAAAATAATCCAACTTAAAATCATATTCCAAGCAACATGTGACATTGTTACCGCTCCAGCTCTAACCCATAAATTTATTGGTGATATAATTGATGGAAGTCCCAAAAAATATAAACCAATTATCAAGATACAAAGTGTCCAACCTTCCAAATTATAAAATTATGTAAATAATTAAAATATTATGTAAACTTTTTTTGATACATATTTTAAAAATACCTAAACGAAAATATTTCTATTTTATAACTACATTTTTTAAATTAGAATTCTTACCGAATCCAATCATTCCCATATTTGTTCTAAATTTACCAGATGTTTTCTGAACAGCATAACCTAAGCACATTCCAAATAAATATGGTAGAATTCGTAACCATACTTTATCAAACACAAGATTTAATTTTAGCCAAACTGTTTTTTGAGTTACCCTACAGGTATAAAAAAATAAAAAAAAATAATAAAACACAATTTTAAAATGTAAACATTTTTCTAAAAAAAAAAGTTCATTACTCTTCAAAGTATAATGATAATGGATCCATTTCTAACATTAGAAAGGCTAATGTTGAAAATATCAGCAAAGTGAAAAATATTGATGCAGCATATTTTGGATGAATTTGTGCCAATAATAGAATTAATGAACCACCCAAAAAAAATTGGACTTCCAAAGATATTAACCAAGACCAAATCATACACTATTTTAAATGAAAAATTAAATTTGAATTTGAAAACAAAAAATATTAAATATAATTTTACCCTATCTTCCAACGGAAAGAATGTATCGATGAAAAGTACATTCTTCCATTTATGTAAATCACAATTCATAAAATCCTTTGATGGTATCTCTAAAATAGTACTATTATCGAAATACTTTGATGACAATTCCAGACAAATCAATATTATCGTATACGGTAAAATTATACTGTTATAAAAATTGCATATAGTTAGGATGATATATTTGTTTAAATTTAATATAAAAGAAAATGAGCTGGAAGCAATATTGTATTATTGAAGTAACATTAATAATGTTATTGTAACAAATATTACGATTGAAGTAAATAACTGTAATAATTTTTTTTTATAACTGCATTTTTTAAATTTGAAATCTTAACGAATCAAGTCATTCCCATTATTATTACCTCACTTTGACAAATTTTATTTTAAAAATAATTAGATGTCGCTACAATCAGTAAATATCTAAAAACATATTTAACGTTTATTCAAAAACAATAATCTGTTAAAATACATTTTGCACATAAACAAAATTTTAAAATATAAAAAAAAAATAAAAATAATAATTTAATAAAAATTAAATTCAGTATAATGAAAATATAAATAAATAAAATATAAATAAATGTTGGTTTTTATCAATTGAAAAGTTAATAGATAATATCAAAAAATTATAAAAATATTTGGTACAAAGAAATATTGAATATTTAAAAATTTAAATTGTGATACATATTTTAAATAACATAATATACCATGTACATACAAATGACATATGGAATTATAATTGCAAAAAAAAAAAAATTAATTAAAAGTATTTAACAATTTTTATATGTAAAAGTAGAAGTTAAAGATGAAAGAATTACCATTAAAATAATGCATTTATTATTTTAACGAATTGTTTTTGAGAAATGTTTGATTTCTATTTATTACTTTAATTTGCGTTACCCCAAATTGTTTTAACAATACTTTTAGAATATGTACTAAAATATCAAACAATTTAAAAAAAATTATTAGTAATTAATACATAATACAAAGTAATGCCAAACAAACAGTGATATACTCATATATGGTAATTTCAGGTTATTCAAAAAGATAGTAGATATTTGTACCCTAGTTTTTTATGTTTTATATTTTTTTTTGTAATAAATCCTTAAATTTCAACGAACAACAACTTTTTACAAGTGAAATCTAACATCTATATTATAAAACACCAGAGCACGATTAGTGAAGGCACACTTTTCGTGGTTTTTCGTGTGCCTTCGTTTTTTTCTTTATTCAATGAATCAATAATGTAGACCGTGGGCATCGAAAATTTTTTTTTTTTTTAGCTCAGTTGGTTGAAGCGTCATGTTAATATAAGAAATTTTGTGTGTTCAATTCTCTTTTAAGTCAAATTTTTTTTTGATTGTTTTTGGATTATCGCATTTGGTTTTTTGCACTTTTAGTAGGAAAAAACAAATAATTTGTGAGGAATTTTGCTGTGAAACGGAGCAATAAAATGATTTTTAATAAATTTGAACATTTGATATGTTTAAACTATCTGAAATTAATGTATAGAATAGTAGTATTAATAGCAAACCACAAAAAAATAAAAAAATTTCAAAGTTTTAAGTTAATCTTTATAAAATTAACTCTTTTATGCATAAAATAAAAAACAAAATATCAGATAGAATGAAACTTTTTTATAAGACTTTATATTAGACATCAATTTCCAGTAAGTCTTGCATATGCAACATCAATCAATAAATCACAAGGTCAAATATTTCAAAGAGTCGGAATTTTACTCCCTGAACCTACCTTCACCCATGGCCAACTTTAAACAGCAATGTCAAGAGCAACAAAATCTACTGCTCTAAAAATTAAAATTCTAGCAGGACCTAGACAGGGGAAAACTAGTATCAGGGGTAGTGTAACTGGCAATTTTGACTATACCAGGAGATTTGCTAGAATATTCCATTTTATCCAATTTTTTCTATATGATAAATTTTAAAACTAGCTTATAATAATTGGGAAACGGTAATGAATGGTTCTAAGCCATAGTTATGATTAATGGTTTAATAAAATTTTCGGAAACTATCTTTTAATAATATTCCAACACACTACACTTTCCCAATTAACGTAAAAAATCAATCAATCGGCCAATAATATCAGTTATGGTAAAGGGTTTCGGTGGCTTCAGCGGGTTAGAGTTCCACATAACTCAGTGGCTACGTGCTTAGTATTTTTCGAGTCTTTCACCTTCCCTCGAAAAATAAAAAAATAATAAAAACAAATTAAATCTTATAAAAAATTTTTAATTGTATTTGATAGTTTTAATATTTTATTTTATAAATAAAAGAGTTTATTTTATAAAGATTAACTTAAAACTTTGAACATCTTAATTTTTTTATGGTTTGCTATTAATTATATATTGATGTCAGATACTTTCAAAATGTCAAATGTTTAATTTTATGAATAATCATTTTATTGATGTTTCACAGAAAAATTGCCATCTTTTGTTTGGCCAGGTATGTACCCGGGGGTTTCTTCTAGTATTTATGTATCTAAATTAAAATAATATGGTCGTCGATTAATTCATCAGTCTTTTAAATTTAGATGAAAAAGATACAAACGTGTATCAAAATTATTTTTGTTTTGCTGTAATTTTGTATTTTTTTTATGTTTTATATGCATTTTTGAAAATAATTTACATCCTTATGTTAATTATTTTTTTTTCAAAACGGAAGCTTTTTGAAATACGCTCTCAACAACCCTAAACCACAAAACAAATATAACTTGCTCTAGCAGTATGCAAATTTATTAAATAAATTTTCTATAATAAATAAATCTTCTAACTAGCACTACACTTGAGCTGAAATGAATATCAAAAAGCTTTACAATTTAAGGATAATTTTAAATCACCATGAATTTTAATTGATGAATTTGGTTTTACAAAATTATTTCGACCTCTTGATTCATTTCTGTTTTTTAAATTTCACCTCACATTATTATTACAATGGACGCGATTTTCTTGAAACTGTGATTACTGACATAAAGATATTTATATGTGCTTAAACTGTACTTTGTACACTAGTCATCTCCATATTTTTTTTACTAATTCTCACGCTTTGTCGAGTAATTCACTACATTTAATAATTTTTGTTGTATACTCTCATTACAAATTCCACAAAACATCTATATACAGACATCATATCTGAGAAACATCTGAATTTGCACGCTTGAGCTAAAGTTTTTAAATCTACCATATAATCGGTTACCGCTTGTTGCAGTTCCTGATTCCTGATTTTGTAAAATTGAAATCTCTCTGCGATGATGTTAACTTAAAAATAATTTTCAAATAAAGCCATTAGCAAATTAAAGCCATTAAAAATAGGCAAATAGCTATATATATCCAAATTTCCATATCGTAAATTAATGTTTTGTTCTTTTTTTATATAAAATTACAATTTCGTTTTACAAATTACAAAAATTAAACAATTAATGATTTCTTTTAATTTATGACTGGGACTTATCTTGCTAAAACAATATCATCGACCCCTCGCTTTATTCTACACACAGAAAATTATTTATATTATTAACTTACTCTTGCATAGTAGATCGATAATTAATACAGTACAGTAAGGTACAGTTTTATTTAATTAGGACTTAAGCCTAATGTTGTCAAAAATACGTAGCTATCATGTTATTTTCTAAGTCTATATATATGTTTGAGTGATACCTTTGTCTTGAATAAATTCTAAAATAATAATTATTTGTCGACGAAATATAATCGGTTGCTCTTTGCTATCCCAAATAATTTAAGCTTATTATACTATATTGATATTTTAGTGTTATCTTAATAGTAATGATCTCAATTTAGAGTAAAATTACACGGTACATAGTGTTTATTCTAGTAATTTTATTTAACATTATTTGTAGTTGCAATTGTAGGTAATATTGCCATGGGGTAATGTTAAATTGTTAAATGCATGTTAATTTATTTAAAATGATACAGTTTTAAAAATTACAAAAAGAACAATGCTTTGGGCGTAAATATTTTGGATAATCGCTATTGTTACATGTTACTATTTACTATACTTACCTACAAATTTTATATGCAATTATACCAACAAAATGAACTAACTGTTCAAATGCATGTGAAGATTCAATTTTAAAACTTGTTTTATAATACAAATATGATAGGTTAGCACCACTGAAATTACAGAATAAAATATTAATTCAATTATTACCTAACAAATAAAAATTAAAAAAACAAAGTTGGTTGTTAAAATCTAACCTTAAAAAGAAAAACATATCTATAAAATATGTTGTTTGATTACGAATATATGTAATTAATTCCAATATGTAACTATTTTGTTCTGGATTTAAATTATTTGACAGAACTTCCATATGATTATAACAATTTACTAAAATTATTCCAATTGTACACAATGCTTGTAAACTTCGAATCACAATTAATTCTTCTTCTTCAAATTGTTGGCTAGGTAAATCTTTTATAATTTTTTTCAATGAGAAACTTTGCAATAAATCTTTGATTAAATGTTCTCGTTCACTGTTAAATGATTTAATTGGTTTTTCTAGAAAATAAAAAAATTAAATAATCATTTTTTATTGATTTCATATAACATTATTTTCTTTTGAAAATAATTCTATGAATTACGAAAAAGATTATACGACTATTTTTGTAACCCGCAATAAATGACGGAAGCAAAATAAATTCTAGCATTTCTTCCTTCATTAGAGTTTTCATTTCAAGTTTAAGAAAAATTACTAATTTATCAATATCATACCTTTATTAGAATTATTAGAATGCTTTTAATTACCATATGAACAGAATATTTGTAGTAGGTGCAACATTTTTAATTCCCTAAGGGTTTTCGATCATTTTAACGACATCTTATTTGTCATCATTGGAAATTTAAACATATATTATCCTAATCCATATAATATCCAATAATTCTAAATAATCAATATTCTTAGACATTCTATTGTATTCAATCAATTATAACATAAGTTAGTTAAAAAGATAATTTCAATTTAAATTAATATAGAAATACTAAATTCAAATAATATTTTTAATGAAAACAAAATCTAACAATATAATATAAACTTACAATAATTTAATATTTTTACAATCATAGCAGCGTTCTACTGTAAAATTCAAATTGTAAAATGAAATTAATTAAGACATAATAAATGTAAAAAGTTCTATGGCGCTATCTAAATTTAACACTTGAATAACATGACAATCATTATGAAATGATAGGCAAATGACACATATGACAGATGACAGATGACAAATAACAGATATCAGATGACAGATGACAGATGATACTATGTTTATGACAATTACATGATGTTACATTTTGTTATATATATATATTTTACAATTTGTATGTGTTGGAATATTCCGTCGAACTTACAAACATCCAGATAAATGCAGAAAATGATATATATAATACGAAAAGTTGGAAGACTAAATAAGCATGTATAAATTTACTATATAATTATAATACACCGATGATGTGTCAAATATAGGATATTTAATATTCCTGAAAACAAATGCCAATTTTGAAATTTGACGAATATTTACGAATACGAATATGAATATTCAGAGCATCCGTACTTCATAATACCAATTATTAAAAACGAAATAAGAAATATTTTGTCATTTACATACCAATTTCCCCATTCTTTGTAATAATATCCAATGTAATTGATGATAAATCTTTAGCTTTACTTTTCTTAACTTTAACTAAATTAACATAATCTTTAGAATTAATATTATTTATTGTCATGCGATTATCATTTAGTTGTGGTAATTGTTTATTATAATTTTTTGATGAACTTAAATCATAATCACTTAATTTTTTAAATTGTTCCATAGCACGCTCTAATCCAATATTTTTTAAATTCTGTATTCTTCTCGGTACGCTATCTCCCATATTGGTTTTTTTAATAGCTGATTTTAAACGTTTTAATGTAGAATTAGTTTCTTTATCACATACATCAATCCAATAATTACAAAATATTGTTATTATAAATAAAATTAAAATTATTATTATTAATGTCCTTAAAAATACAAAAAAAAAAAACAAAAAACAAATATGTAATAAAATAAAAACGAAAATATTATTTTTGTTAAAATTGAAAATAAATAAAAAATAAAATTCTAAACTTACATTAGAACATAAAAACTAACATCTTCTGTAAATTGAAAATTACCGGGTATTGAACGTGCACTCAAATATGTCATATTTGTAACAATTGAATCTGGTGGAATCAATACAGCAGGTAATATTTGATCTAAATCAATTAAATTACATGATCTTGGAAAACATATCATTTGATGAATTTCATGAGAATTACTAAAATCGCTAATAAATTCAATTTCATATTTTGCTAAAACTAATTGAACTTGAAATGGTACTGTAGTCATATTTGTTTTTAAACTCCAATGCATTTGTATTGAACTAAGATGTTGTTGTTGTAATTGACGACATATATTTGGATTATCTATTCTATAATTTTTTCCCCCATATTGTCCACCTGAATAAAATGAATTTGCATCGTATACTGAAATTTACAAAAAACAAAAAAAAACAAAGATAAAACAAATGAATTAAATTTTTAGTATGGGTTCATAAAGTTGATCGCAATTTTATTTACTTAATATTTATAAAACTAGAACTGTAAAATTTTACTTAGCAGAAAGTTTGGTAAATGAATAAACTTATTGCTATTTCATTAGTTCGCAGAAAAGTTATTGAAACCTATATTAAGTCACTGAATATCTTGGTAATGAAAATTTAATGAGCCAGCACGCAAGCCGCGTTGTTGAATGTTTTTTGGAGATCCAATCTATAGCCTTGATAAAAACGAAAAGTCAGCAAAGCTTTTTATTCAGTTGATAGAATTATTATTCTACGTAAAATACTTTATGAGCATTGGCGGTGTCTAGACGATCAGTGAACACTGTAATTTTTCACTGAAATACATGTATTTTGTTGTTGTTTGAAAAAAATAAAAAAAGTTGAAATGCTTTTAACTTGTCAGTTTTTCGATTTCAATCGTTTCGAATTTCATAGTCAACTTTTATAGAAGAGTTTTAGAGAAGAAGCATTTGAATAATTTGTCAGTTGGAAATTCTAAAAACTAATTTTTATTATTGTTTTCTCACTTCTACTTGTTACATTAATGGTAATTCTCAGTTTTGTAAATACAGCCATTTGTAAATTTTTTCATTCAAAACTGAACGTTTGGTGAAGTGACTGAGAGTGAAAACTGAATGAATAACCGGACGTCTAGACACCGCCATTGACTTACTGGGGTAGATATAAGGCGGTCTTGAAAGTTATTTGTCACACCACATGCAATACACAGAAGTAAAGTATTTGAAAAACAGTTTCAAGTATATTTTGGTGTTATCTAGGACCTAATGAGCATATCCGAAGGGATCTTGAATATATATATATATATATAACTAATGAATCAACAAATATAAGGTTTTATACAAAATCATCAAAACAACAAGGATACTTTCAATTTCCTTTTCGTCTTCAAAGGATAAGATGCGCCACTAAAGATATATATTTTTGGAAAGCCAGCAATTCCAGCTATCCTTCGGATATGGTCATTAGATCCTACGCCGATAAAACATCTCCCTCAGAACTTCCATGTTTGAGTTGGCTGATGACTTTGTTCTGGTTTACTGATAACTTTATGCAGACTTAGAATACGCCATAAATAATGATATGATCTTGATAAGGGAGTGGATGGAAAAATATAAGCTGAACTAAATGTATGTTATATAAGAGAAAAATGTGGGAAAATTTGAATATTGAATATAATAACAAAAATTTAGAAATGGTTCATAGCTAAAAATATTTAGGCGTTATAATCGACTGGGAACAACAAGTTCAAGTAGAAGTAATAATAGAATAAAATTCAGCAGACATAATACTGAATAAAATAATTCTGTTTGTGTTATTAAAAGATCTACTTACTTCCGCGCGATCCAGGTGTAATTTATTTAGCATGTATTTTTTATGTGTATTTTGTATGTATTTTTTATAAGTATTTTGCATATATTTACTAACGTATTTAGGGGTAATGTAAAAAATACAAAATAAAGCGATCGACAATTTGTTTGGTTACAACAGAAGAAAATCAGCAAAAGAAATACATAATAAAATTCATTGAATCTTACCAGTAGATTTATTATCTAATAAAATTCAGATTAACAATGCATATATAATGCTATTATCTTTATTAGATGTTAATTGTGTGTCATCCAAGTTTTGAAAGAAACATTAACTGAACTGAACGCTTACTCATTTGTTTTTTTTTTTTTTTTTTTTTAATGATCTTGACGGTAACTTAGGTAGAATCACCTTTTCGTGCTTAATTAAGTACGGTACTGCAATTTTAGACTACAATATCTACAATAATTCGAGTATTTATTTTAATAAATTACTGGCTTATCTACTCATTAAATGTGGAAAACTACTGCTATTGTCAGGAACTAAGCCTTCTTAAATAGAATAGTTTCATTTTATTTAATTTGTTACCAGATTAACTCTCAATTATCTTTTATTATTTATTATATCCCAATGACAAGGGGTACTAGACCTGGTCGAAAAACCAATGAAGCATTTATATTATAAAGCTTATGTTATTAATTTGTACTGCGAGTTTTAAATTTTGATTTAAATTTATGAATTACTACTACCTACGCTAAAAAACAATAAATGGACAATTGTGAAATCCCATATTAATGAAAATTCTTTCGTAGAACTTAAAAGGAATAAGATAATAAGTTAAATTTTAGGATGAAATAAAAAAAGTAGATACTATTTGTTTTTTTTTTTTTATTGTTTTTTTAGCGTTATTTTACAAAATAACGTTACAAAAAAACGTTAGCAAAAAAGTTTTAACTACAATATAGCTTTGGAAAACGGGGCACGTTCGAATGTGACAAAATATTCTAAAGTGCCACCTGACAATATCCCAAATATTTTATAGAAGACCATTTTTGTCTATAAGGTCCTTCAAATGTCAAATTGATAAATCTATCTCTTTTTAATCCCACAGCGTGCATAAAAATAAATATGGTAATTCTGGAAATAAAACAATGTATTTTTGAAATGCGATTTAAAGCCTATATTTTATTTTATAAAGAGTAAATAATAAATAAAATTTTAGCTTCGGAAAAAGGCAATTTAAAAAAAAAATTAAGTTAGTTTTGATAAACTAAAATAAAATCAATTTATATACATATACATATATTTCCTTTTCTAAAGCTTATCACAATTTAAATTTTATCTAGAATATAAGCTGTAAATAAAATTATAGTTACTTTTTTTTTTAATAAATATTAGTGTAAATTTAAGTTGCTAAAAGTTTTTTAATACTTTTTTTAATTATTTTTTTTCATTCATCTTTTATTTTTGTTGCACTGAATTTCCTGTTTATTTCATAAATTATAGTTTTAAAAATAAATTCAAAATGAATTATAAACTTACACAAAAAATAAAATTGAATTAATAGTATAATATTGTTAACTCTATTGAGATTTAAATATTAATTTTTGGTTTCTTTTATATAATTTGAAGTTTAGGGAATAAACACACTAACTGCTTTTACAAAGAGATTTGACATACACAATATTTTTGTCTTTAGAGTTTTTTAATAATTAATAATTACAATGTGAAAAAAGGCAGTCCACCTATGTATATTTAAAAAAAAAAAAAAATTCCAATGACGTAAAATCTCAAATAAGATAAAATTTTAATATAAATTTTATTATAAAGTGAGGATTTTTTTGTACAGCTTACAGTACAGTTTAGGGACATTTGTACAGCCGTTCAGTCATTTAATGACTCCCAGAACCGCAAGAATTTTATTCAAACCCAAAATTAAATGAATGACAAACATTTAATAATTAATGTTGCTTTATATTTCCAATATACCTAAAACAAAAATCGTTTTCTAGATAACAATAACATATATAGCAAGCAAAAAAGCTGTAAATAAAATTATAGTTACTTTTTTTTTTAATAAATATTAGTGTAAATTTAAGTTGCTAAAAGTTTTTTAATACTTTTTTAATTATTTTTTTTCATTCATCTTTTATTTTTGTTGCACTGAATTTCCTGTTTATTTCATAAATTATAGTTTTAAAAATAAATTCAAAATGAATTATAAACTTACACAAAAAATAAAATTGAATTAATAGTATAATATCGTTAACTCTATTGAGATTTAAATATTAATTTTTGGTTTCTTTTATATAATTTGAAGTTTAGGGGATAAACACACTAACTGCTTTTACAAAGAGATTTGACATACACAATATTTTTGTCTTTAGAGTTTTTTAATAATTAATAATTACAATGTGAAAAAAGGCAGTCCACCTATATTTAAAAAAAAAAAAAATTCCAATGACGTAAAATCTCAAATAAGATAAAATTTCAAAAAGAAAAATCCTAGCTCCAAGTTATATTAATATTTATATATATGTTTAGGTGAGATTCTAAATTAGAAAAGATTTTAGAGTTGGATTCAGAGTTTTCCCTTTTTCCAGAATATTTATTTTATATGAGATTCTGAATCAGATTTAATTTTTATATATATTAAAAAAAATTAGTTTTAAAACGCGAGATTTTAATATACGAGATTTTAAAACACGAGAATTTTTTTGAGGAATTTTTTGTTTTTGGTTTTAGGGACATTTGTACAGCCGTTCAGTCATTTAATGATTCCCAGAACCGCAAGAATTTTATTCAAACCCTCATATGAGTAACAAACATTTAATAATTAATGTTGCTTTATATTTCCAATATACCTAAAACAAAAATCGTTTTCTAGATAACAATAACATATATAGCAAGCAATAGAAATGACAATATTGTAGCACCGTGGTGGTGTTTAATTTTATTGATAACAAACATTATTTTAAATTTTAAGTTGATTTTTAATTTGTTAAATGCATAAAACTTATTATTTTGTAACTTGGGATTTTGTAATATTTGAGTTTTTTAACGCTGGGATTTTGAAATTCGGGATTCTTTTTTTTTTGGGGAATTTGGATTTGCGTTTTGATTTTCACAACCCGTGGAAAACTATATCTATTGTAGAGTTCTATATCTATATCTAATTTCGGCTTCATAATAGTATATTTCCATTTTATTTAAGTAATAACAAATTTATATTTCAAACTATAGATATATATTTTTTTAATACCCATTACTTTTATTGACAAAATTATATACAAATTAAAAAATATATAATATTTTATAAAATTCACACACACAAGTAAATATTTTTTTTTTATATTTTACTATACTCTAAAAAAATTTAATTTTCTTTAACCGTGATATGAACAAAACATTAGTTCTGGTTTAAAACATCCATATTTAAAAACATTAAATCCATATTTAAAAATAAAAGTATATTACTTACAATCTAAAGATTACATATATACATATATAGATTATAGCCATATATAATTATTATATAGTATAACATAAATCAAAAAAAAAAAAATATGTGATAATTCTTTCTTTAATTAATCTGTCCATTTCTGTAAGATTATTTTTTAATAAATACTTCAATTTTTTTTACAAAAGGATCTAAATTTAAATTATTCTTTATCTCCAGTGATAATTTATTATCCTTATAGCTAATGAAAGGCAACTGTTTCGTGATAGCTTTGTTCTTGGTTTTGCATACTTGAGATTATTTAACTTTCGTGTATTGTCATTGTGTACATTACTCCTTTTAGTAATATGAATATTTTTTTGTAGATTCCATTTTCCACTTTGTAAATTAGTTTAGCTTTTTCCAAAACAATAATTCCTGACAGCTTCAGGTAACCTCTTCTCTTAAAAATTTCATTTGTAGGAGTAAGCCAATTAAATTTATGCAAGCCTTTTATAGCCTTATTAATTACCAATTTTATCTTTTAGCCAAGACGAACTACTAGACCAATTACATAGATTATATCTAATATGTGAAATAATATGAAAATAATATATTCCACAACTGCTGAATCAGTTCCAATTCTTTTTTGAAATCCAAATTGATTCACATCAAAACCTACTACCTCTTTTACAAAATCTTAAATTCTGGCATTTATAATTTTTTCAAACACTTTTCCTACGCAGCTTGTAAGTGTAATTGGTCTGTAATTCGATACATCCAGCTTTGACCCAGATTTAAATATAGGTACCACAATACTTGATTTTAAACACTCAGGATATATAGCAGTAGAAAAACATCTATTTACCAAATTAATTTTAGAAATCATTGAAAAAAATCTATTTACAACATCCATGCTCCGAGTGGGATTCGAATCCAGGATCAGTCAAATGATATAACTACATCTGTTGGCAAATGCATAAATAAATAAAATAAATTGTGGATTTCAAGGGTAACCCAACTAATTAATAATACAACATTCAGGAAAAAAATATTTTTAATATCAAAAATTCAAATTAACTATTAATTTTTACGGTTTAAATATTTGTATTCAAATCTCTCTTCCTGATTGTTTTCACTAAGTATTTAAAAACTTCAAGTACCTACTATATAGCTACGTAGTTTTTTTTTTAACTTGTATACCATTCCCATAAAATCATTATATATTGTATAGATCATTCACAGTGGAAAAAAAAATTAATAATTATTTTTGCCATTTTTTAAAGAAAATCAAATTGATATCAAAGTTGAAATGAGACGTGATACCATAAAATAATGAGGAAAAAATACAAAATTTCACTTGCAACGTAACTAAACTGACCATTAAAATATTTGAAGCTCAAGTTTGTGAATAAGAAATATTTTTTTTTTCTTTTATTTTATTTGTTTTCCACTTTCAATTTTTTTAATGAGCTTTTCCAATTACAGTAGAAATTTAGATTTTAATGAATTTCGAATCTTTATAATATGATCTGTGTTAGAAATTCATAAATAATTACCTAAAGATGATCGAATTTTTTTTAAAAATTATTTTCGTTTCTAGAAAATAGATATTTAGAAAAAACAGAGAATTAACAAAACATAGAAGAGAATTTGTAGATAAATTTATGTGTTTTAATCATAATGTGAAATAAGATTTGATCTTCGAAGTAGAGTTCATTTCATATACATATTTCGATATTATTCGACTTAAAGTACATAATGAAAATTAAAACTTATAATATTAAATAGTTTAATAAAATCCAAGGACGAATTACAAATCAACAAATCAACTGTATACTTACTTACTTGACAGTCGAATTATCGCATTATTAAAATTTTCCTGCGAATTGAGCAAGAACAGTTAAATTCAAAATAAGGCTATAAAACCTGTACAATTAATATATTAAATGTTTACTAATACTTCATATGAGAACTACAAGATTTTACTGCTACAGGATCAACTAAAATTGAGTCATTCATATACATAATATAAAATTTATTGTTTTATTTATTTATTTATTATTTTTCACTTCATATTTTTCGCTTAACAATAAAAATTAATTACATTAAATTTAAAAATTACATACTTAAGAGAAAAATATAGGAAGACTCTTTATTTAATTTAAAAAATAGAATCGAGTTGTTATTTTTTTAAAAGTTAATTTTGCTTACAAATAAAATACTATTTTGTATTATGTGAGGTAATCACAAATATAAGCGGTAAACAGAATTGTGATTACCGACGAAAAATTCGCGACGAAAAAATTAAAATACATACGCTCTTATGTATCTGCTCACAATTCCAACCACAATCGCTCAACCACATTTTCGTTGTCGTCGAAATAAGGATATTTTCAATTTTTTTCGCTGGTAGTTGGATTTGACATTTCTGACAACCTTTTTAAACATCAAAAAATAAAAACAATACAATTATTCTGAAATCATTAAAATATTTTTGTTTTTTTTTTTTTTTAAGTTTTATATGTCCTGCAATTTATACTTATTTATTTTTTTTATTTGATAGATTTATTAGCGATGTATTTGGATCTGATGATGGTACAAATAAATTAATAAATTATTCAAAATTATTTTTTTACTTTGAAATTCGCCATTTGCTTTTCTGTTTTGTTTATTTATTTTTCATTTCGCTACAATTGTGTTTCATTTGACGAAAAATTGTTGAGCGAAACGAATTTCGTTGGTAGTCGGTGGTCGGTTGTCGCAATTGTGTTTACCGCTATGTACTACATTAAAAAAAAAATAATTTAAATTTATATTACAAAAACAAATTAATTTTTTTAATAATAAACAGTTTTAGCAATTAGGTTAAAATTAGGTAAAAAATTTAAAAATTAAAAAAAAGAGAGAAAAAAAAACATCTTGATTTGAGCTTGATAAATAATGCAGGCAAAGGGGAATTAAGAAGATAGGAGCAAAGTATATATAAATAAATAAAGTATTATATGTAATAGGAATTGAGAACTTTAACTAAGTACATCAAAAAGGGATTCAACGCTAGAATATTCTAAACATAATAACCATGATTTTACTTTTTTACAAAAAATATTTAGTAAAAAATACAACACTTCAATAAGGTTCAGAGGTTCATCAACATAATACAATAAATGAATCTGATTTTCAAGCAAGAATAAATATAAGCAACATTTACAGTACATCAGTCAATGAATTCAATAAAATACCAACTATATACAATCAAACATAAAGATTATACAAGCTTTAAAGAATACATACATTTTTTTTAATTAATTAAATTATTATTCTTATGTTTTTTATTTTTCTTTCCTATTGAATTAAATGTAAATTAATTAAATCTATATACTTAAATTATTTTCTCAATAATTGTTAATGTTTATCTATTTTGTAAATATTCAATATGTATTCTTTCTACCTATGTTTTTTGTTTTTTCTTATAATATCATATTGCTATTTCTATTTTCTATTTGTTGTTTACTTTGATGTGTATTTAACATTTAATTTAAAATTTAAGTACTAATAATCACCCTGTATTAACTTAACGCTATTTTTAAGAACAAAATAAACAAATAAATAAACAAAATAAATAAGTAAGCAACAAATAACACTATGTATCTACCTTCACAATAATACGATTCTTTATAATTCCATCTGATAGATATGTATTCGAGAAAAGAAATTTGCTATTTATAATAAAATGTCGAATATGTTTATTGGAACCAACACATTTCAACTTCTCGCAAATTTTCCAAGGCTCTTTATAATGGTTGTTCCAGAGCATGCGTATCAGCTTTTTCAGAGGGAAAGGAGCCGTTATTTTAAAATTTAAAAAAAATTTATTAACTAATTCGAGGGTGCTCTATCAATTGGTGACATTTTCAACTTCCGTAAATGACCGAAAAAGGGTTTTTTAAGACCAAAAATCGCCGAAATTGGCCGAAATCGAGATTTTTAAATGGGAAGGGGTACTTTTTTATACAAATTTGGATTCTACGACAAAAAATAAGAAACTTATGTTAAATGATTTTTTTTTTGCTTTCTGATTATTTTTCTTTAAAATTAATAAAAATAAAACAAAAATCCACCATATTTTCTTAAATATTTTCTTAATAAATTTGTTTTTCATGTTTGCATATAGTTATTATCTCAGTTTTGGGTGCCTACAAAGTTTAAATTAAAAAAAATGTACTTAACAAAAGTTTCTTATTTTTTGATGTACAATCCGAATTTGTATAAAAAAGTACCCTTGTTTTCATAAATGCAAACCTGCATTCAATCTGCATATTCTGAATTTATGAGCACACTTATCAGATTTTCTGAATGTTGTTCATAAATGCGGACTCAAAGTCTACTGGGTGTTAACTTGGCAGAATAAATTTTTTGAAGTAGATATCTTTGTTGTTTTGAGTATTTTAGTTTTTGTTTTGTTATTTAAAAAAAAATGTTATTTTCAAAATGTCAGTATTAATGAACAGAAACTTTGCAGAATTGTCAAGTAAAGGTAAAATATAGGTAGAATTTGTATTCATTATTGCAAAGTTCGCAAAGTGGTGGCAAACTTGTTGTCAGTTTGCAGCATTTATGAATACACCCGTCTCTTCCGATTTGAAAATCTCGATTTCGTCCAATTTCGTCCATAACTAGCTAAATCAACTGGTATGGTTCAACGGCAGGTGTTGTTGGGTTTTCCTCTACTTCTACTGCCTTGGGGGTTTCATTCTGTTGCATTGAATATAGTTGTTGTCTATTTCAGCCTCTTCGCTCGTCATGTTATTTATCCGATCAAATAATGTATAGCAGATTAACAATCAATCTATACATTTCTTTTATCAGAGTTGGTAACACTATTGTTCCAATTATATTTTGCATATGTTTTGCATTTGAACCGTTTTTTTTAATTATTATGTAGTTTTTTTCTGGACAGTAACTAAGTATAAGTCTGTATCAACGTTCTTTCTATAGGCTAATTGGTAGCAGTATACAATATCATGGTAAGTACAAATAAATTTCATGGTCAACATAATTCGTTGAATTGAACAAAGGGCACCAAGTAAGATCGTAAACATATATTCATACACCTAAATCTCTTTTTACGCGATAGATACATAAAAAAAAGTATAGGTAAAAAAGATATGAAGTGCATGTAAAAGTAGGGGATTGGTTCCAGATCCCATGAATCAACAAAAATAAAAAAATTAACATATAAAAATGTATGGTTTTTACGTGTATTGCACACTTTATTAATAAGATATGTTATAATTAAAGACGAAAATGGAATTATGCATTAAAAAATATTAATTTAAATTATTCCATATTGAACTAACAAAAAAGTAACAAAACAAAAAATAAGTTCATCTTGATCAAATAAAATCGTAGGTATTTTTTTTATTTCTTTCATCTTTAATCAGCGATATGCATTTTTTTTTGAGGTGCCACTTGAATATCACTCTTATCATTCAAAATTTCTATGTCATTTTCATGCTCATGCTGCTGTAATGTTGATGTAGTCTAGGACACAAAATCAGTTATTAATCGTTGCGTTTTATTTTTCGTAATTTCTTTGAATAATTCACGATAGTTAGCCGTTGAGGAACTCAAATTGTGTTTAAAATTTCCAGCTCTTTCCGCAACTGAATCATGTTTCGTAAAATGGTTGCTCAATTTAGCTGCAATTTCAAGTCTTTCTTTAATAAGGTTTGCATTGAGGGTAGGAACTTCTAGGTTGTCTTCTTCATCTACTTCTTGAGCATCAGTTGTTTGAAAGGTCAAATTAATAACTGCATCATAGTGCCCTATCAGATAACATTTCTTCTGTATCTTAAGAGTTGAAGTCATCGAAACCTTCTCCCCCTACCTCTTTAGTAAACTCCGACCTATCTGAAGGAAGGGTATTTTTATTCGCAACGCATTCTGGCCAAACCGACTTTTAACATCCGTTTAAAGTTGATAGTTTTAGATCTTTCAATGCCGACCAAGCATGTTTAATGCCGTCCTTAAAAAATCGATCATCGTAAAAATATCGATCGCGTAAATAGAGAATTGAATAATTTTTTCAAATCACGTCATTTCAAATTCGATAGCGTAAAAAGAGAATTGAATGATTTTGTAAAATCGCGTAAAAAGGGAATTAGGAGTATACTAATTATTTTTCTTTATGAAAATTTAAACATGTAAGAGAGCTTTATAATATCAAGAAAAGTAAGAAAAAATAAAACAAAAATATTTACACGATTAGTGAGTGATACAAAATTGAAATTTATATACAAACTGTGAAAAGTTCAAAGTTTTTGATCATCAAACAAATGAAATTTTTTGAAAATGGAAAATAACTTACATTTAACAGCCCATACATCACCATCTTTTAATCCTTCTAAATAGGTATACATATCTTGCAAACAACCTGTACTGATATTCCAATCTTTATCGCTAAATTCAAACATTCGTATTAGACCATATGGACTGTATGTTTCAAATATGAAACTAACACTTATTAATTCACATTTAACTGATTTTATTGTACAGGGGAATAGGAAATAAATTATTAATATAATTATTTTATAAAATTGCATAATAAATTTTATGTTATATAACAACGGTACACGTATATAATAAAACATTAATTTTTTTAATTCTAATGTTAAAAAAAATAAATTTAATTTTTATTTTGTAAAATTATTATTAAAGTAAGTTGTTTAAATGAGCTAGGCCACGAACACCAAGCTAACATTGAAAATTTCACTGGTAACCAACCAATTTTTGAATTGAAAATTCACTTTTTAATATAGCTGACGGATTTTTCTCATTCAGTTTAATGGTAAATATAAATATATAGTCAGTGTTGTTTGTTTATTTATTTGTAATTCCATTTGCATTGAATTTAACCGAACCGATTAATGCACTTCTTCTATTGTTGATTTCTAAATTAAAACTAAAAGAAATCAAAAGTTTCAAGAAAACCAAAAAACTGCAATTTAATACTTAGAAATATTTCAAATTAATTATATACCTACTGAAATAATGTAATTTCTATTGCACCACTTTTAGCGCTACTGATAAAATATTGATTTAAATCATAATTTTTTTTGTTATTTTTTCTGTTTTGTTTTTGATCGTATTGTATTGTATTGGGGTGGTAGGAAACATTAGTAAAATGTTGGACAATACAACATAACTTTTTCTCTTTTATTTTTATTAACTTGCTCACTTTTTTGATATGAATGATGAGTTCAATAAATTGGCAAGGAAATTTAAATGCAATTTCGAATGTTGCTATTGTTGTTGCAATTAAGTTTTATTAGAAAATAAATATGATTTAATAAAGAGTAGAGGTGGAATTGAATAAATTTATTGTGGGAAATGAAAAAAATTTTTTGAATTTGTTATTTTTTTTTATTTATGCATTAAAATAATATTTACTAAATTTGGTGATTAAATTGTACGACTTATATATGTGCATTGTTGAGAAATTTAACGGGTTAAGAACAACAGTTTATTGTATAGAAAATTTTATATTAATAAATTTTAAAGCGTTCTACAATACAATGACTTCTCGGTTATGATTGAAATAGATATAATTTCATTATTTTATTGAAACAATAGAAACATATTTTTCATTTAAAATAGAATATTTATATTTAAGTATGGAGTAAGTATCATTACTTGATAAATTAAAAGTAAAATAAAATAAAAAATAATACACCGGGTGTCCCAAAGCATACGCATCAGTTTTTTAAGAAGGGAAGGAGCCGTTATTTTAAAATTTAAAAAATGATTAATTAAATCGAGGATGCTCTATCGATTGGTAAGGACCGGAAATGGGTTTTTCAAACCGGAAATTCACTGAAATTAAGATTTTCAAATGGGAAGAAGTAATTTTTATAACAAAAACATGCAAACTAAGGTTAAGATATATAAATCATTCGTAATATCTATACTATCATATATGCAGCTCCAATATTGGTTCCAGTATAATGGGGAAAATTAAAAACAAAATGTATTAGAGTTTGCATAAATAAATGTCGTAAACCAGAAACCGAGTACTTGCATCATATATTCAAATAAATATATTTATAATAATTCTAAAATAAACATATTTGATAATCTTATAATAAAACTAATTAGAATTCGGGTTGGATACGTTATTCCAAAAAAAAAAAAATTCTATTTCCATAATTCCATTTACACAATTCCAAAAAAAAAAATTCCAAAGTTATCACTTTTGATCATGACACTGCCTTTACTTAAGTTTAGTTTAATACTTTTACGGATATTAATCATGATTTGGAAATTCTTATGAGGTGGTTTAAACAGTATAAATAGGTAAATAGTGCCAAAACCAAATTTATGCTATTTAATCTTACGTGAACGATTTCTGATGATTTGACTTTTATACATATATATATATAATTCTCCTTCTTATCTTAAATCTTGTAAAATTTTGTAAACATGATGTGTCTTTACCTATTTATAATACACAAAAATTGTTTCAAAATTGAACGTGTTGATTGTTTTAAATATTTAGGTATTACTTTGGATATTAGGCTAAGTTGGAAAGAACATACCTCGTATTCAACTAATTATTTAAATAGTGTAGTTAGGCAGCTTTATCATCGCAGCCTTTACTGTAATAATACGATTTTAAAATTGGTTTATAATGGTTTATTAAAGTCTAAACTAAATTATGGTATTTGTTGTTTGGGGTGGTACATATTTCAACACAATTGAACCATTGCTGATCAAACAACAAAATACTATACGAATTATTTATAAAATTAATCGTAGGACTCGAAGCTTTATTTTATTCAGAACTCTAGGAATACTTTCTCTGAGACATTTATATTTTTAAAAGTTCTTAAAACATTTTTTTAACAATTCCGGTTATAATACTACAAGGTTATATGGTGGCTTACAATGGTGGTTAATTTACGTGTCAACACCAAAAGTCTAGCTTTTATTTCTATTATTAATAAATCACAATTTTGTCATTTCTATAATGTTATACTGCATCTCGTTTATTCAATAAATTACCAGATTATATTCGTTGCGCAAAGGTTGAAATCAATTTTCTTAAAGGAATCAAATCATGGCTCTCTTCTTTTAATCATCACATTATTGAAAACCTTTTAAATCCATTAATTTGAATTTTTGTTTTTTAATTGTATGATCTACTTTTCTCATTGATTTTATTTTAATTTGCTTTATTCCTGAATTTTTTCATCATTTTCGTTTATATTTTAATATATAAGCATTATTTTTTCTTTATAATTGGCTATGGTTATTTGTGCTCGTAATATTCAAACAATTCATCTTCCAATTATTAAATTAAATAATTCAGAGGTACAGTATGTAAATTCTGCAAAAAAATCTTGGTGTGGTTCTTAATAAGACTTTCACGTGGAACGTGGATCATATTAAGGAAATTTCTAAAAATGTCTTTTTGAAGCTTCGTAGGCTTCGGAAGTTCTATTACATGAGCGAGTGGATTAAAAAAAGATTAGTCTTATCCTTAAACCTTCCACATTTGATGTACTGTGATGTAGTCTATGTATGAGTGTAGATAAACTATCTAGATGAAAAGTAATCTTAAATGCTTTTACTCGTTTGGTAACTTATCGTATCATCTAACCATCTTATTAATTATGTTATTTCTTTTAAGGTTCTTTTATCACTTATCAATTGGATAACAGATTGAACCTAACTTTTTCATTTAATCAATTAGTCGGTTAGTTTTATATTTTTATTTTACTATATTTAATAATTTTTGTTTTTGTAAATTTTTCAGTTAAGTCTTAAATATTTAATGTAAGTTAGCTTTTGGTTTTGATGAAATAGTTTTGAAAGTCTGTTTTGATGAAATAAAGCCCTTAAAGTTTTGTTTTCTCGGTAATTTTCTTTAAAATTAATAAAAATAAAACAAAAATCCTTCATATTTTCCTTTGCTAAACTAAAATTGATAATAATCATTTACTGTAATTAGTAATATTATAAATAATTGTTTTATCATATTTTTTTAAATCATTTTTGGATACATATACAAAGCTTAAACTAAAAAAAACATAAAAACCACACACAAAAAAAAAAACGATGAAAATAAAAAAAAAAAAAATTAAAAATACAAAAATTTCTTATTTTCAGAATATGTATAACAAACTAACTCTTCCCATTTGAAAATCTCGATATTGGGGAATTTCCGGTCCTTCCCGGAAGGTAGAAATATCACTAATCGATAGATCATCCTCCATTTAATTAATAAAATATTTTTAATTTTAAAATAACGACTCCTTACTCTCTTAAAAAACTGATACTCATGATGCACCCGGTATATATGAGACGACAACTCTCTACAACGTAATGTAGAAACCTAATTATTTATATAAACCTTTTTTTGTTTTAATTTGCCAGTTTGTTGTGCTTATTTACTTAGTTATTTAGTTAATATCTGTTTTATTTAGATATTTTGTCAATTTTAATATTAAAACTAAAAGCAAATAGAGTTAATTTACTTAAAAAAAAAATTAATGAGCTCAAGTTAAAAAATACATAAAAAAGTGATTTTGTTTGAAAAAAACAAAAAAAAAACACAAAAATATGAAGAATAAAACAAGATCTACAGGCCTGGTCCTTCGTTATAGCAACTATACGCTTGTATGGAGTACGTAAAATGTGCAGATTACTGAATTTAAATAAAGAGATAAAGATAAACTACCACATTACCACAAAATGTAGGTTTTATTTAATTAATGTAATTAAGCTTATGTTTTTTGCTTACATGACTAGAGCTGATATTATTTCTTTCCATCTAATTTTTTCATAACAATATTTGAATTTGATCTAATAAAAGATTGTTTTTAGGATTATTTAATATCCATGCGTATATGGTCAGTATTAGAATTTTAAAACATTGATACTTAGTTCTTCCAAATGGTCCAAAGTAATTAGTTACCGTTTAAATGACTGGAAATGAAGGTGCATTTAGCCTTATTTGAAATATTATGAACTCTATGTAAAAGCTCCAATATATTGGTATTCCTTGGTACACCTAGATAAGTGAGACAAAAACTAGCTTATTATCATGTGTAACATAATTTTCTAAGACATTTGAAATGCATTTTATTATCTCTTAAACAATAATGTTAATTTATTTAAAAAAAAAGATTTATTATGTTTTTTGTAAAGGTTTTTAATTTATTGTTCTGGATGTCTTTATTTTTTTTTTTATTTTTTTTTTAATAAACATATTTAACTAAATACAATTTTGCAAGCAAAGCAAAACGTGTAATTGCAGTATTATATTTAAAAAATTATATTTATTACGGAGCGAAAATTAAACACGACCGATTAGTTCAACAGGTAACTAAGATAGGGACGACAGTAACTGAAATGGAACATTTTGAAAAATTCTCAAGATGCAACAGGAAATAAATATTTCAATGAACTAAGATTTGATTTCAACATAAAGCATTATTGTTACATTACATAGAGTAAACATTTAATTGTTTGTGAAATCGACTTGTAATTGATTGGAGACACAAACCATAGCAGTTTTGACGTTCTTAAGCTTTGAAAGATGATTTGAAATATAGAGAAAATTGAATGTAAAGTGAAATATAGAATTAACATTGAAAATAAATAATTTAATATATATATTAATTCTTTAAATTACTTATTATAAAATAAAATAATTATTAACTTTAAAAATGAAAAATTAAAATAATTTTTTAAAATATAATTGTAGTTTATATATAAGACCACACACAGCTAAAGCTAAGGGTTGCAATTGAATTTTTATAGTTTTTAATAATTAGTTATTAACAAAACTGAATTTTTAGTTTTTAATGTTAAGTATAATATAATAAAATATAATAAAGATATTGAAAAGATAATGACAAAAAAATTTTTAATTCACCACTGGCAGCCTTTATCAATATTGCTTTAAGAGATTTTTTTTTTGGCAAATCTATGATCCATGTCAATAAACTTAACTAATAATTTAAATTACACTTCTCTCTTAATTGACTACCCATATAAACGTAACAGTCATAACATGTCATGTATTTTTATCAAAATACTTCCTTACTTGCAAACCTGAAATAAATTAATAATCATTCTACAATATAAATATTTTTCTTATGTTGCCTTTAACTTTATAATTAATATTCGCAACAACAACAACCTTTAAGTTTGCAACTTACAAATTTGCAAAAGCTTGCATATATATGCTTACACATTATTCCACAGTCACGAGCATGTTTTTTTCTCTATGTTTTTTTTAAGGTAATATTTTAAATTTCTTTACTTACACTTAAAACATTAAACCAGTTAAACATTAAAAAAAATAGTCTAATACAGAAGTTCACTTAAATTGGAAATTATAATTCAACTCATTCTCATCTTTAATACTTTTAAACCATTACAGAATTTATGTTATTTCTTTATTTTAGAGGAGGCTCGTCTTATTCTTTTTCCTTACAGCACAATGTGAATTCTACAACATTTTAGATATGAAACAGAAAAACATGATTGACAAGATCGTGTTTGATTTTTTTGTTTTGTTATTTTTCATTTCGTCTGTTAAATTTTTTTTTTTATTCCATTATAAAAATATTTTTTATAAATTTTTAACTTTTGATATAGTTTAGTTCATTTCACCTGTTCTAATATTTGTGTTTTTGTTGTACCATCAATCGTTATTATTGAAACCAGTAATGCGAGACTACACCATTAATTCAATATAACCTCTAATTCATCATTATATTTAACCGCCATTGACAGTGTTGCCACTTTTAGAAAAATCGAATATAAATTGATTTATATTAAGCATGTCTTATATATGAAACAAAGTGCTTTTATAGAGTTGTCGACTTTAAACTATACTAGAGCAGTATATTATATACATTGGTATGAAAAATTAGGTTTAACTTAAAAAAAATTGGGCTGATCAGTAGTAATGTTAAAAATTAATCCAGATTCGCAGAAAGATTGAAATTTTCTAATAACTGTTAAGTAGAATAAATAAAATCGGAAAACAAAATTGACTTAAAATTTACGTGAAATAAAGCAAACCAAATAGAATAATATAAAAAATTATAATTAAGTAGAAAAGCGAATTGAAAAGCAGAGCTAGACCACAGAGATTATAATACACATACAACAATAATTAAGAAAAGTCTTCTGCAATATCCAATTACATCTATCACATATTATTGTAGTTTTAAACCTTTTGTGACCTATAATGTAACCTTGAAAACTCTCTCGAATTTAAAAAAAAAATCAGCTTTTTTATTAATAATTTATACAGAAAAAATTTAAAAATTTTATAGATTTGTCGATTTCAAAATTCAACGGCAACTCTTATACCTATTACTGCATGTTGTAATAATAATATAAAATAATTATTTTTGAATAGGTAGTTTTTTTTTTAATTTAGTTTTTCGTTTCAATGCTCTTCTACTAATATTATAGATAGAGTTAGCAGCAAAAATATATTTTTTAATATAAAAAGAGAAAAAAAATTGTTTACAAAACAGTTCGCTAACTTAATTTTTATTTTCAATTCTGCCACCAACATGGATACCACAACAACATTAATATTCTATTAGTTGTCATGCGTGCAATTTTGAACTTAAAAACATTGTAGTTAATTATACAAGTTAATTTATTTTTATTGAAATTTTCTACCTACCACAAATCATGTGTTAAAAAAACATCGAAAAACAAAATATATAAAAAAAAAAAAATAACTAAAAAACTTACTTTTTTATTTTTCTTACCTTTTACCGTTAACCTTTAAAATTTTCACACTAAATTCGCCGCATCTATTTTATGGTAATCTTAGAGGATTCTCTATAAGAAATCTCTTTTATAAGATTTTATTATTTACTTAGTTATATTTTTTTTTTGTATTCTTTAAACTTCATGGTTGAGATGATATCATTTCAAAAAATTTAGCTTACATAATAGAAATTTTATGTAAAATTGTAGTATGGTTAATGACATATCGATTTTTTATCATCTATACTTATATACATACATATTATTATTTTTTATTTTTTTAGATATGTGTACATACAATAAACAGTAAATTTATACACTTTACCACATTATATCGATAAATCTGTAAAATGAGAATAATTCAAAAAATATATGTAATTGCGCAAGACAAAAATTTAAGCCAAAAAATGAGATGAAATTTTTACTAAAAAAATGGGCTGTTTTTTAAAAGCTTTCAAAATTTCTATATACCGATATATGTATGCGTACTATATAGAAGTAGAGGTACAATGAATTGAAAAAAGAAGAGATATAAATACAAAACTAAAGAAAATAATGAGACCGGCATTTTTTTGTTTAATTGTATTAGTTGAAAATTTTTGTATATTATACATACATATTGTGTTAATATGGATTTTTTATACCCATTAAACATTCATACATATTATATATATATAACACACTGCATACGAAAATAAAATACTCAAATAAATAATTTAAGGATTTAAAATTATCACATACACAACTATAAAATAAAAAAAAAATAAAAAAATTTAAACCTGAAATTGTTAAAGAATTTTTTGTTCATACTATTTAGTATTGCACTCTTCTCTGCTTTTCTATAATTTATAAATAATTAGGTAATCGTTTTGAATGTGTTATTCAAGAACAGTGATTTAAATAAAACATGACTTTTGAATACAAATCCATACATACATATTATGTTCATATTATATGCACAGAATTATTTCTATTTTCAGATTTGTAAATGGTATTTTGAAATATTAAAAGTTTAATATAAAATATGTAATCTCTTAAATAATATATTTTAATATTATGCTGTTTTTTGTTTTATTTTTTGTTTTATTTATATACATTATATATATTTTTAATCATACCTTTTATTATATAAACCAACTTTCTTAAAACTTAACTGAACAAAGGTTAATATAATTTCTAATCTTATTAAATAGAAAATTAAGTACAATTAGCTTTAGGTGCATAACTTTTGACTTAAATTTTATTTTTTCTAATATGAATTTAAAATACAATAAAATCTAATAATTTCTTAAGTCTCAACATTTCGTTATTATCAACATTTAATTTCTTCAGATCAACATTTCAGATTAAAACAGGAAAAAATTTTTTTTTACACAAATCCTCTCTATTTAATAATATTTTGTACACTATGATAATCTGAAAGTTTTGTGTCGCTTGGATAACCTTCTTATAACTCTAACATAATTTTGTATCATTAAGAAAAATGTCAATTTGTTAATGAGATTTTTAATTCTCATTTCACTTTTTTTTTTTTTTTTCTCCTATGACTCCGCGTGGTAGCATAGGGCTTCGATAGTGAACCTCCATTCCTCTCTGTTGAGTACTACTTCCTTAATATCGTATCCCAGGTATAATTGTCTCATTTCACTTAAATAAACTAAATATATAAACTGATATACGAGTATAAGAAAAAAATTCAATATTTATAATATTAACTGAAAAAATTCAGAAGAAAAGTGTAATATACACAAAATTTAATGATTATGGAGAATCTAAATAAATAAAAAAAAAATTATCCAAGTATAAAAATGAATCATTAAATTTATTGTACAATTTTTCTCAGTATATTTTTATAATATAAAATACAGTGCACTTTTTCTCTGTGTCAGCAAAATCACAATACATACATACTTTTCAATTATTTTATTTTTCTTTTAAGCTTTTTTTACTCAGTCGAAATTTCATTCAATACAAATATTCTAGATATATATAATTCATGTAAGTACATATATATTGTGTTTCAACAGAGAATTAAAACATAGAATCTACAGGATTCAAATTTATTTATCTACATTCTATAGAAACAAATATCTATTTATCTACATTCTATCTTTTTCTTTCTTCTTCTCTTTCTCTTTTTTTTTTTTTTTTTTTCATTTTAGTTTTTCTTCTTTAATTAGAGATAGAGAGTATTGAAATTCACACAATTCAGTCATATTAAATAAAAAAAAAATTCACATAAATTTATTTCAATTGAATTTCAATTCGACATCTACTCAGTTTAGTCTGTGAGAAGAGTTCAAAGCGCGTCAACACTAATTTCTCCTCAATAAAAAAATTAAGAAAATTTCTTTTGAGCTTTAGAAAGGAAATTTAAGGAAAAAAAAAGTAAAAATTATAATTTACACATCGAAATTACAAAAAAATATAATTTATATTATTATGATATAAAAATATATAAATTAAATAATAATAATAATAAAAAAAAAATAAGTTACAATAATTTAAAAAAATTTCGGATAATCGAATCCATCCATTTAAAACTGAAAAGAAAATTAATATTAAATAATGTAAATTTTGTGTGTTTATTTTTCTTTTAAATATAATTTATTAGTGATTTTCATTATTATTTTGTTTCATTTTCAAATATTTAAAAATAGTTATTGGTTACATAAAATAAGAATATGTGGAGGTGTTTTTTTTTTTGAATACAGAACGAAAAAGAGAAAAAAAAATAAAAATTAGAATACAAAAAAAAATGTATTGAAACAGTGAAAAAGTAGCTTATATCTCATTTCTTAATAATAATCAAACTAATTTTATTTGAAAAGCAAAATATTTTATTTTTCGTTCGTTAATCCTTGTAACACTGATCCGATCATTATAAAATTATTCAATAATTATTTTTTAATAAAATAAGCTAAATTTTTATTCGTCATCCATCTGGTGGCTGAAAATAGAATTAAAATACTCATTTTTCTACTTACTTTTAAATTGAAAGTATTTTTAGTACTTTCATTAATATTCAAATAGGACCAGGACATAATTATTTTTAGTACATTTGTTTAAAAAAAATTCTATTTAATTTATTATATTTTGAAAAAGTAATTGAAAAATAAAATATTTTATATTTAATATATTATGTACATGATGAACAAAACGTTGATTTAATAAAAAAAAAAGAAGATTTTGTTGTTCTTTCTAATTTCATATTAGCTATATAATTTCTGGCATTAATGTCAACACCTATAATATAACGTTGTACTGTTATTATTATATAAATTATGACGTGTATATATAATAATAGTCTGTGTATTGTATAGCCTTAATTTGATGTAGATTGTAGAACAAGATCTATGTAACAAAAAGTTAAAATAATAAATTACGAATTAAAATTGACATAATTAATAATTATATAAAAAATAATAAATTTAATTTAATTCAACTCATACAGAAAAAAAAAAATAAATTTAATAAAAAAAAATGTACTTGAAGTTGTACATAATAAATACTACATTTGTTGTCAATTATAATATGTAGAATATTATTCACTTGTTTTCTTTATGCAATAATTCAGATTTTCTATGCTTTTTTAAAGATTAAATTAAAGAGATTCAATATTGAAAATAATCAAATATAAGTTATTTTATTTGGCAATAATAATAAATCAGTAAATATTTTAGTGTCCGAGATTAAGTTTCGAAAGTTTTTTTTTTAAGTGAAATAACATTTATTGTTGTTGTTCTTAAATTTTTAAACTATTCAGTTTTCATTTCTATTTATATAAGAATCATCAATCTTTATATTAAAAATTGATTAACGTTTAAAATAAAAAAAAAATATAAATCATAATTCAAAAAATTTAAATGTAAAAAACACATGTATTTATTCAAAACATTATAAAAAAATACTGGGAAAAAGATTGCTGTAGTTTTTGTAATTGTAGCTAATGCTACTTATATAAATTTTCTATAGACCTACTATGACTAACTGATTTTTCGCTTTTTTATGTAATTAAAAAAAAATTATATTCAAATTAAATTATGTGTACACCGTTACTAGAGAACACAAAGAACAATAATATTATCGTGGAAATATCGATATTTGTAAAAACAAGAAACTATTTTCAATAAAATAAAAAGAAATCAGTTATCTATTTTTAGTCAACCTATCCCTTTTTTGTACCCACCAGCTCTAATAATACTTTTATCCGTCTGTCATTCAATTAAGTCTCTGATCATCTAATTTTCCATATCTTATTTATTTTTTGAAAATGTCAACTACTTTTTGTTACTGAAAGTACTAAAAAAAAAACAGCTGTTTGAAATGTTCAATTGCATGGAAAAAAATTGAGAACATTGTTTTGATATTCATATATATTGATAAAATAAATTAATTATTATGTAGTACCTATTATAGATCAGCAACTAGAAACCAGCAACTAAGAATATATATTTTTAATTTTTATTTTCCTCTTCTCTAACAGAGTATGAATCGTGAGAATGCATTTGCTATGCATTAACCGTTGTAAATTATAATATAAATATTATTGCTATTAGTAATATTGTTGGCAAAACTAATTTTTGTGATCGCATTTAAATCACAAAAATAGAGTTATAACGATTCATCAGCTAACGCAGATTTAAAATCCACTTTTTCTGAAGTTTCTTCAACCCAGTTTGTCATATGATTGTATTTTAAAATATTTACAGTCTTAAATATTTTTTCAACTTTATTTATACACCTGCTGTATTACAGACAATGTATTACACACATATTCTTCCTGTACTTTTACATTCAGTTTTTTTTTTTTTCACTTAAAAAATACTTCTGTAACAACGGTTTTTTAGTAAAATATAACTAGACCTAAAAGAATACAAAAGTGCATACAAATAACAGAATATCTATATCTATAAATGAATTTAAGTCACATACTTTGTTTCTCACTCAAGTTATTTTCTTTTCATTTTTTGTTAATAGGCTCTTAAGCTGTATATAGACTCTTAATAGCTTGCATATTTTTAAATATAATTTTTGTATGTATGTGGAAGGATAAAAATATTTTCACTTATCAAATTAGAAAAGTGTATTGGATTAAAATGTAAATTTGTATTTGTTAAACAAAGGATATGTTTCTACATAGCTTTGATGTATATATATATATGTATATATATATATGTATATATCATAGTCCATAGATGAATAGATATAAATATAAATATATAATATATGTACATTGTATATTTTCATTTATAATTTTTTCCTTAAAGAGAAAAAGGTATGATTATAAGCGGCAAAAAAATTAAAGCGAAAATTTTTCAAGTGAAAAATTGGTACAAAAATTTTACATTAAAAAAATGGTTATTCTTATTGTATTTTTTTTTTATTGGACATTTATTCATAAAATCTTTTTTCTAAATTGGAATTTTTTATTTTTTAAAAAAAAGACATGACAATGGTATCAATAAAATATACTGATGTTTTAAACATTTTAATTTTATAACGTTTTATTTTATTTTCTCTTAAAGGTAGGTCGGTACGCTCCGATACCCAACTTTAGTTTCTGTATATAAATTATGATGGTTGAAAGTGTTTATTTTAAAAAAAAAAACAAAATTAGGTCTTGTTATTTTTTTATACTCTTTCAGACTACTAAATTTAGAAATTTCATTAAAATGTATTTTTGAAAGGAAGTAAATGAAAAAACAAAAAATTTTCTACATAATTTTTACAGCTGCTGTTAATTTTCAAAAATGCACATTCTTTAAAAAAAAAAAAACAAAAACAAAAAGACTTAAATGCAATTTTGGATTTAGTTATAGAGGAAATACGATAAAAACGTATGTACATCAAATGTTTGCATAACAGCAATTACAATACATTTTTGCAAACCCCTACATTTTTGTAGTCTGAAAATAAAACAAATTTCTATACATCAGTTTATTACATTTTAGGTGTGTCAGCAATTTTGAGAATAATTATATTTGTTGTAAAATTTTTTTTTATTTATAAAATTTATTATTATTACGTTGTAGTACAATATTAGGAACGACAATCAAATCACCCCTGCATACATTATTACTTTTTAATATTTTGAAAGTGTAATATTAGGTTCATTCAATATATAGAATATTATTGCAATCAATTACAATCCAATGTGGTCCAGTATGTTAAAAAAATCAGTAGTTAATCGTGCAAAACGTGTTCAAAAATATAATACACTTTCAATCATTTATAATTCATTTGTTTTTATTGGACAAATTGTTGTGATTGAAAGTGGTTAATATGAATTTTAAAAAACGTTTATCCAAAAAAAAAAAATGATTTGTCGATAAAATTTTCAATTTAGTTTTTCCTAATTGAATTCTTATACTGTGTGCCTAATGAGATGACTAAAGAATTCAGTATCTGAAGTCGAACGTAATATTATTATTAGAAACGAAATTGCAACATAAAATGAAAACTAAAAACTATAAAAGCAGAAATTTAAAAATTATTTTGTAATATTAAAATCAATTAAATAAAATCCATATATACATGTTGCCAATACGTATGTAATGAAATTATTTAAAATAAAATTCAAATGACAACTGTCATTTATTCTCATAATAAACTACTCAAATTAGTCATGTTTTCATTTGTTATATTATTTTTTTTTTGTCTATACTTATTATAACTACCTCGATTCGCTTATGATTTTTAAATAATTAAGTATTAGGATTTTAAAATAAATTTTTTTTTATTTATTTTTTTGTGGTTTTGTGTTTTTTTTTTATAACAAACGTGTGGAATTCATATTTGTACAATACAAAGAATTAGAATACAATAATTATTATTATATTTCTTTGATATAATACAAATTATTAAATATATTTTATTAAAATCAGCTGATCTGAAAAAGAAAAAACAAAAAATTTCGTCACACATGTGAATGATCGAATTTTACGTAAACATTTTTTTTTTTTTTTTTTTGTTATTGAATTATTTATTTCAAACAGATTTGAGGTGAAATAAATTAAATTTGGAATTGTTTCAAAATTTTGTTTTTATTATTATTAATTGAACTTAATTAAATTAATTTTTTTTTTGGTTTTGTTATTTTAGAACTATTTTCAACGTTTGTTAATTAAATGAATTATATAGTACATATATTCTTTTAATTAACAATTTTAACATAAATAACATTAATTATGACATTGTATTAAATTTGTTTAAAAAAAATATGTGTATTTAATTTGTTATTATATAAGAAAATAAAAATACATAACTAGTTAAATATTTAAAAAAATATATAATTTATATAATTACGCTAGCAATAACCACAATTTTTGTATGAATTTCACTTTAAAAAATTTATATTCTCGTAATTTATTTAAATAAAAAATGTATTGTCGACTAAAATCATTTTTGTTGAACATGTCAGTCATTAAGTCAGTCACACTGATATGTTACCATGTAGTTTATGTTACTACCCATATACACAGGGCTTGCTATAGTTATAGGTATCTTTATGAACCCTTTGTATTTAATTCTATAATTTCAAGAGGATAAATAAAATTATATAGTTCCTATAATTCGAGAAGGTTATCTTGTGAGATTTTCCAATTAGTGACGCTAACATTTTTATATCTGAAATTAAGTCGGTTATTTCAGTTCTATTCTTAACTCTAAAAGTAGGGTTATTATCTCTATTAAAAATTTCAAAATCATTTATTTGGGTAGTTTCTTCCTCTACTCCTCCTATCAAAGTGTTGTGCGGCCATGCGTGAATCAATTTTCAAATCTTTATTATATATGAGAGTATTTATGTTGACGTTTCATTCTTATATAAATAAAAATTAATGTAATTCAAAGTTTAATAATTATTGAATATAGAATAAAAATAAAATCTTATTCAATCGAAAAAATATTAATATTAAAATACAATTTTATTTAAAATAAAAAAAAAACATTTTTATTCGAAATCAAAATATTTCTTATTTATGACTTTATAGCTACATACTTATAATTTATTTTGCTTTCTAAAAAATATCATTCTTTTAGCTTCTCAGAATTTTAAAATTTTACAAATTTCGATAAAAAAAAAAAATACCGAAAATCAAATTTTTCAAAAACAATAATATAAATTTTTATATAAAAAAACCAAAAATATAAATCAAATTTCAAAAACAAAATAATTTTGTTTTCGTTTTTAAATATTTAAATAAAAATTAAAACGTAAACATTAAAACAAAAATCGTTTTGAACTCTTTTGTGTAATGGCTTTTTTGCGTACAATTTGCCGGCAACGAAAAAATTTGGTTTGTATTACAACAGAAACATCAGCAGCAGCAGCAGCAACTTCAACAGTGAATAACAATCGATATCGTATTATTTCCTCAGTTTCTAAAAACTATGATAACTTTTCTGTTATCTTAAAATCATATTCTACAAAAAGTTCAGCAACATCATCATCATCATCAATTAAAAATTTAAAAAATAAAAATTTTAAAAATTATTTATTATTGAATGGAGAAAATTATCATATAATAGGTTATGAAAGAATTTTAACTAATCAACATCAAATACGTTATTTTAATAGTACAAGGCATGATAATATACAACAACAACAACAAAATGAAGGTCAATTACTCAAAAATAAGAAAAAAAATATAATTAACAATAATATTGGTGACAATATCAATAATGATATAATTGGTATAAGTACAGCAGCACAACAGAAACGCTGTAGATCTCATCATACTGTGATAGCTCCTGTTCAACAATCAATTAATACATCAGCATCATCCTCATCATCTGATAAACCACAACCACAACGTGATCCATTGGATTTAAGTTTTAATGATCCTATTGCTGCATTCAAAAGTAAAACAACTGGTGAATTATTACGTGGATATTTTGTATATTTATTATGTTCAAATCAAACATTGGTTGAAAATAATATGAGGGTAAGTTTTGAATATATAAGTTTTTATAATATAATTAATATGACTTTAGTATAACTTAAATTGTCGTGGATAATTAAAAATGTTTTGAATAACTATTATAATATATAATTATTATCAAAATACCTTTTTTAGTCACTTTATAATATTTTTTTTAATTAATTCAGTTGGGGAAAACTATATAATAACATCGTCTCAAAATAAAACGGTTATTTTCTTTAATAACCAAATTGTAGTCCAAATTAATTTCAACGGCATAAATTGACAACACTTTTATGTTTTTTTATGATATTCATGCCTTGAATGGAATTTTTGCACTTTCAGATTGGTAGTCAAGACGTAACCACTACACCATATCGATCAGTTGAATGAAACAAAATAAAAATCTATTTCTAATTTATTTCATTTAGTAGTAGAATTGCTATACTGATAGCATTAAAAAACAATATGTAATAAATAACCAATCTGACTTTACATATTCTAAGCTTCAATTTAAATAATTAATTTATATAATTTGTTTATGTCAATTTTCTTATTGATGAATCTTAAAGTGAGATTCTAGCGCAAATGAATATTTTGTAATTTAAGTAAAGAAATATAAAAATTAAAATTTACCGTACTATTGAGCCCAGATGTTTTTGTAATAACTTTAGCTCAGTTCGGATGTTCGATCTAACCAATTTTATTTTAAATTAGATAAATAGTTTGAAATTTATCAAAATATTTGATTTTTCTGTAACCGGTTTTATTCGAAATAGTATATATGTACGTACTTATGACATACTTATAGTTTCTCTATGAAAAAACTATTTACGATTAAAAAAAGTTTGATTTCTTGTAGATAAATAGCCTCATTACTCATTTAAAATTTTAAAATTGTTAAAATAAATATTAATAAAATTATTATTTAAATAAAAAAAAATTTAGTACAATTTTTTATTAATTAAAGAAAATAGTAAAAATTTAGAACGTAAGAATTAAAATACATACGTTAAAATGATAATCAATTGAAATGCATTATTTGTGTAATAACAAGTTAATTAATAAACTTAATTATCCATGACTCTATAAGTTATTAAAAAATTTGTTCTATTTTATGAACATTATATTTTTATATGATTTTGAAAAACCTTTCTAGAATTTTGCAATTGAAAAATTTAAAACAAAAATATAGAGAATTAAATTATAAAAACACCGGCTTCTTAGTTTAATTTTATTTTGTGCAAGTTCTATATTTATAATATCGCATAATAGTGTAATCCTAGAAAAATCGATATTCACATAAAAAATTAAAAAAAAAGCGACAAAAATATTACATGTCAAATAAAGATTTGTTTTATAAAGATTTTTTTTTTTTTTATACATACTTACTTGTACATTATTTCTTCAATTGAAGAATATAAATAAGGATATAATAAGGAATTCATTTAACCTTTTTTTGAACGTTATTACAATATTGAATATATTAGTAATTATGATATTTGCTTTACTTTTGTGTTTTTTTTTTTTGTTTTTCTTTTTTTGTTAAAACCAATTTGGACATATAATAATCAATTTTAAGGGCAGACGCAGTAACTCATATTTTAAGTTTTTTTCTTAGGTCAAACAAACTAAAATGTTGAATAATAATAATACATATTATATATAAATACGTTGTCATTTAATACTTCAAGTACACTGTACAAAGTATGTTTATATTACGTTAAGTTAGATTCATGAATGATTTATTTACCTATTCAATGCTAAATTCGACTCGAACATAGATCTTAAGTTCTCATTATAGGTCTCATTATGAATTACTTTGTTTTTTGTTTTATTTACATAGGTATAAATACAGTATATAGGTATAAATATTGTTTATTATCCTGTTTTGAATATTTATAATTATGATGGCAATGATTTTTCTTTTTAAAGCAATATGGAATTTTGCAAAATTTAAATTCGCCGTAATTTAATGATTAGATTTGTTGTACATTCCAATTCCAATGTTTTAGTTCTCTTACATAATAATTGGAAGTAAATTTGAATTTATAATTTTGTTGATTTAAATTCTGATCTTGTTGTGAATATACAAATATTTTCCGTCGAATTGGAAGTAAATTTGAATATGTATAATTTTTGTAAATTTTAATTCGCCGTAATTTTATAATTGGGTTTGTTGTAGAAATGTAACATAATTTCTAATTTCAATGTTTCAGTTCTCGTATACAATTGGAGGTAAATTTGAATGTATAATTTTCGTAAACTTAAATTCGCCGTGATCTTATTGGAAATTATATATTTTCTGTCGAATTTAAAATATATTAAAATAATTGTTTAAAGTTAATTTAAATGTTGTAAATTATTTTTAGAAATTCAACATCTGTTAAAGTTATACATTAATATGTTATATGATTTATATACCTATATTTAATATAATACATATAAATTTATTTATTCTATTGTTAATTTTTTTAAATTTATTGGTAGGTATATCGTATGCGAGAGTTTTAACATTAGTGTGTTTTTTTTTTGTTGAGTATCCTATAATATGTTCTAAATTTTGAATGCATAACAAATCATTGCAAAAAAAAGTAAAAATACTAGTTTTTGGGCAAATAGCCAAATTTTATTTGATTTAAATTCTTATATTGGATCAGAGTGATCATTTTTAATTATTTTTTTAATTATTGCTGTCAACATATTTTATACAAAATGTATTTAAAATATTAAATTATTGTAACAAACAAATAATAAGTATTAAACATTTAGTTTCGAAAATATTTAATGGTATATATATAATATTTTATTATATTTATAGGTATATAAAAAATAACGTATCAAATATTTTTTTATATAATGGAAATTAGTACGGTCTTTTTTCTGCTTGTACTTTCTTTTCACAAAAATAAAATTCGATGATTTTTCACGGAAGTTTTATACCTACGTTTGCAAAAAATTCTGGCTAAATAAACTCGTTCAAAAACTTTACACTATGTAAAAAGTACAGAGTGGTTTCAAACTTGAACAGATTAGTTTTTTATTATATCTTTGCCTTTGTAAGAACAGCACTGCGCTCAAAACTTTAATAATTTTCAAACAAAAAAGACAAATCCATACATAACTTTTGGATCGCGCAAAAAAAAAGGTAAATGATTTTTTAAAAGTTACATAAAAATTAATTTTTAGATTTACATATTTTTAATCTCATTAAAATATTTCTTTATAATATTTTGTTTGCTTCTTCTTAAGAGTACCTATGTGAACTTGACAAAGTTTCGCAAGCAAAATATGTTTTTAGTTAATTCCTTTATTTATAATTTAAAAGACTGGTCTATAGACTATTGATATAAAAAATATATCATTGTAAACTAAAAATGAATCTCAAAACATAAACACAACAAACATAACAAAAAATGAAGAAAATATCTACCTGAAAAAATAGAAACAAGTATTACTAAAAAACATTGAACCTGCAGAATTTTTATGAAACAGCCTTGAAAACGAAATTTTCTAATAATTTACTTGTTTTTTTTTTTTGTTTTTTAAATCTTTGTTTAAAAAATTATTTAAGTCCCAGAATCATAACTTAAATTTCAATTAATTTCAAAATTTATATGCATAGTTATAGGTACATACATATATAATTTTTTTATAAACAAGTAAAAATAAATTATTTGCAAATATTTTATATAGTTGATGTATCGTTCAATAATAAATAAAATACAATAGGTTTGTTACAAAATCAAAATTTTATTTTATATCTTGATCTATTTCGGCTACTACTCCATCATTGGTAACATAAAATTACGTAAAATTGAATTGTTAAACATAGATACCTATTATAGTAACTTCCATTCATTAGTTTGATTTAATCAACCTTTTATTTTGTTAAAAAAATATTCAGGATGTAAAATACATACAGAATAATTATTATGTACCTTCAAAAGTTTAATATATTTTACAAATTAGAAATTAAGTTACAAATACAGTGAATGTCAAGTTATGGAAAAAATATTGTATTTTCCCACGAGTACTGTGTACTCTGTACAAAAAATCCAAAAGATACTAACTGCAAATACAACCACATAAATGAATAAACATATATTTCCCATACACAATATAAGTACTCGTATAGAATTATTACATTATGTATAGAACGGAGACAAGCCCCCTAGTGAATAAAAATATAAAAAAAATAAAAAACAAAAATTGAAAACTCGACAATGAATATTATGTAAGTTTATCAAATTTTTACATGTATTAGTATGTACTTTTTTTTTTAAATATTGTTAGTATGTTCTTTTCATAGTATTGATGTGCATAAAAATTCAAAAAAAAAAAAATAATAAAAATAAATAAATTCCACACGATATGATTTTTTGTATAGGTTTTTTTTTATTTCTTAATTTTTTGTGTTTTGTCTAATAATTCTGCAATACCTAGTTGAGGTTTATTTATAAAAGATTGTGCTGTGGATCATTCTATAAATTCAATACAGTGCAATTTAAAATTATTTGATTATTTAATTTTTTTTAAATAATCATAATACTGGTTCTTTATCTTTTTTTTGTTTTCCTTATAAACTGTACAATCTTTCTCTAATGGAGACATTCAGTATAGTTTGTATGATATTTGTAAATGTAATCAACATATAATGACTTGCGAATAAAAAACTCAATGGTAAGTTATCCATAACAATTTAGTTATACACTGTTAGTGTTTGTTGGGTAGTTGGAAAATATTCTGCTGACGCTTTAGTCGACTAGCATCATTTGAGACCAACAAGTTGTTTGATTTGACTGCCTTAAATTGAATATTTTTTTACTAATAATTTTATTTAATTGCAATAATATATCTAGCTAAACAGATATAAATTTATAGGGATTAAGTTTTTGTGCTATTTCACCGCAGCCGCAAATTAATTTATTGATTATTTGTAAAGTTTGCAATCATGTATTTTGATATATGTACATTTTGGTGTATGTGCTTAAGCGTATTTGCACAATATTCTCTATATTCTAATCGGTAGGATTAAAATTAGAGAATAATGTGCGAATAGAGAATAATTGTGCCAAGCACGGATTTAAATCTTCTGGTAAATTAAATTTGTCTATTTTAGCAGATGATAGGAGGCATAAATGACAATAAGACTAATATAGTAACAGTATACTAATCAATTACTGTGTGAAAATAATGATAATTATTTATTAAAACTGAAGCACAGTCTCAGAACGAACCACAATATTTGAGTTATTCCGAAGCCATATAAGATTAATACACTCTTTAGGACTATCTTATTAAAAGAAGCTTAATACGAGTAATGTGCAATTTTTACACTTTGTAAATATTGACTAGTGCTGGTGATGCATCTTCTTTTTTTTAACTATTTTATTAGTAATATTTTTATATATATATTATAATTAACATTTTTTTATACTTAGAGATTTGGTGATTCATATAAACACCACCGAGGTCAATATAAGATTATTTTATCGTGTACGAAAAGATAGAGAAATAAAGAAATATGTTATTTTAAGATTATTTTTTTCAATTTCAACTTTTAATCAAATTAAAGTAGAATTTGCTTATTGAATATTAATTTAAATAATTTAAAACGTTTTCTCAAAATCGACCGCTTTGTTGAGTTTTACTCCTTTTTTATTTCTTTCATAATAGTCTTGAAAAGTTTTGATTGCTAATTAATTTATATTTGATGATTTTTTGATGCTGAAATTCAAGATGACTGATTGAATTTAGTTTTTGGTGATAAAATATCTGTTTTGTGTCGTTACCGGTAGTTAATCAGACATGTAAATTTATTATTTCGTATTTCAAAAATTTTGACTGGCACTATATTCCATTCTAAAAATATCAAATAACATTAAGCAATGCTGAATTTCATTTTAAAAACAAGGAATGTTGTTGCAATCGATAATTTTAAACTTTTGATATTGCGTTCTCCCTTTTAAGGACAACTGTTTATTTTATTTATTTTTTTTATTTTTTATAACGGGAATTAGAAAATTGAAAAAAAAATTGTAAAGGAAATTAAATATACCATTTCATTATTTCAATTCAAAATAAAATTCAAGTTTGAAAGTTTGTTTACATATTATCAGATTCTGTTAATAGCTTGTTCAATGCAATTAAGTAATTTGTTTAAGCTATAAATTTACCGAACCTTTATTGGCTAATTTATTAAATTGATTTTAACTGGATAATTACTTATACGATATTAGTTAAAGTAATTTCGTAATAATTCAATTAAATATTGGCAGATAGTTATGTTAAGCGATGCCTTAACGTTTGTTTCTAATACACTGTCACATATTATGGTACATGCTGAGTATTTATTTTATTTATTTATTTACATCTGAAAAGAGCAGTTTGACTCGTACACAGTATCTAAAGATTTGAACTAAAAAAATAAAAACAATCAATTAAAATATAAATTCACAAAATATGAACATTACTAGGTGTACTCTTCAATTGGATACTCATTACATAATATGATATAATATAAATTTTTCATATCAGTATTTTCTTCATATATCTTACACATTATTATATTGTACCAGGTCATAACTTTGATTTGATTTTTTTGTATTAACTTCTGTATATCATAATTAAAATGTTATACAAACGTTTTTTTATATTTTACACTCATTCATTAAAAACGATATTTATAACATTTCATAAAATTAAAGAACTAAATTAAAATTTAATAAATAAGTACTGAAGAACTAAAAATGTATTCATAATTATCTTAAAGATATTACATAGGTATACTGTATCTTTCAGACATAAAATTAAATGTGAATGTAATTTTCTTTTTAGAAATATTTTTACGTAATTTTTTTTAGTCACAATAATTTTTCATTTTTATTTTAAAAATAAATTGAAGAAAGCTATTTTGTTGTTTTAAAATTTTTTCTTTTGTAAATATTCAAAAAAAAAATAAATAAATAAAGATACCGGCGAAATGACATCAGTTTTTTTTGTTTTTGTGCTCATCATACATTTTTGGTGTTAATTTTGATCTTTTAGTATTTTGTTGTATTTAATAATATATTTTAGATTCTATTATTACTATAAATAAAGAATCAAAAACACTTATACTACTCTATTGGAAAAAAGTTGGCCGTTCTTTTATAGTTATCAACAAAAAAAATATTGGATAAGCGATTATTAGATTATGTAATTAGTAGAAGTACTAATAGAATTATAGTTCAAATCTCTCATCAAATGGGAAATGCCATTATTTTAACCAATTTAAAATTTAAATAAAATGTGGACCAACTTTTTTGCAATAGAGTAGTATGTACATTGTAAACTAATATAATATAGTCTATTATAAATATGGATTCAAGTGTTTTTGGTTATAAAAGATGCAACAATATTAGAGAGATTTTGTTCTAAACATGTTTTAACAAGTTTTTGGCTGAGTTTTTTCTTTCACTTAACATTGCTAAAAATAACACAAAAAACAAATTTAAAAAAAAATGGTGCTTATTCTTCGATACTTGACACTAAAGCTCTTTTTTTATTATATATATGAATATGAGTATGTACATATATGTGGGTATATATTATAATACCTACTATATTGATTAAACTTTTTAATTGAAAATGAGTTGAATTATCGAAGATTATTTTTTAAAATTAAACTAGGCTAAGTATAATTTAAAAATAAAACTTTCTTAGTTTTGAATTTTTCATTTTTATATTTTGTAATCTATAAATACTGAGAAAAAGATTTAATATAGCTTAAGAGTTTGAAATATTTAATAAGTTAGAAGTGTTAAGTTATGTTCATTTAAGAAATTAGTTTTTCAGTGGTTTAAGTTGTTCCTTACTCTAAGTTAGCCCCTTCACCATAATCTTAATTTATCAAATTACCACAACTCATTCATTGCCAGAATTAAATTTAAATTTAATTTTTGTTTTTGAATAAATTATTACGTATGTGGTTTTTGTCTAAGTTGAATCAATGAAAAAAATAAATTATATTGTACCAAGAACAAATTGAAATGATGGGAAATAATTCATAAAGAAATTGAGAACAATTTTTTTATCAAATTTCTCCGAATTTTGAGGAGCGGACGAATACTAATTTCCTTTTAAATTACAATTCGATTAAATTAGTTCATTTAGTGATGGTTCAATATAATTTCAAATTTAATTTAATGTATCTTGAATGATATTCCCTACCGTAATATATACATATTGTTATTTTACTCTTTTATCTTAATTTTTTTTATTCTAGTTTTGTTTTATTTATTCATATTACCAGAAGAACTGATAGCTCATATATAGAGTTTATGTACTACTTTCCAAAAAGTAAATTACAAAATAAATATTAAAAACAAAAAATGAACTTGATCAAATAACTACCTTAACTTTAAAATTTTAATTTCATAACAAATGAAATAGAACTGTATATCTTAAATTTCTTAAAAATTTATAAACAAAATAAATTGTCACTAAACGCTATACTGTTTGACTTGATGTCGTGCGATAAGTTTCTATGATTTATTATAAGTTATTCTACTTTTTTGTTAACTATATTTACTATATACTCGTGAACTATAGTAATTACAATTCATTCAATGAAAATGTGGTTTGTGATTTAAATCGTAATTTTAAAACACATTACAATATTACAATGTATTTAATTCTACACACAAAATATATATATATATATATTTTTATCTTAATTATTTCAATTAAATAAGAATAGAAACAGTAAAAAAATATAATTTAAAAAAAAAAAAAATTATTAAAAAACGTATAACAACATTTTTGCGCAACATTAGAAAATTATTATAACTGAGTATGTAGTTTTTTTAAAAGTAAATATTTATAGAATATGTTTCATATGGGCTAACAAAACAATTGGAAAATTAATAATAATATATTATGGGTATACATATATAATTATGTAATAATCGAGATTTAAAGTGTTTTGGTATAGTGTTTTGTATAGTTCCATTTTACTTAACTTAGTAGGAAATTATACTCTCAAAAAAGTTTATGAATAATGAATAAACAAAGAAAAATTCATGTTCTGAGTGGACCTGCTGGTTAGTACTCAGATGACAAAAAAACTACACTATCGACAGAACTGCTAAAAATTTATTTTGTCTATATTTGTTGTTGAATGTTTAGATGACTATTACACGTCAATGTTCTCATCAATATTATTGCCATTATATTGATAATACAAATTAATGAGATATTTTAAACTCATCAATTTGTGTATCCACATTTTGACATTTTGAAATAACATATTGTAGAAATATTCTGCATATATTAATAATTTTGAAAATATAATTTCTTGACGAATTTTTTTGACTTTAATTTAATTGCGCATTTTCAAAGTAAATATTGTGTATAAAAAGCAATAAATTATTTTTTTGCTCATTTTAATAATATATATCAATTGTTTTAATACAATAATTGCTATAATTATTAAACTTAATATAAAAATTGTTCTTTTTAGACTTACATTATAAAAATATTATAACATTATCTGAACATTTCCAAAAAAATCATTGTTTCCTCAACCTCAGCCGATTTAAATATGGTATAAATATTGATGAGAATATTGATGAGAATAGAACCATCATCAATATTTTCTCATCAATATATTGTTAATATATTAACAAGTATTGATGAAAACATTGATGTGTAATAAAAGTGTTAAACTTATTCTTATATATTTCTAGCAAATTTCTTGTTCTTATATGAAACTATTAAGATTAAATTAAAAGCCAAATTATCTAACAATTTGTTAAAAATTAAGTATTTCGCCAAACATTTAATAAATAAAATACAATTTATTCGACCATCTGTGTCTATAATACACACTATATATACATTGCCATTATGTTTGTATATGTATATAAAATAGATCCATTAAATTAATTTCAAATGAATAATAAAATGATTAAATTATATAATCAAAAACATCAATAAAAAAAAATTCTCAAATGATTGAATGAATGTCATTGACAATTGAAATGAATTAAAAACCGGCCGGCATTTTTACCATATTATATTTTATTTTTTCTTTTTTTTACAATTTACGAGTCGACTTTTTATTAATAAATCAAATATCAGCTATATCGCTAAAAACAAATCTGATTATCAACAATAATTTAAAAATAATTTATTTTAATTTAATTAATTAAAAATTTTATTTTATTTTATTGAATTTAAAATTTATTTTTGCTGTTTTATTAAAAAATATATAAAAAATGGCATGCACAAAAAAAACGTGTTTTCAGGTGGTGAATAATATGTATATTGTATATAAGTACATTTATATACATTTATTGAATATAGCTTAGTTTGTATAGGTTATATTTACTTGAGATTTGTGTATATATAGATGAAAATAATTGTTTCATAAAATATTTATACCTAGAATAATAATTATATTTGTGTTTATATAAATACATATATTTAGATAATATAAGTTATTATTATTTATTATTAGCGCTTGCGGTTTGTTTTGTTTAGTTACATTTTTGTACTTTTTTTAAAAATGGCAATCTCATATTATAAGATTTGCCATATAAAATTCAATAAGAACGATAGAAAATCTAATTTTTAATTTTAATTATTTCAACAATCTGGTTAAAGTTTAAATTATATGTATATACATATAATTAATTTAGTTAATAATACATTTACCGATTTAAAAACGCATTTTTGAATCACGAAAAACAAAGTTATGTATACATAATAGTCAAAATTATCGTCAATTATCCATGTTATGAGTTCTAAGTGGATAACATAATGTAAGCTCAGAAACCATTATTAAATATTTAATTCTGATATCTGCTAAAATCTGCTAATTCTGATAATGTTGAAAGAAAATTGGAACGAAAACATATTTAATGTGGGCACATAAATAATTTGACATATACTTAAACGTAAATAAACATAAATAATTTGACGTAACTTAAACTGTAAAAAAATTTAGTAACAGAATTTTTATTAATTCAATCTGCAAGGCTGGTTTTCGTATTAAATTTTATGTTAACAAAAACAAGAAGCAAAAAATCACCCAAAAGAAAAATTTCAAATCAATGTAAAATAAAAGAGAAATTTTAATTTAATGCATTCAAAAAGTTCAGCGTTTAGCTTTGAACATTACTTAACTTAAACTTTCAAGAAGTTTAAATCAAATAACGTTGAAAGCACACATTGCAGAAGCTTCCATTAGGTTCCAAATGCTCAAAATATGATCTGTTGATTTAATTTTTCTTTCATATAATTTATCAATATGTTTATTAAATTATAAGGTATACGAACAGTATAATTCGGAGATTTCTGACATTGTTGCTGTCAGATTATTGAAATATCAATATGGCCGAAAACGAAATTATTGGCAAAGAAAAAAATTAATAAATTTTTATTATCATTTTAATGTCAATCCAACAATATTATTTGTATATTATATATTTTTTTTATTTTATTAATTTTTGATCCAAAAATTACGTTGTCAATATCAATTTCCTTGCACTCTGTGTTTAAGAAATAATCAAAAGATTTTGACACTGACATATATTCCCAGAAAAAAAATTTCAAACGTCAAAAATCTACCAGGAATTTTAAATTTTGGTAGATTCGTTTACTCCTTACGGAAATCACCTCTCACCAACAAAGATTACTACCACTTTTCTACCCGTATAAACATACATAAAGATTGATTCGTAGATTCAATCTGACACACATTCAATTTGACTCTCAATTTTTCATTCAATTTTTTGACGTTTATAAATGAAAAAGTAAGAGTGTGTCATGGACATTTTAATTTTCTTTTTAAATATATTTGACGTTTCGTCATTTTACATGTAAATATTTATACTGATTTAAATAAAATGTAGATAAAAGACATAAAATCTTCCATATTATGACTAGTAAATGGACAAAATGCGTTCTGCAAGCATTATTATTTTCTGATATCTGCTAAAACCGTTTAAAGAGTAATGAAACGAAAAAATATTTAATGTGGGCACAAAAATAATTTGACATAAAAATTTATAAATATTGAATGAAAAATTTGAAACAAAGTTGTGGGACGGTGGGAGTCTAAAGTTTACTTATTTATTTTTATAAAATCTTTATTGTTTTGTTAACTAAACTAAACCATGTGTGTTTTATTATATTTTTAATTTTCTTAAATTACATTGTATCTTTAACTAATTTCATTTTACTTATTCTTCCTTAAATTCTACCGTTTAATTTTTAATATCTAGTTTTATCTTAGTTTTTACTTTTTATATTAGTGTTATAGTTTCGAAAGAAAAATGAGCAAACTTCACTGCATTTTTGTATTAATGAATAAGACTACAAAAATGAATTTTTCATGTATAGATAAGCATAAGATATATTTTTAAGTTATTATTGAGATTACCCTAAATTTTTAAAAATTAATATCATCACTTGATATTAAATTGGTTGTGGAAAATTTGATGAATATTTTTATTTGTTTATGTTTGTTATAAAGCAATTTTGTCAACGTTTTTGAACCACTTGTAATAACATACAAGCAAAACTTAATAGAAAAAAATATTTTTTTTTTGCATTAAACCTCTAAATTTATTGCGAAATAAAAAAAAATCATTTGAAAGCATTTCTAATTTATAAATTGATTATATTGACTGTTACTATTGCTACTATTATAATACATTGTTAATTAACATTGATGATTGATTTATTTAATATTTTTTTTTTTGTTTTTATGTTTTTTTGTTATGTTAGAAAATTTTTGAAACGTGTTTGGTTAAATAATTTTACAAACCAAATTTAGTTTTTATATTTTGTTTAATTGAAAATTATATTTTTAATTTAGTTTTGTAAAATAATTCTTTTAGAAAAATTTGTATGTCACTATGTTGAATTCGTTAAAAAAAAATTGTTTTTTCTCTCGTGACAATTTCGAGTTCAATAATTTTTTTCATTTTCATATATTGTATATTACCTGTCTCAAATGTGTATATATAAAAACTTTGATTCATTCACAATGAATTTATTTTTACATTATTATATTACATAATACTTTTCCACCCTATACTGAATATGGTAGATTCGATCCAATCACTAGAATGCTCCGTGAAGTAAATTCTAATTCTAGTTGTTTTGATCGTCAATTAAGTGTTTTAATTGTAAAAAAAACGATTACGTTTTAATGTATGTACAACTTAGATTAACAACCAGCTGTTGTTCTTTTAAGCTTTGATACTTACTAGTTCGGCCTAACTTTTATTTATAATATATTTTTAATTAATAGTTATAGACATAGGTATTAACTTATGATTTTCACTTTTCTACTAACAGCATGTATCTGGTTTAGTTCATTTTTAATTTTTTTTTCTGTTTTACTAACCCTACTGGATGATGATATATTTGCACAATCAAATTGAAGCAAGCTTACATCTAGTAATAGACTTCTGATGTGCTTGCTCTAAGCATTAATCTGACAGTATAGCTAATACTGTATTAATATATATACATATATGATTTTCCCAGAACGGAAAATGTTCAATATTTGATTTTTGCTGACAAATAATGATACTTCGTTATACACAACAGGTGCTTATATTGCCAACATCAACAATTTACAAAATTTACTAAATTCACTGGCTTCTCTTAACGATTTCTATAAATAGAAGATATCAATTAATATTTAAAAAACAAATGCCATATATTTCACAAAAAAAAAAAATTCTAACTAATACCAACAACAAATTTACAACTGCAAAATCTAGATATTTATTTAGCCAAACAAAATGTACAAAAAAAATTCAAAATAATACAAAAAAGTATAATGAAAATTATTTTTAGAAATTTATGACTAATTTGTTATAATTTATTGGGTAGATAGCGTAAAGTACCTAGGTGTACAATTAGATAAAATATTAACTAAATACATATAACTAAAACAATAGAAAAATTAAATAAAATCACAAGTATCCTATTTCCGTTTATTAATAGAAAAGCTTGCCCCTATCAATTGAAAATAAGTTAATAATAATGAAAGTCATATTCCAACCGATAATCTTACATGCATGCCCAGTCTTCCATGATATTACTAAAACGCATATAAACACTCTTCAAGTGGCTCAAAATAAAATTTTGAAGTTAATATTCAGTCTTCTTTTTTTTATTCAACCAAAAAACTTCATGATAAGAGCAAAAAAAGCTTGGTATCGTTGATAATAACACAAGAAACAGAATCTTGTTGCAAAATGTTCATTGTTTGAAAATTCACTTTTAAAGAGTTTATATCAATAAGTTCGTTATTGTTTCATTGCTAACATAGCAAATTTAGGCTAAGTAGATTAGTCAATATATTAGTTAATAGTTAAGCTATAGGTTAGATACAAGTTAGGTATATAAGTTTTAATAAAACAAGGTTTTTGAAAGTTTCTCTATATATTTGTGAATTATAATGAAGCAAATGAAAATGTAAAATAACAAATAAATAAATATTTCCGTTGTTTAGATGTAAGTACATCTGAACTCTGTATAAATGTAATAAAGCTATAATGAAATGTACATCTTTTTGAAAATCTAAGTTAATTTTAATTTTATCCCTGTCAGTATATTTGTGTACAATTGTACACATGATTTTCACTGCTATTTTTTTAACTGACGTAAAAAAGTAACATATGAATTTTTGAACTTAATTTTATCCATTATACCTTTGCCTTTCACTTTAAAGATAAATTAACAGAATTTTGCATTTAGGTTCGTTGTAGCAATCAATTTAATTGTGGCTAAATTTGTAAAAAAAAATATTTGTTGAAAGGTAGTTAGTTATAAATAAGTTAACTTAAATAGTTAAAAATTAATATGGATAATAATCAGTAAGTGATTTTTTAATTATTAAAGATGCAGTTATTTAGCATAAATGATATTTGGAATAAATTATAACTTTAGCTTTTGAAAAATTATAAGCAAAAATTGATGTGTGTACAATTGTACACTAAAAAAGGAAGACTCGTGAAGTGAAGACTTAATTTTAACTTTACAATAGTTTCTTATTTTTTGATCGTAGAATCCGAATTTGCATAAAAAAGTACCCCTTAAAATTTTAAAATATCGATTTCGGCCAATTTCGGCGGTATTTGGGCTTAAAAACCCATTTTCCGGTCCTTCCCGGAAGTTGAAAATATCACCAAACGATAGAGCATCCTCGATTTAGTTAATAAAATTTGTTTTAAATTTTAAAATAACGGCTCCTTCCGCTTTTAAAAAGCTGATACGCATGGTGTGGTACACCCGGTATATAAATTAATGGTTTTCAAAGTAAAGTAAAAAATTTGGAACGCAAAAGTTTTCTTTTCTAACTTTACTTCGATAATTTCTTCTCCACTTTCAATTTATTTTGAAATTTCAACCTAAACCGAAATTAATTCAGTTGGAACAATCCGTGTTAATAATTTTTGCTACACCACCATTTTGCCAAATAGGAATATGAAAGATAGAGGCTCATCAAATGAAGTTATTAATGTAAAAATAGCTGTAGTTAAATGCATGGATGATAAATCTGTTTATCTGCATTCAATTACGTCGGCAAAAGTAAAAAAAAAAAGGTTAAACGTTTTAGCAAGATAACAAAAATATATAATGAAACAGATAGACCAAAAGTTATAAATGAATACAATCAGTCAATGGGTGAAGTTGACAAATTTGACCAATCACTTTTTAGATTTCGCGATTACAGCTGCTTGGCTTGAATACCGCAAAAAATGCTAACATCAAATGTACTTCTTAAAAAAATAAAAGGCTTAATGAGAATTTAGGTTGAACTTAGATAAGGTTTTATTAATTACAACAGAGGCATAAAGACGAGGAATACTTCTTTCAGATGGTTGCCCTGAGGTGGTTAAAAGAAGGCTTACGTATGAACATCGGCCGATGAAGGAAATTAAATATGATAATGTGTAGAATAGTTAAAATTTCGTCCAATATTTATGGAGTAATTTATTATTACAACTTTTACAACCTCTTACTATATTTGTGTACAATTGTACACATTTTCTTAGTGACGCCCTAAGCATGGGACCGACCTAAAAAAATGTATTTTCTTCTTCCTAAAACTCTTCCAACACAGAAACAATCGCGAAAATATATTTTTTTTTCGCTATTTCAAACGATCAACTGAAAGGGACTAAAAATACTACCTAATAAATTTATTTTTTTTTTGAGATGATTTTAAGAAGATAAAGGCAAATTACAATAAATCATTTAAATCTAAATCTATTTTAAGGTAGTATCTTTTTTTCGTAATAAATTTTACCATTGATACCACTTATCTGATAGTAGTTGTATGTCGTGTATTTCGGGATTTCCCATCTTTATTTTGATTATGGGTCTAAAATCTATTATAACTATAAATTGAATTTATGTAATTATAAATTTAATTAGAAATTGTTAAAATTTCTATCGAATTATGCTTTTTAATAAATAAAAAGAACAAGTTCGATTTATTTATTTACATTGATACATAGATATAGAGTTTTATATCACCATTGTATGTATAATTATGAGTTATGATGACTTACTTATCGTACGATGTTTACAATATATACTTTAAAAAAAAATGCTTAATATGTTTCGATTTAATTATGTTTTTATTGGAAACTATGTGTCACGTTCATATCAAAGGTTTGAAAAAACTTTGATTGGAATTTATTAACAAATTAATTGAGCCTATTTTTATGACTACCATTAATTAAAATTTGTTTACATTTTCAAATATCGAAACAAAAAACTTTTATTCAATTTTCTTTAAAGTATCTATATTCGATTTTCCACCATTCAGAAAGATATCGAGTAAAAAAATTTCAAATAATAACAATAAATTTTTTTTTTGGTCTCAGGTGACTTATTTTTAATGTACTATAATATAATTTGTATAGAATCTTCATATTTACTTAAGATCTTTTCAAATTCAAAATTTTATTCTCCAAATAATTAGAATCCTTTTAACATAAATCAACATTTTTCTTATTAATAATTACAAATATAGATGTCAGTTGAATTTTGAATCGTTTTGCAATTTAAGTGCAATAAGATTGTAGACAATAATTATAAATTGCTTTCCTCTTAATTGCCTTGGTAGCTGCTATCTATTCAGACTATTTGAAACTATTTTCATACACGTATAGAATATTTCTCTTCAGACTATTTTATTATGGTTTCTATTTTAATTATAATTTATTGGATGCAATATAAAAAAAATAATTAGAAGAAAAAAGTCATGTATGTACTTGTGTTTTACTACAAGTATATCATTGTACATATAGCATATTATTTAAAAGTAGCGTATGTACCTACATACTTAATATTCGTAAAATGTAAAATCAAAGAGAATAAAATTGACAAAATCTATATGAAATGAACGTATTCTGTTTTTTGTAATTCATTTCATATTTGGATGTTTGTATACATGTATATATGCATTTAAAAATAAACATATAAGTATATGTAACTAACTATATTTAAAAATAAATAAATTTGAATAAAAAAAAAGCTAACAGGTGCAGATTCTGGCAAGTGATCATTTACGAAAAAAAATATATTTTTAGTAAATATGTAAATAATAATTTTTGTAACCTTTAACTTCCGCTGACCAGATGATTTGCCATTGCGGAATTTATGTTAACATGAAAAGAATTTACTTAATTTATACTCATTTTCATTGTAAAAATTTAATTTTCATTTTATTAATAGTGTAGGGTAGGTCGTTTACAATGTATTCTGAAAATACAAATTAAAGTTAGAAATTTATTTAAAACTAATTAGAAATTATATAGAATTAATGTTGATGAAAATTCAAAATTTGGCTTCGTTGACATTTTTACTTTTTAAATTAAAAGTAAATAAAATAGGATATATTTTGTTTTTTTATGACTTCTACTTTTATTTACAACCTGTTATAATATTTTAGAAATTTTAACAAAAAAAATTGCTATAGATGTTCAGAAAGTTATTATTAAAATGTAGTTATACAATTTTTTATTTATTTACGGGCTTAATTCAACTGAGTTACAAATATTATATTTATTAGAAGTTAAACAAATTTTAAAATGGTAAATTTTGAGATTAAGATGCACTTACTCTATTCCAAAAATGTTAACTCACCTTTGAACTTATCATCATAATAAAAAATGTTTTAATTACTATCTATAAAAGATTTTATATTGCTTTAGTTTCTTAATTTTTGTTGTAGAATCCGAATTTGCATAAAACAGTACCCCTTCCCATTTGAAAAGCTAGATTTCGGCCAATTTCGGCGATTTTTTATCTTGAAAAACCGATTTGCGGTCCTTCCCGGAAATTGAAAATATCACCAATCGATAGAGCACCCTTGATTTAGTTAATAATTTTTTTTACAAGTTTTAAAATAACGGCTCCTTCTCCCCTTAAAAAGCTGATACGCATGCTCTAGATTCTAGAGCACCCGGTATATGCATAACAAAAAATTATAACTAAAAACTAATTCCAAAAATGTTGAAATAATTAAAATTAAAATTTTTTTTTTAAAAATTTAACAAAATCTGTCAATAAAATCTCTTAAATTTGAAAATTAGTGGTTAGAGTGACGGGTTACAATTAGTACTTTGAAAAAAAATTAGCAACTATAAAAATATTGAAGATAGAAATATGGTTAGAATTAACTAAAAGGAATATTAGAGCTTCGATCTTTAGGTTGTCTTTGGAGAGAGAGAAATTATTAAGGTTCCTACTTTTGTTATACCCATAATCATCATTCTATGGATAGATTCATTCATTCGGTTCGATCAAACGTAAGAATAATAGGTTAAAAGTGCGAAGTTGTATTAAACTGGGTTAAGTTTGAAATATAAGTAAAGTTAATATTTCCTTTAACTATTTCTGTGATAAAAAGGACATCGGCAATGTCACTGTTCTTCTTTAGAGTAGTAAGATGGATCAATTGTTTGCAAAATTATGCGTCAAATATCTTTCGAGTCCAGACCCGACTAGAATATTCTAATTGGAACCTAACAAGACATGTAAAAAGGGATTGTAGGATATTATATGGATCTTTAAATTCACCAGACCAATGTTTTATCAAACTTTCACATTGAATTAGCTTTATTGACGATATTACTATAATGCAATTTATATATTAAAATAGAGTTAACCACTTCTAATGCTTATCCGTTAAGGAAATAGTTATTGGAAAAGTGTAAGTCATTTCTTGTAAGTCATTTCTTGTAACTGAGTTTCGAACATATCACGGCGTTGACGGTTGCTTAAAACGTTCTATAATTTCTATATTGAAGTGTTAATATATAAACATATTAGGTTTCAGTATGCTTTCATAACCTGGAGAGTTGTGGTTCACTACAAATTAGCCAGTATGAATTTAAAATATTTAGGGGCTGCTGTTTGCGTTTTGTTGCAATATGCTTCCTATCATCAAATACTCCTTATCCGCCTTTTTAGAAATATAGAAATTGAAAGGACTAAAAATAAAATGAATATGAACGATACATAATTCAGATTAGATGATTGAACTGTAATGAATATTTTTTTTCGCTTTGTTTTCTTTTTAAAAAATTTTTATTACCTAAGGGTAATTTAGTCGATCATTTTAAGACCTCAATAATTCTAGATAATCAACATTCTTAGACATTCTATTGTATTCAATTAATTATAGTATAAGTTAATCAAAAAAATAATTTTAATTTTAATTAATATAGAAATACTAAATTTAAATAATATTTTTTAATAGAAACCAAATCTAACTAATTATAAACTTACAATAACTTTTACAATCATAGCCGCGTTCTACTGTAAAATTTAAATTGTAAAGTGAAATTAGTTAAGACATAATAAAAGCAAAAAATTGTATGGCGCTATCTAACTCATTATGAAATTATGGGAAAATGACACAGATAACAGATGACAGATGACAAATGACAGATTACAGATGACAAATGACAAATGACAGATTACAGATGACAGATGACAAATGACATATGGCATATTTAAGCAAGAATAAAAAAACAGAGACTGTGTTTATGACAATTACATGATGTTACAATTTGTATATATATATATATTGTAATTTATATATGTGTTGGAGTATTCCGTCGAACATCCAAACATCCAGATAAAAGCTGAAAATTATATATATATATATAATAGATAAATAGTTTCAATAATAGAAAGGAATTATTATTTATTAGTTCAGGTTTAGAGTATAGTTATTCCAATAAAACTGTTTTTTTTTTTTAATTTCTCGAATTCTTCAGTAATCATCGGGTATATTCAATTCCAATTGCAGATTACTAATTCTGCCGTAACAAGAATTTAATTATAACTTTAATATTATTTCGAATTTATTATTTTAAATAATTTAAAGAAAGTCTTTAAGTTCTTTAAGAGAATACAAAAATTCTATGCGAAATGCTAATTGTTTTATTCCTCTCATTATAACAAGCGAAATCTATATAAGCTCTATACAGATTTCCATCTAATACCATCTTTAGAAAGCATCCATTTTAAATGATAAACATATAAAGTAAAGCAAATATCTATCTATATAATATATCTTTCTCATAATTTACATTTTACATAATATTATTTGTTAATTATTTCAATTAAAAAAATTATAAAAATTAAAATAAAAAAAAAAATTAAATAAATAAATCATAGCTTATGAAAGTGGCACAAACAATGTTGGGTACAAAAATATTTACTGCATTTATGAAAGCAACATTTTATGGTCATTTTGTAGCCGGTGAAGATCAAATTAAAATTGTTCCAACGCTAGAAAGGTAATTTTGTATGAACTCATTTCAAAATAATACTAATTTTTTTTTTTCTTTTTTTTTCTTTTTCTTTTTTTTTATTTATTTATTTATATTTTTGCCTTAAAAAAATAAACCTTATTTTGTGGCTGGGGGCAAATACGTCACCATTATTTACATTATTTTATATATAAATATGTATAATTAAATTATTTTATTTTGATTTATTATACCATCACGTTAATGAAACCACTGCTATCACTACCTTTGCTACTACCCACAATTTTTCTCCACGGTAAAATATTCCAAAATGCTTTTTTTTTTGATTTTCACAAAAAAATTGGTTTAAAATTTATTTTCAAATTATTTTTTTGATTCTGAAATTATTTGGCTTTTATTTTTATAATTGGCTTTAAATATCTATAAATACATATTTTTTTCCATTTTTGTTAAACTACAAAATGTCAAAATTTAATATTTAAAATAATTTTAAATTTGATTTATCAAAATTCGTTGTAATAAAAACAAAAAAAAAAGTTAATGAAAATATGTAAGGCTATCCTGGGTAGTAAACTCTTCGAAATACTTATGAAGTCTACATTTTATGGACATTTTGTAGCTGGAGAGAATCGACATACAATTGTACCAACATTAGAAAGGTTTTTATTTTTAAACTTTTGTTTTCTGCATTTTTTAGTTGAATATTGATTTTTTTTTTTGTTTTGTAAATCAATTAAATTTTTTTTTTTGTTTGTTTAATTTATTGTGTTATTACTTACCACATTCATAATATGTAATTGTATGTTCCTGCTGCACAAAAACCAAATAAAAAGTATAGTTAAAGATTTTTTGCCTGTAGACAAAATTTAAGATTTAAATATTAAACTGCAAAATTTTTATTTAAACTTTTAAAATTACTAACTTTACGTTTATATACATTATATACATTATATGCATTATGTATGTGTATATAAATCAAATGTTTGAAGCCCATCCATATTAACATTTGATTTAAGTTGTAAAATTAAAAAAAAAATAATTTAATAGTTCTTGGATCTACTAGATTACTTATTTATTCACTTCATTGCTATTAATTTATTAATTTGAATAATCATACAGTAATACCTGGGACGGGTTTGAAAATAGAGTACTGAATAAAAAAGTGCAAATTTTAGAGCATATTGAAACCCTTTATATGAAATAAACTATATTAAGTGCTACATGCAAAACCTACATTCTTGACACTTCTGAAATCCATTGACTGTTGTTGTTCAAGTATCATTCCAAATGTAACTTTTATTCGCAAAGTTTCAAACTCCACAACAAATTTTTAGTCATAAGTCAAGTATCGGTTGTTAATCCTTTTTTTTTGTGATAATCTGTTGTTTTCTTTTAATGAATAAATTAATTTATTTTGATTTGATTTATTATTTAATTTAATACATTCATAATGTATTTAAAATTACCTTTTGATTTGAAGACTATAGTGAATGAATTAAATTTTAATTTTAATAAATATATTTTAACATATTAAAATTTTTTGATCTACACTATCCCGATAATTTTACCTGAAAATTGCAATTAAAATGCAGTCCTCAATTTCCCGTTATTATAAGAACTCAATAACAATATCAGATCAAAATTTAAACCAGTTTCAAATTATACAACGAACCTAATCGATTAATTCGATTAAATATATATATATGTAATTATATTATAAAGAAGTTATTATGCCACAAAAAAATGTATGCAACGGTTGAAAATTAAAATTTAAACGAATTTTTTTCAAAAAAATTCCAAATAAAGACCGATTCCAGATATTACTGTATCAATTACTTATTTAGTAATATTTGCGAATAATTTATACTTAAAAAGAAGATTCCAGAATTATATTTATTTTAATTTAATTTATATTTTAATTTAAACTAACATCTCCCTTCATTATTAACCACAAACTAATAATTTTTAATTTAACCAAAATATTTCACCAAATCTAAATTAAAATCTCATTACTAACATTTTAAATTATTTTCTTTAATAATTAAAAATAAAAATTCTCTTTTTTTGTATTCACGATTCGTGATTATAGACTTCGATCATTTGGTGTTAAACCAATTCTAGATTATTCAGTTGAAGAAGATATAACACAAGAAGAAGCAGAGAAACGTGAAGTTGAGTAAGAATTCAAATATTTTTTTTGTTTTTAGATGTTTTATATATTATCTGAAATTATTTGTTTTTCTTGATTTTAGAGCGTCAGTATCAGAGGGTGCAGCACCAGCTGAAAAACTTCCTGGTTCTTCAGCACAATATCATGTTGATAAATCATTTGCTGATCGTCGTTATAAAGTTCAGAGTGCTAGAACATATTTCTATTTGAATGAGGCAACATGTGAACGTAACATGGAAATTTTTATTAAATGTTTAGAAGCTGTTGCAGGTGAGTTTATTATTTATTTTTTTATTTAAAATAAAAAAAAATGTTTCTAAGTAAGTTTAATTATATAATGGACAAACAAATGCATCGAATAGTGTTAATATAATATCATTAATTAATTGTATAAATATTTAGAAGTTGATTCACAAATTTCGATTGTAAAAAATAGGAAGTTTTGTTATATTTATAATTCACAATAATAACCTAAACCAACCAATTGATACGAAATTTAACAATGATGTTGATGTGTTCACCCATGGCTTAGTTAATATTTTCGTTTCTCTGTACTGAAGTAAAGTAGTAGAGTTCATCCAAAATTCAAAGGTATCTGATGATCTCCCAGTGCCGTGTAAAATTATTCTTTTTGATCCTATCTTGATAGTTTTTAGAAAAACTAATTTTTTAGCGTTAGAGTAAAATTTTTGTTGAAAATAGTCGAATATTTTTCTATCTTGATGTTTGGTGGTTATACGTGTTAAACGATTAGAATATTTCATTTTTTTTCATTTCATATTCCCACGTAACATTTTATTGTTATAAAAACAAAATTAGTGCTACAAGACTTCTATATAACTCCCGATAAGCACTAAAGGTGTTATAATGATGTTTTTATGTGATTAATAATGTGATTAATATTGCTATAAGAATGTTCTTATAGCAATTGCGGGAGTTGTTATAATGGGATTTTCCGCAAGTGATACAGCAATGTTTTTATAAATCTAAAAGTGCGTAATCCTATATTAAGAGTTAAAGTGTTGTTATAAGAATAGAATTGCTGGAATAGCAGTAGTTTTGCTATTATTTTACTGTATTCCTATAATGTTACTAATAAACTTACTGTAGCTTTTAAATAAATATTTTGCGACGGCCATTATTTTCTACAAACGAGCTAAATTTTTTTTAAATAAACAAAAACTGAAAAGTTTTATTTTGCATTCTTTTCGCAAAAATATCATTTTTACTTAAAAGAATAATTATTTAAATATCAAATTTGATGTTATGCATTAATTAACATATTTTAAAGATGCAATTTAAAAATATATTTTCTTTTATTTATTTAAAAATTGGTTATTTTTGGAGGGCATTGTATTTTTTCGAATAATTTTTATAATAAATGTCAATGAAATTTCATTCCCAGCCAAATTTTGCATTTTGGTCACAATAATTATTAATACAATTATTTTTGACCGAAAAATATTGTTTATTAGTAAGACATTTTTTATATTATTAACTAATATCTAACTCCCTTTCTCAGGAAATAAATATAAACTCCATAAAATTATTATTTGAAAATAAAAAATAATACCTTTCTCACTCTCGCATAACATAAATTATTTCAAATGAATAGAATTTCAAAATAAAAACATATACACTAATACATGTGTACTAATCATATAACAATATTACAGCACTTGCTCCGGTGCCTTATAGGATTCTCCATTTTAGTGCTATAACGTATTTATAACCTTTCGCAGCAATTGCGGAGCACTCAAATTAACACTAATAGTGTTTATAATAGTGTTATAAGAGTGCGCAAGAGTCTTATAGCAATAAAATTGTTGCGTGGGTTGTACTTTAATCTATACTTATAAAAGGGAAAGTTTGTTTGTTCGCTATACACGCCCACAGTTTTAAAGATAGAGTTCTAAAATTTTGCACAGTTATTCATAGTCAAATGGAACGCAGTATCTTACAAAGCCATCAAATGACAAGTTTAGGTTAGCTGCCATACAACATCTAGCACCTATCAGGACTCTTTCAAGATTCAAAGGTATTATAGATCTGAAAAATTACACTTGGGTACTCATTCACAAATAAAGGAATACGAATGCTACCGATTTCGAAAATTTGGGCTGGTTCGGGCTGCTGCCGTACAACTCCTTACACGTCTCAGGCATATTTCAGTCTCAGTCTCAGAAATATTTAAAAAACCAATTGTGTTACAGCAGCTCCAATATTGCTTCTACGAAATTTGAAGCAGCCAAAACTATGGTACTAGATTAATAATAAGAACTTTTTATCCTCATTTAATTGTTAGCATAAATTCAAATTGATTGTGGCAAAGTCGAACATATCTTTATTTCAAGAATATCACAATAACAAGGAACGTGTTTGTTTATACTCTATTCAAAACCCGAAATATTGTTTACAAAGAAATAATTTTAATATAAGTATAGTTTAAATTGTACTATTGTTGATTTTGTTTCGTAGTGAAAAAAAGTATTAGAATATTTTTGATAAAACAATTTTTTTTCGATTAATTCGATTCATAAATGAAACTTTATTGAAGTAAATTGTATACATTTTGTGGTTGACCCGGACAACGTTGGGTATCTTGGTTAGTGTACAATAAAAATACATTTCGATAAATTTCGAAATTCCATACTTAATTTAAAATAAAGAATACTTGGATATTCTTGGTACCTAATCGAGTTAATCAATGATATGATATACATAATCACATTTTTTGGTATTGCCAAATTGTTAATGAATGTGTTCTAAACCATTAAAATATATAATTTTGCTATTAGAATTTGATAAGCATTTATAAGTCTTACATAGAACTAAAAAAGAATATGTTAACTCATATTTCGATGAATAACATAAATATGAGTTATTGTATCGTAAACCATATTCCCATTTCAATTTTCGGACAATTAAAATTAAAAAAAAAACAATCATTAATTTACTTTCTCTCCATATATAAAAGTGTATATATGTATGTACATTCATTTCTGTATAGAGGTTTTCACCCTAATGTATGGAAATGTTATTCAACAATAATTAGTGAGACAAGTCAACAGTCAATTAGTGAGTTGGTCGAAATATTGCGACATAAAATTTTTATTCATTGTAAACAGTAATCAACCTACATAATTACATATTAGTACATAATTTGATTAGGTAGATTACAGAAATTCCTATAAGTACGTTTTGAATGAATTCTTAGGATGATTTCTATTTAATTTCTTAAAAATATTTAGTAAGTGTTATTTACCTATCTTAAATTTCATTTACAACAGTTAGTTTAAATTAAATCACAAACGAAGCTTAAAAAATTATCTCATAGTATAAAAAAATTGTAAAAGGTAAAATACTGGTGTGGTTATTGAAATAGTATGATAAATTAATTTCAAAAACACTTATGGTAAACACCTACTTAGTTTGGTAATTCAATTTAAAATTGAGATATTATGCTTTTTTGTTTTAAAATAGTTTTCTTAATGAAAACATAAGAACTTATATAATTGATATGATACCATTTGGTTTAAAGTATATCCAAAAACATAAAATCGAGATTAAAATTTCTCAATAAAATAAGGATGGCAGAATAAGTTGTTATAAAAAATTTATTTTATAAATATTAGTAATCGAATTCTCTTCATTAAATGTGTCGGTTTTCGATAAGTCATTCTATAATAATCCACAACATCAAAGTAAAAAATATTTGTCAATTACGACGTAAAATGAAATTTTTTTCTAATTTTCTTCCCAAATTTTCACATTTTAAAAAACTAGAAAACTATAAAAAGAATTTTTTTTTAAAAATAATTCACAAAAACAAAAAATATATAGGTGAAAAAAGAGGACTATCATAAATGAATCCTTGAAATTAATTGATTTCTTTTTAAAGAGTACAGCTCTAATGTACAAACATTTAATTTTTAATTATAGAATACAAGGTCAGTTCATATCAAAGTTTAAATACTTATTTTTAAAATTTAAACATTTTTGTTTTTTTTTTTAATTCCAAAGTCCAAGGTTTCACAAATTGATTTTCCATTTAAATAAAAATACTTTACAAAAATTCGATGACGTATACATAAAATTAAATTAAAAATTATATATTTTAAATAAAAAAAAGAAATGGTAGATGTCATTCTAAAATAAAATAACATTAAAAAAAAAAACGTGACTTAATCAATTTGGCAAATTTTATTTTGAAAAAGTTTAGGAAAAAACCGGTGATTTAAAAAAAAACAAACAGTAATATTTTATCAATTCGTATGAAAAAAAAACAATAACAAACAATAAAATTGATGTAGTGGGTGGGTTGTGTTTATATTTTTGTTTTGTTTGTACATTTTAAAATTTTATAATTTGGCTTCATTTCAAAATGTTTGTGCTTTATTCTATTGAATTTAACATTTTTAATTTGTTTTTTTTTAATAACATTAATCAGTCATTTAACTTGATTCGATACTTTGTAAAAACGAATTGTACTGATATAAACTTACACACCTACTTGTATGTTACATATTTTCTAGATGTATAAAAATAAGCTTAGTATAGCTTGTGTAGCTCGTTTCTCCTACAAAAACAGGTTAAAAACTCCGTAGTGTGAACACAGTGTTTGATTGGTGTTATTCGATATGCGATCGGTAGCTTTGAATACCTAAATTGATTGATATTAGTGTTTCGTAACTTACTTCTTATTTTGACTTTGAATGATAAGATGAGCTTTTTGAACTCTTGAATTATATGAATAATTGGCAAACATTATATTGAAAATAAGCAAAATTGTGGTGCTATATATAGAAGCCCTATGCTCCCTTCTTATATGCATTTTTTTCAATGTTTTGTTTAACATTGGTTCTACAATTTTTCTGTGTTTTATTTTGCTTCCTTATTCATTGGCTTTTAAATGTCTATATTAAATTTATTTATGATTTCGAAATCAATTGGGAAAAATGAACACAATACTAATGTATCAGACTGTGCAGTTTCGTATCTATCTGCCATATTCAGCTATCATGTGGAATCAACTCTGCTTTATATACTGTACTAATTGCCTTTTTTCTAGCATTCACTTTCTGCATCATCATAACGTTTTTTTATACAATGTTTTTTTTTTAGCTGGCGCTTAATACTCGGGCTTTTCATAAAAATAAAACTGCAAAAACAAAATACATACTGCAGAATTTTTTTTTGTTTTTACAGAGTTGTTAAAATTTGAATTTTCTATATTTTACAGTTTTGCGTTATAAATTAAAACAGCTACTCTATCTCCTTACATATAACACCTACAAAGTTTTCCTGCTAAGTTAGAAATGTTTATGAACAAAGTTCATTTGGGACATTTAATTGATTTACTATAATTGTAATGAATTCTAATATTTAATAAAATATAATAAATGAAAAAAACAAAAAAAAAAATTTTGCTTATGAACAAAATCCTTGTCAATATAAGCAATATTACCAATATTGCTAGCTTATGAAAACCTCTACTATTTCTAATAAACAGAGTTCCAAACTATTCTATTATTCATGTTTTTATTTAAATATATATGTATATATATATGTATATATATATGTATATATATATAAATTTCTTAATTATTCTTAAATATTCCGATGAAGTAAAAAAAAAAAATGAATTGGTTTTTCGACCTTGTCCAGTACCCTTTACGTCATTGGGATCAAATAATTGACAAAAAATAATTTAGTGTAAACTGGTAACAACTTAAATAGAATGGAGCTATTCTATTTAACAAGGCTTAGTTCCTGTTCATGAGTTAGCAGTAGTTTTCTACATTTAATGAGCTAGCAAGTAATTTAATAAATAAATGCTCGATATATTGTAGAGATTGTACTATAAACTTGCAGTACCATACTTAAATAAGCACTAAAAGGTGATCTACCTAAGTTACTGTCAAGAACATAAAATATATATATATATATAATTATTAAAATTTGAAATATAAGAATAAAGAATTTTAAAACTTAAAACTAAAACTTATCTGGCATAGCAAACCAAACAAAAACAATACTTCAATTAGATAATTTAGGTGGAGTTTAAACAAATTTCGACTGTTACACCAATTTGTATTGACGTAGGTACATATGACTTTTTAGAAGAATAAAACGAAAATAGAAAAAAAAACGAATTGTTCAAATTTATTACAAAAACTTTTCATTCATTAGAAGTCAGAATATAAAATAGGTATGAAATATTTTTCTAAAAAAAAAAATCTAGGTCAATAACCTGAAATTTTTTTAAGCAAATATACAACATACAAATACGTTAATACAGAAGTAGGTACGATGTTTTTGAATTTTTTTTGTTTTTTTTTTTTTATTTAATTTTATTACATTTTTATTTTCTCTTTAATGAGTACCATTTTCAAAGTCCAAAGATTTAAAAATGATCTGTGACGTTTATGAAAGTTGACTCATGACTTTCTAAATCAAGAATTACCTTTAATTTAAATATTTTATTTTTAAATTTTTAAAAATATAATTTTTTTTTTTTTTTTTTTTACTTGGACTATAATATGTCTAAGTCTTGTATCAGCGTCTCTATTGGTTTTGGTTTTTTAGTTTTTCTTTATTTAAATTAGTTGGTTAATAATCAACATTTATTATTCGTTGAAGTGGTAGGATATTAATCCTTTCAAAAAATTTAAATAGTTTTCATTCATACAGAAAAAGTGGTTTAGTTTATAAAAAAGTTATTGCTCTTTTACAAAATTCGATAAAAACAGTTTTTCTATAAATTCATGATCATCATCATCATCTATTGTTCTACAGCTCAGGGTGACCTTCACCCTCGATTCCTTCATTCTGGGGTGGCATTATGTAATTTGAAACATCGTGTTGATTCGACTCTTTTCAAAAGGTGACATTGCATAATTTTGTTTCGACCTTTTTTATTTTGATTCAATCTTTTTAAATTTGGTATGACATATTTTGGTATTGAGTAAAGTTAATAAGATAAATGACTTTTTGACTTTTTGATATGACTAAATTTTGGCGATTGAAATACAGTTGAAGCTTTTAGGCAAGTTTTGAAAAAATAGAAACTTAATACATGATTTGTATTGGAATATTTATTTATTTTAGAAACGCACAGAAATAAAAATTTCAATAAAATTGAAAATTAGGTAAATTTATATCGTTTTTGTTTGAGGTAGAAACATCTTCAGAAAAAAAAATGCTGGTATTGTTACTAGAGTCTTTTACTTGTATCTAGTTACAATTTTTTTAAATTTTTTTTTTCAATACCGAGTATTTTCTAGCAATAATTGTTGATCTACTCTATATTCATTTTGATATTGGCTTTGCCGTAATTTCAAATTATATACTTTTCAGTGGTTTCACCTGTTTTATTTAACGCTTCATTCAAATTTGTTATTTCATAACGAACTTTTTTTTTAATATTTTTGTCTATATTAGTTATTGCTTTTACATTATTTTCCATTTTTTCTGTTTTTTTTTTTTTTGGTGTACTTTCTTCAGAAATTGGTGTACCAACTCTTGTAGCACAACCAAATGTTTCCATATTCATGGAATTATAGCCCATATTATAATTATTTCATCAGATTCCATAATTTTCTTTTCCCGATACGGGGTCACCGCCAGTCTTTATTTTACTCAATTTATTAAACATTAATTTTTTCTTTACTTTATATTCATGGTCGCTCTAAACCTAAAAACAGTATTGTTTTTACATATATGTGTACATGTATACCTACAGAGCAATAAGTTTTGAATTATAAAAAAAAATGTTCTGTACAAAATGATTATTAATGTAATGTAACAATGAATTAATATTCAGGAGTCACTATTGGGTATTGGAAGAGCTTATTTTTCACGAGTTGATGTGACACAGAATATAACAAATAGAAAAAAAGAATTGTAAATTGTGGTTCTTATAATATATATAAAAAAAACATCACGCTATTTATTTCATTAAAAAATATTCAAATTATACTTACATTTAAAATTCTGTTATTCTTAATTTATTTCTTAAAAACACCTCCACACATAATAAATAATAAATATTGCAACTAAACTAGTAAATTGCCGTTTAATTTAATTAAATTAATATATACCCACATATGATTTACTTTATGATACGAAACAAATTAAAAATAGAACTGTACAGTGCTGCGCTTAATATTCTTTTTGGCATCCTTTGATCATTCATTCTCACCATATGCCCTATCCATTTTAACCTAGCCTTTGTATTTTAATCAATTTTTCAATATTGTGTCCACCAATTGGCGTTTCTAGCTTCTCGTTTGATTTAACTCGTTTGATCTTATTCTTAGGCTTCGAAGCTATAAAAGAAGCTAAGGCTTCGAAGCTAAGAAGCTCAAAAGGCATTTGTATGCATTAGCATTTCTGCTGCTTGGATCCTATTATTAATTATTGCCAAATATATGCCATTTTTATTATTTAGTAAGGCACCTAGATATATAAAACTGTTTACTCCTTTAAAATTATTGTAGTCATGTATTGTTATATTTTAAGCTAAATCGTCTTGTTTCTATGCGCGCCATCCTCATATATTATTTGGTCTTACTCTCGTTCATTTTTAATCCTACAGTAGTAGCTTTTTTTTCTAGAGTCAGAAATATTTCTTTTGTCAAAGGATGTGGCTACAATTTCCATAAATTGGAAAGAGTAAATATGAAAATCGTCCAGTTAAATTTTTCCTTTTGTATATTCAGAAGCACATATAATTAAGACAAAGACGAGCAAAGTATTGAGAAATATTAAGTAAGCGGTATACAATGTAGTAGAAAGAATTCCATGTAAACTTCATATAATATTTCTCTTTATCAAATACTTCACTTTATTAATGAATATTGAAAATTTTCATCATTATTAACTTATACACTAAAATATCTTATTTTAATTTTCTCTGATATCCAGCCAATACTGTTTACAGTATAATTATAAAATTCAGATTGTTTTCAGAAAATATGAATATGAATTATGTCAATCCAAAATTGTATTTCAATCAATAATAATTTTTATTTTAATTTCAAAAATTAATAAATATACATTATGTTAGACTAAATGTTAATGACTAAACGTTAATCTAATCTAGCGATGATAATATATATATAAATTTCGACTTTTACTTTAATTAGCTATATATAAGAATTTTAATAATTACTTTTGAACTATCGATATTTGCACAATAAAAATAAATGATTAGTGGAAAATTCGACTTTTCATTCATAAATTATTAGAATTTGTAATAACAATATATTATCAGATAATATGATATAGTCTGTACTAATAATCTTGTAATTCTGTCAACTAAATTTTATATAATATTGTTTTTGATTATGTATTCAATAATTATTTTTAAACTATAGCAAAGTTGCCTAACGTTGTCCTCGGTAAACATAAAATGTTTGCGTAATTATTAAAATAAAATTTATAGTCTTATTTATGAATCAAATAATAAAAAAAATGGTTTCTGAAAAATATTCTATAGATTATAGAAGGAACAAAATAGATATTCGAACACATTCATCTGGGTTCAAGTTAAAATTTAGTAGGTTTAAATTTGGTTGAATTTATAATTCAATAATTTGAGGTTTTTTTTTATTATTTGATATTTGGTTCAAATTTAGTAGTAGCATTATTAAAACTAATACGTTTAATTTAACATTGTGAGAAGAAATATTAAAAACCCTGATCTGGGTAAATCCAACGAAATTCAAATTTATTATATTTAACAGTTTCATGTTCATTAGTAACTGTATCGTCACCATTGAAATTTTACTATTTTACTATTTTCATAAATTCTTTTCTTCTTAAAAATATGATCGAATTACATCAGCGTTCGTTCTTCTAGACATAACTGACTATCTTTGAACAATCTGAATTTTAAAAAATGGTAAAAGACATTTTTGTCTATTTTTGAGATAATAAAAAGGTACAAATTTTCAACTTTGTTTAACTTCTTTAGTTTTTGAAATATTCGGGATGGTTGATATGAATATTATATGATAGGAATTCTAAGTTTATAACCTGTCATTTGATATTATGAAGTAGCGCGTTAGCTCTTTGATGATCATAAATAACTGCGAAAGTTGAGAACTTCATCTTTAAATCTGTGAACGTGTACAAGGAACAAAAATACGCGTAACCAAATAAACAAACTTTCATTTTTTGTAATTGTGTAAATAAATGCAGTGATCATTTTTGAAAAATAAGTATATGTACAGGACAAAACAAAACAGGCCTGATATATTTTTTACTTTCCATTATTTTATTTTTTCTTATTTTGCAATATTTTTGATGAAGCATCGATGCGAATAAATCTTCATTATTTCCAGAAGCAACTGGAATGGCCACTTCTACCCACCTACCTACTTATGTTATCAATACAGATCTAGTAAACATTTGTTAAATCTTCCTTAGTTTTTGTTTCATCAAAATCACTACATATTTACCTGTAATTCGCCAATAATATTTTGATGGTGAGAGGCAAAAACAATTCTTTTTTGCATTCAACAAATTTTAATTTGAAATCTCTTAATAAATTTTATATAACGAATGGGTAGGCATTCGACTGCAGTTTGTATACTTTTCGAATACTGTTGTATACTGTTTGTATACTGTACACTTCGAAAAATGTGCTGAATTAAATCTTATCGGTTTTTTGCCAATAAATCTATTGAAAATTCATTTTTATAATTTAAACAGTATTGGGTCATAATAATTTTACATGAGTAGTGTTACCATGGTGTTACATTTTTGTTTTTATATTTGTGAAATTTTTGTTTTATACTTTAAATTGGATTTAAAATTAAAAAAAAAGGATATTTATAAATTACACAAAATTAGATAATAATGGACATAAAATAATCTTTAGATATAGGACAGTAAAGTACAGGACGAATTGTCAGCGTAATAAATGAACATTTTAATGATATAAAAAAAATTTATTGTGAAACAGAAGAGACGATCAAAAACACATTGGAATTTTGTAATCAATTTCTAAATAAAATAATATTTAATTTTATTTTAAACTAAATAGTAAAATAATAATTAATTAAATACATAAAATAAATAAAATTGCATGATCCTAACATTTATTAATACCTACATACATATATATTTTTTTATTATTTATTTATTCAAAGATTATGATTCTAGATCACAAAAGAAAACAAAGCCTGTAGGTAAATTTTGTTTAATTTTTTTTTTTTTTGTAATGTATTTACTGAGTTCCATTATAAAACATGAATGCCATTTAGATAATATGTCGTTGTATACACATCTTAAGCAAAAATATTAAAAATGGAACTTTTATACATTAATTAATATATTATTATAAATTTAGTAGCTTTAATTAAATTGGCTAAGTTTTATGCATTGTTGTGTTTCTTACAAAAAAATTGTGAAGTGCACAGTTCAGTATAAAATTTCTATTTAAAAAGAGTTGGAGATACGATACGATGATATCGACGTATTTGAGCAAATACACCTTATTTTAGAAATTTTACTATATATTTCTATCTTACGGCACTTAGAGTATAAGCAAATGAAGGAATTTTTATTTTTATTTTCTTGAAAAGTCTTTTGTTTTGTGATTTTAATAAATTTAAGATGAATGTTAAAACCTTAAGTTCTTAATATTCTGTTAATCCTTTAATATGCCTTCATTTTTGTCATTCAGGTTTTTCAGTTTGGGTTTTTTTTCTATTTTCTAGTCTAAACCATACCAAGCTGTATAGAACGCCTAACCCTATCTAATGTTTAAAATTATTTTATATTTAAGGTCTATTATGTAGATACTAAATTTTATTAACTAAATTGAGAGTGCTTTATCCATTTATGATAATATTTTCAACTTCCGAAAATAGGTTTTTGAAATCGGAAATTCGCCGAAATCGAGATTTTCAAATGGGAAGAGCTAGTTTTTTTTATACAAATTCGGATTCTACGTCAAAAAAATAAGAATTTTGTGGACTTATGAACTACAGCGCTCACTCTTTGGCAATTTCATACATTTATTATATTCTGTTAAATTAGAAAATAGAAAAAGACAAATATATTTTACTATATGCTTGTAATTTCATTACAATTACATTCATGCTTCTAATATAACAAAAAATTAAATTGACTCCTAAAAGGTTTTCACCGCCTACCATCTACAAAAAGAATATATATTAAACAAAAATGTACATTTAAAAATATAATATTTTTATATATTTATTTATATAATTAAAGTTTAATTAAATAATTAATTTTATGTATTTATTTTTAAAATGATTTAAAATAAATGATAGAATTAAAATAAAAAACTATTTTAAAATGAGATAACAAAAAATTTGTAACACAAAAAGACAATCATTAATATTTTCCAGGGTTTTCTATTTTCTTTAGATTTTGTTTTAATGGATATCATCTGTTTTTAATAAAAAAAAAAAATTCTGCAAAAGCCGCCAAATGTACTGTCGTAGGTAGAAAATAAAAACAAAAATTTAATAATCTTTGTTTGTTAGGTTTTCAAATAAATATTTCAATCACCTTCAAAAATACACAGCATATTCGTTAAAAAATAAATAATTATCTTACTTCAAAACTTCATTTATACAATTATTGGATTTGCAATTATTGTTGTAGTTTTTTAGTTCTAAACTAATTTTGGTGGTGATGTGAGCCTCAATTTTCCTCCTTTTTTTTGTTTTACGAATTTTAGTATTGTCAATAAAGATGTACATATTTATTTGCACAAGAAATATTACGAATTTGTGTATACGGGCATTTATTTATATTTATATTTCTTGTCGTGTATATACGTATATATATAAATATATATATGTATATTATGTATGTTATACCATATTTCGCCAGTCCTTAAATTTAATTTTTAATCAAATTTTATTTTTGACTTGTTTTTATTTGCTTTTAATTTTATTACGATTATTATTATATAGACAATTTTAGGTTGGGTAAGACACCCTGTATCACAAAATATTGTTTTACAAAAGACTGATGTATAGTCCTAACTATAATAGTCATATGTTGTATGATATGTCGTTAAATGTTCGATATGATTCGATATGATTTAACAAAATCATATTTACACATTAACTATATTAGGACCGTTCCCGTACTTTTCTGGTAAAAACTTGCAAATGAGAGAAAAGAGAGAAAAAAAGAAAAAAAAAGAAAAAAGAGTTAAAAAAACTCTCATCTGCAAGTAAATGTACTGGAACGCAATTCTTGTAAAAACTTGCAGCAGTCAAACAGCTGACAAGCAATCTGACATTCTGAAATTAATTTAATTATAAACAATCATTTTAAATTTCCGGAGGTGTTTTTTTTTAAAGAATTGTACATAATTAAATTTAAACGAAATGGCAGCGGAAGATATAAAAAATATATATTACTAAGTAGCGATTCGGATTACATTTTTATTACATTTTTTTAGTGAAAGCGAAACTGAAGAGTTAAGGAATGTAATTCTAAAGCAAGTGCTGTTGGAGAACTTTTTACATAAAAACATAAGACATTGCATTCGAAACTATTTGGAAGAAATAGTTCCAGGTTATTGTGAAGAGGAATTTGTAAGACATTTTCGTGCAAGCAAAAATGTTTTCAAATATTTATATGAAGAACTGCAAACATTTGAAAGTTTTGCAAACCTACGTGCAGATAAAAAATGTAGCTCAGAAAAACATATAGCTGTATTTTTATGGTTTGCGGGTCATGAAGCTTGCTGTTATAGAGACTTAGCTGACGATTTATCCTTATCAAGTGTATCCGTATTATTAAATTAAATTATACATATATTACAATAATAAAGAATTATGAAATTTATCCTCCACTAAATTATATTTTTCATTTTTTTTAATAAATTTCATTTAAAAAACAAAATTTTGCATAACAGATACATATGAGAAATTACAAAAGTAAATAAAAACATAACCTAAAAAATACAACAACAACAAAAACAACAACAAAAATTTAAAGTATAAGTTTTTACAAGTTAAAATTTTACTTGCAAAAACTTATTCGAGAGAATGTTGTTGAACTTTGTTGAACGAAGTTGAAAACATATGTTTTCTCTCGTTTTTAGAAAAAACTCTCAGTACAGGAACGGCTTCTGGTAAAAACTTGGAAAAACTTGGATAAGTTTTTACAAGATGTGCGTACGGGAACGGTCATATTATCATACCTATAATAATATCAAAACGTCAAAACCAAAAGTTAGAAGTGAAATAAAATATAAATTTTATAAAATAATATTTTTTTTTTTTATTTTGAGTTTTGAATAAAGTTCTTAAATGTTTTGTTTTTTTCTCATTTTGAGATTTGAATAAAGTATATTTCTATCTACTAGACATAAAACAGTCTTTTGTAATACAAGATTTTCAACACTATTATATTCAATTTCACAAAAACATATTATATAGTAAATATTAGGTTTATTTAAATATGTTTTCACTTGTAATATTTTTTTTGTCGCTTTAAATGTTCTCACCGACAAAGCCCAGGAAGTTGGGCCCATCATATAACTCTAAATGTTTTCAATTAAAATGTTATTATGATGTATTATTGTCACTCTAGTTATTTATAAAACAAAAATATTTAATCTAAAATATTATTCTAATATAGTTTTAATTTTTTAATTTAAAGGTGCAACATTTGGAACAGGTATTACTGCAATTAAGCTTACAGCTCTTGGTCGTCCTCAATTATTGGTGAGTTTGTTTATACAGAAAAACAAAATATTGAAATTATATTTTAAATAATTAATTTTTATAGGCATATATATATAAATTCAATTTTTCTTTTTTTTAGCTCCAAGTATCTGAAGTTATTATGAATACACGTAAATATATGGAGGATTTAGTTGGTGGTCAAGGCAACGTATTAACTCATCACAAAACAATTAAAGATTTAGAAAAATATTATGCTAGTTTGGGTGATAATAAAAATGTTAAGGAGTTCCTTTCGCATGTTACATCAGATAAAGATGGGTTAGATTTTAAAAACACATAATAATATATTTTAATTTCTGATATACTCTTTATATATATTATTTTTAAAGTGAAATTTCCAATTTGAAAAATACTATAATGAGAATTCTAAAATAAGAAAAAATTGAAAAAGAAATAGACTGACATCTTAGATATTACCAATATTACTATTTGGAGATGTTAGTCTTTTTTTTACATTTATTTTTCTCTCTTAAAAACTATTTTTCGTTAAATTGATATATTTAATTTAAACTTATCATGATTCTCGAATCGAAGGTACAAGTAGGCGAATTCAGTGTCATGAGATCATGATTAGTGAAGCGAACGTAATACGTTCGACAATTTGTCGAATGAAAAATTTAAGTGACAACGCCGTAAAACAAAAATAAAAAAAATTGATTTGCAACCGAACTAAATGCATTTGGATTTTAAAAACGTGAATCCAAAGAATAGTTTGGAATAAATTATTGTTTATTTATTTATTCGTCTATGTACTGCGTATAGATAATAATATGATTACAGGTATGGCAAAAATAAGCTGTCGATGCTCTGTTGAGCAAAGAACAAAATCTAGAGTCTCCAGAGAATCCAAATTAATCTATAGAGCCAAAAATTTTCACGCGTTCTAAGTGTTGCTACAAATTCAAAGAAACCTCAAATGAAACCTCAAATGAAAAATAGCAATATATGTATATATTCCAAATAATCGAGACCTGAATTTCCTTCATCGGAAAATCGTACTGCACAGACTAATGTTACTATTGGTAATATATCCCATTTGTTCTAATTTAAGGCTTCAATTTATCATTTATGTTTAATTGAATTTAGAACATAAAGTTGATGCATCTTTATTCAAACAAAATTTTTTTTGATTAATCAAAATATTTAATTTTCAAGTGTTAGGTTAGCAACAACTTTTCCACAGCGAAAAAATTTATTCGCGAATCGTGATCACATTTACACGAACGTTCGATTAGCATATTCGCTTCGACTCATATTCGATTTGAGAATCATGATAAGGGTATAAGTTAAGTCCATTATTGAAGGTATGCAAATTAAAAATTATCCCTTTACGTTTATAATTCAAACTAGATTTATATAACAAATATAATTGTTATACAGATATTCATTCAGATTCAAATAGTTTATAAAATTTGGCTCTCCACAATCCTCTTCTGAGTTATATTGATTTAAGAAGAAATATAAATTTTGTAAACATTTAAAAATCCCATATAAAAGTTTATTGAAAACTTTTTCAATGCATAATTGTTGTTAAATTAATTTAATTGTTATCAGATTTTCGTTCACTAATAATTATTTTAATATTTAATTGCAAATATATCGATATTTCGGAAACAAAATACCTTCTTTTTGTGCTGTGCTTGTGACTAGATATATAATATTTGTTATTTGAAATAGAACACTTCAAATTGTGCAAATTTAAAAAAATTGTATCAATTTTTTTTGTTTAAATTCGAAATTTTATTTTAAAAATTTTCTTAATTACATTTCATTATTATTATTATTTTTATTCTTAATATAACGCAAAAAATAAAACAAAATTAAATATACATATGTATAAATATCGAAAATTTTAAAAATTCGAATATAATTAATTTAGAAAAAGGTATACAAAATTTATAGGATTACAACACACCAGGACTCAACATATGTCAACAATAAAGATGCAATGTGCGTAAATGAATAATAAGTAAATAACTTATTGAAAAAAAAGAACAAAACAAAAAATTTCATATCTAAAATGTTGATGTGTTTTATTTAATTTTTTTTTTTGATTATATATAATTTGGTTTTAGCTTTTTTATTTAAAATGTAATATATGTATGAGTGTGATGTAGAACATAATCAGCTAAAAGGAAAATTCCAATTTCAAAAACAAAAAACATTTACATTAAAACATTTTTTTTTTTAAAATCAGGTGTTTCTTAATTGACGGGAGAAAATATATTTTTTTTTTGTCAATCAAAAAATTTCATTAATAAATTAGTTGAGTTAAAAGTTAGTTAGATTTAATGAGAATTGATAAATATTTAATTTATAGAAGAATTGTTATTTAGAAGATGTACTCATACTTATTTATTTAAATCACTTTGTAATTTATTACATTAAGAATCAATATTATCAGAAAGTTATGCATAGTTTTTGTTTTTCACCTTTGATCATTAATATACATTATGTAGATACTGTATAATGTAAAAATGAAATAGCTGTTATCCTTATAAACAAGAAAAATAACGAAAATAATATGTAAAAAATCATATGGAAACAATGAAGTTTTGTTTTAATTTTTAATTTTTTTTTTGTTATATATAATAATAATAATAATTATAATAATAATTTTTCATCAATAAATTATAAATACATGGAAGTGGCTACGTAGATAGGTGGCTAGGTAGTAGTAACTGCTGATACCACGGAAACTTTCCTCGCATAAGAATCTACTACTCATTGAACAATTTCGAGCTTTTTACACACATTTATAATTGTTTTTCGAGACGAGTATTTTAGAATTTAATTTATTATTTAAATTTCTTAAATTGTACTTACTTGTATTTGAGTTTATTTCTTTTCCATAAATAAAAATCCTCAAATTTTATTGATAACTTTCCGGAAATAATTTATATGTCACTCCATATTGCAACTTTTTATTAAATTTGTATTGTTTCAATTAAATTAATTTGTATACATATGTATATGTAGCTACATTCAAAATAAATATTTGTGTGAAATAAATTATAATTTTTTAGGAAAAATCTAATTGCATTTTGACAGTTAGATTTAAAATTAAATTAATTAATTAAAATTTGTAATTATTTTTTCACTGCAATTAAAGTTTACCGACTAAAGCACTTTATAAATTGTAACGCTTAAATAATTATCGCTGTAACATTTGTAACGTCAGTTATATTATTATTAAAAATTTTCATTTTGATTTCCAAAACAATTTCAAAAGTTATTTTTATTTTTAATTTTTAATAACAAGTATTTTCATTTTAATCCATTTTGTATCTACATAATATATTAATTCGGTTTAGTTATGTTCTTCTAAGTTAAAGTCGAGAATTGTTTAAAATTTCAACGCTCCGGTTTGATTGGTTATACATAATCGATTTTGTAAAAATATGAATTTTATGAATTTCAAAAGTAAAAATATTAAATTAATAAAGTATACTTTTTGTTGTTTTAATATTTATGAATCTTAAAATAAGCGTTTGAAAAAAATCGTTCAACAGAAAATTACTTTAAGAGATTCAATAACTTTAAAACGCTTTAATTGACTGAATGTAGCCATTAATATTTTAGACCTAAGCTGACATACCCAATTGAACATTTTTATTATTTTAACGTTCATACTCATGTCATATTTTATTTGATTAGATTGTTGGTAATTTGGTTAATAAGTTTTGAGCAGCTTTTTAATAGAATTTGATCCCAAGCAAACTTGGAGGTGTTGATGCAATGCACTTAGTATGTGGAAATTTATAATGCAAAGCGGTTTTCTATTTTAAAAATATTTTTTTTATTTATCATTGTTTTAAAAACACTATTCTTATAAATTTCATTTATTTATAGCAACAGAACCATTAAAATTTAAACACTAAAATTCATCAACATTGGTTTATTTTTTAGGCTGAAAAAAGCTGAAATGCTAGAAATTTTCTTAAAGCATTTCCTCCCTACAGGTTTTGTATACCTTTATTAAAATTCCCTTCACTAATAAAAATAAAAAATAAAAAAAAAAAAAAAAAAATTAAATAAGTCATTTTGAAATAAAATATTGTAAATTATATATTTCAAAATGGCTAAATTTTTTAAACATATTATAAATTTATTTGTAAATTATGTATATTTGTATATTATTAATTTATTTTCAAATTCCCAACAAACCATAGGAAGAACGTGTTCTTCAAGAAGAAACATATACAAATCCCCCGTATAAACTTTATGCGAATGTTCGCCTAGAAGAATTAAAAGCGAATGAATTACGTTTCATTAAAAGAATGTTTATTTTTGTTTTCTCCATTTTGAATATATTTTTATGTATATGTATAATGTATATGAAAATATTTTCAGTTATTTTTTAAAGCGCACGTGTTAAGTACAAACTTCAAATTTTTTTAATATATTGAATTATAAAATTTTTAAATAATAATTAAATTAAAAAATAAAATAACCTTAAATATTTATAATAAATAAATATTAATAATTAAATTTTGATGAATTTTATTAAAAATTATTTTAAGTCATTGAAAGAGATATTATCTTCTTCTAAAAATTCTATTTTTATTCTTCTAAACATTCGTATTTCTTTCATATATGAACTCATATTATTCTTCTTAACATTCGTTTTTTGTTCTTCTCGGTGAAGCTAATGCGATTCAATTTACGATTGTCGCGGCGATGTCAACCTTTTCATAATACTAATGAATCGCAGAAGAATAAAATATGAATTCGTGGCGAACAAATACATTCTTCTAGGGGATACTTCCGCGATAATTATGCGATTCTCATGGTTTGTTAGGTTGTATATTTTGAATGCTCGTTGTAAGATATTTCTATATACTCTGTATAAATATTTTACATATTATGTATGTAATTTATTAAAAAGAAATAAAAAATTCCAAAGATTTAATTAAATACATAAATACATATAACTAATGCTATGTTACATACATTATATACATGTATATACAATTTTAATTGTAGATTAATTAAAATTTTAAAATTACATATTAATTTTTTATTTTCATTTATTATTTTACAGTATATTACATTTGTTCCCATGGTCAGGAATTGTTGATGAAAATTCTCAATTAAGTGATACTTTTCGTGTACCAGATCCAAAAACAGGACAAATGCGTCGCTTAACTTCTCAGATATCCCCGAAAGAAGAAGAAATGTTCCGTAATATGATTCGTCGTTTGAATACAATTGTTAAGGTGAGTTTTAATTAGAATGTAAGATGAATGAAAAGCCAGTTTCAAAGCAATTTGGTTTTAGTACTCATTTCATTTCGATAGAATATATTGAAATAATTGAATTGCCAAATATATTTTGGTTTAAAAAAAACTTCTTGTAATGGCTATACCTATGTTTTTTTTGGTTTTGCTTATTTAAGCAAAGGTAAATAATATAAAAAAAAATTGTTTTTAATTGTAGGCTGCTGAAGACTTAGATGTACGTATAATGATTGATGCTGAACAAACATATTTTCAACCGGCAATATCACGTATAACATTAGAAATGATGAGAAAATATAATAAAGAAAAAGCAGTTGTATTTAATACCTACCAATGTTACTTAAAAGAAACTTTTAGAGAAGTTTGTACAGATTTGGAACAAGCTAAACGACAAAATTTCTATTTTGGTGCAAAATTGGTACGTGGAGCATATATGGAACAAGAACGTGCTAGAGCTGAAGCATTAAATTACGAAGATCCAATAAATCCAACATATGAAGCAACAACTGATATGTATCATAAAACTTTAACAGAATGCTTAAGAAGAATTAAGGTAATTTAAAACTTTTAAATAAATATTAGTTGAATACCCTACGCGTTACTATATGTAACTTTGTTTATCGTCATATAGGAAAATCTAAATTAGAATATTTTAGATTGCAATACAATTTAAATTATCAAATCAAAATATTCTTCTATATTATCAAAAGTAATTGTTTTTGATAATCAGATTTGTTTTTAGTGATATATTTAAATGATGGAATAAAAGTCGAGTTTTCTTTCACTAATCATTTATATTTATTTTGCAAATATCGATATTTCGGAAGCAACTTACTTCCTTCATCAGTGCTTGCGACCAATCTAAAGAAATTTTGTCCCAAGCACTGATAAAGTTAACAAGGTATTATTGATATGATGAACAAATTTGATTTCCATTATAAAGTTGCTCTTATACGCAGTATATTTATGTTAATCATCGACATTGTCCTGTAACCCCAATCTGTGGGGCATAGGGCGAAATATATTTATATTTATATTGTAATTTAATTTTTAATGTTTTATATATTTTTTTAGTCATTTAAAGATACTAATGAAGATATGAAAAAAATTGGAATTATGGTTGCATCACACAATGAAGATACTGTACGTTTTGCAATTGAAAAAATGAAAGAAATCGGTATTGAACCAGAAGATAAAGTTATTTGTTTTGGTCAATTATTAGGAATGTGTGATTTTATAACCTTTCCCTTAGGTAAATAATTATAAATTACGTTTTTTTTAAATTTTAATAATTCTCAAATCTTTCAAATAATTTAAGGTCAAGCTGGTTATTCAGCATATAAATATATACCATATGGTCCAGTACAAGAAGTTCTACCATATTTATCAAGACGTGCTCAAGAAAATAAAACTGTCCTTAAGAAATTATCAAAAGAGAAACGATTATTATTAGCTGAAATTAAAAGACGTCTTGCAAAAGGACAATTCTTTTATAGACCAAAAGGCAATTATGTTCCAGTTTAAAAAAAGATAACTAAAAGAAAAATAATACACACACACACACAAAGTTATTTAGTTTATTAAATTAATTAGAAAAAAAAACGTATTTTTTGCCAGTCGTGAATAGATGAAAAGATATAATTATTAGTTATTATATATATACATATATATATATATGTATATATACATATATATAAATATAGTATACATTTAAATAAAATATTAATTTAACTACTTACTAAATACATAAGAGTAAGTTGAACTATTTTTGAATCTATCTTATATAATATATTTTTTTTTATTAAATATTAATTTAAACGAAAATTTTAAAATTTTAATTACTATTTCATATGGCATTTATTTATTAAATATCATATGAATATAGATATTGTTATTTTAAAATATCAATTTTGAAAATTTTAATAAATTTCAAATTCTTTGATTCATTTCAACTTTGAAATTGAAATCAATTAAAAGAAACTATTGATATTTAAAATTCTGAATTAATTTATCCTGATTATTTAAAAAAAATTTAACATTTTAGTTAATTTTTTTTTTTAATTCATAAACTAATTAATTAATTATTTTGAAATGAACTTGGACTGCTTTCACTAACAATATTTATTTGATTTCATATTTTGGAAACTACAAATTTTTTTTTATACTATTAAAGAGATCTTAATAGAACAAAAAAAAAAAAATTTTGCATTAAGGCATTGAGGATTAGTTAATGTATAACAAATTAAATAAATTACAAGCAGATTCTGTTCAATTCAGGTATTTCTACTGGTAGAAATAAATAAAACATACATAATTTCTTCTTAAATATAATAAAAATTTAAAGAACCAAGTTCGATTAATAATAATTAATTAATTAATCAATTCATTTTTATTTTTTTAAAATACCTACTATACATTTATATTTATTTTGTTATTTTTTCAGCGCCAGATATTAAAAAAAAATAATAATATTAATTTGAAATTAAGTTTATATTTAAACGTCAATTGTATCCTGTCTTCTTTAAAAATGAGCAAATGAATGTAAAAATAATTCAAAAATACGATATAGTTAAATTATTACAAATATTTTTTTCGAATCTCGAATATTTGTTTGTTAGTTTTTGTTTTGTTTTAACATAAGACTTTTTTGTTAAATTTTATTATTTACAAATCTATTTTATTTTTAATTAGCGCATATCATTATAATAATTTTTATTAAACAAATGTACTTTTCTTTATATAGTCTATCTTTTATTTTTCTCATTATAGATAACTTTTGTAATTTAAAAGAAAAAAAAAACAAAAAATTAATTAAAACATTTAATATTGATTATATAATTGTATTTATTCTTAAAATTGGTTTTTATTTTATTTTTTTTTTTTAATTAAAATAAAAATCATAGAAAAAATGATTAATATTGATTAAACTGAATAATTTTATTTTTTTTTTTTTTTTATAAAATTAAGAATGTATGTAAGTACGTATGTCTCCATTAAAAATATTTAAAATTAAAAAAATTTGTTTTTTATTTTTTAATTAAAATTATTTCTTTTTTTATTAAAAATATTTGTAAAATGATATTTTAATTGATTAAATTGATAATGTAAATTCCGTGTTAAAAAGTAATTGCACTTCTATCATAAACTAAAAAAATTACAATTTATTTCTGATAAATGCTACATTTTAGTATTATTTTAGACATTTTAATATTTTTAATGATACTAATTTGAAATTATAAATAGCTTTATTAAAAAAAATATATAAAACTAAAGAAACTTTTAATGTTAAAAACTTATATTTAGTTATACAGTAACATTTAATGACATGCAACATACGCAATTTGTATAAATTTAACATTAAACCTATCTCTAATTTGAGAGATTTTATGTAACGACAATTTATCCCAATTTAATAAATTTCCTACGTGCTTTCTTGATATAATAATTTTGTTAAAGCACTTGTTTCCAAATGCTTTAACAAAATTATTATATCAAGAAATCACGTAGGAAAATTTAATAAGTATATTTTAGAAAAACTATTTTGCAAGAACTCGGACCAAAAAATAAAATAAAGGGGAAAAATAAATAAAATAATAATTATCAATTTTTTCGAATTAATAAAGTATTATTTTACAATTATTTTTGAATTTTTTTTATTTTCACACAATATTTTTAATTAAGAAAAATTGTTTGTATTCAAATTTTTAGTGATTCCTAAAATAATAAATAAAATATTTAAAATTTTTATTTTATATTTACTATTATTAATCTATATTAAATAATTCGTATTATAATTATCATCAAAATCAAAAATAAAATAATATGCCTACGACGTTTACTTATTTTTGATTAGTTTGTTTGTTTTATCAAAAGAAAACAAAATATTAATATCAGAGGGTGTTCCGAAATGCAACAAAGTTTCTCTTTGACGCTACTATTTTGCTTTGATGCCGATGGGTCATTGTTTTTCCAAACATTTAAATATATCAATATGGTTATGAATAATAAAAAACTGCATAAATTAATATTGCAAATTAAATATTTTGTACCTTTGTAAAAAAAAAAAAAAAATATGAATGATTTGACAACAAAATTTCATTTTATTTAATTCAATTTGAAGCAGTTAATTTTTTGTAAATTTATAAATTGTCTGCCAACACATTTTAAAATTCAAACCTGTCTGTTTTTCAACTTTTTATTACTTTTAATTATTACGTTAGAATTTTTGACTAAAGCTGAGTCTACACATAATAATTATATAAAAATATTTACTGAAAATTGGAAAGAGATAAAAAAAATATACAAAATGCACATAAAGTGAAAAGAAAAAACAAATAAAATTTTGTCATAATTTCGGCCAATATTTTTCTAAAAGGGGAAATATCGGCACAAATATAATGGTACATTATGTCAATTTACATCTTCTTATGGCAGTCGCAGTATTATTAAATTATAGAAAAATGTTGACATTTAATTTGAATTTGAAATAAATCATTTTTATTTTGAAAATTATAAAAAAATTCAAAATGAGTTCTGGTCAAAATATGGAGAAATTAAGTGAAAATAATTTTTAATAAATTAAAAAATATTAAAACAGTTTCTGTATGGGTTTTTAAATTTTATTCATGTTTTTTTTTATATATATAATTTTATGTTGTCAAAGGACATATTGGTCTTATCGCAATTTATTCAATACCTAAATAATATAAAATTGACTTTTTTAATTTTTAGTAAATACTTATTTTAATATTATCACGTGTAAATCCAGCTTTATTTATAATATTTACTATATTTAGTATTATGTATTTTAATTTATCGGAATTATCAGATTATCAGAAATCATTTGATACTTGTACTAAAATAAAATTAATTTAAATATTTTTTTAAAGAATGAAATTTAAAAAACTTTTCTCAATTTGATTCTCTAGACATTTTAAATATTTAGAATATATATTTTGTATGCATTTTGAACAACACCACTTTAAATAAAATCATATCGTCATATTGAAGAAATTATTAATGTATCTTTTATATTATTTTGATTTTGAAATTATTTACTCATCATTATATTATTGTTGTTGATACATCCTGTGACTATTTATTTTATATTATATAGTTATATAACATTAATTATTTATATTAATTTTAAATATTTCTAAATTGATTATTTTAATTTTATTTATTTATAATAAAATTATCAAAACTCTCTATAATGCAATCCTTCGAAAAATATATTATTGGGAAAAATTTGGAGGAAAAGAAACATTTTTACAGTTATATTCTGTATAACAGTCATTTGCTTTTTTCGATCTGTCATACGTTACCTTAGTTACACAATTAGATCCTTTTTATATTTTTTTTTATTTTTTTTTTTTATATTAATTTATATTATCAATCTATATTATTAAAATACATACAATGTTTATAATATGCAATTTTTGCCGACTTTAACGTATTTGATGGATTGTATTTGTATATAGTATTAAGAGCTTATTTATTTAATTATTTAAATTACTAGTAAATATTCGTTTATTATTTTAATCAAAAAAAAAAAAATAAAATATCTTAAAAAGTTAAATTTTTTTTTATTTCTTCTGACTATGAGTACTTAAATTTAATGTAATTTTTCAAGGATTTTTATGAAAACACAATTTAATTAGTATTTACACAGTGGAGGACTCAGTTTAAAATATTTGATTATTGGATTGCACACACCCATTCAGATGCTTAAATGAAATATATCATCTATCAACACATGCTCTTCATGCTCTTTTAGTCTTTTGTTATATTACATGCATTGTACCTATATATATGTTTCAATCATATTTTACATATCATTTTATTTATTTGTTAATATTATTTTAAATTTATAATAATATTAATTTTTGTTTAGTAATCTTAAATATTTAGGTCGTTTTTATTGTTCAATAATATATAGTTGCTTATAATAATAATTGTAAATCGCTTTTTCTATATATTTTATATTTATTAAATATAATAAATGTACATTAACTATTTGAAAAGACAATAATAATTAAAAAACAAAAAAAAATTCGAATATAAAATATTATTTAAAAAAAAAAATCAATTTAAAATAGATAATTAATTGATAATGCTGTAAGAAATGTTTTTAAATTAAAATATTTAAATAAAATCAAAAACAAAATAAACAGAAAAATACATAACAAGAAAAAGTTTATATATAATATATAATATGTATATACACATTAAAAATTAAAAACAAAAAAAAGTTATTACTATTGGAGAAGTTATTGAAAATATTGTTAAATATGTATTATCTTATCTAGATGTATATTTCTGTCATTAAAAAAAAAAAACAAAAAAATCAAAATTATATTGAGAGAAAATTAAAAAAATTAAAATACAAAAATTAATTTTAATTATTAATTCAAAAACTATAATAATATGTAAATGATAAAATGGGAGTTCAACATTACTAACAAGTTTTGATTTTTAACTTTGGTAATTTTATAAAATATTTATGTTACTTAATTATTTAATTTCAATAAGGAGTAACTTAGTCTAAAAGGGGAGAAAGGTCATTCCTACAATACAAACTAATTGCAGTAAAAAAATTATTTTCGATAGAGATTATTACGTATGTGAATAGCATTTTTCTAAATCGACTGAAGTCGACTTGTTGATACTGTGAATGACAATTGGCGTTTTTTATTTGATGGATTTTAAAAGTTGTGTAAATATCTAACTAATTATTTATTTATTTTTTATAATTTATTACAACCAAGATATAAAAGATTATTAAATCACACAACTATATAAAATGTTTTAGAAAAATTTACTTTATATTTCAATAGGGAAAATGCCCATATTTCGAAAGGAAAATGACCTATAAGTTTATCTGTAGATATATCTGTAGGATCCACTGTTAAAATAAATAAATAAATATTTTTTTTTTCAATGGAAAAATTTAATATACAACATCTTTATTATTTACAACAACACATTTAACAATTTTTTTTTTAGTTTTAAATTTATTGTCAATTTGATAGCACATAATGGCCTTTTAATTTTTTTTTGTAAATTTTTTTATTAGTCGTGTAGTTTAATTTTATTTTATACATATGTTCATAATGAAAAATATTATAATAAACAAATAAATAACAACGTATTCATACATAATTACATATATGTATGTACGAAAAATGCAAAAGTCACTTACAAAAATGATGTCGACAACACATCCAAGTTCAGCTAATCTATGACAAACGACATTCCCCATACCAATAAGTAAAGGGAATGTCGTTTGCCGTAGGTTTGTAAAAAAAATGTCTATTCGCAATAAAGACACGCAATTAGTCCAAATACCTTGACTTTTTTTGGTAGACTTATGGTCACTTCAAGTGCGGATGTGGATTTATCGAATAAGACAAATCAAAAATTAAAATATCAAAAGATTCAAATGAAAACTGAAATTTGTGCACATTCATAACATTTACGTAAATCAAAAAATAATTAAAAAAAAGAAATACAAAATCTAATCTTTTTCACTTTGTAATTTGTTTTATTTCAAAGTTAAAAAGAGTTTGAATTGTTTTTCAACTGAATTTCAGGAAAAAAAGTTAATAAAATGTCAAAATCTCAAAAGTCAATTTAAAAAATTAAAAAAATTAAAAATTTCATTTTATCTCAAATGAATTTCTCAAATGTAATTTTCATAGCTTTCACATTATTATGTATATATTTTTATTTTGGAGTCAATTGTTGAGTCGATCAAATCAAAACTCAAATGTAAATCCACATAATCTAAAATGGTCATTAGAAAGGTCTATCATGCGATGTCCATGGCATCTAAGATTATCAGAAATTATCTAATATTTAAATTTCGTTGTTCTTAAAAAATTTGTTAAGCACCAACCACTTAAAGACATAGATATTGATTCCATATTCAGAGCAATTTTTATTTAATTTGGATTTTTAAAAATTTTAAAACACAACAATAAGCAATAAATTTGTCTAAAACTAATTCGAAAAATAATTAAATTTCAACATTACAAAAAAAATTTAAAACCAAATAACTAGGTATAAAATTTTAAGTTAATTCTATTTTGATGTAAAATTTTTAACTATTAATGAAACCGTGAAAGATTTAAAGTAAAATAAAAAAATCATCTCCCTTCGTACAAATCTTACAAAACCTAAAACAAAAATTAAATGAATTATTTTTAAAATTAAAATTAAAATTAAAAAAAAAAAAAAAACATAAACTGAAAAATAATAAGCTGTGCAAAAGGAACTGAAAAAACATAAAAAGAAAATGGAAATTTTCAATGAAAAACATTAAAAATTCGAAAGTGTAATTATTTAAGCATACATAATTATATAGCATATTATAAATAAAACATTTTAATTAAATATTATATCAAAATATAAGTAAATTTAGAAAGAAAAAATTGTATTTTAAATACATAAAACAGTTCACACATATATTTTAAAACAAATAAATTAATAAAATTGGTGTTAAATTTGGACAAAAACAAAAATTAGAAAAATTTAAAAAAAAAAAAAAAAAACTGTTTGAAAAAATAGTTTTTTTTTGTATAAACTCTATGTACATGTATTAGCAAAACTAATATAAATAATTTGAATTAAATTTAAAATGAATTAGAAAAAAAAAATTAATAAAAATTTTTAGCTTTGGTGATTGGATTTAAATCATCAAAACAAACAAAAAATGTTTAACAATACATTCTCATTACTTGAATGTATTGGATATAGTGTCTCTTATTTACATTTTAAATAATTCCGTTCTAATCTCATCTTTTCCCATATCTGAAACTTCTTCCATAGCTATTTTATTAAGATAAATAACTAAATTAATTTTCTTTCAATTAAAAACAAGTTTATCATCATTCTCATGTTGTATAGTCTTTAAACAATTAAAACGATTCCAAAAATATTCCCTTTTTGCTGATATTTAGAACTAAATTTTTGACGAATGTGATTAAATTAAAAAAAAATGAGATCTATTACAAGTGCATGTTGATGTTCCACTAAATTTAATTATATAATATTATGTACTTGAGCTATCACAGCATACAATTGAAGAATATCCAGAGTGTTACTGGTTATCACAATAACTAACAAGCATGGGTTATCGCAATAAGCCCATTTGCAACTACGGTGATATAGGGGACAGATTCCCTCCCGAAATTTTCAATCTATTTATCTATCTATCTTGAGCTATCTATCTTAAGCTAAGCTGTTACACAAATACTACACCATCATCAAAAGACTAATCATATGTATATCAATAAATGTTTTAATAATGTTCTAATAAAAACACAACAATCGAAGTTGATGAAGATATCGATTAAATTTATTGAAAAATATCTAAAGTGTTTAATTTTGTTATTTAAACATTCTTCACATAGACTCTATGGCAAAAGTTGTTTGTTGCTTAATTATGGTATTCGAATAGAAAACCTAATTTTAACTTTGAATTTCTTCGTTTACTTCCTCTTACGACCATATTCAAACATTTTTGCTTTCGTTATCGTACTACCATTACATTATTAAAAACCGGCAACATTGTTTTGTATCCTTTCTGTACCTAAACTACTAATAAAGAAATTGAATACAATATTCGAGAGCAGTTGGTTGTAGCTATGAAAATAGTCCAAAAGTTCGTAACCTTTAATAAATTTTGATATTTATGAAGCTTCAAATAAACTTAATTTTTAAGTTTAGAGGTTGAATGATTCAGTATTCATTCGCTTCAAACTTTGTTAATAATGAGTTGAGACGTTCTCTAGATGATATAAATATTTCTCTGCTTTCTATTTTATAATGTCCTCAACAGTCAACAGATGGAATTTTTAAATGATTCAAACATTGACGGTAAATATTTTGGATTTGGAAAGTTCAATTATTGCAATTTCAAAAGTCATAGTACCTTAATATTGGTCTGGTGATAGCTTTATACATTGCTAATTTCATTTTTTAATCACTTTCAAGACAGTTTGGAGAATCGTCCTATTAGCTCATAAGGTTGTTTGACCTTTATTTTTAACTGCTTATTTTTGTTGAGTTCTCCAAATGAGGCTTCTGTACAAAAAGTGCATACACAGGATACAAACTCTCTGTTACAGGAAAGAGTGGGAAACCAAATATGGCGAAATTTAGATTGATTTCAAATTTCCCGTAACAGAGTTCCTTCATTATTTTCCTTGTGATTCCATCAAACCCAGGAGACTTCTTGGCGGATATTTATAGCATATAGTTAATAACATGTAAGTATTTTTTATATGATGTATCCGAAATAAACATAATGTTCGCTGGAGTTCTTAATCCTTACAGTTTTCATTCCGTCTAGTAATTTTTCCTGATGCTTCCTAACCTAAATTAAGATAAATTTTTAAGAATATTTACAACAGCATTTAAGTATTTCCAATAGATTCATAGAAATAAATGACTAGATACAAATATTTTTGAAATCATCACAATTTTCAAATTCCTACAAAGTAGTAATCCCTTTGTTAATAAATCATGTCGAAAATGACTGTATAAGTAACTACAGTGAAATAAAGTGTTCAGATTTTGTTTTGTTAGTTATAAAAAAATAAAAAAATTATTGACGAAAAATTTTTAAAATTGTTTCATTTCACAAATAGAAGAAAAAAAATTAAACTTGTTCAAAATTAATATGCGTGTATGAATATACATCATAATATTTACTACTGGTAGACATGTAATATCGATATATATATATTTTTGGTATCATGCTATCGCTACATGTGTGTCATCCCAGCATGGTATTAATAAATATTATTACAATTTAAACGTAGTATTGATATTGTGAACAAAGGCATAATATCACGAGCCAATACGGAAATGTTGTTAATCAGAGCAGTCTACTGGCAAGTACGTCAAGAATTTTTAATTTTTAGGACTAAAATAAACAGTTGAATTGACACATTTTAAAATTTAAAAGCCAAATTAATTATTAAATAGAGATAAAAAAGAGTCAAATTTAAAATACAATTTGACATTATTATAACATAGAGAATAGTAGAATATTGATACCATAATATCGATATTACATGTCTGTCACTAGTACGACATGTTCATTCCGAACAGAGACAAATGATATAAAGTAGTTATCTGGAGGTTGGAGGAAGGTCCATTAAATATAGACGAGTATAGTTTTTTATAAAGTTTACATCTAAGTAAGAACGATGAAGAAAGTAGTCTTAGTTTTATAGGTTAGGATAAGTTAAGTTTTGTCTAATTTTAAATAGGATAATAAAATAAAATTAAAATTATGGTTTTTTTTAATCTTACCAAAAATTATGAAACGATTAGACTACTTAAGTTCATTTTTCTTATTTGATTATAGTCAGTGATAAACAAAATATTAAAAACATTGAAATGAATTAAAATTAACCAAAAAATGCATGTAAAAACAAGTTAGGTATAGTTAAATAAAGATTTATCAACAGTTTTTTATGTGTGAAATTTGATGAAATAAAATTAAAATATATATTTATACATACATATATATAATTAAATACCCACTTATTAAAATATTAAATTATTCATAAACTATATATGAATATATAATTTTACCACTAATAAAAAATAAAGTTAAAAATACCGTTAAAGTGTTAAAGTAACAAGCCAAATTAAAATATTTGTTTATCAATAGATAGAATAATGTTTGCAAATTGTACTTACTTTTAAATTTTCTTCAGATATTGCAATGAAAAAATATATACATATACATACATACTTAAAATGATAATAGACATAAATATGACAATAAACACTGCTTAACTTAATGTTAAAATAATTTATAATGCCGCCTTTATTGTTAACAAAACTGTTTTAATTTAATTTGAATATAGTTTACCTATTTAATAGTTTTATTCAAAAATTTATTATGGGAAATAATTTAGAATTATTTATTTATTTATTTATAAGATCTTTATTATGGGCTTATCAACCACGTGGGTTTTGTCAAAATGAAAAAAATGAACAAAAAAGTTTAACCAATCTTAAACAGTATTCATTTAAAAAAAATTTTACTTTAAACATTTAATTATATTATCTTTAAAACATTTAAAAAATACAAAATTTAATTTTTAAATAAACTTTAAATTAATACTCAAATCATAAAATATTATAATTTTCAAATTTAAAAATAAAATATTTGCAAATCTATATACAACTACACACAATTAAAAGTAAAAAGCAACTGCTATGTATTACTGTAGCGTAGCATGTTAACTTCAAATACGATACGGTTATGATGAACTACAACTACATAAAGCAATCAATCAATATAATCGATAATTAAAAATCGATTTAGTTGTATTTGGGTAGTGTTGCTAGCTTCATTATAAATTTTTTTTAAACATTTCGTTAAGTTTAAATATTTATTTATAAAGAAATTTTGATTGGTGTGAAAGTTTTTTAAGTTGAGTTTACATTTTTATTTTCTTTGGTATCATTATAGATGAACAGGTGAACCAATTCAATACTCAATAGAAACATTAATTTAATTTCTTAGATTGGCACAAGTTAATTTATAGATTAAGTTACAAGCAAACAAATTATTATATAACTTTATACGACCAGACAGCATTTAGCTAGGTTTTAATTTTAATCTATTAATTATTAAAAAACATTAAAAAACACTTTATAAATTGAAACATTTTCATAAATATCTAAAATCTAATATAATTTGTTAAAATAGAATTAGTTTTACTTATTTAATATAATTTAGTTCATAAGTAATAATTTCATAAATAAATAATAATAAAGACAAAAAAAACTATAAATAAAGATTTAGTTGTTTTCAGCAAAATGAGTCTTAGACATATTTGTTATCTTGTTTTTGTTTCAAAGCAAAATTGACTTTAAAAAATTTGGGTAAAGTTAAAATTAAAGAGTAATTTATTTATATATATATAAAAAAAAGTATTTTTTTTGTCGGTGTGTCTCTTATTTGTAGCATCTAAAGTTATTCAATCGATTTAGATGAAATTTTGTGTATAGTGTGTATTACTCGAATAGAGGGTCTAGGTCTAACCATTTATTAAAATTTTGTCTGATTCGGAAAGCTGGCATAAAACTTCTAGTACCTATCATATTTCAAGAATCAAAGGTAAGAGCGGAAAACTTGTACTCCGGTGCTGTCTCAAAAATAAACCTGTAAGATTTTTTCAAAATTTTGACTGGTTCGGGTATCTGCAATACAACTCCTAGTACCCGTAAAAAACATTTCAAAAACCAAAAATGTTGCAGAACTGAAAATTTATAATCATATACTCTCGAAAATTAACAAACATACCTTCTACCATACCAATAATCTTAGTGGTTCGGGGTAGTTTCCAGACTGCAGAATTTGAAAAAATAAAACTGAAGTTTTAAGTTCAGGTACACTTTCCTACTCTTCCTATTTCACGTATCCCAATAATTCCAAGCGATATACCATTTCAATTCAAAAGTATTCAATTTCCATCAAGTCTGGTTTTTGCTATCGCTATAAATAAATCACAAGGACAATCATTGAGTGTAGCTGGATTAAATTTGGAAAATCCTTGCTTGCACATGGGCATTATGTTTCCACTTTCGAGAGTTGCAAATCCAGATAATTTATATATTTACACTCCAAATAATAACCAGAAATGTTGTATACCAACAAAACAAGTGTTACAACAAATTGAAATATAGCATTTACGAGTCAAATTGACGTTTTTTCTAAATATATTCAGGTATTTGCTAAACTATTTACGATATTTGCTAAATAAATTCAGGCTTTTTTTTTTTAAATACGGAATTTGGCTAAATAAATTAAAAAAAATTTAATTTTAATTCAGATTTTTAGGAAATACATTTTTTTTTTAAATTCAGAAATTTTTATTTTAATCAAGGTTAAGACAAGAAGAATATATTTTCATTAATAAAAAATAAAAATTATTCAAAATCACAATTTTTTTTAAATATAAAATTAATCAAGTTTTTTAGCAACAGCTCGAGTAATATTTAAATTAATTGGAATGTGAAGCTTAGGATTAGGCAATTTTTCATAATATTATTCTTATTATTATGTCGTTTTAGAAAAAAATTAAATTTTGTTTCCAAAGAACTATGCTTATTAATTTAAATTACTAATGTAAAATCACAAATTAATATATATATGTTATTAATTTGTGGTAAAGTAAAGGTATGTACGTACATTCGTAATGGCACAATTAACATTTATATACTGTTTTTTTTCAATCTAAAATTGAAAACAATAGGATAATGGTTTAATCATACATTATTATTTTTTTTTTTTTTTTATATTATAGCCAAAACTTAGGTTTTGAACCTTTTAGCACTTGCGTACCGTTGACCATTTGAAAAAGGAAAGGATAGTTAAAGGAAAGGAAAGAAAAAGGAAGAAGAAAAGTTTTGTGGGAAAGAGCGAACAATGTTGTTAATATTCGCCTTAAATCTCTGTAAATCATAAATAAAAAATCCTTCTCTCATTGGGAATGCTGCGATTGGGACGCGATTCCACAATCGAGATGTTCTTACTATAAAAGAATTTCCATAGCCGGACTTAAACCATCTCGGAATTTCCACTGTGAAAGGGTGTGCACTTGATGCCTCTCGTGTTATGCGACAGAATTGCTTGAGAGGAGGAAGAAGTGACTTTAATTCCTCGGAACAAGTGCCAACACCAAGTAGATATCTATAAAATAGAGAAAGTGCTCCAACAATACGACGATGACCAAGTGGTATAAGGGATGAGGTCACGTTTATGTCGCCTATAAGACGAATGGCGCGGTTTTGAACTTTGTCCAAAAAATTTAAAGCAGTTTTTGGTGCACCTGCCCATAAATGTGAGTTATACTCGAGCTTGGGTCGTATATATGCTTTATAGATTTTTAAAAGGTCTCGAGATGAAAAATAAGTTTTGCAGCGGCTCAAAAATCCTAAACATTTTGCGGCGCTTTTCGCAATATCGAAAATATGCTCATTCCGGTGCATATTTAGATTAACTCGCATCCCGAGAATGTTCAAGTCTTTGAGTCGCTGAATAACTTCATTTTGAAGCCGGAGAATTGGTTCGAATGTTGTTAGCTTGTTACTAACAAGACAGCTTTGAGTTTTTGAAGTGTTAAACTCGACTCTGTTTGCTCTACCTCAGTCGACAATTTTGGCTAGGTCGTGATTGAGTGCACCAGCCATCATTGTTCTTTTGGAGTTGACTGCTGAAGCTGTAGCATTATTTGTTTTAAGAAAATCATATGATGCTACTAGAGTGCTGTCATCGGCAAAACTATGGATTGGATTGAAAGTTAATTTGAGAAGGTCATTAATGAAAATGAGAAATAGGGTGGGTGAAAGGACGGAGCCTTGTGGAACACCAGCATTGATTTGAAGTTGGTCGGAAAAACTACCGTCAACTGAAATTATGATAGATCGATTTAAGAGAAAGCTTTCAATCCATTTGGAAAAGGTTGGACCGAGGCCTACAGCATTGCATTTTGCTATAAGAGCAGAATGCCAGACTCGATCAAAAGCCTTAGATATATCCAGAGCTACAACAGCAGCTTCACCAGATTGATGAAGACTGGTGTTAAGCTTTTCGCAGAGGCATGTCATGAGATCACCGGTGGAACGCTAAGCTCGAAAGCCGTATTGACTATCATGAATTATACCTCTACTATCAAGATATTTCTTCAACTTTTGATTGATTAAGATTTCCATCGTTTTGGAAATAATGGAAGTAATAGCTATGGGCCTATAGTTCGAAGGATTGCTTTTGTCACCTTTTTTAGGAATAGGATAAACTTGGGCAACTTTCCAATAGGACGGGTAAGTTCCTGAAGAAAAGGACAAATAGAATAAGTTGCGCAGAGGTTTAGAAATGGCGAAGGCAATGTGTCGCAGCACAATCGCAGGTATACCATCGGGATCGGTAGATTTTTTTATATCAAGATTCTTCAAGACTTTTACTACAGCTCTTGTTCTGAAGTATATCCTTCCAAGCGAAGAATTAACAGCAGGGATTGTTGGCGGATTTTGGGCTGTATTAGGAAGTGTGGAATTGGCTGCAAATGATTTTGCAAAAAGGTTAGCTTTTCCAACAGAATCTGATATAATTGTACTATTATCAATCATAGGTGGAAATGAAGATTTGCCAAAATTTTGCCCAACGCTTTTAGCAAACGTCCAGAAGGACCTGCTGTTGTTAGGGAGATTAAAGATTTCCCGTCTCAACCTTTGGTTGTGCAGGAATTTTTGCTGATTGATAATTTTTTTACATTTATTCCTAACCGCTTTATAACTCTCATATGTGTTGACAGTTTTATTATTCTTGTATTTTTTATAATTAAAATATAAATTATACATTATAAATATTATTATTGCTTTATTCTTATTCATAGTTTTAATAACTTTTAATTAATCTATACAAATTAATTTGTGCCAATCTAATAAATGAAATAAATTAATGTTTCTATTGAGTATTGAATTGGTTCAGCGTTGAATTTTCGTTGAATAAAATTATACCAAAGAAAATAAAAATGTAAACTCAACTTAAAAAACCTTCACACCAATCAAAATTTCTTAGGAAGTAAAACTTAACGAAATGTTTAAAAAAAATTTATAATGAAATTCCCTGCACTACACAAATACAACTAAATCGATTTTTAATTATCGATTATATTGATTGATTGCTTTATGTAGTTGTAGTTCATCATAACCGTACCGTATTTGAAGTTCACATGCTGCAGTAGTCCAGTTGTCTTTTACTTTTAATTGTGTGTAGTGGTATACATTTACAAATATTTTATTTTTAAATTTTAAAATTATAATATTTTATGATTTGATATTTGATTATTAATTTCAAGTTTATTTAAAATTTAAAGTTTTTATTATTTAAATGTTTTAAAGATAATATTATCATTAAATGTTTAAAGTAATTTTTTTTTTTTAAATGAATATTGGTGAACATTGGTTAAATTTTTTTCCGTTCCCGTTACTGTTTAAAACTAAATGTTTCTAGAATTTTAGATTTGTCTATAAGTTTTTTAACAAGTGAGAACAATTTAGTTTTTCTTTTTAATTCAAATAATATAATTTTAAATTGTTTCCCATAATAAATTTTGAATAAAAACTATTAAATAAGTAAAACTATTAAATTAAATTAAAACAGTTTTAATAATAATAGCGGCATTATAAATTAATTTCAACATTAAGTTAAGTAGTGTTTATTGTCATATTTATGTCTATTATCATATTAAGTATATATGTATATGTGTATGTTTATTGATTGGAACATTTGAAGAAAATTTAAGAGTAAGTACAATTTGCAAGCATTATCTATTATTGATAAACAAATATTTTAATTTGGCTTGTTACTTTAACGGTATTTTTAGCTTTAATTTTTTATTAGTGGTAAAATTTTACATTCAAGTACACATAAAATATGTACCTACATATATATTGGTGTGTAGTTTATTAATAATGTAATATTTTAATAAGTGGGTATTTAATTATATTGTTTTTGATAATCAGATTTGTTTTTAGTGATATGTTTAGATTTATGGAATAAAAGTCGAGTTTCCTTTCACTAATCATTTGTATTTATTTTGCAAATATCGATATTTCGGAAGCAACTTACTACCTTCATCAGTGCTTTGCTTTGCGAAAAATAAATACAAATGATTAGTGAAAGGAAACTCGACTTTTATTCCATAAATCTATTTAATTATATGTATAAATATATGTATAAATATATATTTTGATTTTATTTCATCAAATTTCACGCATAAAAAACTGTTGATAATTCTTTATTTAACTACCTAGCTTATTTTTACATACATTTTTTGGTTAATTTTAATTCATTTCAATGTTTTTAAAATTTTCTTTATACACTGACTATAACCAAATAAGAAAAATGAACTTAAGTAGTCTAATCGTTTGTTATTTTTTGGTAAGATTATAAAAAACCACAATTTTAATTTTATTTTATTATTCTATTTAAAATTAGATAAAACCTAACTTATCCTAACCCATAAAACTACGACTACTTTCTTCATCGTTCTTACTTAGATGTAAACTTTATAAGAAACTACATATACTCGTCTATATTTAATGAAGCTTCCTTCAACCTCCAGAAATCTACTTTATATCATTTGTCTCTGTTCGGATTGAACATGTCGTACTAATCACAGACATGTAATATCGATATTATGATATCAATATTCTAATATTCTCTATATCAAATTGTATTTTAAATTTGCCTATTTTTTATTTCTATTTTAATTAATTTGGCTAAACAATGTTTTTTTTTTAAATAAATTTTGTTTAAATTTTAAAATGTGTCAATTCAACTGTTTATTTTATAACTTAAAATTTAAAAAATTCTTGACGTACTTGCCAGTAGACTGCTCTGATTAACAACATTGCCGTGTTGGCTCGTAATATTATGCCTTGGTTCATAATATCAATACTACATTTAAATTGCAATAATATTTATTAATACCATGCTCGGGTGACACACATGTAGCGATATCATGATATCAACAATATTACAATATCGGTATTACATGTCTATACCAGCAGTATTATGTGGTATTATGATGAATAGTCATACACACATATTAATTTTTAACAAATTTAATTTTTAAGAAAGAAAAAAATTGCATTCTTCTGCAATTGTGAAAAGAAGCGATTTCGAATTTTTTTTATGTGAATTTGAAATAAAAATTTCTGAATTTAAAAAAGAAAATACCTGAATTTATTTAGCAAATATCTGAGTTGGTTTAGAAAATACTTCAATATATTTAGAAGAAAAACCTCGCAAATGCTATATAAAAAAAATTATTCCTTAACTGTTAATTTTTTACTGGAAAAATTAAATATAAAACAAAAATGAATCAAAACAACAATGATGCTTTTAAAATAACAAATAATTTTAATTTAATCAAAAATTTCGCAAATTATTTGAGTAAAACAATTACAAAATTACATTTTTATTCTAATGAAATTTTTTCAAATATTTTCAATGAATAATCTGATTCATTTTGCGAACAATTCTCCTCATATTGAATTTTAGTTCTATCAGTTCTTGATAAAATTCCATTACGTCCAGCGGTGAATGTAAAAAAATTTCCAGAAATATTTAAAACTCTAAAAGAAAAAAAAAATTTTTTTTTTGTATTTTTATATGCAAATAATTTCTAAACTAACCTTAAATGATTCATGTTTTCAATCTCATTTGGTAATTCTAAAATAAAATTATTTTGTAAATATAAAAATTCCAATTTTTTTAAATTTCCCAATCCATGCTGTGTTAAAGAACAATCAACTTCTTTAATACGATTATCATTTAATATTAAACATGATAATTTCTCTAATTTACATAAAGTTTCTGGTATTACATCAAAACTATTTAAATTTTATTATTATGAATAAAATAGAATTTTTATTTAAGATTAAAATATAAAAATTAATTGTAAATATAATTACCGGTTATGTCCTAGATTTAAAATTTTTAAATTTTTAAAAATCTCATGAAAATTCACTGGTAAATAAACCAACCGATTATATGACAAATTTAAATCTTGAATTGTTCCAAAATTTTGTGAAATTGTTGAGATTTTTTGTATGCAATTTTTACTCAAATTTAAATGTATAATTTGTTTTGAAATGTTACATAACCTAAAAATGTATTTTTATTTTTTATTTTTAATTTCCTAGTTAAAAAAGAATACAATAAAAGAAATAATCATATTTAAATAAACTTTTTTTAAATAAATAATAAAATTTTATTTATTAATATTGAAAATTTTATTCTAATTATAATAATTTAAAAAAAAAAAAACATTAAATATATACAAAACTCACCCGGGTGGAATTTCTTGCAAGTTATTTTCAGAAAAATCAAAATATCGACATTTTATCAATTCGGTTGAATTAAAACATGTATCTGGTATTGAATTTAAATTACGTCCATTCAATTTATAATATGGTCCATAGATTTGAGCTGATATGCAAACATTATTTTTTATTCTTTTAGCCATGTTAATCGAAAAATGATTTTTGATTTAAATAGTTTGGAATTTCAAATAGAACTAATATTTGTTATAAGTAAATAACTCCTATTTATAGTTCTGGAAATTTACTTTCAAATTTACTTTCGAAAAACATAATCAATTCAGCAGGATGATGTAGGTATTGATGTTTTCTTCCTTTATCAATTTTTTACAATAAATAATATTTCTTTTATTAAAACTGATAAATTCAATTCTAGAACAATATTATAATATTGCATTGTATTCTTTATTTATTTTTTATTATTTGATTTTTTTCTTTCTTTTTATCTTTAAAAACAAAAGCTGGATGAATTATTGCAATCCTTGTCTTCTATTTCTTCAGAAATTTCCACAGTTTGAAACTGATTAAAAAAGGAAAACTAAAAATGTAATGACATATTTTTCAAAAGATGCCAGTTATTCACCTTTTCCAGTTTAGTAAACATTGTTTTTATTGTTGAAATTATTTTAATTATTATATCATAATGGAAAAAAGCTCTGCAAAAACCATTTTTAATAAAATAATTTCAATTTTTTCTTAAGAGTTTTTTTTATTAACAATTAGCAGTCTCTTGCGGTCATATTGGTAAGTTCGTTGCTATTATAGATGAACACTAAGCGCCATCTGTTCTTGGATATAAGAAATAATATTTGAAAAATTTCAAAAAAGCCGTTAAAAATATGTATAAAAAAAGTCATATACAGAAAAGTCTGAAAATATTTTTCATTGGTTTGTATAGATTTAATCAGAAATTAAAATTTCCACTCAAGAGGAATTAAATAAAAAATTTAATTAAATTTTTTTTTTGTAAAAATCGTTTAATATCGTAGAATTCATATAATAAAAATCGTAGAATATATGAATTGCAAAATCTTGATTATCTTGTTTGTATCCGTTTTCAGTACTGACTGACATGATGATTCCTAATTTTTTTCCCATTTTTCCCATAAAAGTTAGTAGCTGTCTAATAGAAGATGTTTTACAGATATTAATTAATATCTATAAATTAAATCTTTTCTCTCTATAAATCTTTTATTATTTTTAGTACTTATCAAAACATTTTTTTATTGTGGTGATAAGTTTAAATAAAGGTGGGCCCCAGCTTTTTTGCAATATTTTGTCTTCCTATCTTACATATTAATATATTGAACCTAAATAAAATTTATATGAAAATTAACCTTCAAAAATTTATACGAAACTAAAAACACCATTATGCAAGTGTGCAAGAAGGATTCAAAATTAAAATAAGTGATGTACTTATTAAAACAGGAATAACACCATATTATATATAAATATTTAGTTGACAAATCGTGGTGAAATTGATTGAAGAGATAAATCATATAGCGATTTTGACTTTATTAAATCAAATTTTAGAAAATATATATTAGGACTATAAATTTATTTACGTTTATGGTAATTCTGTTATAATATCGATTTATTTCAATTTTTATTTATTTATTTATTTACCCATTTAACACCCTAATAACTTTTTTCTGAAAATACATGTCTTATACATGAAAACTTTGTAACTAGGGTCCCTAAAAATCGGAAATGTTAAAATTTCACAGATCGGTCCTGTCGTTTCCAAGCTGGGAGGGTGGCCGAAAAAGGCCACTTGGTATAATGTGAATATAATATGATTTTTTTTAAAAAAATAAAGTTTCAGTTCCAATTTTATTTAACACTTTAGAGATTTTAATAGAAAATTGACTAATTTATTCAGAAATACAAAAATAACAATAATTGCACACTTTATATTCATACAAAGATTAAAGTATACCGAGTGTTCCAGAGCATACGTATCAGCTTATCTATCTAAAAAAAAATTATTTACTTAATCGAGGGTGCTCTATTGATTGGTGATATTATAAAATAACAGCTCCTTCCCCTCTTAAAAAGCTGATACACATGCTCTGGAACACCCGGTATAATATTTATATAAACATTTTAACAAAAATTATGTATGATATATTATAAAACATTTATCATGTAATGGGATGTTTCAAGTCTTGCAACTCTTTGTGCTACGTAATTTGCAATATTTGCAGGTGCTTCGCGGTTGTCCAGATAAAATTAAATGCTGTTCTGCAAATCTTGCAGAATTTTCATTCGTATTATTACTACGGCGTCCAGGTGTAATTGCAGGTAATCTTACCGGTCTTTCTCTTGAAAATTGTTTACAACCATAACGCCTGAAGTATGGTATCATAGTTTTTTCAATAGACAAATTGAAATGTATTGGAATAAAATATTTCAAAATACCTTTGCATATTCTAATAATGGGCTTATTTTGTACAACTTGTCATCTTTATCAGAATTTTCGTAATAATAAGAAAAGTACAATGACGAAAAAATGTCATCAAAACGCCTTCTTCGCATATATGAGATCATTACGGCAATCTTCTGATAAGGAACAATACAAAAATGTATTCGTGGTAAATGGGCATAACCACTAATAATTAAAATTGCAAAAAGAGGCAATATTTCTTGTTTTTTAACGTCTGAAAGTTATTATTTTTAAATTTTGAGGAATAATCATTAGTATATTTGACAATCACCTCAATAAATTCATCGGTCCAGAATAATAAAAAGAAATCGATAGGATTTGATTTGTTTGATAAATTTATTCGCGATAAAATAGGGTTTACGAGAACTATCACCAAATGCAGAAATATTTTCTAAATTGCCTTTTTCCCAGAAAAATGTTTCCTTTTTTGCTTTTTTACAAACAGGTTCTTTAGCATCATCATTTACCTTTTGTCTACGTTCTAACTCAAGAACTTGAATTTCAGTTGAATTAACCACAACCAGTATTTATTAAGCGTTTCCCTACACGGTTTATATCACTACAACCTTCATCCCCAGAATCTTCTTCTGCTAAGTATCCGCCGTCATTTTCTGGGGGAATTACGTAAATATTTTCGTCAGATATAAGAAGTTATAGATTTTGAGCTAAAAATTAAAAAACATAAAAGTTTGGCCAAACACTCAATCTTTATTAGGAAACAACTAATATTTTTTTTATTTTCCATATGAAAAAATTTTGAAAAATTTTATACATATTATACTAAATGGCTTTTTCCGGCCACTTGAATAAGCGTAAGGATTTTTGAAGGCCTATGCTATTCTGGCAAAAAACAAAACAAATTCCTAGTCTAATAGTAGAAATGTTTTTAATAGTATCCGATAAAAATAAAACCACAAATTTAAATATTGGTACTTACCACTCCAAAACCTCATCCATAGTTATGCGCTTAAAAACTTTATAATATTCCCTTTAAGTAAAATAATTGACTTATAGTGAAAATAGTTTGCAAATTTTGTGAAAAAGCCTAATACATTCTAAAATTTAAAAATAATTAGAATTTTTGTAGTAAATTATGTTAAAAACTCTACTGGGTTTTTTTGGTAGTTTAGTATTACATGGGTTAATAACTATTTGAACTTCTTAAATGGAATAGTTTCATTTTATTTAATTTGTTACCATATTCGCTTAACAAGCAGAAAGCACTAAGTACATTTTTTGAGTTTTATATGTAAAGTAAGCCAGAAATGTATAAATTTTCTTCTACCAAAACATTGTGAGTCTCAAGTAAATATTTTATAACTTAATAAAGTTTGTTTTATTGCACTAACTGATAAATTCAAATTTTATTACAGACAAAGAGCATTAAGTCAACTTAGTATATTTCAGCTGTTTAAAATATTTTTGATATTTATATATATAATTCGATAAAATTTCAAATGACTTATAGTGCTAATTTGTTCAACCGCCTTTGGATAAATCATACAAAATCCTTTTATAAGAATTGTAATTTTTGGATTTTCAAATTAGTTTGTTTGTTAATTTCAAAAATAGAAGAAAAATACTATGAAAATTAAATCTCGGGCATAGAACATTGTTCAAATGGCTAATGAGGTAAAAAGAAAAGGTACAAATACAAATATTTCTTGTACAGATTTCGAATATATTGAAAACCAATTTGTCTGATCCAGGCGAAGGTACGTCGCAAAGGTTGGAGATATTCGAGGGATTTCAATATAATGATAGTATTATTCCCCACTTTAAAATTTGTTTAGTATTACTTATTTTATTTTTAAATATACAAAAATAAAAAATTAATATTATGTGTTATAAAAGATTAATATTATGAGTCTAGTGAATTTTATTCCAACTTCAAAGCTCAAATCAATCAATCGGTTAAAAAATACTTGACAAAATGAATGGAAAAGGCAAGACAATATAGCGTTAAATGCCAAATGCTTTTTCTATTATGACTATAAATGAAATTTAAAAGTTACGAAACAGTCAAAAAAACTTGAAAATTATAAATGTAAGGTTTATTGCGGTGATTTTGATAAAGATAATCGAATGAAATTATGTAAAAAATTTAATATTCTGTCATATACAGAAAAAAAGAATTTCATTTTGCAAACTGTTCTTCAACTGCCCTCAAAATCGACGACCCAGAAATGAATCAGGAAAACCTGGAAAAATTGCATCAAAATATTTTTTTAGTAGTAATTTAAAAAAAAAATAGAGTTTGTGAAGAATCAAGCCGATCCATTATACAAGCATTTCTGGGGGGATCTGAATTCGGTGGGTATTATTCTATGAAGGATAAAAGAGGTAAACACATACCAAAAGCAAAACATCTACTAACTCTTTTAGCATTGTTAAGCAGCATATAGAAAGCTTCCCTACCGTATACAGTCATTACTGTCGTTAAAATAGGAACAGGAAATATTTAGATAGCCGCTTTTCAATTAAAACAAAATGTACAATTTATATAAAACTAACTGCCTGCAGCAGAAAGACCAATTATTATTATTATTGATTGAATTAAGTTTGATTTTTGAGTTTTCTTTAAAAAATCAAATCAAATTAAGTTTTTTTATTATTTTTCTACTATTTGTATTACTTTTTTGTTTTTAACACCTTTAGTTTTAGCAAGTACTTTTCAATAAAAACGGGTGAAATGAAATTGCCAAAGTGCACTAAGTCAATGGATTTTCTCTAAATCATTTACAAAATATCAAAATAGTTTTGAAAATAATTTTCAACTCCTTTTAACTCAAGATAAAATATTAAAATTTATGTTTTCAGTTCGATGTGTCACAAAAAACTATGTGTAATCATTTTAAAACGATTTTTTCATTTAAAAGCGACATTTTTTGACTTAATACTTTCTGCTCGTTCAGCGACGAATATACTCTCAACTATTTTTTGTCATTTATTATATGCCAATGACAAAGGGTACTAGACCAGTCCGAAAAACCAATAAAGCATTTTTTTTGCTTCATCTGGAATCGAACCTGGAACCTTTTGGTTGAAAGACAGGCGTTCTACCTACTGCACCACCCAGCGTGTAATTATTCCAAAGTTGGTATTTGATTTCATCGACCATTTCATTTTACCATCAATTTCAACATGCTATATTTAAAATCATACCTTTTGTTTTTTTCTACATTTCACTTTAATTTATTCATTTTAAACCACATATTTAACTTTTTTAGATCATCATTCATTTTCGCTATACATTCTAATGCACTATCACCAGTATTATACAAAAGACCATTATTTGCAAATAAAACCAATTTTCCAAAATTTATAACTTTTTCCATGTCATTAATATTTATTAGGATTAGTAAAACACCCAAGATAGAACCTTGAAGAACTCCCATTGTTACATCAAATAATATACAAAATAATTTTCTTTTTTAAATCTATCAATATTAAATGAAGTTAATCGAACTAATTGTACTTATTAAAAAAATTATAATTTTCAGTATTCAAAATTAATCAAAATCAAGTATCCTACTATTTACCACTGATCATACTATTACCATCTATTACGCTATTACGTAAATATAATTTAAAATTGACATAAATTATATTTTACTCTAAATATAGTTGTGACGTTTTTGACCCAAAATAGTAGGACACAGGAAATTATTATAATTATCATTAATAAAATATTATAAAATCTTGTAGAATATTTTGTGTAAATTTAAAAATAGAAAAAAAAATAAAACAAAAAAAATTTAATTTTCACATTGTTAATGGTAAGTATTTGGTTACAACAAATTTTCATTACAATTTTTAAAAACAAAACAAAAAAAAAATAACACTGCCCTTTAGGAATTACATTTTTTATTATTGTGTGTGACAGTAAATATCATTTGAAAAGGATACCTTCTATATAAAAGGATATTTTGTTTTATGTATGTAGATAGTATTTTATTATGAAATAATGACATATTATTAGAATTTGATATTATGGGGTGAAAAATGGGAGCCATATAAAAAGGGTTAACTCCGCACTTTAAAAAAATTTAAGTAATTAATGTAATTATAAAAAAAATTAGTCTATCGAGGTTGGGAGAGAAAGTGAGAATGATATATATATATATATCTATATTTATGCCAAACAAAAATTAAGCTTAAATTTTGAAGTAGATTTTGTGAATTAAATTACAAGCAATGTACATAATGATAATAACAATTAGCAAAGCGAATTTCATTTTTTAAGTACATATATCATTTCTTTAATTTCATCGTATCGTAAAATTAAATGAACCTACAATGAACTACTGTTATTTCCAGCATGTAATAATTTAGGAATTGAAAAAAATTCTATTCTAATTATATGAACACATTTTACAATCGAACTTTGTAGCTCGAAAAAGGGTGTCATTACGAGTCTCTATGGGTCTATTGCGAATATATTTTTTTAAAAGCGGCTTAAATCATTAATTCTGTATAACGAATGTCGATTAACATATATATATTTTTTTATATTAGTTATAGCATATTTTTGTAAGACAGTTTTATAATTTCGGATCGTTTGAGGGAGATTGTGCACTCGCGTAGGCCTAATGATTATCCCAACGATACCTGGTGTTTCTAGATTTCCAAAAATATATATCTTTAATGGCGCATCTTATCTTTTAAGGACGAAAATGACATTTGCAACAAGTATCCTTGTAATTTTGATGTTTGCAAGTATCTTTGTTGTTTTGTATATAAACCGTTATCTGTTAATCTATTATATTCAGATTTTTATCCAGTAAGATAACGACCTGGAGCATATTTTAGAATTTATTTGATGATGATGATGCCATTATGGATATATTGTAGTTCAAAGTAGCAAATGTTTGAAAAAGAAAAATAATCTTTATTTTCTTTCTTTAAAAACCGAATATCTCAAGATTTTACGGTAAATATATTTATAACCCATAGATTTATAACATTCATAAAAAAATTACGATTTATAATTAAATACTAATAAATTGTACTCAATTTTTAAACAATCATAAAAATTGAGTTTAAAAAAAGGATATTAAAGAAAGCAACTAATTTTAATGAACTTAATTTTATACCATTGTGTGCATTTTACTTTTTTACAAATGCAATCATCAAATAAATTCTATTGAATAAACATTTGTTAAATATGTTTTTTTTTACAAGACGGTGCAATTGCAATATGAAAAGCTTTTTTTAACCTAGTCATACTTACATAAATAGTAAGGCAACAAGAAATTTTAATTGCTGAAAAAAAATAAAATTTTATCCTTTTAAAAGTCCTTGATGGCATTTGGTTTGTTTTTTTTCATGTTATCTTAGAAAGAACATTGTGTTGTATAGTAATAAATGTATATACTAAGAAAAGCAACTAACATAACGACAGTATAAGTGAAAAATAAAATGGAAGCTGATACAACAAAAAAATAATTAAAAAAAAAATTATGAAATTTAAGATTTAAAAGATTATAAATTAAATTGATTTACAATCAGTTTCTTAGGTATTACTTTATCTAAAAGATGATTTCTATTACTACATACATATAATGTTTCAGACTAAGTTTTATTTTAAAAATAAATTGTTTTAATCCTTTTTTTATTAATTTAAATTGCATGGTTTAAATTTAGATCCTTATTGCATTGTGACTTTATTACATTTATTATGCGTCTTACTATACAGTAGGGTGCAATGAAATCCGAACAGTTCTTTCAACTCTTTCGCCGATTTTCAGTTTTTTTGTGCAACTCAGGTAATTATGATGCAACTAATAATAGGTAAATATAGACTCAATATCCAATTAGCAAAAAGTAAACTTATATAATTATAATGTATCAACTATGATATAAGAAATATTCTAGACCCAGAAAATATTTCTTCTTTTTCTGAAGATATGTTTGTTCTCAAGATTTTTTACATTTTGTGGCAGGTTGTTGGATAGTCTGATGACATTGTTATATGTAAAGTCATTTCTAATCCCCGGAACTACTCTATTTATTTGATTAATTTTATGACCTTGTATTGTGTTGTTGCACGTCATTTGTAATAGTTATCTCTGAATTTGTGTTAATGGAACATTTAATATCCTATGTGTAGCATTTGCGAGTCAAATTGAAGATTTTTCTAAATATATTTGTAAAGTATTTAAAGTGTAAGGTATTTGCTAAACCAACTCCGATATTTGCAAAATAATTTCAGGTTTTTTTTTAAATACAGAATTTGACTAAACAAATTCAGATAACTTTAATTTTAATTCAGATTTTTACGAAATAAAATTTTTTTTTAAATTCAGAAATTTTTATTTTCATCAAAGTTAAGACAAAAAGAAAATATTTTCGTTAATAAAAAATAAAAATTATTCAAATTCACAATTTTTTTTTTAAATTGCTATATAATTAATCAATTTTTTCTCCTGCAACAGCTCGAGTAATATTTAAAGTAATTGGAATGTGAGGCTTAGGATTAAGCAATTTTTCATAATATTATTCTTATTATTATGTCATTTTAGAAAAAAATTAAATTTTGTTTCCAAAGAACTATGCTTATTAATTTAAATTACTAATGTAAAATCACAAAGTAATACATATTATTAATTTGCGGTCAAATATAGGTAGTTACGTACATTCGTAATGGCACAATTAATATTTATATACTGCTTTTTTTCAATCTAAAATTGAAAACAATAGGATAATGGTTTAATCATACATTATTTACTTATAAATATAAATTATACATTATAAATATTATTATTAATTTTTAATCTTTATTCTTATTCTGTTATTCTTATACAGTTTTAATAACTTTTAATTAATCTATACAAATTAACTTATTCCAATTTCAGAAAAAAAATAAATTAATATTTCTATTGAGTATTGAATTGGTTCAGCGTAGAATTTTCGTTGAATAAAATTATACCAAAGAAAATAAAAATGTAAACTCAACTTAAAAAACTTTCACACCAATCAAAATTTCTTATAGTACGTTTTCAAGCTCATGTTTATCGATAAACATGTTGTTTATGATAAACTGGTTGTTTACGTAGTGGTTTTCCCATACAAATTTGCTGAAAATCATAAACAAGTAGTGAGGTGTTTATATCATAAACCACTTCAAAAACATGTAACCCATCCATGAAATTTTGATTTTTTGTCGATTTTAAATTTTTTTTTGCATGACCCTTGATTTTTTTGTCATAAATTCATTTTGTCATTTGTCAAAAAAAAAAAAAAACAAAAAGAAAAATAAATCAAAATACCAAGAATAGATGAAATTATGTGAATTTGTGTGAAATTAGTTTAGCTTCAATTAATGATCATCAAAAAAACGAAAAATCAAGTATAAATTCTCAATTATCATCAGCACGATTAATTGGAAAATCTTGTATAACTTTAATCGAAAAAAGTGAAGAAAAATTCTATGGAGTTATAGAAATGATTGAGAAATTACAAGACTTACATGGAAAGTTAACAGAAGAATTAAAACAAAGGATATTGTAAAAGATGCATTTTTATTTTTAATTCACTTAATTTAATCAGTTTTATATATTAAAAATGTATAAATAATAAGGCTTTATATATAAGTAAAAAATTCAAATGGAAAAAGAGATAATAAATTAAAATGATGATTATTTTTTTTATATAATTGTAAATTGAATATTTTTGTATTTCGTTTTTGAAAGATTCTCAGAACTAAATGTTGAAGTGAGTAAAGTGGGTATGGTAATAAACTAAAATGTGAATTATTTTATTTGTTTCTCTGATATTATCATTTTTTTTAAATCCTCCATATTTTGTTTTATTTTATTCATTTATCGTATGACCAATTATAACAGCTTAAGTTCTACTCAAAGATAATACAAAAAAAATATAAACAATAAACAGCTGATTGTTTTCCAAAAAACCTTGTGAACACTTGACATTTGAATGGTTTATGAGCTAGTTGTTTATCCATAAACATGAGCTTGAAAACGTACTATTAGGAAGTAAAACTTTAAACTTAACGAAATGTTTAAAAAAAATTTATAATGAAATTCCCTGCACTACACAAATACAACTAAATCGATTTTTAATTATCGATTATATTGATTGATTGCTTTATGTAGTTGTAGTTCATCATAACCGTATCGTATTTGAGGTTAACATGCTGCAGTAGTGCAGTTGCCTTTTATTTTTAATTGTGTGTAATGGTATACATTTGCTAAGATTTTAATTTTAAATTTTAAAATTATAATATTTTATGATTTGAGTATTAATTTAAAGTTTATTTAAAATTTAAAGCTTATATTTTTCAAATGTTTAAAGTGAATTTTTTTTAAATGAATATTGTTTAAATTGGTTGAATTTTTTTTTCATTTTTGTTCCGGTTACTTTTTAAAATTAAATGCTTCTAGAATATTAGAGTTGTGTATGAGTTTTTTAACAAATGAGAAAAATTTTGTTTTTCTTTTTAATTCAAATAATATAAATTTAAATTGTATCCCATAATCAATTTTTGAATAAAAACTATTAAATAAGTAAACTACATTCAAATTAAATTAAAACAGTTTTAACAATAATGGTGGCATTATAAATTATTTCGATATTGAGTTAAGCAATATTCACTTTCATATTTATGGCTGTTATCTTATTCATGGTATGCATGTATGTATGTATATGTTTATTGATTGGAACATTTGAAGAAAATTTAAAAGTAAGTACAATTTGCAAACATTATTCTATCTATTGATAAACAAATATTTTAATTTGGCTTGTTACTTTAACGGTATTTTTAGCTTTATTTTTTTATTAGTGGTAAAATTTTACATTCAAGTACACATAAAATATGTACCTATATATTGGTGTGTAGTTTATCATATTTCGCACATAAAAAACTGTGATAATTCTTTATGTAACCTAGCTTATTTTTACATACATTTTTTGGTTAATTTTAATTAATTTCAATGTTTTTAATAGTTTCTTTATACACTGACTATAACCAAATAAGAAAAATGATTTTAAGTACTCTTATTGTTTGTTATTTTTTGGTAGGATTATAAAAAACCACAATTTTAATTTTATTTCATTATCCTATTTAAAATTAGATAAAACTTAACTTATATTGACCCATAAAACTACGACTACTTTCTTCATCGTTCTTACTTAGATGTAAACTTTATAAAACACTATACTCGTCTATATTTAATGAAGCTTCCTCCAACCTTCAGAAATCTACTTTATATCCTTTGTCTCTGTTCGGAATGAACATGTCGTACTAGTGACAGATATGTAATATCGATATTAGGGTATCAATATTCTAATATTCTCTATATTATAATAATATCAAATTGAACTTTAAATTTGCCCCTTTTTTTATTACTATTTGATAATTAATTTGGCTTAACAATGTTTTTTTTTAAATAAGTTTTGTTCAAATTTTAAAATATGTCAAATCAATTCTTTATTTTAGTCCTAAAAATTGAAAAAATTATTGAAGTACTAGCCACTAGACAGCTCTGATGAACAACATTGTCGTGTTGGCTCGTAATATTATGCCTTGGTTGACAATGTCAATACTACATTTAAATTGCAATAATATTTATTAATACATTACTGGGGTGACACACATGTAGCGATATCATGATATCAAGAATATTACAATATCGATATTACATATCTACCAGAAGTATTATGATGTATAGTCATACACACATATTAATTTTTAACAAGTTTAATTTTTTGCAATTTTTTTCTTCTGTAATAATTGTAAAAAGAAACAATTTTGGAATTTTTTTGCCCATCTTTTTTATCTGAATTTAAAATAAAAAATTCTGAATTTAAAAACAAAATACCTGAATATATTTAGGAAAAACCTCAATTTGACTCGGAAATGCTATATTTGCATGCAGAATATTTTTTCTATGTAAAGTTATATCAAAGATAAAGTATATAAAAATTACGGTCATTATAAATTTTGGTTCGTATTAAGCTTCAAGCCTTAAGATTTTAATGTTGTGCTACCAAAATTCCAGTCAAATCAATAAAGATAGACTTTCAGAACTTTAACCGAAATTTTTTAATTTTGGCAAACTTAACCATAGTTAAATTGATAATGTAATCCTAAATTAAATTAAATTTGTTTTAAAAATAAAATTAAGTCTAAAACTAATTTATATGAAATTTGATCTCAATTATGACAATAACTCTTGGACAAGCAGACTTTCTCTAAGGCTACATGTAAATCATATATCTAATATAAAAAACTAATAAATTTAAATTTTAAACTTTTTATTGTAAAAATAAAAAATAACATAAACAACAAAACAAAAACAACTCTTGAAACACCATTAGGATAACAAAGACTCCTTTTGATTAATTTATGAATAATTTGAGAATTGTTTTATATTACACATAACGTACATAGGTATATATATATGGGAGGTTAAAGTTAATGACAACAATGTACTTTAATAATAATTCCATGTACTAATCTCAAAGAATTTTTTTGTTTATTTTAAAATTTTGTAAAATTTTCAAAGTCTGGAGTATAAAGTTCCAAAATAAAATAACAAAAGGATAATTATTATGCAGATGTTGATGAGACATTGAAATTCTTCAAAAAATAAATAATTTTCAAAGAAACAAAATTTTGGAAACAAGAAAACTTTTAACTCATATGTCAATTAACTTTTATTTTACTCCTTAACCAATAATATAATATTACTTAAATTATCCTTATACTTTGAAGTAAATACAATTCTTATAAAATCATGAAATGTTATAATGCGATTCTAATTAAGTTTAAATTAAATATAATTAAAACATGTATGACTAAAATTTAAAGCTAATCCGATCAAAAATAAGCAGGTCTGAACTTTACGTAATATTCTGATAAATTAAAACTATATTGGGACATAATCTTCTAAAGATCTTTCAAATAATTATCCAGATGATGAATGCAGGCGACAGAACTTAGGCTTGATCGATATTTGTAATCAATCAAACCTAAATGGATCAACTAAGACTTTTAATTTTGTATTTTTATATGTATACTTAAATGACATATCAAAACATATAAACCAAGTGCAAAGTTGATGGCCAAATAAAAACTGGTGTCACATGTGATATCTACTATGAAGTAGTATCATATAATATGAAATTTTAAAATAAATCAAAAATTTATTTATTCCGAAAATTTATTCGAATTATTGATTTTGATCAAAATGGTCATCATTGGATTAGCTTTAATCATATAAATTGGTTATAATTGATTTAATTTACCCCTCTCATAAACATTATTTTTTTTATTGTTTTTATACATAACCAAAACAAAAAGGGGAAAATTTTTTGTACCGGTTGGTAAGTTTGGCTATGGAAGAAAAGGTAATTTGAAAAAGGGAAGAAGATTTAAGAAAAGGAAAACAATTACGAACGAATGTGTTCATCCAGATGTGTTTTAGTGCATTAGTAGAAGCGCTAGCCCATATGTTAGAAATACTTCATTTTGGGTCGTAGTTAAGTATGATAATATAGCTTGGAATGGGTAAAGCTTTTTAGATTTTCAAGGGGCCCCCGTATCTGTACTTAGTGTGTATGCATAATGAAAAGACTTCTAATTGTGACATATATATAATATATATATAATATATATATATATATATGTATATATATATATATATTCTAGAATTGATTTTGAAATTATGCATAGCTAAAATGATGTTTAATATGAATAATTGTATAGTTATATATGTAGCTGTATGAAGTTATGAATAGTGTGGACAGAGAGTCTCTGGTATGGATAATAATTTTGGTTTTCAATTTTATTTTTTTAAAGCTTTTTAATCAAAATAATTATTTTACGAAGCTGTGTATTATAGTTGTGTATTATAGATGGTGATCTAACGAATGACCAAAGTTTGCTAAATCTAATCGAAATTCCTTCGAATATGATTTGCAATAATTGTATCGTACAAGAAATTTTTGAAGATAGTCTAAATGTGGATAATTTTGCTAACTATTCAAAAAAGAATGCATCCACATAAATTTAATTTGAAAGTTGGTAATAATATAATAATACTACTGACAAAAATAAAATATAGTATGCAACTACTAACTATCTACGAAGGATAAATTGAAATGATGGAATACAATATTCAATATTTTATCTGTCGGCAAATAGAAAACTAAAATTTAAAGTACTTTAATAAAAAAATAAAATATAATACATTAGCTATATTATTGCTAAATTGTTAATATTTCAATAAAGTATTAGGGTTATTCTTTAAACTGTTCAAGAACGATCTAGAGTAAAAAAAATTTTCGTGTTCAGTAGTTTCGGTTAATTTAAGTTTTTTGCCCAAAATTGTTCTGATCGTTGTTTAGCAGATTGTTTAAAACAGTTTTAAATTGATTTTGTTGTTCTGAATTTTTTTAGAATAGTTTTTGACAACAACTACTCTGAGGAAAAATTTTTTTTTAAATTTGTGCACTTGAATAGTCAAATCAAGAAAATTTACTCTAAACTTGTATACCAGAGTTCTTAAAAGTTGCTCTTATTTCATAAGGAATTTATGAACCAACGTTTATTTGAAATATCAACTAAATATCGAATCACACAATTTGGAAGCTATATCAATCCAAACCTTTTAAATCCTTTAATATGAGTTTGTCTATACATTGGAAAACAAATTTTGGAAAGAAAATATTTTAAACATTTTTCCAATTTCACCTAGACCTATATGTTATAAAATATTTAAACAAATTTTTTTAAAAACGACAATTTAAATTATCATAGACAAAGCTTTAATGTCCTTTTTAATTTATTATTATCCTGATAAAAATAGTTTTACCAGAACAAAAGAAAGACACTTCTGTCTTCCTTATTTTTTGTATTTAACAAATGCAACAACTAAAATTTGGATTAAAATTTAATTATTTCTATGCTATTACTTTCTGACAGCAGCTTTCGTAGAATTAAAATTATATAAAAAAAAAACAAAAATAAAAACAAAATTGTAAGAAATTTTTTTTAAGAACAAATTTTATTTGTCAGAATCAGGTGTTAATTTTTTTTTACAAGTAGGTAGTAGAAGAAAATAGAATAATTTTCATTTGTCATTCCTTTTATTTACATAATATTATTAAATTAATTTTTCTGCTTTATAATTCCATTAGTTTTTTCAACTACACAAAATTTTTAGAACTTCTTATTTTTTCCCACTGATTAGGATCAATGGTGAATATCATCATGTTTAGATATTTTGATTAAACTTAAAACTTAAATTTTCTAACTATCAAAAATCATTTTAAAACATTTTTAATAAAAATAAAAAAACTAAAATTAAGATTTATTACTTACTTTTCTAAAAATTAATTAAAGTCTTCAATCATTCAATTTATGATATTTTCATTAAAAACTAAAATAAATTAATATAACCTTTGTTTAAAGGATATTCAACAATTTTGTGAATATATACTCGTAAAAAAGGAATTGAAAAGTAACAAAAAGAAAAAAACAAAAATTGAAACATCATTTTAAATTCAAGGATTATCTCAAAAACTTAATATTACCATAAAGTAAATATACATACATAACATATATAGTGTATATAATTTCTGATATTACTTAATAATTCTATACAATCGATAATAAGTAATATCATCACATGTTATTAGTTTCTAAAATAAGAAACAAATCAAACATTTTTTTTATTTCTGCTGTAAACTGTACAATCTCTAATGGAGACATTCAGTAGTTTGTATGATATTTGTATATGTAAGCAAAATATAATGACTTTCGGATGAAAAGCCCAATGGTGAAAAGTTATTCCATGACAATTTAGTTACAATCTGTTAGTATCTGTTGGGTAGCTGCAAAATGTTATGGCGCTTAAGTCGACTAGCACCATACGAACCATAGTGCGCGTGCTATTAATCTTAATATTTTGGATTGGAATCGTTGTATATTTCAATATTAGAACTGCTGGCTTTATAAATCAAAAGCTTGTTTTCCAGCGATACTGCTCAGTTGCGACTAATGATCCATCAATACATTTTATTTAGTTTAAACCCAAGTGTTTTCTTTTGCTTTGAATATGGATTTTCCATGTAAGTCTTCTATCCAAATGTATATCCAGGTACTTTACTGTTTCTTTTGGTGGAATTACTTCGTTATTTATCACCACCGTTGGACAGGTTTTTCTCTTCAGGGTAAATGTAACTTTTGTTGATTTTGCGCCATTCATTCTGATTCTCTACTTCTCGTTGTGTTGCAGAATCTCTGTAGCATGTATAGGTACTGCGTTATTATGCGATGCCGTATCATCAGAGAAAGTGATGGTGGTTGTATCATTTGTTGTTGGTAAGTCCGCAGTAGAGATGAGGTATAAAACAGGACCTAGTACACTGCCCTGTGGTACGACTAACATAATGTCATTGGTTTGTGTCTAGGTACTTTGATGCTTCACTAAAAGTTGTCTTTCGATAAGGTACGACCGCAGTAATAAATTGAAATAATAGAAATTGTTTGAGTTTTTACATCAGTCCTTCATGCCATACCTTATCAAATGCTTGATTAATGTCCAAAAAAGCCGCTGAGCAATATTCATTTGGTTCTGATTACATCTGCTACTCTGCGTATTTGCTCAATAGTTGCATGTTCATTTTAAAATGTAAAAAACTAATTTTTTCATTATAAAAAATCTTTCTTCTTCATATACCATATAAAATTTAATATAAATTTTTTAGAATCGAAAGTTGGCTTTGTTTTTCCTATATAATAACCAGCTGTGTGTTAAATGATTCTGTGTGGTATTTATTCCCCACGGAATTTTTACACAAAATAGAAACGGCATTTTTTTTTAAAAAGTAGAGAATATTTTCATAATGAAAAAAAAGCCTCAAAGTGAGTGTAGAAAGAAATGCCAATTAAATGGAATTTTATATTCCCCGAAATGGAAGTAGAAGCACAAAACCATTCACAGTTTTAGAAAATATAACACAATTTATTCATATTACAAAATTTCCCCAGATTTTCATATTCAATACCAGTTTTCTTGGAATTTTTTTTAACTATACAAATACCATTAAAATACATTTACTGGCAAATTTAACATTTTTTGCATAAAAACAAGTACATCATTTTATTTTACAGTTAAATAATCAAATTTTATCAGACCTTTCATTTAGTTACATGCTTAATCTTAGTTCTTTATGTGAAATTAAAGTACCTACTGGTTTCGGTACTGGTAATGGAAAAATACTGGTAATAATCAGTATATTTGTATTTATACTAATTACCTACTAAAAATGTTCAGTAACAAATAAAATTTCATAGTAATATCAGTAGATACACATATCAGTAACATACGATCTAGTATAGAATAAAATATAAGGGAATAGAAATACATATTTCTGTAATACCACACAAGTTATGCTTATAAGCACATTTTAAACGTAGTAATAATTTATTTAAATATAAAAATAGAATTGTATTGTATGGACCTCAAAATAAAAAACAATATAAAATTATCAGTACAGCAATTGTTTGCAATAACATCGATGTTGAAGTAAGGCGAAGAATTACCCTTGCCAATCGGTGCTACTTCGGTGTGTCCAAATAATTGCGTTCAAAGCTCCTATCCCAAAATGCCAAGGCACAATTATACAAAACGCTCATCATTCCGGTGCTGCTTTATGGTTCTGAATCAACGTTTTTTAATACTTTAGAAAAAAAAAGAATGTTACGAATGGCTTAAAACTTGTAGCAGCCTGTTGTTATGTATTATAACGAACGGTTGTTGACATCTCGTAATTGTGGATTTAAATTAAAGCTATACTTACTAAATTTATTTAATAACTATAGCAAAGTCATACGAAGTTCTCCGGGCCCAACACAAAATGTATAAAATTTATTTCAATAAAGTTTTATTTATGAGCCGAATTTAAAAAAATTGTTAGTGAAAAATATTCTAAAAATACCATAACAGATATTCAAATAACAAACATATGATGGGTTCAATTCAAAGTTGCTACGGCAGATTTAAATTTGTTTGAATTTGTCCTTCACTATCATAAATATGCAGTGCTTTTATATATGTACTGTATTAATAACATTGATTATTGGCTAAATTTGATAGCATTGTAAAATACTGATACATTTTTTTTATACATAGCCAAAATACTAGGAGACCATTTATACCAATTGTTACAATTGGCTAGGTAGGGAAAGAACAGTTAGGAAAAGAGAAAGGTCTTTACCTTAAGTAGAGATGGAGAAAAATTACGAACAAAGCTGCTAATGTTCGTCTTGAATATATGTAGAACATATATATATATATATATATATATATATTTAGATTAGATTTTAGATTTTTAATTCATTTATTCATATTAAAATAATATACAATTTTTGAAATATACATTTACAAAATAAAATATAATAAGAATAAAATATATTGGATCATTTAGATATTCCGAAGAACATGTGATGAATGAAACTACGAAAAAAAAAATACTCAATACAGCATATAAAATGTAAAATATTGTTGGGTGCATAGAGTAAAGTAAAGTAAATATGAAAAAAAAATAACTTAAAATTAAAATTATATAGTGAAAAAAATAAAATTAAAGCAAAATTTAAATAATAGAAGAGAGTAAGCAGAATTAAGTACAAAAACAAGAATAAAAGATATAAGTTGCAATACTTCCGAAGGCACACAAGTTGAAGTTTTTTCTAATTTCCATAACCTTTCTCAACTTCTAAGAAGTCTAACAAGAACCCCGGAGCGGATCGGCAATAAAATGAATCTCTTAGAAATATTTCTGACCTCTCATCCAGAGAAATATTCCACTTCCGTTAATTCTGGACTTGGATAATCTGACCACTGTCTTGTAAACGTCAGTTTCTTTACAAGCACATTGACCAACCAAAATATACATCCCAAATGATTGACTGGCATTATAATCGAGCCAAGTGGGATGGTTTAAACAATTTTTTAGTAAGGTTTGATTGGTCTTTGTGTTTCCAACATAAAAATGTCGGCTTTGCTACAGACGCTGGATGCAATTGTTTATCTCTAACTCGTTAAAAAGTGTAAAAAAATCATTCACGTCGTGGGTCAACGACGTCTGTAGGAAAGCTAAAAAAAGATGTGGCATTTAGAAATCTCAAGACAAATGAGTCAGAGGAATCAAGGAAGAATTACAACATCGTCAGGAAAAATTGTAAAAAGGTCATTAGCCAGCAGAAGTTTTTACATACTCAATCACATACTCAAATCCACCTTCACTTTCTTTAAGTAACTCCTTTCTCGGAAGAGTTTATTTCAGAACTCGTGCCGTTTTTAAGGTAATTAAGAATCTGAATATCAGAAAGTCTACCGGTCCCAATGGCATCCCTGCTATGGCTCTAAAACAAATAGCCTTCGCTATTTCAAAATCGTTGCACAACTTATTTCATTTATCCTACTCTACAGGAGTATACCCAATACAATGCAAGATTGCGCATATTAATCCAATTCCAAATGAGGCGACAAAAGCGACCCCTCTAACTACAGGCCTATAGAGCTATAATATCGATCCCACCTAGTATTTTGGCTTTGTATAAAAAAAGAACAAGAAATAACTAGACGACTGAAAGAGAATTAAAAAAATTATAGTTAAAAACTAATTTGAAGGTGATCCAGTTCTAATAGCCAAAGTCTAAGATTATTTCAAAACGAAACAGATGATCTGTCTGATCTAAAAGAATATTAAAAGTTGTTGTATAGTTATATAATCATAAAAGTGGCAAAAATGAGAGGTACGAGCTCTTTGAAAATTTACATAATATAAATTATTAATTCTAAGATTATATCTAGTGTGAATCGGTAAGCGAACCTATTAAAAAAAAGTTCAGCAAACACATAAGATGGATTGGGTTCCACGCTTCAATTCTAATATCATATCTATATATTACGTTTAATTTATGGTCATGTCTCTGAATTGTGGTGATGTTAGCAGGTCCTATATTATTTATGATCTTAAAGACTTGAAACACTTGTTGAAGCTTTTTTGACAGAGTACAAAAATGCGTCATTCACTTCATAGATGATGTAAATGTTTCATCAACACTTGCACCACTTGTTCATTCGTCGTATCGTTGGAGCACTAACTCTATTTTATAGATATATTGTGGTAGTAGGCAAATGCTAGGAAGAACTAAAATTACTACTTCCGTCTGTTAAGCATTTCCGTCAAGGAACGCGAAATGCTGCAAATAGAAATACCAAAATGGTTCAAGACTGGTTTTGGAAATTCAGTTATAGTCAGACCTTCTAGAATGTGGAATCGCATTCAACTACAAGCGTTTCCAAGAAGAGATAACTTTTATATGTTTGACTTGAAACAAATTAAAATGAACATCAATAACATACTTCGTAATTCTGTGCCGAATCTTTCAATTACTTGTTTCTTTTTTTCTTTTCTCTAATTATCCCTTCTCTTTTCCAAAAGCCAACGGTACATAAGTATAAGGGTTTCTCTGATCTAAGTGATTCTCTGGATATAACAAAAACAAATTTACCATCAAGAGGTTTATATGCTGCCTTTCGCATTTACCGTTATAATTACAAAAATTTCGAAATTCCATGTACATTTCCTGTTCCACTTGAATTTAGTTGATTATATACATATATATGAATATACACTAACACAAGTATTAACATAAGAAAATAATAATAAAATAAAAGTTTATGATTTTTCCATTATATCATATTTCATCATTATTCTTGTCTTAAAAATTTAACTTTTTTTCTCTTCTCTCCTCAGCCACCCACATTCTATTTTAGAAAAATTAAAATCAAAACGTTTAAATATGAAGTTGAAATTTTATAATAATGTTATTGAAAATACTTTTTTTCAAACAATAATTTATTATCACAAAATAAAACTTATCAAAATACTTTTTCATTTTAAATTGGCACTCTTTGTTTATATAAATACAGTGAAGCAAAAAGTTAGGAGAGGAAATAAAACCTGGAAGGTAGAGTTATGAAAATAAAATTTTAATTAATATTTTTTTGTTTTTAACTGAAAACTATTAACCATCTTGATAAGTACTTCAAATGAAAATTACAGCAAAACAACAACTGTAAATAAATAAAAATTGACAATTTATTGTAATTAAAATAAAATAAAATAGCGCTTTATTAATTAAAGATGTTAATTGCTTTTCATCATCCTCAATATCTTGCAACCCATTTTTCAGTTGGCATATAAAATGCAAAAATTATATTTATATAATTATTTGCCAACAAGCAATTCTATAATTGTAGGTACGCTATCAAAAATTTTTGAATCAAATTCATTGTAAAGTGGAATCGAATAACCTTCATGTATATCAAATATTAAAAATTTTAATAAATAAGCATTTAAGAATCGGCTCAGTACGGAACCCCACCTATTTTTTTCAAATTATTTTTTTCTTTTCTATATACAAAGCACTCTCTTATTATTTTTATATAATTTAAATATAAGTGTTTGTGTATATAGGATAAACTCGAAAACTTAGACACAAATTCCTTTGAACGTTATTTGAGCCATGAGCATGGTTTACAAACAATAACAATGGTATCAAACAACATACAGTGCTTGCGTGCTGGATTGCGCAGTAAGTACAGTGCCTTTCTTTCAACTGGGATGTCCCAAGTTCGATTGTCGACGAAGAAAAAAAATAATTCTTTATGTGTTTTTGATCTGGTTCAAAACTTGGAATATTTATTACTAATTGTAATAAAATAAATGACAAAAAATACTTGAGAGTATAATTTGCCAACAACTTATAAAAAATTGAACTACGCTATTTAAGAAGGCTTAGTTTCTGACAATATTAGTACTGTTTTCTATATTAAATGAGTCAGTAATTTGATAAATAAATAATTGAAAAACATTGTAGTAAAAAATTGCAGTATAAGCTTGTAGTACCGTGCTTAATAAAGCGCGAAAAGCTAATTCTGCCAAAGCTACTGTTAAGAACATAAAAAAAAATATGTTCGACTCAGAAATATTTCAAGACTAAAGATGTTATACAAACTTTAAAATTGATACACATTGATATATCTCAAAAATAAAACCATCACGACTTTTATCCTATTTCTAAATTGTGATTATTAAAATGTTTATACGCAGAAGAACGAAAACTGGTGAATGATAAATATGTCTTCATTTTTGTGGCACAACATTGAACTATCGAATATGTCTATATTATGTTAGCATATATTAAATCGAATATGACTATATTATGTTAGCTTACGATTGCAACTTGCTATAAGCATAGTGCATAAATGTTGTAACAATGTGGGTCTGAGCATTAATCCACATAAAATCAACAACATTCTTTTTACCAATTGAAGAGAAGTAAACTACCAACCAGCTTCATTGGATGGAGATGCTATCGAAATGATAAACGAAACAAAAACAACTAGGAATAAGGTAAACTGTCATATGGAATCCTCACATAGATTACATAAACAAAAAAGCTAACAGGGAATTTTTTGCATGGCAAAAATATGTTTGGTAAAACATGGGGATTATCTACACAGATGACTGCATGAACTCTACAAGTCTATAACAAGATCAATAATATATTACACGACATTTATATAGTGGCCAAAAATAGAACAGACAAAAGCATGTGCCAAGCTTATTAAAATATAAAGAAGAGCATGTCTTGGGGCTATTAGAGCATTTAGAACGAGCCCTACTCTAGCCCTAGAAAAAATTCTGAAACTCCCATTGATTCATCTATACCTTATGAAGATGGCAGAAATATCAGTAACAAGGCTGCATTTAATAAATAGGCTCAAACACAAAAAACCAGGACACAGTATGATCCTGTAGAAAATTAAACTAAGAACTGAAGCTATTGTAATATCGAACTATATGGCGAAAGCAATTGATTGCCGCAGGAAATTCACTGTACTAGTATTGCTCGTTTAAACGCCTACGTACAAAGAATTGCTTTCAAGGGGGGAACTACAGAAACCCAAAACATATGGGATAGTTGCCAAGGACTAACGCAGTCGAACACCGTTTTCAAACTCAGTATTTACCGATTAAATAAGCAAAAACAAAGGCTAGATTCAATGTGAGAATACTAACATGGCTTATCACAAGATCATTGTCCATTTACAAACATCTGTTCAAAATTGGTAGATCGAACACAGACAGGTGCAGATGCTGTTTAGAAGAAGAGGAGTCATAAATACTTCCAGGAACACACATCGTATAATTCTCAAATTGACATCAAAGCAATGATATCGTTCATTTTACGATCATAGACGTGCAATCCTAAGATAGCAAATGAGTAAATACAATAGATCTGAAGTGGTCACGTTTACATAGAATTAAAAATAAAGCAAAAAATCTATATTAGTTCGGACCTTATTTTAGTTTGGTGAAAAAAGAATTTCTGAAGACTTGAATAATAAAATAAAAATAATTACGAAAGAAAATGAAGTTGTCAACTATATACACAACGGACATATCTTCAATCTCACCAATTTGAACTAGATGTCGGGCTTTCAACAATGCTTCTATGAAATTTCAATCAGTCAAAGTTATACAAACGTATCAGAATAATAATAAAACCGTTATATTGAACATGCTAAGACATATTAAGAAATGCCTACAAATTTTAAATTGGACCATAATGCATGTGTTTTCCTATCTGTTGTGAAACTTCTATTTTTATCCTTCAGAACCATTTTATTTAATTCGTTTCAAAAATAAAACTTTATTGAAGTAAATTTTATACATTTTTTTTGTTGGACCCTGACAACGTCAAATGACTTTGCAAATTTTAAATATTAAAATGCTTCAAATTTTAAATCTTAAAACGATTTGTAAATGTTTAATTTTTTTCTTTCCGTAACAATTTTTTTATGCAAATATCGTTGAAAATTATTCAAACTTTAAAATGAAATTTTTCTATTTTTAATGTGAAAATAAATTATGTAAAATTTAATTTTCTTTTATCTATATTTAAAATCTAGAAACTTAACTATCGTTAGAAGAGTTCATAGTAGAATACGTCATCATATTTTTTTTTTATAATGATGTAATTTTTGTAATGATGCTAATGTTTTGATAATGGGCTATGATGAATATTCTTTTGAAAATTAAATTAAACTATATTTTTCCTTAAGAATTTTACTTTAAGAAATTCAAGGATTTTATTTTGTTTTTGGTTGTTCTTTTTTCATATTTTTTTTTTTTTTATTTTACATATTTTAAAATCGTTTGCAAGATAAATTTCCACGTGGACCCGATTTAAATTCACGGTGGGTTTTTACAGAAAAATAACCATAGATAATTAACTGTCGTATTTAATTCTGATTTGCACAGTTTTTCATCGCTCCGGCCACATATTCTTATAAATTTAACATACGACAGTGACAGGTAATTAACGCAATGGAGAACAAAATAAATAAATATTTTATGTTGAAATTTTAAAAATATATTGAAAATTTTTTAAATTAAGGAAGTGTTCCTAATCTAACGTGTAATAATTCTAATTCTATTTTTCTAAATACAAAATGAATAATTTTTGGACAATTTAAATTGATAATTTGTATTTTTGTTTCTTCAATGTTAAATTAAACAACATTTTTGATTGAAATACATTTATTCAATGAAAAATGTTGTTTAATTTAACATTGAAGATTATAAAAATGTGTTGTCAGAAGATAAAATGAAAATTGGTTCATTCATTTTCATTTATACGAGAGCTATGATCTAGATAAATAGATAGATTTTGAATTTCGGGAGGGATTAAGTCCCTATATCACAGCAGCTGCAAATGTAATAAGCCTATTGTTTCTCAGCCCTTAAGGATACCTGCTCTATGGCCCCATGCTCTTAATATTTCACACTATTCTTTTGTTGCAACGTGCAATTTGTCTTATTCTTGTGGTGGTGTTATTCGTGTTATTCTTCTTAAATGTGTTTCCCTTAGATATAATATTAACAGCTTTGATGCACTTAACATTTTTTTCAAAATTGGAAATGTTCAATATTGCTTTATGCGTTAATAGATTTCATAAATGTAGAATTAACGATATTGTATAAAAGCGACTTTTCAATTAGAAGAAAAATCGAAAAATTTCATTTTGAATGGCGTTTTTAATATTTTTTTATTATCTCGATCTAAGAACACTCTGTATTATATCCAGTTTGTCTGTTTAGAGACAGTCTGATACTTATTTAGATCATATTTTTATAAGTCTCTACAAGGAAAATGTGTATTCTTACGTTAGTGATGTTTTAGATCCTAAATTGCCTAACCATTGTATGACTAGTTTAAGTGTATATTTTTCTGTTTGTAAGATTAAAAGTAATGTTGTTGATTATATATTTACATGGAAAATCTGCACTCTAAAAAATGGTGTAGATTTAACTACAATCAATTTCGTTTTTTACAACGTTTTTTGTAGAGAATTCCGATCAAGTGAGTGAAAACACGCTTTCGAAGTGTATTTTTTAAAGTAACTAAAAAAAACGGGTGAAATCATTTTACTATAGCTAATTTAGACGATAATGTTTAATTTTCAATATAAAATGTGTTATTTCACTACAAAAATGTGTAATTTCACATTATTCTTTTGATCATTTTATGTGTGAATTAGCTTTACACGATTGAAATATACCCCATTTTGCTGTTGGTATTTACGCATTTAATGTTGTATTCCACGCCATCTATTGAAAATGTACACGTTTCGTTTCGTTTGCTGGAATTACGTCAAATTATGCGTAGAAATACATAAAAATAATGTAGTTTATAATTTATTAGTATTACCATATCGTTTTTACAAAAATTTGAAACATCGAAATCAGAAATATATAAATGGATATGATTCAAATATATTATAATATAATTTTTATATCAAATTCAGAAAAGTTTGTAAAATCTGTAAAAATCTTAAAGGACGTGGGAAGAAAACTGAAACTTTGATTATTGTCCAAAAATATGGTAATCAAATAAATCTGAAAATATGTTAAGATTGTCCACTATACCATACTTGATACTTTACGTTGAATAACCGTCAGTATTCATATTTCATAAGTCAGTCAAATTTCAAACGTGGTGTTAATTATGTAATATAATTGTTTGTGTGATTCAAAAAAATATAATTATATTTAATAAAGTATAATTTTTTTAAATCAACAAAACGCGTAAACCTGAAACAGATTTCAAACACTTTTATTCAAATAAATATATATATAGAGAAGCTAACATTGTTAGGTTTAACAATTTTATAATAAAATTGATCCGAAACCACATTGATCGCTCGCTAAAAACTTCGGAGAATGGATTAATATCCAAAATATACTATTATAATGAGGAATATATTCAGTATAGTATGAAAACGGGCTTTATTGCTCCCGAGCACTTCATATATATAGATGCAAATGGTTTTATGCAAAACCGTGAACATGTGCCCCTATTATATCATTATAATAGGAGGGCCACATGCAAAATCATTGATTTTAATCCTAATATTTTGAATAAATCGATCTTTAAATACGATATGTTTATTCCAAACAATGATAAGCGTATTGTAAGAAAACATTGGTGGTTAGAAAATGCATACGTGTAGAAAAAGGCAAAATATGGTGTTTTGCTTCTTTCTCTCTCTCTAGGTTCAGATAGTTTAAGTTAATTTAAGTTTAGTTGTAGTTTTTTTAATAATAAAAAACAAGAAAAAGAATTTTTTGGTTTTTTGAAATTTTCCAAAAAATAAATGTAAATATGAAAATACTAAAGAAGTACGAAATTCTATAGATAAAATAACTATAAGTATATATATAAAAAAAAAATTAATAAGAAAATGAGTAGTTTTAGGTTAATTTTAAATTGTTTAAATAAAAACCAATTTTCGTTAATTTTTTTTTTTTGGTTGTAAAATATAAATAAAAAATAAAAAAAAAAAAAAAAAAAAAATTGGGTCTTAAACTAAACTAAAAAAATAAAAGAAAAGTAATTAATACTTAAAAAAATTATTCTAAACTAAAGTACTAAGTTAAAGTACATTATAATATTCTTGATCTCTTCCGTGACTGTTTCAATGTGCAAGTCACGGTGGAGATCTTTGTTACGTACGTACCATGGTGCATTTACTATACCACGAAGCACTTTATTTTGAAATTTTTGCAACATTTCGATGTTGGTTTTCTTTTCACAGCCCCATAATTGGATACCGTACGTCCACACACGTTTTAATATCTGCTTATATATCAATATTTTGTTCTGTACTGATATCTCAGAACCACGCCCAAGTAACCAGTAAAATTTTTTGAGTCTAATGTTTAGCCCAGATACTTTGCTGTATTGGCATATGGTACTATTTTGTTATTGATTGAGATAGGAATGGTTGCAATCTTTTTATATGTAAAGTTTATATGAGTTGATTTGCTTTCATTAAGTTTTATGTGTCATCATATGGGTCCATAATCTTATTTTATTCACTGCATTTTGAAGTTTTGCTGTGGAGATTTTTTGACGTATAAAAACTTTATAATTTTTTAATCTGCAACAAAATGTATAGAAAAATGTGTAAAATCAGAATAAGGGACATGTGTGACGTGACATATATACATTTTTATTTTCTCAGTACGCTTTTCGCTGAAAAAATTCACAAACTGTGTTATATTGTACCTATATAGTTTTATACTTTTCGTTGTACGAACACAGTCTTATCCTACTAACTACAAATTGTTTTAAATGCTCAAAATATAGAAGCAGGATACATCTAATAATTTAAATGTCTTACTTAAACTCTAAAAATCTTGATCTGTTACTTCTTGTTACATTTTCATTGCATTGTTTATTTTCTTTTACTGGTGTTAGTTTTTCTTCAAAAATTGCTAACTTGAATTAAAAACAGAACTGCATTATGTTGTCAAATGTCAAATTTTTCTCTTTACAATAACTCATCGAGGGTAATAAATTCAAATAAAAACGAACACTGACACAAAAGCCAATATTATCCAATCTAAATATATTTATTTATTATACTAAAAAGGAATTTGAGTACGAAACTTCCTAAAATTTGAAGGAGATTCTTTAATAATTATTACAATATAAAAAATAATTAAAAAAGTTCAGTTTATCTCAAGTAACTTAAGAAATTTGTTACGAAAACAAATTCTTTTTTTACTTTAAAAAATCATCTTCAAAAAAATTTTTTAATTCTTAGAATATTGCCATTAAATTTTAGTTTTAATTTTTAATTGTTGATAAATTTTCTTTAAAAACCAGAAGATTTCTCTCAATTGTTTTTGTATGTTCTTAAATAGATTATTTTATTTTTTATAACCGTTACCGTTAGTTTGAACTTGGAAGTTTAATATTAATTTGTGATCCTTGGTGTTGATACACAGATTTTTTCTTACTTTTAGGTATCTACCTTTTGTCAATTCATTTTCCATTTTAAGATTTACGAAGCTTATGAATTTTAAAAGAACAAATTTCAGATTAAACAAAAAAGAAAACATAAAAAAAAGAACAAAGTTACCGTAGGACTTTTTTCAAATCGATAGAAGGAAATAAAAAGGATAAAGTATTGAGGTTTTTACACTACACGAGTATTATTTTTCTGCTGTATTCTTTTTTAAATTCTCTCCGTTACAACAGCTTGGCTTTTATATGGATATTAACCATGCCAATGTATTGGTTTAACAACAGAGAGAAAATAATGTTTGTTGAAGAAATTGATGAAAAATAAGTATACAAAAGAATAAGAGTGTAGAGTTTTTTCCTTACGTCTACTACCTCTTTCATAAAAGCAAAAATAATACAGCAGAAATATAATCTCGTGTAGGAACATCAATTTAAACACAACAGTGCTACAAGATATTAATACAAAATTGGACAGCTACAACAAAAACATCGCCGCCACGTATTTAAATGCAAACGAACGCAATAGGGATACAGCTACAAGATACAGATATAAAATTGAACCATTTTTTTGATTTTGTATCTTGTATAGCTGTCTAAATCATATATGTTTGATAAGACATGTGAAATCATATATGTTTGACATATATTTTATTATTTTAATTTTTTATTTGTGCTTGAGTCTCCATTTTGGAATTTTTAAATTTAAAATTATTTTATAATTTTTAAGTTTTTATACATAATTTTATTTATATATATATATATATATAATACGATACATATATATTAAGACAATTAAATAAGCATTGTTTTTTATTTCATTTGTATTTTGTATCTTGTAGCGCATTGTGTTCGTTAAAGCGATCGTACTTTGTATCTTGTATCTGTCTAATTTTGTAACTCTATTTTGTAGTGCTATTGTGTTTAATGCTTAAACAGTTTTCTTTTAAGCTAAGAATGCTTTTAAAAATTTTTGACTGATAAAAAATGAATACAAAAACTACTGCAAAGTCGTTACCAAAATTTTATCAGCAAATAGTTTAATCAATAACAGCATTATTGGCATAGGCATTATTTGTTCATTTGACAATCAACAACGTATGAAAATAAAATCTAACTATTTATCTTAAATAAACCTAAAATAAAGTGAACCTTTAAAATAATATTTTTTAAGATTTATTTTATTTTACTATGCATACTTCGATCATTCGCTTTATTTTACTAGATCACACGTTGCTTATTGTCTAATGTAAAAATTTTGCCGAGTAAAAAAAATGTTTACATTAATATTTTTACAAAATGTTAATGTAAAAATTTAAATGTTTTGATAAGTTGAAACAAAGATTTACTAGTTAGCTTAGATAAGCAGTATAAAATATGTATAAAATTTTCTAATTATCCTGATGTAATAATTTTTTGAGTAGTTTAAAATTTACTAGCAATAGCTTTTCAGCTTAAACACTAATAAGTTTTAGACGAAAACTAATATCTTTCAATAAAGTTGATAAAACTAAGGCTTACACGAAAGCCTAAAAGTTTTAAATTACTTTTGATTCAATTCATGCTACCCATTTTTTACATCTTATACGAAAATTTGATAGAATTTATTATGTGTCTAAGTTACTTATTTTTTTTGCGATATATCTCTATTTTGTCCATTTAACCTTGTTCTATAACTATATGTTTTTCAACAGCACATTTAACAAACCTATTACACATCGATGTTTTCATAATTTTAATTGTAAAATACTGGACAATTTAAATTGATGAACTATTACTCATCCTAGTTGAACCATCTAGTTCGTATCCATTTAATTATTTTAGGTAAATTCAAAAATGCATCAGCATCACGCATCATAAAATTTCATGATGCAAAAAAATAATTTCTGAAATTGCTATTCATTTAAATTTAATGAAATTGATTAGTTAGTTATTAAACTAATCCAATTCTAAAATTATAATTAGCAAATGCATCAGGAAATTATTTACTTATATTTATTTTTAAATGCCAACTGTATTCTTCTATAGCTGTGCTCTTTTCATCCGGTTCACGGTCTAGTCTAGGTCAATACTTTAATATGAAATTACAATTACAACTTAAAACATAGATATTTATCTAATTTTTATACAGTGACGCTTGCGTAGTTTTTCAATATAAGTTTTTAATAATTCAATTAGCAGGTTTGCCAACTTAAAAAAAATATTCATATCACTAACCTATATCGTTCTTTTGTATTTAAAAAAGACCTAGACCTTCAACCATATGAAAAGAACACAGCTAGTAAGCTTAAAAAAATTGTCTGATCATTTCCAAATATTAAAAAAAAGAAGCAATTTTTTAACTCAGCTGATGATTATTTGATACTATAGGATTCATGAGAAAATTTAAAAATATCGTCAATTAACTTGTCATCCTTCTCTCATCAATTATTTATTTATTCATTTAATTTCTCAAAAAGAGCTAACGAATCTCTTTAGAGTGTTTACAATTAGTTTTAAAGTGCTTAGTCAAGTTTATACAAATTCAAGTAATATAAAACAATATATAATGCAAAAAAATATCAAATTAAGAAAGAAAGAAAAAAAATATTACATGTAATAGAACAGAAGTGATGAATATGTGAATAATTTAATGGACAATAGTAAAAATATGATTAAATGAAAAACAAATTAATTACAAAGTACGAGTTCAATATTGTGAAATTAGCATTTTTTTACATTTACTCTTAAATATATTCTTTTTTGGCAGATTAATATTTAATGGGAGACGATTAAACATTTTGATAGACGAGTTTATTACTTTCTCTAATCCAAATAAATTTTTAGTAGCAGAATAACATAGATGAGTTGCATTTCTTGTTGCATATTAATTAATTGTCCAGTATACTGATGAAAACATTTGATGTGTAATAGGTACCCAAAAATTAATTCTTTGATATTTCAGTTTCGCTAAGATGTTCTTGAAAGTTTATGAAAACGAGGGAAAAACAACGGGAGTCAGAAACAAAAAAAATCAGTAGATAAATGACCTTTAAGCATTTAAAAATTTATTCCAAATAACAATTTTTCTATCAGAATGGTAACTCTAAATTGATATTTTCAAATTCCTTTCTAATATTTAAATATAACTATGAAATAATAATGAAATAGAAAATAACAAGCGAAAAAAATCTAAACTTTTCCCCTTCTTATCATAAATTAAAAGAAAACAATTAATATTAAGTATGGCAGGTTGATTTATAATTACCACCATTCATTGAGTATCTTCCAATTAGAATAAATCTGATAAATAGAAGAAAAACAAAAGAAAAATCATATTTAAATAATTTTATAAATTATACCCGTTATAGTATAGTATAGATAGATGTATATTGTAAATTTGCGGTATATATAGATAAATTGGGTTAGATAGATTGGTTTATTTTGTAATTAATTTTGTAAATTATTAAAGTTTATTTGTTATAATATTTGAATAGATTTTCTAAGGAATTTATTTTTATGAAAGCCAGAAACAATTTTGATATTATTGTGTTCAATAATCAAATCCATTCACAACAATATATGAATAATAATTATATTATATTTGTTGAGATATAAATATTTTTCCACCTTGATTAATTAAGATTATCTCATAATTCAGATTTTCTAACAAAAATTAGTATAGTAATGTAGCATATTATTCATTATGGTATTATTGTTGGGTATACGTGGGGAAATGAGATAATAAAATTTTCAAACTACTTTTATTACTTTTTATCATATTAGAAAATATATGAAATAATGTATTAAATCACTTTTGACTTTTTATCAATATAACTTTATTAAAACTAATTTTTATTTTAAAAGACACACTAGCGAACGTAATTATGCAAAATTTAAAACGAATACGAAACGAATGATTTAAAATAAGTATTTTCTTGTTTCTTCTAAGTTTTTACTTACTTGAAATTTGTATATTAGTTTACAATACTACTACCTAAAATTTGATATGGCTTTAAAGCATAACAAATCAGCCTTGTATTGAAAGATCGATGTATTCAAATATCACTAACAAAAATATCAAGTTTGAAAATAGATATAATGTATCAAAACATCGATTATATCGAGACTTCCATAATATGATGATTTTATAAAAATTTGTCTATTAATGATTCAATTAAAAAATATCATATCACTAATTTATTCGTCAGATGAATGACAGATTTGGTATTGTAACAACTAACTTGAAAAAACAAATTAACTTCTCCATTTTATCAAAAAAAAAAAGTTTGACTTCACAAATTTCTCTAAATGAATTCAAAATTTTTTAAGATGTAAAATCGTAACTTATTTTAAGCACATAAGCGACTGCAATTTTTATCATCAATGATGTAACCTACTTAGATTTGCAAGTGATGTACAGCACCACGCTCACTTCTTTTACACACTGAAACAAGATTGTTTTTTAATTCACATTTATTGCAAGTTTTCCCCCATTTTCTGATACCAAACATATTTCTATCGTCTTTTTTAAATTCAATTCATTTATCATAAGAAGTTTTTCATCTGTTTCTTTTCATTTATATACACACAATTCTGTTTCTTAGCATCTTATCAACTGCTGGGTTCTGTTGCATTTGCAAAGTTACAATTTCAATTATACCAATTTTCATTATACCTTGTTAGCGGGTTCTTCAAGTGGAACACAGATCTTTCGTTTAAGGTATGTTTTTTTGCGTCACGGTATGTGTAAAATTTTTTTATGATCACATAATTTTTCTTTTATTGTTCATCGGATAATCCAAAGGAATTGAATATTTATACCAATTTCGCCTAGTATTGTTTAATTTACTATGTCCTACAGATGGAGTTACAGGATTATAATGATAATGACCAAATATCTTCAAAATTTTTTTCACACGGCTTCAGTTAAGTGTAATATTGTAAATGTGGAGCATATGGCAATAAAAAAATGTTTAGACATCAAAGTAAACGCCGTGCAGTATACAATCTCATTAACTAACCCGGAAAAACTATAACCACGATGCAGAAAGGCTCTGCATATAAGTACATAAAGAAAATTATTATATACAATTAAGTTGAGCATGCATGTACATTTTGTAACTGTATTAAACATAAGTGTTATTGTTTATTTGGGAGTCTCTTTGTTGCAATTTCTGTTTTTTTCTATATTATTATATTAAAGCTGGTTGTTGGTCTTGTGAACCAATCATTAGTTAAATACTAGTTTTTGAACATTAAATAAATAGCTTAAGGTCACCCAGCAGTTTCTTTATCGATGACATAATTTAATAATTTTTATTTAATAATTTTTATTAATAATTTTTATTTTATTTATTTAGTTTAGCTTCATTACAATAATTATTATTATTTATTTTTTTTTTGTTTTTACAATACAACATAACACATTCAATTTACAAATTTAAATTATATCTAACTTAGAACTAGTTAAAATACATTGAAATAAATTGCACACATATTTTAATTACTACAGATTACTTATATAATTTAAGTTTTTGAGTCTGTTTCAAAAGTGTGAAGTCAATATATAGTTTATGTGTTTATTACCAATTAGTAGCAATCTATGAATTGGCTCATAATTGCCATAATTGGTCCTATGGAAACTTAATGTAAAGAAGTTTGTATTTCGAAGGCGATTATTTGAATTAATGTTGATGTTATTCAAAATCTGAGGAGAAGCAATGTTTCCTTTAATAATTTCAGTAAGAAAAATAACATCCGCCACTTCTCGTCTTAATTTCAAAGTTTTCAAATGAATTAAGTTCAATCTATGCTCACATGGAGGTAAAATTAATGGATTTGATCATTGGAAATTACGCAAAGCAAATCTTAAAAAATTTGTTTGCACTGCTTCAATCCTGTTAATATGAACATTATAGAAAGGTGACCAAAATTAACTAGCATACTATAAATTTGGTCTAACTAAACTAGAATACAAAGATTTGAGAACATAGGGATCGTTAACCTAGCATAGAATTTGCTTTATTGATAATATTACAAAAATGTGATTTAAAGTTAAGCTTGTCGTCAAAGTAAACCCCTAAGTCTTTAATTGAGCTCGTTTTGGAAAGGCTAATACCATTTAATGGATAATTAAAACAAACCGCCGACGTGTGTAACACATAAGTGCACATTTATTCACATTTAAAAGAAGATTATTAGCTGTACACCATTTAAAGAATTGTTATCTCGCCTGTAGGAGTAAAGCGTCTTCTAAAGAAGTATTTTTTTTTTAAATTTTCATGTCATCCGCGTAAATTTTCAGTTCACTATTAAGAATTACTGAACAGACATTATTAACCGAGATTATAAAAAAAAGGGGTCCTAAATGACTGCCTTGTAGGACTTCTGAATTAGCATAAAAAGACTTAGAAGTATTTTTTCAAAATAAAATACTATAAGATCTATCGGTTAGATATGATTTAACCCATTTCAAAAAGAATTCTGGGAAACCAAGTATCCTTAATTTTAGAAGTATTATTGTGCATGTGGTAAAACATCAAAGGCTTTACTAAAATCGATATAGATAACATCCATTTAAAAACCTGCTACCATATTTCTCGTAAAAGTTGAAACTGTGACTCAACAAGATTAGTAACTGTGGATTTTTTATCCACAAATCCTGCGACAATATAATAACAAAGTTTAAAAGATTTACTACTTTAATGAAATATTTAATAATATTATGTTTCTATATTTATTTAACAATTAATTCGTTTTCTTTTTATGAGACCAATTGGAAAATTTTTACTTTGTTCACTCTTCCAATCAAGTTGGTAATCTCCAAGAGCTGTGGTGCCTCGATGTTGATTTATTCGAGCGATCTTGCTTCATGTATTTTTGCAATTTTTTAATTACTATAGACACGTGGTCGATGTCTACACATCTACACATATCGATGTATGTCGCTATTTCTCATGTACATATTATTATTGTACCATTGATCATATTGCTAGCACCTTGTTTTGGAATCTTTGAATGGGTTCAATATGGGTTTTAGCTGTGCATTCCCATATTTGAATACTATCATATACTCAAACCGCTTTTAGTATTTGATTATAAATCAATATTTTATTTTGTATTGACAAACGTGAATATCTTTTCCTATTAAACAATCCAATTGATATTTCATACTTAATTCATCTTTCTTCATTCATACAAATCGAACCATACCCGACTAGTTGTAGATTACTACAATTCCTATTAATGATACCGATGAAAATCAAATCTTAAATTACTCTTTAAATTACTCTTATAACAAACATTCTAAAGTGAATCCTTTTAATTTGAATTTATCATCCTTGAGTTAAAACCGGAAGAACCACAAATGTAAAATAAACATATAGATATAATATATATATATATTATCGTTAAATGTTACGGTTAATGTTATAAATCAGGTAATTATTATAACCTCGTATTTTGGTAAATGCGATAAATAAGTAGAATTTATTACATTTACCGTTAATTATTAATGATTACCTATATGGATTGGTAAATATGATTAAAATTAAAACTATTTCTTTTAATTTTCTTATATTTGTTATTAAAACTGCCGCCCCCAAACTCCGCTACTCACTAATTAAAACCCTATTTTCGCCGAAGGCAAGCTTTTAGTGAAATATAAAATCTTTTTTGAAATATTTAAGTCGTTGGTCTCGACTTCCGGACCGTCGGACCTGTCCAAAAAAATGTTAAAAATTTATTATTAATAACCTTTTTTCATAAAAATACAATTTAAACACGTGTGTGATATAGAGTTTCGGCCCAATTATTTATAATATTTATTACATTTACCTAAGATGGGTGGGAATGATTGAATAATTACCGGTTTATATGATAAATTAAATTAAATTCTGTAAATTAATCACTTTAACCTTTCTATTTGGTAGTTATTAATAATTACCGGCTATTATTAATAATTACCAATTTATTAATTTAACTGCAACATATACACTGTCAAAGCACAATAGATTTAATGCAGTTGTTTATTAAAAATTTCATAGCTCACAGTATTTATAAAAATAAATTAATTTTTAAGAAATTATAACAATAAATATTAAAGTATAAAACTTGTACTGTAACGGCTCTTCAATTTTTATTTTTTCAATATATTTCTAAAATGAAATCCTAAAGATATCCCTTAAAAATATATTACTCGCAGGTTATTAAATTACAATTTTTTAGTATTTTGGAAAAACAAATTTGAATTAAATAACTAGGCCAAATTACATTGGCAATTTCAAATCCATATTGTAATTCGATATTTCATTTCTTTTCCGACATTTTTTTTTTAATATTTAATTCAAAAGTTCTCAAATTATTCGAAATTATAAGATTTCAGAAAAAATTAAAAATAGTCAAAAATGAACTTAAAAAACACAGTCATATGTATTTAATAGGATAAAAATAAAATTTAAATTCAATGGAAATAGTTTTCCTGAATTTTGTGACACATCTATTTTAAAACTTGTTCTTCTAACTGAGATGCCAAGAATTTTAATACAAACTATTTAGGTACAATCTAATGTGTGTAAAGTGTAAAAATTTGAGTTTATTTATTTAAAATGTTTACATTTATACTTAATATATAAGTGTTATAAATAGTTCAGATTAACTTACATCTGCATTAAGGTGTTATATTTACATCAAATTTACATTTTTAATTTTTATTCGTTGTAAAAGGATGGATAGAAAATGAAAGAAAAAATAAAACAAGACGAAAATTTAAAATTTTATGAATTAAGGAAGAGTGTGAAATTTTTTTTTTGTTTAGGACAAAAAACTCTCTATGGCAGTACAGTATTTTCATTTATTCTGTTTAACTCCTTTCTATATCATTGACTAATTATTTTATTTACATCCACTAGAGGTAAAAGTTAGTGGTAGGTTTCATAGTGTAAAAAAACATTTAAAAAAAAAAAATTATTTTGGATCAGTATAAGGAGATATGAACAATATTTATATTTTTATCATATTACAAAGCTATTCATTAAAACATAAATATTTTCTGTTTTGTAGGTATATAGTGACTCAAGTAACAATTTCAGCTCTATAAAACCTCTTGTGCTGTAGTAGAGTTAAATTTAGAGCTATTAGCTCCAACTTTTAGTTCTATATCCGTTATAGAGCTCTTATAATAACAAAAGTGTCGCTTATAGTTGCTTATAGAGCTAATTCAATTTGTAATTTTTGCGTGTCGCTTTTTAAGCGTTTAAATAAATTAGTTTTAGGAGCATGTATAAGTATAATCATATTATTTTATTATTTTTATTGTGATACACATATTAATATTTTTTTTAGATTAACATATTTTATTAATATATTTTTTTTCTGGATCTAAAATATAAAATAAATCCATAAAACAGTATGGAAATGTGATATTGCAAGATCGTTTAAAATGTAAATATTTTTCTAATTAAAAATTAAATTTCCTTGTTATATAAAATTTATCGTACATATTGGCCTTCTACCTCGAAAATTTACAACACACTATAATAATTTTAAGAAAATAATTTAATTTGTTAAAATTTTGGAATATTTTTTAATATATTTAGTCTGTAATTGATTCCAAAACATAAAGAAAACCTTAAATTTAAATACGTAATAGTATTCCACATTCTAGAACATTATTTGAGTTCTAAATACTTTGAATCAAAATTTCTTACGCCATTTAAATACTTTTCTTCTTAAATTCTAATACAAAAAAAAAATGAGAATTAAAGTAATATGAGAATTTTTGTGTTTGAAATATTTTATAAACCATAGAAAATTTTAATCCTGTTTTTTCTAAATGGAGGAATGTATTAAAATACATACCTACAATTTTTATTTTTGTTGCTCTTTTTTAATAATTTCTTCCTTCCTTATAATTTAAGGAAATTTTCTATTGTATAAAGGAAATTGAGTGAGAAATAAACTAAATAAATTGTAGGATTATTGTTATTTCCTTTTTTGGTTTTTTTTTAATGAATTTAATTTTCAATTTAAAAAAACCTTCAATTCATACAGAAGCTATAAATGAAAAACACCCATGTCAAAACAGTACATTGAAATTGTGGAGAATTAAAAGAAAAAGTAAATAATAAATAGTCAAAATTTAAAAAGAAATGTAATTGTAGATGTCATAAGCATCAGGATTAAAAAAAATAGTAAAATATAAAACAAGAATTCAGAGAAATAAATATTATGGTGTATGTAGTTGTAGGTATAACAGTTCAAAATTTTGAATTTTTGTTTTTTAGTTCAATCATTAGTCAGTTTATGATAAATTATTTCTTTTATTCTTCTTTAACCACCGATTTTATATTACTGGGTCGGCTAGGTCATATATAATTTTTGTTGAATAATTTTTTATATCGTAATTAAGTACTATGTGGCATGAAGAGATGTTACAATGAACCTAACTGCGATTGCATTTGGACTTCGAGACCCATATCCTCACTTTAAATTTAGTCTAATTTAATCTATTAAATATAGGGTAAAATAGATCCTATTGAATTATTAAATTAAAACCATGTCCGTTCAGTTCACAAGTTTTATTAAGAAGAAAGAATAAGAAAAGAAATAATTCAAGTACAGCTTGCATTCAATTGTTATAACTAATACGTCTAAACATCAAGAGACATGTCCAAAATATTGTACACTAATATGATGATAAACTAATTTCAACAGATCCAAAAGCAATTTTAATAAATAAAATTACTTATATATTTCATACATTAAATTTTAAATAACAATTTAACTCTTTGACTACTAATGGGATAATGTATCCCAAAAAATTTTCAATATAATATCTTTCATATATTTTTGAATTGAATATCATTGTAAAATATTACTTATTTTTTTTTATGCTCTTGACAGCAACTTAGGTAGAATAACCTTTTCGTGCTTAGTTAAGTAAAGTACTGCAAGTTTATACTACGATATCTACAATATTGTTATTGTTTTTTCTATAAAATGCAGTTAAATTCCCGTTAGAATTTTTTGTTTACACTGATAGTTCATGAATTTTGTTAGCCGGTGTGTTGAAAGTGATAAAAGCAAACCAAATACTGACCAAAAATATTTAAAAAGTATATCTATAATTGTAAATACGGAGGTGGCTTACGGAGGTATTCCTAATTAGTCAGGGCCGGCATGTAAGCTTTTAGCTCTTTATGCCCTTCTCCATCCCTCAACTTAGTTGACCCTATTGATGAAAGACCAATTTGAGGGTTTTATCCTGTAGAAGTTTTCTGAGGTTATGTTATACGATTCAAACATCCTGTGTCTCAGTCTTGAAAGAGCATTTCCACTAGGGCAGAACAACGTTCACCGGGTATGCTAGTTTACATATAAAATTTCTAGTTATAACACTTTGCTAGTATTAACTACTTAATCGCTGATAATATGTTATAGAGCGTAAAATGAGCAGGATATAAGACTGTTTTTTTTAAATATTTTTTAAATTACAGTAGAGCGAAGCTTTTAAGACTACTTGACAGTCTATTATAGGCTATAGAAATATTGATTCTACTCTATTTAGATTGTATAGAATTATAGGTAAAGAATTTATAGGGATTGCTGTTGTATCATGAAATTAAGGATGTAACATGTTGGCGAATGTAACTCGCGACCTATTAGAATCTTCTGTGCATCTGGTTTTATATTATTTCAGAATTGTATCCGTCTATTGTTTCAATTTTAGGTGTTTGAATAGGTTGTCACTTTCTTTAGTTTTATGTGATCTGGCAGAGGCTGATATGCTTATATCTGGCAGAGGCTGTATAATGATTACTGATGCAAAAATCGTATATCTGTAGTATGTATGATGATGGAATAATTTTAGGTTAGGTGTTCGGTTGTTTCTATCTTCAATGCCCAAAATCTTTACTATTTGCCATTGATTTACTATAATTATTAATTTTTTTTCTTTAAAGTAACGATTTTCTTATCAATTTGCTCAAAAAATTGGCTAAAAAATATAATTTGTTAACTGACTTCAAAAGAGCGGACGAATGGTTCAAAGGCTTAATTGCTATTGAAACTTATTATACCATTTTTCTGTCCATCCAGAGCTGTTTGAAAACGTTGAACGATTTTTTATTAATTGATTTTTTTTATTAATCTTTTTTTATAAAGTTCGTCAATTGTGTAGTTCTAATGCAAATACCGATAAATACTTTCTAAGCCATTCTGAGAAAAACATGAAAAACCTATAACGTATTTTTTAAACATAGTCTTCAGATTTTTTTTTTAAATTTATAATGGCCAGCTATTTAACAATAATAAAGAAAAAAAATTGCATAACTCATTTGATTTAAGCATAATATTAATTTGAAATTTGTAAATATCGGGATTTGCATTTTATATATTGTAATTTATCGGGGTTTGATTTTAACAACTCACATTAAGTGTATTGAAAAACAGTTTTTTTTATATCGGAAGTATATTTCAAAATAAACTGTGACATCGTAAATGTCTTAAAAAAAACTTCAACCTGATATAATGTAAAAAAACTAAGTTGTCAATGTTATCTGTAAAATAAGTTGGCAACATTGTAAAATTAGAGCTTTCTGAGATATTGTGTTTTAATTCATTTGTGATCAATCAAAATGAACAGACAGTTTTTATTAACACTGTACAACATTGGGTTTTTAAAAATTTTGTAAACGAAAATATATGTCAAACCGGTCGCGGAGACATCGTCAACAACAATTGTGATCATGGAAACAATGTCTCAAGCTTTTGTGAGATTTGTAGACATTCAAGATCATGAGAACGTTATATTCAACTTTGTGTTGAGACATTTACGATGTCAAGGAAACTGATCTTGTTCTAATGTGAAGAGTAAAATGCTTTGACAAATCTCATAGCCTCTTGTGCCTTAACAATGTTGCATTTTAAACTTTTGTCTTTTTGCTGAACACAATTTGGAATTACTGGAGGACTTATCTGTTTATATCTTGCAGACAAATTTTGAAAACTTAATAATTCCACAGTTTATTGAAAAAATAATATAAATATTCACCTGAGCAACTTAGCTTGTTCTCGTTTTGTTACACTTTTCGCTTTCTTTTTAGGTTTTTCTCCTTTTGAAATTCGAATTGGATGATTTGCACTCATCCTTTTCTAACATGATTTTACGGAAATTATTGTATAGATAACTTTGATAATATTTTAAAAATTTTTAATCACCTTTATCATAAAACACGTCTTTTTTCAATAAAAAATATCTTTGCATTAACATTTATTTAAATTTTCAAAAATATTACTTGTCAAATTTTGGCGCCAAAATATTTATTTCAATCATATCGGCTTTTGCAAAAACCAGTTCAAATATACTTTAATATATCGGTTTTTGCTATGGAACCATTTCAATGTGTAAATATCGAGTTTTTAATTTAATATTTTTTGCAAATATCGACTTTTGCATTAAACCTCAATTTTAAAAAAGAAAAAATGCTTTAAAATATCGGGATTTAATTTAGTTTTTATACATAAGGTTATAGATCTACAAAGTACGCGTTTTTTGATATGCATATGTCAAAATTTTTGTCAAGTGTACTTATCGGTGCTTGCATTTGAACGACACAATTATCAAATGTAATTGGCTAAACAATAAACATGTTCTTCATTCGAACAAAATACTTACACAACACTGTTCAATAATTTTGTATTTCTCTGTACATACTTTCTTTTATGTAGAATTATTCTATTCTACTACAAGTACAGTTTAAACTACCTAATATTTTATTTTATTTACTTTATGTCATTCAATTCGTGAACTTTGTGATAAAAATTTAATAATTTTGCCTACCAGATTCAATTAAAACATACAATGAATGTCTATTATTTTCCAATACACATTCATGTAAATTCATTTAAAAATTATTTCAATTTATGAATAATTTCGAATCAAAATTCTTTGCCTGCTCCATTCCATTTTTGCCATGTTGTTGGTATTGAGGAATTAAGGATATTACGTAAAAAATACTTTTAATTGTTAAAATATTTCGAAAATTTTAATTATGTAAGTATGTATCTAAACTTAGCATATTTTTTTTAAGTTATTTTGCTAGAATAAATTATCTTCATATTTATAATAATTAGAATATTATTGACTGGAATCGTTTTATTTTCAAAAAAGGGTATAAACATATAAATGCATTCATTCTATACTCTTCTACACTCTATACACTCTATATATACACTCATACACCCTCTAGTCTATTCACGCTATATATTCAGTCCAGTCATTGAATATAATATTATTTTGATTTTGTAGCAATGGTTATTAATTTATTTTGGTCATAGCAGGTTCTAATTATACATTAAAAATATTCAAACGATTAAAACAGATTGTGAAAACTATAAAAAAACATATTGAAAGAACGTTGAACTTCAACATCACAGAAACTAACATATTTAGTTTAGTTTAGCTTAAAAGCGAGACAGACACAGCAATCGGTCAGCTTGCCTGTTAATAAACAGTGACCTGTTAATATACCTGTTACAGTCCCAATTTTCCTTCTATAAGAAGCTAAGGTGAATTTCCTAGTTTTCTGTTTACCTAATTTCAATCATAACTCTTTGGAAGTTTCACATTACCAAATATTATGCTAGTTAGAGTTCACTTTTTTTTTTTTTTAAATTAAGTAAAGTTTCAAACGATACCTTTATACACAAATGCATCGGCTTGAACATTGGAAAAAGGAAGTTGTCCTTTTGATCAGTAGGGTCATTTTGAATAAATTTGTGAAAATAATTGTTTTCTGGTCACCGTGTGAATTTTACAATAAAGCTTTCTTATAAGAACTGGACGCTTACATCCACTAAGCTAAAATCGACTTCAATGTATTGAATCTTACTGTTCTTCAGTAAGCATTTTTTTCTAACGCGAAGGATGCTTTTGGCTGCCGTGTTTATTACTAGTTTATCGAGCGAGATTATATATCAAAAATCTCTTGCAAACTTGAATGGTTGTTAACGATGTGGATCCGATGATGCAACACATCTTTTGAATTTGTTTGCATTTACAAATTTTAAGTAACAAGTATCATATAGATAGTAAAACTTAAAAAGAAAATTAACTTCAAGAACCCAAACCAAAATCAAAAAATGGTTATTTGAAACAAATTATCAACCATATGGAACACACTAATATCTTATATGTATTTCTTCCTAGATATAATTTCCGGGTCTTCAAAAAACAACTAAACATATACGTTTTGAGGTTTTTCTGTATGCTATATAATTCTTAATATTTTAGCTAACCTGCACCTAACATGCTAAAATATTCTACAAATAGCTAAGTAGCTTATTCCATTATTTTCACAACTTTAAACAAAACAACAAGCCATTCATGAACTTAAAAACAATCTATTTTAAGCAGATCATCAACTATAAAATATGATTTCTAAATCTTTAGTTTTCAGTGCAACTATCTTCTTTTCCCAATTGCGAGACAGCTTGTCAACAGTGTTGGCCTCAGAGAAATTATTTAGAAGTCCAAAATTAAAATATAAGAAATTACCACAATTTCCAATATGAACTTTTTTGATAGAGATTCGATAAGTATTTGGTTATTTATTTTATTTTCCACAGAATAAGCTTAAGTACTTGTCGAAGGTTTACGACCTCGTTCTGCTCAGGGTATGGACCTGTAACATAATCACCAGCACAAGCAAAAACCCAATATGGCACCATCTTGTTTACATAATAGTGAATAACCTTTTTGGTAATTTTTTAACCTTGAAAAAGTGAATCTAATTTTGTAGGATTAGAGAGAGCCATCATCTATCGTTTGGTAAGTTCATTAATGAAGTCTTTGACCACTTTAATTACTCAGCTACCGAAGTCACATGTAATTATTATTATTTTTTTTTTAAATTGCTGTAGATTCCTGTATACTCTCTAACCCTGAATTATCTTGTACTTGACCTTGAGTTCATTCTCTTGAAACATCTTCATGTCAACAAATTACAAAATATGTCTTTTTTAAAATTTCTAACAAATTATTTAATTGACTAGACTAATTTTTAAGGACTTTTTAAATTTTAATAAAATATTTTGAATTTTTGTTTTTTTTTTTCTAATTTGCTTTAAAGGATATTTTGTTACGTACATGTGTATATATGTGTGTGTATACTTAAAGTAAATATTTCTTTTTAAGTCTATCGATCTGGAAATTTTATAATATTATGACGTACAGTGTAATAACATTATATATATGTATATAAAATGAAAATTTTTAAATAAAACAATAAAACTCATTATAATCAATTTGAGGATATTTTGTATATGTGTATTGTATTGATGTATAGAGAGAATATCTTTTGCGAAAAGCAATAGTGCTTTTCTTTTTGGAAATAATAAGTTTTTATAAATACGTCAAATATTGCAAATAAAAATTATTATTTGTTTTTTTTTTCTTTTTTTACTGTTATTATTGTAGTAAAAAAATGAAATGGTGCTGATTTTTATAAAATAGTCTCTATTCAATGTTTACATTTACTTATATTACTACCACCCTACCACCTACATTTAAAGTAAATATTTGTTTTTATGTTATGGTGTGTATGTAAATTAATTTAATGTAGATTATTATAAATAGTTTTCATGGGTTAAGAAGTATAATAAAGGATTTTGTATAAAAATAAATGTACTTTTTCCATAGTTTATATTGTATTAAATTATGAATTAGTGAAAGGGAGATTCTGAGCAAATGTTGTGACCGGGTTGAACCAACTGACTATATCTCAAGCATACGTGATATTTCCAGCTTTTCAAAAATATACATATATCCTTAATGACGCATCTTATTATTTAAGTACATTTGAAAATATCCATGTTGCTTTAATGTTTTTGTATATTTTTGTATATTGCAAAAGGCACATTCTTCGTTTTATATATGTACTTATGTCGAAATAATTTTTTTTTCAGGCAAAAGAAATAATTTGTTTTAAATAAATGATTATACCTAAACTAAAGAGGACAATAAACCATCGTTACGGCTTAGCTATCTTTGACAATTTAATTAAGGAAACCACAAAAATGAAATGCAAGTACATGTCGTATAACAATAATGTTTGAAATATCAATGTCACTGTTAGTGACATAATGCAGATGACTAACAAACGACTTAACATTGATGAAAGTTCAGTGCCACTTCTATTAGTACAAAGCCATCAGACCAATAAAGTCAAGTAGTTATGATCAGGAGATTTCATCATTCATCCGATAAAAATGAAACAGATCAAGACCTGAGGGATCATCTCTCCAATAATTAGAAGCCAAAAATATGATTATTAAAAATAAAATAGAGAAGATCGATGTCATTTATAGTTTTTTCAATTTTAATTTATGGTTTATTCAATTTTAAAATCTTAAAATCTAAAACGTTGGAAGATCTAGTCTAGTCCATTGATTTGACACTTCATATTTGGTCGTTGATTCCAATGTTTTGCCTTACATTACTGCTAGCGACTTTTTTTTTAACCTGCTTGGAATGTTTTGTAGATACTCGCCAGAGGGTTAGAGTGCTGGATTATTCTGGTTATTTGTGTTTGCATTTTTAAAGTTCGTCATTAACTAAGGGTATATTCAAATTATCATGTAGATTGATATTTCTAATGCATCAAGGGGCCTGAGTTATTGTACGTAAAATTTTTGATTACACCCTTCGAATTGTTTCGATGTTGCGATCAGAAGCAGTTCTCCATAACTGACACCCACAGGACCAAATTGGTTTCAGAATGCTTTTGTATAACAACACTTTATATTTCACATCTAGTGTGGAATTTTCCCAATAAGCCAATAAATGCTGTTCGTCTTGAGTTGTAGCTGCTCTTTTTTGCGGTGATGTGCTTCTTCCAAGTTAGTTTTTGTCTAGGTGAACTCCCAGGTATTTAACCTCGTTGGCTTGCTGAATATTTATCCCATTTATGCTAGCTGGAGAGGATAATCCTGTCTTTAACGAGAAAGTTATATGTACACTTTTACTTTCATTGACCTTCATTTCCCACTTATAAAGCCATTCCTGTATCTGCTGCAATTGCTCTTGCAAATTTGTAGATGCTGTATGTGAATTTAAATGACAGCTTAAGATTGCACTATCTTCGGCGATGGTGGATGTTAATGTGTTCCTGTTTTCCGGTAGATCAGACGTATACATAAGGTATAAAAGTGGACCCAGTACACTACCTTGTGAGACGCCAGCATTGATTTCATGTTCTTCTGTTACATAAGATTTGAATGTAACTCTAAAGCGTCTATTGATTGTATAAGAATTTAAAAGTAGATGAGACTCAGCTGATAGCTTTTTTTTATTTTTTAGATTAGTCCAGCGTGCCAAACTTTGTCTGACTGACATCCAAAACCACGGCTGAACAGAAGTTTCTTTCTTCAAAGCCTTGTTTTATTTGGGCAGCTATTCTATGTACCTGCTCAATCGTGCTATTCACAGCTTGAAAGCCAAATTGATGCATAGGAATTAACCAATCAAATGAAAATAGTCATAAAAACTAAGCCATTACAAAAAAAAACAACAACTTAATCCCGCAGTGAAAGAAATGCCAAGCTTTCCGGCATACACAAAGCTTTGTACTAAAAACTATGCGTCAAGGAGGCAAGCATTATACGAAAAGCTGCATTTTGAATATGGACGAAAAATTCAAATGTATTTATTGAGAGTGATCAATTGCAAAAGAACGGCAAACAAATAAACAAGTAATACTCAAAACACAAAAGTAGAATTTTTATAAAAAAGAAAAATTCGTTGACACAAAATAGAATACCTAAAGTTATAAATAGTATACTAGTTGTAAATGATAAACCGTACTCCCCAAATGCAATGTCCGACAACAAGAGAACGAAATAACAGAGAACTATTAAGAGACACGCCCAGCTAGGGCTCTTGATCACCTTCTTGTTGTGCCTCTTATTTTTCAGACAAAAAGAATGTATTGTATGGGTCGTTCGCACAAGTCTATTAACATTGAAGCAAATAGACATGTCAAAAAGGTTACTATTATGTAGTTCAAAATATTTGTTGTTAAAAATATAATTTTTTTAGTTTGGAATATTTTGAAAAAAGAATAACTACTTGCCTTCGCCCATTTGTCATAAATTTTAGTTGGATTGGAGGACCTATGCTATAGTGGTGGACATTATCGAATGATTTTTAATATTGATAGTTACTTAATTAAATGATTTTTACTATAGAATCAATTTAGTAATTGAAGTTGATAGTTGATATCATACAGAATACTGATGGTTACTAGTTTCTTTGCTAATTCCGAAATTTAATAGCTTTTAGTTGTGTGTTATGACACAAAAAAAAATTAAAGAAAGATAGGAAATTTTGTTCTTAGAAACAGAAAGTAATAAAAAATTAAAAAGCTTAAAGTTTATTCATTATATTTTATAATATTTATCATTTGTATTTTATATACATATATATATATATATCATTTGTATTTTGTATATTGAAATATGCATGATTTTTACTATCGAATGAATTTAGTAACTCCTCAAAATATAGTAAAGGAAACTACAATAATAATAGTAATAATACATGTATATATATACTAATTTGAGTTCAGAGTTGATATAACAGTGAATTTCTTTTGACATAGAAAAATTGTCTACCCAATAGACTTCCACGATTAAGTTCAATAGACTTTTTCTATTGTAGAAAATGTAAGATCAACTCGTACATTAACACTAGTACGCGTATTTATTGTAGCAAAAAGCCTATCGCAATAGACTTCTACGATTGACCCCATAATTTTCTAATTAAGTTAAATACTCAAAGAAGTCTAATATTCAAATAAATTTCATTACAGAACTATCAAAACATAATTTATAACTACACATATTAAAAAGGCTAATAATAATTCTGTTGATCATACGTAGTTGACCAAACAACAAAAAAGAATTTTAAATTTCACAATATGAATCCTAAAATTTCGTTATAATGTGGAATTTATTTCATTTCATCACACCTCTATCGAATTTAATTACCACACCTTTTCTCTATTGATACACGACTTTATTTTCAATAAAAACTTAAATGTCAAAACGTCAAAATTCAAACAAAAAAAATATATAAATAAATAAAAATTAGTAAATCTAAAACGATTTTGTTTTAGGATACTCTTTAGAAATTTATTCGACATATTCTGATGATGGCTAATAAAATTGTTTGTAGAAAAAAAAATAAAGTTTCAATTGAACTTCCTGTCATTGACTAAAATAAATAGAAAAGAAGAGAAAAATGACAATGAAAATTTTAAAGTGATTTAGAATTGAGTTTTATTATTCTATATAAAGTTTTTGTACACTTTGACAGGTGTTTAGATTTATAGTCAGCAAGGCATAAAGAACGAATTAAAGTTTATTAAAGTATTTTAAGAACCTATTTTTTAATAAAAATTTAATTCTATTTAGAATATTTGCTGAAAATATATTGAAGATAATATTTAGTAGATAAATGTATTATGTATAATAAATATTACAGGTATTCAACAATTTTGAGAACGTAATTTTTAATAAAGAAATAAAACTTAAAAAAATTATTCGTCAACTAATTTAACTAATCTCTTTAAAGACTAATCTTATCACTAAAAATTAATAAATAAAAAGATTGTTTTAGGTTCTAAAAAACAGAAATGAAAGATTAGTAGGTGGACTATCACATCACAGTTAGTATGGGATTGTATAGAAATACTTAAAACCCTGACAAAACCAAGCATAGCTGGAAACGAAGCTGTAGATTATCTAGCAAGGAAAGCATCGGATACATCTTTCTTTCCAAGTCCGTTCTGTGGGATTCCCTTGAACACAGCGAAAATGCAATTAAAAGCCTGGGTAGAGCAAAAAGCTAAGGATTTTTGAGCCAACGTTCCTGGAAATCTTAATTTTTATTTTGGCAGGGATAATAACAGACCACGGCCTAATAAAGAAACACCTTTTTAAAATGGGTCTAATAGACAACAATCAATGCAGAATATGCGAAATAGAGGAAAAATCTAATGAACATCTGCTCTGTGAATGCGAATGGGTCACTCTCAGCAGACTTCGACATTATTAGGAACAGCGTTTCCCGAACAATTGGAGCTACCCTGCATACTATTGAAGAATATCCTGAGTGTTATCACAAAATCAGGTATTCTTAGTTACAATAACTAATAAACACGGGTTATCACAATAAGCCCATTTGGATTTGCGACTACGGTGATATATGAGACAGATTCCCTTCCGAAAATTTTTAAATCTAAAATCTAATTTTATTCGTTACTTATGTAACTTTGTCAATAACTGCTTTACCAAAACCAAGCAGCTTACGAGAGTATGATATCAGAATTTTATTTAAAGTACAAAATAATAATTTGGAAAATGTATTTTTTAAATATTAATTTTTATTTAAATTTCTATAATACATACATACATTATTTTTTATTTATACAACATTTTTATTACATTTGTCAATTTCATTCTAATTAATAAATATATATTAAAATATAGTAAATTATTAACATATTCTTTTAATCATAATTATCACCTTATTATGATTAAATGACATTAATCACAGATTTTCGTGTTTTTTATTTAAATTTTAACTTGTTATCGAATTAAATTAGTTTTTAATAAAAAAAAGGAGTATATTAACAATTAATTAAAACTGTTGGAATATAATGAAGCCTATTATGTTTTTCGATAACGATTACGATTTGATCGAACAATATCGGTCAGAAATTATTGATCAAATTGCCGAAACTTATCAATCAACGTTTTATTATCGAAAGAGTTTTTTTTTCAGTTTGATTTAAATTAATGCAAACTTATAAAAATTTTCAGAAAATGGTTAGTTTTTGCTAACTAACAGGATTTATAAAAATCAAAATATATTAAAACTAAATGTGTTTTAAATGGTAATAAAAAAAAGCTCACTTGAATATTTCCCACAGAAGAATGCCCTAAACAAAATTGCTCAAACGGAAAATTCTATTTCAATCCGATTCGTTCCAAATACATAATAGGCACCATGAAAATAAATAAGTAAATCTAACAAATTCTAAATTATTTCCTTTGATATTGATTTCTGATTTTAGGTTATGTTATATTTTTCATTTTCGATTCATTTCAGATCTTTTGTTTTAGATCGTGATATTTTATAAATTTATTAAATTCTATTATTCTAACATATTATAACATTAATTTATAGGAATATGATATTTATAATAAAAACGAATTCAAATAATGAGATATACTCCAAAATATTCCAAAATTTAAATTAAAATAAGTCTACTGAATAAATGTTAATTAGATAAATTATTTTATTTATGTAATACATATTATATAATATATATATATTTTTTTTAAATATAAAATTATTTCTTTACATCACAAAATTTACTATTTCACAATTAACTTACAATGATAAGATCTCTTATTATTAATTAATATACAGAAATAAGTTAAATATTAAATTTTACATCAAGTAATTATTATCCTTAAATTTATATAAAACTTCAACCTTTTATTTTTATTTTTTTTTTATTTTATTATTATATTAATATCATATTCTTATATACTTATATATGCATATACTTAAGCATATATAATAAAATATCCTAATGTTATACATAACTAACATTTCGTTGTAATAATTTCTTTCGAATTGTTGAACCATTTGTAAATTGACCCATACTTGTACTATAAGCTGACTCATAAGCTGTATTCGATCTAGATATCCTGGTATCAGATTGTTTAGTCCAAACATAACGTCGGATCTATATTAAAAATTAAAATATTTTGTTTTTTTTGTAAATTATTGTTATGAAAATATTATTCTTAATAATTTTATTAATATTAATAGCAAAATTAAGAATCAATTATAGTAGCCTTTGCAATCAGTTTTAATGTATTTAATAATTTATTTATTAGTGAAGTAAAATTCAACAGATCTATTATTTGAATTCACATATTAATATAAAAATGTTGACTTGAATCATATGAGCTTTTCTGCACACTTATTCATGATCAAAGAAGGAAACTAACACGGTATAATGCTATCAAAAACAGGTGCGAATAGCTGTCATACAACTCAACTTTTATCACTCATCAGGAATATGTATTTCGAAACCAAAGGTGTTACAGACCTAAAAACGATTTTTTTTTTAGCAAAAATTTAACAAAATTTTTAATTAGCACTAAAAAATACTTAAAAATTTAGCACTAAAAAAGAAGAAAAATAAAGGCATGATTCGGTATCCTGATAAGAGTAAAAATTCTACACTACGCCTTACAAAATCACTATACTCGTATCGTTCAAGCTACTTCTGTGTGTGCTTGACTTAAAGATGGTGAAATCGTTGTCCGTTCAATAAACTGTCCACCAAATCAGGTCAACATCAGGTGGTCCAGGAACAGAGTTAGGAATAGCATCGTATGAGCATTCAACATACTGGCCAACTGATAGGAAGAAAATACCTGACTTAATTGGCACCAACAAGTCATGACCTCTCTTCTGAGCATTCGCCAGTTATCCTAAAATATAAATCCGTAATTTGAAGTTAACAAACCGGAGGCGAGCTTAACCAACAAAAATACTAATTAGCTAAAATATAAGAAATATATCCATTTCCATATTGCCGTTAAAAACTAAAATTGATATTGACTTTGCTCTAAATATATTCAATTATACCGGGTTGTCCAGAGCATGCGTATCAGCTTTTTAAGAGGGGAAAGAGCCGTTATTTTAAGATTTAACATAAAACTCTAATAATTAAATTGAGGGTGTTCTATCGATTGGTGGTATTTTCAACTTCCAGGAAGGACCGGAAATATGTTTTGTAATCCCGAAAATCGTCGAAATTGGCCGAAATCAACATTTTCAAATGGAAAGAGGTACTTTTTTGTGCAAATTCGGTTTCTACAACAAAAAATAAGAAACCTATGTTAAATGATTTTTTTTTTGTTTTCTCAGTATTTCTCTTTAAAATTCATAAAAATAAGCAAGCATTCTCAATAATAATCATTTATTTATTTATTTATTTATTTTAACAGTTGATCCTACAAATAAATCTGTAGGCCAACTTTATAGGTCCTTTTCCCTTTCGAAATGTGGGCCTTTATTTATTAAACTGTATTAATTATTTGGTATATATTTTGTATATTATATATTTATTTAATTTTTTTTTATTAGTTATATTATATCTTTATTAATTATTAAATTGTATTTGAACGAATGTGGTTGTATAGAAAATTACATTTTTCAGTAATTTTCACCATTTGAAAATTTTTTCGGTTCTCACGGGGTTTGAACCCGTGCTCCTTCGGTCGTTACATTACTACACTCGAGTGCTTTACCACTCGGCTACCGAGGCCACCAATAATAATCATTTTTATATAAATAAATTTGTTTTTCATATTATCATATTCTTAACCTCAGTTTTTTGGTACATACGAAGCTTAAACTAAAAAAAAACAAAATGCTTTACAAAAATTTATTATTTTTTAACGTAAAATCCGAATTTGCATAAAAGAGTACCTTTTCCAATTTGAAAATCTCGATTTCGGCCAATTTCTGCGTATTTTTTAGCTTAAAAAGCCCTTTTCTAGTTCTTCCCGGAAGTTGAAAACATCACCAATCGATAAAGAACCCGAGATTTAGTTAACAATTTTTATTTTGAATATAAAAATAACGGCTTCTTCCCCTTTTAAAAAGTGATACGTATGCTCTGGTACTCCCGGTATATGAACACAAACTTTACAGATTGTAACTCTAAAGACTCCAACAACGACAAAAAATTAAACCAACCAGTTCTCTTCTCAAGAAGAAATAGTGAAAAAATATAGTCTAACAAGAAAATGACAATATAGTAGATCTTCAACAGTTAAAAAGCTATTTGACTAGTACAACAAAAAATTTAATCGACTTCTGAAACAAAAGACACAAGATACAAAAAAATTGAAAAAGACCACAAAAAACAAGTGTCACCAATCATATTGTATAATTGAGATTGTGCCAAAACCAATAGTGAAAAAGCTGAAGTCTTCGCGGAACATCTAGCAGGAACTTTCAAGCCACAATACAACACCAATAGCAACGATAAATTAGCAATAATAAGGAACCAAAATAATTTAATAAAACTATAGTTACGATCAAAAATCAAACATTTTATAATATGTTAAAAAATTTACGACAAAAATTCACCGGGATACGACAAAATTAATGGGAAAATGTTTAAGAAATTTCAAATTTCAAGCACCATAATGATTCCAAAACCAAGTGAAGACTCAACAAAAATAGATTTATATAGACCTATTAGTCTTTTATCAACATTAGTTAAAGTGTTTCAAAAATTCCTAATGTACATAAACAAATGCCTAAAATCAAAAACAAAGGTCTAATCCCACTACATCAATTTGAATTTCAAGCCAAAGAGCAGAATAGCTGAACCAATGAGAAACATATTCGAAGAGAACAAATTTTGCTCAGCCGTCTTCTTTGACATCGTGCAAACTATTGATAAAGTCTGGCATGATGGTCTAAACTTCAAAACTAAAACTAAGCTAGCGTTAGAATTATTAAATCGTACCTAACTGATACGCGATTTAAATTAAATTTATAATGATTATTTAACTGAAGAACATGTTATCGAAGCTGATGGGGTACCGCAAGGTAGTGTGTCGTTTTTATAATTTAATATAATGCCACCAATCTACCTGATAGTAAGCAAATACTAACATCTACATTTGCAGATGATACGACTATCTTGAGCTCACACATAAACGCTTTTCTTGCTTCCAAAAATTTCCAGTGCCATGTTCAACTTATTGAAAATTTGCTTCATAAATGAAAATAAAAGTGTTCATATCACATTCACTCTAAATAAAGACACATTATGTCTCTCAGTAAAAATAAATGGAATCACTATCCCACAGGCAAATGAAGTAAAGTATCTTGCAGTCCGTAGTCGGTTTACTTGGAAAAGGCATATAGAAACAAAACGACAACATATTAAGCTAAAAACAAAATGTATGTACTGGCTAATTGGTAAAAACTGTTCGATATTGACTATAAAGTTCATTTTTATACAACTTTAGTATGTAGCATTTGAATAAACCTATTTTTGTTTGATTAAGTTAAAATACCAAATTATTGTCAATTTCTATTAGTATAAATACTTGAGATGTTAAAAAAAAAAAAATTATAAATAAAAATAAGTAATTTTTAAACACTATTAGCGTATACCTTTTTATGGCCAGAAAATTTACTAGTCCATAGTACGTAGGCATTATGTGAACTTTGATACATTTAAAAAAAGTTAAAAAATTTTCTTGGCACATCACTGATGTCATAACGTGTAAAGAGCAAAAGCGACAAGTTATACCTCTGGACAAAAAAGTGGAAAATTAAACTCATTCAGCTAAAATCGGTACATATAAATTTTACAAATAAAAGATTAGAAAATCATTCATCGGTAAATCTGAATGCGGTAGAAAACAACGCTAAGTACCTAAAAATGACATTAGATGTCAAACTTAGATGGAAAGAGCACGTCAAATATAAAAAAATTTTAACTTGATAATAAATATAGAGAAATGTACTGGCTCTTAGGTCGAAATTCAAAATTACCTATACAAAACCAAATCATGTTATATAATCAGAAAATCAAACCGATATGTTTGTACGGCATACAAATATGGGGATGTTCTAAACGGACACATGTACTTTGTATACAAAAATTTCAAAATAAAGTCTTACGCAACATGGCAAATGCTCCTTGGTATGCTCACAATAGTGACTTGTATAGATATCTAAAAATTTCTTGCATAGCAAATGAAATAAAAAGATATGCAGCAAAGTATTTGGCTCGTCTGTAGAGAGTCATCTTAACATTGAGGCCACTCAACTTCTAGATAATCAAAATAATATCCGAAGGCTTAAAAGAACTAAGCATAAAGAATTAATACGATAGAATTTCGTAAACTTTTTCAAAATTTTAACAAAATAACACTAGAAGCAAATTAATGGTTAGTCCTGACGCATAATTAAAACTACGGGGCTCATTGCATCTATGAAGATTCCCACTAATCCACGCAAAAACAAAAAATAACAAAAACAGGCATGAATCCAAATAATTTCACATTTGTGTATACAAAAAAAAAAATAATTATCTACTCTTATTGCAGTAATTAATTTTAATTAGATAGTTCTGACATAATCTATTTGAACAATGACAAATTATCAACAACAACAACAATTTTCAATATAAAAACAAAATTTCATCTTGAAACTTTTTCTTCAACCTTTTTTTGAAACAAAAACTTTCTATAAATCTACAAAGTTTCAAGAGCTTTAATAATGAAGTTCGAACAGACTTTAAAAAAATTGGATTTCTTTTTTAAATATTGAAAATGATACACGAATTGAAATTTCTACAAAAAAAAAGTAGTTAGTTAAAGCGTATAAAATTTTAATTAATTAAAATAGAGGAAAAAAAAAATTATTTATCCTTGTAAAAAATTTTTAAAATTTAATCATAACCTAAAAATACATAAAAAAAAATCTTTAGATTAAAGATAATTTTTGTCTAAAATAACATTCAATTAAAGAAGCCCCTTTAATTTTTAGAATTAATTTACATCGCATGACACATGATGAAAAATTATTAATCACTCTTTCGTTCAAATTTCATGATAATTCACAACAACTGTACACGCTGAGTGGCGCAGTATGGTAGATCACCTTTCTTTTAACCGAATAGTACCAAGTTGCATGAAAAGAAAAGGTCCCAATGAAAGTAAAACCATCCTGCATCATTGGAATAAAATAATTGACAATAACAAAATTAAAAAAACCACCTCTCGGAGGGAAAAGGGCATGAATGTTGCAGGACAATCTGATATATAAAATAAAATAAATACAATAACTGTTAAACGATGATGATACTACTCTTTGTTTTTCTTTTCTTATCGTTATCAAAATCCATTATTAAAAAAGCAAAACTTCTTACCAGGAAAATAAAAATTTTTGACAACATCAGTAAACAACAAAATAAAAAAAATTCTTCAAAAAAAATAATTTTGTTTGCTCTTTTTCAAGCAAAAAACAAAAGTTTAAATCCCTTTAAGGAGTCGAAACAAATATTTATGCTATTAGAAGTAAAATGGAAACAAAAAAAATATTTAAAATGTTTTTATTTTTATTTCATGTTACTTTTTAGAAAAATAAGACGATCCCCGAAAAGTTCAAATACCATACTAAATTATTCAAAAAATTGTTGTGAGAAAACTTGAAAAGAAATTTATCGACCGCTACTATTATTATTTTATTCGAGTTCAAAAGTTTAACATTCTTTTTAATATTCATTATTATTTTTTTATATTCATTAATTCGTTAAATAGTAAAATGTTAATTAAAATATGAACAAATTTATAAAAAAAAATCAGATATAAATTGCAAATCTATACTTATAAAAAGGAAACGCGGTACTTTACAAAGCCATCATATGACACGTTTGGGTAGCTGCTATACAACTCCTAGCAACTATCAGGAATCTTTCAAAAACCAAAGGTGCTACAGATCTGAAAATTTACACTTAAGTAATCTTGAAGCAGTCAAAACTATGGTACTAGATTAATAATAAGAACTTTTAGCATCCTCATTTCATTTAAGTAAAATTCAAATTGATTGCGGAAGAGACGAACATATCTTTATTTCAAGAATACCGCAATAGTAAGGAAAGTGTTTGTTAATACTCCATAAAAAAAACCCGAAATATTGTTTACAAAAAAATAATTTTGATATAAGTATAGTTTAAGTTGTAGTATTGTTGAGTTTTTTATCGTATTGAAAAAAAATATTAGAATGTTTTTGATAAACCAATTATTTTCAATTCGATTCATAAATCAAATTTCATTGAAGTAAATTCTGTACATTTTGTTGTCGACCCGGATAACGTCGCGTAATATACTCTAAATTAATATCATATTAAAAAACTGCAGATTCTTTATCTTCCCCTATTTCTTTTCTATTTAATAAATCTTTAATTTCTGGGGTATACCCCAATTTTTTTAAACATTCCTTTATAAGACCAGTTCACAAAAAGGATTTAAAGATTAATGTTTCAAATTATAGACCTATTGCCAAACTATCGAGTTTACCTAGAGTTTTTGAATGTATTTGATACGATCTATAATTACTGTTCTTCATTTATAGTAAATGAGCATGGCTTTGTAAAAAAGAGGTCAACTGTAACGAATCTTATACAACCAGCCTCAGCTTTTTTGAAAACTATGGAAGCCGGTAAGCAAACAGATGTGGTTTAATTGACCTTAGTGAAGCTTTTGATCTCTTACCACATAGTGTAATTCTCTTCAAACTTAAAAAATATGGTTTGCCGTATTTTCTAATATTAAATTTGAATTATATATACTAATATTAATATTGAGTCTGATCTTAGTAATAGATGTTACAGTGTTCTTTTCAAAACAGCAACTTCGGTATCCTTCTTTTCTAACTCTGGAGTGCCACAAAGGAGTCACCTCGGACCACTGTTATTTATTATTTCTATAAATGATTTCACTAAAATTATCCAGAGCAGTGGTATAAAAATTTACGCTGATCACATGAACATTTTTAAAGATGTTAGTTCAAATAACGATTCATTTTCTCTTCAAAAAGACTTAAACAATTTTATGAAATGGTGTAATTATAATGGTTTATTTTTAAACGTTGATAAATGCGCCATCATATATCGTTTACTCGCTCGACAAACCCTAAATGTAATAATTATTATTTTGATGATTCTATAATTAGACGAGTCATCGAATTTAATGATCTTGGGGTGACTTTTGATTCCAAACGTACATTTAACATACATATTAATAAAATCATTAACAAAGGAAACTCAATGCTTGGTTTTATAAAAGGGTGATCTAAATTAATTATTCTTATGATACTAAATAGTAGTAAGACCATTTCTTGAATGTGCTAGCCAAGTTTGGTCTACTTTTTATCGCCAACACATTGATAGAATAGAAAATGTTCAAAATAATTTTCTTGTTTGCTTTAAGAGCTTTAAATAATCCCTTAATATTGTCTTAAACTGCTTAATGTGTATACTTCAGAAGGTAGAAGAATAAAATTAAAACATTGATTCACGTTATATTGATAACATTCTAAGAAATACAATTAACACAAGAGCACGATTTAGGCATGAAAAAATATATTGTATTGTTTGATAGGAAGTCTTGAGACTTGTCTCTTTAGGTATTTTAAGTTGAATTAAATAAATAAAATAAAAGATAAAAATAAAAACAAAATCTTTTATTAGTGAAACTGAGGTGTAAAATATAAACGATTTTTGCAGTAAGACAAGAAAACAAATTTTTTACCAACTTTCTATTTACTTCTATAGCTCAAATCATAATTTAGTATGCAAGTATGTAAGGTTACTACAATCGAAGATAAGAATAACTCTACGTTTCTGAATCTATCGCATTTTCCACTATTAATTCATAATAACTTACCAACCTGTCAAATATTTGACCAAAATTGAATTAAATTGAAACCTCATTAATTTAGAAAATTTGGGTTTATATGGAAATTCTTAAATTCTATAATTTTTTTTATTTTATAACTAAATTATGTGTTGTGCACACATTGAAATATATTATCTCCATCTATAATACTACCATCTCTATACCATCAGAATAATATTTCCAATATAAAGAATTTATTTCTTGGGGCCTGTTATTATTATTTGTTTTGTGTTTTGTTGAATATTTAGATTAGAACTTATTAAATTTAAAGAAATAACTTACCTGTTGTTTAAATGAAGCAGTTGTTAGGGTATATAAAATCGGATTTAATGCTGAATTCACTGGAAGTACCAAAACAGCTAACCATGCATATAAAGATGCGGGAATTTTCATACCTGAAATTTTATATATTATTAAAATTTTTCAAGGACATTTTAAATATTTTAAAACTAAAATAAATAAAAAAAAATTTTTGTTAGCTTTTCATCTGCCACCAAAAAAAAACAAAAACGAAAATAATCTTTATTGAAATTTTATTTACATAATTTTGTTGCTTTTATTATTAAAAAACAAAAAAAAACCTTTAAAATCCTGCTTAAATAAATTTTTAGAAGATATGAACCCAAGGAAACAGATAAATTGAAAAACATAAGTTTTAAAGGTATATGCATCACCCCTTTGAATTTTTGATGTTTTTTTTTTATTGTAAAAAATTTAAAACATGTTAGCTTTTGCTATTTTATTTTCATTTTCTTGTTTTTTTATTAGAAACCTTCAATTCTCTTTGATCCTTTTCTCAAAACAAAATTATTCTTAAATAGATTACTGCTGTTACTTTTTACATATATAATATATATATATATATATATACATATACATATGTCACACATGTCTAAAGCTATTCTTTTACAACTAATTTCTTTTCTGCTTAGAAAGACCTCTCACTACTTATAATTTTTATACATGTTTTATAACTTAAAATACGTTACAGATTCACGGTTCGGGATTTTTTAATTGATTGTAATTTACTACCAAATATCATGAAATTTGTCATCGAGTATTTGCACTAAAACATAACATGGAACTCTTGATGCATCAGAAATAATTTGGAAAGAGTTCAAGCAAATACGAAAAAGTCCAAGACTTAAGCAAAGTCATAAGACAAAATTTCAATATTACAAAACCTAGAGCATAAAATATTATTTTTTTATACTCTATATTTTAACACATTTTTTTTTTTTTTTTTTTTATGATTTTGACAGTAACTTAGGTAGAATCACCTTTTTCGTACTTAATTAAGTACGCTACTGCAATTTTACACTACAATATCTACAATAATTTGCGTATTTATTTTAACAAATTACTGGCTTATCTACTCATTAAACTTCAATCTACATTGACTGGCAAGTGAATTTTCACAAAATTTTCATACAGGACAAAGCAAAAAACTGCATTTTAGTCATACAATACAAATGTATGACGCGGCTTACTAAAAAATATTCGTACACACTTTACTTTACGGTGCCACGGCATTCATATATAAATGACACTATTTTGTCATTTTATTTGAAAAAAAAATTTCGTTCAAACTTGCAAAAGCTAATTGTTACGGTATAAAGCTATTCAAATATTCAAATCATGCTCAAGTGAACGTAAGGTCTCTCTTTTGTGCGAGAAAATCAGAGTCTGTTGAACGTGAAATGAGATTAGCCAAATCTGTATGCCTCACAATCAGTGAAGGACTCCTAAATGAAGGAAGAACATTATATGTAGATAACTTGGGGTTTTGAGGGATATATTGTATCCGCATAGAACCTAATGACTATATCCCAAGGATACCTGGTATTCCTAGCTTTCCAAAAATATATATCTTTAATCTTATCCTTTAAGGACGAAAATGACATTTGAAAGTATCCTTGTTGTTTTGATGTTTTCGTATATAAACCGTTATATCTGTTGATGTATTAGATATATTTATACATATATATATATTTAGTTTATATAGTTTAGAAGATATAAGCATTTTGAAATATATGGTTCTTAAGAAAAGGTGTGAAAGATTGTTTTTTTTTTCAAAAATTTTCAATTTTGAACTATAATATCTGCCCAGCGGCAACATCTATCGTCATCAAATAAACGTACAAATATTTTTCAGATTGCTACCTTACTTACCAGATAACAGATATAATATGTATATACTATATATCTACTAGATCAACAGATACAAAAACCTTAAAACAACAAGAATGTTACTATTAAGGACATATATTTTAAAAGTCGGCAACATCAATTATTTTCGAGATACAGTGATTTGGTCACAAGCTTGTGTTACATTTACTTTTTGAAGTTTTAGATACAACAAGGGTAAAAAAAATAATAAATGCTTATATTGACGTAGAATCCGAATTTGCATAAAAAAGTAACTCTTCCCATTGGAAAATATCAATTTCGGCCAATTTTTGAGATTTTTGGTCTTTAAAACCCCTTTTTCGGTCTTTTCCGGAAGTTGAAAATATCAACAATCGATAAAGAACCCTCGGTTAAGATAATAAATTTTTTTTTTAATTTTTAAAATAACAGCTCACCCTCTTAAAAAGTTGATACTCATGATCTCGACCACCCGGTATATAATTGAATTTTTTTTATGTTTTTAAAACCAAAATTAACTACATTTTATTTTACTTTATTCTGATCCTAATCGTTAAGTATACCAGTATAATTAAAATAAATAAAATACATAATGTCTTATTATTAATATCAATTTATATTTTCCAACCACAAGTAATTTTATTTGAATTATAGTTAATGGTTTTGCATGGGACCAATCTGTTATAATGAAATAATAAGGGAACATGCTCTGAGTTTTGTATGAACTTTTTTGAATCTAGTTATGAAATATTCGGAGGCTATAAACTCCGTTTTCATGCTTTTATTTATATATTCATCATTATGGTAGAATGTCTTTGATATTAGACAACTTTCTGAGGTATTCAACGTTCTATTGTAATGATTTCTATTTAATTTTATTATATAATTATCGAATCTATTTATTTTTGAATTATTATAAATATATTATTTGAATAATAGTGCAGGTACTCTGTTTTTAGTCTACGATATTTATTTATACAAACTCTAATTTTGTCCATTAGACAATATAGCTAATGTTATACCGTATATGGGCGCTGCCATATGATAGTATAAGTCTCATGAATGATTTATGTTTCCCAGAAGGCTTTATGTTTCTGGACAAGAATAATCAAATTGAAAATAACGAGTTTATACTGTAAATCTACCGTTCAGGCATGTGACAACAAATAAGATAGATATTAATAATACCGAACGCTCCAACTTCGATATGTGCATTCCAAATAGTAATAAACTCACATAGTAATAAGCCATTTTTCTGGAAACAATATAGGTTAAGTTGGATTAGGTTTGGTTAGTATTAGGCTTAAGAAATAGATTTTATTTTATTTATTACAAAATTAAATTACAATTGGTTTTTTATTGTTACATGAATTTTATTTATTTATTTTTTTCATTCTCTACAAGAGTATACAATAAAAAAATGTAAATTCATTATATATTAAAACTAATTTAATCTATGGAAGTTAACAGTGAAGTAACAGAAATTTTTACCAATACCTAAATCATAATCTTTTGCTATAATAAGTTATTTGAATCGTTAACTATAATTATATCAATCACACTTATTTATTAAATAATTATTAAATTAAAATGGGAGAGCTGCAACATGTGGCAGTTAACTTAAAATTTAGGTTATTTTTATCAAGAAAATTTCATTTAAAAATATTTTAGTTAAAGATATTTTAGTTATAAATATTGTAAATAATGAAAAATTTGGAAAAATTAGTAATTCCTGCTATTATCATTATTATCCTAACGCTATTTTGAATTTTTTTTTATAAAATAATTTTTTTGATCACATAAACACTTTATTTCCTTTTGGCATCAATTTGTTTTACATGCTTTTTATAGTTTAAATTTTGGTTGTAAATAGACTCCTAAATATTTTACGATTTTCATGTTATGTAGATTAGTATTGTGTTAAATTTCTCCAGTTTTTACTAATATTACAATTAGTTTTATCACAGGTGTTTTCTCATTTTTAAAAGAAAAACATGGTTTTGAAAAGTTCAATTATTATTGAACTGGTATCCAAAGTTAATAATCCCATTCTGAGAACATTTTCAATTTAATTATTAACATTCTTATTTTAAATTAAATCTTTCTGACATAGAAACAAGATTTATTTGTGATATTTATTATGTCTTACCCTCTTACATTATAATGTAAGAAAATAAATTTGATTTTCATTTTTCTTCCTTGCCCCCATACACAATTCTTATTCCAAAGTAAGAAAATTTATTTCTTTTTTCCCTCAAAATATCAACCTGCATATTAACGTAAATTGAGATAATTTTTCATAAAATTGTGAATAAAATACGCGTATGATTGTGTGAATGTTTACGATAATATCCAATGAATGATAAATTCGAATCCTTTATTCTAATGTAAAGAATCTTACAACATATTCTTATTTATTCTATTAGAATTTTTTTGAGATTTTTTTTGTCCTTCAGGTCTAAATATGTCGGGAAGGATCTTATAATGTCGTGATTTTATTTTTCATTTTTCGCACTATGGAAAAAAGACACGATTTTTTTTGTTGAAGAATTAACTCTTAAAAACAAGCAAAAAACGTGAGATAAGGTATTGAAAAACAAAAAAAAAAATTACTTGTCTCTTCTTTTCCATTTTTAGAATAAAAAACAAAAAATATTTTTAGCATCGATTTAGAAAGAATAATGTTGGAGAAAATTTTATATCCTTACGAGAATAGGGACAAAAAAACATAAGACAAAATTTCATAGACAAAAAGTAGAATAGGTACTTTAGGTACGTATTAAAGCTTTTGAATATTTATTTTTTTTTTTCATTTAATATTTACAATCCGAATAATTTACAATTCAATAAGTTAAATAACTTTGTGTTTTATACTGGCTTGAAGAGAAGTATCCTATGATAACACTTTCATATATATTATTTATTATTTATTATTTATTATTTATTATTTATTATTTATTATTTATTATTTATTATTTATTATTTATTATTTATTATTTATTATTTATTATTTATTATTTATTATTTATTATTTATTATTTATTATTTATTATTTATTATTTATTATTTATTATTTATTATTTATTATTTATTATTTATTATTTATTATTTATTATTTATTATTTATTATTTATTATTTATTATTTATTATTTATTATTTATTATTTATTATCTATTATTTATTATTTATTATTTATTATTTATTATTTATTATTTATTATTTATTATTTATTATTTATTATTTATTATTTATTATTTATTATTTATTATTTATTATTTATTATTTATTATTTATTATTTATTATTTATTATTTATTATTTATTATTTATTATTTATTATTTATTAATAATTATTTATTATTTATTATTTATTATTTATTATTTATTATTTATTTTTTATTATTTATTATTCATTATTTATTATTCATTATTTATTAATTATTATTTATTATTTATTTCTATTTGAATATTAATTGATAAAAATTTAATTTTTGAAGTAATAACATACAAGAAGTAATACAATGGGACAAAATTACAAAAGACAAAATTTCATATAAAATGTTGTTTAAAAAAATTTAAAAAAATTATTAAATTATAAGTTCCTATTCAAAATAAGATTTTTTGTTTTATATTTTTAAGAAATAAATGAATTGTAGCCTTCTTACTTTTTTTTGAAAAAAAAAGTACGTATAGTTCTAAAACAAAAACACAATTATCCTTTTTAATGGAAAATGAAATTTTGACATACACAACAGAAATACTAGAAATAAGTCTAACTTTTAATAACTTTAACTTACTCTGTTTAGAACCGAAAAGCAAAAACAAAATAGTTTCCATATAGTAAGTTTTACATCTACATAATAATCAATTGCCCTCCGAACTAAAACTAATTGATAATTTAAACGTATAAAAAGAAAACTATTAGAGCATATCTTAAAGTGATAATATTATATTTGTTTTTTTTTTTCTTTTTTTCTTTTGTGATAAGTTAATTTGTTAGTTTAATTAGTTTAGTAGTTTTTTTTTTTTTTAAATTATTGTAAAATAGAATTAAAAATTTGGAAAAAAATATTTTAGAAGTATTAAAATTAATTGAAGTATATACAAAAATTTAGATTTTTTTTCCCCACTATTTTTACATTCTTACACTAGTCTAGGCTACAAAAATTTACAAAAACAGCTTTTACGCACAGTTTTAGGAATTTTTTATACTATCTGAAAACTTTACAAAGTTTTTTTGTCTTTAAATTATATTATTGGAAAAGTAGGGAGTAAAAACTAGTTATTTATTAAAAACATAGCCTAACTAAAACTGCTTAACCTACAAAACTTTAAATTATAAGATACAAATGCAATAGCATTGCTTTTTTTTCTTTATCTTAAATTTCATTTTTGTTACTTTGTTTAGACGACCACACAGCTAAGACTAAGGTCGTAATTGAATTTTAAATAATAAATTACAATGTAGAAAGGAATTTATCAGTAAAAATCATTTCATTTCATTTCAGTAAAAATTGTAAATAAAATTTAATTTTGTTAAAATTTAAGCTAAGTGAAATATTGTGAAATTGTCATTATATTTTATTGAAAATACAGAAAAAATAAATAAATTTGAATTTTTTATAAAAATTTAAATATTTAGGTACTTTTTTTAAATATGAAATTTTATCTAGTATATAATTTTGTTTCTATGTAATTTTGTCTTATGTGATTTTGTAATTGTAATTTTGTCTTATATAGTTTTGTCATGTAACCTAATACAACATGGTTTTATTACTTATATTTTATTGTGGTTTTATTCATTTATTTCTAATATATTAAGTTTTAATCAAAATTTAAAAAAAAAAATATGGTATTGACTAACTAAAAAAAAAAAAAAATAAATAAATAAAAATAAATAAAATACATTTTTTAGTGCAAAACAAATCATTCCGCTTTTTCTTCTCTACACTTTAAGCTTAATAATATCATATTTCTAAATAAAAAACATACAAAAAAATATTAAAAACATTCAATCGAACCAAAAATTAAACAAAAATCAAGGGAAAATCAATTAGGTAGTATATAGGATACGAAAAGGTCGCGTCCACACAAAACTCCCTACCGTCAAAATAATAAAAAGAAATTATTTAAATGTAAAAATTTAAATAGATTGAAATTCCATCAATAGCTCTATTTTTTTCATCAGAGTCAGTATCTGGGTCTTTATAATTACATGTAAATACAGCAACAAAAGAATAAATGGTGAACAGAAAGAATAAATGATTCATATTAATAAGACCTCAATCGTGTTTTTTTTCAAACCGTGACGCTGAACTTACACGCTGTATATTTTCATGATTAACTTGATTATTAATTATACGGTACATTTTCAAAGATGATAAATAAGATATCACTAAATTTATCGTGTAAATTACATTTAGAAAATATAAAATTTAAATCTTACTACAAATATTCTGTCTATATGGTAATTAAAATGGTTCTAATACAATAAAACAAATTTTTAAAGATTTATTTTACTTCTGCCATTTATGATGGGTCACAAAGCTAGTTAATGGGTTATAAAGCTAGTAAAAAAAAAAAATTAAATTAATGTATTCAAAATCTATTACTAGCTTTGTAATCAAATAAAGATGTTTTATTATTATTATTAATTTATTAATTTCTGAATGTTGTTAAATAAGTAGTTTTAATTTTTGTTTACATTATTTTTAACTATTAATAACTAAGAGTTAAAAAAAAACTGTTTTTCAATAATAATAATTTTTTACCACAATTCCCAACTCTGGAAAAAGCTAAAATTTAGTAAAAAATATAAATAAAAAACCAATTTTATTTTTAATCTCCAGCTACTTATTTATTGAAATCCTGTTTTCACCGACGGAAGGTAGCACAGACGGCAAGGATTTAGTAAAAAATAATAGAAAAAAAAAACAAATATTATTTTTAAACTTTAAATAAAAATTAAGATTAAATGTGTAAGAATAATTTGTCACAAGTTTTAGTTAAATAATAAGTACCTATATTCAAAATAGATTTTTTTAAAAATATTTTTAAGAAATAACTGAATTAGTATTTTTATATTCTGTTTTACAATAAAACCAAATAATATGTTTAAATTTTACTAAAAACTTCAATGTGTAATGCAGTTTTGCTCATATGTTATATTATCTTATGTAATTTTTTCCTATGGAATTTTTGTCTTATGTAATTTTGTCATGTAACTCCGTATGTAATGTTTTTGTTTTTAATATGTTGCCACTTATTAATACATTTTCGACAAAAATTGAAAAATTATTTTAGTACAGTAATATTTATTGAGAATATATGATTTTTGGTACCCTTAAGTTGCTTTAAGATACCAATTTACAACATATAATCATAAAATTGAATACATAAGAAATTGAAAGCAAAAAAAATACAATGATTATGATTAATTTATTTCAAGCTGAAGGATATAAATTTATGCCGATGAACACTGCAAATATGGTTTATTTTTTATTTTTAAATAGAAATTTTCGGTTTGAATTATTTTTAAATTATTTTTTTTAGTACTTTCTAATAAATATGTCAACATAACGTTGAAGTTTTGAGTTCTTCAATAGTAAATTATTGTTTTTAAAAACATACAATAAAATAAAAATGCAAGGTTTGGTTACCCATAATTATCAGAGTGTTGTTAATAATCAGACAATGACATAACACCGAATTCGATTTATTTATTTAAAATTTTCTACAAACACAAGTATATTCTAAGACAATAAAAAGTTACAAATTAATTTTTTAAAAAAAATTTAACAATTTTAAGTAATAAAATGTAAACAATAAAGATAATACACGGAATAGTAATTATTTAAATATAGAAAACTTTTCAAAACATTCAAAAAACGAATTTAGTTATTATTTGCAAAATAAAAGTGAGACATTATTACATTTTTAAATACATTTCTCGTTATGTGATAATCAAGCATTATTTGAATTGAATTAAACTTAATGATACATTTCTTAATTGGGTCATTTCTAGCATAATTTTTACGATGATATGGAAGTCTACTCTAAACATATTTGTTGTTTTGCACGATTATGAAACAAATATTTTTTTATTTTATTTTTTATCGTTTCTTTGTTTTTTTTTGTAAATAAAGAGTGTTAATTTGTAAAGTATTAGTTTGCTAATAGTAACTATGATTGGATTAAAATATATAAAAAAATATTTAAAGAATTATTAACTTTTTTTTTTTTGCTTTATTTAAATTTTTTTAGTTTATGATTTTAGTTGACAATTTAATCAAAATCTATTTATTTATTTTTTGCATATAATATTTTTTTACTTTTCTCATGATTCGGAATAAAAAATTTAACGTCTTGAGCAGATACGGGGACTAAATACGTATACATCCAAAAAAAAATCGTTGTCCGAAGTTTTTATTAAAAACTCCCGTTCGACATTTTTGTCAAATGAACAAAAAATTTAAATTAGGAACGTTAATTGAATATTGTGTAATTGTGGTACTTTGTTCTTCCAAAATAAGAACAAAACAAATTGTTGTTATAATCGAAAAATAACTCTCCAAATGGTAATACAAATTTTAAATGAAAATTCTGCTAACATATAAAAATAAATCATATTTTTCAAATTAACAATAAAAAAATATATAAAATAATATTTTTTAATATAAAACAACTGGTTTTATAAGTATTTAATGTACACATTTTATGAAAATTTAATTATTTATAAGATTTATTTATAAATATTTTTCACTTTTTTCCTAGGTTTTGAAATTTCTTCATAAATATAAAGATCAGGCAGCCGTGAAGAAAAAACAACAAATTGTCGAAAAACCATGCTTAGAAACCTTTTTCCAAAAAATTTTCAGAAAGGAGACAAAATATAAGTGACTGAGTCTGTATGTGATTAAAATTAGATGCAAAAAGCCAAAGGTACATTTGAAAAAAAAGAAAATTTTTTATAAATATTCGTAAAAATTTTTCTTTAAGGTAAGCTTAAATTATAATATTTAGAAATCAACAACAATTACAAAATCAAATAGTACTTACTTACCAAACAAAATAGCAAAAAAAAAGCTTATTCAAACCCAAAAAGATTTAAAGAAAAATTATAAAAAAGAATAATAAAAATAAAAAGTAATACACAAAAAAAACTATAATCGTAAAAATGTATAGGCATATAGGTACATAATCGTATGTAGAATTCTAATTAAAGATTCACCATATTTGGACACATGTCAACTTTTCTTGTTAAGTTCTATTTATTTAGTTTTTTTTTCAGTAGCGTTCAGAAATATTATTTTATATATAATTTTGTATATAACAAAATTAAAAACAAAAAAATAAGAATTAAAAACTATTATTTGAACTTACCACATAGTGCTGCTAATTTAACAATAATAATAGGTAACCAACATGCACAATCTGTTGCAACAATTACAGCAAATCTATAAGGATAACAACAAGAATAAAAAATACCAAAATTAACAATTTTAATAATAATATTTTTTTTTTTACATTTAATTAAATAAACGATTTAATATAAGTTCTTTCTAGGTTTTATTTAAATAATAGTAAAAATTATAATCTTATATAAATTTTCGTTAATCTTTAAAAAATTCAAATTTAGTTGAACACATTTAATATAATTTAAAATATACCGAGTGCTCCAGAGTATGAGCATCAGTCAGTTAAGAGGGAAAAAAGTCATTATTTCCAAATTTAAAAAAAAAAAATCGACGGTTCTCTATTGATTGGTGATATTTTCCTGAAAAAGGACCGGAAATGGGTATTAAAATAAAAATAATAAAATCTTTTAAAATAAATAATTAAAAAAATGGATATCCCTTTATTTGAAATTATCAATTTTGTAATAACGTTATGTTAACAATATTTTTCTTATTACTAAATATTTTGTATTTATTAATATACAGTGATGTAAACAACTGCTGGACCTTAAGGAATTATATTTAGTTGGCAAATATCAAGTTCTAACATTTGATCTATAATAAATCAAATTAACTCACTCTTTGCCATATTGATTCTACTTACAGTTAGTGTTGTGCCACGTAAACTACATTATGTAGATTACGTTATTTCCTATGCGTCGGTCGACAATACTTTGTACACAATATCATGCGTAGACAATGTATTGAATCAAATAATAATGAATTACAATCAAATTGAATAAAAATATCGATTTTTTTACAAAAAAAAAGCAAAATAATTTTATTTTTTATAATTTATTACAAAATTCGTAACATACATTTAATTTGAGTCATTCAGATCCTCTGTTTCTTGAAACATTCCTACGATTTTCCAAATATTAATCAATTCACGCATATTGGTACAAAAATCTTTATACTTTCTTTAATATGTTCTAGGAATTCATCATCAAATTTTCTATCGACTGACTATTCTAGGATCACATGGTTTAATCCTAGTTCTATCTTAAGCAACAAAAAATTTTTCCAAATCAGCTTGCTTAAATTCTTATAAAATAGATGTCACTTGATCCGTTAGGTTTTCATTTAAAACATTTTTTACAAATAGATTGCCTAGACTGTTACAGTTACTATGCTTATAAATAAGATAAGATAAGATAAGATAAAATTATAAAAAACTTAGGAGATTTGGTCTTAAATTAGAAGAATCACAACCAGTTAGAAGTAAAGAAGCAGGTATGTCGAAAAAATTTGAATAAACACTTTGTGGACAGCATCACAGATATTCATGATAGTATTCCTCTTATTCAATATGAAAATACAGTTCCCCAAATTACAAGCACCTTCTCATTCGAAACAGCAGACGAAAATAAAATTAGGAGTATTCTTAATAACCTAAAGAACAAAAGAGACTCCATTAATAAAGAGATCATAAGAATATGACATATTTGAGCCAATTTTAGTGGACATTATTAATAAATCATTGAAGACTGGTGTTTTCCCGAAAAAATGAAAAAATCCGTTAATATCCTAGTACCAAAAATTAAAAAGCGATATGTAGATATGCGCCTCTCTACATGAGAAACTATTGGAAAAGATTATCTATGAACAACTGGCAAAAATATGTTGAAGCAACATATCGCAGTGGAGCAGTCAGGCTTTTGTAAAGGATATTCCTGTGAGACTACATTAAATTCGGTGACTTTTGAATGGAAAAAACTGGCTGATGCTGGAGATTTCGTCATAGCAGTACTTGCAAACCTAAAGCGTGCATTTGAGACATTAGATACAAATTTACTACTGTCAAAACTCAAATGATATGGGATCAACAACAACGAGCTAAACTGGTTTAAAAAGAGGTTACCAAAGCTAACAACTTTTTATCTAGTCATAAAGATATTAAATTATGTGTTCAACAGGGATCAGTGTTGGGTGTTATAATATTCCTGTTATACATTAATGATATTGGGAATATTCTTAAATTTTGCTGTATAGTCATGTTCGGTGATGATTTTCTATTATTATATTAGTGGCAGACATTTTGCGGACTTAGTTCGAAATCTAAACACAGGCCTGTTAAATATACATAATTGATGGTTTTGTATGAACAAGTTAAAGGTCAATGTTACAAAAACCAAATGTATGCATATCAATATTAGATCTGCAGCTTCTACTGTTCCTACTGTTTATATTAATAATATAAGATTATTGAACCTGTTACGACTATTAAGTATTTAGGTGTTATAATAGATACTAAACTGAATTTTCGTGAACACTTTGACTACGTATGCGTAACAAAAAATGGATTTCTATGTGGAATTTGAAGTAGTCTTTCTTCTGCAACAGTGAAAATGGCGTATAATGCGATTATTTTACCTAATTTTGATTATTGTGCAACAATCATGTTTTCCGAGTCATCAGAACACCTGAACGGGATGCAAAAGTTGCAAAACAAGGAGATAAGAATCTTGCTAAAATGTAGTAATAGAACAGGAATTAAATATATGCTTCAAATACTAAATTGGATGAGCATAAATCAAAAAATACAATTTAAGGTTTTAATTTTTGTTTTCAAGTTGCAGTACAACTTAGTCCCACTATATCTCACAAGAAACTTAGAGCTCGTTAGTGAATGTCAGTCGTATAATCTGAGAGGAGGGGAAAGCCTTAGAGTTGCACGATTCAACAGAAAAGCAGGTCAAATTCAATTACTGTATAAAGGATTATTTAACTCACTGCCGAATGAGATAAAGTGTATCAGGAACATCAATCGATTCAAAAAGGCATATTGCAACGCATATTATAGAAACATTTTAGAATATTAGTTTTAAAGTTATAGCTGAATACTAGTTTTAAAGTTATTTTGTTTTTGTTGATTATTTTTTTGTTGATTTTTGGAATGATATTATATGATTTTTTGATGTATTTAATTAAGTTGAATTGAATTTACTTAAATTAAATTATTGTTAATGTTAAAAAAAAAAAAAAAAAAATCTCAGCTATTGTAATACAATTTAATATGCTTTATCAAACTAAGCTGATGACAGTGTTTTTCTACTTTAGAGACTTAATCTAAATATGCAGGCCGATTTTTTTGATAATGTTCTTGAAATTAAGCGAATCTATACTGGAAAAAAAATTATTTTTGTTGTTAAACTATACAGCATAGTTTACATTGTCTACAAAAAATTGCTTGTTTACACTAAAGTGTAGACAATTAGAAAAAATTGAAGGAAACCAACAACCAGGATGAAGAAGGTTATCGTATTTGAAAAATTGATGTCAGTATTATCAGTGCTGTTTAACAATAATACAAAATAATTGCTTCCAGCTGTAGGTGGTAAAGTGTACATGAAAAATTAAAAAAAAATACATTTTCAAGCTTTAAAAAGTTTTTGGAAAATTAGTTTGAGCTTTAATTATTTATATAATCTAGTTCAGAAGAAAGAGAGAAACACAGCTATCCGTTACTGTCACAATAATAGGACTTACTCAACACTCACCTATTTTTTGTTTATTCAAAAACATTAAAGGGATTTCGTTAACATCTAAGATGAATCATTTGGTTTAGTATTGTATATGGCTTTGCATAGCATCAAAAATAATATAAATTATAAAATAGTTTATATTATTTTTGATGGGATACAGAGTAGCTGTATTTATTTTTTGGATTACAATAATAATAATCAGCAACATGGTTACATTAACAGTAAGTAAATTTAGTATGTAGTGAGTGAAATAAAATTCTTTTATATCTAATATAAAAGAAAAAAATTATTAGGTCTATACATTGATAAATTAATTATTAGAAATACAAATGCACAATAATAACTTTAAAGTTATGTATTTAGATTTTTTGAAATTGTTTAGGTGATGTTCATTGACTTTTCTAGTCGTTTAAGATTCTCGCTATTATTAAATTTGTATATTTTAAACGTCGATAGTCTTCTATTTTCTAATTTCTTATCTTCAAATCAGTTTTGGTGTACCTTACATAATACGTTGTCAAAAAATAAGAAACTTTTGCCATAATAATTGTTTTTCTTTTCTCAGTATTTTCCTTTAAAATTAATAAAAATAAAACAAACATTTTTTATATTTTTGCTTTGGTAAACTAAAACTAATAACAATAATAAATTAATTTTAAACAATTAAATTTGTTTTTCATATTAGTATCATAATTTATTATCACATTTCTGGCTACCCACAAAGTTTAAATTAGAAAAAAAAAATTATTTAGGCAAGAGACTTAGAATGCGAATTTGCATCGAAAAATAGTACCTCTTCGCATTGGAAAATCTCGGTGTCGGTGAATTTCCGGTTTAAAAACGCCATTTCCGGTCTTTTCATGAAGTTGAGAATATCGCCAATCGACAAAGCACACTCGTTTTAGTTAATAGCATTTTTTTTCAATTTTAAAATAACGGCTCCTTTCCTTAAAAAACTGAATCGCATAATCTGATACACCCTGTAATGATTACACTTAAAAAATCAAAAAGGGTGAACAAAATTGACAATTTAAATTTCAAGTACTAAAATATAAAAATAAATTAAATTTCATTATCCTTTTAACCTTCTAACTTATTTTTCTTGTTTTTGCCAGTTTTTTTTTTTATTATTTTATATTATAATATGTTTACCAGTTGTATGAGTACTCTACATTTTATGTTCATCTAAAAAAAAAAATCAAGAAAAACAAAATAGCAAATTCAAAAATTAAGAAGAGACAACAAAAACTGAAAAATTTAAAAAAAAAATGCATTTATCATTTGCAAACACTCTCTGCTCCCCGCTCCAAAAACTTTCTAAATACATTCTAATACAGATTCCACATAATATGTTAGAAAATCGATTATTGGCTATTTAATAACTACACTTTAAAAAATTATGTTGATTTAACTACAATCAACGTTATTTGGAGAGAATTCCGACCTAACAAGTGAAAAAAACCCTATCAAAGTGTATTTTTCAAATTAACTCATAAAAAGTGTGAAGTTAGTTAATCGTATTTAAACCCAACATAAACGTGTTATAATAATTATTGCTTTGATGATACATTTAATATGTGAATTAGCACTACATGATTGAATTATAACTTCCTTTGCTCTTGGTATTCACGGATTTTATATTGTATTTCACGACATCAGTGGCGGATCGTGGTGTAAAATTTTGGTTGGGCACACAAAAAAAAAAGAAAAAAATTGGGCAAAACCTACACTATACAGTGAGGTACTGTACTCAAAGCATAAGTCAATAACTTTATTATTATTAAAATTTGGAGTTTGAAGTTTGTTCTATTGATAGGCCCTTTATACTTCAATTACAAATCTTAATATTTTTAAGCGTGCTACTAAAACATTTTTCCAATTCTGCACTTATTACAGGCAGTTTGTCAGAACTATTTCAACCAATTTATTAGTCTTTTGAAATTCTAAATTATTATCTAAAATAAATTTATCAATTTCTGAAACCGAATTTAATTTTTGGAACAACTCGTTATTATAAATAATAAGAAGTTCATATTTAAAAAGAAGCTCAAAATTAAAAAAAAAAAAACGATTAATATTTGACCAGAATTGTTACATGTTCAGAAGGGAAATTGTTACAATTAACGGACGGTCATTTTGAAAAAGTGCCTCTTTTATACTTATTTTTTATATTGAGAAAGCAGTTAATAACCAAAAATTTTATTATTACAAGCTAATGTACCAAACTGGGCAAAAAAAATTATAAACTGTTTTTGTTATACTGTATTCACAAATTTAAAAAATGAATAATAAATAAGTAATATTATAGTCATTCAATTTTTTATGTGCAAATTTGTACATTTTTAAATATATGTACAGTGTAAAATTATATATGAACTTATGAATAATTATTATACTAGTCTAAGTCAACATTAATATATGTAGACTTAGTAATATTACAAATTTTAACTTTTGAATTCGTTTTTTTATTACTGAATATGAAAGTGACGATACTTTATTAATGAATAGGGTGGGAAGTAATCAAAAATTTTATATTAAAAATATAGGAACATTAAAAATAAAGTCAAGATTTTTTGAAAAAATTTGCAAGAATTTGAATTTTTTTTTTGTGTTTGATAATTAAGAATTATGAAAAGTTTTTTAGAATTCTTGTCAGTTTTACTGGGTGGGCAGTTCCCAAGTTAGGACAAGCCCCCGCTGACATCTATTAGAGATATAAGTTTTGTTTTGTTTGCTGGAATTACGTCAATTTATAATTAAAATTTGTATTTTTTATAATACAAATTTGTAATAATTTAAAAAAAAATACAAAACATGCAAATATGCAATATATAGAACAATTGTTATAAAAAATTTAAATATTTGTACACAATGTACACAATACGCCACACTAAGTAATTTACCTTATTTTGTTTTTATATTATTTGATTACTTGTGTTATATAGCTACTTGTATTCTTTTATGTTTTAAGGTTCAACGTGGTTCAACTTTAGATTAAGCGAATTTAGATTAAGCGAGTACCGAAATGATATCCTAAATTCCTAAATATTCATCGAAAGAAAAAAAATTTGTGCATTCCAAAACGAAAATATTGTTAAAGATTAATATGTGCAATAAATAATATTAATATAATTAAATAAATATTATTTTGTTGTGGGAATACATTTTATTTTCAAGAAAATACAGCATTGTTGAGAGTCGCTCAAATTGTGATTGTAAATTAAATTTTTTTTAGAAAAATTCTCACATTTACAAAATTTTAAACATTTGTAGTGTGAAAGTTAAGAATTTTTTAGCGTGGAAATTATTATCTGTTGGATTTCACTACAATTAATGTAGACAACCAAACCACCTACATTAATTGTAGTGAAATTCAACAGGCAAAAATTTCCAAGCTAAAAAATTGTTATTTTTCACACTACCATGCTTGAATATTTTAAATGTGAGAATTTTTTTTTGTAGAAAAATTTTGTAGGTGGTTTGGTTGTCTACATTAATTGTACAAAAATTCAACCAATTTTTGTAGAGTGTAATGTAAAAAAAAAATCATATTAAATATTTATTAAAAAGTATTATAAAACGTATTTTCCGTTTTAAATTTTTCAAAGATTAATAATGGAAAAAAATTTTTTGAATTTTTTCAAATTGGAAGTTTGTAAAATACCGAATCTAATCATTCTTTTTTTTTCATAAAAATTTAACTTATTTATATTGAGGTCTTGTTTTTCTGTTTAACTTAAATGGTAGGTGGTTAACGATCTTATTAACAAGAAGTTAGTTAATATAAGAACTAATATTAAATCCAAGATGTGCCCTTCAAATCTTATAGAACATAAAATTCATCTTTTTTACACTAAACAACCCCAAATAGTAAATGAAAAATGGATTAGTAACAATAATAATCTTTTGTTTTGTGAAAAAAATTAAACAAAATTTTTTAAGTTAAAAGAAAATATTCGACTATTTTCAACAATTATACAAAAAATTTACACTAACGCTAGAATAAAAGTTTGTAAAAAATAAAGAAAATCTGGATTTCGGAGAATTTTTGGCCTAATAACCCTATTTCCGGGCCTTTCCGAATATTGAAAATATCACCAATCAATAGAACACCTTCGGTTTAGGTAGGTAGGTAGGTGTTTTAATTTTAAAATAACATTTCCTCCATTTTTAAAAAGCATGCTCTGATACATCCGTTATAATATTATATCAAATTCGAGGGTAGTGTAGAAGACATTCGACTACTATTAATTTCGAAATACATTATTGAACGATCAAATCCGTTTATTATTATCGAATGATTTAATCCGTCCGGAAAGATGCGATTATCAACTCATCGATGCATCTTAACCCTCTTATAATATAAATTGCACAGATACCGACTTACACCATACCATATGTACGAGTTTAAATAAATAAATTTGTGTTTAAAATTTTATTGGACTACTGGTAAGAAAGTCTCGAGTTCAAGACTCGTTCAAGCAATGGATCTTAAAATTTAATTTTTCTCTCATTACTTTTAAAATATTGGTATTTTTACAAAAATAAAATCGTATTGAAAGTTTAATTTGGTAATAATTTAAGTAAAATGGGATTACGCTATTTAAGAAGGCCAGATTTCATATCCAAACATACCTGGTATTCTCAGTTTTCCAAAAATAAATATCTTTAATAAACTAATATATCTAAGAGATCAACAGATATAACGGGTTATACACAAAAATATCAAAACAACAAGAATACTTTCAAATGTCCTTTTCGTCCTTAAAAGATAAGATGCGCCATTAAAGATATTTATTTTTGGAAAGCTAGGAACACCAGGTATGCTTGCGATATAGTCATTGGGTTCTACGTGAGTATATCATCACATTATTTATTCTACTTTATGTATAATAAAAATTGCAGTACCGTGCTTAATGTACGAAAATATAATTCTATGTAAGTTACTGACAAGAACTAAAAAAAAATTCTTTAGAGTACCTAATACCTAAAAAGAACTCTTCTTTTTGAACCATCATTACTAACTGACATTATATTATCTGTACCTAATGAATTATAAGATCTTGCCACACAACTGATTAAACACGACAAATTAATTTATAAACTTTTCAATTTGTCCACATATCAAATTAAAGTGCTAATTAATAATTAAGTTTTAATTAACATCACTGGACTGTTCCAACGTAGAATACATTAATTTTAAATATCTATACAATTTCGTTATACTTTAAGGCAAAAGAGAACTACTACAAAGCCTAAATCATTCCAAATATATCTTATATAGGTTTGCATATATATATCCTATGCTCACCAAAGCCAATTTAACGGTTTACTAATTTTTTTCTTTTTAAATATTCTACATTGATGTCAATAAGTAAAGAAATTCGTAAATGGATTTTTAAAAGAAGAAAGTAAATAGAAAGCATAATAAAAGAGAATTCCTAAGAATCATTCACAATTGTTAGAGTAATATGCAAAATAGCCTTTTTTCTGTTTTTCTTAAATTTTTTATGTTGTTGTTAAATCGAAAGGATGCTTTTACATTGTTAATAAAATTTATAGATTTAATTTCACATATACTATTCCAATTATTTAGATATTAAATTAAAGATGCTATTTATTTGCAGCTATTTTAACAAAAAAAAATAAAAATTGATAGAAGAAGCTTGAAAAGGTTCCCATTTCATATTATAAATATATGAAATTTAAATGATTATTGAACAAGATTTGAAACTGATGTTGTTTATACAGATTTTAGTAAAGCATTCGACTTATTGCCACATAGTATCATATTACTGAAACTTTCAAAATTGGCTCTCCAGAATTTTTCCTTAAATGTATATACTGTGATTACCTGAATGAAGGCTCGTAAAATGTCATATTTAAAAACAATATTGCAGAATTACTCCAATTTTGATCCTTTAAATAAAAATTATTCATCAAAAGAGAATAAAACATAATAAATCTCACGAATATGACCTGTTAGACCAATATTATAAGAATCGATAATATTTTATTATTCGATATGTACAGATATATACAGATATATTTTAATTTTTCGTCATAGTGGCCTTGTTGAAACATACATACTATAAAACAAGGCAACAAGCGCTTTTAGAATAAACTACATTAGTCTTAATGAAGCTATATAAAAAAAATAAAAAATATGAATAAGAGATTAACGTTTGAGATTAACGTTTCATTTACTTTTTAAACTGAAAATTGGAGAAATCATTACTTAAAAAGTAGAAAAGAAATTTATATTATCATTAGGTTTCAAATATAATTAAACCAATGTTAGCAAAATAATTGTTAAATTCATCAGCAATAAACTTAGGATCTTCAACGTAAGTATTATCATTACTTATTAAAAATTTAGTTTAATTTTTATTAGATTTACCCTATAGTTCATTTATCCATAGCTTACCATAGCTTTTTTGATCACCCACACAAGACTCAATACGGTAAGCATAATAGTTCTTTTTACAATTTTTAATTAATTTAGACACAAGTTTATCTAAACTATAACAAAAGCTGACCTTAAATTTAAATTATTTCGATATTTATTTCTTAATTTGTTCTTCTCTCTAATTAGATTTAATAAATTTCTAATAAATCTTTACAGTCAATTTTTGAATCCCTTGCTATTGAATTTAATCAATAATTTGTTTGGTATCAGAAATCAGAAACATTTCACACATATTATTAGCATTTAAATTACTGTAATTATTTCTACTTGGTAAAAAACTAGCCATAAATATATTCTAAATTAACACAAATTAAAATATTCCAAACTTTTATTTTTTAAATAATTAGGGTAGGATTTGATAGGTTAGGTTGTAGTTATTAGTTAAATTTTAATTGTTACATAGTTGATGTATAGTAAAAAAAATTCTTTTAAAAACTGTTTTTTTTTCTAAATAAATCTTTTCTAGTATCAACAATTAGTCCATAACTTATGACAAAGATAAACAATAATCTATTACATAATCCAATAATCTAAATTATGTAATTAAATGGAAATATATACATAATTTTCTATTAATATGAAATTAATATTAAATGTAAGTAAGAAAGGTAGATACAAGCACCAGTTAGCCATGAATACTTTGGAATTATAATTATTTTACTATAGTCTTTTACGTGTGCATTCGATACTAATTTTTTCAACTTCAGAATGAACTTACTTATTCTTATATATTTTTAAGTTATATGGCGGTTAAATAAGTGGGTAATAAATAATAAGAATGTGGGTTAAATAAAAAATAAAACAGTGTCAAAAGGTACTAGATATTTTTAACTATATAAATGGTTATTTCTAAATGGTGTTACATTTAACAATACTTCAGCTTTTGATATTCCAGGAACTTGTAACATATTTGCACAATATTTTTCTCAATTTAAACACATTTGCACAATATTTTGAATCAGCTTTGGAGAAAATATCGTCAAATGTGACTTCATCTGCTATATCTAAACTGCTGGAAAGCATTGTTCTTGATAAAATCTACTTCTTGGTTTAGAATAATTATTAAATTTATTCCATTTCATACAAATATGAAAATGTACAAAATTTTTTTGGGTCCTCAATTTTGGTAGTTACTGATGGGCCCTAATGTTTTGCATTAGCTCGATGTTAGCTAGCTACGCTGCTGTTTATATGTACACAAAATATATTTCATAACATTTAGTTTAAAGCAATATCTTCAAGGGTTAATTTCCCAGTAGATAAAATAAATAAACAAATAAAGTAAAAGTGAGATTTTAAAAACAAAACAAGAAAAAAAATATTTTAATTAAATATCAAAATACAACGTCGTTAATTACACATTACAGCAATACCGACGACAGGAAATGTTTCTAAAAACTTTGAATTTTAATAAAATCAAATTTAATAATAATCTTTGAGATAAATTTTTTTAGGAAATTTGAAAACTTTTTTTATAACTTGTACTTTATAGATAAAGATTTTAATTTTTTTCCTTTTACTAAAGACATATTTTTATTTAAAATTTAAATATAAGTTACAAAAAAACTGTATATATATATATTTTTTATATAAAAAAAAATACTTTAATGTTAATTTGATTAACTTTATTGTATTGGAACAGAATTTTGAATTCAATTTTTGTTTATAAAAGTATGTATTTATATAGAAATCTATAAAAAATATTCATTAACTAAATAACATCCTGTATTTATCAGATTCCAATTTTTTTTTAATATCCTGATGAAAAGAAAGATTAAATCTTAAAGTTAAAAGAAGATTTTAAAAGAAACGAATATGTTAATTTCCTAGAAATCCTTCTTCCTGGTAAACTATTTAGTAAAATTTGTATAGATTATAATATATACCTATTATGTAAGCATTATTAAATATTTATATTTCGTTTATTGTTTATTTTCAAATTGTGAATGTTTATTTTTTAAAACGAATTGAATCTTAAAAAACAAAAATACATAAATTTAATTTAAAGATGTGACATTTTGAAGAGCAACATTATATTGCTTAATGAAAATTACTCGGAATTTAAATTAAAATTTTAATTAAATTAAATATTTGTAGTAAAATATTAAATATTATATTAGCCGATGTTGATTCCATAGAATTTCAAGATTAATTTACATAATATGCTTGTTAAATGACACTAACATGATAAATAAAGTTTCATTTTAAGATTCAAGGAATTTTAAAGCGCCTAAAATCATTAAATTTACTTTGACATAAAATTATATAAAAAAAAGACGATAAATATGAATGAACAACTACAGAACTAATAGTTACAAGTTACAGAGGGGTTATAGAGACACTATTGATTTAATGAAATTTTTTTTTTCTGCATTTTTTCTCGCACTGGTTTCCTGAAAACTCTAGAATTTAGATAAACAAGACCCCGGAATGTCTCGTTAAAAATGGGATCCACTTTAACTTAGTTGTAGCATGTATTATCATACATATACCCATTAAAGAGGGTTTATTTATAGTAATATAGATAGAGCTATCAGACATATGGATTTACACAGTCTAAAGCCATTTTCAAACTCAGTATTCACCGATTAAATCAGGTAATTAAAGAGACGAAATCCAATGTCAGAGCTCTGACATCGTTTATCATAGGTCGTGATCCATTTAACAAACATCTGTTCAAGCATGATAGATCAAACACATACAGGTACAGATTCTATTTAGAAGAGAGTAGTCCTTCTTTCATATTCGATTTGTAAAAGACATAATAATTATTTCCAAGAATACACATCGCTAATTCTGAAATTGATATCAAAGCAATAATAGTGTTCATCAAGGACATAGATCTGCAATTAAAAGACAATAAACGTGGAAGTACAACAGATCTGGAGAGGTTGCGTTTCCATAGAATTCCACATCAAAAGAAAAAATATATATAAAATCCTGTAAAACATCCAAAGAGCTCTACACAGGACAACACAGGACAGAAATCTACACAGGAATGAAAAAAAAAAATTGCTTCTTCTTAATGGAAAAAACTCCAAACAATAATCGGTATATACTTATATTTAGTTAGGTTTGGTTTTGTTACAATATTGTACCAATTCTTTTATTGTATATCAATTCTCTTCTCTTATCTTTAACTATAAATTAACTAAGCTTCTTTTTTGAAACGATTTTTGCAGTATCGTTTTTTGAAATACTGTTTTCAACGCACTTTATAAAAAACAACATTTATATAATACAATAGATACATAGAATTATTTCAGTGAGTCATAGTTCCAAATTTATTTTAACAGACAATGATATTGTTGACCAACCTAGCGGAACATTGTTAAACGCCATCAATTTTTTACATAAAATTATAGATAATTAAAATTCTAATTTAATGTAATTATTAGAGTTATGCTACATAGCATTTCAATTTCAATTATGTTAATATAATTTTCGAATAAAATTTAAAAACTAACTTTGTAATAATTTGTACTATTTGTTAAATTAGTAAATAAATTATTAATTAGATCTATTAATATAGTAATAGTCTACAATTATATTAATAAATATAGTTTAAATTATTAAAATTTACTTACCTTCTTGCAAAAACATTCTCTCTTCCATATGCAGTACTTCGCATGGCTTTACCAGAACCACGAATTGCTTGTAACATACGAAAATATGATATTACAATAAAAAGTAATGAAAATGTATTTATAGCAATAAATAATACAGCTGAATATTCCCAACCCTATAAAATTATAATAACAAAAAAATAAATTTTGAATTTAAAATAATTTTTTTGATTTTCAAATGTTATAATATTGAAATAGATTCAAAAAGCTGTCATATTCCAATTTTCTCTAAATCTTAGACACAAAAAAAAAAGCAATATTGCAAAGCTCTATTAAACTGCTGGCTGGAAAGTGCATTTGACGGTAAAGATTACAAATAACATTTTCCAATTCATTGTAAATATCTTTTCAACTATTAAATTTTATATCCTAAGGTAACATACCTAGGTAATATAATAATCCAATAGAATCTTTCTATTACTAACTGAAAATTTAGAGAAAATTTCACGCTTTTCGGAACTATTACTGATATAATTACCTTGGCATAAGGATCATGTATATGTAACGATAAGCAAACACCATTATTACCATAAAAATATTCCCCAAAATAATTATTATATAAAAATGGTGCAAATGCTGCCATAATTGATATACCCCATAATATCGAAAGTCTTAAAATAATTCTATTGAATAGACACAAAAAATAAACAAAATAAAAAATACATTGTCAATAAATCAAATATAAAATATTTTCTTAAATAAAAATAAATCATTTCTGATTAATTATAAACATTTAAGGAATAATCACATTACTAGTATGTGTATTTTTGTATTATATATATACATACAGTGAGTATCAAAAGTAAGTAAATTTCAGATCATTATAAAAAATTTTATTATATTCTATCACCACTACCACAATTATAATTGTCAATTTTTTTTAAATGATATGGATATTATAAAAAATAGGTTACTTATTTTGTCATTTTTAACAATTTTTATTTATATTTGGCTTTATTATTTTATTACATTTTATAAGGCTATTTATAATATATACAATTTTATAACTGCTCTCATATAACTTTAAATTTTTTTTAAAATTATTATTAAGGGTGCAGTTATAAGATACGTAAAATGAATTCGTAAAAATTTTTGTTTTCTATTTTATTGCAAATTTTAATGTTACGTTATTTATTTACTTCATTATACATTTATTAGTATGTATACAATTATAATTAATTAAAATTAGAAGAATTATTGTAACGTATCAAAAAATGCAATGATTTTTCTCCTTAAAACGTATCTAAACTATAGTTGAAGTCAATTAGGGAGAAACTGTTGTTAAATAAGGGCTAAGAATTTGCTATAGATTAGTTCGTTCTATGTATGAATATGAAAATATAAAAAACTTTGGCTTCTAATATCACGTTCTGGTTCATAGATATTATAAAGACAAAAAATAGATGGAATATATAGATACATAGATACATCACGGAAGCAGCATTTCGCTAGCCTCAAGAGTATATAATTCAATAAATTGACATTTAGCTAGATATCCAGTAATATAAGGTTGCCAGTTGAATTTATGTAGACAAAATCTAATCATATTCTTTTGAACAGACTCTATTCTCTTAATATGTTTATCATAATGCCAAATTGGACAAGCATATTCGAGGTGTGGACGCATTAGTGCAGTATATAAATTTTTGAATGTATTTATAATTATGAAAACTAACATTGAAAAATCTTTAGAAATAATGCGATCTATATGAGCATTAAAAGTTAATTTATTATCGAGAATGATATCTAGGTTTTTTATTTCATATAGTGTTTACATAAAAAGTTTATAAAATGATTTTGGAATTATTTTGAAAACATATTGTTGCCATATAATGTCTATGTGACTTATTTAAATCTCAAAAATATTTACTTTAAATAAAATCAATATAACCAGAATTTTCCCATATTTTTTTCTTTGTAATGATAAGTTTGACTATTTTGTAATGGCAGCACGGATGACGGACGGAACTAGAGATATCATACGGCAATGCATCGGATACGTCAATGTAGTGCGTTAGTATCTAATTGGTTAAAATAAAACATTTTTTCAAAATTATAAATCAGTTAATATACTTATTTAAATTTTAATAAAATAATAAATTTAATAAAAAAAAAAATAAATAATTCTAAAAACAAATATTTTTTTCTTTATGCTATTTAAAAATTTATCTATCGCTGCAATAAAATTGAAAACAAAAATTTTAATTATTCATTTTACGAATTGCTATAACAGCCACATAAAATAGTATCTATTAATTTTTTATTATTACAATTAGTTTGGTTAAAAAGTGTTAACAATAGTTCCGTTTCGTATTGATTTTCCGATAAGGATTTTATTTCAATCTCTTGCAACTCTTGAAATGAATAATAAAGTTGTAAACAAATTTTCAATCGAATTCATATATTGATGACCGTACATATTATATTACAAAAAAGCTTTAAAACGATACTGTCCTGGTTTATAATAATTTTTTAATCCAACCTTTCACTTCTACTTTATATTCTATATAATAAGAAATGTTTACAATCTCTTCAGAATTAAAATGCAGTTTATTAACAAAATTCTGACCATCCTGTTGTTACCAATTTTTTTCACTCCATAATTTCTGTTTTTGGTGTTTTAAACCCAACAACACTTAATTCTATCGTTTTCAGAAAAAGAATAAGTTAATGGGTTCTTAAATAGTTTTCTTAATAAATAAATAAAATTTTGGTAAAATCTCTGATTCCAGAATAAATAAAAAATATATATATATATATATGCACACGAAAATCAATTTTAAAAATATCAATTTAAATTAAAAAAAAAAAACAAAGAATTCGATTTGCCTTTTTTGACACTCACTGTAAGTATATATAAAATTGAAATAAACTTACAAAGCTTTTGTTGTTGTTCTAGGCTGTAACGGTTGAGTAACTGAAATTAATCTATCCCATGTAATTAACGTCAAAAGTAATGTTGATGACTGACAGCTTAATGTGCTTAGAAAACCTACCGCACAAAAGGAGACAACATATATGTAAAGACATATGTAATATACTAAACGCAGACACACACACATACACACCATATATATACAATTTATAAACTCAATAATTTATTTTAAAAAATTATTTTTAATTACATTTTAATTTTTTATTTTTGTTTCTTTTCTTTTTTTTCTTTTTTGTTTTGTATTAATTTAATCTTCCTTAAAGTTACGAATAATTTATTCATGAGCATAATTTTTTTTTATAATAATATGTAATTACCACATATAGAACATGCTATACTTTGACGCCATTGTTCTTCATGATTTAAATATTCACCACGAAATTCAATATCAGCTGTTGCTATTGCAGCTAAATAAATTCCCATTAAAAAATCACTTCCAGCTAAATTACGTAAATAAAGTGTTTGATCTGAATTTCGACGTGATTTGCTAAAAAATCTTCCAATTAAAACAATTAAATTGCCAATTATTGCTATCGCTGACATTATCCATACACTTTAAATAAACAAAAAAAAATTTATTTTAATTAAAAAATTTAAAAAAAAAAGTTTTCAGTAAAATTTGGTTAAAAAATTATTTTTTGTATAACAGGGTGTAAGTTATTTATACCATATTATGTACCAGCGATGTACTACCAGTGAAGTGTTATAAGTTTGCTGTCCTTTGCCTCTACAGTACATAGGTATCAATTATTTATTGATAAAAGTGATGAAAGATATTGCTAACATAACATGCAGGAATCAACTTATTACTAACAAAAAATAAAATTATAGAAACCAATACTTGTGGGTATGACTGATTATATTAGGAATGGTTTTAAGCAATTGAGTAGTTGATTTAACAATTTTATTCACAACCAAGAGTTGAAAACAGTCAGTACACGAACCAAGAAGAGCTTTCAAAATAAAATTTCTTCTGGTGTCGATAATAGCTCACCTAATGTAGTCCTAAAAAATCTAAGTAGTCTAATAATTTCAAAATATGTTATTTTGTTCAATAACGCAATTAATAATTCGTATTTTCCGAAAATATGGAAAGTGTCGAAAACTATTTTGCTAAAAAAACCAGGTAAAGACCGAATTTACCCTAACAGTTACAGCCCAATAACTTTAATGCCTAACAGCAGTTCAAAATGCTCATTAACGACAAACTTTAAAATTTTCTAGAATCAAAAAACATTATAACTGAAAACTAGTTTGGGTTCACGCGCAAACATGGAACCACTCATACCATAACCAAGCTAACATCAGATATCTGCTTCATAAATAGAAAATACTTTCAACTCGGTCTGCTTGGATGGTTTAATATTCAAACTAATAAAATATGAATTCCCATCACATCTAATTGCGGTCATTCATGCTATGTGGAAATAAAGTTCAGATCTACTGTCAACAAAATTCATCAGATAACGTATTCCCTATCGAAAACGGTTTACAGCAAGGAATTGTTAACCCACCAATCCTTTTTTCAATCTATATAACAGATCTGCTCCACTTATTAGATAGAGTAAAAGGTAATAATTTTGCATTGGCCTTTGCGAATTCATGGTTTTTCTGCGAATAGCAAAGTTAGTAATATACAATCCGAATTTCAAAAAGTGTTCAATAAAACTTTGGACTACTGCAAGATATGGATACTAAAAGTGAAATTTAAAAAATGCCAAACTTTTATTCCGTAACACGATGGCCAAAATAAATCCAAGTCTATAGGATGGCTGGAATTGCTAGCCTTCCAAAAATATATATCATTAGTGGCGCATCTTATCCTTTAAGGACGAAAAGGACATTTGAAAGTATGCTTGTTGTTTGATGTTTTTGTATAAAAACCATTATATCTGCTGATCTATTAAATATACATATATTCAGTTGTATATTTTAGAAAGAAAACGGTCTGGAACATATTATTAGAAGAAAGAGAGACCTTTTCAACAATATATAAATATTGGAGAGTTTTAGTAAAATCTTGAGGTATTTGGTTTTTCGAGAACAAAAATAAATATTGTTTGTTTTTTCCAAAATGTTCTACTTTAAACTACAATATCTCCATAACGGCAGCACCAATCATCATCAAATAAATGTTTAAATATGGTCCAGACCATTATCTTTCTAGAACATATAATTGAATATATAAATGTTTAATATATCAACAGTTATAACGGTTTTTATACGAAAACATCACAACAACAAGGATACTTTCAAATATCCTTTTCGTCCTTAAAAGGTAAGAAAACTAGAAAATACAACTATCCATGGGATATTGTCATTAGGTTCTACGCCGATACAACATCTCCATCAGAATCCCCCATTATCGTAAACCATGTAAAACTATAAAGAATAAACCGGCAACATTAATGTAGCAAAATTTAAGATAGGACATGACTATACCAGACAAAGATAAATTTATAAAAAAAGACTATTGGGGTTGGAAAACACGTTTAAGTATTGCAAATACATATTTCGCTCTCATTTTAACAAGGTTAAGCAGTTTTAGTTAGGTTCAGTTTTATCTTAAGCAATACGAGAATATATCGGTTTTTACACCCCAGGGTTTTTCTAATACATTTATATAAGAATTCAAATAAATTAAAACTAATAACAATAATTATAATAAAAATAATAGCCATGTAACATAAATTAACATAAAAAGCACACTATTACCAATAACATGTTAATAAGAATAACACAAAAGCTATTTTTTGTAAACTTTATCTAGGCTGAGTAACTATAAGATTGTACAATGGGTAAAATAAATTAAAAAAAAATTTAATAACTTTATTTTCAAGTAATTTGAAAATTAAAATCGTTTATATTTATATCTACAACAGTTTATATTTATATCTACTTAAATTTTATAATTATGTATTTGCAAAAGATCAAAAATTATATTTCATTTGAATTTGACTTCTTTAGTTCAGGAAAATAAAATTTTTAATTTAAAAGAAAGGTTTTTGTTTTACTCTTCGGAAATTAAATAACATTTTTATTAAGAAGACAATTTCGTAACATATTAAAGTATGTATAAAAGTAATTTAACCAAAATAGTGCTTAAGCTGTGAAGGCATGAGGATTATAATTTCAATTTCTTAACAAAGAATATAAAATTTAGAAATACCAAAAAATAATATTCAATTTAATTTTTCAATTTAATTAAAGCCAAAATATTTTAAAAATTTTTATTATTAAATTTCTATATAAAAAATTAATATTTTCCAGTTGATTTAATATTACATATTCATTACAGAATATTATCCTTAATGACTTTAAAAGCCTTTTATTAATGACATTTAACACAATTTATTTATACATATTTACATGTTTTGTTATTATTATTATTATTATAATAGACCACAAATATTTTTTTAACTCTATTATTTTCGAATGTTAAAAAATTTGAAATTTTCATAAAAATTAACCAATTTTCATATTTTCAAGTGCATACTCTTAAAATACTTAGATAATAATACGTACTTATTTTAAATAAAAATTTCATATGAATTTATAAGGATATTTTCTGTAAAAAATTTAATATTTTAAATTAGATTTAGGGTCGTTACGCTTTTTGAACATTGAATGAAGATTTTCTTTTTTGTTGTAATTCACTTGAATTTTTATTTTTTGAATTAATTTTTTTTAAAGTATATACATGTGTGTGTACTTAATAGTATGTAAAATAAAAAAAATCAATTTCAAATCAAAAGAAAAATCATTGTGGCTTGCCAATACAACTTACAGCTATTATTTTGTTCGTACAGGCAAATCTAATTTTGGACAGTTTAACAATTTTGTATCTTTTTTTACAAAATTTTTACTCAAACGCTAGAAAACAAGTTTTTATAAAAACTACATACAATGCATTCAACTTTGTGTTGAGATATTTACGATGCCAAGTATAGCGTATTTTCATGTTATTTAAGTTGTTATCAGATTATACGGTTAATTATTTTTTGTCATTTATCTTATCTCAAGTTCGCAAAACCTATAAAGCAATTTTACTCTCATAGGGAATCTAACCTGGAACTTTTCGGTTGTAAGATAGGAGCTTAACCTACTGCGCCACCCTATGTTGACTTGTCTCAAACTGTAAATACAATTTGAACTACTTTTGTGGACGACACAGCTATTTTTGGATCCGAATGGATGATCTAAATGTTGCATCGGAACTAGTACAAAACAATTTAAATTAAATATCAACATGATTTTTTAGCACATTTTACACACTGCGTGCCGCAGCAGATTCTCCAGAGGGTATGGGTCTTTCGACCTGGTACAGTAAGTGCCCTATGTCATTTGGATAAAATAAATGACAAAAAATTATTAGGAATATGATCTAGTCATAATTTAAATAACATGAAACAACGCTATTTACGAAGACTTAGTTCCTCTAACAATAACAGTTATTCCACATTCAATAGATACTATAGAAAACTTAATAAATAAATACTTGAATAACATCCGTAGTAAAATATTGTAGTACAAACTTGAAGTACCGTACTTTGTAAGGCGAGAAAAGCTAATTCTACCCAAGTTATACTTTCAAGAACATAACAAAAAAATGGCTTCCAACAAATGACATCCAATATTCAAAGTATTCACCGATTTCAAATTATAGCAATTCGAGTAATAGTTCAAGCTCTATGGCTCTATGACAAATAACTTAATTCACAGTTATTTAAAAATTATTATAGTTCAAAATAAATTCAACGCTATAGAATTATCATGACAGATTGTACGTTGATCGTAAGATACAAACATATAGATTGCAAACAAAAATTTAAATAAAAAAATTCAAGTTGACAATAGTTGTCAATCTTCAAGCCAACATCAAGCTTGACAAATCGTCACCCCGCAATTATACTGTTGTGCATCACAAAATCGAAAAAATTAGCTAAAAATGTCATCTCTATTAATTTTTTGAAGCTCTATCGATCTGTGGCTTCGGCGTTAATTTGTGCAACAGAGATGCAAAGATATTATGTTGCTACTTTGATAGATTTAGAGATATTATAACATTGCTATTTTGCCGTTAGCCAAGACATTAAGATTAATGTTTTTATTCTTATTTTGACTTAAATGCAAAATTTCTGGTTATACGACAAAACGTGGTGTAAATTAACGTTTTCGAATTCGTGCAATTATTTTGAGGTAAGTTGACAAACAATAGATTGTTTCGATATGATATGTGTTTCGGATTGTTGTTGTTATGTGGTAAATAGTATTAGAAAAATATAATTTATTTTAGTATTGTTCAAATGGTTGACAGTAGAATGGTTGTATTTTTTATTCAATCAATAATTTATTAGTACGTGATTCTTAATAAACTGATAAGCTGACTTGTAAGTCACTATGCCGTACTTTTAAAATATAAGTTTTGATAATAAATATTATAACAATTTTGAAAATTAGATTTAAGTAAACATTAAGATTAATTTTTTAAGTTGTTAACACTTTATGGTATTGTATGCTTAAATTGAAGCTGTGCAGTTAGTTTTATAGGTTTTTTTTATGTTCCTAAAGTTTATTCTAACATTTTCCGAGTAAAAAGTTAACTAGATATTTAAAAATTAAATATTAGGTTATCTAGTGTGATAATATGAAGTGCAAAATTTATTTTGTTGTATAGTTCTTTAAAAAAAATGTATTTTCTTTAATAACACAAAGGTCGAACTTCAAAACTATTTTGTTTCCTTATAAATTTAGGAGAAAATAGTTTCTACTAAAAACAGTATTACAACAGTTATTTTAGCTAATATACAATTTTTTTTGTCACAAGTGTAAGAATGAATGAAAACTGCATAAAAATGGCGTATACGATAGTATTAAGGTCGTTTCCGAACCTGTCACACTTGCACTTGATACTCGAACTAAACCTGTCAAATCGCACTAAATTTTTTCCGAAATTTTCAGCGCTAAAATTGATATCAAAGGAAAAACTATATATAAGCGACTGAAACAAGTGACACGCCCTTTTCTTTATATGTCAAGACTTCGAGGTGAGTTATTTTTTTTAGAAAATATAGAGTGTATTCCTTAAACGATGGTATTATTTTTGGTAGATTGATGAATAAGGTAAAAACTGCGTAAAATTTTTTTTAGCGCTAAGCTTATTCACTAGCACTATCTTATTACATGTGAAAAATATTGTTATAATTAAGAGGTAGATATTATTGGTATATAAATATTGGTATAATTAAGAGGTAAAAGTAGGTAATTACAATTAGGCTTCTAAGATTATTTTTAAGAAAATAAATATCTCAAAATCAAAATGTTCGTTTAACAAACAAAAAAACCATTGCAAAATATCCTACCCGAATTAGCCCTGTGTTGCCATATGGCAACAGCTAACATATAGGTGTTTTAGCTTTATTGAAATAAAAACCATTATTTTAATAAAAGTTGTATTGTACTTATGTTTACCTATTAATTTGTATATACTCATATTGGGCTTTGAAATTAAAATGACATAAATAGAAATAGTGCAGTACATAGTTTTTTCGAATTTCGAAAAAACTATGTACTGCACTACTACTGCACAACGAAAACAAATTTCGTTGACAAAGTGCTGTATTTTATCGTGGTTATTATGGCATTCAACCACTATCTGCTGGAAATATAAAATGTAAAAAAAAGATCCCTCTAAAAACCTTTATGTTATGATAATACTGAACACTTTGTAGATTCTGTGGAGGAAATGTGCTGGCGATTATTGTAAAACTATGTGTGTAATTTTACTAACATATTTAATTCAAAATCTAAAATGTGTATTTCACATAATTTTGTTCTGCTATGCATAGCCCAGCGTTGCCATATGGCAACATGCCTTTTGAACAGTAGGGTGGTTCCCATAAACCAAAAGAAATACAAAAATATGTTATTTTACTCAGGACTAACAGTTTTTACTAAATATAACCTCAGAATTAAAAAAAAAAAAATCTGGGTTAATTCGGGTTAAGCAAAATACTTTGTAATAATATAAATTGTTGAAAGGGTCTCTGATATAATTTCTACTCTATTCTACAAAAATACAATGTTCGTCTAAAATTTTCAATTAAAAAAATAAACTAAAATCTTACCTTGTTCTTAATATAATATTATCAAGTAAATGATAAGCACTACTAATACCATCAGTTTTTGGTTCGCAATTACGAACATGTGGTACTGAACTGCATAAATGAAACAAAGAAAAATATCTGCAAAAAAAAAAATTTCAAATTTTTTAAAGATCATTTCCAATTTACTATTTTAATATATTTTTTTTTAATTGAAATATACTTACGTATGATTTAATTTAGTTAAATTTTGAAATAATTTTCTATTTAAATTTCGAAATCGATTTCCAGTTAAATCCAATGATATTAAATTTTCAATACACGTAAACGATTCTGGTTCAATATTTAAAATTCTGTTACTATCTAATTTTCTATAAAACAGAAAAACTTTAAAACAAAAACTTGAACAGGTCTAAATTTTATTTTAAAAAAGTTTGATGGATTTATTAAAAATTTTCAAAAATATGATACAAAAAAAAAATTATAATAATAATAAAATATCGTAAAGAAAGAAATAATCTTTTTCAACATAGAAATAAGAAAGCGCCTTAGTGGGCAGGCAATTTTTTTTTTTTGAATAAAGAAAATTCTACTATCATACTTGAAAATTCTTTTTTATTAAAGTTTAATAGCAAAGTTTATAATTTAAAAATGTTTTCTCTCTCTTTGGTTATTCGCTACAGGTTCTATTATTATTATTTTACGGATATTCTATAGAATAAAAATAAAATTATATTAAGATTTATTTTCTATCAATTCATATTTCAACATAAATGAAATGGTGAAAATAATGTAATCATTTAGGAGTTCACCTTGAAACTTTATTGTAACATAAATTCAGTTAATAATATTATTATTAAAAGAATTATTGTTTTCAAACTATATTAAAAGTTAATGAACGTCATTATAATTGAATCTTTCTAAAAAAAAAAACAAAAAAAAAAAAATTACACAAGAAAAAAATATAAATTTTATTAACCCCAAAATGAACCAATTTTATATGTAATGACAAAAAGCCACCAAAAACAAATATATTATAGAAGACTTACAGTACAATTAATCTTTCAAGTCCACAAAATGATTTTGATTGAATTGTATTTAATTTATTTGCTGATAGAAATCTGAAATAGAAAAGTGATTTTTCTTTATTACAAAAATTAATTTTCTTTTTTTTTTTTATTATTTCAACATACAAATGGCTTAAATTGGTTAAATTCAATGATTTTGGTTCAAATGTTTCAATTTGATTTTCAGCCAAACCCAATATTCGTAAATTATTTAATGATGGTATTAGATCAGGTTGTATTATTTTCATTTTATTTCCATCTAAAAATCTATAAATAATGATAGGTAAATTAAAATTATAATTGTGAAAATGAATGAGTGATTCAAATTGTTTTTAAATTTGATCCACTTTTAATGAATCAGTAGTAAATTGAATTAAATTATAAAAAGTTAATAAAAGTTAGGAATTTCACACCTCAATGTTCATCCAAAATCTCACACCTGAATTTTCAACCCATGTTCGATTCCCTATGAAAGCAAAAACTCATTGGTATAAAATAAATGACAATAAAAAATAATAGGTCCACATCGTGAATGGGAAATGGGTTTGAATAAAGCTTGACTGCATATTATCTAATTTATTAATACGCTAATAATGTCTGTAAAACTTTCCACCTAGGTGAGTTTAAAGCATAAACCATTGACAGGAACCCAAAAATTTAAATGTGAAGCTTTTTCAAAATATTACCGCAAAAAATTACCGATTAAGAAATACAAAAAATTAAACAGTACTAATTTGTGTGCCCATCTTTCAAATAAATCATTTATAGAAAACATATCCAAGTTCTGAACACATATAGGAAAACTACATATTCAATAGAAGAGCCAAATAAGATCATCGAATAATAGCAAAACATCATAAAATCAATAAAATATGAAACTTTCCCTTGTTTGTGTCTTTGAATTAGCAACCTCCAAATGTCTCTAATTGACCAATGCAAGAAAATCTTCCAAGTGAATGTTTATTTGGTAAAGCAAGATATTGACAAGCAGACACAAAATATTCCTATTGTTGCCATGGTGGTAAGTTTTGCTTTGCCAGCTTTAAAAATTCAATAGAAAATCCTTCTGTTAGCGAAAACACCAGAACCAAGAGATATTATAATGAACATATCAAGGGTAATATTGACTGTTTTTTCAATTGGAGCTGCAATTACAAACTGCCAACTTCTTCATCTCCACATAATGGTGTCTCCGTTGTATGCAAAACAAAATTTTACACCACAACTTGTGCAGTCAAGTTATGCATCAGGGTGCACATTGGGATGTAGATATTTTGTTAATGTTTGACTGGCGAATGTTATACCAGAAATAGCTAGTTAATATTAATATGCAGGTAAACTGATATATATATATATATATATATATATATATATTATATAAATATATATATATATATATATATATATATATATTATATAAATATATATATATATATATATATATATATATATTATATAAATATATATAAATAAATAAACAAAGTTATGAATCAATAGTAATTCACATTAAATTTTCAATAAATCGTTGATGATATTCATTAATAATCACACTCGTAGCAGTAAATTTAAAAAATACTCGTATATGCATAAAAATTAATATTTTAATTATTACTAATTCGATTTATAATCTTACTTATTTACTTAGGAGCTAGGAGGCCAAGCTATGTATTAAAAAAGTAAAGAAAAAATATAAAAAAAAAAATGTTCCTTTCCAAATAACTGTTTTACAAAAACTTATATGATTAATATTTATTAGAGACGGCGCGCCGGTCATTTTGTTGAAAAAAATGGTGAATCAAAAACTATCGAAAAAAATTTCGAATTTCTATGTTAAAAAAAATCAACATCTTTTTAAAAGTATATTTTGGAATTAGTTTCAAAATTAGTTTTTAGCAACTATGAAATCATCAAGTAAAAAATATAATTTGGAGGTATTATAGTACAGCGCTTCTACAGGAGTTTAAAATCTCCAAATACAAAACCGTCAGTTACAAAAAGTCCTCAAATTAAAATCTTCAAATTTTATCGGATGTTGGCCACACAATGGTGTTCTATATACAATAAGGTGATACGGCCCACTAACATTTTGTACAAAGATAAAGTGGTATAAATGATAATGATATCGATTCCTCCACTCAAATACAATGGGCAATGTTTGAAGAATATTCAGGCTTGGGAGGTAACTTGAACAACATTTTTTGTTAAATTTTGTAGACATAAACTAGGTTTGTATTACAGTTTGTATTTCTTTTTTTTTGTTTCAATTTAGATTATTTTTGGTCCACAATTTAAATGCATTAAAAACAGAGCTATAGATTAGATTCGAAAATAAACCCACAACATTTGGTTTGACGCTCGCAAGAATACGTTCACACTATCAGACCTTCAGTATATACAGGCCCCCTTTTTGAAGTTTATATGTCGACAAATGGTCAGTCAAGTTACAGGACATCTACAGGATTCATCCCATAGTTTTGGTATATAAAAACAAACTACTTAACAAAGTAAATTAATTTGAATTTTGCGGTGCCGTACTGTAAAATTGCTTCATTATAATGATAAAAAACAACTACTAGAATATACACTTATAAGCTCTTCGAAAAAATTATTCGTAAGCTTTTTAATGAAGCCTTTGAACAGTGACATGAACTGGTAAAAACGTTTTAATTTTTCGTACTGTTCCACACAAGAATAACTTTCATACAAAAATTTAAAGCTTAAGAACCACATTTCGTTGAAAGCATGAATTGGTACTATTTGATCTGAACATATGAGAAATTTCAAGAAAATACTTTAGTTACATTACACTTCATGAACAAAGAACATCCATGACCTTCTCTCATAAACTTTTACCGCTTTCATCGTAGAAACAATAAATATCTTCAAAACGTAATTGCCTACTTGATGGTAAAAATAAAAAACTACTTCAAAATTGAATATGCACGTAAAAACCTCAAAAGTGATAATAATACAATAATAAAAATTACATATGGATCATAGCATGGTACCATAACTATCCATAGAGAAGATGTAGAATACATTCAAATTATCCTGTAAAAAAAAATAGGTTAAATTAATGCTATGCATGCACTAGCCTGTTAAGCTAGACCGATTTTACCCGATTTTAACCACATATTTTTTCACTCAAAACTCATCAAATGACCCAAAGGGAATAGATGGGTTAATTAAATTTAAAATAAATAAAAACTTTTGTAATGTTTTTTTCTTTTTCAATAATTTCAAAAACTTACAATGACTCTAATTGTTGTAATGGTTCAAAAACTTCATGTGAAAATGTTGTGATTTCATTGTTTCGTAAATCCCTAAAAACAGATTTTTTTTTGTTTATAAATCGTAATAAACTCTTATAATAATTTATACACTTACAATTTATTTAAATAATGAAGATTTTGAAAATCATATTTATGTAAAATATTTATTTTATTTGATGCTAATATTCTAAATAATATAATAAAAAAAAATAATTTAATTGCAATTTAAATATTTAAAAATGAAATTTCTTACAAAATTATCACAGAATTATTTTCATCAAAAAGATTTTCTGGTAAATTTGTAATTTTATTATGACCTAGAATTCTATAAAGAAAGAATTGTTTTTATATTTAAATATTTTTTTAATATATGAATTATATTTTAAATAAATTAAATTAAATGATAAAAGTAACACTTTCAAATTTTTCTACTTACATTTGTTTTACGAAATTCTTTGTAAAAGATTCAAAAGCAAGTGATTCCAGGACTTCTATGTTGCAAAATTCCATTACACTAAAAGTAAAACAAAAATGAAAATAAAAATGAAAACAAAAAACTTTATAAACTTTCGAATGAGAAGCACAATGTTAACTTTTAAATTATTTTATTGTTTAAAAGTTTGCTCAAAATTTCCTTGTCTTAATTTTGAACAATAAAGGAGCAACAAAACAAAACAAAAACAAAAGAATCTTTTTATATGTATAGGTACTTACGAATGTTCATACTTAAATCTGGTTATATGACAAAATTACATAAGACAAAATTTCATAAGACAAAATTACATATGATGGACAAAATTTCATATGAGAAGAATTTCATATTTAAATTTTTATTAAAAATTTCTAATTTTATTATTTGAGATTTTTTTTTGAAAAAGGTAAAAATCCTAGTAAAGAGGTTTTTTCACATACAAACAAAAAAAAATGTTTGCAATGTAACAAAATTTGTTAGTTTTGTCACCGAAAAGCGTCCACGTACTGAGAAAATAAAAATGTATGTCACGTGACACATTTCCCATTATTCCGGTTTTTTTTACACATTTTTAAACATTTTTTTTTCCGGATAAATTATTCCGGAAAAAAATTATAAAGTTTTTAAAAGCTAAAATTACGTTTGGTTATAACAACCAACATTTTGAATTTTACAATAAAATAGAAAACAATTATTTCCACAGAGATTTGTAAGTTTTGGATATTAATGAATTTTGAACTATCATGGTTAAATCCTGGATACCCCACAAATACCGAAACAATTTTGTTATTTTCATTGCAAATCCTTTGCAAACATAAACTAATCACCCCTTTTCGATGTATATGTATAATCATCTTTCCTAGCAGCAGGGAGATCTATTTCGATATGAGTAGCAATCAATTGAACCTAAAGAAACTATTCGTGTATATTTTGTAATTGAATATTCATAACATAAGTAATATAGAAGGATTTTATAAAGTATGTTAGTTTATATCTATTACATTTGGAAAACCTTTTTCATTGAAAAAGAAAACACTAATTTCAGTTTGTTTTTTTTTTGGTCCTCTTTTGGCCATTTTATCGTATTTGGTGTGAGGCTGCAAAGAAAATAGGTAACTCTGTCCAATACATTTCCTATTCCGGAAATAGAAAAATTGAATCTATAGGCCAAATCCCTAAAAATGCAACATTCATGTCCAGCAAACCATAAAAATATTGCAATATGTTTATATTTGTTGGACTTCGTTTATGTGAGCGTAAATTCTGAAACCTATACAAAGTTTTAAATTTGCTACACAGATAATTAATAAATAATTCTTTGGACACACAAAAATCAGTTATAAACCTTGATCATTGTATGAAAGTACAATTTCTTTAAAATAATTTCGGATGTACAATCTTTTATTTATTTATTTTTTATTTATTTATTCAATTTTAATTTTTTTAGAATTTATACTATTATATTTACACCTATGACTGTTTTAATTTATTATTTAGGCTAGCTGACAAATTTATTTCATATATAATTTATTATTTATAGGAAAAATGGCGAAAACTTTTTAAATATTTATGTTTTTTCATAAAACTTACCAATACTTGCATACTAAGAAATAAACCTAAATTAAAACCTATTCAGGAAAGCAGGAGTCAGATTTTCAACTTGTTGCAATATGGTGTTTATATATTAGCCAATTCATGTAATTTCTTGGTTGAAAAATGTCTAGGTTTTGCAAAGATTAATTTCAATATTGAATTTTGTTTTATTTGAAAAACTTGCATGATGTGTTTTGGCAGTGTCTTTCCATACGATAAATCCATATAGAATAATACACTACGCAAAATTGTTTTATTAGGTGTTTGTTTTCTGAATTTAAAAAAGCTTTACGATATATTACAGGATACAAAAGTTTAACAAATACATTTTGCAATAGCTTTATTAATGTAAGTCTTAAACAATAATTTTTTATCGAGGGGAATTCCAAGATAAGTGATGTACTCTCTCTCCCAGACAATTTCTATATTATTAACTCAAATGATTCTGTTTGGCAAAAAACTGGATTTCCTTCTTCTGGTAAAAAAAATTGCTTTGGTTTTTTCGCCATTAATTTTGATTTTCCATTTGTAGTAATAATCTTGAATATCTTTAAATGCATTTTCAAGATTGTTTGTTTTTTCAATTGGGCAGTTAGACGTTGTTAAGATAAGGGTGTCATCTGCATATAACCCAAGAGTGCAGTTGTTGGGCGTAGGCATGTCTGCTATGAAAATATTATATAACATGGATGATAATATTGACCCTTGGGAGACTCCTGACGTAAGTGCCACAGAATGCGATACATACGATCCTATTTTAACAAGAAATGATCCATTTTTTAAGAAGCTTTGTATAATTTTTATGATATAGGTAGGACATTGAGAAATAATTAATTTATATACTAAGCCATTATGCCAGACAGAATCAAAAGCTTTTTCAATGTCGAATGTCATTATTCCTGATTTGTTATTTTTTTATTTATTTTTGGTGATATTTGTTATCCTACGAGCTTGATGAGAAGTTGAGTTTTTACATCTGAATCCGAATTCTTCACTAGGAAGTATATTTTTATCTTTTATAAAGTTGTCAAGCCTTTTCTTGTTTAATTTCTTAAAAAGTTTTCCAATAATATTTAAAAGACTAATTGGACGGTAACTTTCTACGATTGCACAATCTTTTATTTTTCTGAAAAAGTGGTTCAAATGACCATAATAACATATTATCTTCGCCTTGAAGATATTGTTCGAGAATTGCTTGATAATCTTCATCACTACTTCTATTACTGCTATTACTAGTTTCATCAGATTCAGAACTGTATAACACTATTTTTGTTTCTTGTGGCATTTTTAATTTTTAATTTTAATTGTAATTTTAATATTACTGAATAAATCGTTTTATTTGTAAACAAAAAAAATGACAAAATGTTAAATTAGAATAATTTTTACATCGAAAACCATCATCGCACTTTTGGTTAAAATAAAAAACAAATGTGAATAGAGAAAAAATGTTGTAATTAGAACGTTATTAACGGAATCGGAAAAGTATGTGAACACCTAATATTTTTTAAAAAAACAAAATTTTTTTATAAAATAAAAAATCATATTTTGAATAGGTTCGTATTATTTAACTAAAGGTTTTTGAAAATTTATTATTCAATATTTAATCTTAATTGAGATAAAAATTTGCGGTTGCTATTAAATAATTACCCAATCTAATTTTGGTTTGAAATTTATTTAATTATTTTTTTATTAATGATTTAAAAAAAAAATTCTTTTTAAAAATAATTTTATAATGATTACTAAAGCTAAAAACAATATTGATAAATTTTTCTACTATGTTAGGACAGATAGGTTGTAGGTTGTGTATATTTAAAGGATTTGGGTCTTATATTTTCAATTATTGTTTAATTTATATACAGTGTATATAAACATGTCAAACTGTATGAAATAGTGATATTTATAATTAAATTTTAATTTTATTATGGTTAATTTTGAATATGGTGTTAGTAATAAAGGTGGCCAAATAATTATTTACTATTTTCGCTATCAAGAAACTGCTCACGGCATTATTTATTGGCGTTCTGCAAAATTCAGAACCTTACATTGTCGATCACACTGCTTCAGTATGAAGCAACAAAATGATCCGAGAACCTTCAGATCACAACCCTACGACGAATAGCACTTTTGAAGTTGGAGCTCACAAATTAACAAATCTAATGAAAAAGGAAATTATTCATAAAGGGGCAAAGTCACGTTCAAGTATGGCTAACAATTTAGATGCTGTACCAGATGGGATCAAAATTTGTTTACCAAAGAAAAGTTCTTTGACATCCAATTTCATTTGACATTATACAACTTAATTTAATTTTAACATATTTATTTGTTTACTACAAAATAAATTCTGTATTTAATTATAATTAATTTATTCTATTTTAACAAAAAAATGTGTTAGAAATGTATTTAAAATCATTGAAAAGATTATTATTATTGAAAAAATCCTTATAAAATCATTATAAAGAAAAAAAAATTAAATCATTATACAAAGATAATAAATTAATAAAGAAGTTTAAACAAAAATTAGAATGTATAATTATTTAACAACATCCAATTACCGATATTTTTTAAAAAAAATTTAAAATCTTAAACGTTTGCTTATTAGTCTATCTAAAACCATCCGACTAGCTGAATAGTTTTTAATTTTTACACTTTATACCTCATACAACTTAAAACGAAATAATTTCATAAATTTAAAATTATAAGATAATAATAATGTTTTTACAGCAAAATTTAAATGTTTATTAATTAAAATTAAATATTTTTTTGTCAAAACCTTATGTCCTAATCAAAATATGTATAAGAAATAAATAAAAAACATTTTAATAAAAAAATACCTAATAATAATATCAAAACAATTTAAATTTTTAATAAAAATTTAAATATAAAATTTTTTTCATATGTAATTTTGTCTTAAGCAATTTTGTACCGACACCCTTAAATCTATATAAGTGAGTATGGTAAAGTTTTGGTTGTTATATAATCTTAAGTCTAGAGAAATTCTTCTACTGTTATATTGCTTGTTAATATTAAATTTTCTGAATTAAATTTGCTCGAAATATGGTAAAATTAATTTACATATTATCAACACTACACTCATAATATGTATAAAATGCACACAATATACTAAATTAAATAAATTTAATAACATGTAATTAATGTGAAACGTGTTTGCAAATATTTATAGATGTTGTCTCAACAATATTCGGAGTATTTTGTAATGGTTCAATGAATTATTACTTTTTTTTAGTTTCAATATATTTTACATACACAAAATACACAAAAAAATTATATCCAGTAACAACCACATAATCCTAAATAGAATATTAAAAATAAAATTAAATATGAACAAATCGTATATAATATATATCCTGTGAAGTAGATTTAATTTAAAATACTAATATTGTTGGAAATATCAAAATATATCGAGCGAATAAATTCTTACTCAATTTCCCATCGAATATATCGAATGGGAACACATTTTGATTTACCTAATCTTTTCCGAAAAGTTTTCATAAAGTACATAATTAACCCTTCGTCGGGCGCATACAAATTGATACGCCCGCATTAATTTTTTCTATGATTTCTAAACGAAAGTTTTTGTACCAACATGATCTATTGTGTAAATTCGTTTTTTTCTATGATTTTAGTTTTAATGTACCTACTTAAGTCTTGTCTGTACCTTCGTATATATTGAAATTATAAAAAATTTGTTCTAATTGATACAGCGTGCAAAATCCCGTTATTTTTTTGAAAAATGTGAAGTATAAGACAATTTTTGCATAAACTAATTTTACCTCATTTGGTTCGGAGAAGCTCTATGACTATATTTGAATTTGGACTTTCAACGTCGGCTCGATACATATAAACCTATGAATGAACCAAAGGATAAAACTATTGAAAACCCTGCTTCAAATAAAAAGAAAAGGTCAGTATAAAAAAAAATAAAATTGAATAAATATAACTGCCAGGTCTGTTTGGACCATGTAAAAGTGTTTTGCAAAGATTGTTACCATATCAAAATGTGTATAGATTCTACCTAATATAATACCTTATTATAATCTTTTATTCTCTTAATATAATCTTTTTTATGTTTTGTTAATTTTTTTTTTTATATATATATTAATAATTTCAACCATAAATTGCAATTTTCTAAAAATACTGTCATAAAAAATCTATATCAACCGTAGAGGCATACAGCTTAGTCTTAATTAGTTTATAAGTTCGTTATTTCAAGTTTATGCAGTTATTATTCAAAAACGGTAAGTCTGATACTCATTCAACATATACCGTTAATTAGGTGTATTAGTTCTAAAAGCTATGAAGAAGATATTGCTCTAGTTTCAATTTCTTCTGAGCTGTAGTTGATATTCTTTAGACATAATTTTTCTAATCCGATTTTCTTTAACCCTCTGTAGCCCAGGTAAATTTAAAGACAGACCCCTCTTCTAGAACAATTTTTTTCTTAAAATACTCCAAGGAATCACCCCCTTAAAAACTTTTTGCTCTAAACCTGACCACCCTGTATACATATATACATATATACATATAGACACTGGCAAGTTAATATAAAAGTATATAATAATTAAAATTTACGTGTAAGGTTTTTACCATTTTCCTTTCAAATTTAGAATTAATAAAATTGGTTGGTTGGTTATTAGGGTGGATATAAGAGTCTGTCATCCGACTGTCTTATTTCCTTCGCACTTAGGCCTCGCGGCCCGTTTTACCCCCTCTCAGCAATTTCACCTCCGCCTCTCAGCAGCCTCCGTTACTGAGCCAATTTATACCTCTTATGAATCTAACAATCTCTCCTCGTTCTCTGCGTTAGGTATATGCAAAGTTCTTGTAGCACCGTTTCCACGGTTATATATATATAATTTAATAAAATTAAATATTATAATTCAAAACTACCATGTTTCAGTTGTAAAGGTAAATAGAAATAAAAATCCCTAATCTCTGTAAAATATACTCTAAACTCTGTTAAAAAACTTCATAAACAAAAAACTAATTACCTATTTTGAGATACCTAAATAGTTGGCATTTTTCACCAATATCACTTAAGAACCGGAATTTCGACAAGTGATTTTTTAACTTTCATCTGCTTAAAACTCAACACAAGCATTTATTGTACCAAAGCTGTCTCCCCTGTATAAATTCTTTCAATATAAATTAATTCATCCCAACTCTTCAATTTAAAGGAGCGATTCGACGATTAAAAATATAAATATTTTGGTTCATTGGAATGAACCTAATTTTCATATAATTAAGAGTGTTGCCAAATTTTTTGGCCTTCTTTCACGATTTAAAATGTACGATTCAGTGTCTGTAAAGCATATAACCAACTTAAAATGAAGTATAGTTCTTGCTGGCTGATGCATCCCAAACTACACAAGGTTAGTGCAATAAAATTCAAAATCCCACCCAATACCAAATTGGTGACCCCACTATCTAGATAAACTTTTTTCTTCTCATTATAGAAACATTGAAGTTCTATCTCACTTTTATAGATACCTTTTTGGACAGCACTTGTTGTATATTGAACTAAAATCAATAATGTCTGGTTTCATGCAATTTTAGGAGAGAAAGTAAGACTAACGAGATTTTTAGTTGCTCATTTCTACACCGCGGAAATACCCAGGTGGTCCAAAACCGATTTCGTATAACTTCAATTACTGTGAGAAGCGCCAAAATGTGGAACATGCTTCAGTTATGAGCTCCCAACCTATAGAAATGATCCATTTTACAATGTGCAATCAAAAAGAACCTGTTCAGATTCATCTCCATCATAGCATATTCCCTTAATGTCTTATTTCCTTTATAATCCAATCCCCCTTACCCAAATCTAACACCATTATATTATAAAAAATCTTTTTCCTTTTGTTTGGATAGTGTGTAAAAAGTAATAATGAAATATTTAGTTTTTTTAGAGTGACGTATCATAACTCTCCGGATCAAAACTCCCTTAGGGAATTACAACTTTTTTTTGGATTTATGTCTCACTATAATATTACCATAAGTTAAAAGTCCTTTAAGGAGTTATGACTCACTTTGTAAGTCCATAAAAGAGTTTTAATCTGGGGTTATGACATGTCACCAATTTTCAATTTTTATATATCCATAATTGGATAAATCTAACTCCCTTTGATAAATCTAATTTTTTCAAATAGTTATACAATTGCACTTATCCTTTACTTCCCTTACTACCCTTAGGGGAACGATGAATTATAAATTAAAAAAATTTTTTTGATTATCGATAACTGTATTTGATTATGTGAAATTTATTTTTCAACATTTGAAACTATATTGTTGTATTCAAAATTATAATTTAAATATAAGTAAAATAATTAAGTTAATAAAAAAATCAAAAATGAAATATAAAACTTACATTATCTCTGTTGGTTGCAATGTTGAAAAAAAATTTGGTTTTATAATTGGAAAATGATTTCCAGTTAAATCTCTATAAAATATATAATTCATTTTAAAATAATAATTAATTTTTAATTTGTAATTAAAATAACAAACAAATTAATTTAAATTAAATTTTACTTACAATAAAGAAATATTTTCATTTGGCAAATAGTTTGGTAATTCATATAAATTTTGAAATTTACACAATAAATCCTTGCCACGACATGGACAGCTTACATTCATAAATTTAAAAGCTATTGAAAATAAATATTAAATTTAAAATTTTAAATTATTAATTTACTAAATTGAAATGTAGTTATTGTGTTTTTTTTTTTTTAATTTCATTTTATTAACTGAATTCTGTTATACAAATAGTTTATTATCACACTGAATTAATTTTTAACAATTTGAATAAAATTTCATTTTATTAATCCACATATGAATCAAATTTGGTTATTACAAAATCGCTGCTCGTCGTTATAACTAAAAAAACCAAAAAGAAAATGCAGAAAAATGGGATTTCTGAAGGAAAATTAATCACCGTAGTAGAAATTGTCACGTGGTTGACGTATGATAAAAAACGCGTAATAAATTTAAAAATTTCATCTTAAATTGTAAATTCAGTCATAAATCCGATATACATGTTGTAGTTGTTATGTCATGTCTGGATATGTCATCTGATTATGTTCTGTCATCTGATTAAGGAGGTCCTAGAGGTTTGAATCACGCCAAGGGCTTTCAATATTTAATCCATTGTATATAAAATTTGTTGAGAGTATTTTGATAATAATTCAAGTAGAACTGCGGTAGGTATTTAAAATGGTATATTTCTTGACAATAGTAGTAGGTAATAAGCTGATCTACCAGACAACTATACCAAATAAATAAATTTCAGTTTTCAATTATACCAAAATAGAATATTTATCACTGCGGGCTCCATTATTAGTTCAATTTTTATTTTGAAAAAACCAAAGAAAAATAAAATTTCGTCTTGCTTGAAAGACGATAAAATCGGAAATTCATAAAATTTATATCAACAACTACAATGCCCAAATAAACAAAATCACTCTACAATAGAGCAAACCCATCGCATAGAGAATAAAATCAACATTGACTTTGAGGAAAAAAGATACTGCTCAACTGCATTACACGACGAAACAGAAGCGTTCGACAAGGTATGGCACGAAGATTTGCTCCACAAATTAAAAACATCAGTTTTACCATACATTACTATTTAATTCTAAGATTATACCTTGAAAATACAAAATTTATGGTTAAACATGTAGAAGCATGCTATTTACCAAAAGATATAAATTCAGGAGTACCTCAAGGCAGCGTGATTGACCCAATGTTGTATTTAATATACGTTGCAGATATGTCTACGAGCGAGCACACGATGTTGGCCACATTTGCAAATGATACTGCAATACTGTCCTCAATTAAAGATCCAAAGATGGCATCACAGCACCTTCAAGTGGCACTAAACAAAATGCAACTAAAATTTGAAGAATAAAAAACAATGGTTCCAAATCAGTTAATATTACATTTACCAAAAATAGAAGCACATGTCCGCCAGTAACCTTGAACAACAGGGCTATACCTCAAGATGATATAGTAAGATGCCTAGCCTTGTATCTGGATCGCGGATTAACTTAGAAAAGCACGTCCTAAATAGAAATAAGCACGTGAGAACCAAGCTTAGGAATATGCATTGACTTATATGACGGTCATCACGGGTGCCAATGGAGAGCAAGGTGATGTTATATAAAGCAATCTTAATGCCCATCTGGACACATGAAATCGAGCTATGGGGAACTAGCTAAAAGCTCTAAAATCGAGATTTTGGAAAGGTTTCATGCTAAAGTTCTTCGTGAGGTGGTCAACGCACTATGGTATTTCAGAAAATCCAACATAAGAAAAGATTTAAACATATACTCCGTAAAAGAAAGAAACGGTAAAAAGAGCATTTAAACAGATTCTAAAGTCATTCAAAATAATAAAATATTTAGTATGTAATGTATCATTACATTTTCTTTTATATCTTTCCTTTTATATTTTCTTTTCAAATTAAATTACTATCAAAGTGTTAAATAACTAATCAGTGGAATCATCCTTCACAAGTTACTTTTTCATTTTTACATAAATTTTTACTTGTTATCTTGAATATGCTTCTTGCATATTTGTAATATATAAGATAGTTGTAATAAAATCATAGAGATAAAAAACAAAATAAAAGAAACTACAATTCTCGATGAAAAAGTTTTCACAGCTTCATAACAGATTAATAATTCTAGGCCAGATTCATTAGCATTATATTTAATCTGTAATTATTAATTTGAAAAGGTATGCAGTACGAACGTCTGATTTCACAATCGATTTTCATTATTGTTCTTTTAAATGTCATATACTTAAAAAGCGACGTAGCGAAACTAAATATTTTATTCAAATTTTTTAATTTTCAATTAGAAATTATTTTACTTCATATATAAGTCATTTTAATATATAAAAATTTTAATTTTTCAATTTGCGGCATTTTATCCATCGCCGGTTTGATTTTTGAATAAATTATTACGTATGCGATTGTTGTCTTAGATAAATCAATAAAAAAAAATATTATTTAGCGCCAATAATGAATTGAACAACAATTTATAATGAAACTGAGAAACGATTTTTCATCAAAATTTTGCAAATTTCGAGGAGCGGACGAATACTAGTTTTATATTACTATTAAAATCACTTTACTTTATAATAATTGATAATTTATAAACCTTCATGATAAATGTAATTCAATCAAACAAACTTGTTCAATTAACTTGTGGATCAATTCTTTTGATACTAAAGAGAAGCATAAGCCATTTCTAAAATTGACTAATCGATTGAATATGAAATTATAAAGAATGATATTTGGTTTACAAAAATTTTTGTTTTTTGTTTTTTTTATCTGATTTTGTTGAATCAATTTTCGTATAAATAGAAATATTTATTTTGGTAAATTTTAACAAACAATATTATAACATAACTGAAACTAAACAGAAATCTATTGTAATTTGTTTTAAAATTAATTTCATATTTTCATCTTTACAATAATTAATATTTTTTTTTGTAATTTAAATTGAAATAAAGGAAAACAAAAATTATACTTCCAAATTTTATAAAGTATTATAATTGATTCAAAAAACAATCCGGAATATAACAACAAAATTCAATCAATTAAAAATCAATTATATTATTATCGGATTACAATCAATTAAAATCACAAAACTATATACTTACAACATTTACCAATTGGTATATCATCAAATAATGCACTCGGTTGTTTTTGATATTTCATATCCCAATAAACAGCTTCATTTGTATCATCACAATGTTCTTCATCAGCTCCATCATCACAATCAACTTTATCATCACAATTTAAATGCTGTGCTATACATTTTTGTTCACTATCCATTTGACATTTAAAAAAACCAATCTGGCATGTTTTATTATGAATTGCATTTTGAATATTTAGATTATTTAGTATGACTGGATTATGTAACACTGTTTCAACTGTAAAATAATTATAAAAAAAAAAAAAATGTTTTTGTGTTTATTCAAAAATATTTAAAAATATATACATTATAATTTAAATCAAATTTTAAATTATATTAAAAATTAAATTGTAATAGTTAAATATGCCACCGAACACAAATTTCAAGTTAACACAAATAACCTGGTAAACAACCCCATGACAGCTAAATGTTAGAGGAGAAGATTAAAATGAAGAATTGTTTGGGGTTTATAAGGCAGCAGAAAAAAATAACAGACCAGGATATCGTAAATTAATTCAAGTACTAGTATTCGATGAAAAACATTACAACAAGCCAAAAGAAATTATATCACAAATAATTGTTTATTACACTTTCTTTTAATGCTCCTGAAAGTAACTTAAGTAGCATCTCTGAAAGTTTATGCTACATATATTTAATGCTGGGTGGCGCAGTAGGTAGAGCGCCTGCCTTTCAACCGAAAGGTCCCAGGTTCGATTCCCGACGAAGGCAAAAAAAAAAATGCTTTCTGGATTTTTCGACCTGGTCCAGTACCCTTTATCATTGGGATAAAATAAATGATAAATAGTTGAGAGTTATCACTTAAAATAAAAATGGCACTATGCAATTATCAAGGCGAAGTACTCTACAATAGATATAGTTTTCCACATTTAAATTAGTAGATATAACCATAAAAATTCTAGAGAAAAAAGCTATTGTATGTAATTGTGTATTCCAAATCTCTGTGTAAAAGCAGTTAAGGTGTTCATCCCATATACTTGAAATTATATAAAAAAAAAAAAAAAAAATGTGGAAAATTTCTGAAATAGAATAGCCATTTTATTTAATTTGTTACCAGATTATACTCTCAATTATTTTTTGTCATTTACTTCACCGGCAATCAAACTTGGGACTTTCAAATGTCTCAAATGATGAAATCTATGATGCTATTTTTAAGGTTAAATCCAATGCTATAGGACCAGATTTAATTCCTTTGAAATTTATTAAACTGATTATCCCTTCTGTGCTACCTTATATTACACACATATTTAATTTCATCTTGACTACTGGTCAATACCCTCTAATTTGGAAATGTGCCAAAGTTGTTCCCGTTCCTAAAAAAAATAATCCAACGATGGATGACCTTAGACCCATTAGCGTACTGTCCGGTATTTCGAAATCTTTTGAACGGTTATTGCATGCACAGATGAGTCAGTACGTAAGTGATAATAATCTCTTATACGAATTCCAATCAGGTTTCAGAAAGCAGCACAGCACTACCTCAGCACTCCTAGAATTAACAGATAACATTTACTGTGAAATCGATAAGAAACATGCTGTATTATTGCTTCTTCTTGATTTCACTAAAGCTTTTGATTGTGTTAATCATAACTTATTATGTTTAAAACTTAGCGCAGCTTTTAATTTTGAATCTTCTGCTACTACTCTCATTCAAAGTTACTTAGATAATAGAAGTCAATTTGTGTTTCTAAATGGTATTAAGTCTAATAATCTACCTGTTGAATGTGGGGTACCCCAAGGATCCATATTGGGTCCCTTACTCTTTAGTCTATTTATTAATGACTTACCCCGTTGTTTGTCTGAATCTCATTGCCGGTTGTATGCAGACGATGCTCAACTCTACATCAGTGGTCCTATAGCTGATATTAACCGCTCTATTGCTAAATTGAATGATGATCTTGATGCTGTTGCTTTCTGGTCTCTAAGCAATGGTCTTCGATTAAATCCGTCAAAATCCCAGGTTATGTTAATTTATGTTCGTAATATTGATACAACTAATCTCCCTAATATCAAATTAAATAATTCTGTGGTAAAATTTGTAAGTAAAGCTAAAAACTTGGGTGTTGTATTCAATAAAACTCTAACCTGGAATGATCACATTAACTTTATTTCTAGAAATGTTTTTTGTAAGTTACGAAAACTCTGGAAGTTCTCTTACAATATTAACGAGTGGGTAAAAAAGAAATTAGTTATATCTTTAATCTTTCCACATTTCACTTATTGTGAAGTAGTTTATGCTGGGAAGAGTATGGGCGAGTTTTCCAGGCTCAAGGTTATTTTCAATGCTTGCACTCGATTTGTAACTAACCGTCGTAGATTCGATAGCATCAGTGATGTTTCTAAAGTTTTGCTTGACTGTACTTTCGAAAACTATCTAAATTATAAGTACATCTGTTTTATGAAAAAAATCCTATCTAAAAATACGCCGGTATATCTTCTTAAGAAAATAACCCCTGGACGATCATTAAGAAGTGCAAATTTAACTATTCCTAGACACTCTGGTAGATTAAGACATCTATCCTTTTTTGTAAGGACTGTCGGGTACTTTGCCGAACGTAGTCAGGTGTGAGTTCTCCATTTCTAAATTCCTTGAGCTTTGTTGGGTATATTTTAAGGAAAAAGTGTAGTCATTAATTAACAAGAATAAAAATTTTGTAGAATAATGCTTGTTAGGTGTGAGACGTCTGAAAGATAGCTTTGTTTGGAGGAGAAATTTTTTTTTTTTTTTTTTATTTTATTTATTTTTTCTTTTTTTTTTTTTTTTTAAATTTTCTTTTTAAATTTTCTTTTATTAATTTCTTTTCTTTATAAATTATTTTCATTATTGTTAATTTCTTTAGGTTAAGGTTTAATTTAATTTAATTTAAGTTAATTTAAGAATTATGAATTTGCTACACATTATACTTTATATACTCCTATAGAGACTTACCGTCTCATGTATATGTACGAAATAAAATAAAATGAATTTTCGGTTGAAAGGCAACCTACTGCATCAACCAGCGTGTAGTATGTATGTAATTTTAGAAAGTAAAAAAAATGTAAATCTAAATTAAAGTAAATTTATTTGCTTTGAAATATTTTATTAAAAATTTAACCATAGCAAAGAATGAATTATCCTACCTACAATGATATCCACAAAGATCTATTTTTTGCCGTTGATTTGACATGAAATACACTTCAAACATACATAAAATTATACTATAATCCATTAAACAAGCGCACCTCTCTGCAATTGTGCAGTGCTTATGTTTATTTACAATAATTCTATGTTAACAACATAATTATTGATTCATAAGATTTAATATGAATCTTACACCCACCCCAGACGTTCAATTTATCATTAAATATTTCATATAATTTTTTGACACTTAATGTTGCTCTATATTCAAAAAATACTCTCTCCAACTTCATTTATAATATTTATATTTGAACTTCTAATCTCTTAGTTAAATTATATCCATACTTGTGATGATGATAGATTTTTAATAAATTTGAACTTTTGAATATAATGAACAAACCAAAGTACATTAAAACTCATTACAAAATATTACTTTCTAAAATGTAAATATTGAAAACGATAAAACATTAAGAGTCCTTGGTATGACAATTAACAGTATACTTTCGTGACACAACCACAGTTCTTTTTTCGTAAAAGATAATGTGAATTTCATTGCATTCTTAACTATAATATTAGAAAATATTTTACATCTTTTGACCTTCTCCTAATTATACTAGTCTGATTAATGCTTAGAACAAGCACATAATACGTCTATTACTAGACAAAAGCTTGCTACTTTGACTCTGCAATATAATATAATAACAAGCTTGTACATACATTAAGGTGCCTATTATGTATTTCGATCGATTTTAATCGAACCGTTATCGTTAGAGTTATTCGATTGTAATCGTTAGTGCCATTATGTATTTCAATGAAAATTTGATCGAAAGTTTTTAAAAATGCTGCCGTTGTTAAATTCAAATCTACGATGAAAATAACATATGTTTGATTCTTTAACTGTCAAATTTAAATTATTATTTGAAAAAAAAAAACAAACAATAGTGCTATATTTGAAATTTTTGTTATTTGAAAATAAGTTAAAAGTGTTTAAATAAAATAGAAATTATAAATAAAATGATTTCAGCAGAGTTAATTTTTCAATTTCTGAATGAAAAACGCTATCAATTTGCAGAATAAAAAAACAAGCAAACATATTGTGCTCGGGATTATTCTAACCTACTGGATTTGGAAGATTAAACGTATGTTATTTGCACATGAATTTGATGAGTTATTATGAGATGGTACATTATTGAAAAACAGTTTTGATCAAAGTTTCCTATTAAACAACATTACTTTTATGAATTTATTAGAAAAATTAGGGCAAAAATTGAAAAAGTCAATAAGTAACACTTCGATTCCAAATATAAATAAATTGGCCAATGTATTAAGATTCTTGCGGTTTGTACCAAGTAAATGATTTTCAACATAGGAAAGGATTTTCATGTCGGACTAGCATAGCTAATTTTTTCTGTTGTGCTTAAGGAAGTTTTAGATGTATATTTGCTTTTTATACTTATGTCCAAAATGGATCAAATTCTATTACGCACTAGAAGAAAAAAAGTCAGACAAACATTATTTTTATGATTAAAGTATAGAATTACTGAAATAATTTATTTACACTAACTTTTCTTATTTAAGTTTATTTGTAACTGGCCTTTCATTCCTATTAAAATTTGTTTCAATAAAAAATAATTATGAAGAATAAAGTAAAATACCTATACTTCCATTTCAAATTTTATTTTATTCGTTCAATTCAAAATTAAAATAATTTGCACAAAATTTTTCTTTCGATGTCTCTTTCGTGGTAAAATTTTACATCGATAAACTTTCGATAATCTCTGAACGATATCGAAATACATAATGGCAATTTTGCATTTTGACATTTCGTTCGATCAAATCGTAATCGTTATCGAAATACATAATAGGCACCTAAATATTACGTTAAGATCAGCATTTTCAATGACGGTTATTGAAGAGTAAACTACACCACAGTAACAAAAATATGGTAAAATTAGTGCTTCCACTTGGTATAAAAGGGTACCAGATAGGATAGTTTTCAAAGTCTGCGAAATATAGGATACACTCTATTGGCGATTACCTTAATGTGCTCCAACCACATAAGCCTAGTATTAAAAACAACACAGAGATTTTTATCATGCTCGACATTATGGAATAAAATTGCAATTTATTCAAAGTTGAGGCAGATTGTTAGTTGAAACTGAAACTGTTAGTTGAATAAATAACAAAAGCTTGAGATTTAGCTGGGTTTAAATTCAGGTTATTAGTTAATGCAGCACACGATGAAAGCTCTGAATGAGAATATCTGAGCAACATCAGCATATTCAAGTCTGCAGTGAGCTTCATTCAAACATTTTGGAAGATAATTTATAAAAATTGAAAATAATAGTTGTCGCAAAATAGTACCTTGAGGTACACCACACTTACTGTTTCTAGGTAATCTGATATGATGTTGCCAATGGTGACAAATTGGGTTCTGTAATTAAGATAGTTAACCTTAATAAGCCTTACTGCAGACCTATGAGATTTAAAGTGACTACAGACTTTTGACAGATAATACTGTGATTGTGGGAGAAATCCAAAAAAGCTTTTTGTTACCTTCATTGGAAATAAAATCCTTTATTTCAAGAAATTTGGTTTTAGTACTATGCTTCTCCCTGAAACCTTATTGGAATGGAAAGAAAAGTTCACCATCCTCTAAATACCATAGGATTTCTTCATGGATTAGAAATTCAAAAGCCTTTGAGAGTACAGGCAAAATGCTAATTGGCCGTATATCATATATCATTGATACCTGGATTAGTTGTTTTTGGAATATGAATAAGCTTAGTATAGGGAAATCAGAAGTAGTGAGAATCGTATTAAATATGTGAACCATAAATATGTCAAGATAGCTGGCAACAAGAGTTTTTAAAATATAATTGGAATAAGTTCAAAACCTCTGGTATTAGATTTGATATGTAAGACTGCTTTACTGACATCATTAAAATCAATATTTTTAAACTAGAACTTATCATCAGTTAGAACTAATATTTAAGTCAGTATTTTAACTTGCCCTCGAATGATTAATACTGGAACTAGTATGTGAAGATGAAAATAAATAAACTAGAAAACTTTTATTTTATCCATTAACATAAAATATTATCATAAACTTTTAAATTTGCTTAAGCCTAGTACAGATGCGTTATCCCAGAAAGTAGCAGAAGGTAAATTAGAATCCAATTTTCCGGAAACGTGACGTTTTTTTTCTTGGCGAATCAGTAATGTTACCTTATTAGGTAGTTTTTAAATTTTTCCCTATTTTCAGATGATTTATTTTATTTCCATTCTTCGAGCGCTGAATCCCTTTGAAGGGACAATTTTTTGATAGTATGGCTAAAGTAAGTTATGTAGTCATCTCTGGACTCAAACGTTCTTATGGGAACATGAAAATCAAAAAGTTAGCCTATACTAGGCTGTTAAAAAACCGAATCTTGTCATTAATATCATATTGAACCACTGCAAAGGTTGATTAAGCAGAGTATTGAGATCACAATTTTTGTAATCGTGGTAATATATATTATCTCTCGTAATTGAAATAGGTATTTTGTACGCAAGATTTATCAGATCGTGGTTAGATATCAAAGCAGAAATATCAAAACAACCAGTTGTTAGTTAGTCTCAGTTATACATACATTATAACGTAATCTTATTTTAACAGTTAAAAGATTTAATTGTCGATCAAAAGAATTAGAATTAGATTTTGCTTTACGGAGCATTCTAGTGATTAGCTCAAATATACCATATTTATTTATTTATTTATTTATTTATAAATCTCAAAATGTGCTTAAAAAGCTTGTACAGAGTTCATTTAAATTTGTGTTTTTATTCATATTATCAAAAATTAACAGAAGTTTAATCACTAATGAATAGTAAAGTTAAGAAAAAAAAATAATTAATTATTGAAAAAAAGATATATATTGAAAAAGTGCAAAAGAAATAAAAGAGTTCTCACGTCGAATAAAAAAAAAGAAAATAGTGTTACTCTAGAAAAAAGAAAGGAGAATATTAAGTTATGTTAAATTACTATTATTACACATCAAATTTAATAAATGCACGACTTAAGTATATCTTCTAAAATTGTTTTATGAACATCCATTTATATATAAGGTTTTAATTTTATTTTTCAAATATTTATATGTTAAATTATGAAGATCTGGAAATCTGCTCAACATGTCGTTGTACTTTTGTATACTTGACCTTATACAACCTTCAAGACAATTTAAGTGCAAAGAAACTTCATATGTTAAATAACTAGAATTTCTTGTATTATAACTATGAATTTGATGATTTGCAACTAGATCCATATTAGATTTGATTTTATTATTTTGTATATTTTGTATATGTAGAATTTGAACCATGTCTCGATGATCAGCGAGTTTTGATATATTCAATCGATTGTGAATTTGATTAGTAGATGTTCTAATTGGTATACCGAACAGATTTTTTATAGCTTTGTTCTGTATTTTCTGTAATGTTTCAATATTTTCAGTTGTAAGTGTTTCCCCATATATTTACGACATAACTAAAACAACAAAGATGTAAAAGACTTGCGTTTTCATTTAAATAGGTACTCTAAAACCACTTTTTTAAAAAACACCTACAATTCTTCTAGTTCTTTTAATTAAATTTATTCCAATCATTCCAATTTAACTCATCATCGATAATGATACCTAAGTATTTATAAGGTAGAATCTTTCAATGGAATTGTTGTTGTATTTTACTGAAATACTACTATGTTTGCATTTCATTTATTTTTTATTTTTTTTATGATCTTGTCAGTAACTTAGGTAGAATATGTAACTTAGGTATATAGAGACCTTTTCGTGCTTAATTAAGTACGGTACTGCAATTTTACACTACAATATCTACAATAATTCGAGTATTTATTTTAACAAATTACTGGCTTATCTAATTATTAAATGTGGAAAACTACTACTATTGTCAGGAACTAAGCCTTCTTAAATAAAATAGTTTCATTTTATTTTATTTGTTATCAGATTAACTCTCAATTATCTTTTGTCATTTATTTTATCATAATGACAAAGGGTACTAGACCAGCTCGAAAAACCAATGAAGCATTTTTTTTTTGCTTCATCGGGAATCGAACCCGGGACTTTTCGGTTGAAAGGCAGGCGCTCTACCTACTGCGCCACCCAGCGTATCATAATAATATATTTGGTTTTCTTCATATTAACAGAAAGTTTCTGTTCGTTCATCCAGTTTAAAATAATTACCATGTCTTCATTCACTTTACATTCTAGCTCCTCGATATCTTCAGTTTCATAGATAACAACAATATCGTCGGCGTACATATACTCGTTACCATGCAGCTTCAATTTAGAGAAACTAGTAACATAGCAAGAAAACAACACTGGACCAAGTGAGCTTCCTTGAATCACACCAGACTCAATATTCAAAATTTTACTTTTAATATCCTCACACCCTGCAAACTTTCAGACTTTCTTCTTTTTAGTAATTGCAGATTGCACTCGAGCTATTACATCAAATAAGGCGGTAGAATATTTTAATGTAATTTATAAGTGACATGATTGGTTGAGCCAGATAACTTTTACATTCATTTACCAATGAAGTTGGAATTTTATCGAATCCAGAACTATGAGTTTTTGCCAAACTATCAATTAATTTTTCCGTTGAAAAGTGACTTATTTTTCGTAAAGTGAACCTTGCATTTGTTCCAGATCACTTATTATTTTTTGAACATAACTCCAAGTTTGAGCGAGATTATTACTATATTTACTAAAATTGTACTCATCATATTCTTTTCATTTTCTTTGCGTTTAGTTGCAGTTAACTTGTTAAGCCAATAATGACATTTACTTTTTAGTAATACATTATTAATATTATTTAAATGCTTTTTATGCCAATAGTTTTTGATTTTTATTATATTTTTACATTTCTCATCGAACCATGGCTTACTATATTTTATTTTGCTTTTATGAACTGACTCTTTTGTCGCCACTTGAGTTATTTCTTGTATTGTAGTTTTAATTTTACGGTAGATGTCAGAACAATCACCATCAATATCTATAATACAGTTTTCAATCTGATCTTTGAAAACTTTGTCGTTTATATTTTTAGTTTTCACATCACAAATGTTTTTGTTTACAAAATTTTTATTTTCACATTCCACAAATATCATTTTATGATCAGAGATATCATTATCGGCATAAGTTAAGTTAATTATTTTCGAAAAATTATTTGTTAATAAATGATCAAGGCAAGTTTGAATAGAAGTTCTAGAAGGGTGGAAGGAAATGTGGGTCAAAACTCAGCGGCAAATTGAGTTTACAACTCATAAATTTTGTCAATTTAAACCTAACAGTAGCCTATAAATTAATATAAATGATGATGATGTACAACAACAGCATCATTGACTAGGAGAAGCAACCACTCTTTTATTTGTATTGATATGTGCTGCATAAATGCTCCGACGAAATTATAAACATATTATGCAACCATTCCGCAAAGAAGATATTTTTCAGCTGTTTGTAGACAAACCTTTTCTAATCAGAATAATAATAAAAATATGATTTAATAATAAATAATTATTAAAGTAATAATTTACTAAAATAAAAGTCTAATATTAAAATTATAATGTTCAAATTTAATATGTAATTTTTTTAACATCTTTTGTTTGTGAAAAAATATCAAGTTTCATTATTTTTTATGAACAGAAGACACACATTACAACTATAAGAGTTCTTTTACAAAATAAAACAAAATTCAATAGGAGTTACTATATATATATGTACGTTATTTTTAGATTTTTATTGTTAAAAAATAATAAAACATCTTTCAAAAGACATAAAATAAAAAGTCATGAGCAAACATCCGATTTAAAAAGCTTGTATTCGAATTCAATTCAAAAATCTTTGTATTTTTGTTGTTGTTTTTATTATTGTTGAGTTGATGATTTCCTATTTTCTCAATAAATATAATCGTTTTAAGAGGAAAAATAATTTTTGTTTTTTTTTTTTTTGTAAAGAAAATACAAATAATCCTTATCACGTTTCCTTTCAAAATGAAATTAATGTCATTAGTATTATTTATTTCAACTGTCACCATCGTTTTTTTTTTATTTTTTAAATTTTTAGATGATGAAAACTGAGATTTATATTAACAATTTTAATTTTTTCCAGCAAACCACAAAGTTTAAATAATTTTAAATTTCGATAAAATATAAATAATGTAGCATTAAGCCTATATTAAGGTGTCCTTTTTATAAAAATATTTTATTACATTTCATATAAAGATATAAAGATTACAATAGAATTTTGTTTTATTTGTTATTTTTTTCTTTAGAATATGAAAAAAAAATAATAATAATAAAAAATAAAAAATTGGATAAGGTTTTTACTATATTGTTTTCCCTTTTAAAACCTAATTTGAATATCAGTAATGTACCATTTATTTAAAATTTGAAATGTTCAGCTGTAAAGAGAATATTTTTAAACTCTGTAAAAAACAATGTGTATTTAAAAAAAAATTATTAAATTGAAGGAAATTAATGAATTAAATATCTTAGAATATGAAATTTTTGTATAGGGTTTCGAAAGTGCTGCATTTTCATATTCAATTTTTATTTTTCTAAAATTTGTTCGATATGTGTATATTGAACTTTAGGCGTGAGGTTTCTGATGTTATTTTCATTTTACAGAGATTATACAGGGCAATGTAAAACCAACTTTCATTTCCAGCAAAATCATTATTAGAAATCTGGTCTACGCTTATTCAATTTACTTAAAATCAATAATCATTGGACTAATTATGTTCGCAAACCTATGCATTTGTACCAGATTAATAATAGTTCATCCTCATGTTATTGAAGCAAAAACACAAACCCACTATACAGATTTTAAATTGGACCCAACATGTGCTCGAACATATGTTATGCAACTACTAAACTATTTTTGAGAAACCATTTTTTTAACTAATTTTTTTAACTATAAATAATTTTGTTAAAGTTAATTTTATACATTTTGTGTCAGACCCGGATAATATAGAATATTAGAGTATACCTAATATAGAATATACGTTGACTTTTCAATGACTATATATTGGTTTTTACTTCTAATTCACATTTTTTTATTTAAAATTCAAATTTTTTTATTTCAATTTCAATATTTGTAAATTTTGTTTTTTTTATTATTAAATTTTTGAAAGAAAACAAACTAAGTATATACAAACAAAAATAGACTTTTTAAGCCAACAAACTTAAATAAGTTTTAGCAATTGCAGTAATCTTGCTAATCTAAAATATGAATAACACTTTGTCTATAGAATCTAGTCCTTTGATCAGTCCTAATGGACGGAATCATCGATTAATAATATCCTCTGATGATAGCAGTGTAGAAAAAGCATCTAACTTGGTTGTACGTCGTAGAGGATACCATAGGGAACCATACAGTAAAACTAGTTTAGGCAAAAACCAGATTCTAATAAAATGCTATGAAGAAGGCAAAACCATAATTGAGTCAATCAATAAAAATACTGCCATGTCGAAAAAGATTATTGTAAATTTGTTAAAAGAAGAAAGGTAAAATCGTTGTGATAGAAGAAAGGTAAAATTGACTGATGTAATATTAAATGAAATTGAAAAATCAATAGAAGAAAATCCACACATTACATTCAAAAAAATAAAGATGAAGATATTTGAAACCCAAAATGTTTGTTTATGCACAGCCAGTTTTAACGAATTAAAAATATTAAGAATAATACTAAAGAATGTTACAATTAATTTGGATCGCATGAATAGTATAAGCACAATTGAGCAATGGAAAATATATGCAATTAACTTTTCACAAAATGCTCCACAGATACAGGATAAAATAGTGTTTATTGATTAATCCAGATTTAACTGCCACCTTCGTAGAACTAAGGCTAGATCGAAAATAAATACTGCTGCTCATATCATAGTATCAACTGTGAGAGGACGACATGTTTCATTGATAGCAGCTATGAATTTACATGGAATTATATATAGCCAAATAATAGCAAACTCATCTGTTAATTCAAACATTTTTATTACATTCCTTGATGAGTTATTTTTTAAACTGGCTGAAGCTAACATAACAGGAGCATGGCTGGTTTTGGACAATTGCACAATCTACCAAACGCGAGAAATGCGTGAAAAAGTTAGTTAGAAAACTCATATACTTTAATTTTTCTTTCTCCATACTCACCGATATTCAGTCCAATTGAAAAAGTATTTTCAAAAATAAGAGATTTTTTGGCGGATCGACAAACTAATATAAATTTGGTAAATGTAATAGAAACATCCGTGACAACTGTTACCTAAGCCGATTGCAACAATTAGTACGTAGATTATGTCAATGAAATTACAATTGGCTGTAGTTGGGCAACCATAACATTCATTGTTATATTTAATATAATTATTTAAAGTTTGTTTTGTTCACAAAATCTATTTTTGTTTGTTAAAAAATACTTAATTTTTCTTTCAAAAATTTAAAAATAAAAATAACAAAATTCACAAATATTGAATTTGAAATGAAAAATATTGAATTTGAAATAAAAAAATTTGAATTTGAAATAAGTAAAATTGAATTTGAAACTTGAATTAGAATTGAAAATACTATATTTAATTCCAGATTAAGTGAATGATTAACATTAAATATTAAAATTATAAATAGTTAGTTATAATCTTATAACAAATTTATAATTTTTATATATATGATTTTCTAGATTTTTCTCTATTTTTATAAAACTTTTAGGCAAGAGAACATCTATAATATCTCGATTACTCCGACCATAAAAAACAACCAAAATAATAAAACTAATAATAATAAATTATTTTTTTTATTTCTTTAAGACCATTTTTTCTACCCATTTTTTTCATCTGACCATTTTTTTTCTTCTTACGATTTTTATATCTAATCTAAACTATAATTAAATTTATGGAACTGATTTAAGACAAATCTGAATAGTTATTTGAAGTCTGTCCAAAGCTTATAAATCCACTATGAAATAAGTTTTCGTTATTGGTGCATTATATGACATAAATCAATTCAAAATAATAATCCAGATGTTTCCTTAAATTGATGAAAATATGATATATATATTTTTTATTTATTTTTTATAAATTTAGTCCGAATTCACATTCAATTTAATCCTTAAATGATATCCTATCAAATAAATACATAACATATGACCATTCCATTAATATTTCTATTCTGAAAACAAACTCTTAATACAAAAACTAATTTTAAAGTGGAATCCTTTTAAAAATGTTTAAAAGTAGAATCACAACAAGAAAAAAAAGGATAATTTCATTCACTCATTCTTTGATAAAAAATTTACTACCATCATTTCGAATGTTATTAAAATTTATATTGTATACCAGTTTTCTAAATAAATAAAAAAAAAAAAAATAAGTTTTGTGAATCCTTTATTTGTGGTAAGAAAATTGTATATATATATATACATATATGTATATATTTCTTCATTTTACGAACAGACGAGACATTTCAAACAAAAAAATATCCTTTTTACATTCTAATCATTGGAGTAATATTCTGTTTATAATTTAATTTTTTTTTTCAAAAGGATTGACCCATTAAAGTTCTTGAAAAATATTTCAGTATTACGACAAGTATCATCAGTATAAAGACAAGTTTCTTATTATCTTATTAGGGACCCAAATTAAATACCAAAAAGAATTTTATATTTTTAAAACTATTAAATATGATTTTTACATTGTCACGTATAGTAACGGAAATATTATTAGTCCGACTCGACTATTTTAAAAAAAACTCAATTTTTAATTCAAATTTCAATTTATAAACCCTATGAAATATTAACATTAAGAGAAGTTTAACCAAGCAAGATTCAGAAAAGCAGATAGAAATGTAAATGTTACAGAAAACAAATTTTAGTCTGTATAAAAATTGTATTTTATCTATTCTGAACATAATTCTAATAGAAATTCTATTCTAATAGATAATTCGATCCCAAACTATCAGTTTGAATTTTGAAGCAAGCACTCTACCATAAACCAACAGATGTATTTTTTGAAATCGTTAATTCAAAGCGTAATTCTCCAGATTATCTATGTCACTTGATTTCAAAATTTTATCTTCCCTCCTGATCAAATCTGTAACATCTTTGCAGACAAATTACAAAAAAATTCATCATCGGCCAGACACACAGAATAACTAACGAAATAGAAAAGTCTTTAAAAGAAAAAAAATCATCTCATCTATAATATTTCTGGATATGGCGATATTGATAAAATATGTTTAGAAAAGCTAGAAATTGAGTAAACTTTTTCCAATAAAATTCTGAAATACTTAAATCCAACACAATGAATTGAATTTTTAGATACAAACAAGGGGATGAATATTCTACCTTTAAACAAATTAAAGCAGAAGTCCCACAAGTATGTCCCTTGGTTCTATCATTTTTCAATTGTAGGCAGCACATATTCGAAATGCTCATAAAACCAAAATGCCAACTAAGGAGATGATGACCTATATTTTTTTTTTGTTTTATTTATTACTAATAAATAATAAATAAATTTAATACTAATCTACACCTAACACTAACATTGTTCACAAAACTAATAATAAATCTGGGAATTCTAATAACACTATTTAGTAAAAATCCTAATTTTATGAGAAATGAAATTTTTTTCCCAAATACTTTCCACAAGAAACCTTATCAGGTTTTTCGTTCCCAAAAGCCCAAATAATATTGATTTAAAACAAAATTTGTCTTACCCTTACAATAATACTGCTAGGATATTCTATCACAATTGAAGTACTTTAAGAATTAAAAAAAAACATTTACATCGACGCCAATTACGATGTCTTACAATATCATAGCAATTACAGAAAACTCGTTGAATGACGACTCTTTTAAGAATGAGCAGATTCTTGAAAACAACTGATCAATTTATAGACATTATTGCAATTATATTTGGAAAGCCTCTAGAAGTGGTAATTAATATATACTTGTTAAGCTTGAATTAAGTACATTCCAACACTACCTTATTTTATGAACGCAAATTTGTAAAAATACCAACGAGTAGTAATAGTACTTACATAGGGGTGGTATATTTACGTCCAAATTCAAACGAATCCTTATATTATGATTTTTTTAGATATATACAATTACATTATTACATCTATGAATGAGGAGAATAGTATTTTCGTTTTAGGTGATTTTTAATCGTCCGTCCATATCTTTCGTTATTGACGAAATCGACAATCAACTACTACCAGTTAACTTCTTAGATAAAATTGAATTGAGGCTTATAATTATGTGATTTAAATTATCCTAATGATTCCTGCTGAAATCTTTCTCATCACCGTCAATTCTCAATCAACAATTAACACAATTCCTCTCATTCAAAATTTAACTTTGTCATCTTTGTCATCAGTTAGATATGCCGTAAAATTACTGTTTTTTGAACAATCTGTATATTCGGAGGTGTACATGTATACAGAATATACTCGGCATTGAGGTAAATCGTAAAAAGATATCGAATTCCACACCCAAAAAGAATAATGCAAAACGTATTTTCTGCCCAAAACATGCTAAAAATCAAAAAATCTCTCATAAAGACCCAAGATGGAATACAACTCATATTATTTGGATCTAAGCGTCTTGAATCGGGATAACGTTTTTTGACAATTTTCAAAGGTGTCAAAGAATTAAGGACCATTCCCTTTATTTACAATCTAAAATGTTTTGTTTTTTTTGTAATTGAGGCCTTCGCAGAATTAAATTCCTTTAAAGATTTTCATCTTTAAAAAAAAAAACGGATAGTAAAGAAGCATAAACAAAATTAGAAACGATTATAAAAGAAATAGAATAGAATAGAAGAGTTAGTATATACAATATACAGACAGTTTAAAAAATATTTATTTAATTTCGTTTCGGTTTGATTGATGAAAGAACTTTTATATTACAGTTCTGGTGCGAAGTGGTTCTATATTACAAATTTGTAGGAAAGGGCTTCCCTGCGACTATTAGAATGAAATGATTATATTTTGAACATAATACTTTTTATTCCGTCAAAGCAATTACCCAACAGATATTTATAAAACAGGGTGACTGCTCGTACATTACGACATTGACTTAATCATGTTAGGTGTTTTGTAACATCTCCATCATTGTTACTACAATGTCCTTCCTAATTTTATTGTAACATTGTTGTATTGTTGGAGCACTTATTATATTTTATAAATATCTAGACACTTACTCTGGCAAATTTAAAATGCAAATACTGGCCTTTCAATAAGTATCGTTGAAGAACAAGATCAAGTTCAAAACTAGCTTTATAAATTCACTTCTAGTAAAATTTTCCGGCATGTTGAACTTTATTTCAACAAATGTGCTCCGAAAATCTAATAATCAACCTATACATAATATTCAAAGGTGTATCTGAAGTTAGGGATGTACTGATTGTTGGAATTTTTTTCATATCTGATACTTCAAACTGTTCATTTAAGTTTTACGGATGTCATTTAGGTCAACCTAGTCAGCCTACACAACATACGTGTATAACGTGTCGACTACTGGCTTCCAAATGCTCAATTATTTTTGGTTTATCGGCGTAAATATGCATGAAATCGCCCGAACAATGTTGCAAGCTAACAGATTCATTTATTGAAATTAATCAAGCGTCAAATATTTCTTAGCAATATATATAAAAAAAATGTATAATACCATAACTGTATTAGGACAACGCCGTAAATAATTTAAAAACAAACTACAATGAAAACTAAGTTTTACATTTCATTGATATTGCAACCACTGTTATATTCCATTGTAGTATATTCTCTCTCAAGATATACAGTAGAACTTCTATAACTCGAACTCTCTAATTGTTCGATAATTGGTTCGCATTAAAGAGAATTCGAGTAATAGAAACTTAGAAAAAAATTAAACATAACATACATATTTCAATTATATATTTATTAAATACATATTTTAGTAACAAAAACTACAAGAAAAATTCAACATAATTAAAATCTAAATATGTAATCAATTAAAAAAAAAATTTTTCTATACGATTTGAAGTTAGATCATTTTATAAATTACATAAATGTACATTCGTGTTGACAAAATACATTAACACTTATAATGGAATATGCATAAAATTACTGCTTTTTATTTTTTGTTTGTAAGTTTTTTGAGTTCTGTGTTTTTGATTTCGTGCTGCTAAAAAAAATTCAATTTCATCCACATACTTAAACAAATGATGGGGTGTATTATCTTCGACTAATAATGAATTTTTTATTGTCTTCAAGGCATCATTAATTGTTGATAAGGCAGGTTTTTCACTAATGAAATCTGTATTTGTTAATTCCACAGAAAAGGTATCATCTTCACTACTTATTTCTTGAAGCTCCGTTGTATCCGCAATTGATTCTATGATATCTGCATCATTTAATAAATCATTCGTAATTATATCTTTATCGATGTTTAAATAACTTTGTAAATCAAAATTTGTGTCTTTGTGTTTGTCAAAATTTAGTTGTTCTTTTTCAAAAGTGGATAATGGTACATGAAATTCTGAATGATTTATCATATTTCTTAATTGAGCGAGACAGATTTCATTTTCTGAATCGGATTGGTCATTTAGACTAAATCCGCCTTTCTGAAAGCAATTTCTAATTGTTATTGGTTTTACATCAACATTCCAAGCCGCAGAAACAAAATTGAATTTTCCTTCCAATTTATGCAGTTCTCTTTATTTACATCGGCACTTTCACCACAAGGTTTTTTATTACAATACCATGCCTTAAAAAAATATTTTGAAACATTTTTATTATTCTAAAATTTATAACAAGCTATAACAACTACCTTTTCTTAAATTCATCGAGCCATCCCGTATTTGCTCTTAAATGAATGATCACGATGAAAAATGAAGCAGAATAACCTAACAAGTTCGTATGTTTTGTTTTCTATTTGATTTGAGAGAAAAATGTTCGAGTAAGAGAAAATATCGAGTTATAGAGATTTTCGAGTAAGAGAAACTAATATATATAAATAATTGAAAGAAAGTTCTAAATGCAATAAAATAGTTCGAGTTCAAGAGAAGTTCTAGTTCGGGAAAGTACGAATTAGGGAAGTTCCACTGTATTATACAATTCCATAGTAATGCATGTTATGGGTATGTACTTACATACCATATACATTCAACTTCGTAGATTTTCTTTTTTTCTTTATATTACTTCTTTATTCAATTGAATGTGCACATAAAGAAAAAAAACAAAATTTTATCTAATAAAAAACTTCCTTTAAATTTATATTTAAAGTAGAAAATTTAATTTTATAAATATATATATTTTTTTTCATTTCTGACATAGGTAGTAGGAGTTGTGTAAATTTGGTTAAAAAAAAAAACCAAAAAATAAATATATAAAAAGCACAAAAGAAAAATTTTAAATTTGAAAAGATTTGACAAGTTAAAGTATGTCCTTGATGCTTTTATTCTGTTACTTTTAACTTTTCTGTATTCGTATTAAGAAAACATTTATCATATAGGTACATACATAATGTGCGGAGTTTGTTTTGTTTTCTTCTTGGTTGCTTTTATATTATTTGAACAAATTTTCTTGATCGATTGGGTTTCAACAAAAAGCTAAATTTGGTTTCAAAAAAAAATATTTTTTTTTTATTTTTAAATAAAATTTGTCATTGACAACGAGAGGCTCTAAATAAAAGTATATGCAATTCAGTATAACATACAGGGTGGTACACTCCAGTGATTAATTGAAGTATTTTAGGAAAAATATTCTTCTAGACTTTTAGTCTAAAGCTGTCTAAACTACTCACGAGTAGATAGTAAAAGGAACGATCATTTTATGCTCATGAGCAGAACATAACCCAAAAACATTGATGTTAGTTTGTTTTGAATATTTATTTATCAAAAAATTCTCTTCCTTTCTTGGTGTTGTCTAGTTTTATTTGTAATTATTTTTAAAATAAAATGTTATCATTTTTAAATTATTTTTTGGTTGAAAAATATTTCAATTTAAATTTTTGTTTATTAAAATGTCAATATCAAACTGCAAATTATAAATGTGACATAAAATAATTATTCAGCACAAAAAAAAATTTATTCAGCATCTAACGGAAAGTAAATCGCTACTAACCATTTTCTATACAATAACAAGAGATAGTGTAGCTGTGTTCAAAAATGTGTAAAAATGGTTAGTTTACAGTGATACAGCATAATGGAACGCTACTAGTAGTCGTAATGTGGTAGTGTAATGGTATGGTATTATACAGACACGTTTATTACACATGATAGTTTTGATCTGATTTTCGTTAGAAACGTATACTTTTTTTAGACATTTTCTTTTATAATCACAATGTTCATTGAAGTTCAATTTATTATCTATAATTTACTCCCAACTATTTAAAAGTGGTTACACACTCAACTATACCACATTATTTATTTTAATATTTGAATTCCTTAATGATGTGCCAATAGAAATGCATTTAGTTTTACTTAAATTCAATTTTAGTTGATGTAAACAAAATCCAACTACATCGTTTCCTACTATATAGACTAAAGTATATCTTCAACAAATAGAGGTACCCGACAATATCGCAATGCTAACCCTTTGCCATTTATATATATAAGGAATAGTAAAACTCCTAACTCAGACACCTGTGGGACTCCTAATTGCACTTGACAAAGTATTGTTAATTTTAGTCCGTTGTATTCTTCTTATTAGAAAATCTTTAAACCAGCTCAATTCGTTGTTTTTATACCATATTTCTTCATTTTGTTTAATAATATGTCTTTAACAATTGTTTCAAATGCCCTTTTGAAATCCAAAAAAATCGCTACAATTTTTTTCCCGGAATCGAAGGAAATTCCATTCATTTATGGTTCAATTTAACGGTGTTGAATCCCGACTGCATTGTGCGATAGTATATTATTTTCAGTCAAAAACTCTTCTAATTGAATGCTTACATCCTTTTCTAAAATTTTTTCATATACTGATGGTAGCATATTTATAGGTCTCATGTTCTCAGCTAATTTTGAGTTTCTAACTTTTTCTACCGGTACTACAATAATTAACTGTTTCCATGTTTGACCAACCTTTAACTAACCTAAAAATACAAATGAAAAATGAGTTGTAAAATCAGTAAAAAACAGTATTGCCAATTTAAAGTTCTCCAACTCTATAAACAAAACTATATTTATTAGGTATAACTTTACCACATAAACGGCAAATCAGAAATGTAGATGGTTTAGTAAAACAAAACAATTAATTAAATAAAATGTTAAGGAAATTTTCCTAGATAATTAACGTTTTTCACAATAATTTGATTGTTTTTTGTATACTTTCAGATTATTGCTTAGAGCAAGCAGTCAAGCACATCAGACGTCTCTATTACTATAAACGAAAACTTGTTAAAGTTGTTTGTGCTAATATATTGCAGTATATTAATATCATCCAGTAGTGTTGGAAAAATGTTGAAACAAATTAAACCAGAAACATGCTGTTAGTAGAAAGGTAAAAATCATAGGTTAATACATAATGTCAAACTATCAAAAAGTTTGACCGTACAATTAAATATTAAAGCAAGAAAAAAACAACAGTTGTTAGTTAGTCTCAGTTATACGTACATTATAACGTAATTGTTTTTTTTTTTATTACAATTAAAATACGTAGTTGTCAATTAAAAGAATCAGAATTAGAATTTACTTCAAGAAAAATTCTAGTGATTGGCTCGAATCTACCGTATTTAGTAGGCTGAAAGAGAATGTCGAACAACTCAACGGTTTTGACATTAAAATGTTTTTATACCAAAGTTTTAGGTTTGGGCAGCTATTACTAAAAAAAACAGTAAATCTAATACCAACCCAATAAGAAAAAAGGAATAACAAAAATTACACATTATATACGAAACGGAGAACGAAAATATTTTACACCTACATGTAAAATTTGATTATTTTTGTCCTTTTTGTTTGTTGTTGCTATTTTTTTTTTTTTTTTGTAAATAAATATTCAATTTACTACTCCTATTAATACGATTAAATTGTGAAAGGCATAATAAGTGAACCGATAAATTTTCACATTTCTTTAGTAAAGTAAAGAAAATTTCTGTGTTTACCGTTAATGTTACATTTTTGATTTTTTTTTTTATTAAATTTTTTTTTTCATATACATTTTATCGAAATTTTCTTCGTATACACTTCAAAGCTCTTCTTACAAGCAAATATGTAATTATACTTTTAGACAGATTATTTATTAAATTTATGTTATGCCCTTGATAGATAGAAATCTATAGGCATAAGTATTTGTTGGGTATGTCAAATACCATATATACCTGTGTAAATAAATGCTTTATTTAAAAAATTTCGATATCATATAGATAATGTTCTTCACATTAAAATAATAAAAGAAAAATTTTAAGACAAACTACAAAAGGCAGTTTTTTTTAATTAAATTTTTCTTATTGTTGTTTTTTTTTGTTGTTATTATTAAGATAAAATTTTAGCTAAATTATATCATAAACTTTGTGTTTAATTAAAATGAAATATTATCATTAAAAGAATCATTGATAATATAATCAGACAAAAAAAAAAATAACTAAAAAACAAAATGTGAGCTTTGATAACATCTATTTAGTTTTGAAATCAAACAAGATATTTGTAAATATTTATAATATTTATTACACATATGTACTATGATTTGATTTTGATTTTTGATCATTTAATTCAATTCATAAAATAATATGAAAAAATGAGTGAAATGCCCGATATATAGAGTAATTTGTAGAGTAAGATTTTGTGGAAATCTTCCATTGAGATCTCAATTCATCAACTTTTCACAATCTCATAATGCAATACATTAATGAATCTCGTCATGTGTTCATAAATCGTTTATACATTTGTTTACAGTTTATAAACTACATTGCAACAACCATATGACACAAAATTCATTAGCAAAACAAAGTCAGCTCTGCATTATGAAATTTCATACTGCACAAATTTTTTTCTCTTGTCAGTTTTGTTTTTTAGAGATAAATTTGTTTAAATTTTTAAAATGGCTGAGGGAGAAGGACCAAGGTATATTATCAAAATAAATTCCTCCATTTTTAGGTATTATTTATTTATTTTAAATTTGCAACAAATTAATTTGAAATTGTGAACAAAATTAAAACCAATGAAAATTAAATTCTAAAATGCGTGTTCATAAACGTCAACAAATTATTGTAGTGTGACTTGCAACCGGTTCTTCTTTGGATATGCTCTTCTCAGTTCACACAAATGTCCTTCATACATAAGCAAAAATTATGAAATAAGTACATTTTATAATATTTCTAAAGTACTTTTATTATATTATCATTAAATGCAGGGTTTTTTAAATTTGAAAATATACTAGCAGTTGCTAACGAGCTTAATTTAAAAAAATATTAACTGATCTTAACATGCATAGCATATTTAAAGAAGTATGTTTAATTGAAAAAAGTATACGTGTATTAAAGCTTGAAGAGCGACCAAATATCAACGAAAATATATGAAAATATTTAACTATTTTCCGGATGAATGTAATATTATTAAAATAATTTGTTACTTCTTAACTGTCCCTGCTAGTAGTGCGTTTACGGAAAGAGTGTTTTCTGTTATGAATGCCAAATAGAATGAAGAAAGAGGAAAGAGCAGAACGAAGTTAATTAAGAGTGAATTAATAATATATTTTAACCAAAAAAAAAACTTGACAGGAAATTTATGAGAATATTAAGTCTGATAATAAGCTAATCAATTTATTAAAAACTAATCAAAAATACACCTACAAATATAATTCATATTAATTAGTTAATATTTCATTATTATTAAAATTAATTTATATTTATTAACAAAATTTCTAGTCTAGAAGAATATAGTTTTGTTAATTTTTTTGTTATACTTATTTTTTTTCCATGTTTATTTACATCTGTCTTAATATAAGACACCTAGTAACTTTCCTTACATTTTTGGTAGAGTATATTATAACCATACAACCATTTTTTTATAGTAATTTTTTCTAAAATTCATTTACATTATATTTTGTTTTTTTGTTTTTTTTTTTTGTTTTTAACTTAAAATCTATTTATTAAATCATGTGGTCTGTATTTTTTCAGGCGTCTATTTCTTATTCTTTCTTGTTCTAGTAGAGTGCTAATTTCATTCTTAGAATTTCATTGTTGATATCTTAAACTTGCCTTTTTAATTTCTTCATTTATTGTGAGTATTTTTAAGTCACAGTGTAGGCCATCATTTCTCACATACCATTCGGCTCTTTATATTAAATTAATGTTAGTATTGCTTGAGTTACCAAAATTTCAGCTCCATTTGTCCATATCAGTTTTATAATTGTTTTGTAAAGTAGCAGCTTGTTGTAAATTGTTAATTTAGATTTTTTTCCCAAAAGCCATTGTAGTTGTCCGAATTTTAGCCTTTTTTGATTACTTTTGTGGATTATGTGGTTCTTCCATGACAATTTATTGTCAATGTGAATCCCTAGGTATTTAGCTTGATTTTCGATTTTTACTTCTTTATTATTTATCATTATTGGTTCAGGATCGTATTGAGTTCTTGTTGTATATATAACTTGAATAGTTTTGTCATCATTAATTTGGATATTCCAAGTTTGAATAACCAAGTCATTGTTTTATTCATAATTTTTTGTACCTGTTTAGTAGCTGTTTTTGAGCTGTCATTTAAAGCAAGTAAAATAGTATCATCTGCGAATGTTGCAATTCTGTTTTCTTGGTATTGGAATATCGGCTGTATACAGGATATATATATATTTGAACATTCCGACTTGTATTTAACAAAGAAATAACGATGTAGTAGGCCTTCATGCCAAACTTTGTCGAACGCTTTTGCCACATCTAAGAAGATACCAAAACAAAACTTTTTATCATCCAGGTCCATAGCTATTTTATTTATCACTCGATGGCCTTGTCATATTGTTGAATGATGTCGTCGGTATCCAAATTCGGTATTAATTCGGTAATAATATGAGTTTTTTTGTGCTAATATTGGTTCTAGTCGACCAAAAAATAATTTTTCGAATATTTTTGAAAGAATAGGCAAGAGACTAATTGGTCGGTACGATATTTCTAATGTAACATCTTTTCCAGGTTCAAGTATTGGTATAATTTGGACTACCTTATATTTATTTGAATTTTGTTATTTTGTTATTATCTTTTGGTCCTACTCAGAAAGAGTATATTTACTTTTTTTGTTTTTTTTTTTTTAATACTAATCTTTATCATAATTTTTATAAAATTTCTTTTAATCTTCATATAATTTTTATACTCTCGAAATAAGTATTTATTATACTCTCAAGTCCCATGTTAAAAGGTTATGTAGTTTTTGAGAAATGAGTACTTTAATTTTAATAATTTCGGGTGGTCATCTAGCCCTTGTTTAGTAGAGTAGAATTATGGGACTTGATTTGTATGAAAATAGATTCTTAGAGCTACTTCGATGCAAATCTCAAGAAGATATGATTTGAAGTAGCTTCAGAATTAGAAATTAAATTTTATTTCAATCGAAAAAAAAATAAAAATTGCTCATAAGAATTATTTTTAATCGAAATAAATAAAAATTGATATCTAACTATTATCGGTAATAGAAAAAATAAAAATTATTTCGTAACTATTAAAAATAAGAGAAAAAAATAAAAATTGAGAATTAACTATTTTATATATGAGCGAAAAAATTTTTGATTAATAATAATTATTATTTTTAATTTTTTTTATATAAATTGAAAATTTATGGATCTTTTGTGAGATCGATATAAGACCTCTTACCGATCACATACATATTACATTTTATTCGATATTACAATAACTCCTTATGAATGATTTTTTTCATTAAAAAATTGAACGATAATAGTTATTTGCAGTCACTAAAAAACCAAATTTAAACAAAAACATTAATAACTTTTTGCCATCATCAGCGCTCTACAGATATTTGAACATTTTATCGGGAGTAATCATTTGAGGCGAATAACTATTTTGGTTTTATCGGTGAGAAGTTGTTGTTGATCTTAATATAAAAATTTGTCACAGACGTATAAAAAACACCCAAAAAACACAACTATTATTATTCTAAAAAAAACGTTCCATTTTCCATATTTGCTTTTATTTTATTAAACTCATTTTTAATACAATATTTTTATATATATAATATATATGTATGTAATGTATATGTATATATACTTAAGTATCTTTGGTACTACTACTAACAAATTTAGGTTCTAATACTCTTCGTGATTATTTTCAATTTGTTAAATGAAATATACTACTCTATTGAAAAACAGTTGGCTCACATTTGAATTAACCATTCCAATCAAAAATGTTGTGTAGGTAATTGTTATATATATAAAAGATATGATTTTATTTCGCATCTACTGAAATTTTATGAGAACATGAGAGAAAAATTATAAATCATTATGCTAGTACTGAAACGAATTCAAAATACAGGTATGAGTACACTTTTTCCAATAGAGTAGTATATTTTGAATAGTAGATTTAACCATCAATTTTAATTTAATTTAGTAATAGTTTAGTAGTAGTTATTTTTTTAATAGTTTAGTTAAGCGATTCTGGAATCTCTTAATTATAATATAACCATTAAGAATCCATTAACATTTTTGCTTAAATTTAAAATCAATAAAATTAGGCATGCAACCATTGTGGCCACAACAATTTCTAATTTCATAACAAATTTAAAAAACTTCAGATCCTTTTAACATTGGGATGTTCGTGCATATAATTTCAAAATACCTTTATTCTATAACGAATGAAGTTTGTACTCTATTATTTATGAAAATATTTTTTTTTTATTATTGTTTTAAGTAAATTAGAAAATTAAATAACATAATATGATTCCAAATAAAAACAAAAACTGTTAAATAAAGAAAAAAACTAGAAATAAAAACCAAAAACAACAACATAATACGCTTAGATAAGATTATTAGATTCATTCGCCGAAAAAAAAAAGAATAATAAAAAAAATTTTTTTTACTTATGCAAATAAAGACGGTACTATTATTTGTTACATAAAATTAAACATTTCTTATTTGATATTGTTAACCAACTACAAATATTTGTAAACGTTTAATGAACGTTAAATATTATGATATCTACATAGTAGAATGTTTAGTATAAATGCTGTTATAAATGATAAGAGGTTAATTTTAGGTTAAAATTTTATTTATTTTTATTTGTCAAATAACTTTCGATCTTTTCTCAAGTTAGTCAACCAACTAAAATTGTAATAATTTTCATGAATTTTGTATAGTATACGACTTTGCGAAATAACGCCCCACGAAATAACACCCCAAAGGGAAAATGGAATAAAGCTAGTCAATTGCAGATATTGTTTTCATAATTAAATAAGGCTCTAAAAGAAGAAACAAAATATTGCTCTAATGAAGTAAAATAATGCCCTATACCGAAATGAATTTATGCCCTAATTTTATAAAATTAATTAATTTCTATTTGGGGTAGTATAGTCAAAATATTTTATGGAATAGGATTAAGGATATATACCTTTACTCGATCGAAATTATTTTTTTTCTAAGTTGTTGACCTTATTTTATTATGAAATAAGTTCGAATAAGTTTAAAAGTTCGAACTTATTTAATTTCGTCTTTGATTTTTAATTTTTCTAATGTATTTCATAATAAAATTGACATTAATTAAAAAAGTAAGATCGAAAGAAAGTTTAGTTTTATCGAAATTATTGTTTCTTTAAATTTATCAACCTTATTTCGTAGCCCAAAAATCGACGAAATTGGCGGAAATCGAAATTCTTAAATGGGAAGGGGAACATTTTTATGCAAATTCGGATTCTACGTAAGAAACTTTTGTTAAGTAAATTTTGTTTATTTTTTTGTTTTGTTTTTTCTTTCTTTTTCTTTTTAATTTAAACTTTACAGGAGCCCAGAACTGAGATATAAAATATGATAAAATGGAAAACAAATTTAAATAAAATAAAAATGATTATTATTAATTTTAGTTTACCAAAGGAAAATGTGTTTGATTTTTGTTTTATTTTTATTAATTTTAAGGAGAAATACTGAGAAAACCAAAACAAAATCATTTAACATAAGTTTATATTTTTTGTCGTAGAATCCGAATTTTCATAAAAATATACCACTTTCCAATTTCGGCGATTTTTGAGCTTAAAAGCCCTTTTCTAGTCTTTCCAGGAAGTTGAAAATATCACCAATTGATAGAGCACCTTCGATTTAATTAATAAAATTTTAGAATAACGGCTCCTTCCCCTCGTGAAAAGCTTATACGCATGCTCTGGCACAAATTTAATACACGGTATACAAATAATATTCCGGTATACAAATTTAATACACTAGTCCAAAACCTTAAAATTCAACTTATTAAAAGTACAAGAAAAGAAAAACAAAATGTCAATATAAAAAAAGAAATTATTGAATAATGTTAAAAGTAAATTTTATTAAATAATAAATAATGTAAAAAACAATTAAGTTAATTGTAATTGGTTAAAATTAATAAATAAAAAAATAACACAAATAAAAAGTAAATAAAAAAATAATAAACCCATATAATAAACCCATCTGTCCATATTTGTTTTTTTAATAAATACTTCAGTTTTTTTACAAAAAAATCCAAATTTTCACTCCTATAACTGACGAAAGGCAACTTTGGTATGATAGTGTTTTAACTTTCGGAGATTTTAATTATGGACATTACTTCTTTTGATAATAAGAATAGTTTTTGTATAGACATTTTTCCAGTTTTGAAAGTAGTTTAGCTTTTTCCAAAACAATGATTTCAGATAATTTCAGCTAACCTGTTCGTTTAAAAATTTCATTTGTAGGATTATAAAGCAATTAAATTTATACAAGCCTTTTATAGCTTTGTTTATTATGCTACAAAATTTTATCTTTCAGCCAAGAGGAACAGCTAAACCAATTACATGTCTAATATGTGAAATAATATGAAAAAAATCAATAAGCAAACAGCAGATAGTTTACAACATTCACATATAATTTCACATATTAAATATAATATATGCAATTGGTCTAGCTGTTCTTCCGGCCTGAAATACAAAATCGCCACACTTATTAATAAGGCCATAAAAGGGTTGCACAAATTCAACTGGCTGACATCAACTAATGAAATTTTTAAACAAACAGAATATTTCAAGTTACCTGAGCTTATTGTCTTGGAAAAATCGAAACTGATTTGTAAGCTGGAAAAAGAAATTTAAAAAAAAAACACAAAATGGAACAAAATCGAATATTGTTCATAATTACAATACCAGAAATATAAAACCCATAAATCATGCTAAAGCAAGAATCGAGTTATCACGTAATAGTGGTCTTTCATCAGTTATTAAAATTTATAATAAGTTACAAACCTAGAATAATTTGTCATTAAATTGAAGCACTTATTGAGAAATGATTCTTCTCTAGTGGACACGATGACACAGAATTGGACATAACATACATGAAATCACTATGTTATGAAATTTATTAATTGTAATTCTATATAAGTATATATGTATATATTATATTTAATTTAGTTGTAGAATATTTACTTAATTTATTTAAAATGGGAATCAAACTGTGATGTTTTATACCAAAACATTATGTTTTGTTTATATCGCAGTTACAAAAATTAAAAAAAAAAAATAAAACTAAAAACAAACAAGAAGAAAACAAATATCTTAAAAAATATTATGGGTAATATCATACTAAATAATGTAAATTCTGTTATAGAATATAATATTATTAATTCATATTATTAATATCTAAGAATCATAACTGGTCAATGAAAAAAAAACTAGTATAGACTATCTGGGGTTCGTTTATTCAAAATGATTCCATTTCTTTTGAAAGCACCCAACAAAGGCAAATTTTTTTCTAGCTTATTAATAATATGATCTTCCAAATTTTCATCAATTACAACCCCAAGATATTTATGTCCTCTTTCAGTTTCATCATTATTTACCAGCAGTTTTGAATTTATATCAACTTTATTTCTTATTTTATAATATTAAATATTTTGTTTTTTTTCCGCATTTATAGTTATTTTATTACCTTTAAGCCGATTGTAGTACCTCCACAAATCTGCATTTATGCCATTAATTATAATCCATATACTATTTTTGTAATAATTTTCCCTTTTTTTGATTATCGTATACCAAATTCATACAATCAATCAAGTAAGATACTATGATTCACCGTATCGAAAGTCCTTTTTAAATTAACAAATACAGAGTAACACAGTTCATCCTTCATTCAATTTATTTGTAGATTCCAAAACTTCAAAACCGGTTGCAATTCTTTTTTTGAAAACCAAATTGATTCATATTAAATCTTACGATCTCTTGTATGAAATTTTGTAATCTGACATTATAATAATTTTTTCAAACACTTTTACTACACAACGTGCAAGAGTACTTAATTGGTTTATAATTCGATACATCCAGTATTGACCCAGAGTTCAGTGTTTGTTTTACCTACTTGATGTTAAACACTCAAGATAAACACCAGCAGAAAGACATATCTTTGCCAAATAAGCAATTTTGGGTATTATTAATGTTGTAACATGCTTTAGATCTGCGAGTGTTATATTAACAACATTATGTACTAATTCTTAACCGCATGATGATTTCATACACTTCCTTTTAATCTGTTGGTTAAAAAAAAATAGTACGACTAGTTAATCTGTTTTTTTTTTTGTATTTTTCATTATTGATAATTTTGTCTGCTAATTTGTTTTCAATTTCATTGAACTGATGCATATATTGAAGCGTTTTTTCAATTTCAAAACTATCACATATTCTAATATCATCCTTATTTATTTCCTTTATGGCTTTATTAGACTCACAGAGACAATTGTTAATTATTAAATTGCTAACTGTTTTCAAATGCATCTTTTACTGATCTAATTTTTTTTTGCCATGTGGTTTCAACATCATCAGTTTCACATATTGCATTTACTGATATGTCAGTCGCCAATCGGTTTTTGATATAAGTAATATATTTTCATGCTAACATTTTTATCATTGATTCTATTTTTAAATCAGCAATATATTCAGAGTGCTGTTATATTTAAATTCTTATTTTATTTATTTTTTTTTGTTGGAAATATTTTTCTCTATATCAAATTTCTATAACCGCATAACAGCAAACACATCCGTCATTTAGAACAGTCATTTACCTTCGAGATATTCAACTACTTATTTTATCATATATATTTTATCCTATATGTATTAAATTGACTTTTTAATGCTTTAAAAAGGATGTAAAGATCAATTTCCTTAAAAACACACACACATACGCATATATATATATTATATATATATATATATATATATATATATATATATATATTATCGTTCATAAATAAACAAAAACACAAAACTTATAAATTGAAAGATTTATGACTACAATACGTATGAATTTATATTTGGTTCAAAGTTCAAACTATAATCAATGAATGATTGAAAAAATTGTATACTCCCCCACCCCTATATTATTTCTTAAGTTATTATGATAAATTGACATCATCATATTTTATGGATATATTTTTCTTAAAAATGTTTTTAAAATTATGTTTTATTTTTGTTTTAAATTGACATGTACAATATATAGTCAAATTACAAACCTGAGTCATTCATATATGGCCGAAACGTTATTTATTTATTTATGTAATATTAACTTTATTGAATCTAGTTGTAAAATATAGATATTATATTACAATTTATATTTAATATTCTCCAAGTAACGTGTATTGACACATAAACATAAGATGTGTTAGTACACAGTACAGCACTAAGAAAAACTTTTATGTTAAAAATAAATTTAAGTAGAAATTAGGACATAAAAAGGTTAAATAATAAAAAAAAAAGATAAAATCTATAGTAAACATTAAGTAATTTTAAAGAAAATTTAATTTAAAAAAATTTAACAAATTCAACTCACCAAAATTGTTACAGATAAAAATTATTAAAAATGTTATAAAATTCCATAAAAACTTTAATCCTCTTATAGTCATGATTTATAATTTTTTTGTTTTTTTTTTTTTGTTATTTTACAATTTTCTATAATTTATCAACGTCTTACATAAAAAATTAAAGACTATTGAGATTATTATTTTTCTTCCAACTTAAATTCACAAAAAAATATTGCGGATTCTTTATACCGTAAGAAAATCAGTGGTGAAATATTTTACAACCCGAAATTTATTTACTACCAAATTTTTGGAAAACTTTTTTGTTTTGTTTTTGTATTGTATGCTTTCAAATGTCATTTCTATTTTTTTTTTTATTATTATTTTTTTTAAATAAAAATTTCAGGTTTACATAATTTCACCTGATGATGATGAGGATGATGATCGTGATGATTTCAAATCCTCCTGAAAAATAAGAATAAAAAAAATTTAAGAAAATAATTTAATTATAAAAATTAATTAAAAAAAAATAGAATATGAAAAAGGACCTACATACATACATATACTCATATATACGTAGGTGAATTATATGTATGTATATAACTAATTCAATAAAATTTTCAATTACTAATTAAATGCTATACCTAGGAAACCTAATATAATATTTATTTAATTGATTGAATTTTGTTTTTTTTATCTTAAATTTCATATAAATTAAAAATAAATTCAATTTTTATATGGTGTAATTTTACAATCATTAAAAAATATAATGCCTACTATAAAGGAAGCCATTTTGCAAAAAAAACATTTCATCACATACGCATTATAATCATGTTTTTTTTTAAATGGCTTGAACTCTATACGTATATATATATTTACGTATTTACTACAACGGCTTTAAAATTAAAATCAAATTAAAACGAAATTTAAAATATTCAATACCATGAAGTAGGTCCGATCGCCTGCCTTTCAACCTTTCAAAAGTGTCAAATTAAATTCGCGATAAAACCAAAATACTGTATGAATTTTTTGACCTAGTCATTCAAATAAAATAAATGACAGAAGAAAAACATAATAGAGAACATAATTTGGTAAACAAACCAAATAAAATAGATCTAGAATTGGCAATTTGATTCGTTGTGGTGGTGTCGCGATGTATATCAAATGTCGTTTTCCTGTTAGAGTGTTGTGCCATTCAGGTGAGTACCACGATATTGAGTTTGTTCTAGCTGAAATTAAAGTTAGTAGTAGTACAATCTTGCTTGGAACAACTTATTTTGCACATTTAGCTGCATATAAACTTGATCCGTTCAATAAAGCTTTCGAAAAATTCGGTAGTAATTGATTGGTGGGAAGCTAACAAAAACCAAACTTGATAGAAGCACTTTCAAGAAACTTATAAATAAGTTAAATCTACATATAAAACAGACCAAAAAGCAGTAGGTACTACAATGAAATTTTAAATAACAATAGTTCACCTAAACAGCTATGGTCTAACTTGTCCAAATTAGGAATACGTAAAGCAAAGAACTGTGATAGTATTGGTGTGAATCAACTAAATTCTTTATTTATTGAAACTTCTGTTGAAACTAATCCTGAATTGTTTTCGATTGAATTTCTCCGAAGTTCTTAAATAGCTGATGATACACAAATAATTACGTACATTACTAAAATGAACGATGATCTTCATGCTATGTATATTATTTCGGACTAAAAATAATGAGCTAAATTCTATAAATCGCAAGGACTGATTGTTTATTCTCGGAAATTTGATACATCTATATCACCAAATCTTTTTTATATTAAACGCAAACTCAACCTAGTTTTTTATTAATTCCCTGTTTCACTGTTTTACTTGGGTATGTCTGCTAGTGAATTTCACCGGCTGTAATTATATTTTTAACGTTTTCACCCGTTTTATCACGAACCGGCTTAAACATGATCACATTAGTGATATTTTCAATCTAATATTAGGTATTACACTTATTAACTTTTTTGTAAAGCAAGCCATTATACTGATCCATCTACCATGATCTACTGGTAGATCAATAACAAATATGAATTTAATAGTTCATCGTCACAGGAGTCGATGAAGACACGTATCTTATATTGTTAGAACTACTATTCTTTGGAACTCCATGCTGAAAGCCATTTTGTGCGTTAACTACATTAACAGGTTTACTGAGCTCAGCAGAGGTTATTCAGTAGTCATATGATGACTAGAGGCATGCAAATGTATTGTTTCAGTTCAATATGATATACATATATTATCTATTAAGTATGTAAATTTTTGTATATATAACATTCATTATTTTTTATTTTTGTATCTCTATATGTTATGTTTTATTTTTATTAATTTAATAATTTAATCTAGTTATAGTTTAACCACTTTATATTTAAATTTCCCTTTGTTATTTTCTTTCTTTTTTTCTTTTTCACTTTTTCTTTTAAAAGTAAACTAACTTTGGTTAGTTTTAAAAATTATTAATTTTAGTTATATGCTTAAAAGACATGTTTAAATTGAATAAATTAAATTAAATAAATAAAAAACAAAAGATCTACTCTATTTAAGAAAACTTTACTTCCTAACAATAGTACTAGTTTTCCACACTTTGTCAAACAACATAGTGAATTGGTTATGTCATTTGACTATTAAGATCCCGGGTTCGAATATCGGTCAAGGCTATGGTGTTAATTGCATTTGTTTTTATTGTTCTTAAAATGATGAAAAAAAATTTATAGAAATTTGTTGAAAATGTGATTTGGTATTAACTTAAATAAAATGAACTATGCTATTTAAGAAGGCATAGTTTCTGATAGTAAAATTTTTTTCACATTTAATCAACATACCAGAAAAAATATTTAAAAAAAAAATTTTTTGACAACAAATTTTTCATTTCAATTTATGTTACCAATTTTTAAGCCCGTCTCAAGACGGTGTTGTAATTAGAAAAAAAGTTTTTAAGATTTTGTTAGAAAATAAGAATCAAAGAAACATTACTGATTGTCTTAATGTTATGTATGTAGATTCATTATAATTTTGTAAAACTTCAGGAGAATTAAAAATGTGAATAATCATTTTTTTTGTAAATTTATAATTTAGTGGTAGAACCACTTTTTTGTTGTATATTTTTTTATTTAAAAAATATGATGATTTAAAATATTTTCGTATTTTTTATTCAAGAGTACATTGTGTTATTAAAAGAACCCTTATAAGTGCTCTGATTATGCAACTAAACTAATCCACATACGTGCACTTATTGAGTTGCTAAACGATGACAATTTCTCTACCAATTTTCCTTGGGCTTGTTATCCGGGTTTTACAGTACTTCATTTATATACTTTCGCGAAATTTTAAACAACTCTAAGGAAGATTGCTTAAAATTAATAACCTTTTGTTGAATGAATATTTTTTTTTTCTTTATTTTGTTTTCAATAATACATTTTGTTTTATAATTCATGTATATCAAATACGTAATAGATATGTAATTAAACTTAGTTTTATTGATCATATTGATCTTAGGTTTAAGCTGTCTGATCTTATTGTTTTTCGTATATAATTCAATTTAATTTAAATAAGCTAACGAGTTTTTATTTAGAAGACGAAAAGATAAATTATATAAAATTAATAAAAAATTAATATATATAAAAAAAAAACAAATTTGTAGATAAATTTACAATTGCCAAGTTAAATATGTAGCTTCATTTTTTCCTGTTTTTTTTTTCTTTCTGTTTTTTTCTTAATTATTACATTATAAGACTTTAATTTTTTTTCACACCTGCTAACACAATTACAACAACAATATTGTTTCCATATTGTTATCATAAATCATTATCATTACCATTACATTATTATAATTATAACATACTTTATTATTCCCTATTGATTTTGATTTATTGGGTTTTGATTTAAATAAAATCTTAAATTGAAAGCTAAACTTTATTTTGATTATAATTTTGAATATTTTAACGTTATGTACATAGATTTTAGATGTCAAGTCATTTATATTATAAAATTATTTTTAAAAAAACTAACGGTTTTGATTTGGTAAAAACACTTAATATCATTTAAATTTGTCATTTCATAATTTAAGATTTTCGAAAAGCGACTTAAATGATTATAAGTTGTTTTAAAAAAATTATGGTTACTATTAAAATCGAAATGTTCAGTTTTTAAAAAATGCTTAATATCTTTTTTGATGATTCGAAATTTTTCGTTACGACCGTTAAAAAATATAAATTTAAGTTGTTTTTCAAAAAACAATTGTAGAATAATACTTAAACGTACAAACGTAAAAGAAAGAAAAAGTATAATAAAAATAAAATGATAAAATTAAATCAAATCTAGCTTGTAAATAGCGGAGAAAAAAAAAAGCTTTTTTTAAACTAAAAAAATTAATCAAAAAAATAACATTTAAAAAAAAAAAACAAAATAGAAAAGAAATTAAAATAAAATAATAATATATTAATTAAATGTAATGTAATCACATTGTCGGAATTAAAACTGTCTCTTATGGTTATGATCATCACTTGACAGTTATTTTTTTTAAAACTGAACATTTCGATTTTAATAGTAAACATATTTTTTTAAAAATTGGCCATTGTACAGTATGGAACCCAGAATACTACCTTGAGGACACCTATTTTAATATCTCTGATAGTAGAATACTCTTCGTCTTGTTTTATTCTGAATAGGCTGTTTTCTAGATATAATGAGAGTATATCACTAATCACTATACGCATTGTTTTGTAGCATGTTATGTAGTTTATGTATTAAGCCTCGGTGTCATACTTTATCAAAAGCTTGAGCTAAATGTCAAATATAGTAAAGCATACTTGCTTTTCTTCTACAAATTCTTCAACAATTTGATCGATTGTCGAGTGCTTAGATCTAAAATCAAATTGATAATTTTGAATCAGATTACTATTTTCTACAATCGGTCCCATTCGAATCAATAGTAGTTTTTCAAATAATTTTGATATTATTGGTAGTAGTGGCCTGTAAAATTTGACCTCATTTATGGGCTTACCTGGCTTTGGTATCATAATTATCTCTGCTATTTCCACACAAATACATAAAATGCTTACTGCAACCATCAACACAAATACAATTCTAAGAATAACAATTATAAACGATATACACCAACACAATGCTAGAACATCGCATTTACTTCAAGTAAATAGAATTGCTAGGGGTATCAGAAATTATTTTATTTACAATAATACTGTTAAAAAATACAAGCTGCCGATGAATTTCGAAAACATGAACAACACTCACTTTAAAACGGAATTAAACAAATATTTTATTGAATATAAAAAAAAACTGTTAGGCAGCGTTTACATTACACATCAATATTCTTCAATATTTATTAACGATTTTAGATTGAAGAAAGGGACATTTGTGTTTACACATCAGTTTTTAAACAATCAAACTTCAGTTTTTTCTTAAGCTGTGTTTTTTTTAATGATCCGGATCTATATAGATCTCAGATCATTAAGAAAACGACTAGGGAAATATTTTTTGACATAACCAAAACTTCAATGTTGAAGCTTTATTACAATTCAAAATAGCTTTTTTAGTAAGTTTTATATACAAAAGAATAAAGACTAAAATATTTACAATAGAAAAAGAAATCTGAAAATATAAAAAATAGGCAAAAATCAAAAATAAATAAAACTTGTGAGCTATTTATTCCAAATTACTTAATGGTTAGATCTAGATGGGTTAATTACAGTAGTTCTGGTTACAATTCCTTTTCCTTTTCTTGTCCTCACAAGACATGTACATATATAGGGATTTTAAGGTATAAGCACGTATAAGGGTCTCCTTAGACCGTATAAAGAATTATAAATAGCTTTATAAAATCTAAATCTTCTGTAGTATAAAATAAATCTTTTTCACTATTGTAGTTTATATGTTTTTTCATTACTATAGTTGTCAGTCACAGCTGAAAATAAACTTAAATACAAGATGTATGTTTAAGAAACTATGTACATACATATGTTAAGGAAATAAACTTTATTACTCTTATAACTGATTTACACATTTCTGATTTGCATTTTATTATTGATTAAAATTCCAAATTAATATCACTAATGTTATCATAAAATTTTCGAAGTGGAGAATCTGGTGGTAAAACTTCTTCATCACAAAAACTAGGTGTAAATAATCTTCTTTGTGTCGAAAAAAAACAATTAAAAAAATAATTATTAAAATTTTGAAATAACAATAACCAATTTTTAAATGACAATAAACAATTTGTTTGTTTTGATTTAATTTTTTTTTTTGATTTAAGAACTATCAAATATTTGTTCAAAAAAGAGAAATTATAAATTTTCCATAATCTGTATAGAGATCCCGATAAAAAGCTGGATTAGTGAATTTGTATGAAATTCAAAAAAGCTCTTTGATCTACATAGATCCGGATCATTAAAAAAACACAGCTTTATATGTATATTCACCAAAGCTAATAAAAAATAAAAACTTTTTTAATCAAGTACCCTGTAAATATAAAGCAAATGACAAATCAAAAAAAAAAAAATAAAAAAATTAACATATGAATGTTGCTAAGTTTGTCTCTCTCAATAAATATTGAAGAAAATAGAATAAATTCCATTTTTTCTTCAATATATATTGATATCAATATGTGTTTACACATCAGTATTTCTTCAATATTCTCTCTCATCAATAAATATTGTCAATATATATTGAATTGTAAACACTGCCTTATATTGTAACTATCTTATTTTTTTTTTTTTTTTTTTTTTTTTATATAATTCCAATTCTATGGGATGAACACCCTAACTGCTTTTTACACAGAGATTTGGAATACACAGTCACATACAAAGCTTTTCTATAGAATTTTTATGGTTATCTATTTATTTAAATGTTGAAAACTATATCTATTGTAGAGTGTTTCGCCTTCATAATAGCATAGTTCCACTTTAATTTTTACTGATAACCAAAACTCTCAACTATTTATCATTTATTTTATCCCAATGATAAAGGGTACTGGACCAGGTCGAAAATCCAGAAAGCATTATTTTGCCTTCTTCGGGAATCGAACCTGGGACCTTTCGGTTGAAAGGCAGGCGCTCTACCTACTGCGCCACCCAGCGTGTAATTTTATTTTCTTTCTCTATAAATTTACTTAGCTCTTTATTCTTTTTCTGTTAAATTCTTAAACTCACTTATTAGTTTTAAAACACTGAACTGTAAATTACAACTAACAACAATATACTCTATTATTGAGCAAATTACTCTTTTTGAGATAAAAATAAATAAATAAAAAATAAAAAGTATCTTTTGAATTTACTCAATTTTATTCTAATAAAAATCTGAGCCCATAATCCGTAACGAAAGCGTAAATAAATAACCTTAAAAGCTGCCTAATAGCTAATTAGGAAAAATAAAATCTTTTTATTTGATTTCCAATTTATCTATGATTTATGAAACACTCTGTGTACAATTATTATTGGTTGACAGCTTAAATTAAACCCATTACTTCATTTGTAATACAAATTAAACAAAGAGAGATTCATTGAACACCTTTATTTTATTTAAATAACAAACTTATTAAAAGTCTTTGTTCAATTTATTTCCAAATTTACTTGAAATATTTAAATGTTTGTAATTTAACAGATATAAAACCTTAAAAAAAACCAAAATTAAATAAACAAAATTATATTTCAATTATTTCATTTTCATTCATTTTGAATAAATAAAAGAAAATATGGTTGATAAAGAAAATAAAAAGAAAATTTTTATATAAAGCAACGCAACGCATAAATAAAATGTTTACAAAATTTCCAAAACAAAAAATAAAACAAAATTTATTTCAACTTGAAACGTCAGATCAGTTTATTGAGGTTCATCAAATTTGATTTTAATTTTTTTTTTTTTTTTAAATGATTCATTAATTTTGATTAAATTTATTAAAAATAATATCAACATATTTGTTTTTAAAAACGATTCATAATTTCCCCATTCTAGCCACTAATCACATACTATGCATATTTCGGACTTTCGTATTTTATCAACTGGATATTTCCATATTTCGATTTCAAATGCTTAATTGAAATATAGCAAAATAACACATGCGTAGATTCGTTCAAAATTATACAAAATATAAATTAATATTTGTGGTTCCGGTATTACTTCTTCCGATAGAATCTTGAAAACATTTTGTGCTTTATTTTCTTTTTTTGTTTTTTTTCTTTGTTAGAATAACAAAAAAACAAAATATTTACTGTAAAATTTTCGAAACAATTTCTGAAGATACACTAAAAAAAAATTAAAAAAACAGGTTTTGTTTTTTTAGATTTTATTTCAATGTTTCCTAATATCTGCAAATGGGGTCACCCAAAATTTCACCGTTTTATTTTCATTCAATTGCAAATTTTTTATTTCTAAAAAAAAACAATTCTCACAACACAATAATTACAAATTGTAGAATTAAGATTAAAAAATAAGATCACGTTCAGAATGGAATCCTAATTTCTGTTACTAGTTACGAAGGGATATTGAATAAAAATTTATTCATAAGCTTCCACAATACAGAATTGAGAAAATATTACTGAAAGAATTCTTAATTAATTTTTTTTGTTTTATATTTATCATTACTATTGGTTACGAAGCGGAAAAAGGATAGTTAAAGAAAAAAAAGTGAAAGAAGTAGGAGAAAAATTCGGCAGAGCGTTGTTGTGAACTTTGTTTTTATTGAAAATCAAACACGTTAAAACTGTCCCTTTTGGGAATACTTCTGTAGTAAAATGCGATTCCACAATTTAGATGTTTTGACTATTAACAAATTTCAATAACCAATTTTGAAAAATCTTCGTACTTCTACGGCGGTGTAGGACTGGATACTTGCAGCTTATTCATTCTAAATGTTCTGACTATGAACAAATTTCCATAACCAATTTTGAAACATCTTCGTACTTCTACGGCGGTGTAGGAGTGAACACTTGAAGGCTTATTCATTTTAAAAGTTCTGACTATGAACAAATTTCCATAACCAATTTTGAAACATCTTCGTACTTCTACATGAAGAGTGCTATGTAACGGCGACCTCTTAAGATCTATTGTATTTCTCCATTTATCTCAGAATTGTAGGTCTATGTGCTTGATAAGCGTTTTTATTGCTTTATTGTCTATTTCAGAATCTTATGGATACTTACAGCCTCCCGTGAAAAAAATTATTTTAATTCTTCCAAAAATGCTCCTGCTTCTTCAAAATAGTGTACTAACAATATGATGAGCGCAAAATGGAGCAAGTTTTAATGAGATATTTAAGTATTTTATTAGCCTAAGTAAATGGTAAGATTCTGCTCAAAGAAGACGTTCATAGATTTTATATGAGAAAATTGTACAACGCCAGTGGGTTAGACACGTTCTGAAAAATACAGTTACTCCAAAAATTCCCAGTTTAAGACCCTCCAACTCGGTGTGAACTTAAAAAGATAGGAGATTGTTCATAATTTAAAAGATAACGATTTACTCTTTGAAACTATAATTTTTCCACCTTTTATTGAAACAAAGTTATGATGCAGTGTTGTTAGAACGAGCATAAAGTTATAATGTAACCGTTGAAGGTTATTATGTTATGAAAAAGTGCATTGACATATATTTATACTATGGTGTATGATAATACAAAATTCTTGTTAGTGTCATTTTTATTGTGTTCTGTCATGTTCAAAATTAATTTTTGTAACATTCGTGGCTTATCAACGAATTTCCATGATGTCGAAGCTCATCTATATACTGAAAAACCAGCAATTTTAGCATTAAGTGAAACTCAAGTAAACAGTGAGAATAATAATTTCAACATTAATAAATATTCACTAGTTCCACTTTTTGTTCCCCATCGAGGGGTCGCCCTTTATATACGATCTGATGTTGCTTACAATACTCTTCACAATTTCAAGAGCTCCAACCCATTGTTCCACTACATATGGGTTAAAATCCATGTTGGAAAGCACATCATCCACTTCTGTTTTCTATACAGATCACCTCAATTAAGTGGGCCCGAAACTATTGTGGAATTAGATAATCTATCTGACACAATCAACACGATTTTGGAAAACCATCCAGAATATGAAATTGTGTTAGCCGGAGATTTTAACGTTCATAATATCAACTGGCTCAAACATTCTAGTCGCAATACTCCCGAAGGCACGAAAGTTGAACTTTTTTCTAATTTACACAACCTTTCTCAACTTGTAAAAAGTCCAACAAGAACCCCGGACCGGATTGGCGATAAAATGAATCTCTTAGACCTATTTCTGACCTCTCATCCCGAGAAATATTCCACCTTTGTTAATTCTGGACTTGGCAAATCTGACCATTGTCTTGTAAATGTCAGTTTCTTTACAAGCACATTGACCAACCAAAATGTACATCCCAAAAGATTGATCTGGCATTATAATCGAGCCAACTGGGATGGTCTAAACAATTTTTTAACAAGCTTTGATTGGTCCTTGTGTTTCCAACATAAAAATGTTGACTTTGCTACAGACGTTGTTAGCAAAACGATTAAGTTAGGTATGAAAATTTTTATTCCTAACTCGTTAAAAAGTGTAAAAAAATCATCCACGTCGTGGTTCAACGACGTCTGTAGGAAAGCTATTAAAGAAAAAGAGGTGGCATTTGGAAATCTCATGGCCAATAAGTCAGAGGAATCAAGGAAGAATTACAACATCGTCAGAAATAATTGTAAAAAGGTCATTAACCAGCAGAAGTTTTTACATACTCAAAGGTTGAGACAAGAAATTTTATATCTCCCTAACACTAGTAGAACCTTTTGCTCCTTTGCTAAAAATGTCATGCATAACTTTTGCGAATCTTCATTTCCGCCACTAATAGACCATGACAAAATAATATCAGATTCGGTTGGAAAAGCAAATTTATTTGCCAAATTGTTTTCTAATTCCACTCTTCCCCCAACGACTCAAAATCCACCTTCAGTTCCTATAAGTAACTCATCCTTCGGAAGAGTCTACTTCAGAACTCGTGCCGTTGTTAAGGTACTTAAGAATCTGAATATCAGAAAGTCTACCGGTCCCGATGGCATCCCTGCTATGGTTCTAAGACATATAGCCTTCGCTATTTCCAAACCATTGCGCAACTTATTCCATTTATCCTACTCTACAGGAGTATACCCAACCCAATGGAAGATTGCGCATGTTAACCCAATTCCCAAAAAAGGCGACAAAAGCGATCCCTCCAACTACAGGCCTATAGCTATAATATCGATCCTCTCCAAAGTGATGGAGATCTTAATAAACAAAAAGCTGACCAAATATCTTGAGAGCCAAGGTATTGTCCACGATAGGCAATATGGATTTAGATCCCACCGGTCCACCGGTGATTTAATGACATACCTTAACGAGAAGCTAAATATTTGCTTGCACAATTCGGGTGAAGCAAATATTGTGGCTCTAGATATTTCTAAAGCTTTCGATAGAGTATGGCATAGCGCATTATTAGCAAAATGTCAAGCAGTAGGCCTGGCAAAATGGATTGAAAGTTTCCTCTCGAATCGTACGATTCACGTCTTAGTTGACGGATTTAAATCCGATCAATTTCAAATAAACTCTGGTGTTCTCCAAGGATCAGTTCTCTCACCTACCCTATTCCTTATATTTATAAATGATTTGCTCCAAACCACTTTCAATCCAATCCACAGCTTTGCAGACGACAGCACCCTAGTAGCCTCCTACGGTTTTCATAAAAAATCTGAAGCTACATCCACCGCTGTGTCAACCAAAAGAGACATCATGGCTAGTTCCCTCAGCCACGATTTGGTCGCAATAGCTATTTGGGGCATAAAAAACAGAGTCGAGTTTAACTCTTCTAAAACTCAGAGCTGTACAATCTCCCGAAAAATTTCCATTTTTGATCCTACTCTTTTGTTTCAGGAAGATAAACTTCAGCGGTTTGAAAGCTTAAGCATATTAGGTATGCACCTTAATCGAAAAATGATCTGGAATGATCATATATTTGATGTTGCAAAAAACGCAGCCAAATGTTTGGGTTTTCTTAGCCGCTGCAAGGCTTACTTCTCCCCCTGTGACCTCTTGAAAATCTATAAAGCTTTCATACGACCCAAAATGGAGTACAATTCTCACATATGGGCTGGCGCTTCTAGTATTGCGTTAAAACATTTGGATAAAGTCCAAAAATGGGCTATTCGTCTAATCAACGACCCAAATGTGACAGCCCATCTTGCTCCTCTTGGACATCGTCGTATAGTCGGAGCTCTCTCACTTTTTTATAGATATCTCGTAGGCATCGGCACATGCTCAGTGGAAATTAAATCTATATTACCTCCACTTAAGCGTTTCCCTCGCGAAACACGAAGGGCAGCATGTGCTCATCCCTACACCATCGAAATCCCTAGATGGCAAAAGACAAGTTATGGAAATTCGTTTATAACTTCAACATCCCGAATGTGGAACCAAATTCCATCTTATGTGTTCCCAAAACATGACAAATTTTATATTTATGACCTAAACAAATTCAAGACGAACATTAACACCTTCGTTCGTAATTGTCCTCCTTCCCTTTTACCATCCTCCTTTCCAAATTTTCCTTTCCCTCCCTAGCCAAACGTACCAATCGGTATAAAAGGTTCCCACCTAGTGTTTTGGCTATGCATAAAAAAAAAAAAAAAAAAAAAAAAAAAAAAATTGACATATATACGAATAATAAAAAAATTATAATCTCCTACTTTTGAAACATTAATTTGTTGTTACGGCATATATTTTATATCTTAATATAGACCGATTCATAGGAGACTACAAATTACCCATTTAATGTAATAAGGTTAATGTATAGCTCGATAAATGTTTAATGTTGTTTTCATTGTTTTTATTATTAATGTATTAAAAAATAATATCGCAAATTATTCTTTTTCTTTTTTTTTAATTCATTCGTTTGATAGTATGTATAGTTATTAAATACACAATTTTAATGTAAATAAACAAAATAAATAAAGACTTTAAAATAAACAAATTTATTGAAAAAAATAAAAATACGAAAATATAGAGCATAGTCAGCTATACGTAATTATCAGCTGGTTAGTAATATACACACAGCTAATAAACAAAAAAAATAGAAAATACCCAAAAACTTTGATAAGATTTATACATATGTATGTATATAGAATTGAAATACAAATACACATATCCGTAATTTGAAATTAATTTTAAAAATTCTTCTTTGAGCTTAATAAACTCAGTTTTAAACATTTAATTTATTTAATAGAATCAATAATTTATTTTTTCATTAACAAACCATTGTTCGTCATTAGTAATCAAGTCAATTGCAAATTAAATATCAACTCCTATTAAAATCTGGGCGTTTTCATAAAGTAAATCGAAGCAGAGCACGATCCATCAAATGTATAAAATTTACTTCAATGAAGTTTTATTTACGAAACAAAACAAAAAAGAAAAATTAAAAATATCCCAGAAATTGCATAACAAATATTCAAGCAAGTGGTAGGTTAAGTTCAAAATCTGTAGTAGGTTTAAATTTGTTTGTGTTTCAATAAAATGAGAATGCAATATAATGTTATTTATATCCAATCTGTACATTGCATAGTTTTGGCCGTTTGAAATAATTTTAAAGAAGCATTATTGTATAGCTTCTACTTTTTATTCTGGCTGGTATGAAAGAAATGTCAAAAATCCTGTCAAATGAGACGATTTTAGAAATTTTATTGGGTTTGTGAAACTATTTACAGTTTTTAGAAATTCTATTTTCACCTAAATTATAATAGTAAGTTCTAAACTAAGTATATAAGATTTAATCTCGCTACAAATTCTTGATGGCATATTAATTTTAAAATTTAAATTTTTAATCTAGTGCCAAGAAAAGGAAGACAAGTTCGAATTTCATCAGCTTTCGTTCCTCTCTGGATATAACAATGAACAACGTTTGAACAATCAGAGTTTTTGAAAAGGATAAAAATTGTTTTTGTCTATTTTTGAAAGAATACCAAATAGCAATTTTTAGGTCTGTAATACAATTGACTTTAGAAAAAGCCTCAAATGGGTGCTAGTGAATTGAGTTGTGTGATCGGGACCGCTACCCGAATCTGTCATTTGATAGCGATGTAACAAATGGCGTTTTTTCTGTTTTTGATCATAAATAAATGTGCATATTTTGACAACTCTATCTTTAAAACTGTGGAAGCTTATAGTGAACAAGCGAACAAACAAAATTCCCTTTTTATAAGTACAGATAAAATACACATAAAATTAAAGACATATAAATTAAGATTTTTTTGAAAATGTAATTATTAGTAAAAAAAATTTATTAAAACCAGAAACAGACAAATTTTATAGACCAATAAAAAGCCAGATTTTTCTCAGCCCGAGCTAAATTTTTTAAAATCATGAAAAATAACTCTATTTAATTTAATTGAATTTAAGTGGCAGTCCTTAAATAAAATTATAAAAATTTCAAAATAATCTCTTTAAAAACTTTCAATGTTTTCTTTAATTTTTTCTCAACAAAGAAACAATTTAGCGAAAATATTAGATACCTAAAACTTCTATAATGAAAAAAAAATAGGATAAAATTTATAAATATAAATTAACATTATTAATAAATAACCTTTCCGCTTCCAAACATTTGAATTGGAACAAAAAAACAATAAAAAGTAGATTTAAATTATCTTCTTTCCCCCCCAAAATATGATGAATAAAATTTAAAATAATGACAATAGATAGTACAAATATATAGTTATAGATTATGAAATATGATATTAAGGAATATGATCATTTTATCTGACCAATTGTTATTATAAAATACACAGAATGATAAATTTTAAATCATAAATAATTTATAAAAAAAAATTAAACAAACTCATATACCCGCAGAACATTAACACAACAATAAATTTGATTTTTGGCAAATTATAGAATATTTTATAAATATTATTTTTAATATTTACAATAAACTAACAAAGTCGCCCGACATTTACCGCATCAAACACAAAATGTATAAAATTTACTTCAAAATGTTTTGCTTATGAGCTGAATTAAAAAAATATGGTTTCTGAAAAATATTCTAGAAGTTTCATAATATATATTCAAGCACATCATGGGTCCAATTCTGCAAGTTTAAATTTGTGCTTCAATAACAATTCAATACATTATGTAGAAATATTCTGTAAAAGTCGTAGAACTTTGATTTTGAATCCAAATCTAAAATCTTTCCTAACTCAGAATTTCACATAAAATGCCGTACATAATAAAGTGAAACGCGTAAAAGCAATAACATGACCGTTTTTTGTGGATTATTTTTTGTGGATTATTTTTTGTGGCAAAAGCAATTGTGGATTTTTTTTTTATGGATTTAGGGACTAACCCGTAAAACCAATAACAAGGATCATTTTTTGTTGAAGCCATTATGGATTTAGAGACTCATCTTTATATTTGTACTTTTGAACAATTTTCACTAACAGAAATTTCGTAGAAACATAATTGGATCTCCAACATTTCACTCTGGCTTTACAAGAAAGAAATTTAGAAAACTTTTGAAATCAAAGCGGGCAAAGTGCAAACAATTTGGCCAGTGTGCTAATAAAACTATTACAAACTATTTTGTTCAATATTCCTAATATTCAACACTTAATTTTGTGGTCAGATGCCTGCCTACCGCAAAACAAAAATAAAATAATGTCGCTAGCGTTACTAAAATTTCTTGAAAAAAATTCTTGTATAAAAACAGTAATTCAAAAGTTTTCTGAGCCTGGGAACTCCACGATTCAAGAAGTAGATGCCATACATTACGGTTTTAGATCGCTATTTTAAAAATATATGTAGTTACAGTCCAGTATCTTTTCTGTAACAACTAAAATCACTAAGTTATGATCAAGTTAAACTTAGAATTATACAATGTTCGAGTAAGGACTTCTATAATTATAAAGCAGCTACTGGAAGTTTAACATTTTCTCCCGTAACAGTTCAGCCAGAGAAATTTTGTGTAGTAGTGAGGATCTTTTTCATATCACTTTCAGACAAGAATACGGTGAACATGCTGAAAAAACTATAGTATCTATAATGAGACATAAAAATACTCATAAAAAAAACAAAAACAATTACCCAAAGTTATTGTCGCAAGTAAATTTAATACCATATACAATCTGAAAAAATTAAGAATCTATGTTTCATTATATGCCAGATCAGGACAATTATAAAGCGATTTTTAAATTAGATTCAAATACCTGATATTTTTTATTTTTTCGTTAATTTTTTATTGTATATAAGCAAGAAAGGCTGTTAAGTTTTAATAATCGAATGTTCCTAAGTTTTCTATTTTGTAATACTATAATTACACATAATCTATAATTATAATTGACAAGCATTTAAGGACTTGCGCAGTAGACACCTTTTCATTTTGTTTCGCTTCTCTTTAATGAACCCCTAAATCCTAATATATAAATAAGTTGTATATAAAACAATTATGCGCACACAGTTGAAAAATTTTTACTCATATGGTTTTATTATTCAGCAAATACATTATGCATATGTGTATGTAAGTTCTGATTAAAATAAAAAACAAAAACAAACAAATCAATTATAATAAAATTACTTGCAGTGAAAATAATGTACATTGTACATAATGTCAAATAGAAACAAAAAAAAAAAACAAAACCATCTGAAATAAAAAATATAAAAACAACAAAAACAAAAAAAAAATCAGTTGAATTGTACATCCATCTTTATATAATAGAGTTATAGGATCTATAATTATAATTGAAAAGCATTTAAGGACCTGCGCAGTTCATTTTATTTCGCTTTTTCTTAATGAACTCTTAATATGTAAATAAGATGTATACATATACGACCGAAATGCGCATACGGGTCAAACAAATTTCTATTTGGTGTTATAATATTCAAACTTTTAAATAAAATAGAGCCATTTTGTGTCATTCAACATCTTATTATTTTTATACATAATTAAAGGAAATTTATTCTATTAATTTTTTTAAGTAACTGTCTCAAATTATTGTTTTCTATATTTTGGTCATTTGTAGTAATCATATAGTTTTGGTTAAAAGTATGTATATGATGTATCTGATACCTCTTTAATTACAAAAATATTTTATTTTTAGTAATTTTATCCATTAAATGCCACTTAGTATAGGAATATGTCGAAACGAAACAGTATATGAGGGAGCAGTATTTATATGTTTCCTAAATAAAACTTACTAACCTCTAAATTTTTATGAAAACATGAGTGGTTTCTACTATAATGTGAGAAGTGTATGTCAGTACATAAATTGCTGTTCTGTTAAAAACTTTAAATTTGGCTTCAACTTAAATTATAGTTACTCAGCAGGGGCTCCTAATATATATTTATATAATATATGTATAGGTATAATAAATTTGCATATTAAAACGAAAGTAAGCGTATTTTTCATAAATTTTCATTCAAAAACTAAAAATATTTTATTAATTTTATTTATTTTGCTAAAATGCCCTATTTTTATGCTTCAGTGTCCCATGTTGTATGAATATTGAACAAAAAAGAAATTTTTTTTTTAATATTTAGTGAGTTCACACATTGTTGTTCAATATGCATGTTGGTAGATGTTTAGAAAAATCTAATTATTCCTAAAGCTAATGAGTTTTTTCTGCTTTTGATTATTACTTTTGTGAGACAATTCAATAGAAATTAAAAATATAGTATTTGATTTTTTGATATTCACGAGAAAATATTCGTTTTAAAGCTTTAACTTTAAAATTCAAATTTCTCCCATTTCATTATTTTGCATATTGAACACTTAAGTATTCACCGTGCGAAGTGTGTTCATAAATTCAAAATCTGCACATTGACTGCAGGTTTGCATTTAAAGATTGAATGCTGGTTTGCAGGTGAATCTTCAAATGCAAACAAGGTGTATCAATTAAATTTTCCACTACATACTTCTAGTTTGTCTTTTTCTTCTTTCATTTACCGTATACGTAGTAACAATGTGAAATATACTCTATAAGTATTCTGAAACTAAAACAAACACGCATGTCACATGTACATTATGTGAATGCAACTGTTAAATATTTTATATTTTTATTTTTTTTGGTTTTATAAATCAAATATAAAAATAAAAAAAAATTTTTTTTTTAAATATTTAAAAACAATGAAAATTTTGAATATTAAAAAAATTTATTTGAAGACGAGAAAATATAGTAGTTCTTCATTATTGATTTGAATTTTTGAACGTTTTATTTACAAATATTTTACTTGTAATAGACATTTTAATTTTTTAACATCTGTTTAGTAACAAAAAATTGCGTAATTGTTTCTAAATAGAAATTTTTTGTTTTTTGAATTTTTTTATTAGATTTTTACCTGTACAATAATTAGGAACAAAAATGAGAAAATTTGAATTCTAATCCAGAAACGTGAACATTTTTCTAATTTCAATAAAATATCACCTCATATTTTTTCAATTTTATTTTATTTTAAAATACAGCTTTTAAAAAGTATAAATTCTAATATCGTATGCAAAGATATAAAACCCCCTAATGTGTTCTGGATGCGGGTCCATACCAAACAAACATAAGTTACTGTCAATAATTAAAAAAAAAAAAAAATCCAATTTGATCGTGTTGTATATAGACCGGTGTTTTTCACATCAACGCACATTTTTAAAATGGAACTTTAGTTCATACTGATCAATTTTCAAGATATGGAAATGAAATTTTTGTAAAATGTTACCGTAATTTCATTCAAAAACAATGTAGAAAAGAAATTAACCTTATGGTTACATAAAAGAACAAATTAATGAACTTAACTTAGTTAAAGGTAATCTTCCATTTTTGCATATCAAAGGCGGTTTTTCTCCGTTAATTGTACCATGACATTTATTTTAATTTTTTTATAAAATATTTCACAATTTCCCAATTGAATTTATTTCTAATTATAATTTCTACTTATAAAATGGGAAGTTTGTTTGTTTGTAGCGAACGCCCACAATTTTAAGGATAGAGTTCTGAAATTTTGCACAGTTATTCATGATTAAAAAAGTACTTTACAAAGCCATCAAATGACAGGTTTGGATAGCTGCCATCCAACTACTAGCACCTATAAGGAATCTTTCACAGATCTGAAAAATGGGTATTCATTCACAAATAAAGAAATACAGCTGTTACCAATTTCGAAAATTTGCACGTACGTCTCAGGAATATTTCAAAAACTAATTGTGTTACAGGCAAGAAAATTTAGGAATCAGAATTTTAGGAATCAGTATAAAAAATTTCCATGGCTATTTGAATTATCTACAAAAAATGTGACAATTCGTTTAATTAATCAGAAAATACTGCATAGTATTCCAGGAAGTCCATGTATACAAATCGATAGATATCAGTTATCAATGAAAATGAAGCTGTTAGCTACCGAACAGATTTTCTTTATTCGTTGGGTTTCACACTGTTTCCTCCTCATCAATTGGAATTAAAAGTAGAAGCTTCCAATATTGCTTCTATGAAATTTCAAGCCGTCAAAACTATGGTAGTAAATTAATAATATTTAATATAAGTATAGTTTAAGTTGTAGTATTGCTGATTTTGTTATCGTAGTGAAAAAAAATATTAGAATATTTTTGATAAAAATTTTTTTTTTCGATTAATTCGATTCATAAATCAAACTTCATTGAAGTAAATTTTATACATTTTGTGGTCGCCCGGACAACGTCGGGTAATTTTGCTAGCAACTTCTAAACGATTAATAGCTTGAAAAATTCTGCTATGCCATTTGACAAAGTATGGCATGACGGGCTAATTTATAATATGCAAAAACATCTACCTCATGAAAGCCACAAAATTGCTAATTTCTTACGTCTCCAATAGACGATTCAAAGTTAAATTCAAATAGCTTTTAACTAAAGAATTGAAAATAAATGCCGGAGTGCCACAGCGTCCTTAATAGCGTACTTGGCCTATTATTGTGCTTAATTTATACATCTGCTTAACCGGAAAATGGTAACTTGTTATATCCAAATTTGCAGTTGATACCGCATACCGCAATATTAAGCTCCCACTCTAACCCTAAGGTTGCTTCCAGAGATCTACAAGAACATGTTCACAAAATTGAAAACTGGTTACACCAGAGGAAAATCAAAATCAACGAAAATAAATGTGTTCATGTAACATAATAATGATATCGATCTTATTATCAAATATAACGGTCAAGTTGAATTAATAGCTAAAGAAAGTGTTTAATTCCAGATCAATTCATCCCCAACATTTCATAAAAAACTTGAAGAAAATAGCATAATCAAGAAACTTGATGCAAAACGCTCTAAGAAATTTACCAACACCATTTAAAACTGTTTTTTTTTTTGGGCCTGGAGAAAATTAAATCTCGAAGAAAGTTTAACGAAATTTAAAAACAAAAACGATATTGAACACCAACGTTGATCAAATAAAAAAAAATCTGCTAATATGCCTTGTTTGGAAAAACTGATAATATTAAATTTGATTTGGTTTTTGTTTGGAATACTCAATATCGAATTTTTGAAATACCTATTAACTATAATAAATTAATCTGTTTTATAAAATAATGATAATAAATAATTATACTCAAATATTATTTATTTATTACAAATTATAGTATATAATAAGTATTGAATTTTTATTACTTTTTATTTTTTATTATAATATTAAAATATTTAAAAATTAATTATTAATTTTAATCTTATTAATTATTTTAGAGGGATTTCTTTAATGAAATCGTAATATGGTGCACGTGAGTCATAAATAGATTCAAAAGACGGAATTACGTATATCTGTGGGCGGAATTAGCTCATATTGAAAATTTCGAGCGGAAATATGTGCAATTCAATTTTTCTTTTTAATCTTAATATTTTATTACATATTTATTTAGGGAAAAGTCAATTATAATCGAAATAAAATAATTTAATTGCATCTAAAAATATACTAATTAAGTATTGTAATTTAAAAAAAAAATTAAAAAAAACTTATATTTTTCTTGTTTTGTCAACCTAAACTAATTTTTCCTTCAGGGAGTGGAAATTGGTACATTTACGTTAATTTGATTATATTTGCAGTTTAAATATTTAAGTATTAAAACGTTTTGTATTCAAACTTTTTTGATGTAAATTCTTGGATTTGAAACTGAACAGATTTGGGGGGATCACCTAATCCAAAATATCAAACTTTTTTTGTACCTACTAGGTTTGTTTTTTATGTTCGTAGAGATAAATTTTGAAATTCAAATTAAATTTCTTGATGGAGGCATTTTAAAATTGAAACAAAAACTTTTTGGATACACGGTATATGGATTACTCTTTCGAATTATTCTAATTTACTATTTCTAGAATCAAATAATTGAGTTCGTTGATATTTGAGTTAAACTTTTAATAAATAAAAAACAAATTTATTTTTCAAAAATCAAATAACCAAAATTGTAATTTAAAATTGTTTCTCATTAAAATACATTTTACTGATTTTACACTATACAAAAATAATTTAAAGTGCCATCTGTTGAATTCAACCAAAATCTATTTAGTATTTCAATTTTATTATTGTATGTAAAATATTTTTTTGAATAAACACCATAACATTTCAAAGATAATAAAGTTTACAAATAAAATTTTTTATGTATTTTTACTTTCTCTGATGGAATTGTTGTTGTTATTATTATTATTATTATTATTATTGCAAATCACAGAAAGTAAATTATATACAAAATACATAGTTAGTTGAAAATTAATTTCTAAAAATACCTTACGAAATATGGTTTTTTTTGTTTGTACTTGTTTTTCTTTAGTTCGCAATCTTATTTACTTTTTATTTCATTCATTTTTAATTTCAAATTCTCTCTAAATGTGAACTTGTAAAAAAAAATTCCAATTTCAAATATTTCGAATGAAAAACCAAAAACAAACAGAAAACTATTGAACAAATATTTTGAGATTGAAATAAAATGTAATTTTTTTTCCTATCAGTAGCATGATGTGAATTTTCAAGCACTGTACAGACCATTAAATTTTATATTAAACTTAGTATTCACCTGGTTTAATGTTTTCTACAGACATTAAAATATTATACATAGTAACCTTTGTTGAAGCTTTTTTTACGAATGGGTGAAGAAGCATTTAGTATTTTGTTAGCTAAAGTTAAGACTGAAATTGAGAAACTAGAAACAAATACTTTGATGCGTGACGATGTCCCCCATAGAGAATATATTTCTGATCATTCATGTTCTAAAGTATTTCTTCAGCGCCTTTTGTTCACACAAAAAAAGATATCATACATTTTACCTAAAGGAATAGTATATTATATAAAGGAAACTATTGATATTCAGCCTACTTCTTCATTTAGATACAATGCCTAATTCAGTTAATTTGGAAATTAATTAATTTCTCTAACCCATGATTGAAGTACTCGTTATATAGTTCGTAACGTATCGATTTATTTAGGTAATCATAATTCGAAAATCAGCTATTGTACTCGGAAATTTAACAAATCTAAAGTTGGTAGGTTATGGATTGATTTAGGTAATTATAAAAGGAGAACCATCTATTGTTATTGAAACATTTTACATTCCAGAGTTTGTAAGAAAATTATTGTTTTAGGTAATTATAATTATAATATGTAATAGCAAATAATAAATGCAACAATTATAATTATAACAAATCGACCTATTGTAGGGAATTCCGCCTATTTTAGATATGGTAAAATACCAATTGACTCATGTAATTATAATAGCTCTTCTAATGTACTTGGCTGTTTTAATTCCCAATTCAACTGGCCCATTTACCTGATTTATTTAATTATTTTACCTATTTTATTTAGTTAAGTAAGCTTGAATAAATCAAAGTCACGAAATTTCTACTCTTCTAATTTTTTCTTTGTAATATTACTAATTAGCAATGTAGAATAGTTATGAGTATATTTATACTTTAAGGCACCCATATACTACACAACACATACATGCATGCCCATTTTAAACTAAAGCATGAATAGTATACTCTCACCATATACTATTCATGCAAAAACATTCAGTACAAGATGTCTTAACTAGCGTGTGCAGCTATTTTTTTTTTTATTTTTTCATTTGCACTATTTTTCAATATTCTATTTGAATAGATAGAATGATAAGCTTTCATAACTCTTTCCAGAATGTTTTTACCAACGCTCATTTTTATATTTTTTATTTAATTGTTGTTAACGCTACAAAAACGTGTGTTGAAATGGGAAATTTAAACATATACTATACACATTCGTGCATATACAAACAAAAAAATCAATTTTTTTAAAAACCACACAATTTCAAAACATTTCAATGCATTCTTGTTCAATCCAGGATGAAACATATTTTTTATGTATTTTTTTTATTTTTTCACCACGATAGTATTGTATTTGTGATATTTGAGTTATCAGTTATTCTATTCTATTTACATCTGTTTCATTGACCTTAAATTGTGCTTTGATAGAATAATAATTATTTTTTTGTTATTGTTATGATATTATATGATTGTTTTGATAGGATATAAAAATAAATTGATGTCAATATAGAAGTTTTACAATTATCAATTACATAAAAGAAATCGTTTGAAATGTATTGGTTGATTCCAAGTGATATAGCTATCTTGCTAAATCATATATGAAGCTATAAAACCAATAATGTGTATTAATGATTAGTCTGATCTAAAGCAGCTGCTGGATTCAGGACAAGTTGTTTCTTTGTGACAAAATTACTAACCATATTCGTGAGTCAACAATATGGTTTTATAAGTTTAACATACATAAAAGTACACACTCCATGCTTTCTTTTATTAATTTCTATTTTCTATAAATTTCTAATTTTATTAAGGTTGACATCGAATATAGTAAAACATACTAGATAAATTGTACTGTAAATATAGTATTACAGTTTTAACTGCAATCTAGTATGTACCATAATGTATACTACATACAATGACAACTATGCTAAAAGTAGAATATAAATATTTTAGAATTAATTACGTAGTGTATAATACATTATGGTACATACTATATAGAAATTTAAACTCTAATACTGTATTTGTGATGTCAAAAAAATTTCCAAAGTACTGGAAGGCTTTTAAACATGTGCAAAATTTATTTTTATTTATATTTGATTCATTTATTTGGCTTGTAGCCATTTGATTTCAAATAATTTACAAATTCATTTACTACATTTGGTTCCAAATCAAATTAAAATTAAAATTCGTTGTTTATTGACAACATTTTTTTTTAATTTATTAAAAATCAGCTTAAATGTATTTTAATACAACCGCACTTGAAAAAACAAATTTTAAAATGATTCCTGAAAACATATTTAAAATATCACTGTCATAAAATATCAAAAAATTTCGATATTTTCAAGCAGGTTGAATACCTGTTATAAACCTCACACTCACTACAACCATATAGTCAAGTTGAATATTTGTTTTAAAACGCAGTGCAGAGATATACATTTTCAGGTATTAAACTCACATTTACTACAAAATTTAATAATCTGTTCTATGATTAAAAGATGCAATGAACCTGTTAGATTGACATTGCATTTAAGTAAAAAAAAAAAAAAAAAAAGTCTTTCAATGACATTGCGTATAAGATTTGTCCTGGTCTATTGAGGAACTAAAACACAAATAAAAATTATTGTTCGAAAAATTTGTACACAAAAAAAAATAAACAAAATTGGAATCTAATTCAAAAAAGTCAGATCCAAGGTTGAAATATAATAAAATTTAATTTTTAAAAATAATTTACAATTCCGAGACGGAAATATTTATACACTTTTAATATTATAATCACAGTGTATGTCAGCGCCCTTTTATCTTTAAGCCTACACAATAAAACAAAATAATATTTGGTGATTTTTATCATTGGAATTTATTTTGAAGTAATACTACGTATTTTTTCTACAAAATTATGTGAAACTTTGGAAATATTTACTTTTGTTATTTTGAATATAACAAAACAAAAAATTTCTATCTAAATCTCTTGATATCTTTACTAATAATTTTTTTTTTTTTATTTTGTTATAGAATAGAAATCTATAAATATGTCATGCAGTGCCGTAATTTTACTCAATGAAAACCGATTTGCATTTTTATTTCCTTTTTATTGTAGTTATTATAGACGTTAGTGTAAACATGATGAGTTTTTTTGGTTAGTAAAAGAAAATTTTATTAATTTGTTGCAGAATGTTTAACATATCAGGTAGTTCCCTATCTCTTAAAATTGTTTTTTTTTTTTTTTCGAAAATATTTAATTTTCATTCTTGAGACTTTTTTACTTTATAATCAATATCACTTTGTTTCGTAAGTCATCTGGCGCTGTTGTGCGAAAGATTGCACTAGTAGTAACCTCATTAAATTAAAAAAAAATCAATATGTTTGTACAGTTTCACGTATCGCTCGAATTTCCAGAAGTGCTATGCACGCTGGATCAAGAGCCTTTTTAAAGCCAATTAGCAGTGCATTTATCGCACAAAGACAAACTTTTAATGCTCAGAACACAACTCCAGTTGCATTACTGCCACAAATCAGGTCATATCAGACCTCACCAGTCACACGTTGTATTGATTCCGCTGCCAAATTCATCGGTGCTGATGGGGCAAATATAGTAGGTGTAGCCGGTTCTAGTGCTGGTATTTGAACAGTATTTGGCTCATTAAATATTGCTTATGCAGATTCCATCTTAAGAAACAATTTCTGATATACAATTATGATAATACTGATACAATTCTGATATACAATTTCTGATATACAGTTCTGATATACAAATTTGAGTTTTGCTTTATCTGAAGCTATGTGTCTCTTCTGTCTTATGATGGCGTTCTTGCTGTTATTCGCTTTTTAAATTATTGTATATATTTGACATTTAATATTGTTTTTCAAATTTTCATCATGTAAAAAAAAACATTTAAATAATAATTTACTTATATTTAAAGTCTAAGTTTTAGACTAAAATTATTTGTTTTTTACTTAAGTCCGGAATTAAAGACTTTGCCTATTTTAACATACTAAAAACTTATATTTTTTTGTATTATAGTTTAAAATCAGTCTTTCAGACTACTCATTAATACACATTATTGCCAAAATATATTTCTCACTTCCACTTCCCACTTCCCCCTATCCAGTCGCCTAAGAAAGTTACATCAGAAGCGTAAAACTTCTATAATGACATTAATTTTTTTTTTTATTATATTCTCAGTATTTATGTATAACTTCCTTTTCCCACATCAAAGCACATAACTGCAATTCATTACATAAAGTGAAACCAACGAGTATTTACCAATTTTCTGGTATATCAACCAATTAAATGTAGAAAACTATAACCATTATCATAACCAAAACCAGGGAACTAAATTTTCCTAAATAACAAAACTCCACTCTATTTAAGTTATTATCGAAATCACACACACTCAACAAAATTTAATAAAACATCATTATTATTTTTTGAATAATAGGAAATTCGGTTATGCCCTGAGCGGACATACAACCCCGGGACCTTCTGATTAATAGTCAGAGTCCCTTAGCGGAACACTATGACCCGGAAAATTATAATTAATGGTCAGATGATAAACGCTGTGCCATGTTGAAAATGTTGGAAAAGATAAATTTTGTCGCGTACAGCGAATTTTTTTATTTCATCTGTTTTGATAGAGACCAGAGAAAATCAATGAAAAATAAAAATAAAATTTGAAACAGTTTGCTGAAATATATAATTTACGTTAATAATTTAGCCCCAAAATTATACGTATACGAGGCTGGCGGTGAAATTTCCATCAACATTTTAGAAGATATATTACTCAATTGGCCCTAATAAAATTATTTGGAAGCAGTTGATTACAAATGCAACCTAATCTTTTTTATTCTATGTACTCTGCATTTCTTTCTGAATATACTGAAATAGAAACTCAGCCCCAACCATAATACATATTGGTCCGGTTGTACATAACAAACATATTTAAACTTATTCCCCTTAGAATAAAAAATATCTTGAATAATATATTTTGATTTTACGCTTAAATTCAATCTACTCCAACTATCAATAACAATACTTCAAAACCATTTGAATTGTTCCCAGAACAACATATCCAATTCTATATTATTATTATTTATATTTTAACACCAAGTATAATAAATCTTCAACCAATAGAGCCAACAAGTGAGAAAATAAATACATTATTTTTACAAATAATTACCAATATTAGAAGTACAAATAAAATATTCTATTTATATTAATATGTGAGTGTGAACTGCTACTAGAGGAGTAAAGAAGATTATTTTTTATCAAAATATATAGAACAACTCTTAATGTTTACCTTAATTTTTTTATGTTGGTGCTTTTTGTTTTTGTTTTTTTTTTTTTTTTTTTTTGGAAAGTTTGATAATATTTTGAAGGTTTCGAATTTAATCTACTCAACTTATTATTATAAATAATACATACTCGTATTTGTAATAAATAAAAATAATAATATGATAATTAATCTGAAAAGATAAATATTAATAGCTACTGGTTGGTGTGTACGTAAAGTCTTCAACAAAATAATGAGAATTAGAAAGAATATTAATAAAAAAATAAAAATGATTTCAAAATTGTTCCGTAAAATACTTATTTACTTATATACAATAAATTAGTTTGAATAGACATGAACGTCATAGGTTGTCCTGTAAAACCCCTACTTATAAAATCCAAAAATTCGAAATTCAAAACACAAAATCTATATCCAACAAAATTTCAAATTCCACAAAATTCAAAAATTCAAAAATTCAAAATTAAAATCCCGTAAAGTCCAAATACCCAGAAACCAAAATACAAGTACCAAAAATCAAAACATAACATTCTGGAAAAAATGTAAAACTTGATTTCCTAATTATTTTGTCTTACATACATATCTGCAAATTTTTTAAAATAGTGGAGGCGCTGTCCCCAAACCTCTATAATAGTAAGTTATGGAAGCCCTGATCTTTTTACTCAACTATAATCACCTTCTTAAACCTTCGCATAAATTATGCTGTAAAAGACCAATACCCAATGATTTTATTTAAAATTTTCCAAACTACGAGGACAGTCCGAAAAGTTTCATGTAACAACATCTTTTTCAATATTTTAAATTTTTATGGTTGCCATTTCAAAAAACAATAATCTATGTGGTCTGTCTTAAATTTTCAAATCGATCTGTCAAATAGTTTATGGTGAAACAACTATCTAATCAGTTAACTTTTGTTCTTTTCAAATAATGGATAAATTTCAAATTCGTGCTGCAATTCATTATATTTTTTTGATAGGTTTATCAGCAACCAGTACCCAAAAAGATATGGATAGTACTTTAAGTACTTCATCACCATCATATGAAATCATTCGTTTTTGGGTAGCTGAACTTAAACGCAGCCGTACAAGTGTAAATGATGAACAAAGAAATGGGAGACCAAAAAAAGCTCCACCCATTGAAATTATATAAGATCCATCCATAATGTAGTGAGAAACGATCGCCTAGTAAAAGTTCGGGAGCTAGCTGACGTATTAAAAATACCAAAATATAGCGTTGGACGCATTTTACATGCTGAACTCCTTATGAAAAAGTTATCAGCAAGATGGGTGCCGAGCGTTTTTTGTAACATTGCTACGAAAAATAATTCGTTGGACACATTGTGAAGAGTTTTTCGCAATATATGAGCGTAATCCTAATGATAACTGTAAAATGAAACTTGGGTCCATTACTGTATACCAGAAATAAAAAATTGATCCAAACAATGGATCTGGTGGAAGTGCGCCAAAGAAAATAAAAGCAGAAAAATCAGCAGGAAAACACAAGGGGATGCACAAGATATAATTTTCATCGACTATCTTGAAAAAAAAATCAATAAATGCTACATATTATTGTGCACCATTGGGTCGATTGAATGACGAAATCAAAAAAAATTGCAAATAAAAAATGTATTTCTATCAAATCACTGCACCATTACACGGTATTACAACAATGAAATTAAATGAATTACGGTACAAAACTGCTCCAAATATAACATACAGTCCAGATTTGACCCCAAATGATTACTTTTTAATTCCGAATTGCTAGAAACAAAAAATAATCGTAGATGTAAATACATAGTATAAGTTCTAACTCTGAAGTAAACTCAGTAAAATAAAATAATATAATTAAGGTGAAATAAATAAAAATAAAATAATAATAATAAATAATTAAACAATAATTTAGAGTAATCTGGTAACAACTTAGATAAAATAAAGTTTAATACATTCAATAAGGCTAAGTTCCTGTTAATAGTACGAGTATTCTACATTTAATGAGTTGTAAAACATTGTAGTAAAATATATAATAAAAAATCCCACAGAAGCGTACTTAATTAAGCACGAAAAGGTAATTCTATACTTAAGTTACTGTCAAGAACAAAAAATAATAGCTGCTTTCACCCCCAAAGACCAGTCTCACATTTAGATCTAAACAAGTTGAGATTTTGTCATGTTTGGATTATGTGCTTCTTGAATTTTATGAATTTCTGAAAATAAAAATATTTCGATTTTGTGATTTTAGTATGATTTTGAGAATGGGTATTTTGTAGGATTACCACGTCATTACTTCTTCCCACATTGAAAAATTGTATGTCTAATTATACGAGGTTACGAGTATAATGCACAGAATTAACGATTTTAATAAAATATATATTATTTTTGTCATTTAGTATAACACTAATAAAGTAATTGATACCTAATCTTAGCATTATTAATGCAATTAAGACCGTCGTCCTATTTGATTAACATAAATATTGTATTATTACCAGTGACTAACCTGTGCATTTGCACAGAAGTTGTATTTTTTTTCAGAAACTATTTTAAAAATATTTTAATTACAAATATTTCCGAGCAATGGGATTAAGGACTTTATAACGAAATCAATACTAATAATATTTTTTATATTTTACATTTAACTGATTGAAGAGAAACTACTTACTAAATTTCCAATTAAAATATTTTTTCCAATTTTCTTTAATTATGAGCATTTCTGTATAAAGTTAAAAAAAAATATAAATTTATTAAAGCAAATGTAAGAAAAGGATAAAGAGTTATGTTAAAGAAGGATTTAATAACTTCTAAAGTACTCTTCAACTGCTAGCCTTCTAAAGAATGTTCTTTTAAAGAAGGATTTAATAACTTCTAAAGTACTCTTCAACTGCTAGCCTTCTAAAGAATGTTCTTTAAGCATCCAAATTTTCTTTAAAGATTTATATGCAAAAAGTGGTGAAATCACGGCTAAGAATACTTTCGTTTGAAACTCTAGCAGATATTAATTTTATTGCTGAATATTGTATAAAATAATATAGGGTGTGCGTCAAATTCGATATTTGGTCGGATACAGAATATTAAGTCTTAGGGAAATTTCCTTCGAACCAGGTGAAATTTTAATATTTCTCAATATTTATTATGTAAAAAATAATAGATTTTTAAAATACTTTTGTAGATGGATTTAAGTCCGATCAAATCCAAATAAACGCTGGTGCTCCCCAAGGATCAGTTCTCTCACCTATACTATTCCTTATATTTATAAATGATTTACTCCAAACCACTTTCAATCCAATCCACCGCTTTGCAGACGGCAGTACTCTAGTAGCCTCCTACGCTTTTCATAAAAAATCTGAAGCTACCTCTATCGTTGTATCAACCAAAAAAGATATCATGGCAAGTTCCCTCAGCCATGATTTGCTCGCAATAGCTAACTGGGGCTTAAAAAACAGAGTCGAGTTTAACACTTCATTCACAGCTGTACAATCTCCAGAAAAATTTCTATTTTCGATCCTGTTCTTTTACTTCAGGAAGATAAATTTCACCGGTTTGAAAGCTTAAGCGTATCAGGTATACACATAAATGAAAAAATTATCTGAAATTAAAATATATTCGATGTTGCAAAAAACGCAGCCAAATGTTTAGGGTTTCTTAGCCGCTGTAAGACTTACTTCTCCTCCTGTGACCTCTTGAAAATATATAGAGCTTTCATGTGACTCAAAATAGAGTACAATTTTCACATATGGGCTGGCGCTCCATTAGTGGGTTAAAACATTTGGATAAAGTCCAAAAATGGGCTATTCGTCTAATCAATGACCCAAATGTTACTACTCATCTTACTCATCTTAGACATCGTTGTATAGTCGGAATTCTCTCCTTTTATAGATATCTCGTAGGCTTTCTCTTCTAATTTTCCTTTCCCACCCTAATCAAACGTACAAATCGGTATAAAAGGTCCCTCTACCTAACACTTTGGCTATGCATAAAAAAACTTTTTCAAAAATGGTTTTTTACCTCGTGTACAATTTCTTACAATTTACAAAATTCGCATCTTAACTCTTGCATTAACTGCCATTGATTAAATGAGTTAGAGCAAATTTCAGTCGGGCTCAGTAAAGCTATCTAAAGAAATTTCTTTGAAAATATAACCTGGAGTTATCAAAGAAAAATCTGTAAGGATCATTAGATTGAGTGCATAAGGGACGTTATAGAGTTATAGACATCCATGACAAAATACAGTAGAAATTTGTTCAAAAATGAACGTTTGAAATCCCATTACATGTTTAAGATGGTGCTTTATTTATTTAACACCGGTCTCCCATATACCTCCAATATAAGGCGAACCTTGTGAAAGATTATGCCAAGCCATAATTATTATTCACAAATATTTTTGCAGCTTCTTCATTGCCGATTTTTGTAACCAATTTCATAAGTTTTTTTAATTCAGATAACCGTTAGTAATTTGTAAGAATGAAATTTTGATATTATAAAACTAATAATTATACTCTGTATACGAACTTATTAGTTCTTTTGGAGAAAAAAAAGGTCGAATCCAATTTTGGCTAAAATATATTTTAACTCTGGTTGTTTGGCTTTCTCAACTGTGTGAAACCGCAAGAATACATCATCCATATACATGTCGCTTTCGATGATATTTGCACCTGTAGGGTATATAGTTTTTTTTTTGTTCTTTCGCAACTTCAAAAGGGCATGTTTGGCCAGAAAAGAAGCGCAACTTACCCCAAATGTAACCCTAAAAAGTTTAAAATCCTTTACGAAAGCGAATAGCCCATTTTCTAAATAGAATTTAAACAGTTATAAACTATCAAAAATATTTTAAGTTAATAAAATATTTAAGTTGGAAATGAAATTAAAAAATACGTAAAATAAAAGGCTAAAATTATCACAAAATCTCTTGATGAATAGAAAATAATAAAAGTTCTGAATAGGTAAAAAAACAAAAATCTAAATGGAATTACAAAGTAAAGCAGAAACAAATTAAACGATTTCAAGCCTATTTTTGAAATAAAAGGTTTATTACAAGAACATAAAGACAAAATATTATTGATGGGCTTAATTTTTATAAGCTTGTAAAACAAATTTCGATACTGACATAATAATAATTACAAATTATATAACTTCAATAATTTTAGTGATTTTTATTATGTAATCTTTTATTAATTTTAACCTATATATTTGGACTATTACATATCATCAATTTTCTTTTTTAATAATTCGATGCACATAAATCTTTATTTAAGGTTATTACAACAACCGAAATTAACAACATTTAAGGTTTAATTATTTTACGATATAGGTATAATATTTTCATCTCTACAAAAATAATTAATGGAAACATAAACAACTAAATTCGAATTCGAACAAAAATAAATATCCTTATAAATTCTAATCAAAAATTTTATCATTCCAGTCACATTTAAAAGTACCAAAAAAAAATACACCAACAAGCATATTTAATTTCGCATAAAACGAAATACAATATCAACAATAACAACAACAACAATTAAATAAAGTTTCATTTTCTTTTTGAGGTTTCATTAACAACTCTAATTGCAAAATTGGAAAATTTTTGTCCGTTTTGTTTGTTTTTAATTTTTTAATAACAAAAAAAAAACAAAAACAATAACAATGAGTTCTAAAGTAATAGTAAATGGTAGATAATAAACAAAATAAAAATAAAAAAGATATCTTACTTCTCAGTAAACACAATATATACAATTTATGAAATTGTTATTAACTAAATTTGGATGGGATCCTTTTCAAAAAGTATATGATATGACCTATAACATTTTTTTTTAAATGAAATTTTCATGATTTAGAATTTTAATTTCTTTTACCGAAAAAAATAATGTTGAAAAAAAAAAATGTTGGAAAAATAATGTTGAAAAATCAGTTATTGAAAAAAAAATGATGAAAAAAAAATGTCGAATTTCACTGTTGAAAAAAAATGTAGAACTAGTTATACAAATCAGCTTTTATCCTTATCGAAATATGTACATAAACAATATAAGAAATTCAATAATAATGTGTAGCGGGGGTTTGGTGTGACAACGCCCACTGTTGTAAGTTCTCTTTTGTGGAAATGTATATGTAATAAGAATAATTAGAGAGAATTAAAGAGTAGATTCAAAATAAGACAATCAAAATATTACAGGGTATTACCTTTTTCTCAGAATATTTATGCAAGTGTATATGCAAGATCTTGAACTAGAAGAGACTTTAGAGTTTAGGTAGGGTATTCTCTTTTTCCAGAAAATATACCTAATTTCTGGGATACTATGGACCCTCCAATAATGTTTCTAAACCGTCTTAATAACGTGTGGCAAGTTTGAAAAAAAAATAGTTTTCACAAGTTCTCTAAGCGTTGTTCATTACGTGTGACATGTTTAACAAAAAAAAATTCAAGGGCCTCAATTTCTGGGGCACTAGACCTCCAAAAATTTTTGTAAGCACCGTTTTGCAACACCAAGCTTGGTTAATTACCCAGATCTAGAAATTGCATAATTTCTGTCAGTAATAGCGAAAAGTCGCTTCGTATAATTTCTGTAACTTTTGAAATATTTTTAAAATTTGCAGTGTCCGAATAAATAATGGTTAGAGTCGTATGAAAGTAGATAAATAAAATAAAACATTCAACATGGTTACCATTGTTCAGGAGTATACACAAAACAATTTATTTCATAAAGGTCTTCAATTATTGAATCACTAACCAGTGGAAGTCAGAAACCCAGAAAATTAAGATTTTTTCAAAAAAATTTTTATGACTTTTATAAAGTATAACGAATTATGAAATTTGTATGTTGCCTATTGAATATTCATAAATTTTTAACTTATTATATTTTAGATTTTGTATTTTGAATTTTTTATGAGTTTTTTTGGTAAATTATTGTATTTTTTAATAATAATTATTATATTGTTAATAAATTTTTTGTGTAATAACACTATTGAACTAATTTTATTTTATGTAATTTGAAAATAAATAGATTTAATGCTTTAAAATAGTATTAATTACATACTAATAAATGATTTAAGCAAAAAAAAAAATTTTTTTTCTTATTCGGCATTTTTTTCTTCAATATATTTTTTTCACCATTTTGTTATTCAACATTTTTTATTCGACATTTTGCTTTTCAAGACATCGACCCACACTCCTTTAACGCAATAGGTGGTTCATTATTATTCACATTACATTATGTATTCTTTATAATGTTATGGGTATCTTAGTATCTACATAATATTTCAAATGTTCCTAAAATAATTTTATTTTGAAAACAAATATCAATTTAAAATTAAAACGATGCAAAACTGGAAATTTTTCTTTTATTTCAATTATTACGAAAACTAATTATAATTTCAATAAAAAATTATTAGTACTTAGTACAGAAATACTTTCTGAAAATTTCAATAATTATAAGTCCAGTGGAAAATATAACAAACAAACAAATCGAAATATGTTAAAGATTTTGAATTAAATTTAATACTTTATATTTTTATCATTGTCTTGTATATTGTTTAACAGGCCAGTAGATTATAAAATTTGAGTAAAAATAATATCATTGATTAATAATACTATAAAGATAGACATTTTCATACAACAGAAAATGTTCAGCACAATTTTTCCAAATTCTCTTCATTATATATATTTTCTGGGGTATATTCAATGTGTTGGTGCATTTTCTATATTCAATTTGAATTTTTAAATTTTTGAGCGTTTTATACGACTTTATTCTCTAAATAATTTGTATGTGTTTAGTTTCTCTATACTGTTCTTGAATATTATTGTTTTTAACTTTTTGTTATTTGAATTTGTATAGGTAATTTGAATTTTTTTTTAATTGATAGGTACAAAAATTTCAATTTGGATAGCATTTTTATCGAGTAGTCTTTTAAGAATATTTTTTTTTTTATTTTTCTCTCAATATACATTGCAATAAAAGGATTTTTATAATTGTTGATATTGTGCATGTATATTATTTGTAATAATAAATTATAAAATTATAATATAATTTTATAATGTTTAGGAAACGAAAATATTTTTCTTGTTTTAATTGAATAATTTTTTAAAAATAAAACAATTTCAAAAAATTTAAATAATAGTGAACATTCATCCACGTAATGATTTCTAATATATATTCATACATACATATACATATATGTATAAATTTACAAATAGAATCAAATTTTTGTTAAAGTTGTTTTAAATACAATTCTAAATTTTAAATTCAATTCAAATCGGTTTTTAGGTACATACGTACTTATATACCTACGTTCAGTTATTTCATCTCTAATATTTCATTATGAATAGCTATTTAAATTTCGTTTTCAAATTTTGTGTTAGTTTTTTAAAAATAGTCACATGTATGGCAGTTTGACACTTTTTATGTGCAAAATCCAGCAAAATATCTAATTGCTAATTCTTCAAAATTACTAAATGATTTACTATGTGATTGAACTGTATTTGAAGTTGAAGCTAAAACATTTTCCTTCTCATTTCTTCAGGACAATTTTCAATAATAAAATCTTCATGAGCCAAATCATTGGCATCAATGTCCAAATAATTATTGTGATCTGATTCACAATTTGAGGATGTATTTTCGTTATAAATACTCGCCTCGTCTTATTAAAAATATTCCCAATTTGTTGTGCAGATGGATTTCTGCAATAATCTCCAGCAGATCTTATATGAGAAAATATATTTTCTAACGGATCTTGGTTCAGTCCGCGCGTCATCAAGAAATTAATATTCTATCAATTTGATCTTTCGATAAAGATAATACAGCAGTTATTGTTTGGGCCATTCCATTAATGGAAACATTTTTTTTGGTACTTTTAATTTTTGATTTTTTAAGATATTCTAGCCTTTCCTCTAAGAATAAAAACGGAGAATTTTTAACGGTTGGAAATTCAAAATTTTTAATTTTTTGTGTTAAAATTTGAAGAATTTGAGTAATGAATTAACTAGTTAACTCTTAAAACTAAATCAACAAACAGATTGGCTTTATTACTCAATAAATTAAAAAAAATTCGATCAGTGTTATTTATTGCTTTTATGGCTGCATATGTACTATGACTAAATAATTGAAAAGCTGATTTTACTGACATTTTTTCAAATGTGTTAGAATTAATATGGGTGCTACGAACTTTAGGTAAAATTGTTGAAAGCTAATAATATCATTATTCCAGTTTTCAAAATCGGGTTTTATAAAAGAATTTCTGACAGATTTTATAAGATGCCATATCAAACTAAGTATAAATTTTATTTCCATTCCAATCATAAAAAAAGAGTCTACCTTAATGACACCAAGTAATTCATAAGTATTTCGATTTGTACTGCATTAGTCACAAGCAGGTGCAACAGTTTTAGAATCAATCTTTGTTAGCTCCTTAAGATATTTTAGTAGTAAATTGATAAAAAAATGAAAGGTTTTAAAGTTACTCTTTTCAAATTATTTTTGGATAAATTGTAACCCTATGCGTACTTATAACTTTCATGTAAACTTTGAGTCATAAAGAAATGTGCTTCTGTTGCTAGCTTTTGTTTTCTATCCCCATCTAAATCTTCCACACCATCTATACAATCCCTTTTTATACTGTAAGATGTTTCTTTTCCTTTATAAATTCATTTATATAAAAAATGATTTTGGTAACTGGTACATTTTATGAAATTATTAACTGAGATATAATTAAGAAAATTGTTTCCAAAGAGAAAAGTGCTCATCAAAAATATTGCCCAAAACTGGAAATACTCATATCAGTCCCAGTACTTTGCAAAAAATCTTAGCTGTTTTAGCTTTTCAATTATTTACATATGCAAATATGCAGCTACGAAAACAAAATAATTATAATTTTAATTTTTCCATATAATAATGAGTAATAAAGTAAACCTGCTGTTGTGAGTAATGTGTACACTGCTGGTCTTTCTTTAAATTCTTCAAATATTTATACTAAAAATACGTACAAACAACTATTAAAAATTGTCCATATTTGTTCGTAGAGAAAATGTTAGATTATCTTAAAAAATTAAAAGTTCTAAACAAATCCACCTGCACAATAAATTGCAAATACTTTTACAAATATATTACGAATTTGATGAATTTCATTTACAACAACAATATATTTTCAAAGCTGGAGTAAATCATGACAAGCCTTTGAATATTGATATTTAATGCTCTTGTTATGAAAATAATGACAAAGTAGAAAATTCTGAATTTGAAAAATACCATTGTAAAATTGTGCGTTGCAAGTTTTAATTATCTTATAAATAAATTGTGTGCTTACTGCAACAAAAAAGCATATTAAATATACTTTTCAATTTACTCTACCGTTAAGATTTTTTATAAATTTTACAAAAATTAATGATGAGTTTTTCAAATATTTTTAAATTCTGTTATAATTTTAAAATCCATGCGTACATACATATCCACATATTGGAAAAATCAAAAAGAAAGCCTTTTAAAAATAAAAATTTGATTCTATTTGTAAATTTATACATATACGTATATGTATGTATGAATATATATTAGAAATCATTACGTGGATGAATGTTCACTATTATTTTTGAAAATTATTCAATTAAAACAAGAAAAATATTTTCGTTTCCTAAATATTATAAAATTATATTATAATTTTATAATTTATTATTACAAATAATATACATGCACAATATCAACAATTATAAAAATCCTTTTATTACAAATGTATATTGAGAGAAAAATAAAAAAAAAATATTCTTAAAAGACTACTCGATAAAAATGCTATCCAAATTGAAATTTTTGTACCTATCAATTAAAAAAAAATTCAAATTACCTATACAAATTCAAATAACAAAAAGTTAAAAACAATAATATTCAAGAACAGTATAGAGAAACTAAACACATACAAATTATTTAGAGAATAAAGTCGTATAAAACGCTCAAAAATTTAAAAATTCAAATTGAATATAGAAAATGCACCAACACATTGAATATACCCCAGAAAATATATATAATGAAGAGAAGTTGGAAAAATTGAGCTGAACATTTTCTGTTGTATGAAAATGTCTATCTTTATAGTATTATTAATCAATGATAATATCCAGTTTATGTGTAAATCAAATGGACATTTTTCTTTTCAAAAGATATTACTTCTGGCAAAGTTTGGACTAAATTTAATTGACCAATATGAAAGGGGAGTGTTTAAACTATTAATATCTAGAGCCGCATTAAAAAATGTTAATGCTTTCATTCATAATTTTACAAATTAAAAAAATTCACAAGCAAAATTATTCTACATCCAGGCTTTCACTTCAACTTCTATCAGAAGATTAAAAGAAAATCTCTTTATTTTGATTTTAGTTTTCATAGAATTCAAAATATCTCACACACCAAGGCTTGCTGTGTTCAATAAGTTTAATTTGACAAAACAAACACTAAATATAACATAATAGATAATACACATTAAACTTATTTGAACACAGCAAGCAAAAATAAAATGAGAAATATAAGAAAAAAAATAAATCGGAAAAAATTTAACGATCAATTGTTATTGTAATTTTAGACGAAAATAATACGAAATGTAATGTTCGGAAAAAAATTTAATATGAAAGCCTGATACAGTATACAAAGCAATGATTTTATGACGGGCCTGCCCAAGCCGTTCATTGTAGAATCATTGAAAATAGACAATATAACAAAAATTGGAAAAACGATTGCTACCACATCAAGCACAATGATACTATCATTATATTGAATTTGTAATAATTCATGCAAAGCAATAAAGGGATTTAAAGTTAAAAGGCATTACCCGATGCAGCATTCGGAATATGAAAATTTTACTGGTGAAAGAAGAAAATAAAAAATATTGAATTTAAAAAGAGACCTGAAGGAAAACTTCCCAGTAAAAGCTTCTCAAATTATCAACTCAAATTATCCCTAATATTGTTAAGGCAAGATTTGTAGGTTCTATTTTAATAACGTTATTCTGATGGTAAATTTGTTAAAGAATCTATGACTACTGTTATAAAAACTGTATATCCCGAGAAGGCAAGATTAATTGAAAACTACTTGAATTTATCTCGTCAGACAATTACTCGCCGTATTTCTGATATTGCCACAAAAAACGTGGTAATTTTAAAAGATAAAATTAGTCACTTTGATTTATTCTCAGTTTGCCTTGATGAAAGTACTGATACCTCCGATAATGCTTAGCTTGCAATACTTATACGAGGAATAGATAGGAATTTTTGCATTTGTGAAGAACTCTTGGACTTAAAAAACCTCAAGGATCTAAAAAACCAAACGAATAGATATATATAATGCATTTTGGGAGAGTTTCACTGAAAATAATTTCTTCCTAACATGGTAGCAAAGAATAAGGGGTTTATGGACCTGATGCAAGTGAAACTGTTAGAACCTGGAATATAGATATTATTTTTTTGGCTCATGCAATTATAGATTTTTGTATTTTGGCTCATTATTCAGTTCGGGTTGGCCAGGCCTGTTTTATGATATTATATACTACTACTAGGAGCCCCTATAGATTAACTATAATTCAAGTTAAAGCCAAACAATTTAACAAGACGGGGATTTGCATGGACTGATATAGATCAGTAAATACACATATTTTAATGAAAACCATTCAGATTGCTATAGTTTTAATAAACATAACTACTCCTCAATTACCATGCCTTTCTACCTATTCCCTACAATAAGTCAAAATAATTTAGTTAAAAACTGTTTTTCAACTCTAAAAACCATCACTAACTTCTATTAATTATAGGTTTTATTTTTAAATCCATCTTTGGCACTAGATAGAATGCTAGAGCACTTTTGTACTAGAGCCAGATCTCCTCTCGAAATTACCAAGTCTATCTAATCTAATCTACGTTCTGTATTTTTTAATATAAAAAATTCAACTAATTCGGACTTCAATGGGTGAAACTAGAATTTATTTTTGTTACTTGATCTTTTTGATTTTTCCCTATAAATTTAAATTTAACCAGTCCAACAAAAGCAGTATATAAATATAATTCTGGAAGTAAATTAAAAAAAAGGACCAAAATTTATTGCAATTCTTTTACACAATATTTAAAAAAAATTATTCAAATTTAATCCCTATATAACTATGTTTTTTTTTTTTGCTTTTATTTATTATTTTCTATTCTATTTCTTACAAAAATCCAGGAAAAAATTTATTTTTTGTTAATTTTGCTGTAAATTTTAGTTTCAGTAAAAATTAAAATTTTAACCGTTAAGTTTTTACTTCTATTTGATTTAATTGTAAAAAAGTTTGTTAAAAAAAACCATTCATTTTCATTTAATTACAACTTAAAACTGATTAAACTATGACTAAATATTTAAATGAATTGTTTAACCACCAATAATTTCTGTAATCTAATATATCCTTAAAAGGGATACATGTATCATATTTTAAGCTGCTAATGTCAATGGAACTCGCATTTATGTAAATTTATCAAATAAATGCTATTTCGAATTTTTGTTTTCCAGTTGCGTACGAATTTTAAAAATCTCAAATATAAATTATTAATGTAAATGTACCTACAACCGCCCTAGCACCTTATGCTGCCCAAACTGTTTCTTTGTAAATATATTTGTATTTCTAATTTATTTTTTAAATAAAAAAATAATATTATCTCCTCGTTGTAATGCAAAACAATGCACATTTATTTTCATATTAATAAATAAATTATTGATAGAAAAGTAAGCCAGGTTTAGGGCTAAAGCATTTTAATGAAAATATTAGTTCAAATGTTGAGATTTTTTTTTATTTTGTTAAGACTATAATTATTAAACTGGCATCTTATTCTTCACTTCACTGATTTATTTTATTTAAATAATTGTAAAATATATATCTAATACATACTTTCTTCCATTTTTAAATAAAAAATATTTAAAATTGCTATTTTTTTTTGAGCGGGAATTAGGGACACGTGTACGTATTTACGATCGACCGGGCGGAATTAGGAAAATGATATATCGAAATAATTACTTAAATTATTCAACAATTTTTGATTATATAAGCATGCAATTAGAAAATTTCAAATTGAAATTGAACAAACTTAACTGGATCTACATATTTAAGTTCGCACATGGATTTTTTGTTACAACTAAATTTTGAGCTTTGAAATTTGTATGGTTTTTAAGGTCGGGTCGGTAATATGTACAATATGTCCTAATTGCGAACTAAATTTTTGTAAACTAATTTTTAGTAAATTAATTTTATTTATCGTACTTATATTTTAATAAATAAGTGCTTACTTGTTTTTTATTAATAGAAGCAATCTCGGAATTTAACTTACCATCAAAATTTCATAAAGGTATTTGAAATGAATTACCAAAAGAATTTGTTTACATTTGAAACATTTTTTTGGTTCCACGGATTATGCAGACATTTTAAGCAATTTAGATATTACAGATCTATCTTTAAATAACATAACATTGATGCCAATCTTCGATAGATAAAAATAAATATATCGATCTAAATATCCAATATAATGGGCAAGTTGATTTGATAGGTCAGGAAAGTGATCAATGATCAATTCATTACCAGAATTTCATAAAAGACTTGAAGAAGAAATTTACCAACACAAATTAAAATTGTTTTTTTTTTTTTTGGGCCTGGAGGAAATGAAATGTCGAAGAAAGTTAAACGAAATTTAAAAACAAAAACGATATTGAACACCAACGTTGATCAAATGAACAAAAATCTGCTAATATGCCTTGTTTGGAAAAACTGATAATATTAAATTTGATTTGGTTTTTGTTTGGAATACTGCATTATCGAACTTTTGAAATACCACATTAACTATAATAAATTAATCTGTTTTATAAAATAATGATAATAAATAATTATACTCAAATTTTATTTATTTATTACAAATTATAGTATATAATAAGTATTGAATTTTTATTACTTTTTATTTTTTTGTATAATATTAAATTATTTTAAAATTAATTATTAATTTTAATCTTATTAATTATTTTAAAGGGATTTCTTTAATAAAATCGAAAATTGGTGCACGTGAATCGTACATCGACGGAATTAGGTATATCTGTGGGCGGAATTAGCTCATATTGAAAATTTCAAGCGGAAATTCGTGCGATTCAATTTTTTTTGTTAGTTTTAATATTTTATTATTTATTTAGGAAAAATTCAATTATAATCGAAATAAAATAATTTAATTGTATTTAAAAATATACTAATTGTTGTAATTTAAAAAAAAAATAAAAAAAAGCTTATATTTTTCTTATTTTGTCAACTTAAAGTTTATTTTTCCTTAAGGCGGCAGAAATTGGTACATTTACGTTATTTCATATATGGTTGTTGTCTAAGATAAGTCATTAAAAACAAATTAAATAGTAACAAGAATAAATTGAAATGATGTAAAGCAATTCATAATGAAATTGAGTACGATTTTTTTTATAAAACTTCCTCGAATTTTCAAGACCGGACGATTAGTAGTTTCTTTGATCCACTTAAGGAAACCTTTCGTTTTGCCTATTTTTTTACTCTAATTTTATATTATAAGTTCAATATTACTCGAATTTTTGTCTACAATCGTACTACATACTTTTGGTATTTACATTTATATGATCTGATAATTTACATTGTTGCCCTTACTCTCAAAGACTATATAAATATTAATGAATACAATTTTGTATTATATTTATTAATTTTCTGAACTTATCACGTAGAAAATCATATTAAATTATCAACACTAAGTCCTCGATCTTTCTCCTGAATTCGATAATAAAAAAAAAAACTTTTAATACAAGAAATATAATCCTATTAATTTTATTCTATATATTGAATATTATAATAGAGAAAAACAAAATACATTTTATTTAATACTCGCAAAAACGTGTATAAAATTTTAGTATTTGCACATGTAGAAAAAAAAAGTGTAATTTAATTTGAATTTTATTAACCCAAAAGCAATCCTATCAGATTTTCTTTTAAGTTATAAAAATATAAAAACAAAAAAAAGTATGTTGAATCAAATCTAAATTTTGGTTATCTTCAGAAAACAAAAAAAAAATTCTGAACACAAGCCAAAATATAAAATTGTTATAATTTTAATAATAGAATAAAGAAAATATCCGTAATCCTTTTTGTTTTTTATTTTATTTTATTGTTCTATAAGTTTATAACCTTTTTAAAATTCCCTTTTTTTTTCTTTGGTTTTTGCTTTGTTGAAAAAATTTAAGTTATTTACTTCTGATGTTTTATTTCTGCACTGACAATTTCCCTCCTTCTTCATAAGGATAAACAATTTTTTTTTGATCAAATAACTTAGGAAATCTGTCAAAAATTTATGAAAATTTTAAATTATAGATTTTTGATATATTTTACAACATTAATATTTTTTTTCTTTTCTAGGTTTTTGACCTTTATAGCCTTTTTTTAGACAAAAAAAAATATTTTTATTTTATGGTTTTTATTTTGTTTTTTTTTTTTTAAATTTATTTTTGAATAAATTATCTCGAATTAAATTTAAATCTATACTTTGAAATGCGTAATTTTAAAATAACCGATATGCAAAAAATTCAAAACTGGGGAAGTGTAAAAAGGGTTAAATTTAACATTTTCAAAATTCGAAGAATTGTCTAATATCAACAAAGTCAAGTTCTTCATTACCATTATGAAACCTGAAGAATCCTTGGAATGGATTTAAATAACAAATTTTCGTGGCTGGACCATATTCTTCAGTTGCAAAAGATGTCAAATGTTTGGGATTCTTAAACAGAAGTAAAAACTATTTTACATCATTCAACCTACTCTTAATACTCTTAATATACGACTTGAGTATAACCCGCATAATGGGGGTGATGCCTTCTACAGTATCCTAAAATAAAAACGAGCTATTAAAATTTTTAATGATGAAAATGATAGAAATAAATATTTTCAATTATTCCGACGTAATACTCTTGAAGCAACCCTTTCACCATGAAGTTTGTAGTCGAGTCTCTTCGAACCAGAACTATGAAATGCAAAAATACTTTCATTAACAGAACTTCTAAGGTGCTATGGAACACTCTGTCATCTCATGAGTTTGTCCAAAATTACAACTTGAAAGTTTTCAAGAGATGAATAAGTCAAAATCTCTATTAAGCTGATCCTAAATGTTTCTTCTTCACTTTTTTTCATATTCTTTTTATATTTTCGTTATTTATTTATTTTTTTTCTTTTTGTACGATTAAACCACAGGACATTTATCTGATTATTTTGACCATATAAATTATTATACCTAGTATATAATTAATGTAATTAAAACTTTAATCTAAGCAGGATAAAAAAATATTTTTATGTGTTAAAGATTGGCATAAAATAATATAAGAAACAAATTCATGAACCATAAATTGCAGAAACAAATCTCAAATCACCACAATGATCATGCGGAATTAAATAATTAGGTACGATGGATACATTATCATCGAATGGACTTGGGGACACTCAGAGTAGTAAGTTAAGTTATTAATGAAGTACATTTGTTGGATTAAGTTTAAATAATAAATCAAATAAGTGCGATCAAACCAAGAAATTTGCTTTTATTTATTGACGATTGACATGAAAAATGAAAAAAATCGTATAAACTACACTTTAGATAGTATACGATAGATAGATGTCAAAACTTCAATGAAAAGAACATGTCGAACATGTTGACTTGTAATAAAGTTTTAATATATAATTAAATATTAAAGCCAGTCTTGGCATACATAATTCAATCATTGAACTGTTTTCAAGAGTTCCATATCAAAATATCCAAACCTTTAAAAATAAAGTTTTACAAATTTATTTTTAACACTCTTTGGTACGAATCCAAAAAAGAAAACGAAAGAACGGGAGAGTAATTTTGCTTTTTAAATAATAGTAGATATGCTATTCAGTAATTTTTAAGCAAGCTTTCGTCTGATGTGATTGCTTTAAATTGCATTTAACACTTGTACTCCGTTAGGTTCATCAAAAAAGAAATACAATTTGCTCGGCTTGTATTTATCGAATTTTACAATTTTAGAATATTTTTCAAAAACATTTGTAGATTTTGTCATTACACGTCTTCTCAATATTGGAGCAGAAAAGTTTTTCAATACCCAAAATATGACCAAAAAAAGCTTAACAAGTTAAATTCATCAATTCAATTAGATTCAGCAAACTTCATACTTAAATATGGACTTCTTGCTTAAATGTGTCAAGTATATGCAATTATGGACTTCTATCATGTTCAGGTAATTATCATATACGATTTATTTTTTATAAAAAAAATCATTTGTATTAATTTGCTAAAATTTTTCTTTAAATTCTTTAAAAAAACATTTATCAATTCCCCAAAATTTAAAACTCATCTACAAAAATTACCTGGAAAAATCAATAAGATCTATCCCATTTTAAATCTTCCTCCGATATATTTCTTAAGTATATTTCAAATTATGATGACCTTGTACTGAAGATTTCTTTCTGCAATCATAAAAATATGTAGGCTGAAATGTGTGCCTTATGAAATATCTTAATATCAAATTATTTTACTATCATACTACATTAAAGTATAATAATTTAAATATCATCAACTTTCCTTTCCCCATGTTAAATTACGTCCCAAACATTACTATTTATTTCCCTATGTACAGCTTACAAAACAATTCGGTCCTTTAGATATTTTACCAAATTTATACTTGTTTGCAAAGCAAATTGTCCGACAGAAAATATATTTTCAAAACTTATTTTAAAATTAAAACAATCGTTTCGAGTATCGTGGACGATGGGTTTCGAAAAAAGATATAATTTTTTTAAATCTTCTTTCAAATCAATAAACAATCATAAAAATATCACTTTTTATATGACTACGCGATTAACTGAAAAACATAAAAAATATTATTTCTGAATTCATATTATTTCGCGACACGACTTTTCGAATTTCGATTGACTTTTCTTTCTAGAAATCCAATTTCTTGGCTGTTCTTGGGTAATATCAGAACCATATATATATATATATATATATATATATATATATATATATATATCCTAATTTAGGTCTTATAACCAGTTTCTAAATTCACTAGTAATTCACAGTTACCCGATGTTTTCCAGGCCCAACATAAAATTTATAAAATGTACTTCAATAAAGTTTTATTTATGAATCAAATTGAAAAAAATTATTTCTGAAAAATATTCTAAAAATTCTATAACAGATATTTAAACACATGGGTTCAATTCAAAATCAGTAGTAGATTTGAATTTGTTTGAATTTGTGCTTCAATAACATAAAGTAGCCATATTTTATATCTCTACATTATTATTAATCTAGTATTGTATAGTTTTCGACTGGAATAATGTAGATACATTACTGGAGCTCCTACTTTTGGTTCTGGCTGGGTTAAGAAGAAATGTCAACAAATTTAAAGATTCCGTTTGATAGCTACAGCTTTATTTTCTTTAGACTGTATCGTCTCGCTATTTCAATTTTAGTATTTATATTTTCAGAAATACTTCTTTCACTAAGCTAAAGTAAGTTCTGAGAAAATATATATAACAATTGCTTTCATTGCAAAATCGGGTCTGTTAGTCGTTTAGTTTTTTAAATATTCTTGATAAATGCTAGCAGTTGAGTTGCTACCTGAACCTGTCGTTAGATAGCATTACAAAGTATTACATTAGTTATCTTTTTTGCTCAGGAATAACTTTGCAAAATTTCAGAACTCTATCTTTAAAACTGAGGACGTTTATAGCGGACAAACAAACTTTCTCTTTTATAAAATGTAGACTAGCAAAGACTAGCCGAGATTGAAAGAGAGAAATAATTATCTTTCAGTTGCAGACTAACAAATTTTTGAATTTGTTCCTGTGACTTGTTAATGAACATGGCGAAACTTAAACTTACCGAAAGTTGTAAGCGTTTAAGCTCAAACGGCATTTCTTATGATATTAGAAGTATTCTAAGAATAAAGATAGTATGTTCATCTTTTCCACAACCATCAGTTTGAATTTATGCTTCAATGTCCATCATGATGCAAAGCCATTATTATTAATCTAGTACCATTGCATAGTTTTGATTAACTGCTTCAAATTTTGTAGAAGCATATTATTGGAACTACATTGAGTAATTAACAGTAGATTCATTTTCATTCGTAACTGTATTTATCGATTTGTAAATTTCTGTCATATTTTTTGAAGCTAATTCACACAGCCATGTAAAAATTTTATACTGATTCCTAAAATTCCCGGAAATACTTTTTCACTCAACTCTCCAATATTTTATATGGTTATAACTGATCGTTGCTATATTAATTTCGCTTTTTAGGTCTTCTCACATTTTTCCTTCATCAAGCTGTATTAAATTCCTGAACTTATTGGAAATGTTATTATTTTATAGAGTCCGTTTACGATTTTTAAGCATTTTTAAATTATTTTAGAAATTATTTTGGCTTTTAAAAATATCAAATTGCCATTATTTATTTTTTTGATTTTTAATTAACATTAATTTTATTTTATTAAATGTATTTTTATCTTATATTAGGTACATTCCAATTGGAAGTTACAGGTCTTTAACATCCTTAAATTTTTTTTTTAACATGGGTGCTGGTGTTTTATGACAGTTACCAAGGCCAGTCAGAATTTCAGAAAACGATAAAACACTTGATTGCATTTTCGGAAAGTATTTCAGGTTCAGGTTTGTAAACACCTTGGGCTTAGAAAATATATTGCTCATATGTTTAAAGGAGTTGTATGTACCTTGAAAAACTGTAATGTATACGTGTTTGTTTATTTTTAAAAGAATATCAAAGTGTCAATTTTCATGTCTGTAATGTTTTGTAAAAGTTGTAAAAAAAAGGTAAATATTTTCATGTTTTTGAAATATCCCTGATATGTGCTAGGAGTTGAAACAAACAAACAAACTTTCCCTTTTATAAGTAACTATAGAAGATAATTATGAATTTTTATTCATCAAAATTTAGCTTCTTATTTATTTATAACAGAGAGCCTTCAAATGGAACTAGGCAACCTTAGACTTATTATATTACAAACTATATTATATTAACTTTTTCACTTGCCAGTCTTATTTATAAATGTAGTACTAAAGTATTGTAGGTTTTCTTTTACTGGAATTGAGATGTTATTTATCACAGTTATTATAAGATAATATTGTACTGCATTCAGAGAGTGGAACAAAAAGAACTACCAAGGATGCAGAAAATTTAAAATGAAGAAACAAATATCGTTTAAGATCTGCTAAAGATTTCAGCAAAAATAAAAATATATAAACTAAAATGCAAAAGAAAGCAAATATGTAAACAAATTGAATAGAAGTGCTCGATCAAAAATAAAATACAAATTATGTACAAGTATACTATATGTATACTTACTTCACATGTCTGTGCCAGTTTGAATAGAATTGTTTGTTAACAAGGAGTTTTAGCTTCTATGTTTTTCCACTTATTTTAAATTTAAATACTCTGGGCGTTTTATTGATTTTGGTATACCAAAAATTTCATAAAATAGTCCTCGCCCACTTTTAATTCTCTTTTTTCTATCACATCATTAAATAATCATTCAAACTTTCCAAGTAAATTTAAATCTTTGGATATTTATTTTTATTGACATCACAAATTGAACATGATTGATATATTATTAAGTGACAAAATTAGTAAAAATTTCTCATCTTTACATTTTTTTTATTTATAATTTTTTTTTTTTTTTTGAGACATTTTAAACGATTTAACTTCCTTTTGAAAATTTCACAGTTCTTTTAACTCTTATTCAAGATTTTACTTTATTAAAAATTTTAAAAAGATTTGTTTTTTTTTTAATCACCTTGCAATCAATCATAATATTATGATTTTGATTAAAGATACTAAGATTTTTAACAGCTTCTGATTTTTTTCTGAATCTCAAATTTCAACATTAATCTTTCTTTATTTGTTTAAAAAACATAAACATTTTGTTGTAAATAAATTTTATTACAAATTATAATATATTTTCTTTCTTTTTTGATTTTACCCAACCGCGTGATTTAATCTAAAAAAATCAACATAAAGTCTATCAAAATTATTGAACTGAAAATGTTTGTACGTATGTAGTACGTATTGAATTAGATTCGATTTCTTTTGCTGTATTAAATAAGAAAACAGTGTTTTTCAACATTTTTATATAATTTGATATTTTTATTTTCTTCTAAAATTTACAAACTTGGAAATGAGTGGATTGGAAATGAGATTTGTAATGGTTTTGTAAAGCTTTAAATAAATAAATCTATTGAAATGAAAGAATAAATGCAGAATTAAATGGAAGAAAATGTTATATTTATTTATTCAAAAATATATTATTGTGTTGTGCATGATAAAGAAACGTGAATTTTAATATTTTTGTTTTTTATTTTTATCATTTCAACGGTTTTTGTTTTAATAACATATGTTTTTTAATGAGCACAATTAAAAACCTACCAAATTATGAAAAAAATATTTTAGTTTAATTTACTTTTTCATGTAAAAAAATTATAATTCTTACTTTTAACTCGCCCTTTACATACTTTTCTTTTGATCTAGAGCTTAAAAAGAACAATGGTATTGGTAGTATAAAAATATTAAATTTTATAAATTAAAACATAAACAGATATAAATAAAAATACAATTTTAAAATTCAAAATGTATAAAGTCCCAAAACTCTTGAGCGATGAAAGATAGGTCTAACTTCCACCCAGAATTTTTTTATTTGTTTTGACGTCCACTATCACTTTTAATCCTTAAATTCTCCACTATCCCCTTACAAAGTTTACCAGTACAGTCTGTACATAGACTTTTTAGATCAAATCGTAGCTGGTATACGACCAAAAAATATCACAATGGTATAAAACAATTTTTTTATTTTATTATTTGGAGGTAAAATGTATAAATTATTTTAATTTCCAACTCTTCAAAATGCATCGTGTTACTGACCATCTGCAAAACAAGGATTTACTTTAATCCAGCTGCAGTCAATGACTGACCTTGCGATTTCTTTACAAAATTTTACCTTGCGATATGTTTACAAAATATACATATTAACATTATTAACACATTAATATAACTATGTACCTGTATACCAGTGACGGGGCGTGGAATTTTCAACTGGGAAAGCACTATAAAAGGAAGCATCAGTTTGCTTTGGCTTTTCTTTTTCTATTGAAATTTTTGCTAATTTCGACAGTCAAAATTGTTTACATCTACATCTCAAAGTAGTTTTAATTTTGTTTCGGCAGAAAAACGATCGCTCAACTGAAGTAGTTATTATGAAGTGTTATTATAAATTTATAAAGTTGGGAATATTTATTAAAAGAATTCTTTAATTCTGTTTCAATTAAAAATGTTAATATTTCGCAAATACTGTTTTTGTAACTAAAATTTTAATCTGAAAATATAACTTTAATTTAAGCTCTGACTTTAAGAAAGCAATGTTTTTACAGGACGAAAAGTGTGAATATGAATTTTCTATATTTATGTTGGAAAATATCACGTATACGAATTAAAAGATTTTACTGAAAAATGGTGATTACATCGTTTAATTATTGTTGTTGTTATTAGTAGAGCAAGCACTGGTTTACCATCTTTAACAATTAATAATTTTTCCTTCTAACCGAAAATGATTTTTTCTTAAGCTTTCAATAACTCAATTACAATAATTGTTATTTATAAATAATAAAAAAAAAAACATTTTAAATTTTTACATTTGTTAACAAAACTGTTTCAAAACTGCATAAAACAAAATTATGGCTGAAAATAAACAATATAGCATTCAATAACAAAAAACTACAGAATTACTTAACATATATCAATACCACTCTTTAAAACACCCCAAAACTACATACATTATTAATATAAATATTAAATCTCATTTAAGTCAACAACCACAATAATGCATAAAAATTAATTCATTCCTTGCTACTTTTTTTATTTGTAAATTCATTTTGTGTCATGCGATATTTTGTTATTGTTTACCTAGATAATCTTTTTTTCTATCAGATATTTTCTATTATATCAGGTAGATTTGGAATAAATATCAGCGACTCAATTTTTTTTCCTTCTAAGATTTTATTTTATTGTCGCTTCATTTATTATTTTGTTGTTGTTTCTAGGTAAATAAATAGAGACAGAGACAGTGTGTTTGAGTGCATGCATATATTGAAAATGAGAAGAGAACTGAGGAGAATGATATTTAATTTGTCATTATATTTTTATGCAATGTATAATTATTATTATAGCATATTGGTAAGAGAATAATGATTTTTAATAGGCATTATTTTCAAATATTTTAAATTTGTGGTTGTTGAATATCTCTTGTTGGCTTGTATGATTGATAGAATAATAGAAAATAATGATGTTTATTATTTTCTAAACATACATAATGTAGTTAGGGCGTTTCCGAACCTCTCGCACTTGCACTTTACAGCACTTAACCTGTCAAATCGCACTAAATTTAATAAATTTAATTTTGCGATATCTAGTGTACTTGAGATTACACTAAAATTTTGACAACAAATCAAGTGTGGTCAAGACAGATCAAGGTTTAGTGCGAGTATCAAGTGCAAGTGCAAGAGGTTCGAAAACGCCCTTAATATCTATGCATATAATTTTTGCTTGAAATTTTTTTTTCATTCGATTTGAATTTTTGTAGTTAAGTAATTTTTATATTAAATTAAATATAAATTTTATATTAAGCTGTAAAAAATAATAAATAATATTTTATTTGGGGAAGCACTCATTCAACTCAATATATGAACGCTTCGTGCCTGCTGTATACATACATGCTGATAATTCGGCAGAGACACATAAGAGTTCCATAATGTACATAAAATTTAATGATCTAAAAAACTAAAACGACATGATACTCATATTTGAAATTTAATAACTTTAATTTTTAAGCAATAAAAGCTAATTTATTTTCCTTAAATTTGTAAATATTTATATATGTATATTTTCATTGACGTACCTTTAAAGTTCCTAAAAAATTATTGTCTTCGAGGCTTACACCAGTATATAAATGGAGCTCTATAATTATCTGCTAAATCTTTTGAAAATAGTCACAACGTCACGTTTTTATTGACATCGAGGCTCAATCAAGATTCTATTGAAAATCTGTTTGTGTACCAAGTGTTTCTGTATTTAATCAATATGTAGCCAGAATTATGTCAATGAAATTAATTGCAGCTCGAACATCAAAATCTTGATAATCTTATGCTATATTTCTAAATAAGAAATAAGGAAGAGTCTTTCCAATCATAATATTTTTTTATACATACTAATAAACATATAATACCCCTATATAATATGTTTTTGATTTAATAATGTATATATATAGAATAAAAATATTGTCTGATTTTTGAGAAAGAATACAAGTGAAATGTTCAATGTATTTTTTACTACAAATACTAAAAATGAAATGAATATACCGCCACCTGGTATGTTTCTTGTAACTACGCAATTCGAAATAGCGCTAGAGCTACGTTATCTATTACATTCTAATATAGTCGTTGGTTAGGTCCTGCATTTCAGTTACATACATACAAATTTTCATCAAAATCGATTAAGTAATAAAGAAACTGTTTCATAACATGGGTCCATTTTTATAAATATATAAATAATAGATAAATTTATCTCACATTGGTTTTTTTTAGTTTTCCAATAAAAAATTAAGAGAACAAATTTAAAGTAAACATTAACTATTAATAATATTGTCCCAAATGAGGAAAAAAAACCATATATTATTATATTATATAACTAAGCATTCAATATCTATAAATAAAAGCTAAGAGTATCTAACTTAAATAGATCAGTCTAAACGTCTATTATAATAACTATCTAAACTTGTATTATAATATATTTTTGTTTATTTTTTGTATTTCCGTAAATTATAATTTAAGAAATAAACTATAATATATAAAAAAAACTATTGTATGTATCCATTCTTATAATAGTCGATAGTAACCATATTTATGAATGAAAATAAAAAAGTTATTTTGCAAAAAATTTATGCAAAAAAAAATTAAATATTTGGTAAAGAAATAGTGTAAAAATAGTTTACCTTCTTATACTTTGACATTCATAATTTTTTTAGCAAAGAAAATGATATAAAATATCAATACGCTGTTTTACACATTTTTCTTTAGTCTACACTCTACAACAATACAATGATGTATGTAGCTTTTTTCTTGTTTCATTTGCAATAGTTTGCTGTTACCCAAAATACTATAAACTATTTTATAAGTTTATATTATTTTTGCTTCTACTCAGTGCCTAAAACAATAGCAGATTTTGCTTTCTTAACAATTAAAAAAAATTGGAAGAAAAAAGAGATAGGAATAAAAGGACGGTTTGGTGGAGAGTTTTTACGAATTATGTTATTGATGTTCACTTTAAAATTTGCCAAATCAAACATGTAAAAGCTTTTTGGAAATGCCTGTAGTGGAATGAGAATTCACATTCTAGATATTATAACCATGAATAAATCTACATAACCAGCTTAGAATCATCTTTGTATGTGCAGGGTGTATGGGGTAAGCATTTATATTCTCTAGCGTTCTTCGACGAAATTTTTTCAGAGATGGAAATAATGATTTTAGTTCTTCCGAGCATTTGTCTACTTGTACAAGATACAAATAGATATGTATTTATAAAATGGAAATAGTGTTACAATAATAAGATCTCAGGTAATCAGGTAGACTATATCCAATGTCAGAACGTTTACATGGTTTATTACAGGTCATGGTCCATTTAACACGATTGCTAGATCGAACACAGACAAGTGCAGATTCTGCTTAGAAGAAAAGGAATCTTCCTCACATTTTTTTCCGACGCCATAGCTCGGACAAGACATAAATATTTCCAGGAACACATCATCTGATTCTGAATTGGCATCAAATATAATATAGAAGACATAAAAAAAACAATACGATGATCAGGTGCAGCAAATGTTGATGAGACATTAACATTATAGCTATTTGGCTCTATTTTTTACTCTATCAATACAGCTATCGATAGCAGACGGACGTTTTAAGTCCATAGATGGGAATTATACTACATTTTGGGTCGGTTTTAGTCGTTATAGATATTAAACAGATCTTTAAATGAAAAAAAATATGCTCAAACAACAGCTCAAAAAATCCAAATATTTAGCAGTGCTTTTCAAAAAATCGAATAAAATTTTTTGGATATGACAATTTTGAGTTTTGAAGGTATTAAGCTCGACTCTGTATGTATTACCTCAGTCAGAAATTTTTGCGGTTTTTAATGGTTTATTTGCTTGTTATTGTACCGTTTTTAACTAAGTAACTTTATTGTCATTAGATCTTTTCAGAAGTGCTGTCAAAACTAAAGATTAAATTAAAAGTTGTTTGAAAAGTATCATTATTACAAATGGGAAAAAGAGTTGTATAACAGACACAACACAAGCATTTTTTATATAATGTACACAACACAAGAAACAGTGGAACACAAGCATTTTTTATATAATGTACCAGTACTACATATTTTTATACTTATTTTAATTATCCGCACTTTAAAATGTTCTGATTATTTTAACAGGTCAAATATTTGCTTTAATATGGTATCTAAAATAAAATATTTTTAGTTACAATGAAAATGGGTACTATACACTGGACTAATTTCCTTGTATGTAAGGGCCTACCTACTGTAATTGAACCTGTAATAAACTTTTGTAAAAGACCCTGTAATACACTTTTGAATATCCTAAAAAGACACTTTTGAAATCTCTGACGGTCTGATTTTAATTTCCACCAGATTTGAGCAATCACAGAAAAATGACTGATGTTGTCGTTAATGTCAAGATTTCGTCGTTAATGTCACAGATTCGACAGTTATCATTATTGAAAGCCCTAGTCGAATTGCGTGCTAGCAGAAGTATTTATTATCAATGTATTTGTTCGAAGAGAATACCAAAAACAAACATATTTAAAATAATAACTAGGCATTTTGACATCACTGGAAATTGATCAAAAAATTAGAAAAAAAAACGGAAACCCGCTTTATAAGTGTGTAAGCTGCAAATAAATTGCAAATAACTTCGTTGGTTACTTAGATAACACAAAGAGTCTTTCAACGACTGAAACATTACTTCTCTATTAATCTATTATACTCTATTTACATCAGGCTATCTCCATAGATTCGGAAGTCCGAAGTTTTTGTAATCACCTTCCTTTCATTAAAGTAAGCACAATTCCACGCTTAATTTCTAGACTGATGTTTTCGCCATCACATAGGCTTATCATATAACCAAGGTACACAAAATTTTCCACAGGCTCAAAGTTGTAGTGACCCACTGTAATGTTATGATCAAATGGGTGAACATAGGATTTCAGTTCTTGTGTCCACAATACATTTGTTCCTTGACATGATCAAATTATGACAACTATTTATCAATTGAGAATCACTGATCATTATCTGATAAGATGTTTAAGTCCCTAAACTACATGCATAAATATACAGCAATATATATATATACACAAATAACTATGGACTATAGAATAAATTTCATTATACGAGTAGAAAACTTTCTATCAATATTCCAAAATCAAAATAGAAAATTTTTATTACTTAAAAGGAGACCCAAAAAGAAGAAGAAAATTTTTTATCCTATCACTAAAAGATAATTTATGTATGCTTAATGAATTCTCAAATTGATTTCTGATGTAAAAAAAAACAAAAATCATAGAAAAAATAAAAATAAAGTTTAAGGATAACATGTTTTATATTCTTACGGTTTATTCACGGATAAACCGTAACGTGTCAAGTAAATTTCACGAAATTGTATCAGTTTCAGTGATTAAAATAACCTTATTATTTCGTCTCCCAATTCTCTTCCTACAAATTTTAAACTTGATGCAGGCTGAACATTCCAGAATTTTTCTTATTTTTATAGTTTCAGATATTTTTAATTAAAATTAAATTAATTTAATTTTGAAAATTAATTGAATTTTATTATTCAATATTAGCTAATATTTGCAATGGGAAATTTGGATAACCTAAAAGTCCTTGTACATAATAGAATTATCAAGTAAAGGTTAAAGTAAACGTAGATGGCATTAATCATTAATTGTATTGCGTCACAAGCAATATGAATTTAGATCAAACCTTTCCACTGGCGATCTAACGATTTGTCTTAGCTAGAAAACTTCAACACAAACATACACGACTCTGGAGAATGTAATACTGTAGTCTTGGATACTTTAAACGTCTTCAATCGAATCTGGCATAGTGCTCCTTTATATAAGAGACAAGTTATAGGCCTGGGTTCTATTTTCACTAAAATTTTGAAAATATCTTCTCGAATCTTTCGATTCGTATTTTAATTGACGGAATCATATCCGTCACACACCACATTAACGGTATTGTTCCAGACATATCACATCCCTCCCTTCTAGGTTAATGATATTTATCAATGATCTTCTCTAATCAACTTTACGCAAAAACTAACGCCATTCGAACCTATTCTCAAATTTCAAGATAAAGGCTTACAGCGACTAGTTTGGGTTTTTTAAGTCGTTGTATAATTTTCACCTAAATATCTTCTTAATATCTATAAAGGCTACATACAACTCAAGACGTAGTATAATCGGGCGCCTTTAAGCTTTCTTTTCAAAGTAGAAAAACGTGCCATTTGCCTCATAGAGGATGCAAATGTCTCATCCGCACTTACTTCACTTGGTCATCATCGTATCGTTGGAACACTAACTCTACTTTATAGATATCGTGCTTACTCCCAGCACATTCTCGGAAGAACTAAAATCACTACTTCCACATCTTAAGCGATTCAGTCGAGGAGCGGGAGAGGCTGCAAATGCCGCGTGGAAATGCCAAGATGATTCAAGACTGGTTATAGAAATTTGTTTATAGTCAGAACTTCTAGAATGTGGAATCGTATTCCACTACGAGCATTGCAAAGAAGAGGTAGTTTTTATTTGTTTGATAAATTTACAAAAATTCAAAGTGAAAATCAATAACATGGTTCGTAACTTCGTACCGAATCTTGCTCCTACTTCTTTCTCTTTTTCTTTTCTCTAGCTATTTATTTTCTTTTCTTTGGCTAATAATATAAAAAAAAAGAAATACTTTCAATCCTATATTCCTATTCATAGTTTTGCAGTAGTACTCCAACAATAGTACTCCAGTTTAAAATGTGGAGAGATGGTAGCGTCCTTCGATTTTTTTCGAAACTTACATACTAAAGCGACAGCTTCTGATACTGGTCCATGGTTCATGGCTTATCATAACTTGTCTTATATTTTCTACCGAGGAAAAAGTAATATTGTTGAGTTTAATGCCTATAAAACTCAAAGCTATTTAGTATCTCGTTTAACTATTACTACGAGCATTGCAAAGAAGAGGTAGTTTTTATTTGTTTGATAAATTTACAAAAATTCAAAGTGAAAATCAATAACATGGTTCGTAACTTCGTACCGAATCTTGCTCCTACTTCTTTCTCTTTTTCTTTTCTCTAGCTATTTATTTTCTTTTCTTTGGCTAATAATATAAAAAAAAAGAAATACTTTCAATCCTATATTCCTATTCATAGTTTTGCAGTAGTACTCCAACAATAGTACTCCAGTTTAAAATGTGGAGAGATGGTAGCGTCCTTCGATTTTTTTCGAAACTTACATACTAAAGCGACAGCTTCTGATACTGGTCCATGGTTCATGGCTTATCATAACTTGTCTTATATTTTCTACCGAGGAAAAAGTAATATTGTTGAGTTTAATGCCTATAAAACTCAAAGCTATTTAGTATCTCGTTTAACTATTACATTTGATCCTATTTTAATATTCGAAGGTCTACGTATTTAGCGAAGTGAACACTGTTTAGATTTTTAGAGCCGCTATAAAATGTGTTTTTCTAAGTATCTATAAGTATCCCATACGACGAAGATTGGAATACAATTGGCCAGTGCATCATGAACCGCCGTAAATTTTCAAAACAGAGCTCAAAAGCATGCCATTCGACAATCTGAAAGTACCACTTGCAATTTGGCGGGTGGAGCATTTACGCTATTTTATAATAATCTCGTAGACTCAGGTATTTGCTCAGGCGAAATAGTAACTTTACTACCACCTCTGAATTATTTCCGTCGACGAATAAAGAGAGGCTTTAAGTGTCCACCCCCGTCTAGTGAAAATTCCAAGATTTCTTAAAACTAGCTAATAAAAATTTCTGTAGTAAAATTTTTTCGAATATTGAACAATATTCCAATGAACGTGTTTCCATAATGCAAAAATATATCCATATTTAATCTTTAAAAGCTGAAGAGAAATATTTATGAATTCATTCAAAATGTCCCTACTGATAACAGATACGTTTTTTTCCTAATAGTCGTTTCAAACGTGCTTGGCTAAACTTAAAAAAAAAAATTAAAATTCATCAATGAACTAGTTATACCATATGTTACACAACCTTTGGAAATGTAATATAAGATGAGATATCACAAATAGGTTCAATACATTTACCAAAATTCACCAACTAATATATTTCAACATATGTTACACAATTTTTTTAAAGTAGTATGATGTCTGGTTCATTTAAGATCTATTTCAAGATATTTTGTTTTATGTTTTTTTTTCTCTTTGGATCCCTTTAAATCTTACCTTAAAAAAAATATATATAATCATAATATTAATTGTATCGAATAGAATATTTAAAACTTGATAAACATTCGATTCCCTCAATATACAGGGATTTGGAGAAATCCGAAATTTTTGTTAAATACAAAAATAATTAAGATTGTGGGTTTGAAAAATAGAATTTCATAGAAAACAGATGCTATCCAATTATAAAGGCACCATCCCCGTCAATGATGGTAATGAATTAGTCAATTGAATAATTAGGACTTTTTAAATATATAAACTGAAATCATTTTTCAGATGGAAGCAAATCATCAACAGAGCTTTCATCTATCGTTTTATTTTCCGGGGAAGAACGAAATGAAGAATCGCGCCCACTTTAAGGTACTAAAAAATGATTATACTTCTGTTAAAATTAAAACTACTGCTTTAGAGTAACCAATAATATAGTTTTGATTGTATTACTTCAGAAATCTTAGATCACAGAAAATGCCATTTGAAGCTATTGAAAGATTTTAAATTTACGGATTCGTTCGTTTAAGTTATTTAACAAAATTTTGAGCATTAACTAAGCGTAAGGCTTCTGCATTGACATGTTAAAAAAAATTACTTTTGTGGCATACAGCCACTTTTTTTATTCTGTTTTTTATAAGAGGATTCTTGAGGAGAGGTCTATGAATATCAGTATTATGAATACTGATATATCATACAAAAATCATTTGCAGAATTTTTATATGGTATATGACGCTGTTATTTGTTCCGATCGAAATGGAAGTTCTATTTGTTTCTAAAATTAACATTTGCGGATTTTAGTTTAATTTTTTATTTATTCATATTATAAGCTTACCTGCATATTAATACACAGGCAAACTTTCAGACTTAGTGCAACGAGCGGCACTATATTTTTTCAGATTTCTTCAATTACTAGGGTATGCCGACGACATTGACATCATGGTCAGATCACAATGGCCAGTCGTCGAGGCTTGTACACAGTTTGAAGAAAAATCGAAACGAATAGGTCTCAAAGTAAATAAGTGAAAGACAAAATATATGTTGTCGACAAATAGAAAGCCCTTCAAACATCATTTTGGTCAAAACATCTCTGTCGGCACATAAAATTTCGAGGTAATTCAGGAGTTTACCTTACCTTGGAAACAATGTTAATCACACAACATCATCACACATCACACATCAACATTTGAAGGTACGGCAAAGAATAAACCTTGAAAACAGTTGCTGCTTCGGTTTGTCAAAACTTCAAAGGTCAAAGGTACTTTCCCGAAGCACCAAAGTTTAAGTCTACAAAACGCTCATACTCCCACACATACAAAATGCTTCTATTCTACGTATCAGAATCATGGACACTGCCGAAGACAAGGGAGCATGCACTTGATGTCTTCGAGAAGAAAATTGTTCGCCGGATAAATGGTTTTAAAAACGATGGTGGGGTCTGAAGTAGAATAATACCGAACTCTATGAGCTGCATGAGAAAGTGAACGTAGTCATAAAAATAAAAGTCAAGATACTACAATGGCGCGAACATCTAGAACGGACGAACAAAAATGCTCCAACTAAGAGAATCATTGAATCCAAACCCGAAGGTACAAGACGTCGGGACAAGCTCGTTGAAGAGACGATGTATCGGCAGATTTAGAAAAAATCACATCTTCAACTTGAGAAAATCCGCCCGTGATGACCAGTGAAAAAATATAGAACGTTGCTGAGTCAGGAGTCACTCACCCAATTTGAGTAAGTAAGTAAGCTTTCAGACCTTTTCCCTTTCATAATGTAAGCCTATTATTTTTTTTGTTTGTCATTTATTTTATCCCAATGACTATTGGTCCCATAAAGCACTTACCCACAAAGAATTTTGCTTTTTTCTAAAATCGAATCTGGGTTGAAGACGCTGTACTTTGTCACCTACAGTTTTTATTTTGTTCCCCTTTTCGGGATCACCTGCAGGTTTTTTTATCAACCTACTGCAATTTTTTTTATTGCTATATGTATTTATTATTCATATTATTATTAGCGGTTGTAATATAGCCAGCCGTTTTTGCTATAAAAACAACCATCGTTTCATATTCTAACACTGAGGTTTTGCTGGAATAGAATAAATATAGTATGAGCCCCAGAATACCAGCTTTGGATACTCCTGCATGCATATTGTTTACTGTATAGCAAATTATTCAACAAAATTTGTTATTTTTAATTGTTTGTGAAATTTAAAAAAAAAAAAAAATTATAGAATTTAGAAATTTACATATAAATTATATAATTAATTTTATTTTCAAGAAAAATAGTATGTGCAAAGAATTCATTAAAAGAGATGTAATAATGGTGAAAATAACAGAGGACAATAATGATAAGGACAATAAGAAAAGAACAATATTGTTACGATTTTCCTATTCTTTTTCTCCTTTTTATCTTATTTTATTATTGTTTTTTTTTTTTTTAATATTTTTTCTTTATCTTTGAATAATTGTTAAAATTTTGTTTTTAAATCGACGTGTGGCGATAAAATCCATTTAATCCATTGAATCGTTCATTTTAAAAATAACTTTATTTGAAAAAATATTATTTTTAGAATTTAGTGTCTACAAATTTTTGGAAAAAAAATAAAACAAAATTTTTCTTTAATTAAATTTTCAGTCGTTATCTCTATGACCAAACAAATAAATATTTCAAGGTAACTTTAAATTATTTTTTTACATTTTGTTTTAAATCTTAAATTAATAAAATATGTAAACATTTTCGGTGAAAATTATTAAAATAAAATTCAAGAACTATTTTGACGACTTTAAAACCATATAGACTGACTGGTCAAAGAATAAAATTTGAATAAAATCAATATCTAAAAATGTTTACATAATTTTAATATTTTAGGACCATTATACCACAAAGTAATTTATAACATTTTAAAATAAGCGGTTTTAAAATAGAATTTTGGAATTTATATTAAACTTGTATTAAAATTGTTTAAATTAGTCTGTCGAGGATAACCGAAATCGATCATAATTGTAATTATAAAAATAAATCAAAATTTTTTAAAAAGGGAAATTGTATATGAGTTGTGTTGTGATATGAATAAAAGTTTAAATTATTTTTTCTCTTAAATTCATTCTATTAAGATTAAAACCACATCTCTATGGTTTATTAGAAAACAAAAAAAAAATAACAAAAAGAAAATATAAAAAAATTATAGTATACAAAAAGACACACAATGTAAATAAAGTCAAGTTTAAATTGTTTTCCCCTATATTAAAAACCTTGCGGACGGACCTTAACTCCTGATGTCACTTTTACAAATAAAAATTTTGTGGAATTATAATATAAATTGAATAGACAGACGTACTGGCTATGTGAAATGATGTCCAATCAAATTATGTGTAAATCAATATCGCGTGGAGAAAAACTAAGTATATGAGTGAATATTTCAAAAGGTTGATATTCTGTGTCCGAACAAGTTTTATTTTAAAAGTTTTAAAATTTTATTAGAAAAATTTTAAAAATATTTAATTTTAAAAATATTTAATTTATTTATGGTAAGTGCTGCTCTTATAGCTACCCAATTTCGGACAATTAATATTTTATGATATATCAATCAGGTTATATCCGAAAATCTTACTCAAACAACGAAAATGTCATTACCATGCTTGTGCTCATATCTACTTAGCTCTAAATAATTTCAATTATCTATCACAGCAGAAAAGATATTATTAAAATAAAAATCGGAATATGATATAGAAAGCGCAACTTTAGATATACTTATAATAAAAAAAAAATATATATTATAAAAAAACTGTTTTTTTAAGTAAAGTTGTCCTCATGTTTTTCTGTAATTTCCGTGGCTACAATGTAAAAAGCAAAAAAAAATATTTTAAACGTTAATAATTTGATTACTCAGTCAACGGTTATAAAGTAAAACAAAAGAATATCCATAACGTCCATTATGGATTTCTGGTAAAACTCTCAAAGTTAAATAAAAACTATTTTGAGAAGCAGCGGAAGGTAGTTCAAAATTTTAGTTCTGTAATTTTGTAATTTCCGTGGGGCGTGTTATTTATTAATTTAATTAAATATTTTTAGAAAAATATATATTTTATTATAGTATTATGTTTGCAAGCTTATTTATTGACTAGTTTTAAAATTAAATATTTATTTATTTAAATTTTGTTGATCAAATACTGCTTATTTGTCATTTCCGTAGTTTCCCGTGCGTTCATGGGAATTACAACAAGCGCACGGAAAATACTCTTAAAGGAAATCTGTTCTAATTATGACTCCACGGAAGCAATTTGTAGAAAAAAATAGGTGGATAATTAAAATAAGAAACCACAGAAAGAATAAAGCTTTGTTTAAAGAAAAAAGGTACAATTCTTAGAACAAAGTAGATCATCATCTTCTCCTTTAAAGAAGCTTTTAGTTGTGCCTGTATCTTCTGTTATGTAAAAAATATAGCACATGTTTCAGAAGGGATAACATCTTTGAAGTGGACCGACTTAAAATTCCTAATTTAGCACAACTCTCTGCAATATCCATACCTTTGATCCAGTTTGACGCATCCCAAATAAAAGGCTATTTGAATATGCCAAGACCGTGTCAAGTTGCCATTCCTGTGAAAACAAAAAGTCCTTAAAAATATTAAAATAAGCTGGTCGTTCCTAAGGACTTCTAATAATTATTGAGTTATCAAACGGAATAAACAAAAAAATATTTAAAATTGGTTTTGCCATTTTGATGTCTGAAATATCAATCTTTTGAAATATTCACCCATATCTGATAATGTCCCAGGCATTTGATCGAATGGAAAATTGAAAATAATGGCAATTTCAATCGAAATGAAAATAATGTCTCTAATATTCGAACGATTTCCATTTTACTGTATCGTTATTTGAATTTTAATTATTTTTTTTTTTTTTACTAAATAAATTGTTGCCAAAAGTGACACATTAACAATTTTGAGGTTAATAGCCTCATTCTGCATCGCACTTTAACTGACTTAGTGGAAAAAAAAGTGAAAAAACAGTTTTTATATTATGTATCTCACTTTTACACACCCGGTAACAAATTTTTAAATTTTCCGTCACCTAGTACGAAATATATTTATTCTGTATCTGAACCCTAAAGAAAAGGTGAATAAAAATGTTTATAATTTATTCACTTGTTGTAAATAGGTGAAAAAATAAAAACTGAAAAAAAGAGGTAAGGAAATGCAGATAACTTCTATAATTTATAATATATATAATTTTATTTAAATATTATTATATATACCGGGTGTTCCAGGGCGTTCCGGGTGTTCCATGCGTATCAGTTTTTTAAGAGAGGAAGGAGCCGTTATTTTAAAAATAAATAAAAATTTTATTAACTAAATCGAGGGTGTTCTATCGATTGGTGATATTTTCAAATTAAAAAGATTTTTTAAGGCACAAATTCGTCGAAATTGGTCGTAATCGAGATTTTCAAATGGGAAAGAGTACTCTTTTATGCAAATTGGGATTCTACGACAAAAAATAAACGATTTTTTTTTTGTTTTCTCATTAGTTTTTTTTTAAATTAATAAAAATAAAACCAAAACCCACCATATTTTCCTTTGGTAAACCAAAATTAATAATGATCATTTTATATACTTTTATATTAACTTGTCAGTGCCTATTTGTTATTTATATTTTTATATTGATATATGTTTACATGTTTATATATTTATATGTTTAATATGTTTTATATGTTTATATGTTTTATATGTTTTACATGGTAGGTTGGAATTTTTTTTTAATATTTTTTTCTAATATTTTAATAAAAACTAAACGCAAAAAGAATAAAAAAAAAAAACTTTTTAAAAACTTGCGCTTTTTGCAAGGGTTACACAGTTTTGGTAGCAACTTTAAATGTACTAAAAAGTAAAAAATAAAACTAGTGGTGGAAGTTGAGCATCTAGAACTACTATAAGATAAAACACAAAAGTATATAATGAATCTTGCTGGAATATTGTAAATGGAAATTCGGAAACGCTTTATGATGTTCTTTCAATATTCGTGATTTTTTTCAAGCGGCAAAATTCTACTTTTTATGGGGCTAGTTTGGTTTCGATAAAAGTATATTTTAAACATTTTTATTTTTACATTATTATTTTATTTTATTCCAATAACAAAGGGTACTAGACCAGATCGAAATCTCTTTGAATCGTTCACACTGGGAAGGGAGTATGTAGTGCCTATTTGACAGAGCTTGATAATGATACTTAAAAGTGGATTTCCCATGGAAAATGGGTGTTTATCATGATTTGTCAAATGCAATAGTTCTAACTGTAGATTTAATAATTTAATATTACTAATACAAATGTAAATTGTAATATGTACTTAGATTAAGATAAAATTATTATAATAAACTTCTTCTTACTACTCGAACGGAGTAGTTCATTTTAATTATTGTGTCCTCTACATTGGTGACCCCGAATTTTTTGTTTAAAAAACTTTTTGAATTAAGTAAAAAAAAAAAATTATAAAATACTGTAAAGTGACAATATAAAACAATTGATAAAAAATTAATTTTATGATAATTAATTCTTTAATGATATTAAAGTTTAATAAAATAAAAATTTTTTTTTATAAAATACTTTAAATACAATAAATATAAAAAAATATTAAACGTATAATAAGCAACAAATTTTAATTTTTTTTTTCAACTAAAATATAAAAAAGATTAAGGGAACTTAATAATTAAATATATTTATTTATTAAGTCCCCATAATCTTTATATAATTATATACCACAAAATAAAAAATAAATAAAAATTAAAAAACTTAATTTTGCTTAAAATTAATAACATTAATTTAATATCAAGTACCTAGTAAAAAAAAAATTAAAATAGTAAAAAGTTACATTTCTTCATTTTACATATTAAATATAATTGTAAATCGTGCACGAGAAAAATAGTACCTAAACCTATTTATATTATTGAAATAAATAAACGGAACATTTCAATAAAACAAGATGTAACAAATGGAATAAGCAACAAGAGGAATATGCAGAAATGGCTGATTAAATTTGTAAATATAAATTAAGAATTTTTGAAAAAAAAAATATACTTATAGCATTTTTTGCCTTTGTCTGCAGCCGAATTTGGGATCTTTCGGTTGAAAGACAGACGCAGACTCTACCTACTGCACCACCCAGCGTGTATATAAACCCTTAATTAGATCCATTTAATTAGTTAATATATCAGAAAATATATAAATAAATACTCGAAAAGCAATATACGTTCCACTTTATATAATTAATTACAGTACCGTACATGTCCAAAAATGTATTTTACCTAAAGTGCTTACAATATGATTAATATTGATTTTTGACCACCAGTTTCAAAGTACTAACAGTACCAATAGTGTGACTGTATTTTATTTTTATTTTATTTATTCATTTATCTCAATAAGAGCTCAGGGCTCACTTAGAGTATATTTAAACAATCTTAAAAATTAAACTATCAGAATAACAAAAGTAAAAGAAAAGGAAAATTGGTATGTAATTACAAAAAATAATATATCTTTGACAGTTAAAGTGGAAATAAAAAAAATAATACAAATTAACTGTTATATCAAATTATTAGTAATTAGTTGTGATATCTCAGCTCACTAGAATTACTGATGTGATAATTATTGTGGATTTGATGATTTGTAAATTAAATTCAAAATTGGATTTGATCTCGTGTATTTATAGAACTTGTTTCATGTCTCTAAAATCGACTAATATTCAAATAAAAGACTATATACAAATTTTGTACAATCTTGGTTAAACGTATTTTTTATTTTTTATTTCTAATGTGTTCTTTTTGTCTTTTTAATTTATTTTAATATTAAATTAAATTTAAATTTTTTCTTTTTTTTAATATCTTTAATATTTGTTTTTTTTTTACTTAAATTAATCATCATCATCATTGTCCTGTAACCCCATCCGTGAGGCATAGGTCGGACAACTTGAATTAATATGGTAAGTAATACAGTAAGAAATTTAACTAAATAAATAAATAAATACTTTTATTACTATTATAATCTACTCTTCTAGGCTGGCAACAATTATTTGTTGTTATTTAAAAAAAAAAATTTCAAACTCTCATAAATATGTACGAGTATACCTATAAGTAAATTATTATAATAATGAGTGACTATATTATTATATGGGGTATTTGCTGGTGATCAAATCAATGTCCCAACACGATATAATTAATTAAATAAATACACATATATATATACGTAAGTGATTGATTCACAAAAAAATGTTTGATTACTTATTGAATTAAATTTTAAAGTTTGTATCGAAGTAAAATTTTTAACACTTATCTAAATCACAACACACAAACTAAGTATTTTCATAAAAAAATTGTTAACAATAAATTTAAAAAACCATTTTTTAATAATTCTGAACTAAAAAACTATAAAAAAAAATAACGAAATTTTCTATGATTTTACAAACTATATTTTTACAATAAAATTTTTTTTAAAAACTGTTTTTTGTTTTTATACATAGCCAAAAACCAAACGTTTTATACTGATGGGAGTTTTTAGACTTTAACGCACTAAAAACTCCCATCATTTTGTTAAAATTAAAACTAGTCTTTAAGACCAACCATTAATACAATTTTGGCTCTTTATTACTTCAGATATCATCATTGATCAAATAAAATTCCATTAGGAATTATTGTAAGATAAAAGATTTTACCTTAACACAGTTCGAGCGGTTTCGTCCGTTTAAGTCATCTAACAAAGTTTTGACTGTTAACCAAACGTGAAACTTCGACATTGACATGTTGAGAGAGATGATTTTTATGTCGTACAGCCAATTTTTTTATTTCATCTTTTATGAGAGGAACCCTCAGATCCCCATGGGGCATTAACAATGTTTCGCAATACTTTGCTTTGGAACGTTTGGATAGTTTGAATATGTAGTTCTTTAGTACAACCCCATATTTGGATATACCGTATGCCCAAACTGGCTTTAATACCTGATTGTAGTTTGTTATACGTCGAAAGCGTAGATGTTCGCCCAATTAGCCAATACAAATGTTTGTATTTTAGATCCAGTTTTAGTTTTTTAGGGCAGGCCACGGCTTAAAAAAATTAAATTGATTTTTTTTTCTATAATTTTTTACTAAAATCATGCACTTTCGTTTACCTGACGTCGGCCAAAACAGAATTGCAATAAATGAGTAGCGGGAGCTTGGATATGGCAGCCCTTACTTTAAAAAAATTATTGATTTATAATTGAGGACATAATTTTTACTAAAACCTTAAATTAAACTTTTTTATAAATTTTAAATATGAAATCCCCAAATTATATATAAAATTTTGGGATTTTGTGTTTGGGAATTTTGTTTTTGAAAATTTCAATTTGGGTTTTCGTTTTTGGTTATTTAGATCGCACGTTTACCTTTAAGTGGAACAAATGGGTTGAAAAGTAGTTGCAAAGAAAACAAAATATATGTTTTCGACAAATAAAA